>CM056055.1:191774614-193144452 GCA_029574335.1 Rana kukunoris
ACACAGTGCACTACAATTGCTGATTATTGGGCTGTGGTCAGGCCCTCACCATCAGGCTGAATCAAAAATGGTACCTACTTCTCCGGCATGGTCTCCACCACTCCATCCAATGGAAGTCTGGTTTCTTGTCTGCTTGGCAAATAAGGCTTTCAGCAGTCACACCATATTGGAATAGCTTGTGTTCATAGGAAAGCTGGTCCAAGTGACAAATGCTACTCATGCATGAATAACTTGAGTCCAGCAGCAACATATTGGGGTGGTGTTTGCAATTCTTTTTGGTGCCATTCCTATCATGGCTACCCAGCACTGTAAGATTGCAGAGGACTACACTGTCAGGGACATTTGTCTTATGGGGACAGATCCCTCAAAAAGGGAGCAGTCTCCAGCAAACAGGGACAGATAGCAACCATACTATAGTTTAGTTTTATTTTACACATATTACTCAACAAATACTGCACCTGCCAACGATCATAAGCTCTTGTTCTGTGGCGTTTTTTCGAATACGGGACCAGACATCCAATGTGAAGATCGTGCTGGCACTATTGAAGATGGATGTGAGAGAGCTCATCAGAGCAGCCATGATTACCGCTATCATTAACCCTTTTAGCCCTAAAATATAAAGCATTACAGTCATCTCTGAATAAATAGAAAACACTTTATATAGAAATACAACTGAAAAAAATTACTCATTTGCTTTATAGGCGTTTCATCCAACAAGGTGTATGCCATCTTAATTTCTTTATTTTTTAATGTAGCGCTACCCTTGTAAGAGCCATTGGTTTTTTGGGTCTCCCCACTCATGCACAGCTAGGCAACAGGAACTTTCCACACATTAGACAAGAACCAGTCCAGGGTGATTAGTTTTGTTTTTGATTTCTTAGGGAATAAAGTTGGATAGGTAAGGGATATGGTAGGTTTCAGGGGACAGTGCCCAGATTGAGGACACTGTCCCCGGGCCAAGTCTGTCCCCAGTTTTGTCCCCAGATTGGATTTGAACAGGGGCTGGGGCAATTCCTAAAGACAGTCAGTGCAGAATAAAAAAAAATCTGAATTACACAGTCCCACTCTGCCACTCCTGCTAGCTTGGGGGGGGGGGGGGTGTATTTGTTTCCATTATCTGTGCCCCTTTCTGATGATCATGTGTTTGTCGAAGCGGAGGGAATATTTCTTCAGTTTCGGGCGCATGCCCATTCAGCTCCGCTCGCATGTTCTTCTGCCTTGGCTCAAGTCCCAGTCAGCCACCTGCCTGCTTATCTCCTTGCCTTCCCTGGTGGAGTGATCTTCCTCCGCTCCCCACCCAGTAGTAGCCGGGGCCCAGAGAGTGATACTTGACAGGCTGTGAGGCGGGCAGCGGCGGCGACGATTGCCGCCATTACTAGTAAAGAAAAAATATGTCCCCGGATTTCATTTAAAAAATCTTAGGATATGGGTTGCCAAGAACTGCAACTTGAATGCAAATTGAGAACTTACTAACTTTCTGGCTAATCAAAGTCACTATGCTGCCCTTTCGTGGGATCAGGTGAACTGATAACAAAAATATTCCAAGCCCTGAATGCAGAAGCTTTTTCTTGATAGAAATACAGATGCACATGGCTGCTCCTAAGGTTCCCGTAGAAAGAGGTGTAGGGTAGCTGTACTGGCTCTAAGCTGTCCCTTGGTAGTAAGCAAGTTGGGTCTTGCACCTGGCTGCTTCTCTTCCGTTAAGCTCTGGATTGTATTGGTTGAAGCTACTCACTCGTCCCTTTGGTGGATCCTGAGGCTCAAGAAATTTCTGCACAGACCTCCTGCTGAACAGGTCTGACCTTGGATTTCAGGAGGGCTTCGGCCAAGATTAGCTGAGGGTACTACATTAATATTTTTACTAAGGATGTCCCCATATTGATGGGGACAAGGGCCTCATCCCCACAACCCTGAGCTGTCAGAAAAAAAAGGGGGGGGGGCGAAGAGCTGAAATTACACTCTATAGAGTGTATAGTATTTTCTCAGTAAGGAGAGCTCTGAGAGCCAATTGAAGGGGAAGGGAGGGGTGCCTGGACAGTCACCTGGCTGCGATCTTCAGGTTGCTGACCCCCGCTATAGAGGGATATGCCTTGTTAATACATAATGTCCATTGAGAATATATTAAGCACCTCCAGCTTATGTGATGAGTTCCCTGGGTAAGGTCCCAATCAAACGGATGATACGCATTAAAAACATGTCTTGTTGCTGAAAAAATAAAATAAATACCTAAAATAAAAAGCACATGTGAATGCAAACATTTTCAAGAACTTTTATGGTTGTGTAGACATACACTAACAGATAAGATGACATCTTACCGACAGGCATGAGTGTAATTACCAGCTTGGGATAGGCAATGTTGGAGCAGCTCGTTTCAATCTGACAATATTTCCGGCATTCGTCTGGATGAACACAGCCAATCTCATCTGGAAAAATGAAATGAATGATAAAGGAAACTTGTAATAAGAGGAATATTGTCCCTGTTGTCGTTTGAGAGTACTAGTTTCTTAGCATCTATTCTTTGAGGTACTAACCCAGAATAAGTGGGAAATTAGTTGCAGTGCCTCAAAAAACATTAAAGTCATTGGATCAGCATGACAGCCAGGCAACTAGCATTTTCAGAAGGTGGCAGCCACCACATTAATATATTTCATATTTTGTCTGGGGTTGTATTATCTGACATGGTACAAAAATGGGAAACCCTTTCAGATGGTGCTAGTTCCTGGCAGTCATTCTTAGCCTCCAGCTTCACTATGGAACACATACAGGTTGGGAGTTTTGGCTACACATGAGCTTAGAGGTAATGTCCGGAATCCAGAGGGATCTCACCTGGAAACAAGGCTCTGCTAATCATTCCTGGAAATACTACAAAGAATGCGGGAAGAATTTTCAGATAGCCCCCGACTATTGAGCCTCCCTTGGCATGGGAGAGGTTCTTGGCTGCTAGGGATCGCTGAACGATGACCTGGAACACATTTAATAAGTACATTTTATAGTAAAATAATATTTTTTGTATAAATAAAAGAAATTACACTTTGCTACAATGTAAATTAGCGAGTGTACAGCTTGTATAACAGTGCAAATTGGGCCCAAAGTGTCAATATTTTGTGTGGCCACTATTATTTTCCAGCACTGCCTTAACCCTCTTGGGCATGGAGTTCACCAGAGCTTCACAGGTTGCCGCTGGAGTCCTATTCCACGCCTCCATGACGTCATCACGGACGTGTGGATGTTAGAGATCTTTCGCTTCTCCACCTTCCGTTTGAGGATGCTCCACAGATGCAATATTGTTTAGGTCTGGAGACATGTTTGGCCAGGCCATCAGCTTTACTCTCCGCTTCTTAAAGCCCAGGTTCACCCTAAATAAAGTCTCTCTCATGTGATCCAGCATACTGGCGTCAGCGCCAGTATGCTGTTTTTTTTTTTAAATCCCCCACTTACTGTATTATGTTGAATTTAAATTTCTTTCCCCCGCGGTGGACGGCTCTAGTATAGCGCGTCACATCTTACGAAAATACCCTGGCAGTTCTGCACAAAATAGGTCTGCCGGCTCGCCTTATTCAAATGATTCTAACACTATATACCACTCCTACTGCGCGAATTAGAGTCAATGGCCGACTATCGAATGCCTTCTCCATAGCCAATGGTACGCGCCAGGGTTGCCCCTTATCCCCTCTCATTTTTGTCCTTTCTATGGAACCCCTCCTTCGCAGGTTGCACGACAACCCGGCTATCAAAGGGATCGCGGTCCGGGGAAAACAGTG
Source organism: Rana kukunoris (assembly GCA_029574335.1). Taxonomy (NCBI): domain Eukaryota; kingdom Metazoa; phylum Chordata; class Amphibia; order Anura; family Ranidae; genus Rana; species Rana kukunoris. Next base: position 191,778,376 of record CM056055.1, read on the forward strand.
TAAAATAGCCGCTTACGCGGATGATGTCCTAATGTTCCTTGCGGACCCGCTCACCTCGATCCCCAACCTCCTCAATGACTTCCACCTATTCAGATCTCTCTCAAATCTCAAAATAAACTTTGAGAAGTCTCTTGCATTAAATGTCTCCTTACCTACCCCAGTGGTCAATTTATGTAAACAAAACTTCCCCTTTAAGTGGGAATCTGACAATATCACATATTTGGGCATCAAAATCCCGACAGACCTGAAAGATCTGTTCACTCTAAATTTCCCGCCCGCTCTCCAAACCATTAAGTCGGATCTAGAGGTCTGGACTAAAGGCAGGTTCTCATGGTTTGGCAGGATAGAGATCCTCAAAATGAACACCCTCCCAGGACTCCTCTACCTCCTACAGGCTGTCCCGATCGCGCTACCACAATCCTTTTTTGCTACATATAAAAGGTATTGCAGGACCTTTCTTTGGGCAGGACGCGCACCTAGAGTGAGTTGGAACACATTGATCCTACCTAAACCGAGGGGAGGCCTGGGTTTGCCGGACATAGCCCTTTACTATAAAGCATGCCACCTCACCAGGCTCATAGACTGGCACATTCATGGTCAGAATAAGGACTGGATCGCAATAGAAAACACATTCATAGACTTCCCAATCTCCCACCTGCCCTGGATCGAGCAACGCTCGATACCTAAGGCATGCCTAGCTCACCCGCTGATCAGCGCCACTATCCTTGCATTTAGGGCCTCGTGCCGCTCCCTCAAGCTGACTCCTTCCCCAGGCCCTCTGACGCCCCTTTCGCGTAACCCTGGCTTTGCCTCTAACATTGGCAGAAACTGTCTGATGCCAGCCCCCGACCCTATGCCACTCCAGGCTCGTCGATTTTTTCGCGACGGCACACTGCTAACGTACCCTGACATACTACGCATGTTCCCGCACACCACACTGACGATTTTCCAATACCTCCAACTCAAACACTTCTTCAACAGTGCCCAATCCCCTCTGTTGTGGGGCAGGGCCCTTTCTCCCCTGGAGAAGCTCTGCACCGCCGCGGAACCCCAACGCCACCTGATCTCCATGACATACTCCATGCTAACCCCAGATTCGGCCCCCAACACCAAGCTCCGCACGGCCTGGGATAATGACCTCTCGCTCACTTTGTCCGATGAAGACTGGGATCACATTCAGGAATACACTCACAAAGGGTCTATGAATGTCTCGGCACAGGAGAACAGATACAAGCTTAGTGTTAGGTGGTATAGGACGCCCGCAAAGCTCCATAAAATCTATCCCACGGTCCCTTCCGACTGCTGGAGGTGTGGCAGGTCAGAAGGCTCGTTCCTGCACATTTGGTGGGACTGCCCCTCTCTCCACTCTTTCTGGAAGGAGATCCATGACCGTATAGTGCAGATCACCACCATGCCACTAGTCTTTTCCCCGGCACAGTATTTGCTACACCATTCTTCCATACCGAGAGCACACTACAGAAAGTCACTGGCATTGCATCTTGTAAACGCGGCCACTCAATGCATCCCTCTCTTCTGGAAATCCACGACCCCCCCCACATTACAGGACTGGCATAAACGGGTCAACAAGATCGAAGACATGGAAAGGCTCATTCACCAAGCCAAAGACACACACGATAAATTTAGGTTCACCTGGGCCTGCTGGACCCACTACAGGGAATCACTGATACACGCAAACCCACTTATTCCTTCTACCCACCCGTTACCGCCTGTAGATGGGCCTATGCCCTAATCAGTCAATACTAGTATTTCCTCTCCTCTTGCCCCCATGTGCTCCGTACCTCCTCCCGATCCCCGCCTTAGTCCGACCTCCCTCCGTTTTAGGTCCTACACTACTACGGCCTGTGGAGGTCACCATTAGACATAGCCCTCACATAGACTATCTCTCACGCCTTGAATAATACACCATGGTTACGTTATATGTCTGTAGGTATGCGGCTGTACTGCATGGGTTCAGGACACACCCCCCCTCCTCACCGCCCACAGACTGTTCCCGTTAGGGGTGGGCGGGCCCTGGAGGGTCCCATACTGTTTCAACACTGCCCGAACTGACCGTTTCTCTTCCTACTGTGGTATTATATTGTATGTAAAAATCTCTCACAATCTAAATTCTGAAATGAGATCTTCTGTGTATGATGTTCCGTACCATTCCATATGCTGGTATATTTCTCCCTGTATCGCTCAATGTGAATTGAAGACTACCCTGACAATTGTATTTTTGTGCTTATAAATGTATTGTTGTAATACTCATTAAAATTGTTTGAAAAAAAAAAAAAAAAAAATCTTACGAAAATACCCGATAAGGACTCGGGTAATCTCGGCGAAAATGCGGCGTCTGCGCACAGACCTAGGAGCTGACTGCGCAGGCGCCGTATTTCTCCGAGTCCTATTCCGGCGTTTTTCGGAGGGCGTGACGCGCCATAGCCGTAGGACTCAGAGAAATACGGCGCCTGCGCAGTCAGCTCCTAGGTCTGTGCGCAGGCGCCGCATTTTCGCCGAGATTACCCGAGTCCTTATCGGGTATTTTCGTAAGATGTGACGCGCTATACTGGCGCCGTCCACCACGGGGGTAAGAAATTAAAATTTAACATAATACAGTAAGTGGGGGATTTAAAAAAAAAAAAAACAGCATACTGGCGCTGACGCCAGTATGCTGGATCACATGGGAGAGCTTATATTTAGGGTGAACCACCTCTTTAAGCAAGGCAGTGGTGGTCTTGGAGTCATTATGTTGGAATTCTGCCCTGCGGCCCAGTCTTCAAAAGGGAGGCTCTGCCTCAGTATGTCTCAGTACATGTTGGCATTCATGGTTTCCTCAATGAACTGTAGCTACCCAGTGACGGCAGCACTCATGCAGCCCCAGACCATGACACTCCCACCACCATGCTTGACTGTAGGCAAGACACACTTGTCTTTTTACTCCTCACCTGGTTGCCCCCACACACGCTTGACACAATCTGAACCAAATACGTTTCTTGGTCTCATCAGACCACAGAACATGAATCCATGTCCTTAGTTGTGCTTGTCTTCAGTAAACTGTTTGCCAGATTTCTTGTGCACCATCTTTAGAAGAGGCTTCCTTCTGGGAAGACAGTCATGCAGACCAATTTGATGCAGTGTATGGCGTATGGTCTGAGCACGGACAGCCTAACCCCCCACTGGTTCAACCTCTGCAGCAATGCTGGCAGCACTCATATGTCTATTTCCCAAAGGATATGATGCTGAGCACATGCACTTAACTTCTTTGGTCGACCATGGCGAGGCCTCTTCTGAAAGGAACCTGGTCTGTTAAACTGCTGTATGGTCTTGGCCACCGTGCTGCAGCTCACTTTCAGGGTCTTGGTAATCTTCTTATAGCCTAGGCCATCTTTATGTAGAGCAACATTTTTTTTTTTAGATCCTCAGAGAGTTCTTTGCCATGAGGTTCCATGTTAAACTTCCAGTGACCAGTATGAGAGAGTGTGATGACACCAGATTTAACACACCTGCTCCCCATTCACACCTGAGACCTTGTAACACTAACAAGTCACATGACATCGGGGAGGGAAAATGGCTAATTGGGACATTTTCACTTAGGCGTGTACTCGCTTCTGCCAGCAGTTATGACATCAATGGCTGTGTGTTGAGTTATTTTGAGGGGACAGCAAATTTTAACTGTTATGCAAGCTGTACACTCACTACTTTACATTGTAGCAAAGTGTAATTTCTTCAGTGTTGTCACATGAAAAGATATAATAAAAGATGTACAAAAATGTGAGTGGGTGTGCTCACTTTTGTGAGATTATTTATATATATATATATATATATATATATATATATACACATATACACACACACTACAAGTGTGGCCTTTTACTCTCTTCCCTCCAAACTCCAAAGTTAAGCTGTTGCTTTGCTCCAAATAGAAAACCCTGAAACCAATTAGTTTTGCAGTCCTGCGAGACGCTTTCTAAAGTCCGCTCTCCGCTGACGTCACTGCCAGTTGAGGCAGCGCATCATCCCGACTTCCAAGTCTGGATCTGCTAGCTGCCTTGATTGATGGCAGTCCCAGTGAGCCACTGAGACGGCTGCTCCCCGATCCTCCACAGCTCATCGCTAGGGATGAGCTTCGCGTTCGATACGAACGTATGTTTGACTCGAACACTGTCTGTTCGTACATTCGACGGAATTCGAACAAAAGCGGTCGTTTGCGCCAAATTCGAGTGACGCGAAACGGCCCATAATTCACTGCGGTATTGCGCGCTGATGATTGGCCAAGCATGCTGTATGTCCCGCATGCTTGGCCAATCACAGCGCGCAAAAAACGAAGAGCCATAATTGGCAAAAGCCTGGGTGGCTTTGGCCAATTATGGCTCAGGGCTTTAGCACACGCCCCACACCATATAAGAGCCGCCTGCTGGGCGGCCGTGTATAGTGTTTTTTCCGGCTTGTTAATGAAAGCAGTCAGAGAGAAAGAGAGATTGTCTTTTTAGAGAGCTAGATAGAGCAGGCAGGCTAGTCAGTTTAGCTTCAATTACAGTGTGTAGAGAATATATATATACATCTCTAGGAGTTGTACATATATTTATACACTGTATAGCTTAGCTAGATCAGCTATTCCTATTTGTCAGGCAGGAGATTGTGCTTAATTGTGTTTAATAGCACCTAAACGCATTAGCTGTTACTGCATGTTTGCTGTTTAATAGCACCTAAACGCAGTTAGTGTAACTGCACCTTTGCTGTTTGATAGCACCTAAACGCATTAGCTGTTACTGCACATTTGCTGTTTAATAGCACCTAAACGCATTAGCTGTCACTGTCGTCAGCACCCCCCGCTTCTCATTTTTAATGTGCCATGTAATTTTGCTTAGGGCCCCAGGGAGGTCAGGATTGGTACTGGGTCTTGTAATGACCTGGGGGGAGTGGTGGCAGGGAAACTCATGCCATTTTTTCAATGATGTGTATCCATATTGCAGGGACCAAACATTACATTAAAGCCGCAAGCAGTATTAAATTAATTTTTTCTTATAGTAATCTCATGTTGTGCAGGGACATTTATAAACACGTGCCACTACTATAGACACCCAGCAGGTACGATATTTAAAGGAATTTTTCATATTTTTTTTCACTTAAAATCGCTGCTCCAGAAAAAACTACCGTTTTTAAAACTTTTTTTTCCATTGATACATGTTCCCTGGGGCAAGACCCAGGTTCTGAAAGACGTTTTCCAACATTAAATTGAATATTGGTCTTTAAAATTATCGTTTTTGAATTCAAACGTTTGAGTCCCATAGACTTCAATAGGGGTTCTAAATGTTCGCGCGAACCCGCGGTCTGTTCGAACGTTCTGGTGCGAACCGAACGCGGGTATGTTCGGCTCATCCCTACTCATCGCTCTGAGCGTGGAGGACCAGAGCATGACAGTCAGCATCGCTCTGCTCGAGGAGGAGTGAGAACTGAGCCATCGGTGGTGTTCCGTGGCTCGGTTCTCAGTGCATAGATGTCGGGGGACAGCTGCAGCATCGTTCTGATGCTCCATCCACCTAATTAGGATTATGGGGAAAAAACAAAAACCCATACTTCTCTTTTAAGTGTGCTTGTAAAAGCAAACATATCAATACTTTTGGTAATATCGTGCATCTTAGATCTGTGAGATTCTTAAACCGGAGCTCCACCCTAAAGTGAAGTCGCGCTGTTCGGCACCCTCCCCCCCTCCGGTGTCACATTTGACACCTTTCAGGGGAAGGGGGGTGCAGATACCTGTCTAAAGACAGGTATTTGCACCCACTTCCGGCCACACGTCTTGGGCAAAAGACGGGCATTTCCTGACATCCCGTCCGTCCCCCGTTGTGTGCTGGGAACACTCGGCTCCCAGCACACAGCGGGAGCCAATCGGCGGGCGCAGCTCGACTCATGCATGCGCCGTAGGGAGCCGGGCAGTGAAGCCAGAGCGCTTCACTTCCTGGTTCCCTCACCGTGGATGGAGGGGGGAGCAGCAGAGTGACGAGCGATCGCTCGTCCTCTGCTGCAGACGGTGCTGGACTCCAGGACAGGTAAGTGTCTTAATATTAAAAGTCAGCAGCTGCAGTATTTGTAGATGCTGGCTTTTAATATTTTTTTTGGAGAGGACATCCGCTTTAAGAGCTATGATACCACAGCGGGATCACCTTACCTGATCAGTGCACCAAACCCAGGTGGCCACCACTGTCAGACCAAATATAAGGCCAGGCCACGGTAGGTCCCCGTTGATGGGGTCACGTAGTATATGGAATGCATCACTGCGGGGCAGATGGCAGGTTGTGTTCGGGACAATAATTTTTGGAATAGCTTCCATGTACTTCTGCTCCAGTCCTTCGTACCAGCCAATCTCGTTAAACGCTGGAAGGATAGAAAGATTTGCACATAACAGATGTGATCAGTTTTTGTATTAAATTATACACATACTAGTAATGGGGTTGCCATGTTGAGGTATTATGGAACAGTAATTCAATAAACAGCCGTATACTTACATATAAACATAAGAATAAAAGCCCCCACCACCATAATGACTGTCTGTAGGGTGTCAGTGTAGATAACTGCAGTTAGCCCACCTGTTATAAAGAGATGAATGGACATTAATGGGCATCAATTTAGGCAATGCATTCAATATGTGTTGGAGAATGTGAACATACAATATGTCTTTCTAACCAAAGAAAATACTCAAGTTTGATAGCGTGCATGACTATAAACCTGCCCATAGAAATTTCTGCTGTGAGGCGGAAGAGAAATCACTTGAATCCCCTGTATATGTTAAACAGTGATGGATGGATGATTGAATCTGCAGTGCTCGCACAGTGGAACCTTGGATTACAAGCATAATCCGTTCCAGGAGAATGCTCGTAATCCAAAGCACTCGCATATCAAAGCGAGTTTCCCCATAGAAGTCAATGGAAACGAAAATAAATAGTTCCGCATTGACTTCTATGGCTTTTATTACCGCATGTGGCCAGAGGTGAGGGGGTGCTGGAGAGCCTTGGAAATATTTGGAAAGGCTCAGGGACAGCTCGGGTGAAGTCAGAAAGGCTTGGGAACAGAGTATTTCCGAGTTTTTCAGAGTATTTCCGATCGCCTCTGCTCCGGCGCCCCCGCACCACTAGCCAAATGCGGTATTCCACACTGCTGTGGCTTGAATCCTGCTTGTTTTGCGAGACAACACTCGCAAACCGAGTCATGATTTTCGAAAAAAATGCTCTTATTGCGAAACGCTCATTAACTTCGTTACTCACATTTCGAGGTTTGACTGTATTATATTCTGACAACCAGAACCCGCAACTATCAGTATACCTACAGCTAATTGAATGCAGGTGTTTTGTTGAGAATCTTTCGATCGGCTCGGTGATAAGATTGAAAAACCAGATGTTGCAACTGAAATAAAATCAGTGTATGGCCAACTTTACCAACATGCTTACATATTTTGGCCTATATAGGGACCTATGAGTAAGGGAGATTGGATTGCCACAAAACCTCACTGCAAGCATTAATCATAAACAAGTCGCTAATTTGTGATTTAATCTTAAAGAGGAGCTCCAGTCTCCACATTTTTAAAAAGTCAGCAGCTACAAATACTGTAGCTGCTGACTTTTAATATAAGGACACTTTCCTGTCCAGGGATCCTGCAATGTCAGCAGCAGAGCTGATTCTTCAATCAGCTTTGGGTGCAGGCTCTGGCATTGCAAGTAAGGGAAACTGTCAGAGAAGCCTGCAGGCTTCACAGCTGGTTTCCTACTGCGCTTTGCAGATGGTCCCTCAGTATTTTGGGATCGATGCGGGTCCCAGGAGGCCTGGGGTGAACGGGAGGAGGGGGCCAAAACGTGCTTGAAGACTGTCACGGCGATCTGAGCCGGAAGTGGGAGCGGATACACACTTATCCCTTTGATTGCCCCTGGTGTTAACCCCTTCTCTTCCAGCGTCATTAGCGCAGTGACAGTGCATTTTTTTTAGCACTATTCTACATGCACTCCCAGCAGACCGGGATCTCACTGAGAGGTCCAGGCTCCACTGTAATGTTCTGGACCTAGAACTCTAGATTTCGAGGCACCTGATCACTGTGATAGCCAGTCAGGCTATCAGAGCGATCAGGAATCAACTGTGAAGCCTACCCCCGTTTTCTTTCTCTGAATGGACGAGAGAAACATTGTATTTCTTTCTGTCCTTGCAGGGAGAAAAAAATTAAAAAGTAGTGTGTAGATAGAATAACATTTAAAATACACACACACACACACAAATTTTCTGATTTTTTAATTTTGGAATGTCCGAATTGTTAAATTATAGGTATTGGAATTTCCTTTCAAATTTGGCTGTTAGTAAATGTAACGAATATAAATTTATATTTATAATAAGTTACGAATTATCCAAAATAATGAATGCTGCATCTAAACAAATGGAATAATAAAACTATCATTATTATTATTAGATCGTTATGTTTCATTTGTTTAGATACGGCATTAGTTATTTTGGATAATCGGTAACTTCGGATGAATTCATATTCGTTATGTTCACTAACAGCCAAATTTAAAAAGGAAATTCCAATACCCAACTTCCAAATTTTTTAAATATAGAATTTTGAATTTCCGAAATTTGAATTTCCTAATTTCCAAAATTTCGGTATTTCGAAATGCGAATTTTCAGATTTCCAAAATTTCGAATTGACCGATATTCGGAAATTAGAATTTTAAGAAATTTCGAATTTTGCCAACTTAAAATTTTCGAATTCCTGCTTTTCAAATTTCCCAACTTTGAATTTTTCGCTCTTCATCTTCTAATTTGTCAAAATTTGTTAAAAAAAACGAATTTGGAACTAAACAAATTGCAGATGTCTATTACACACATGTAGATGAAGGTTTAATCCAAGTCAGTGCCAGAGTTAGTGTTTGGGTCAAGGTCAGAGTCAGTAATTATCATTTTTTTGGACAGGATTTTTTTTTTTATATCAGTGTCAGTGTGCTTTAGGTAGTAGGATAAAAAAAATAAAGAAAAAAAAATCAGGAGATGTCCATTACCATTTACCACCAAAAAGCCCAATTTGTTATAAATTATAAAAGAAAAGCATAACCCACCTGGATGCACAAAGTAGATGTGATGATATGTACGGTTTTACCAACACAAGTCAAAATTGGGCATTAAGATTTGTTTTGCCCTTAGGCGCGAAGAGGTTGACCAAATGACCATTATATACTTGTTCAGATTCCTAATTAATCTTTTTGCCAAAATTTCAATCCAGAACAATATGCTGACATCTTTAGAAGATAAAGACTGATATTTACCAGCAACAGTGTAAATTGCAGTCACAACCAGCAGTAAGACAGTGGACAGGTAAATGTTCCATCCCAGAGACACCTGGATGAAGAGCGCTCCAGAGAAAAGGTCTGTCTGAAAAAGAATAACAAATAACATAAATCATTCTCTAAGCAAACGGCTCATTAGCTGCTTAACCTGCCAAATGATTTGCACTTCTGTTCATTCAGTCCTGGGATTTTCACAGCTCTGCCACACAGCACAACCATGTTTGGCGGGGTGGGAGACCTGATCTTCCTCTGCAGCAGCCTTACTTTCGCTTACAGGTCTCCCTCCCCACCCCAAGCTTGTGACTGGACAGTAAAAGGAGAAGCAGTACATTGAGTTAATTATTCCGACACTTTGCTTTCTCCGTCTGTCAGCATGTTCCTTGCACTTCAGCACAGCTGACTGAATCCTAAGCTAATGGGGGTCGCCGATTGCTAAACATGCTGCATTTTTCCTGCATGGACTGTAAAGGAACACTGTAAAAAGCATCAAAAACACTCTGGAATGCACTGGAACACACATGTTCTTATTCAGGGTCTGCGGGCAGGGGGCCAATTGGAATCTGGAAGCCCCCTTTAAGAAAAAGAGGCCCCCAGATTCCGTAACCCACCTATGTGAGTGATTATCGGGTACATTGTACCCATACCCATTCACCAAAAAAGTGTCACAATTATCAGTTTTGACAATTCTTTTATTAAAAAATAAAAATAGTCTCCCACAATGTAAATTCATCACCCTGCCAGCCGCCCCCCAGGTGGAGAAAAAAAAAGAAGAAGAAGAAGAAGTTCCCGCTATCGGTAAGGACTGGCTGCCTACTGCAGGCTATGCTGTCTGACATTTCTTATATAGGTAAGGGGCGGGTCCACCTGACTATGTCACCTAATGGCCCCACCCCCTTGTGACACCACAGATCAGCGCATGCTGGGTTCGTGATATACCCTGTATATAAAAAAAGTCAGACGGCAGATCCTGCAGTAGGCAGCCAGCCTTCACCGACGGCGGGAGTGTTTATTTTTTTCCTCGAGTCCGGTAGGTGGCGTGATTGAAGATGAATTTACATTATGTAACACTTTTTATTTTTAATAAAAGAATTGTCAAAAACTGTCTGATTATTAACCCATTCACTTTTTTGGTGAATGGGTGAACGATATACCAGATACTCATTCACATGGGGTGGTGGAATCTAGAACCCCCCCCCCTTCTTAAAGGGGGCTTCCAGATTCTGATTAGCCCCCTGCCTACAGACCCCGACAACCGCCGGTCATGGTTGTGGGGATGGAGCCCTTGTGGGGGCAAGATGTTTTGGGGTGTTCAGGGCATGTGGCCTGGAATGGTTCAGTGGAGTTTTTTGGGGGGAGTGGGGTTCTCCTTGTAAAAAATTTTTAATCAGCTGTGAGCGAGGAAGCCCGCCAACAGCCGAGTAGTCATCAGTTGTTAAGGACGTGGCGGCCTGCTTTCCGGCCTGCTCCTTAGCATCCAGCTCAATGCAGTAAATTACTGCACTAACTAATGCAGCAATTACCGCTAAAACGAACAAATACCGCATTCGTTATTTAACTCCTAATTCTTGGTGAATTGAACACTTGCACAATTGTTAACACATGTGGTATTTTACAGCAAATTAGCCGTTATTTAACTCTTAGTGACTCAACCCCTCCTATTTTTGGAGTTCACCTATCTTGTGATTCTAGGGTTAACGTACCGAAATTTTTGTGACGATGTAGAGGAGCAGCGAATAAAGAGACATGTAGATACGAATCCGTTTACCACCAAATCGCTTTTTCAAGTATTCAGGCATAGTGACCACTCCAGAAGCAATGTAAACGGGAACAAAGATCCATCCAAGGGCTACCAGCACCCAGGAAGCCTTAAATTAGAAAGAAAAATTGGTATTAGAGGAACAGTCATGGATGAAGTTAGCAAATTGTGACCTAAAGCAATCCTACCAATGCACAGATTTATTTATCAACTAAACAAATTGGTAGAACACTGACCCTTTTCCTTCAGCACTTCTACAGAGGGTGTCGAAAAAAATTGCAATAGTCAGACCCCACTTAAAGTAGGGTTCAATTGGATGGAGGCCAGTTAGTCTCACACAATTTTTGACTGTAGAAATAAATAATAGAAAAAAAAAATCCAGTTCTTGAATTAAACCCAATACCCACAAGCTGCAAGATATCCTTGTCAGGCATTTAGCATTTCGGAGAAAAAAAAAAAAAGAACACGTCTGTGTACGAAAAATACCGCTTTTGAAGCAATTTTACGACAATTGGATCATTAGTACAGAGCTTTCGAGAGCTGATTAGGACAGTTCGTATTTCTTTTTGTATGATGCCCAGATTGTGAGACTTTCACACCAGTAGGGTCAGTTCCAGTAATAAAAAGTAGAACATTCTTGCATTGAAATGCAATAAAAAGCATCAAAAATGCACCAGACCCCATTATAGAGAAAATCAAACCATGGGAAAAAAAAGCACGCACATCTGGAATGCATCCAGAAACGCATCACAAACACACTGGGATGTTTTTCGAAATTGTGCATGCAGAAACTCATCCGGAATGGATCAGACATGCATTTTTGTGGTGTAAACCAGCCCTTTATGCTAGCTCTAGTATCTTTTTAAATTGGAAAATGCATTGAAAATGGTCATTCTTGCAAGTTACAGAACACAGACTTACGTTCCATTCAAAACCACTAACTGCCAATCCTCCTGCAGCCCCTGACCCAGCCATCCCAACAAAGAGACCACTTCCAATATTGCTGGACAGAAGTGAAGCTCCAATCTGAAAAAACAAAAACAAAGTGTAAACTTATTAAATAATGTACAGTATGTTATAAATTTAAATTTTAGTATTGAGTAAGGGTTAGAATTTCCAATGCTTTTATTGCGGTCTGTGTCCATCTTGGGAGGTCACTTACATTGCGCCCCTATAGCTTGAAGCACCAGGTATTTAGCAAGGGCTCAGCCTGGAGCCATGAATACCTGGGGAAGGGCAGTGAAAGTATCAGTGGGTTGAATTTATTTACAAAAGAACCTGTCATTTTGTCATGGTATGATGCACTGAATGTTGTGCATGCCTAAAATACACATCAGTGGTAGACATGTGCACTCCAGAAAGATTTGTTCATTTTCGTTTCATTAGTTTAGCTTTTTTTGGAAATTCGGAATTCGAAAATTCAAAGATGCGGAAATTTCAGATTTTCGAATTTTTGAATTTGTGATTCTTGAAATCTCAAAATTTCACAATTCAGAATTTCGGAAATTCTGAAAACTTTGGAAATTTTGGAATTAACCAATTTGTCAAAATTCATTAAAAAAAATACATTTGTAACTAAACGAATTGTAGATGTCTAATTAGTGGAACAAAAGATTGAGCAGTGGTTGAAGAGGTATAAAAAACACATTCAAAAGACAAATGTTCAACTTTAGATTCCTTTTGGACAATGGCTAAGCCCTGCCTTGTTAGAGATGATTGATATACACATTTTGATGAAGCTCGGTCCTTCTTTCGAAAGAAGGAGGAAAGAAGGAAAGAAAAGGGAAAATTTATATCAAATACTTACCGTAATTTTCCTTTCCTGATGGACTCCATGGCAGCCTACATGTGGGTTAATCCCGCCTTTCATACCTCATAGGACCCTACTCCCATAAAGCTTTGCGTTTCCCCATAGACTGTGTTCCGTAATATAGCCTACTCCAGCAAGGGGAGGGAAACTCCTGCTGCCATGGAGTCCATCAAGAAAGGAAAATTACGGTAAGTATTTGATATAAATTTTCCCTTTTCCTGACAGACTCCATGGCAGCCTACGTGTGGGAAATAACTAGCCGACACACCCGGGTGGGAAATTGCTGATTAAAGAAAAAAAGGTTTAATTGACATTGTCAACAGACAAAACATGTAAACCAAAATCAACCGACGACAAACAGGCCGGTTCTATGCAGTAATGCGTCATGAATGTGTTTAATGACGACCAGGGGGCCACCCTACCGATTACTTACGGGGAAACATGCCGGGCGGCTGCCCATGATGTGGAGATGCTCCTAGTCGAGTGCGCTGTCACCGCTTCAGGAGGAGCCAACCCTTTTGCTTTGTATGCCCCTTGGATTACTTGAACTATCCATGCAGCGATGGTTCTGGGGGAAGCACGCATTCCCTTGCTTTTTCCATGGAAGGAAACGAACAGATGGTCAGATTGACGGAAGGCTGCTGTGGCTTCCAGATATTGTCTTAACACATCTCCGACGTCTAGAGGATGAACATTAGAGCCCTTTAGGAGATCGAAAAGTGGGGAGGACAATTTCTAGATTTTCGTGAAAGACCGATGTTACCTTAGGATTGGATCCCAACATGGGAATTAATACGACCCGATCAGGGGAAAAAGTAAGAAACGGTTCTTTGGATCCTAGAGAACCTATTTCTGAGACCCGTCTGGCTGATGTTATGGCCACAAGGAAGACAGCTTTTGGAGGACAGATCTTTGATGGATAAGTTATCCGAGTGCGTAGTTTCTGAAAGGAAGTCCGAAACCAAGGGAAGGTTCCATTTTGAGAACCTTGGTTTTCTCTGTGGCCTAAGCCTCGTGGCACCTTTGAAAAATTGCTTGACAAGGGTGTGTTTGGCCCATGAAAACCCAGTGAAGGCCGAAATGGCCGAAACTTGAACTCTCAGGGAGCTGACTGATAGAGACAGATCCAGACCTGTCTGAAGGAAGCCAAGAACATCCTGAATCCTAGGATTACTAAGGGACCCATCCATGGAGGAGACAAAATCTGTAAACTTTGACCATATTCTCTGGTAGACCTTGTTGGTGCTTGATCTCCTCGCACTTAACAGAGTGGAGATGGCTCGACTTGGACAGCCTAGTGCAATAAGCCTTTCCCTTTCAAAAACCAGACCATCAGATGAAGATGGGACGGACATGGATGAGGGGTTACCCCTTGTAACAGGAGATCTGCCCTGTTCGGAAGCGGGACTGGAGCCCGGAAGCTCAGATGAAGCAGCAACGGGAACCATGGTCTGTTGGGCCAATAAGGGACTATCGCCACCACCTCGACCGCTTCCCACCTGAGTCTTGCCAGGAACCGGAGGATGACTGGGACTGGAGGAAAAGCATAGGCTCTGTGAAAGTTCCACTGGTCTGTTAGAGCATCCACTCCGAACGCTTGGGGACAGCGACCCCTCGTATAGAATTTCTCTAGTTTGAAATTGCATGGAGATGCAAATAGGTCCACTTCCGGCACAACTTCCAGGGATAGGACCCAGCTGAAGACTTCGCTGTGGAGAGACCATTCGTTGTGGTCGAGTGTCGTTCTCGAAAAGGAAGTATGCTTGGAGATTTTGAGATCCGGGGAGATACACAGCTGTTAAGTCTGAGAGATGCACTTGTGCCCACGACATGATCGGATCCACTTCCTTCAGTAGGGACAGACTGCGGGTGCCTCCCTGTCTCTTTATGTATGACACAGCTGTCGTGTTGTCTATTCTTAACAGGACTGACGATCCTTTTACTAGGTGAAGAAAGGATTGAAGGGCACAGTAGGCCGCACGGAGTTCCAGGGCATTGGAACTCACACTCCGAGATGGTAACGTCCACTTCCCTTGAGCAAATTCCTTCAAGCACAGAGCCCCCCAGCCTCTGTTGCTGGCATCTGATGTAATTGTGATCCAGGAGATCGGGGCTAACGAATGGTAGTTGAGGAGATTTTTCCATAGTAGCCACCAAAGGAGACTCTCTCACATGGACGAAGTTATTCGAATGCGTTGATCCTGAGACTTCGGATCCCACTGTTGGAAAAAAAAACCTTCTGGAAGGGCCGCATCCTCCATTGTGCCCATCTCACCATGGGGACTGTGGACACCATGGTGCCCACTATCTTGAGGCATTGCGAGGTTTTTAGAAAGGGAGATTCCAATGCAAGCCGGATTCTGTCCCGGACTACCGGGATCTATGTCAGGGGTAAGGAGATGGAACATTGAACTGTGTTGAATTGGGCTCCCAGAAAAATCAGAGTTTGTGTGGGTTGCAGATGACTCTTTTCCCTGTTTATCAGCCAACCGAAATCAGTCAGGGTGGAAATGACCTGGATCTGGTGCGTCAACAGCTGTTCCTTGTCTTGCGAAAGTAACAGTTAGTCGTCGAGGTAGTGATGAAGTCGAATCCCCTTGGATCTTCCCCAGAAGATCAGGGCGACGACCGCCATTAGAAGTTTTGAGAACACCCGGGGCGATGTTGTGAGCCCGAACGGGAGACACGTAAATTGGAGGTGGATATTGTCTACTGAGAATCGAAGGTATTTTTGGAACTCCGCTGCGACTGGGACATGGAAGTAGGCATCTTTTAGGTCTATGGACATCAGCCAATCGCCTGGTTGAACCGTCTGACGAATAGTTAGCAAGGACTCCATCTTAAATTTTTCCTTTTTGATAAAGGTGTTTAGATGTGTCAGGTCTATTACTGGTCTCCAAGAACCTGTCTTCAGAACCATAAACAGGGGCGAGTACATCCCTTGACCTTTTTCGGAAGATGGAACATGTATAGCGGCGCCCAGAGCTAGGAGAGAGCTTGTGCATGACAGAAGAATTTCCCTTTTTTCTTCTGAGCCGGGTATTGTTGTGGGTACAAACTGTAGCACGGGTGGACTGATAAAGGTCCAGGTATGGCCTGTAGACACTGTTTTGACAGTCCAAAAATCTCTTATTGAGGCTGCCCAGACATGTCGGAACTGTAGTAACCGAGCGCCTACTTTTTCCATCTGGGCTGGCTTTGCATCAAAAGGACTTAGGGGCATCACGTCCAGCAGACGAGGGTCCCTTAGGGGGCTTCTGTCCAGAGGGCTGGACTCTCCTCCAGTTTTTCCGGAACTCGCGACCAGGTCTGTACCGGCGCGCCTCTCTTGAACGGTCTTGTTCTTGCCTGGGGAAAGATCTCCTCTGACCGAACGGACGGCGATCCTGAGGAAGGAACCCAGACTTACCCCCAGTGGCACGGGTGATGGCGCTGTCCAGCTTGTTCCCAAACAGGGAAGACCCCTGAAAGGGGATTCTACACCACCCCTGTTTTGAAGCGGGATCAGCTGCCAAAGGGCGCAACCACAGAGCACGTTTAGCTGTGACAGAGGAGAGCATCATCCGTGCCACCAAGGAAGACGGACGCCATTCTCAGCTCGTGAATCGGTGTGCTGCTGAGCACATCTTCGGAGACGTTCGCTAAGGAAGAATCCACTTCATCCGTCCAGGATTCCATTGCCTTAGACAAGGTAGCTAGGGCTAGAGCCGGTTTACAAGCCATACCCGCTGTGATATATATACGTTTCAGATCTGTGTCTATCTTTCTATCTAGACCATCCTTGAAGGAGATGGTATCTTCCAGAGGGAGTGTGACGTGTTTTACCAACCTCATCACAGCGGCATCAACCAGGGGGCCTGATTCTAAGTGCTTAACATCTTCATTTTTGAACGGGTACATCTTTGCCACCTTTGAAAGCAAAGAATTCTTTCTGTCTGTGCTGGCCCATTCATCCGTAATGATTTCTCCAAGTTCACCTAGGAGGGGAAAACTAGGGCGCTCCTTTTTGAGTTGTTTGAAATATTTTCTCTGTTTGGAAGGAGATTCCACCGGATCTTCCCACTTCAAGGCGATCTTTACCGCTTTCACTAAACTTGGTACTAGGGAAAAATCAAATCCTGCAGGATTGACAACACTTTCAGCATCACTGACCGAAGACGCACTTGGACTGCTTACACGTTGAGAGGGGCCAGGCGCTTCAGGATTATTCTGTGCAAGCGCTGGAACTGGGTCATCAGGAATAGTAACATCACACCTGGAATCGGATTTATTAAGGGGAGGAAAGAGTTAACAACCTCTGATTACACAGAAACCCAAACAGCCAGGTAGGGAAAAAAAGAAATTTTCCATCCTACCTGCAGCGCAAGGGTTGGCCACTGGGGGGCGGTGAGACATCCATAGTGGGAAGGAGTCACAAGAACTGCTAAGTCAACAAGTAATAATAAGATGCAGCAAGGATGAATCAAGCAAACAGGGCTTTGAAAAGGCAGAAGGCAAGAAACATACCTTGAAGAAGGAAGCACTATCAATTTGGGGCAACAAAAACTGGTAACAGCCAGCATGCATGTGTCCCAAAGATAGCTGTTTTGACAGCTATTTAAACCTGCCGCCCTGATGATGACGTCACCGCGCACGCCGCTCTCGCCACAATTTGCAACGTGACAGGGGTGAATCCCCATACAGACCTCGCGCGCATGCGCGATCGCGGCAATCCGATCGTACTGCGCATGCGCGTCCAAGCCTCAATCTGGGCTGAAACCAGCGCAGGCGCAGAGACCAGGAAACGACGAACTGGAACGCAGATGCGTTCCAGCGGCCATGGCCAAGGCGGAGACCAGACAACAAAAACAAAACAACATAGAAAACGGCTGCCATGTAAAGGTTTGTAAGAGAGGATAATACGTTACCAAGGATACCATTGCCGACCTGTCCTGAAACTGAGAGCTATGGAGCTCACTCTGCACGACTCTGGCATTCTTAAAAGGAACAGAGGCCTCCAGCTAATAGCTAGGACGTTTGGCCTTGTTGCTGCTTGCTTGCCAATGGCTGGATATTAAGCATGTCAGGTAATGCAACCGTCGCCCATGTCTGCCCTGCTAATAGCTGGGTATAGCTGAAGACCAGAGCCGCCTGAACAAGAGGGCTCTATGTGCAGAACCAATAGGACTGGAAACAACAGGTATTTCTTCCGATTCTTTTTTTGAAACAGCATAGGTCCTAGGAGGAGGACAAAAAAGGAACACAGTCTATGGGGAAACGCAAAGCTTTATAGGAGTAGGGTCCTATGAGGTATGAGAGGCGGGATTAACCCACACGTAGGCTGCCATGGAGTCTGTCAGGAAAGCACTTTGGTGGCACACTCCAAACACTTCCACAATGGGAATCCAAGTGGTTTGAAAGTTAAAAAGATATTTATGTCTTGAATCTCCCGTCATGTGGGGGGGGGGGCGGATTTTGACACCATACTATTATAGAAGGAGAAGATGTGGATCTTTTTGTTGGATTCCACGGTGCCAAAAAGGATTAAAAAAACACAGTTCAATTTATCTTTTTTTTTTTAGAAGCCTAAACTGTGTCAGTGGTTACCACTGGCATAGACTGTGTGCATTCCTGTTGCTTTTTTGTTATCTTGTTTGAACCTCTTGACATTTATGCTCTTTTTGTTCTTTTTTCTGTCATGTCATTTTTCTGTGACGCGCTACCTCGCTATAGACAAAGGGGAGGGGGTGGTGTCTGCGCTGTAATGGTGGGTGGAAAAGTGTTTGGGTCAGGATAGGTGAATAGGGTGGGGAAATGAACTTAGAACAACATCATAACCAACATGAAAATGAACAATGTGAATATAGTATAACAATAGGAGTGATACCAATAACACAGAGCGGTGACATAAACATTAGCCTGTGTAATGTGAAACCAAGGGAAAGTCCATGCAGTGAAAATAAATACACGTGCTAAAACAGTAGAACTATAGGGCCAGAAAACTTTCCATGGGGAAATGCCTCTGGATACACAAAAAATACAAATAAAGATGTATCCATCAAAAGGTGCATATATACACATAAAAAATATATTAAAAAAAAAAATATATATATATATATATATATATATATATATATATATATATATATATATAAAGTCTCTTGTGAAAAAAGCCCAAAGATCCAAAGAGTCCAGAATAGGCTGGTGATGTCAGGAAAGGGTGATAGTGGTAAACACCTCAGGTGGTCCCCAGCTCCTCACCTCAAGGCTATTGCACGGATAGCCTAAAACAGCACTTCCAAAAGAAGAGCAATTTCCTCAGCAGGGCAAGCAGCAGGTGCGCTCCAGAGGGTGATGGATGATGGGCCTATCTCCCGCGAACAGCGAGTTTGTTCTTGGTCCAGAACCAGTACGGGTGGCACTCTTCTATGGTTTGGCCAGATAGTCACTCAAGATGGTGGGACTTACAGATGGTGTACATGGTAAAAAAGAAATAACACCATAGCGCAATCCCGCAAGATATAAAACATTTATTAAAAGAATAACACTCACAATTAAAACGATCCAATGGGGCATGAAACAAACAAACGTCAGGTGGATCACTCTGCGTCAGGCGTGTGGATTCTGTGGCTCCCTGATCCCTACGCATCTCATCACACCACGTGACTTCCTTATATATATATATATATATATTTTATGTGTATTGTGACGGTATGCAAGGTGAGATACTTGACCATAGGTATATTTCACCGTGCATACGTTCTATTTTGAGAAGCTGAACCGGAATCCAGGCCGGGTTTTACGGCCTCTGGTGTTCCGGTCCGGATATTTGGGTCCACTGGAGTTCAATGTCAGGTGGACTTAAAAACAACCAGGAAGAGATCAGGAGGGAGCTCTCTGGTTTTGGGACACTCAGGGAGGGAACCTGAGTGTGAGGAGCCCTCTAAAGACATTGTGAGGAAAAGGTTTGCGTTTGTTGTTTATTTTGTGGGTGGTGGGGACCAGCCCCACACTGTATAGATAGGAGACCCTGATGTTTAGTTTAGCGCTGGACGGCAAGGATTTAAGTTTACTGTTTGTTTGTTTTAACCTGCAAACCTTTTGTAAAATAAACCTGGCAGCTGCCAGACTTAAAAAGAAAGTGCCTATTTACAGACTGTGTTTCAGAAAAGTGATCCCCACGAGCTAATCTCCCACACGTGGTGGATTCAGCGGGCAACTTTTCTGAAGATGGAGAAAATGTTAAAAGCCCTGCTACAGGCCAATGCAGCCCAGCGGGAAACCAACCGCCAAGTCGCAGAAGCTGCTGCAGCGCAGCAGGCTGCCCTCCTACAGGCCAATGCAGCCCAGCGGGAAACCAACCGACAGTTTGCCGAAGCTCTGGTGGAACTGAAAAAGGGGTCCGCACCTCCTGTGGCAGCAGAACCAAAGATACTACGGGCCTCCTACTACCACCTGCAAAAGATGACACCAGCGGATGATGTTGAGGCATACATGGCGACTTTCGAGAGAGTCGCTGTCCGCGAAGGATGGCCAAAAGAGCAGTGGGCGGGACTATTGGCCCCATTCCTAACTGGAGAACCCCAAAAGGCCTATTTTGACCTAGAAACAGATAAGGCACAGGACTATGAGACTCTCAAATCGGAGATACTCGCACGCTTGGGTGTCACCATGGCAGTTCGGGCCCAGCGCGTGCATCAGTGGTCCTACTCCAGCAACAAGCCACCCCGATCACAAATGTTTGACCTGGTCCACCTCACCAGGAAGTGGTTGCAGCCAGAGACACTGACCAGCCCGCAGATTGTGGAGCGTGTGGTAATGGACCGGTACCTACGTGCGCTTCCTGCTGCCCTGAGGAGGTGGGTCGGACAGGGGGACCCCAACACTGCAGCCCAAATGGTGGACCTAGTGGAAAAGTACAGTGCTACCGACGACTTGGTAAACCCACCTACGCCCCACTTCGGTGTGTCTAGAGGTGCAAGATCTCCCAGCGGTTCGGGTAAGACTGTTCCGGGGTTCAAGAGCTTGGGGAAAGTGGATAAGACTGTTACAGCAGATGAGACTGTGGGTCCTAGACCTGGAGACTGGCCACAGAAGCCAGGAAGGTCTTTGGGACCGTTAAGAGGACTGGGGGTGGGGCAAATACGGGGTTTTCGTTGCCATGCATTGGGCCATATTGCTGCAAACTGCCCTCTAAATGATGAACCTATGCAATGTGATTATGCTGATAGGAAAAGACACATTTCTCTGTTTGCACAGGTCGCATGTGTTGCGCTAGATCAGAGTCACCTGGAAAAACAGATGTGCGTTATTTTAGTGGATGGCAAGCCTCTCACAGCACTACTAGACTCTGGTAGCGTGGTGACCCTAGTTAGGAGTGCTTGTGTAGACCCCGAAAAACTACACCCCAGTAGTATTGGGGTAATTTGCATCCATGGGGACACTTGGGACTACCAGACAGCAGTGGTTGAGGTTGATACCCCCTGGGGCAGGGTAACACATTCAGTGGGGGTGGTACCCTCACTGCTCCATGAAGCTTTAGTAGGGAGAGACTTTCCCCATTTTTGGAAGTTATGGGAGCATAAAGGGAGGCTCGTAGATAGAGTTCCCCCTGCTGGGGAAACACGGGAACTCTCACCAGACCTGTTTTTCAAAAGGGAAAGGCAGGCTATTGGTGGGATCGAGGAAGCCGGAGATCCTCTTCCTTTCCCTGCCATGGTCGGGGAACCGGAGGACTTGGAAGCTAGCACCCAGCCTGAGGGTAACGAACAGGAAATCTCGCCTGACCCTGACATCGAGAGTAGCCAAAATGTGGTACCCGACTTGGAGGTCAGGAGGGAGGATTTCTGTACTGAGCAGCTGCGAGAGCCCACCCTCATGAGTGCCAGGGAAAATGTTAAGGTATTGGATGGGGAACCGGTGGATCCTAATTGGGTGGTGTCCTTCCCCTACATGGCGATTAAAAACAATCTATTATATCGAGTGATAAAACACGGAGAGGAAGAGGTAGAACAGCTGCTGGTTCCCAAACCCTTTCGCAGGGTGGTGCTAGACCTGGCTCATGGTCATGTAATGGGGGGACATCTCGGGGTCGAAAAAACCAAGGAGAGAATCACCCAGAGATTTTTCTGGCCCGGGTTGCATGCAGAGGTCAAGGAGTATTGCGAATCCTGCCCCGAGTGCCAAATGTCAGCACCGTCGCCCCATTTTCGCAGCCCCCTTGTCCCTCTAACAATAATTGAGGTTCCCTTTGAGAGGGTTGGCATGGACCTGGTCGGGCCGGTGGTGAAATCTGCCCGAGGTCACCAGCATATTCTGGTGATCCTGGACTATGCGACTCGCTATCCTGAGGCCATACCCTTGCGGAACACCTCCGCTAAGGCTATTGCCAAGGAATTGGTCCAGGTGTTTAGTCGAGTCGGGATCCCGAAAGAGATCTTGACCGATCAGGGCACCCCTTTCATGTCTAGGGTTACCAAGGAATTGTGTAGATTGTACAAAATCTCCCATCTCCGTACTTCTGTCTACCACCCCCAGACAGATGGTCTGGTCGAAAGGTTTAATAACACATTAAAGAGTATGTTGAAAAAGGTGGTCGACAAGGATGGGAGAAACTGGGATTATTTGCTACCATATCTCATGTTTGCCATACGAGAGGTTCCACAGGCCTCCACAGGCTATTCCCCCTTTGAGCTCTTGTATGGTAGGCATCCCAGGGGCCTGCTAGATGTTGCTAAAGAAACGTGGGAAGGAGAGGTCAGCCCATATAGGAGCATCATAGAACATGTCTCCTTGATGCAGGACCGAATCGCAGCCGTCCTGCCCCTAGTACGGGAACATATGGAGCGAGCCCAGGAGGCCCAAAGGAGGGTCTATAACCGGGGTGCCAAGGTCCGTACTTTCAGCCCGGGGGACAGAGTGCTGGTACTGGTTCCCACAGTAGAAAGTAAATTTTTAGCTAAGTGGCAGGGTCCCTTTGAGGTTGTCGAAAGGGTGGGGGAGGTAAACTACAAAGTCTACCAGCCAGGCAAAAGGAAACCCCACCAAATTTACCATGTAAATCTCTTAAAACCCTGGAAGGACCGAGAGACTTTACTGGCCACGACCTCACCTCCAACAGACCGGATACCCGTGATACCTGACGTTCCCATCACGGATTCCCTGTCTGTAGCACAACAAAATGACGTTAGGGCATTTGTGCAGAAAAATAGAGACTTTTTCTCCCCCTTACCCGGACTGACCAACACGATCCAACATGACATAGTGACGGAACCAGGGGTTCGGGTAAATGTAAAACCCTATAGAATCCCAGAGGCCCGGCGAGAGGCGGTTGCGGAGGAAATAAAACAAATGTTAGAGTTGGATGTGATCGAAGAGTCCCACAGTGAGTGGTCAAGTCCCATAGTGCTGGTCCCAAAACCTGATGGCAGTATCAGGTTTTGTAATGACTTTAGAAAACTTAACAGTGTGTCCAAGTTTGACGCCTACCCGATGCCCCGGGTCGACGAACTTGTGGACAGGTTGGGACAGGCTCGCTACATAACGACCCTGGATCTAACGAAAGGTTATTGGCAAATACCGCTTACTGAATCAGCCAAGGAGAAGACTGCCTTTTCCACTCCTGAGGGCTCGTTTCAGTATAAGCGGATGCCGTTTGGTCTGCATGGAGCCCCTGCATCATTCCAGCGAATGATGGACAAAACTTTGAGACCACATCGCTCGTATGCAGCGGCGTACTTGGACGATGTGGTCATCCACAGCCCAGATTGGGAATCGCACCTGCCCCGCGTACAAGCGGTGGTAGATTCCCTTAGGGAAGCACGTCTCACGGCCAATCCAAAAAAATGTGCCATAGGCCTGGAGGAGGCCAGATACCTTGGGTACATTATTGGCCGGGGAGTGGTCAAGCCGCAGACCAATAAGATTGAGGCAATTCAAAAATGGCCCCAACCAGTCAATAAAAAACAAGTGAGGGCCTTCCTGGGCATTACGGTATATTACAGACGTTTCATACCCAATTTTGCCACCGTTGCTGCCCCCTTGACCAATTTGACGAAGGGTAGAGGGTTGGTCATGGTCAAGTGGAACCCCGAAGCCGAGGAGGCATTTCAGAAGTTGAAACAGGCTCTTTGTTTGGTACCCGTACTAGTAACCCCGGACTTTAGCCAGGAGTTTGTTGTACAGACGGACGCCTCTGAGGTGGGCCTAGGGGCCGTACTCTAACAGAACAGGGATGGTGAGGAGCACCCAGTGGTATACCTGAGCCGGAAGCTGAACAAGCACGAGAAAAATTATGCCATCGTAGAAAAGGAGTGTCTCGCCATTAAGTGGGCTTTAGACTCCCTGAGGTATTACCTACTGGGAAGGTCATTTAAGCTGGTCACAGACCATGCTCCCTTGAAGTGGATGTGTGATAACAGGGAGAAAAATGCTCGGGTGACAAGGTGGTTCCTGGCTTTACAGCCTTTTAAATTTACGGTGGAGCATAGGCCAGGAAAACTCCAAAATAATGCAGATGCTCTCTCCCGG
The DNA here is from genome assembly GCA_029574335.1 of Rana kukunoris. Classification (NCBI taxonomy): domain Eukaryota; kingdom Metazoa; phylum Chordata; class Amphibia; order Anura; family Ranidae; genus Rana; species Rana kukunoris. The sequence continues at coordinate 191,802,770 of CM056055.1, forward strand.
GTGCACTGTATGGTTGGGGCAAGTGCTCAGCCGCAGGGGCTTGAGCAGAGGGGGAGGATATGTGACGGTATGCGAGGTGAGATACTTGACCATAGGTATATTTCACCGCGCATACGTTCTATTTTGAGAAGCTGAACCGGAATCCAGGCCGGGTTTTACGGCCTCTGGTGTTCCAGTCCGGATATTTGGGTCCACTGGAGTTCAATGTCAGGTGGACCTTAAAAACAACCAGGAAGAGATCAGGAGGGAGCTCTCTGGTTTTGGGACACTCAGGGAGGGAACCTTAGTGTGAGGAGCTCTCTAAAGACATTGCGAGGAAAAGGTTTGCGTTTGTTGTTTATTTTGTGGGTGGTGGGGACCAGCCCCACACTGTATAGATAGGAGACCCTGATGTTTAGTTTAGCGCCGGACGGCAAGGATTTAAGTTTACTGTTTGTTTGTTTTAACCTGCAAACCTTTTGTAAAATAAACCTGGCAGCTGCCAGACTTAAAAAGAAAGTGCCTGTTTACAGACTGTGTTTCAGAAAAGTGATCCCCACGAGCTAATCTCCCACAGTATATATGCACCTTTTGATGGATACATCTTTATTTGTATTTTTTGTGTATCCAGAGGCATTTCCCCATGGAAAGTTTTCTGGCCCTATAGTTCTACTGTTTTAGCACGTGTATTTATTTTCACTGCATGGACTTTCCCTTGGTTTCACATTACACAGGCTAATGTTTATGTCACCGCTCTGTGTTATTGGTATCACTCCTATTGTTATACTATATTCACATTGTTCATTTTCATGTTGGTTATGATGTTGTTCTAAGTTCATTTCCCCACCCTATTCACCTATCCTGACCCAAACACTTTTCCACCCACCATTACAGCGCAGACACCACCCCCTCCCCTTTGTATATGCCTTTTCTTTCTGCCTAGGACAGATTGTTAGGTGTCCGCTGCAGTATCCCCAGCCCACCTCCCAGTCCATCCCCCTCGGTAGCGCAGGAGCTTCTCCACACCTCGCTATAGAGATACAATTGTATTATTTAGTAAACATATAATCCAAAATGTATGCCCCTAGTGGGAGTGTTAAATATAGCACCCAAAATTACAAACACAGAATAAGGTGTGTGTACCAGTGACCTCTATTGCAGGGGTCTCCAAACTGCAGCCCTTTGCTTGCCTTAATGCGACCCTGGAGGCACTATTCCATCCAATTTAAATGGGGCACAATTCTTGTTGCTGACACCAATGGGGCACTCTATTCCTCCAACTGACAGCATTGATTCTTTCCATTAACACCAACGATGGGGCACTAGTCCTCCCACTGTCAGGAAACATATGGTATCATTTAATCCCACTGGACATTTTTTACTCCCAATGGCCCTAGTCTGGCCCCCCTAAAGTCTGAAGGACCATAAACTGGCCCTCTGTTTAGAAAGTTGGGAGACCCCTGCTCTAGTGGATACAAGAAAGAGAATACATAATACAATATATATATATATATCCATAAATTCAGTGAATCTGTCATTTGTTATATTTGTAACATACACTGAATTTATGGATTTTTTTATATATATTATGTGTTATATTGCTTGTATGCACTAGAGGGCACTGGTACACAGACCTTGTTCTGTGTTTGTTGTTAGACGCTATATTCATGTCCCACTCGGGCATGAATTTTTGATTATATGTTTATATTATTTAGCAACGGTATCATCTCTATAGGGAGTTAGAGCTTCACATTCATTTCTTTGTTTCCCCTCTGGTCTGCTAATAACAGTTGGTGTTAAGCAGCACCCTCTTATATTTGAAATATACAGCATTTTTTTAATTTTATTTATAGCGCAGAAGTACATTCCTTTTCACTCCGTGTCATTTTTCTATCGTTTGCTCTTTCGTATGTCTTGTTTCCTTTCCTTGGGTCTGCTCTCCGTATTTCCTTTATCGAGTGATATTTAATTTTAACTTTATTAAGGCTGCCTAAATAGTCTAATTAGACTGGTAAAAGTCTTCCATCCAATTTTTGTATTCATGTGTCTTTATAAATAAGTGAGATTGTGTGGATCTCTCTTCATATGCACTTTGTATGTAACGTGAATGCTGGTGGTGAGCGGAAGTGTACACTGAGGACACCCGGTGGCTGTAAATGAATATGTCAGTTCACAGTGGGATATTTAACCACTGGGCCCTCCTTGCTCCGAAGAAGTTTGTTGATAGGCGAACTAAAGTGGTAAGTGTCATTTACACATTAATCAGTGCATTTTATAGCACTGATCACTGTATAAATGACAATGGTCCCAGAATAGCATCAAAAGTCCGATGTGTCCGCCATAATGTCGCAGTCACGCAGATGGCCACCATTACTGGGGATATTTATAATAGCAAAAAGTAAAAAAATGTATTTATTTTTTTCAAAATTGAGGCTCTTTTGTTTATAGCACAAAAAATATGTTTGGGTATCACGTCGCATGACCGCGCAGTTGTCAGTTAAAGCGTTGCAGTGGCGAACCGCAAAAAGTGCTCTGGTCAGAAAGGGGGTACATTTTTTCCAGGGCTGAAGTGGTTAAGGAACCACACTAAATTTAGTTGGAGGCCCCAGCGTAGGGATACAGTTTCAATTTTGAACCACCCTGTGCATCAGTTAGACATGTGCACAGAAAAAAAATTCGTTTTTTTTTGTTCTGTTTCGTATCGTTCTGTTTTTTCGTTTTCGTTCGTTTTTCTTAAGATGCCCGTTTTCCTCTTTGTTCCCGTTCGTTTTTCGTATGACGCGATTTTTTCGTATTCCGATCGTTTCGTATTTTCGTTACTGTTTTATTTTCGTACATGCGGGATGGTTCGTTATTCTGTTTAATTCATGTTCGTTACTTGTTAGACAATAATTTTCGTGAATTTTCGTCAATGATTTGCAGTATCTTGAAACCCTTTTCTTTTGCTATTTTCAGTCGTATGTTCATATGACATCTATAACAAAAGATTTGCATTCTGTATTTTAAATTTATTTTTTCTGTTCGTATTTTGGATTCAAAATACAGCATGCAAATCTTTTGTTATAGATGTCATATGAACATAGGAATGAAAACAAAGAGAAAAAGGATTGAAACAAAATACAGAAAGCAAATCTTTTGTTATAGATGTCATATGAACAATGAACATAGGACTGAAAACAAACAGAAAAAGGATTGAAACAAAATACAGCATGCAAATCTTTTGTTATAGATGTCATATGAACAATGAACATAGGACTGAAAACAAACAGGAAAAGGATTGAAACAAAATACAGCATGCAAATCTTTTGTTATAGATCTCATATGAACAATGAACATAGGACTGAAAACAAACAGAAAAAGGATTGAAACAAAATACAGCATGCAAATCTTTTGTTATAGATGTCATATGAACAATGAACAAAGGACTGAAAACAAACAGAAAAAGGATTCAAACAAAATACAGAATGTAAATCTTTTGTTATAGATGTCATTTTTGTTCTTTTGCCGTTTTTGTTTTGTCGTTTTTTTTTTCCGTCGGATCATTCGTTCGTATTTGCGGTTGTTCGTTATGCGGCTCATTCGTAATCTCATAGTTTTCGTATTTTGGTGCTTTCATTTTTTCGTATGTACACATTATCCTGCGGGTACGAAAATGAACATTTTCGTACGAAAATAACATTCGTACGAACGGGAATGCACATATCTATCAGTTAATTATCGGTCTGCCTGAGTGTCTTTTTATACGTTTTTGCATAAAGTCCACCAGACCCGCTGATCGACTCCCCCATTGACCATTGGGCACGTGGCGCACTTCCGGTGGGTTGCTCGTGCCCACAAAAGCGTGTGCTTGAGCCATCGTACACCAACAGCGATTTGTGGTATTGAGTCACCTTGCCGCAGCAAGACTTTTTTTTAAACAAACCTTTACATATCTTTAACCACTTGCTGGCTGCTCTTTAACAGTTTAACTGCTACAGGGTGGCAGCTGTGCGCCGGATCAAGTGTAACATACATACATAGACATTTACACCTGCAGGGGGCGCATCTCTGCTGCGAAAATTCACAGCAGAAGCCATTCTGCGAGTGCCAGAGTACAGTGTCGCACGACCACGCAATTGTCATTTAAAGCAATGCAGTGTCATGTCGCAAATAGTGGCCTGGTTATGAAATGGGGGTAAATCTTCCGGAGGTCAAGTCGACTAAAAATGCAACCCATTCTGGGGATTAGGAATTCTGATGAAGGGGGCACCTTCCGAACCCCTAAACTGCACTGAGTTTCTAGTAAATGGAATACTTTGGTTACTGCACTATACAAATGTGTCTTTCCTTCTATAACTCTAGGCTGCATGAGAAGGTCCAGTCTTGATTTCCCTTTAGGCAACTCATCACAGACTGTGGAAACTTCACACTGGACCTCATGCAACTTCGATTCTGTGCGGCTCCACTCTTCCTCCAGACTCTGGGACCTTGATTTCCAAATTAAATTAAATACATTTTCCACAGTACGTGATGGTTTGGGGAGCCATGTCATCTAAAGTTGTTGGTCCACAGTGTTTTTTATCAAGTCCAAAGTCAGTGCAGGCCATTACAATGAAAATCTAGAGCACTTCATGCTTTGTGCAGTTTTTTGTTTTCCACCAGGTCACCTGCCTACGCTGCCAAAAGTACCAATACCTGGTTTAATGATCATGGTATCACCCCCCCCCCCCTGCAGACCCCCTCCGTCAGCATAGTCACCCCCCTGTGCTTGATTGGCCAGAAAACTCACCTGACCTAAACCCCATAGAAAATCTGTGGGGTATGGTCAAGAGGAAGATGAGGCATCAGACCCAACAAAGAAAGCAACCTGGGCTTCCATAACATCTCAGCAGTACCGCAGGCTGATTGCCTCCATGCCACGCCACATTGATGCAGTAATTCATGCAAAAGAAGCCCCGACCAAGTATTGAGTGCATACTATACTATACATGGACATACTTTTCAGTAAGTCAACATTTCTGTATTAAAAATCTTTTTTCTTTTTTTTTTTATTGGCCTTGTGTAATATTCTAGAATTTCTTTAAAAAGTAATGCTTGAAATATATCACTCTGTGTGTAATGAATCTATATAAAAAATATGAGCTTCACTTTTTGATCCAATTACTAAAATTAACTTTTGATGATCTTTTATTTTTTTGAGACGCACCTGTACAAGAGATGAGAGTTGAAGTGGTAAAAAAAAAAAGCAGAGTTAGATTCTTACCGGTAACTCTGTTTCCAGTAGTCTTCCAAGGCAGCCCTTGAGAGATGGAGCTCCTCCCCGCAATCAGGAAACACGTTGCCACTAATTCTTTCCCTCCCCTTTAAGAGGCAGTCCCTCGGGTCCCTGGTCAGTCATCCCCGAGAACCGAAGGCCGGAATCTGAAACGATATAGAATACACAACACAACCCCACAAGGTTAGACATTTTAGGGTGGGATTGTGCTGCCTTGGAAGACTACTGGAAACAGAGTTACCGCTAAGAATCTAACTCACCAGATCTAGGGTGGGATAACCGCTTGGAGGACTTTCCTACCAAAAGCCTGGTCCTGGCTAGAGATCAGATCCAGTCTGTAATGTTGAACAAAGGTCGAGAATCTTGACCAGGTTGCAGCCTTGCATATTTGTTCTGGAGTGGCTCCTGCTTTTTCTGCCCATGAGGCTGCTGAAGCCCTTGTAGAATGAGCTTTAAGTTCTTTTGGTGGAGTTTTCTCCATCGCACTGTAAGCCTGTATAATAGCTGCCTTGATTCATCTGGCGATCGTATTTTTTGACGCCTGTTTACCCTTTTGTTGACCGGCATACAAAACAAATAAAGCATCTGATAATCTGAATTCATTGGTCACTTCTAAGTATTGAAGTAGACACCTCCTGACATCCAGAAAACTAAATTCTTGCTCTTTGTCGTTTTTTGGGGAACTACAAAATGAAGGCAAAACTATATCCTGTGATTTATGAAAGTTGACGTCACTTTTGGAGTAAATCCTGGATCTGTTTGAAGAACTATTCGATCATCATAGATCTTCAAAAAAGGTTCTTTAACTGATAAGGCTTGAATTTCTCCTATCCTTCTTGCCGTTGTGATAGCTACGAGAAAAACAGTCTTTAACCACTTAAGACCCGGACCAATACGCTGGTAAATGACCCAAGGTGTTTTTTGCGATTCGGCACTGCGTCGCTTTAACAGACAATTGCGCGGTCGTGCGACGTGGCTCCCAAACAAAATTTGCGTCCTTTTCTTCCCACAAATAGAGCTTTCTTTTGGTGGTATTTGATCACCTCTGTGATTTTGATTTTTTGCGCTATATACAAAAATAGAGCGACATTTTTGAAAAAAAAACACTATTTTTTACTTTTTGTTAAAAAAAAATCAAATAAACTAAATTTTAGTCAAACATTTAGGGCAAATTTTTTTTAGCCACATGTCTTTAGTAAAAAAAAGTCGCAATAAAAAAAAATAGCTACCTAGCGGGAACAGCGACACTAATACAGCGATCAGAAAAATGATCGCTTAGTGACGCTGGCAATAGGGAGTGAAAGGGTTAACTAGGGCGGTGATCAGGGGGTTAAAACTTTATTAGGGGGGTGGGGGGGCTATCCTGAACCTAACACTAACTGATTTTACACTGCCTGTCACACTGACACTAAATGCAGTGATTAGATCACTGCATTCAGTGACACTGTGACAGGGGGGGTGGGGGGGCAGATCGCAAGGGGTTAAGTGTGCCTATGTGTGTGTGTGTCAGTGTAATGTTGGTGCACACTTACTGTGAGGTGTTCCTCTCATCGCAGCGGTTGGAAATACCACTGCGATGAGAGATTACATCACTTCCCCCTTCCTGTGTTTACACAGGAGGAGGAAGTGACAGGAGACTGGGAGCGCAGCGATTGGCTGGGAGCGATCGCGGGGGGGCGGGTAAACACCGACATCCGCCCACTCGTCCCGGATCGCTCCCGGAGACACGGGGACCTCCGCACGCCGCGGAGGGGGTCCCGATCGGACCCCCGACCCGCTACTGGGCGAGCACGTAAATTTACGCCCTTGTGCCCATCCGTGCCATTCTGTGGCCGTAAATGTGCGTGCCGAGGTCCTTAAGTGGTTAAAGTCAATAATCGCAAAGATGTTTCTTGAAGTGGTTCAAAGGGGGATTTGATGATCCCCCTAAGTACTACCGATAAATCCCATGTGGGATATTTTTGTATCTTGGGCTTTTTGTATTTTGCTAATGCCCTGCAAAACCGAGAAACCAACGGTTCCTCCTGTAGTGTCCTTTCTAGATACACAGATAGAGCTGCAACCTGAACTTTCAGCGTACTTATAGTTAGTCCCTTGTCCGCGCCTTGTTGCAAAAACTCAAGGATAGTTGGAGTATCCATTCTCTGTCTTTGGTTTTCCGTGCACCAACTGTTACATTTTCTCCAGATCTTTCTGTAGATGGCCCTGGTGTTTGGCTTCCTGGTGCTCAACAGTGTTGTCACTACTTTTTCTGAGAGTCCTTTTGATTTCAAAAGTTCCTCTTCAGTAACCAGGCCGTCCACTTGAAATGTTTTTGCTTTAGGCCTGTTAACGGACCCTGACACATCAGGTCTGTCCTGTAAGGTAGAAGCCATGGCTCGTCTGCTGAGAGACTGAGGAGTTGAGAGAACCAGGTTCTCTTGGGCCAGTATGGTGCAATTAGTATGAGTTTTGTTTGTTCTTGTAGAAACTTTTTTATCACCCGTGGAATCAGATGAACCGGAGGGAAGGCATAGCACATTCTGAAGTTCCAGGGGTTCTGAAGAGCATCTATCCCAAGAGGTTGGTCTTGCTGGTTTAGCGGGAAGAAACACTTCACCTGAGTGTTTTTCCGAGATACAAACAGGTCTATGTTTGGGACTCCCCAACGGACTGTGATCTCTTTGAAAACCCTTGGATGTAACACCCATTCCTCTTGGGAAATCTCCTGGCGGCTGAGGAAATCCGCCACTTGATTGTCTTCTCCTTTTAGATGGACTGCACTTATTGAAAGTAGGTTCCCTTCGGCCCACCGACATATCTGGTCGGAGATGTGGCTCAGAGATGGACTTCTTGTGCCCCCTTGTTTGTTTAGATAGGCCACTGCTGTGGCATTGTCTGAGAGTACCAGGATGTGATGATCTCTCAGCTGGTTCTGAAAAACCTCTATGGCCTTGGCTATCGCCATGAGTTCTCTCCAATTTGAGGATGCTATAGCTTCCTCTGGGGACCATCTCCCCTGAGCCGGTTGTCCGGCTAGGTGAGCTCCCCAACCCCAACTGCTTGCATCCGTGGTCAACTTCTGGGATATCGGAAATGACCAGGCTAGACCCTGGTTTAGGTTTGTGTGGACCCTCCACCACCATAGTGACCTCTTTACTGACTCTGGGAGTAACACCAACCTGTCCAGATCTCCTTTTTGTTTCCTTAAGATAACATTTTGCAGGGGTCTTAGGTGAAATTTTGCCCATTGTACTGCCGGTATTGATGATGTCATCAATCCCAGAACCGACATCAGTTCTCTGATTGTTATGGGAAGGTTGTTCTGAATAGAGCCCACTCTTTTGATGAGGTTTTGGATTTTTTCTTCTGGAAGAAAAGTTCTCTGTTCTGTTGAACTGAGCAGATATCCCAGGAACAAAATGTTTTGGGTGGGACAAAGCTTTGACTTTTCCAAGTTTAATATCCACCCCAGCGACTTCAACCATAGTTGAGCTTCGTTGAGGTTCTTTATCAACTGCGTTTCTGATGGTGCTGCGAACAGTAGGTCGTCTAGATACGGAACTACCATCATCTTTTTTAATCTTAGAGGGGCTAAAACTTCTGCCAACACTTTGGTGAATATCCTCGGAGATGAGGACAACCCGAACGGGAGAGCTCTGCTCTGAAAATGGTATTCCTTCCCGTCTATTTCCACTGCTAACCTGAGGTATCTCTGAGATTCTTCTCTGATGGGAATGTGAAGATACGCGTCCCTGAGATCCATGGTCGCCATGAATGTTTGGGGCTGCAGAATATTCTTGACTGAGAAAATGGATTCCATGCGGAACTTTTTGTATTGAATTGTTTGAGTCAAGGGCTTGAGATTGAGTATTAGACGAAATTTCCCAGAGGGTTTCTTGATGACAAAAATGTGAGAGTAAAAACCCTTTCTTTTTTCCTTCTCTGGAACTGGGATAAGGACTTTTTGATCCACCATCTCCCCCAGCAACAGAGGTAAAGCCCTTGCTTTTTCGGAATCTCTGGGAAGCTTCGTCAATAGGAATCTCTCTGGAGGATGACAATTGAATTCCAGTGAATAGCCCTTTGCGATTATTTCTAGAATAAACTGATTGGCTGTTAGCTTTTGCCACTGTGGTAGGAAGGCAGCCAATCTTCCCCCTACTGGCACTTGGTTGTCACTGCTTGGTGGCCGGGTTAGCGGTGCCAAAGAGTGGGTTACTCTTTTGTTTTCCCTTATGACCCGACCAGTTCTTCTTTGGGAACTCTTTCTTCCCTTCTTGTGGATGATTTATTTTTCCCTGAAAATATCTTTTCTGTGGACATTTTCGCCTTTCAGCAGGAAAGGATTTTTTACTATCTGCCGTTCTTTCCAAGGCCTCATCTAGGCCTGATCCAAAAAGCAAATTTCCTGTGAAGGGTAAATTGCATAACCTTGTTTTGGATGCGGCGTCCCCTGTCCAGGTTTTCATCCAGATCGCACGCCTAGCTGCGACCGCTAGCCCGCCTGACCTTGCTGCTAGTTTAACAGATTCTGCAGAAGCGTCTGCAATGTAACCTACTGCTTTAGAGAGAATTGGGAGTGTCTTCAGGATCTCCTCTCTAGGCGTACCTATTTTTATATGCTCTTGCAATTGGGTTAGCCAGAATTCTAGGTTTCTTGCCACACAGGTGGTAGCTAGCGCTGGTTTTAGGCTAGCGACACTTGTCTCCCAGGCTCTTTTTAGGATGATATCACCCTTTTTGTCCATGGCGTCTTTTAAATGCCCCATGTCTTCAAAAGCCAATGCTGAATTCTTTAAAATTTTTGAAAGTGGTGCATCCAGTTTTGGATTTTTGTTCCAAACCTCTTTTGGATCGTCACTAAAAGGGAATCGTTTTTTGTGGCTTGCCGCAAAGAATGTTTTTTTCTCTGGATCCTTCCACTCATTCATCACAGTATCAGACATCACCTGATGAACTGGGAATACTTTGGAATTCCTTTTCTTCAGACCTTGGTACATTAGGTCATGCTTGGAAGGTTCTTCCTTTTCATGTTCGATTTCAAGGGTTTCATAAATGGCCCCTAGTAAATCATCCACATCTTCAAGTGACAATTTGTAATTGGGAGCCTTCCTTCTTTCTTCACCCCCCTCCTCCTGCTCAGGTTCTGAGTCGTCACTTGCCAAAACGCTAGCTGCGCTTCTGCCCGCTCGCTCCCTCCCGGACTCATGTGACCCTGATGCGACTTCGGATCTGGGTGAGGCCATGGGAGAGGGGCTTCCAGAAAGGACAACCGGAATTTTAACTTCTGAAATGAATTTTTTGAGATCCTTAAAGGTATTCGCCATATCCTCCCTCACGGATCCAAAAATTTTCGCATAAACTGCGTCTGACTGTTTTTGTACCAGTTTGTCCATGCAAACTTGGCATAGCGGTTCAGTGTATACCAGAGGCATCTTGGCATTACACTTAACACACCGCTTCTTAGGAATGGGCTTTGGCTCTTTCGGTGTTTTCACCTGTGCAAAAGACACAAAAAATATAGGGGTCCCATGTCGGTGAGTCACATACTCCACCATACCGGTTACAGTATTCACCCGGTGACAACTCCCCCTGTAAACCCCAGCTAAGCTAGTGCCACCACCATCTAGCTGCTGTCCCATGATATGAATACAAAGGTCACCACACTGGTGCCTACCTGTATCCTGCTGGTGCTTTTGACTTCTGGGGCCTGGCCCGCCGAGATATCATCCTCCTCGAGCATCTTGGCACACTGTGGCGTCCTATGCTGTCTCCTGCAGCCGCATCCACGTGTATCCCACCAGCCGGGCATTTGAGTTTCCCCGCGCCTTTAAGGGGAAGGACCAGCTCCCCGGCGCACGCCGATGACGTCATCCCGCCCCGGAACTGATGCGCCTGCATCTTCCGGGTCAAGCGGCGTCAGCTTCAGGTGCACGCCCCCCCGCCGACGCCGCCAAGGGGATGAAGAAATGGCGCCTTCTCCACGCCTGGGCACAGAAGGAAAATCCCAAACCGGGACACCTCCTGCACACCGCCAAGAGGGTTGCCTGTGGCCGCACACCGTCCTCCTCCACCCATACTGCACGGCTCTGGTAAGATCATCTGACCCCCTGCCGTTCTGAGGCTCCCTCCCGTTTTTTTGTGATTAGCTGCATCGGAAATGTGCTGCCCCAGCTGGACCCCTGCCCTGGTCAGCCTTTAAGAGATGGAGCCCCCTCTCAGGTCCTCTGGCAACATGTCTCCTCCGGACGGAGGAAACACTAAGACTGACCAGGGACCTGAGGGACTGCCTCTTAAAGGGGAGGGAAAGAATTAGTGGCAACGTGTTTCCTGATTGCGGGGAGGAGCTCCATCTCTCAAGGGCTGACTTGGAAGACGACTGGGGGAAAACTATGTATGTGAATCAAGATTTGTACACAAAATACATGTATGAAAGAAGCAGTTCTGATGGCAAAAATGCCAATCTACACCAACCCTACCACCAACCAAGAAAGCCCCAACAAGAAGACTTACCGGCCACCATGTCATGCTTCTTCCAGCTAAGAAATAACCACCGACTGTCCCTCTGCTTGCTCGGACCGAAGACTACAAAAGAAAGAATTGAGCTTGACTATCACTATATTTAATTAATTTACCACTTTATAAAAGAAGACATTGAAAATGTGATCGATTGGTTCATGTTCTTTTACGTGTTTATGGTCATTAAAAGTTTTTGGATTTTAAAAGAAAAAATAACCTTGTTCTGGTTGATGTGGTCCCTGTGGCGTCACTAGGGTTGGTGTCACACCCCCCCCCCCCCTGCCAACTATAGCTTCCCTTCAGTACAGAGCCCCTTTCCTCAGTATAACCCCCCCCATAAAGTACAGACACCCGCCATCAGCATAGACCCCCCTCAGTGCAGACCCCCTCCATCAGCATAGTCACCCCCCAGTGCAGACCCTCTTCATCAGCATAGTCACCCCCCAGTTCAGACCCTCTCCATCAGCATAGTCACCCCCTCTGCAGACCCCCTTCATCAGCATAGTCACCTCCCCCCTGCAGACCCCCTCCATCAGCATAGTCACCCCCCAGTGCAGACTCCCTTAATCAGCATTGTCACTGCCCCACTTCAGACCCCCTCCATCAGCATAGTCACCCCCTCTGCAGACCCCCTTCATCAGCATAGTCACCCCCCCTGCAGACCCCCTCCATCAGCATAGTCGCCCCCCCCCTGCAGACCCCCTTCATCAGCATAGTCGCCCCCTCCATCAGCATAGTCACCCCCCCTGCAGACCCCCTCCATCAGCATAGTCACCCACCACCCCTGCAGACCCCCGGCCTCACCTTGGGCTCGGGCCGGCGGCGGAGACAGTGACAGGCTCAGCAGCAGGGAAGTAGGAGGAGAAAGCAGGACACCGACAAGGGCACAAGGCTGCGGCACTCAAGATGTTCCAGCTGGCCGGGGCAGCTGAATGCCAGGGCTTTCCTCACCCTCTGGAGAGTTGGGATGGTGTTACCCCTATAGCGGGTGTCACCCAGGTGCGGACCGCACCCCGCTAGCAACACCACTATACAGTGGTCCTACTCAAAAATTTTGCAGAATGTAATTTTGAATGGATAACACATTGTACTATTACATTAAATGAGCAATTATATCTAGATCTATTTTACAATACCACTTACAGGCCCTTAGAGCCCATTTGAACAACTTCCCTTGGAAAATTTATGTTTTTAATAAAAAAAAAATGGGGGAGGGGTTTTGTTGGAATCTATTCAGGTTTATTTGTTGCATTTTCTGTGTACTCTTTCTAGTCAGAAGGATACATTATATTATTGCATACATTACAGGCCCTTTTACACAGGTCATGTCCAACAGGAGGGGGGATATGTGAACAAATAATAGTCATTATTTTCTGCACTACTTTGGTGCGACTTATGCGACATGAGGGCCATAGACTTCAATGTGAAGTCTGACTTGTGTGCGACTTTGCAGACCACACACTGGAGTTCATTTACTAAGACTGGAGAGTGAAAAAATCTGGTGCAGCTGTGCATGGTAGCCAATCAGCTTCTCACTTCAACCCCACAGTCACATGGTCAAAGTCAATGTCACACTCATCCAAAGTTGCATCAAGTGACACTGTAAAGTTGCATGATTTTGAAGTTGCAGCAAGCGTGAATGGGGACTAAGGCTCTGTTTCCACTATTGCAACCCTAAAGTGTTTTGATGCGACTTGCAGCAATGCCTATATATTCTTGAGGTCTGTGGACCTCAAGTCGCATTAAAGTGGGACCAATGTAGTGCAGGGACTACTTTGAAGTCACTGAGACTTGAAGTCACACAGATATGAACGGTACTCATTGGAAATCATGGGGTAAGACTTGTCATGAGACTTTGCGGTCCCAAGTCGCATTACAAGTCGCACTAGTGGAAACCAAGCCTAAAGCGTACATTAGTGGAGAAGAAATACAAGTCCACGGACTTACCCATATCCCAACGACGAGGACAAAAACGAAATAAAGCACGACCACAATAATATCTGGAGTCTCAAAATTGGCATATCGAGGGCCGATGTCTGGAGCTGCAGTGCCGTTCTCCATGATGCCTGAAGAAATAAAGATACAATCAGATAAAGAAGAATTATCTTTGTTTACGAACCAGCTGTTAATGGCCAACAGGCATTCTAAGGAGGAATACAATTATTATTATGAGAATTAATGTTGCAGGTCACACACTTAACTCCATTCTACTATGTGTAAAGCTGGCCATACACTGGTAGATTTTGGAACGAACGTCGGTATAAATCTTAGTACATTCAATAATGTCTTCACAGACTTCTGCGTCTTATTGGTTTTCATCTGTATACCAGAGCGATTTATCCAATGCACTTGGGCAAAGTGCTTTTATTCGTAAATGTGCTTTTACCATTTTTTAAATAAATTGAGTCAAACAGAGAGCATTAGATCCTGTCACATTTTATTTTATTTATATACTATGTACACTGTTAGGCCCCGTACACACGAGCAAATACATCTGATCAAATCTGTCGGACAAATGCACTGGTTACTGTAAAAATGACAATGGCAGTGAAGGGGTTAACCAGGAGGGGGCACTGTAGAATTAAGTGTGCCCTAAGGGAGTGATTCTAACTGTTGGGGGGGAGTGGCTGTGCATGTGACGTCACTGATCGTCGTTCCCTTTGACAGGGAACAAACGATCAGTGTCACACTAGGAAGCACAGGGAGAGGTTTGATTACACTTACCTCTACCCGATAGCGGGACACTGGCGGCGATTGGGTCCGCCTATCCCGCGGGGAAGGTCACGGAGCTGAGGCCCAGGTTGCGAACATGCTGCGCGACCCTCGGTTGGGCTCTTAAAGGGGACGTACATGTATGCCCTTGTGCCCAGCCGTGCCATTCTGCAGACGTATATCTGCGTGCGGCGGTCCTCAAGCGGTTAGGAAAAAATTTCCATTCTTTGAATTTTCTTTTTTCTGCAGCCGTTAAAGTCACCATCATGTTATCCTATGTGTCAATGCACACAAAGGCCGCGTACCAAATATGTCCACTAGCCAGCACACACGATCGGAGATGTCTGCTGAAACGGTCCGACGGACCAGTTTCAGTGGACAAATTCGATCGTGTGTACGCGGCCCTAGACTGTCATCAGCAGTTTTTGGCAGGGGCGTTTTCTGGCTGAAAATAACCCCCAGAACTAGTGGGTTTGAGAGTTTTTCAGCTGTAAAAACAGACTCTGAAAGAAGCTTAAAGATGCCAAAAAATGCTGAAAAATTCAGTTTTTGAGCCATTAAAAGTGTAAAAAAAAAGCTGAAAAACGAATTCTACAGCTACAGCTTTCTACAGCTGACACTACTGGCTGTTGTAAAATGTCCAGTGTGCATGAGCCCGATGTGTGCAAACCTGGTTACTAACTTTGCTTGGGGATCAAATACTTATTTTACTCACTGAACTGCAATTTCATTTATAGCAATTGTTTTATGTGTTTTTTTTCTGTATTTTTGGTTAATATTCTGTCTATCAGTTAAACTACACCTATGATAACATTTATAGACCCTTAATTTCTTTGTAATTGGGCAAACTTACAAAGTGTGCAGGGGATCAAATAATTATTTTCCCCACTGTAAAGAGTCCCCAAATTAGCATGCTAAAGTCATTATAACCAAATCACAGCTCCCAACTGTCTCTGATTTCGGGGGGACTGTCCCTGATTTGGAACAATGTCCCTCTGTTCCTTCGTTCTCCTTATTTGTCCCTCATTTTGGTCTGATTTATATCGTTGTATATAAAATGCACTATTTAGCTTTCAAAGACTGTTTCCTAGGCTAAACCTTTCATCCAATTCCTAAATTGCTGCATTTGTAAATTTCAAAAGCTAGTATAACCACTTTGGCTCTCACGCCTGTTCACCCCTTAGGCCTGGTTCACACCTATGTATTTTGAGTCTAGGTTCACACCTATAATATAGCCCGCTCGGATTGGCAGAGGTTGTTACTTCAATCCGAGAAGGTTTCGCAGGGTCTGTAGTCATCAACAGAGTGCATCGTTAAAAGTTCTGTTTCACCCGACTTCCGGGTTCTCCCCCCGCGGGGAATAGGCATTCCTAGCCAGCGATGTAGATGATTGACGTGCTGTTATGGTGCATCACGTGTTCCGAAAATATCCGAGCTGGACTCGGCTCTGTACGGCGCCTGTCGTGTAGAGCTGACTGCGCAGGCGCCGTATAGAGCTAAGTTCCAGCTTGGATATTTTCGGAACGCGTGACGCGCCATAACAGCACATCAATCATCTACGCCGCTGCCTAGGAACGCCTATTCCCCCGCAGCAGATAGAACCCGGAAGTCGGGTGAAAATAAACTTTAAAATGGTATGTGCGCCCCCCCCCCCCAAAAAAAAAAGTCCAACATACTTTACAAATCCGAAGTATGCTGGATGTAATTGTATATAATTGTTTTAGGGTGAACCCCTGCTTTAAAATGAATATTAGGGGGTCGTCTTATATGAACAGCCGCCTTATACGCCAGCAAATATGGTAGTTTAAAGTGGAGTTCCACCCATTTTTTTATGTTTGTCTGTGCTGCATGCCCTAATCTCATAGTGTTCAGAATGGACAATTTTTATTTATTTTGTTGCTTGTAAATACCTTTATTTTGTAGTCCTTCATTACTTCCTCATCCTTATTAGCCTAGGCTATTAAGTCACATGGCTATTCGCAAGGGTTTCTGGGATAGGCATCATGTATCCCAGTAGTCCTTGCAAACTGGACTGAAACCTATTACATTGCTTGTGCAGCACTGAGCATGTGCGAGATATGCAAAGCTGAAATCCAGGAAGTCATACAGTCTGGCTTCATGATGCCCACACTTAAGATGGCCACGGTCTATTTCTAGATTATAAACTATCTAAATACTGTAGCAACATAACAAAACGGACCTTAGTTTACAGACTAACTTTACTAGAATACATTAAGCTTGTGAATTACCGGGGTATTTATATTTAAAAAGTGAAATTGTGGGTGGAACTCCCCTTTAAAAATAAATAGTGTTACAGCACCTAAGGGCCCTTTCACACCAGTGGACCCTTTGTCCTTTTTTTTATCCATCCGTTTACGGATGAAAAAGAGACATACATGTATCCCTATGGGATAGCGGGTGTGAGCGGATGAACATCCACTCACACCCGATCTCATCAGTGTCTGTTATGCTCCGATTCTGCA
Organism: Rana kukunoris; assembly: GCA_029574335.1. NCBI lineage: Eukaryota > Metazoa > Chordata > Amphibia > Anura > Ranidae > Rana > Rana kukunoris. The sequence goes on from CM056055.1 coordinate 191,819,699, forward strand.
GAAGGAAGACAATCCTATTTTTCCATCCGTCTGCAGAGCAGATCAGGTGAACACGGCCTGACGGGCCATGTTCATCCGAACCCCCCATAGGGGAGAGTGAAGATCTGACAAGGCGGTCCTGCACAGTGTGCGGGGACCGCACTGTCATCTGCCGGCTCAGCGGGGATCAACAGAGCGATCCCTGCTAAGCAAGCATATGAGACATGTATGGATCCTCGCAGGATCCATACATGTGAAAGGGGCCTTAGAAGTGTGCATTTTATTCAGTTTAAAACAATACTAAAAGTATGGTTTTGGTACAAAGCATTGCAAAGTTATTTACAAATAAAGTAAAGCAGTTTTTTTCAATGTTGTGCTTTTTTCAGTGTGATAATGTGAATATATATAAAAAAATTAAAATATTAATAAACAAAGAAAAAAAAACATTTAAGTAATAGTTAAGAAAAAAGAAAAACAACAACACATCACCAGAAAAATAATAATTGAATGGAAAAGGAGAATAATTAGTTAATTAGGGCTGATTACAGGAAACTAAGGGTTAATAAGGGGTTCAACAGAGGAATATTTAATTAGGGCTGGGTTCATACCGCAGCATGGAGCGGCTCACAGCCTCCCTTATCACCGTTTCAGGTCCATTCTCAACCCTGAATTTTTGGCTGAATTCAGACCTGAAATGGACCAGAAGAAGCACAGGACCCCTGTGCAATTCACATCGGAGCCGCTCCGGAGATGCCGGTCACAATCTCCTGACATGTGAATTGGATACAGGAAATCCACATTCAATTCGCAATAGTGTAAACCCAGTGTAAAAAATCTTGCCAGGTTGCTTTAATTGACTTCATCTGCAGATCGAAGTTCGTCCTTTTGATCTGTAGATGAATAAATAGAAGGATACAATATGAAACAATGTTTCATTTTATCTTTCTGTAATCACTGCTGAGCAATCTTGTTAATAGATATTGACAGACTGCTTTTTGCAGCTCCTGCTGCTGGGACCTTCTTGGTGTACCCAGCAATGCAGCTATGATTCATCAAAGCTAAATTGCCATGTACTGTGAGGCCTCGTACACACGATCGGACATATCCGATGAAAACGGTCCGCGGACCATTTCCATCGGATATGTCCGATCTGGAGTTTGATCCGATGGCGTGTACACACCATCGGATCAAATTCCCCGCCGGCGGACGGCGTGGTGACATGTCGGTGACGCGGCGGTGACGTTGACGCCGCCACGTCACCGCTATGTCACGCACCAGGAAGTAAACACTTCCGCGCGCATTCGTCGGATCCATTCACAGGATACGACGCATGTGCGGGCAGATATGTCCGCTGGTTTGCCGTACTAACCAGCGGACATATCTGACGGGCAGCTATCCGGCGGAAAAATTTCAAAACATGCTTTGAAATTTTTCCGCCGGAGGAATCCGGCCAGAACGGTCCGTTTGCCCCTACACACGAGCGGATTTTTCGGCTGAAATGGTCCGTCGGACCATGTTCAGCGGATTTATTCCCTTGTGTGTACAAGGCCTGACAGGGAGGATCCCAGCTGCAGGACAGAAGGACTGGACATATTGGGGATACCCTGTGTGCAAATTATGTAATTTTTTGGGGGTGTGCCTAGCACGCTCAGAGTCTGTAACTGCATATAGGAATAGAAGTGGTAAAAAAAGCACTTGTGGGTTTAACTAATTACATTTTTTGTATAATTGTCTTTTAAGTGGGTGTGACAGGGGATTATGTCCTATTATGTCCTATGCCTACATACTTTTGCAATAGTTTTTTTGAGGTATGCAAAATGGTATGGTTTTACTGACATATTCACACACATAGATTGGACTTGTGTCTTTTTTCAACCTCACCTACTATGTAACTATGTATGAAAAATGGAGACTGTGGGGTTGATTTCCTAAAATTGCAGAGTGCAAAATCTGGTGCATGGTAGCCAATCAGCTTCTAAGTTCAGCTTGTTCAATTAGGCTTGGACAAGAAACCTGTAAGCTGATTGGTATCTATGCAGAGCTGCACCAGATTTTGCACTCTCCAGTTTTAGTAATTTCAACCCCACAGTGTCCGGTCAGCCCTAAAGACAAAAGGGGCAATCCTACAACATATTTACAATCACAAAATTCTAAAGCACTTGGGCTTTTAAGGCACCAGGTATCAAATAATGATAACCACATATCAATAGACATAATTTTATTTTTACATAATATAAAAATATTATACATAAAACACGTTGAAAAAAGGAGAAAAGATTCAGAATCACTGGTATAGGTGTACCTGAAACACATAGCCAGCCATCAAACTGCTCTGTCCAAAAATGGACCATGTATAGTACCAGTGGCGGTTGCTCCATTAGGGGCGCATGGGCGCCACCCCCCTAATCCATGCGCCCGGCCGCTAGTATACATGCAGGGCGCTGGACGCATGGATTTCCAAGTTTTTTTTAAGCACATGATTAGAGCCTGTGGCTCTAAATGGCTTCAAATAAGGATGGGCTCATGGTGTAGAACAGTGGTCATCAACCCTGTCCTGCAGGGCCCACTAACAGGCCAGGTTTTACGTATTACCTTGGGGAGATGCAGACTGGAATACTGCAATCACTGAGCAGCAAATTACATCACCTGTGATGCATTTCAGTTATCTTGCAAACCTGGCCTGTTAGTGGGGCCTGCAGGACAGGGTTGATCACCACTGGTGTAGAGCACTGCGCCCTGAGCCCACCCAGTTGTGTGACAATAGCGAATTAATATTTGCTATGGTCTTCCTGATTCTCCTCCCGGCCAATCAGGAAGTGAATCCTGAGGCCCCGATGGCCCAGAGTAGAAGCGACCATATTGGTCGCCAAAGAGGAGACACTGAGGAGGAGACACGCCTGTGACTTAAATAGGGTAAGTACAGGGTTTGCAGATCGTCCAGGTTGATTGACCGAGCGACCGAAAGTGGAGGTGGGGTTTTGACTGATGGACCAGTCCCCACTGTACAGTACTATGAATGAATTCTATACAAAGAGAGAGGCGGTTCACTGATGAGCTCTACGCGTTTCACGGTTCAAGCCGCTTTATCAGGACCAGTTCATATCAGAATCTATATAACAATCCAAGATGCATGTGCCTATCCAGGCTTAACCATCAGTCCAAGACCCCCCAGAGGGTGAGGGACACCCCCAGAATTATGCGCCATCCCCAAAGCGAGACTACTGGAGCATACTAGGACAGACTGGGCCATCACCTCATCAACCTCCAACATTTGCAGCATACCCAGATAAAACTAAACCCTTAACATATCAAGAAGATTTTAAAATACCATCAGCGACATGCTCAAAGGAAAGCCTGATTAATATATTTACAATGCCTAACATTTGGTTTTGACTTACAGGAAAGACAGGGAAGACTAGTTCTTTTGAGAAACAGTATGCAATCTTGCAATCTGTATGCAGGGGCGTATCTACCCCAAGGAAAACAAGGCAAATGCCTTGGGCTGCATTTTTCAGGGGGTGGCACCTCTACTGGGATGATGCCTGCAGCCACGTTTTTTAGAGCCGGTGGTCAGCTCTCTTGTGATAGCAATTGGAGCAGCTTACTAGCTTACTAAATTAAATAGGGTGATTTCAAAGCCGCACTGGTGTGAATCAGGGCTAAGGCTCAATTCACACTAGTGCAGGACATGCATCCTGTGTTTGCTTTGGCACAGCAGCACATTCATTTGAATGGGCTGTGCACGGTGAACCGCACAAAAAAGTTGCATGCACCTATTTAAAAAAGTGGCCACAAGGATGCGGTTTTCCTGTGGTTCCCGCACCCGCGATGCATGGGGGTGGCATTCAAAATGCAATTGGCTGAAGTAAAGTTGCATTAGATTAAAGTGGTTGTACACCCTGTACAGCTACTTTTACTTACAGGTAAGTCTAGATTAAGTCCCCTTTCACACTTATACAAATTGTCCCACGATTTTGGACTGAAAAATCGTATGACAAGTCATTCTCCATTATTTTCAATAGGGTTGTCCCGATACCACTTTTTTAGGAACGAGTACAAGTACCGATACTTTTTTTCATGTACTCGCCGATACCGAATACCGATACTTTTTTTAAATGTCATGTGACAGTTTTCAAACCACAATACAGACTAAGGATATTTTCTTTAGAATTATGAAGAACTCTCACTCAAGACATTATAAAAGAATAAAAATGAGTAAAAATTAATAAAAATGTTTTATTTTCTTGTCACGCAGTAGTAAAAAACTCAAAGAGTTTTCACAGAACATGTTGATAAATACAAAAAAAGTATTCTATTTAGGTATCGGGAGCATTTGCACAAGTACAAGTACTCCCGCAAATACTTGGTATCGGTCCCGATACCGATACTAGTATCGGTATCTGGACAACCCTAATTTTCAATGACTACCATTCATACTGGCACGACGTCAAAGTAGTCCCTGCACTACCTTGGTCCGATTTTGATGCCATTACACAGGCATTCATTGAAATCACGGCCGCCAATGACGGTAGGTAAAATTGCGGCCGCAAAATCGGGCTTTCACATTGAGGATGCAGTGAAGGAGTTTTCCAGGCGGTATAGCACCGCTATTTTTAGTGCTGTACCGCCTGAAAAACTCCCCAATGTGAAAGGGGTCTAAGTTAAAACACCACATAGTAAACACAAAAACACTGATTAGGTACACATTTAACCCTTTGATCGCCCTACCTAACCCCTTTCCAGCCAGTGTCATTAATACAGTGACAGTGCATACTTTTAGCACTGATCACTGTATTAGTGGCACTGATAATCATTATTCGTATATATATATATATATATATATATATATATATATATATATATACCATAGTTTGTATATGCTATAACTTTTTTTCCAAAAATATGCAGCATATTGGCCTAAATTTATAAAGACATTTTTTTATTATTTTTTTACTGGATGTGTTTTATAGCAGACAGTAAAAATATTGGCCCAGATTCAGAGAGAATTAGATTCTCGTAGCGTATCAGAAATACACTACGCCGCCGTTTTTTACCTCGCTCTACGTGGAATCCAGGTAGATTTTGTCCAGTAAACGACGGCGGCGTAGTGTATTTCTCCCGTCGCAAGCCATCTGCGCGAGTAGGGGGCGTGAAGCATTTAAAATAGGCGCGTTCCCGCGGCGATCGAACTGCGCATGCTCCGTTCGCAAATTTCCCGCCGTGCATTGCGCGAAATCACGTCGTTACATCGTAGTAGCGTCGTTTACGTACATTCCTATTCCCGAACGAGTTACGTTAAAAAAAAAAAAATAATTCAAATCGACGCGGGAACGACGGCCATACTTTACATGGTTTGAGGATTCAAACTAGTGATACGGCGTGCGAAATTTGAAATTACTCCTGTCTAACACAAGTTAGACAGGCGTAATTGCTCTGTGAATCTGGGCCATTGTTTTTTGTTTCAAAATTATTGTATTTTTTGGTTTATAGTGCAAAAAATTATTATCCCAGTGGTGAACAATTATCACCAAAAGAAATTACATCAATTACATTTTATGTACAGCGTTGCATAATGTTCCAGGGCTTTCCAGTTCCAGAAAAAAAAAAGTAAAAACATGCTGAATTTTTCCCTGCACTGGACTGTATTGGAACGCAGTAAGATGCATCAGAAGCGCACTGGAATACATCAAAAATGCATAAAGAAAACTCATTGGATCCCAGTACAGTAAAAAAAAAAAAAACATAAGGAAGGGCCAGTTTACACCACATGCAGCCCAGTGCTCTTTTGTCTGCATCAAAAAGGCATGAAAAGTAGGTTATATGGTCTCCAATTGCATAGTTCACACCAGTGCGATCAGTTTCAGGGCTTTCCTGTTCCAGGAAAAAAAAGTAGAACGTGCTGCTTTTTTCTGCACTGGACGCAATGGAATGCACTGGAACACATTAAAAATGCATCAAAATGCACTGGACCCCAATACAGTGGGGGAAAAAAACAGGAAAAAATAAAAAGCATCTGGAATGCACCATAAATGCATAAAAAACGTGCATGAAGAAACGCATCCGGAATGGATCTGAAGTGTGTTTTTGTGAACAGCCGGTATAAACCGCCGCAGGGATATGTGGGCTGTTTTGAAAACTAATTTTTTTAATCGCCCCGTCCCGACGAGCCCGTGCGCAGAAGCGAACGCAAACGTTGAAAACGGTGTTTAAACCACGCATGTGAGGTATCGCCGCGATCGTTAGAGTGAGGGTGATAATTCTAGCACTAGACCTCCTCTGTAACTCAAAACATGCAACCTGTAGAATTTTTTAAACATTGCCTATGAAGATTTTTACGGGTAAAAGTTTGTCGCCATTCCACAAGCGGGCGAAACTTTGAAGCGTGACATGTTGGGTATCCAGTTACTCCGCGTAACATTATCTTTCATAATATAAAAAAAATTGGGCTAACTTTACTGTTTTCTTACTTTTAAGAAAAGTGTTTTTGTTTTCCAAAAAAGTGCGCTTTTAAGACCGCTGCGCAAATACGGTGTGACAAAAAGTATTGGAACAACCGCCATTTTATTCTCTAGGGTGTTAGGAAAAATATATATATAATGTTTGGGGGTTCTAAGTAATATTCTAGCAAAAAAAATGTTTTTAACTTGTAAACACCAAATCTCAGAAAGAGGCTGGGGCTGAAGTGGTTAAAGAATTACTAACTATACATTTAAAAAAGCATTAAAAATCAGATACAGTAACTCAGAATGAATGAAGTAATACGATTAAGCCAATGATGTTTACAACAAAACTATAGAGCTTACCTTGGTCCATGCTGGATCTCCTCTCAATCACAAGGATTAGTTGGGAGTCTTGTACAGTGTACAATGCATGATGCTGTAGATGGGACGGCCCCGCCCCCGGGGACACATAGGACATGTTCTGCTGGAAGAGTATCACACACACCTATTCTGGGTATTCTGCATTCCTTCTAATCTGATTTTCTTAATGAAGCCGGCATGTGTGGGAAAAATTTGCAGAATGGTATCAGAAGACCAATAAAACAGAAGATACAAACAAATTTATTGGCCTTCAAAATATTTGCTATCCTTCACAACACACTCTTGGCAACCTTTATAAATCTTCTCGAAAGTGTCAGCAAAAGCCTCTTTCGCACCACAGCGTTCCGGATCGCGGGCGTAATTGTCACGATTTTGCCCGCAATTTCGAATAGCTGCAAAACGCAGGCCCAAAACAAAATCGCGGGACGCCTGTCGCCCAAATGAAGTCCCGTAACTTTTTTCGGGAAACAGGCGCCACACAATTTTGTTTACGCAATTTTACGGCGATTCATCAAGTGATAATCGTGGAAAAATCACGCCGCGTTTTGGGGAAAAAAAATTTTTTTGGACAGCCGCACTCCAGGAAAAACTTATTTGCAATGACTAAGCACTAAGTACTAGTGTGAAATGCGTCAGCTGTGTGTCCTATTTCCTTGCTTTTCCCTATTTTACCAATAAAGGCAACAAAATAAGTTTTTCTTGGAGTGCGGCTGTCCAAACATTTTTTCGTTCCCTGCTACACGCATCGCCAGCACCTTTGGTCTCTGAGAGGAGGTTAATCACCAAGCAGGCTCACCTGGAGCGGTTACTCCCTTTCCCACGCTGCGTTTTGCGTGCCATTGAAAGTAAAAGGGATGATCGAGAACAGGTACGCACCACTGAGCCAAGAATTGGCGCACACGGATCGCACAGTGTGCGTTATCATGCAGCAACATCCATTGTCCAGTCCTGTGCAATACGACGGAATGCGTCAAAGCAACCGTTTCAAAACTTCCTTGCTCACGGTTTGACCCACAGGAACAAATTCCTTTTGGATGATGCCATTGTTGTCGAAGAAGGCAATCAACATGGTTTTGACCTTGAACCTTTGCAGGCGACTCTTTTTGGGTCACAAGGAAGATAGAATAGAATAGAATAGAATAGAAAAAAATGAATAAAACAGAATAGAATAAGAAAAATAGAATATAACCTTCTGAAATTTTAATTTTTTATAGAATAAATTCAAATGTATTTCAAATAAAATAGACAGGGGGTGTGGCCTAGCACCGGACCAAGATGGACACTTGATCCCACATCTCTGGCACGAGTGAGCAGCTACCTTCAGCTACAGGGACAATAAGCGCCGAATCGAGCATGGGGAAGGGCGATCGTGGCTCCTCAACACCTCGGGAGCCAATGGAGCCAGGTCAGCAAGCACCCCCTAACATTCCGAATCACATGGACACCTGAAACGGTTCCACATCTGGGGGATCGATATCCGAAGATCAGCCTATACAAATTTTCTATTATCTGGATCCACTCACCGCATCTGTGCAGCTACTCCATTCAAATCTCTTTAAATCACTTTAAGGACTGGATCCTGTCTAGCGCAGGCCCTAACCTAGCCTAACAGACTAATTTATGTGTTTCGTGCCCTTCCTCCCTTGTCTCTCTTTTTTTATTTTCTACAGCGACATTTTGCATCTTCAACAAGGAGAGTCATGTTTGTTACCTATCCCTAAGGATATCCGACCAGCTATCAAACAACCAGACAGACTTCCAACATATAGGTTTGACAACTTAATTTGTCATGAACTCGACGCCTGTAAGTACTGCTCCCTTTCTCCCAAAGTTCAAAAAGCAAAGAGACAACCGTAAAAATCTTTTGCTACACTGCCCATATTTCCTCATGGTCAGATATTTTCTTTGTACCAAAAAGCCCATTTACTTGGCCTACATAATCAATATGTGGCTATTTGTACCGCAAGCATCCTTCAAGGGTGGTCCAAGACACCTTTGAAGGATATTGGGGATCCCTGATACATATACAGGGAGGAATGCACTACAAATGTTTTTGTCCTATTTTATACAAGCTCTTTTAGCTGAAAAGATCTAAGATCTTTTAATCGGACTCCAGTCCTACATAGAAGCTAGATTAAAACATAGCTGATTTGCAAAGTGTAAAAGTTATGCATTATACTTATTTTTTTCTTCTTTATGTCTTTTCTTCTTTGTATGTTTATATACACTCCTACTGCATGATTGAATGGGACATGGCGGTGATCAATACCTACACCAACAACTTATGTCGCATACACGCGATTAATCCGCTCGCATACTCAGCTGTCCCTGGTGAGAATGCTCCAAAACTACTAGATGATGTAAGGCTATCCCCCATTACACAGACCAAATAAATAATATATGCTCTTGATCACAGCGATGCCTTACACAGATTTTTTTCACCTGTTATCTGTAGTACCTTGCAGCTCTTAAAGCGGAGCTTCACCCTCCACCCCCGCTGATCGGAACCCTCGCCCCCTTCGGTGTCACACTTGACACCTTTCAGGGGGGAGAGGGGTGCTGATACCTGTCTAAAGACAGGTGTTTGCACCCACTTCTGGCCACACAGTCTGCGGGTAGACTGCGGGCAGGACGTCAGACCCCCACCGTTGTGTTCTGGGAAACAGTCGGCTCCCAGAACACAGCGGGAACCAGTCAGCACGGCGCAGCGCGACTCGCACATGCGCCGTAGGGAAATGGGCAGTGAAGCCGGAGCGCTTCACTTCCTGGTTCCCTCACCGAGGATGGCGGTGAGGGCAGCAGAGTGACGAGCGATCGCTCGTCATCTGCTGCGGACGGCGCTGGACTCCAGGACAGGTAAGTGTGCTGTTATTAAAAGTCAGCAGCTGCAGTATTTGTAGCTGTTGGCTTTTAATATTTTTTTTCGGGGGACATCCGCTTAACTTACAGGTTGTTCCCCCTTGTTTATAAGTACATTGTAAGATTGAGTGTATGCACATAATTCTGCTACCCACAAATTTAAAGTGTAGGACTCAAGGCCTCTATTTTGTTTCTATTCATGTTCAATTTAGTGAACAATTCCCTATGCTAAATTTTCCACAATCACCCCTGTGACATTGGGTTTTTCTTTTCCTAAATTAGCTGCTCCAGAGTGTTAGAATCAATGGTAGATAGGACAGAGAAGAGAGTAGAGAGGACAGAGAAGAGTAGAGAGATAAAGAGAGATAAAGGGAAGAGGAAAAAATAAAATAAAATAAGAATAAATATAGGATTATACATAAAACAAAATAATCTCTTCTGACTGAATATTTAATATTCCGATTTAGAATTACAAAGCCATTTTGGGAGCGACTATAGCCACGAACCCACACAAGGGGCAGAAATTCCATTTGCCCTTTGAACCAACCAGTATTTTATATACCAGGGTAGGCCAGCAGGTCTAAGCCTACCCCCGGAACCTTCTCCTTCCTATTTCCCATCTTTTTTTCTCAGCCCCAACCTTCCGCTCCCTTCTTCTACATTTTCCTTCCACTAAACCAACTTAACTCCCATAGCACCGCTTATTGACGGGACATTAAAGAAACCACTCTCTTTCATTATCGTGAGACAAGACAAGCGAACAAGATAAATTACACATATTCTAGAACAATTACTTCTAATACTCAGCAGACCATCCCACTATCTATTAAACTACTTTCTGTAAATGCTAAAGGCCTCAACATACCTGAAAAGGGGACCAAATTCCTTAATGAGTTTCACAAACAAAAAGGAAACATCATATGCATACAAGAGACTCACTTCAAATCTGATAAAATCCCGAAATTCCATGACAAGAGATTTCCAATAGCCTTTCATGCCTCAAACTCAGAAGGGAAAACGAAAGGGGTCTCAAAACTAATTTATAACCAAACTCCACTCCAGGTACATGACACCATGCTAGACCCCAGTGGTAGATACATCTTCATTAAAGGAAAATTGGAAAACCATCCAATAACAATTGCTAACATTTATGCCCCAAATTCGAGACAGGTAGCTTTTTTTCTTTTTAATTTGGGGGGGATTTCAATATCCCCTTAAACCCCCTCATAGACACTTCAAATGGAGCATCGGGCCTTCCTTATAGAGCACTAAGGCAAATTAAAATCCAACTGAAAGATTTGATGTTACATGACACCTGGAGAACTCTGTTTCCTCAAAACCAAAGACTTCACTTACTTCTCTACCATCCATCAAAAGTATTCTAGAATTGACTACTTCTTTATATCACAACCTGACTTAACCTTCTTAAAAAACTTAACAATTGAACCCATGACGATATCGGATTACCATCCTATAACCAAAAACTGACAAAAACGTGGAGACTCAACTCACTAAAAGACCCCACAGATGTACTTGAGCTAAAAGACAAACTGATAGATTATTTCTCAAGAAACAAAAACGACAAAACCTCATCAATAACTCAATGGGAGGCGCACAAATGTGTCATCAGTGGTGAATTCATTAAAAAATTAGCTAGGCTAAAAAAAGAACGTCAAACAAAAATTAAATCCCTAATAGATCAGATCCACAAGTTAGAAATGACACATAAAAGAAACATTGCTGTTTCAACACTTGAAGAGCTAACTAAAATGAGAGCAGTTTTAACGGAAGAATTAAACTTGAAAACAAAAAGACAATACGTATTGAGACATAGGATATATTATGAGCAGGGAAATAATACTAAACTTTTGGCTAAGGCAGTTCAGAGTAAGAAAATATCCTAAACCATACACAAAATTAGAGACAATTAAGAACAATCGCATTCCACAAATGAGGAGATCGCTAAGCAGTTTGAAGCATATTATCAGTCCCTCTATAACCTCCCGTCAAACCCAAAAAGTTCCCAGAATTCAGACAAAAGAACAAAACTGATCCAGGAATTCTTAGGAAAACATAGCCCACCTAAACTAGCCAGAGACAAGGCCCAGGAACTTGAAGCCCCTATATCAGGACCAGAATTTGACAAAGCAATTAAAGAGATGAAAATAGACAAGACACCACTCTGGGCGGGGCTTGTTGAGCCCTTGTTTAAAACACAGAGCCCCACTGCGCCGGCCATAGGGCCAGAGACTCCCCTCCTCCCTGGGTGAGCGGACAGTGGGTCCTAATAAGAAAATCACCCCAGCAGACGATCATTACTTTGCACCAGCACTTTTTCCAGTTTGAATTGCTCACCTGAGCACAGCACCAGCACCTTCCAGCAAATCACCCCATCTGAAGGCGGTCACCAGTGACTAGAGACATTGTGGGTGGGACCGGCACTTCACCATTTTGGGCGGGGCTTGTTAAGCCCTTGTTTAAAACACAGAGCCCCACTGCGCTGGCCATAGGGCCAGAGACTCCCCTCCTCCCTGGGTGAGCGGGCAGTGGGTCCTAATAAGAAGATCACCCCAGCAGACGATCATTACTTTGCACCAGCACTTTTTCCAGTTTGAATTGCTCACCTGAGCACAGCACCAGCACCTTCCAGCAAATCACCCCATCTGAAGGCGGTCACCAGTGACTAGAGACATTGTGGGCGGGACCGGAACTTCACCACTCTGGGCGGGGCTTGTTAAGCCCTTGTTTAAAACACAGAGCCCCACTGCGCCGCGCGCAGCGGGCGCTGCGAACGGCGCGCCCGCGGCGCGCCAAAGGGAAGCCCGTTTGCGCCCGTTCGCGCTCGGACGGGCTCAAGGGGCTAGGACCCTTGGTCCTTTATTATGGGATCAGTATCTGACTACGCACAGTAAGTTGTATCTGTTCCGATAGCTACAATCTGTACTAGGTTCAATCATACTCCCCCCCTCCCCTCTTTATTCCCTCTAGTCACCCCCTGCCAACATTTTTATTCCTCTTTTAGATATGGGCCACTTGATTTACTCCAGCGAGCAGCTTAGAGACCTTCAAAAAAATGCCCCAGACGTCATCCCAAATCAATCCATCAGAAGGATCTTACGGTCTCATATTTACTCTAATACAAGTCTCGAGGCAACGTTAGGCACTATAGGTTCTCAACCTTGGTCACCTTCTACCACACACTTAATAAGAAATAGTAAAAATGTATTATCTGGTGCCTTACTAAATTGCCGCTCTGCGGTGAAAAACGCCCCTTTTATAGCCGATTTAATTCGAGAATCGCAGCTAGATTATCTGTGTCTCACAGAGACCTGGCTTCAGGCCTCGTCTCTTCCCGTTTTTGACGAATTGATCCCGCCAAATTACGGAATTTTACATTTAGACAGGGACTCTTCCCGTGGGGGAGGGATAGCAATAATTTTTAATAAACGTCTTTTAAAGTAGCACCTGACAATCCTTCTTTTAGTTCATTTGAACTATTAGTGGTGAATTGTACGATTAACCCGGAAGAACTTGTCAAATTTTACCTGGTCTACCACCCTCCTCACTTAAAGAAAGACTTTGAGAGGGAACTGATGGACCTGGCTTCTTTGGCCAGTCTCAGCAGTGGAAAGTGTGTCATCCTTGGCGATCTCAACCGGTGGGCTGATGACGCCTCGGATGCTGCCACACTCTCCCTGCTTAATCAATTAAAAGATCTCTCGTTCTCTCAACTGATAACTCAAGCTACACACAGGGCAGGGCACACCCTTTACTGGATACTGACCCACAATGTCACTATTAAAGACCATTACATTATCTTTTTTAATCACTATTTTCGAACCAATATTAAACCCCCGCACATCCCCAATCGATTAGGACCTATTGTCAAAAAAAGGAATTTTAAAGGACCTAATTCCTTCCGTCTTTGCACAGTACTTTACCCAGAACACACTACTGACTGACCAATTGGCCTTGGGAACTACGGAAGAAAAACTAGGTTTCTTTTATAATCACTTATTATCGTCACTGGATACCCTAGCCCCAATTTCTAATAAACCCAATTCTAGAATGGCAGAAAAAAATCCAAAATGGTTTACGCCGGCGCTACGATTGCTAAAACAGCAAACTAGGGCCGCGGAACGATTTTGGCGGAAAAACAAAACTCCAGAGCACCTTCTTAAATTCCGAGAGTGCCAAAAATTTTACAAAACTGCCATTTTACAAGCAAAAAGACACTATTTCTCGGAAAGGGTAGTCAAGGCGGGAAACAATTCTGGTGAATTATTCCGCATCACGCAGGAACTCTCTAATACCATTAGTAAAACTACCCCGCTGGCTCATACTCAGGAGCTCTGCCAACAAATGGCAGAGTACTTTCACAACAAAATATTAAAGTTACGAGCCTCTATACCTCCTTTAGTTGCCCCTAGCGTAAGCCATCCAGCCCTAGGGGAATTTACCCCACTCACGGAAGTCTCGGTTAGAGAGATTATTCGGGCCTTAAAAGCCTCCTCCTCACCTTTGGATCCCTGTCCTCCTAAGTTGATGAGGTCCTGCGCGGATGCCCTGGCCCCGTTTATACAGGACATCATTAATAGCTCCTTTGCCTCCGGTCGGGTGTCGAGTTCTCTTAAGCAGGCGGTGGTGACTCCCCTGCTTAAGAAACCATCGCTCGCCCCGACTGAGTTGAGCAACCTGAGACCAATTTCTAGCCTTCCGGTCGTGGTGAAGATAGCCGAAAAAGCTGTGGTAGGTCAACTTCAGAGTCACCTAGAGTCCAACAACATTCTGGATGACTACCAGTCGGGATTCCGGCCTGGGCGAGGCACAGAGTCAGCTCTTGTCAACGTCCAGGACGATCTTCTGACGGCTTTAGACCAGGATCACTCGGTGGTTCTAGTGTTACTGGACCTGTCTTCTGCATTCGACACCATTGACCATCAGGTGCTTCTGGATCGATTGGTAACGATTGCCAGATTAGAAGGTCAAGCCTTGGTATGGATGGCCTCCTTTCTCCAGGAGAGGACGCAGCGAGTACAGCTGGGGGTTTTTCAATCAGCTGACCTCCCCCTCTCCTGTGGAGTTCCACAGGGCTCGGCTTTATCTCCAGTCCTGTTCAACATCTATGTGAGGCCACTGGCTGACCTCATCAGGCATCACAATCTCCAGTTCCATGTCTATGCTGATGACACGCAGCTTTACTTTAAATTTGGCAGCGTTCCCGAGAGAGCCACCCAGGTCAGGGACTCCCGGTTGACTCTGATCCCCCAGATGGGCAAGGTGGTAAGCACCTGCCACTTCCATCTTAAACTTCTGAGGGTGTTATTTCGATTCATTGACCACCCCAGCAAAAAAACGGTTGTCTCTGCTACGATCGCTAGTCGTCTGGACTATTGTAATGCCCTGTATCTAGGACTCCCTAATAACAACCTGCATAGACTCCAGCTTGTCCAAAATGCAGCTGCGCGGCTACTCACGGGTGCTTCCCGTAGAGAGCATATCACCCCCTCTCTTGTCGCCCTGCATTGGCTTCCTATTTCAAAACGGATATTGTTCAAGACTGGTTGTATTATGCACAGGGTATTCTATGGTTCAGGTCCAGGCTACCTCCGTGCAAGATTCATCAAATACGTTCCCTCCCGCCCCCTCCGTTCCAGTACCTCCCTGGATTTTACGGTGCCTCGCTTTTGGAAGGCTCGTCGAGGAGGTCGCTCTTTTTCCGTCCAGGGGGCGAAATTTTGGAACAGCATCCCCCTGCCGATTAGACAGGTTAGCAATCTCCTGGCTTTCCGTCGCAATGTTATATTAGGTTTCTCCCTTCTTAGTACCCCTTTTAATTGCTGCGGTGCCGATTTTTGTTCTCTGCTATGGGTGATGTGTACTTTTGCGTTTAGCGCTTCGAGGCCCTATGGGTAAGACGTGCGCGATATTAAACACTTTTTAATAATAATAATAATAATAAAGATGGTCTACCCCTACAATATTACAAGACGTTCAATGATATTCTTTTCTTTCAATAGTTTTTATTGAATTTTTAAAAATATTAAGTCATATATGTTACAAAGCATTGTCATAGTATAAGTATATAATGTAACAATAAATAGCGTAAGAAGTACGTGACATTCATAAATTCTGATAGATCAAGTAGTCGTATATAAGTAGTAAAACATGGAAAGTATGTAAACAAAGCATAAATTAGATAATTAACTTATCATGTAGAGAAGTATCAGTATTAGAAATGGTCAGAGTATAATGTTATAATGTTAGCAAAGTAAACTCAATCAAAAGAAATCTAATCTAAAGAACACGTGAGAAATCAGTATCATCCGGATACAAAGTATCATGTAATGAACCAGGACATAGAGAAATGTTGAAAAGGGTTCAGTCGAGAGCTACCACACCCCAAGTTCATACCAGTTTTTCCATGGGGCCCAGGAAACATCATTTTTGTAAAGATTATTCATTGAAATGGCCATCATACGTTCATACGTGAAGTGGAGATTGGTCAAATCAATGGCTTCAATAGTAGAGGGAGGACAAGAGTCCTTCCATTTTCTAGTGATTGAGAGCCTTGCGGCCAGAAGTAAATGGTTGATAGAATTCCTGAGAACAGCAGGAATGTCATCAATACCCAAGGACAGTAAAGCTAAACCAGGGTTGGGATCTATCCATGAACCAGTTAAAGCCGAAATTATACCAAATATTTCTGTCCAATATTTAGTAAGCATGGGACAGCTCCATAAAATATGGAGCAAGTCCCCTTTCTTTCCACACAGTCTCCAGCATTGGTTAGATTGCTGATGACTAAATTTAGATAGTACATCTGGAGTATAATACCACCTCAGAGTGATCTTTACTGAGAGTTCCCATAGTGATGCACATTTAGAGGTTGATTGGTTTATTTTACAAGCCATGTGCCATTGGTAATCAGTGTAAGAACACTCCAAGTCTTTTTCCCATTGTAGATGTGATGGGGTTTTTGAAAATATTCTCTTGTCCTGAAGTAGGTTGTAAAAAAAGGTAATACCTTTTCTCTTTGGTTCAGTACTAGTAGAGAGAAAGGTCCAGACTGATTTATGTAGGCAAACGTTTTTGGTATTCAATTTACATAAACGTTTTGCTATTTGTCTATAATGAGCATTACAATGTTGGGGTATATTAAACTCAGACTGGATGGTTTGGAATGGTTTACGTTCAATGATATTCTGAAACTAAGATTCTTGAGAACCTTCCAAACACTAAAATCTGAACACCAACCTCCCAAACAACTATTAGAAGCTCACATAACAGTAATACCCAAAGAAGGTAAAGATGCATCACAAGTTACAAACTACAGGCCCATATCCCTAATTAATGTAGATGTCAAGATCTACGCTAAAATCCTAGCCAATAGACTGGTGCCCCAACTCAACTCCTTCATAGCTTTAGACCAGGTGGGATTTATCCCAGGTAGAGAGTGACGGGATAACACAATTAAAGCCCTAAATATAAGTCACTTGTTAACATCCAATAAGGAACAAGGTTTCTTTCTATCCCTAGATGCCGAAAAGGCGCTCGATAGAGTGGCCTGGGATTTTATTGACGCAGTACTAGAACACATAGGCATTCTACCCCAAATGAGGGCTTATATTAATACACTCTACAATATCCCAACAGCTAGAGTACGAGTCAATGGCCACCTATCGGACACCTTCAAACTATGTAACAGAACGAGACAGGGATGCCCCTTATACCCTCTGCTGTTTGTCCTAACCCTAGAGCCACTCTTAAACAGAATTAGAGCTAATCAGAACATCAAAGCCATCGCGATTCAAAAAAATACCTATAAAATCGCTATTTTCGCCAATGACATGCTTCTTTTTCTCTCAGAACCTCACATCTCCATACCCAACCTCTTACAAGACTTGGAACACTTTAATCTACTGTCCAACTTAAAAATGAATCACTCAAAGTCAAACGCCCTAAACATCACACTGCCCACAAAGGTTATACTACTACTGTTATTACTTGTTACTGTAAAAATGTGCAGTTATGTGCTGTATTACTATGATGTTCTATCTTTGTTTTCATATTCACCCAATAAAACTTTATGAAACAAAAAAGAAAAAAGAAAAAAAGAATAGACAATAACAGAATAGAATAACAAAAAAAACAATAGACCCCACAGCAACAATGGATCCCTTACAACAAAATACACCCTCCCTCAGAAACAACAGACCCCCAGCAGCAACAACAGATTTCCCTGCAGCCAGCATCACTAAACCCCCCCTCCCCAGCAACAACTGACCCACTCCCAGCAACAGTGGACCTCCTTAGCAAAATTTAAACCCCCTGCTCCACAAAAATAGATCCCCTCATGCAACAATAGATCCTCCCAGCAACTAGCATCAATAGACCCCTTTGCCATTACATACATTCAGTGCTGGATGTCCCAGAACTATGTTCCCCAGGGTTCCTGCTGAAAAAACCCCGCCTATTAGTCACTAAAGGAACCCTCCACGTGTGAAGGTCCCTGCAACTTTGGGCATCCTGCTGAGGGCAGATTCTGTGTGAAGTAGAAGGAATCTACTAATCTGTGAACTAGCTGATCAGAGAGAGGCAGAAATCCAATAGGAAGCACTTCTCTAATTGGAGTCTTTTCTTCGTTTGGCAACCTTTGGTTTTGTGTTTGTACAGTCATTGAAGGGGGACCCGGCTTAAGCTTTTTTTTTTAAATAGTTTTAGCCAATGGAAAGCTAACTGCAATATGCACATTTATACAATATTTTTAGGTGCTCCCATTGAAGTTTTTTGGGGCTAAAAACGCTTAAAAATTGTAACTCTAAAGGCGCCTTTCACACGTTTTTGAAGAGTCTGGAAATTTTATAAACGCTGCTTTTTTTTTCTTTTTTGGTTCAATGGAGGCACATGTAGTTGTAGTGTAGTATAATGTAGTGTAGTCTGATGAAAAGCATGTAGTCATAGTGTAGTGTAATGAAAAGCATGCAGTGATAATGTAGTGTAGTATAGTGTAATGTAGTGTAATGAAAAGCATGAAGTGATAATGTAGTGTAATGAAAAGCATGTAGTGGTAGTGTAGTGTAATGAAAAGCATGTATTGATAATGTAGTGTAATGTAGTGTAGTGTAATGAAAAGCATGTCGTGATAATGTAGTGTAGTTTAATGAAAAGCATGAAGTGATAATCTAAAGTAGTGTTATGAAAAGCATGTAGTGATAATGTAGTGTAGTGTAGTTTAATGAAAAGCATGTAGTGATAATTTAGTGTAGTGTAATGAAAAGCATGTAGTGATAATGTAATGTAGTGTAATAAAATGCATGTAGTGATAATGTAGTGTAGTGTAATGAAAAGCATTTAGTGTAGTGTAATGTAGTGTAGTGTAATGAAAAGCATGTAGTGATGCAGTGTAGTGTAATGAAAAGAATTTAGTGTAGAGTAGTGTAATGTAATGTAATGTAGTGTACTGTAATGAAAAGCATGTATTGATAATGTAGTGTAATGTAGTGTAGTGTAATGAAAAGCATGTTGTGATAATGTAGTGTAGTGTAGTTTAATGAAAAGCATGAAGTGATAATCTAAAGTAGTGTAATGAAAAGCATGTAGTGGTAGTGTAGTGTTATGAAAAGCATGTAGTGATAATGTAGTGTAGTGTAATGAAAAGCATGTAGTGATAATGTAGTGTAGTGTAATGAAAAGCATGTAGTGATAATGTAATGTAGTGTAATAAAATGCATGTAGTGATAATGTAGTGTAGTGTAATGAAAAGCATTTAGTGTAGTGTAATGTAGTGTAGTGTAATGAAAAGCATGTAGTGATGTAGTGTAGTGTAATGAAAAGAATTTAGTGTAGAGTAGTGTAATGTAATGTAGTGTACTGTAATGAAAAGCATGTTGTGATAATGTAGTGTAATGTAGTGTAATGAAGACAAACTAGATTATCGATAGATGTCTCTGTCAGGTGCCACATCCAAATGATTTAGACAAGAAGAAAATGTATCCCCCTGACTGGACTTTTTAGGCACGCAAGTATAGGCATATGTAGAAAAAGTGTAGTGTAATGTAGTGCAGTGTAATGAAAAGCATGTAGTGATAATGTAGTGTAATGTAATGCAGGGCCGATCCTAGGGTCACAGGCGCCTGGGTGCAGAAATATTTCTGGTGCCCCCACAAAGGGGGCGTGGTCATCTTACCAACTCCTCCCCTTTACAAATGCTTCTATGGCAATGACTCAAACACAGAGATGCTCCTCTAAGAAGTATTTGTTGCCCTGGGATCCTCCCATGATCTTTTAACAATAAAGAAAATACTGGAAGAGCGTACACTAATCAGACCTGGAGGGGAACCTCTCTGATACTGTTAGAAAGTGCCCCAAAACATAGTACAGGAGACAGTCAGTGACTGCAGATATAATACAGGAGATGGTCAGAGACTGCAGATATAATACAGGAGATGGTCAGAGACTGCAGTTCCTATTGGCATAAGTAGATAATGGCCGATCGGCTCTCATCTGACCCAGCGATACAGCAACAACGGTTCCTCTGATCAGGAGTCAGCTCACTCTGAATTGCCCATGGATACTCCGCTGGGTAGAGCCCAGATCTGTATTCTGGCAATGACTCCATTCCTTTCTCCGCCAGGGATGGCACTCGGCTGTGTGGCTTTCCCTCTGGTGGCGCACGGCAGCGGGGTTCTCGCTCTGATGGTGTTCTCTCAGCACTGTCCTCTCCCTCTGGAGTCCTGGGTGCACTTCCCTGAAAGATTTCCTGGGGTCCTGGCTCTCTCTCCCATTTAGCTGAACATGCCATGTGGGCTGCAGCTTCTTTGTTACAGTGGGGTTGCCAGTCCTCAAACTACAAGTCCCACAATCCTCTTCTCTGCTCCTTTTTCTATTCTATTCTAGAATATTCTATTCTTTTTTCTATTCCTTCCCCTTCCCCTTCCTCCACCTATAGTTGCCCCTCAGTACAGACCCCCTCCACTAAGTATAGACCCCCTCTGTCAGTGCAGACTCCTAACTAAGTATAAACCCCCTCCCTCAGTACAGACCCCCCAGGACAAACCACCCCCCATTAGTACAGACCCCCCAGGACAAACTATCCCTCTCAATAAGTACAGACCCCCTCCATTAGTACAGACCCTCCTCTATTAGTACAGATCTCCCTAGGACAAACCACCCCCTCCATTAGTAAAGACCCCCAGGACAAAACACCCCCCCATTAGTACAGACCCACTTCCAGTATTAAAGACCGCCCCAGAACAACCCCCCTCCCCCATTAGTACAGACCTCTAGGTCAAACCAATCCCCCTCCATTAGTACAAACTCCCCATTAGTACAGACTCCCCCAGGACAAACCCCCCCATTAGTATAGACTCCCCCAGGACAAAACCCCCCATTAGTATAGACTCCCCCAGGACAAAACCCCCCATTAGTATAGACTCCCCCAGGACAAAACCCCCCATTAGTATAGACTCCCCCAGGACAAACCCCCCCATTAGTATAGACTCCCCCAGGACAACCCCCCCTCCATTAGTACAGACCTCCCTCAGGACAAACCACCCCCCCAGTGGTGCAGACCCCCCCCGGACAACCCCCTCCATTAGTACAGACCCCCAGGACAAACCACCCCTCCATTAGTACAGACCCAACCAGGACAAACGCCTCATTAGAACAGACCCCAGAACAAACCCCCCCATTAGTGCAGAACCCCCCAGAACAAACCCCCCATTATTACAGACCTCCAGGACAAACACCCCTTTAGTACCGACCTCCCAGGATAACCCCCCCCATTATTGCATACCCCCAGGACAAGCCCCCCCATTAGTACAGGCCCCCAAGGACAAACCACCCCATTAGTACAAACCCCCCATTAGTACAGACCCCCCAGGACAAACCCCCCTTAGTACCGACCCCCCAGGACAAGCCCCCCCATTAGTACAGACTCCCCCCCATTAGTACAGACCTCCCTCAGGACAAACCACCCCCCCAGTGGTGCAGACCCCCCCCCCGGACAACCCCCCCCCCATTAGTACAGACCCCCAGGACAAACCACCCCATTAGTGCAGACCCATCCAGGACAAACCCCCCCATTAGTACAGGCCCCCCAGGACAAACCACCCCATTAGTACAAACCCCCCAGGACAAACCCCCCTTAGTACCGACCCCCCAGGATAAGCCCCCCCCATTAGTACAGACTCCCCCCCATTAGTACAGATCCCCCTCAGGACAAATCACCACATTAGTGTAGACCCCCCAGGACAAACCCCCCCATTAGTACAGACTCCCCTCATTAGTGCAGACCCCCCCAGCACAAACCACCCCATTAGTGCAGACCCATCCAGGACAAACCCCCCCATTAGTACAGACCCCCCAGGACAACCCCCCCTTATTAGTGCAGACCCCAGGGACAACCCCCGCCCCATTAGTACAGACTCCACCCAGGAAAAAAAACGCCCCCTACATTACTACAGACCCCTCCCCCCAGGACAAACCCCCATCCATTACAGCAAATAAAAACACACGGTCCATCATGCCTGACACTGCTCCTCTCTGTGTCATAAGAGGACTCCTGTCTGCGGCGATCTGTGATCCCCCCGGGCGGCAGCTGCAGAGGAGGAGACAGTGTGCAGCCGCGCCGCCCGGGTGGATCACAGATCGCCGCAGACAGGAGTTTTTTTATGGCACACACAGAGAGGAGCAGAATATGTGTCAGGCATGATGGACCGCCCACTCAGCGATGTCACTGAGCAGCTAGCGTCTCTCCACACAGAGACAAGACAGCCGCTCCGATCTCCGGACTCCTCACTCCCCTCTCTAACAGGAGGAGGAAGGGGGGACAAACACAGTCCGACAAACACAGCAGCAGCGGCGGCGGGGAGAGCCGCCGGCGCCACACTACACAAACAAGGAGAGTGATTTTTAGACAGGCACTCTGGCGCTTCAGCGCCCCCATCTCTGTGGCGCCTGGGTGCACTGCACCCTTTGCACCCCGGGTAGGATCGGCCCTGATGTAATGTAATGTAGTGTAATTAAAAGCATGTAGTGCACGTTTAGCTAGTTTTACGCGTTTTGCTTTATTAAATCTGCCCAACAACGTGGAAAGCACAGCAAAAAGCACTGCAGAAATACTTAAAAGCAACATACATAGGTGTGAATGGAGGCGTAGGGCGCATGACATTTTTTTAACATGGGTTCCTATGGAACACATTCACATCAATGCATTTTTGTGCCTCTGCATTTTTGGAGATGGCCAGGGGCTTTTTTAAACGCAAAACTCTCTTACATCAGGTGTCCCCAGCAGAGTCCCTCCTTACATCAGGTGTCCCTAGCAGAGTCCCTCCTTACATCAGGTGTCCCCAGCAGAGTCCCTCCTTACATCAGGTGTCCCCAGCAGAGTCCCTCCTTACATCAGGTGTCCCCAGCAGAGTCCCTCCTTACATCAGGTGCCCCCAGCAGAGTCCCTCCTTACATCAGGTGCCCCCAGCAGAGTCCCTCCTTACATCAGGTGCCCCCAGCAGAGTCTCTACTTACATCAGGTGCCACAGTAGATGCCCCAGTAGAGACCCTCTTTAGATCAGGTGCTCCCAGTAGAGTCCCTCCTTACACCAGTCATTCCCAGTAGAGTCCCTAGTTACATCAAGCGTCCCCAGCAGAGTCCCTCCTTACATCAGGCGTCCCCAGCAGAGTCCCTCCTTACATCAGGCGTCCCCAGCAGAGTCCCTCCTTACATCAGGCGTCCCCAGCAGAGTCCCTCCTTACATCAGGCGCCCCCAGCAGAGTCCCTCCTTACATCAGGCGCCCCCAGCAGAGTCCCTCCTTACATCAGGCGCCCCCAGCAGAGTCCCTCCTTACATCAGGCGCCCCCAGCAGAGTCCCTCCTTACATCAGGCGCCCCCAGCAGAGTCCCTCCTTACATCAGGCGCCCCCAGCACAGTCCCTCCTTACATCAGGCGCCCCCAGCAGAGTCCCTCCTTACATCAGGCGCCCTCAGCAGAGTCCCTCCTTACATCAGGCGCCCCCAGGAGAGTCCCTCCTTACATCAGGCGCCCCCAGCAGAGTCCCTCCTTACATCAGGCGCCCCCAGCAGAGTCCCTCCTTACATCAGGCGCCCCCAGCAGAGTCCCTCCTTACATCAGGCGCCCCCAGCAGAGTCCCTCCTTACATCAGGTGCCCCCAGCAGAGTCCCTCCTTACATCAGGCGCCCCCAGCAGAGTCTCTACTTACATCAGGTGCCCCAGTAGATGCCCCAGTAGAGACCCTCTTTAGATCAGGTGCTACCAGTAGAGTCCCTCCTTACATCAGGCGTCCCCAGCAGAGTCCCTCCTTACATCAGGCGTCCCCAGCAGAGTCCCTCCTTACATCAGGCGTCCCCAGCAGAGTCCCTCCTTACATCAGGCGTCCCCAGCAGAGTCCCTCCTTACATCAGGCGTCCCCAGCAGAGTCCCTCCTTACATCAGGCGTTTCCCAACAGAGTCCCTCCTTACATCAGGCGTCCCCAGCAGAGTCCCTCCTTACATCAGGCGCCCCCAGCAGAGTCCCTCCTTACATCAGGCGCCCCCAGCAGAGTCCCTCCTTACATCAGGCGCCCCCAGCAGAGTCCCTCCTTACATCAGGCGCCCCCAGCAGAGTCCCTACTTACATCAGGCGCCCCCAGCAGAGTCCCTCCTTACATCAGGCGCCCCCCCCCCCAGAGTCCCTCCTTACATCAGGTGCCTCAGTAGAGTCCCTCCTACATGATTTGATTTCTGCTGCCATTACAGAAGACCAGCTTTTGTCGAGGCTGAGACTGACTTGCCAAGGGGAACAAGAGGCGGAGCCTGGGTAGCTGCCAATAGAATTGAAGCTCCTGCCAACCCCCTGCCCCACAGCCTTTCCCTTGGCAGCAGCTCCATTTCTATTGACCGCCACCTGGGCTCTGCCTCTTGTTTCTTCCCTTTGGCTCCACAGAGCTGGTCTTTTGTAAAATGGCGGCAGAGAGATCATCACCAGTTCTGGCCCTGGACCGCTAGCAGTGGCTCTGGCGATTCTCTGGGAGGCGGGACAAGGGTCTAAATCCTGTGAATGTCCCAGGAAAATTGGGACTGTTGGCATGTGTTCATGAGACAGTCAGAGACTGCTGGCATTACACATGAGAGGTCAGAAACTGCTGGCATTGTACATGAGACAGTCAGTGACTGCTGGCATTGTACATGAGACAGTCAGAGACTGCTGGCATTACACATGACAGGGTCAGAGACTGCTGGCATTGCACATGAAATGGTCAGAGATTGCTGACATTACAAATGAGAGGGTCAAAGACTGCTGGCATTGTATATGAGAGGGTCAAAGACTGTTTGCATTGTACAAGAAAGGGTCAGAGATTGATGGTATTGCACGTGAGTGGGTCAGAGACTGATGACATTACACATGAGAGGACCATAGACTGCAGACATTGTACATGAGAGGGTCAGAGACTGCTGGCATTACACATGAGAGGACCAGAGACTGCAGACATTGTACATGAGAGGGTCAGAGACTGATGGCATTACACATGAGAGGGTCAGAGATCAATGGTATTGCATGTGAGAGGGTCATAGACTGCTGGCACTGCACGTGAGAGGGTTTAAAACCACGTACCTTAATTTGTCCAAACAGAAGCTCACAGGATGCACCGATACAACAAAAAAGTAGTTCTCCATACGGCTCCCAAAAGCCCTGTAAAAATCTTTTGCTTCGTATTAGCCTGTGACCTGAGGATAAGCAAGGATCAAATGACAGACATTAGAGATAGATACACTGCTGTGAGAGGGCACAGACTGTTGGCACTGCACATGAGAGGATCTAGAGCCACATACCTTAACCACTTAAAGATCAAGCCTATTTCTGACACTCGTTAAAATCATTTTTTATTTTTTTGTTAGAACCCCCAAACATTTTATATATTTTTTTAGAAGACACCATAGAGATTAAAATGGAGTTTGTTGCAATATTTTATTTCACACCATATTTGTGCAGCAGTCTTACAAGCACATTTTTTGGGGAAAAAATAAGAAAAAATAAGAAAACAGTAAACTTAGCCCAATTTTTTTCTATGATGTGAAAGATGATGTTATGCTTCAAAATTGCACTCGCTCGTGGAATGGCGACAAACTTTGGCACTTAAAAGGTCTCTTTAAGAGCAATGGGCGGAAGTGACGTTCTGATGTCGCTTCCGCCCTGCAATGGTATGGAGAAGATCCCCTCACTCATCTCCATACCAAGCCAGGAAGAGGACCCCATTGCCTCCGCCGCTACCGACGGCTCCAGTAAGCGGAGGAGGGCACAGAGAGCTGCGGGGGGGAGGCTCTCCGACGCTAATAAAAGTGACCTTGCGGCGAATCCGCAGCAGCGACCACTTTTATCGGAAACCGGACCGCTTCCTGAAGTAGAGGATACCAAGGTTATGGTAGCTAGCTGCTGTCATAACTTTGATATCCCCCTTAAGGCCTAATGGTGACCTCCAGAGTTGGGGACAGCTGACATCCTTCTGTGTATAGTGGGTTATAAGGCATAGTGGGTGATTGATGGGTAGATTGATGGGCGTCAAACACTTCTTGAATGCAAAGAGATTTATTGTCTTATAGACAGAACTGTTGAAGAGAGTGTTAGGGCCAGGACACCCTTTAGTAGATGCAATGTTAATCGGCAGACTCCAAGACTTCTATAGGCAGACAGCAATGCAGGGAAGGGCATTCAGCTAGACACCACATCTGCATGAGTAGGACCGCTGTCTATGGCAACAATCTTGTAAGGCCGCGTACACACGATTGGTTAAACCGATGAGAATGGTCTGATGGACCGTTAATCGGTCAAAACCGATCGTGTGTGGGCGCCATCGATTTAAAAAAAGCCAACTTGCTTTAAATTTAACCGATGGATTTCTAACCGATAGGTCAAAACCGATCGTTAGTAGGCAGGACCATCGGTTAAAAATCCACGCATTCTCAGAATCAAGTCGACGCATGCTTGGAAGCATTAAACTTCATTTTTTTCAGCACGTCGTTGTGTTTTACATCACTGCATTCTGACACGATCGTTTTTTCAACCGATGGTGTGTTGGCGCGACGGACTGTCAGTCAGCTTTATCGGTTAACCAATGAAAACAGTCCATCAGACCGTTCTCATCAGATGGACTGATCGTGTGTACGGGGCATAACAGTTTCTAACAACGGTTGCAATGAACTGCTCCCAGTCGGGCACGGAGAAAGAGTTCCTTATTGGTTGAAGAACAAACATGTTGAATGTCATCTCAACAGGTTACTTTTCAGAGGGAGATGCACTGGCAATTCCACAGCACTAGCCAGTGCAACTCAAGTGGGCACTCCCGGTATCTGCCGGCAGTATTCAGTCTAGCACAGTCTCAGAAATACAGCCAACAGGAATGTTCTCCACTAGCAACAATTTTCTGTACGAAGGTGGAGTGGCTTCTCAGCAAAGCATCCTATGTCCACAAAGTACACATTTGTAATCCACATGGGGTCAGTGTAACTTCAAGCCCTCTCCTTTGAGATACAATGCGATCTCCCCTCTTGGCACCATCCAAATACCCGTATTAGTAAGCATCTCTCCAGAGGCAAAAAAGCTGGCAATTTCCTGTGTGTCATATTCAGCCAATACAAGGTGGGGTACCTGAAACCCTAGGAGCTTCTAGATGTGCCATATTTACCATGAGGTCACAAGGTTTTAGGATGCAGACCCAAGATAGCGACAAAGCAGCAATGAGTCCTCCTCTAGACAGTGGAGGCTCCTCCCCCTGCCAACGGATTGGTGCAGATACTTTCTGGAAACTTCAGTGCCTGCCTTTTCTCCTTCGCAGCATGCCAAAACTTTAATGGAGTACATTTTATCCCTAGCAGCAATGGCAGGAAGCGTCAAAAGACAAGGATGGTATTCTCCCATGAGCAATGAGACTTGCTGGTTCTTCGCCACATTGTCGTAATGCATAATAACACAGTCTATAAGAAGTAGAGATGTTACTTGCCACTTTCCTATGGAGCCAGACAAAACCCTATTTAGCTGTAGCTAGTTGTAAAAGGCGACTGCTGCAAGGATAACGCCTCTGCCCCACGTTGGGCACCAAATGTCCCAGACCCCTTGAGGCCTAATGGTGACCTCCAGAGTTAGGGACAGCTGACATCCTTCTATGTAGAGTGGGTTACAAGGCATAGCGGGTGTAATGCATGGTACATTGATGGGCGCCAGACACTTTTTGAATGCAAAGAGATTTATTGTCTCTTAAACAGAACTGTGGGAGAGAGAGTTAAAGCCAGGACACCCTTTAGTAGATGCAGTGTTAATTGGCAGACTCTGAGACTTCTATAGGCAGATAGCCATGCAGGGAAAGGCATCCAGCTAGACACCACGTCCACATGAGTAGGACCACTGTCTCCTGTGGGAACAATCTTGTAACAGTTTCTAACAATGGTTGCAATGAACTCCTCCAATTCTTCTACAATCTCCTATTGTAGAACTTCACTCAGCTGAGCTCCCAGTCTTTCACTAGACTAGCAGATCTACTAGCTACTGGATTGCTTAAGCTTCTTCCAATCTTTTCACTCAGTATCTTCCTCAAGAATCACCCCCGCATACTGCTTTGCAGTCACAGATACTCCTCAAGCGTCACCCCACTGGCCTGCTTGGTCCCTGACTTGGTATTCATTAATGCTCCACAAGCGTTACCTCCAATGGCCGGGTCCCTGGCTCAGCACCTGCTGAAGTTTTCCCAATTCCTCACCGTCCCTGGCTGGTGAGAATACTGCACAGGTACTTGTTCCAGCTACTCAGTGGTCTCTGGTAGCAAGGTGGATGGTCCCTTAGTGGCGACAGCTACCCCTCTACCTCTGACCACAGCTGGTTCTCCGGCCGGCAGAACCGTTGCTTGTGGTTGAACTGCAAGCTGCAGTCCCAACCCTACGCTGCTCTTTTCTGGATAGGCCCTCAGACAGCTCAGCAGCCAGATGTCCCCAGGATAGGCTTATGGCCTAGCAGCCCGGGGCATTACAAAACACATCCACCCAGACAGCCATCCAGGTGGCACAGAACCACCGGTCACCCGACCCCACCCAAATAAATAGGTTCTTAGCAGGCCAAGAGATCCAAGAAAATCCCTGCCCATTGACTGAGACACCCCCATTCATTCCTAGTCTGTCCTTGCATCGCCCTTGTCTTTCAGAGTTAGGGTGAAATCAATTAACCTCCTGAGAATTAGCCAAGGCAACTATCACTTGGCAGATACATTTAAAGCGGAGCTCCACCCGCATTTTTTTTTTCAAAGTCGGCAGCTACTAACAGTGTAGCTGCTGACTTTGAATTAGGACACTTACCTGTCCTAGGCGCCTGTGCTGACGGCCCCCGCCGATGCGGATCCTCGATCCCGGCACCGCCATCCACAGTCAGGGAAACAGGCAGAATGCAGTGCGGCCCATTCACAAGACTACACCGAGAAGAGGAGGAGGAAGAAAACCACACCGCGGAAGATGAGGGCAGATTCGGGACTTCCGCATAGCAACAGCCTATTTAGGGTGAGTATTTTTTTTTTTCCATTAAATTTTTTTTTAGATTTATGAAAAAAAAAATCAGGGTGGAGCTCCGCTTTAATAGCCACCCTGCCTAAACACCAGGGTGCTACAAAAGTATGACAGGGCTATTTTAATGGGAGATCTGGGGTCAAAAATACCTCAGATCTCACATTTACACTTAAAAGCAATTAAAAAAACAAAAAAACAAAGTATTTTTTCAATAGAAAACAAAAAAAATTGCCTTAAAGGCCAGAAGTAACATTTGACCTCTCCTGCCACCCATAAAAGTGATTTTGCGGTGAATCAGCCGTTGAGATCACTTTTACGTGAAAGGACTGCCTGCCTATCTCTCACCTAAAATACATTTTAAAAGGGGGGGAAGATCTATCGGCCATTCATCCCCCCCCATCCCAAAAAAACAACCCCACCCTTAAAAAATAAATAAACAAAAAACAACCCCCCCCCCCCCCCCCAAAAAAAAACGAAAGAGTAGGAATCTGTCTCCACTTGGCTCCGGCAGCCTGCGACTGTCCTCTGTCGCATCTGTGGCTCTCCAGTTCCCCGAGCATGTCCCTAGACTGCCCTCCTCTTTTCTCCTTTTCTGTCAGGTCCCCAGTGGCACCAGGCTGGCAGGCAGCCGATTCTTGATCTTGTCCCAATGACACACACTTACTGCTAGCAGACAGTAAAGGAAAAAGCAGCAGCAGCACCACCTCCCTTTACCCCTCACATGCCCCAATGAATACGCTCTTGGTCCAGACGGTCTGGCGTGGTCAGGTCCGGATTTACTCCCTTTGCCACCCCAAGGCCAGGTCCTTCAATGCCCTCCCCCCTCCAAAAAAAACCTGAAAGTCCCCCAACCCGTGCCCATCATTGCCGCCTCACCGTGCCCATCATTGCAGCCTCACTGTGCCCATCATTGCCGCCTCACCATCATTGCAGCCTTACCGTGCCCTCATGGCAGCTTTACCATCACTGCCGCCTTACTGTGCCCTCATTCCAGCCTCCCTCACCATCTTTGCTGCCTTACTGTGCCCTCATTGCAGCCCCCCTCACCATCATTACAGCCCCCTCACCATCATTACAGCTTACCTCACCATCATTGCAGCCCCCCCTCACCATAATTGCAGCCTTACTGTGGCCAAATTATGTAGCCTCACCAATCAGTGTGTGCATTATGCACATCGGGCATCCCCTGCTCTTGCTGTGTCACGGAGCTCACTGTGAAAAGTTTGGGCGCGCTGTGATAAAAGTCCCACCCTCCTCCTAGACCAGCTTGTGTGATAGACAGAACACTGCCTCTATCACACAAGCTGGTCTAGGAGGAGGGTGGGACTTTTTTCACAGCGCGTCCCAACTTTTCACAGTGAGCTCTGTGACACAGCAGTCTCCCGCTGTGTGTTACAACCGGCGCCACCCCTGCACCCACTGTCGCCCTGGGGCCTGGCCTTGGTGGCGTTGTCGGAAATCCGGCCTTGTGTGTGGTAACTCAGCTAGCAACGCCCCCGTTTGCTATACTTGACAAATTGTGGAGGCAGATCTCAGAGCATGTGTTTTCCTTGGCCAATAAAAGACAATAGAAGCTGAATGCTTTTTACCCAGAAAGTGGTGGCCGGCACCGCTGTTAAAGTCGATGCCTGGGACAAAAGCAAAATATTGGGATTTTTAACGGGACGTGTCCAGACCGGGACAAGGGTCTAATTCCTGCGACTGTCACAGGAAAATTTGAAATGTTGGAAAGTATGTAAAAGATATACAGTATCCCACAAAAGTGAGTACACCCCTCACATTTTTGTAAATATTAAATTTTATCTTTTCATGTGACAACACTGAAGAAATTACACTTTGCTACAATGTAATGAGCTTGTATAACAGTGCACATTTGCTGTCCCCTCAAAATAACTCAACACACAGCCATTAATGTCTAAACCGCTGGAGGGGAGTGGGTAAATTCTTTTTAGTTGGACTTCCTGTCCCACTTACTACTTCCTCTTCTCGGCCACCTAGGCAGCGACTCCTCTTGCCCTAGACAGCCCCTCCCTGCCAGCAATCTTCTCGGACATGTCACAGGTCCAAGAAGATTGCCTGGCCAATAGCAGAGCGCAGTGCAACTTGTGCATGAGCAGTGCGCGCCCGGCCATGAAGCCAAAAGCTGTCAGGGCCGGGTGCCCACAGTTGCTATGACGGCCCCGTGGAGAGGAGGGGGAGAGGAGCGGAGCTTTGGGCGACCACATCGCTGGACTGTGGGACAGGTAAGTGTCTGTTTATTAAAATTCAGCAGCTAAACTTTTTGTAGCTGCTGACTTTTAATAAATGAAAAAAACTGGTAGAACACAGCTTTAAGTTGAGCTTGGAATTGAGAATTTGCCTTTTGATTGTAAATGTTGCCTTACTAATTCATAAGTAAATACACAAGTTCCTTAATGTATGTACAGCTTACAGGCACAAATTGACACAGAAAATGACCTAGGGTCAAATTCCCTCGAGCTCCTTTTGGAATATGTAAAACAGGTTAGGTTAGCAGTGTTGTGTCTTATCATATCCACTTGACCCCCAGGTCTATTCTGGCACTTTTTTTTTTTTTTTTACCTTTGAAGTTGAAATCAATGGGCCAGATCCATAGGTAGAGTACTTTTAAATTACCCGCATCGTATGTTTAGTTTGAATCCTCAAACCAAGATATGACGGCATCTGGGTTCGATCCGACAGGCGTACGCCTTCGGATCGTAGATGCAATACTTTGTCGTCCGCTGGGTGGAGTTCTCGTCTTTTTCCGCGTCGGGTATGCAAATGAGCTATTTCCGACGATCCACGAACGTACGCGCGGCCGTCGCATTCTCTAGTCGGCTTTTCCCGGGTATAGTTAAAGTTGTTTTTTGCGGCTTATAGTTAGACTTGCCATGTTAATTATGGCCGTCGTTCTCGCGTCGAAATTTGAATTTTTTTTTTTTTTGCGTAAGTCCGCCATGAATAGGAATGTACGAAATTCACGCTAGTAAAAAAAAATAACGTCGTTGCGACGTAATTTAGCGCAATGCACGGCGGGAAATTTCTGAACGGAGCATGCGCAGTTCGATCGGTGCGGGGACGCTCTTCATTTAAATGAAACACGCCCCCTACCCTGCCCAACTTGAATTCGACTCCACGTAACTTACGGCGCAAAATCTTTATGGATTCGAACTAAAGCCAGGTAAGGTACGGCAGCGTAGCATATCTCAGATACGATGCGCTGGGGCAGATCTTTGTGGATCTGGCCCAGGATTTTTTAGCCGAGACCCTAGGCAATAAAATGATGATCGTTGCAATTTTTTATATCACACGTTTTTTGCTCATCGGTTTTTCAAACGCATTTTTTTTTTTAATACACTTTAATGAAGTTAAAAAAAAACACAGTATATGCCCCAATTTTTTTTTTGGAAAATATGAAAGATGATGTTATGCTGGGTAAATAAATATCTAACAAAATTTCAACACCCCTATTGCTCTCTCCCCAACGGTGTGCCTGACAGGCCTGATTGAGGATATAATTCCTAGAATAGAAGAGAGAAGTATGACTGGTCTCCTACTATTTTATGCCAAGAAAGCTATAACGCCCCACCTGGAAAAAAAACAATCCACCCATTTCATAATGCCCTACCATACTATTAAGAAACATACCCTCATATAGGTTGTCCCAAAAGATACGATAAAGTCTGGGCCAAATAGCTAGGCGGTGGATAGTAAAATTTATACACATATTACCTAATGAGTTGAGTTGAGTTGAGAGGTATCTTAATATAGCGCGGTCTTACCCCGAAGGGTCCCGACACGCATAGCAGAGTTCCTGGGAAAAGAGGACCCAAGAACCAGAAGCAGCACAAAGCGGCAGAAAGGGTGGAAGAGAGAGGCTAAGCAGGGAAGGCTTGTGTGAAAAGCCAAGTCTTCAGTAGCCCACGGAAGACCTGAATAGTAGGGGCTTCCTAGAGCTCGACAGGGAGGCTATTCCATAGAATGGCACTCTGGTTGGAGAATGCCCGGCCACAAAGGCTGCTCTAGGCTTTGTGAGGCCTTAGGCAAAACTTGACATGGGGCCCCACTCACACACATGATGGGAAAAATAATTCAAGTACAAGAGCCTCTTCTGCACAACCTTGGCCGGTGGTTGTGGGCTCCAGATCATGCTTTTTAATAACTAAGGGGTGATGTCACCTGGTGAACCCGCCCCCTTGTGACATCATTGACATCATTGAGGGCATGCTGGGTCATAGACGTCACAAGGGGTGGTGTCACCGATATTCACTGGTTGTTAAGGGCGCTGGCGGCCCCTCTCCTGAGTCAAGGCTCTTAACGCTGCCTGAGCACAGCAGTGTTAAGGTCCCCTATCCTTCAAAACTGGGGTAATGCATTGGGTAAGTTAGGCGGCCGTGAGGCCCCTGTGAGTGCGAGGCCTTAGGCGACTGCTTAATTTGCCTAATTAAAGAGCCGCCTCTGCCCGGCCACCACACTGGATCTTCTTGGGCACCGAGATGTAAGGAAGATCTCTGCCGGTAGATCTAAGTGATCTAACAAAAGCTTGTTTATGATTGATGCTTATTGCTTAGTGGGTGCATAGGGCTCCTTTATGCTCCTGAAAATGTTAATCAGAATGGTCTGTGATACACCCGTTCCCCTAAATTTTTGTGTTGTATGTTGTACCGTCCTTGAGGCCGCATTATAACAGGTCAAATGTTCTTACCTTAAGATTGTATGCCGCCCTTTGTGGACTAAGTGCTTTGGAATGGAATGTAGTGTTTTGTTTACATGCATTGTTTTGTACTGTACTGAAAACGATTAACATATGCATGTCCAAATTACGTATGCGCTCGCTTCTGCGCAACAGCACGGAGGGATGGGGCGCTTTAAAAAAATAAATCGTATTTATTTTATATATTTTGTTTAGTCAAAACAAATAATGCTCCTCTAGTGATAATAAATATGTCCAACAACTTTGTGTATCAATTCTCCGGTGCAAATATGAGTGCCCACATAATAGCATGTCAATATACAAATATATAATACATTCATGTATATTTCTTCTTGTGATAATATAAATCACGTGCTTAGGTGTAATCGAATGTTTAATTAAGTTGTAGCTTGTTGAGTCTTCACAAATCCTTAAAAATCTATACTTTGTCTCTATTCACCTCAGTGGTAATTACCAAGACATTTTGGACAATTTCATGCTCCCAAATTTGCTGGAACCGTTTGGGGATGGGCCCCTTCCTGTTCCAACATGACTGCGCACCAGTGCACAAAGCAAGGTCTATAAAGACATGGATGAGTGAGTTTGGGGTGGAGGAACTTGACTGGCCTGCACAGAGTCCTGAATTCAACTGGATAGAACACCTTAGGGATGAATTAGAGCGGACCAAATAGTCCAACATCAGTGTCTGACCTCACAAATGTGCTTCTGGAAGAATGGTCAAACATTCCCATAGACACACTCCTAAACCTTGTGGGCAGCCTTCCCAGAATAGTTGAAGCTGTTATAGCTGCAAAGGGTGGGCCAACTCAATATTGAACCCTACAGACGAAGACTGGGATGCCGTTAAAGTTCATGTGCATGTAAAGGCAGGCGTTCCAATACTGCTGGCAATATAGTGTATACATGCATATTGCGGTCGGCAAGTGAATAATGCTTTATATCGAGTACATTTGTCTTCTGTTGTACATCCCAGTGACCAGCAGATGGCAGACAAGCGCCTAAGATTTTGTTATCCCAATCTGCAGTCTTTAGATTGAAAGATATCAACTTGTGACCCTCATGCCAGAGGACTTCTTTTGTTTCTCTATAAGCAAATTTTAGTATTTAGTATTAACACTGGTCCCCCCTCATATGTCTCCAAATGGGAACTAGACCTCAATCGCTCATTTAACTGCTTGCCGACCTGCCCAAAGTAACGTACCTGTACATCACTTCGAATTTGCCGGCCGTTAGCTCCGTGACCATTTCCGCAGGACCCACAGACTTAGGGCAAATGTGCGCTGTCGCATCTTTACGCCGATTCAGAAAGCAAGATGCGTATCGTGGGCGCATAGTTACGCTGGACGCATTAGACGTTCCCATTAAAAATATACAAATGAGCTAGATACGCCGATTCACAAGAGTAATTGCGCCCGGCGCATTGATATACATCGTTTACGTAAGGCATATGACCGACGTAAAGTTACCCCTGCTATATGAGGCGCAGGCAATGTTAAGTATGGACGTCGGAACAGCGTAGAATTTTCTGTCGTTTACGTCGTTTGCGTAAGTCGTACGCGAATAGGGCTGTGCGTAAGCATTGAGTATTTGCGATGTGATTCTGAGCATGCGCACTGGGATACGTCCACGGACGGCGCATGCGCCGTTCGTTAGACGCTTAATTTACATGGGTTCACGATTAATTTCCATACAACACGCCCACTACCAGCCTAATTTGTACTAAGCGGGCTTACGCCGGCCCATTTACACTACGCCACCGTAACTTACGGCGCAAGTTCTTTCTGAATACGGTACCTGCCTCTCTAAGTTACGCCGGCGTAGTGTATATGAGATACACTACGCCCACCAGAAAATTACACTATTCTTTCTGAATCCGGCCCTATATGTCCACTGGGTGCCCGCGATCGTTTCATGGAGCTGAAGAACAGGGAGATGCCAGTGTAAACACTGCATTTCCCTTTTCTGCCTAGTGACAGGACACTGATCGTCTGCTCCCTCTCATCGGGAGCAGTGATCCATGTCACAGTAAGCCCCGCCCCCACACAGTAAGAATCACTCCCTAGGACACACTTAAACCCTTTCTAGCCCCCGAGTAGTTAACCCCTTCCCTACCAGTCACATTTACATAGTAATCAGTGTGTTTTTAAAGCAACGATCGCTGTATAAATGTGAATGGTCCCAAAATAGCATCAAAAGTGTCCGCTATAATGTCGCAGTCACGGTTAAAATCGCTGATCGCCGCTATTACTATTAAAAAAAATGTTTTTTATATATTTATTGGGGATATTTAATATAGCAAAAAGTAAAAAAATATTGCTTTATTTTTTAAATTGTCGCTTTATTTTTGTTTAGCACTACCCCCTCAGGAGTTGCTGGTTAGATTTGGAATCTACTTTCACTAATTTATCTACCCCCTTCAAGTGGCTCGAACCCTCCCTTGGCACACCAGACAAGTGTAATAGTATTACTATTGAGTTGGGTCCACAATAACACGTATTAAATATGCAGTGACAATATAACTATGTTGTTACTTTCTTCAGCTTGCGGCTTCCAATGAGTAAACACACCTCACACAATCAATATAGTAAAACCAGAGGGGTAGCTTTACTTGGCATATAGTAAAAAAGGTAAAATGAGGTTAAACAACAGGTTAAGCATACACAAATAGTTATGTAAGAATGACTCTGCAAGGGCCCTTTGCAAGAGTCAACAAATAAAGAAAAAAACTTGTAATATTGCTAAGCATAAGAGTTGCTATAAGCAGTCTATGCTCGTGAGCTTCCCCTAGTGGGCAGTTCTGTAAAACACAAGTGCAGAAAACCCTGGCCAGGCCTTGCTCAAACAGCTTCAGAATGTTACTACAGGATGTAGTATGTTGAGAACGTTGGTGCAATTAATTAAATTGTAATCCAAAGAGGGAAATTAAACTCAAAAATGGGTATGATCAACACAAATGCTTGTGGACCGATCGTCCAGTCAGTGTCAGTCAATCCTGCTAGCGCGAATTTCAGATGTTAGGCGTCTTTATTAAAACAGTGAATAGTACGTAGCTCCGTCTGATGGAGTGCTGTTAACTTATAAGCTGGGGTAATATTGAAACTCGGGCAAGTGCCCTCTCACCCGAACAAACTCAGTCCGCCTGAGGCCTTCACGGAAAGACGCGCCAACCAGTCACCGCTCCGCAACACACGATCTCCGGATTAACAGCTCCCCACTGTTACATCAGTCAGCTAGTGAGTTCCTCTGGTCTTCTGGAAACACGGGCTGGAGGCACTTGGGCTTGTTCCTCTCCGGATGGATTCCCTTCCAGGCTTCAGGCCTAGCTGCTTGGCTGCAGAGCTCTCCCCTGCTCCGCAGAGGGAAGAACGCAGGTCCCAAGAGAGAGAATCCAGCTCCTCCATTCCTTTAAGTCACCTCCCCCATAAGGCTGTGCGAAGGTGTCATGTGCTCCAGGAAGACAAGACATTGTGGGAAATTTAGTCTGTTCCTACTAATTGTCATTAATGGAGTCCGTTTCTCCTGGTACCTTTAGTCCCACAATGCATTGCTGTTAAGAAATCCAAACACATACGTACAATACCACTGGAACACTGGTGGGGATTAAGGTCTGCATCGCTATCAATAGTCCATGATGGCATGACCCCGCTACATTTGTTTATAGCGCAAAAAATAAAACCGCAGAGGTGATCAAATACCAACAAACGAAAGCTCTATTTGTGGGGAAAAAAGGAAATCAATTATGTTTGTGAGCCATGTCGCACGACCGCGCAATTGTCAGTTAAAGCCACGCAGTGCCGAATCGCAAAAAAAATTCTGGTCAGGAAGAGGGTAAATTCTTCTGGGGCTGAAGTGGTTAATGCTACTGAATTGTCTAGCATATGGTCCGCCACTAAGTCTGCTTCTTCTAATGTTGTTGCTGTGGAAACTAACTTCAAGGTGCTAACCCCTTGGTATTTGGCCCCCACTAGATTATCAAAATATGCTTCTGATTAACATTGGTTAACATTATATTTAATTATGTATGAAATGCATTAATATGGATTCATTACAAATCACCTTGTTACTTTTTGCATGCAATATTTATTTATTAACCACTTGCCGACAGCATCATGAAAATATACGCCGGCAGAATGACACGGCTGCGCAAAGCAATGTATACTTGATGTCCGCAAGTGTCCTGCGATCGTGTCACAGAGCTGTAGAACAGGAGCTATGCCTGTGTAAACAAGGCATCTCCCTGTTCTGCTGCCTAGTGACACAACACCGATCTTCTGCTCCCTGTCATCGGGAGCTGTGATCAGTGTCATGTCACATGTAGCCCAGCCCCCCCACAGTTAGAATCACTCCCTTGGACACACTTAAAGTGGTGTTTTTGGGCCAAAAAAAAATATTTTAAAACCAGTAGCTACACATACTGTAGCTGCTGGCTTTTAATAAATGGACATTTACATGTCCTGGAATCCAGCGATGTCGGGTGCTGCCGCCACCATTGTGGGTAAGGGTACCCGGCAGTTTAGCTTTTTGGCTTCACGCCAGGAACCCCACTGCGCATGTGCGAGGTCTGCTCCTTTCTCCTACTGGCCCGGTGACCGAGAGAGGAGGAGGTGGGAACCCCCTGCGCGGTGACATCACCGGCGGCAGCCGGGACTCCTGGAAGTGAGCAAAGGATACCTGTCTTTGACAGGTATCCTGTCCCACATTCCCCCCGAAAGTTGCCAATTGTGGCACCGGAGGGGGGACAAATCT
Source organism: Rana kukunoris (assembly GCA_029574335.1). Lineage (NCBI taxonomy): Eukaryota > Metazoa > Chordata > Amphibia > Anura > Ranidae > Rana > Rana kukunoris. The sequence goes on from CM056055.1 coordinate 191,858,359, forward strand.
GATAAGCGGAAGTTCCACTTTTGGCTGGAACTCCGCTTTAACCCCTTGACCTACTGGTTAACCCCTTCACTGCCAGTTCCATTAACACAGTAATCAGTGCATTTTTATAGCACTGATTGCTGTATAAATAACAATGGTTCCAAAATAGCATCAAAAGTGTCCAATGTGTCTGCCATTATGTTGCAGTCACGATAAAAATCGCTGATCACCGCCATTACTAGTAAAAAAAGATATTAATAAAAATGCCATTAAACTATCCCCTATTTTGTAGATGCTATAACTTTTGCGCACCACCAATCAATAAACGCTTATTGCGATTCTTTTTTTTTTATACCAAAAATATGTTGAAGAATACGTATCGGCCCAAGCTGAGGATATTTTTGGGGGATATTTAGTGTAGCAAAAAGTAAAAAAATATTGCTTTTTTTTTTCAAAAATGTTGCTCTATTTTTGTTTATAGCGCAAAAAAACAAAACAAAAAAAAACCGCAGAGGTGATCAAATACCACCAAAAGAAAGCTCTATTTGTGGGGAAAAAAAGACGTCAATTATGTTTGGGAGTCACGTCGCACGACCGCGCAATTGTCAGTTCAAGCAATGCAGTGCCGAATTGCAAAAAGTGGCCCGGTCATTTGGCAGTCAAATCCTCTGGGGCTGAAGTGGTTAAACAACAATTTTAGAAACTAGTTATTCATAGGCTGTATGTGCTGTGCTTCATTTAAAGCGGATCTCCCGCGGCCATTCATTTTTTTTGGGGGGGGCATTAAATATTTATGGCGTATAAGCAGAGGACTCACGCTTCTGCTGTTTAAAGTCGTCCGCTATCCGATTTTGTCTGGAATTAGAAGTTATATTATTATTGCAGCGCCGTTTCCATTTTGTTTGTGGGCAATGTGAAGCCCACAAGCATGTCGACTTCCGGGTTTCCATCTAAACGGGTGTCACAGTCGGCTGTCCTATCACAGATTGCTCTGGAAGTGACGTCCCGTCGTCGCCATCTTGCTACACCGCTTGACCCTTCTCACTCTATCATTACTGTGTATGAGTGTGGGGAGTAGCAAGACGGCGGCGACGGAACGTCACTTCCGGATCAATCTGTGATGGGGAGCCTGATGTGACGAGCCAGCGTCGCGCTTTAGGAAATCCCGCGATAACTTCGAGGAAACCTCTGCAGGATATGACGAACTGCCCGCAGAATACCCGCAAAGGAGAGACAGGAAGCCGAGTGACAGCTGCTGCTAACAAAGGTACTGTCACAGAAAAAAAAAAAAGTTCCGTTCCTTAATGCATTCTTGTCTGCTTTTTGATTAAGCCAATGTATTTAAATAAGGTGGAGCTCCACTTTAAAGTCCCAGGACAAATACATTGGTTGTATGGATATATAAATAAAGGGAGGGAGGCCCATCACTGTGTGCACCAGGCCACATTCTATTTTGTTATATAGGATAGTATACAATATAGGATTTTAACAATTTTGGGACGTCTTTGGGCACTCCAAAGAAAACAGTAATGTGGTGCCCCCTCACCCTCCTGTCAGGCCCTATTCCGAGCCACACTCCTGTTTGAATAATGTGTCCAGGTTTCAGATGGACTGAAACCCAGACACATGATTCAAAACCCAGACTGTCCAGGTGAATCCCGGACAGGTGACAACCCTATTCCAACCAGTCATGTGACAATCAGGCTTCTCTACTTCTGGATGGTCCCCAGTCATTCCTTTAGGGAACCATGCAATATGCAGTCTTCACATGACAAGGCTGTGAAATAAGTTCTTCCCAACGTGAGTGACTCTTGACACCCTGGTCTCATATCAAATGGTTTGAATCTCCCTCGGCATCATTCCACCTAGAATAGGACCAGTGGTAGAGGAGGACGGTGCTGGATTGTGGACAGAGTGAGTACTGCCTAAAAAAAAAAAACAACCTAAAAACTGGAGTTGAGTTTTAGAGACAAGTCAACAAAGAGTAGACAGCTTCTAAATTTCCATCCTCACTGATTCACTTCAAAGTTCCATTGCCAGTGGTTTTAATGTTTCCCAGTAGCTCCTTTAGAGGCCCCTAAAAATACTTGGCTACCACTTTTTTTGGACAAGATTGACTCGAAAAATATATTGTGTTCCATTCAATTATCTGGAACATACAGAAGCTCTCTAAACTCCGGTATAGTTATGAGGTTTCCATCTGCCAGCTCTGAAGTCTATGAAAAGTGATGATGTGCTAGGAGGGACTGACGTACAATCTGGAGAGTCTGTTTCGATGCCAGAAATGATAGAAGGCAACTGTTCACTGTTCACACATGGATAACAAGCCAAGCAGCCGGGGAAGCTACAAGGTGGGAATGAGCAGTTGTAGAGGTGAACTCATTTGCCCGTCTGAAACAGAAATAAATTGTCTTACATTTTTTAATTTTTTTAAAGTTAAAAGGACTTTTTTTAAAGGACACGTACAATCACGTACAATCAACTGCTGAACAGTTTTAAAGTGGTTGTAAACCCTTTACAACCACTTTTACCTACAGGTAAGCCTAGATTATGGCTTACCTGTAGATTCTCGAAATATCTCCTAAACCTCCACGGTTTAGGAGATATTTGCAAAAGAGACAGGCGCCAATGTCTACGGTGCAGGCGCACTTTAGAAACCTTTAGAAACCGTGCCGTGACTGTCCATGACTGACATGTGCAGAGGTGACGTCATTGCGGCTCCGGCCAATCACAGCGCCGGAGCCGCGATACCCAGAAGGAAGAGGGTGAAAGATGGACGGTTCGTGGAGGCAAGGAAATCGGGGACATCGCAGACTTCGATTTCCCTTTGCAGGGTAACAAAGAGGAAGTAAAACTCATTAGGGTTTACCACCTCTTTAAGGGTCAGTGATTTGTCATGAATAAGTGGAGCCTTACCAAATGAGTCACATCCTCCTATCTTTTTATATTTCTTAAAATCTGAAGGTTAGGTATGGTCATTCTTACCAGTTTAGACAGACCTGACCACAGACAATCCCCCCTCTATCACTCCAGCTCGCCACCCCACACTAACCCTCCCACCCTTGGCTCCAGCCCGCCACCGCACACCATACCCACAACTCCCACCTCTGCCTTTCAGATTCCTGCACTATATACACTATATTGTACATTACATACTTCTCACCAAAGTGTTTATTGTCTCAAGGTTACTGGTTGCTAAGCGTTCCCTACCTATTTTAACCCCTTCCTTATTTGGGCCATAGGGGATTGACGTCAGTGGCAACCCCTCGCCGATGAGAGTGGACGTCACACGTCCTTTCTTCACGGCGTTCTAGGGCGCACGTGTGCCGCCGGCGTCGACCACGCGCACCCGCGACACCACTCGCGATCCCCCGCTGGGCACCCGCGATTACCGCTGATCACGGCAGGAGTGTGGATCCATGTGTGTAAACACACAGATCCACCTCCTGTCAGCGGTGAGGAGACTGATGTGTGTTCCCAGTACAGAGGAACACACATCGGTCTCCTCCCCCTGTGAGTCCCCCTCCCCCTACAGTTAGAACATACTTTAGGGAACATTTTAACCCCTTCAGCGCCCCCTAATGTTAACCCCTTCCCTGCCAGTCACATTTACACAGTAATCAGTGCAGTTTTATGGCACTAATCGGTGTGTAAATGTGAATGGTCCCAAAAACGTGTCAAATATGTCCGATATGTCCGCTGCAATGTCACGGTCACAAAAAAAAAAAACAGATCGCCGCCATTACTAGTAAAAAAAAAAATGCCATGAATCTATCACCTATTTTGTAGACGCTATAACTTTAGCGCAAAGCAATCAATATACGATTATTGCATTTTTTTTACCAAAAATACGTAGAACAATACGTATCGGTCTAAACTGAGGAAAAAAAAATGTTTAAAAATAAATAAATTGTGATATGTATTAAATAAAAAATCGTCCCAAAAACTTCCCGACGTGCATTGCGCAAAATGACGTCGCAAGGACGTCAGTGTTTTAGACGTGTACGTTAATGGCGTCCAGCCCCATTCACGGACGTCTTACGCAAACGACGTAAAATTTTCAAATGGCGACGCGGGAATGACGGCAATACTTCGGGCTGCATTATCTTTACGCGGCGCAAACCTTACGGAAACAACGTAAACTTCGACGGGGCAACGTAAAATCGTTCGGGAATCGGCGTATTAGGCTCATTTGCATAGGCAAATGAGAAAACAACGTTATGGCCACCTAGCGGCAGGCGTTGTCATTACATCTACGATCTGATGGTGTAACTTTTTTACACCTGTCGGATTTTTAGTGTATCTATGTGTAAGTGATTCTAATAATCACACGCATAGATACCCATTGAGATATCGCCTCTGAGAATCTGGCCCACTGTGTTTTTTTTTAAATTGTTGCTCTTCTTTTGTTTATAGCGCAAAAAATAAAAACCGCAGAGATGATCAAATATCACTAAAAGAAAGCTTTAACTTAAGTTAGGCTCAGACAAAATGTTGGCTCTCTGTCTGTTTTTAGTGTGTGCAAACCCATATGTAATGGAAGCTTTTCATTATTATTTTTTTAATGATTGTGCTGAAGTTTATATGTGTCTGTGATGAGATTCTTGCTTTTTGCACAGCAATCAAAGCATATTTTATAGGTACAAGAAAGCCTAGGTTTTGTTTAACCATGCCCTTTAAACCGCTCCCACTGTTAACAGTTTGGTCACACCCATTTTTTTAACACAGCATTGTGTCCCTTATTCTGACGTTCTAAAGTTGGGAGGTCAGATACAACTCCTCGAACAGGAAATCCAGTGTCTGGAACAATTATATAAAGTCTCAAATGAATATCAAACTATGTAGTGTGTTAGTAGAAAAATGTGAGGCCTTAAAAGTCCTTGTGGAACAAGGTGCTAAACGGGCATTTAATAGAATGGCTAAACAATATTATGAGATGGTTAACACACCAAGGAAACTATTGGCAGGAACAATACGCCCAAGAGTACAGGGCACATAGTATCCGCTATTGAAACACGGATTCTCCTCCCGGCCAATCAGGAAGCGGATATGAGACTGTTATCCAATCGGCTGAAAAGAGAAGCATCCCAATTGGCCACAGAGGAGGGAGGAAACGGAGGCCGCAGAGAGCAGGGGAAGAGAAAGCTGCCGTCGTGATGATGGTGGAGAGCAAGAAAAGGGGAAGCCACCACCGCCACCATGATGTCCACGGAGAGCAGGGGAATGGGGGGAAGCTGCTGCCGCCACCGTGTTGCCCGCAGAGGGCAGGGAAAGCTGCTGGGGAAGCCTGGTAGAAGCGATGCCTGCCAATAGATGGGGTAAGTGCTCCAAAGCCGACCGTTTGAACGACCGGGGGTGGTAGGGGGATGGTGGTGCCACTGTTTGCCGCCCCCCAATAAAATTACCACCGGCCACCACTGACTGCCTTGGTAAACAAGCTGAGGGTAAGATGATGGACTTGCCAAGCATGTCTCCAGACCTAAACCCTATTGAGCATCTGTGGGGCTCCTCAAACGAAAGGTTGAGGAGTGTAAGGTCACTAACATCCACCAGCTCCATGATGTCGTCATGAAGGAGTGGAAGAGGACTCCAGTGGCAACTTCTGAAGCTCTGGTGAACTCCATGCCCAAGAGGGTTAAGACAGTGCTGGAAAGTAATGGTGGCCACACAAAATATTGATACTTTGGGCCCAATTTGGACATTTTTACTTAGGGGTGTACTCACTTTTGTTGGCAGCGGTTTGGACAAGCTGTACACTCAGTACATTGTAGCGAAGGGTCATTTCTTCAGTGTTGTCAAATGAAAAGATATACTGTAATAAAATATTTACAAAAATGTGAGGGGTGTACTCACTTTTGTGAGATGATGTAAGTCTCCTGCCTCTTTTCTTTGGGAAGAAATCAGATATTTATGGATGGAAGGATAAGCTTATAGAACATACACCCTTTAGTATACGTTTGGAATGGAAATGTATTTATGGCATATATGAAACCCACATTTTTATTTTTTATTTTATGAAGGTTGCTTAGGTTTCTGATTGTGTTGTATTGTTAAGGTTACTTTATAAATGAATACACAGAATTTATAAACTAAAGTTGGGAGGTATGTTAAGGCATTGTGACTACAAAAATATATTGTAATAATGGAGATGTGGGACAACAAACAAAAACATTTAGACATTGCGATTAACTAGAAATGCCAAATGAAAATACGCTTTTAACTTTATATATATCATTGTGGCCCCAGCTGGACAAGACATTTCCATTCTGTGGTTCTGTATGTGTGAACGAACCAAGAAAACAAGAGACAATTCTTTTGTTCATAAGGGGGCAGGCAAAGGGTTATTGGCCTTTGGTGAGTCTTTCATGGCTTCTTCTATGTTTACTCTTTCCCAAGAACTGGCCAGTGTCCCGTGATTACTCTTGGGCTGAACTTCATCCCATAGGCCCTGCAAGGAAAGTGATGAGATGGGAAGATTTGCAGTCCAACAGGCGCTTTGTTGTTGTGTAAAAAAAAATTCAGGTGCTGATATTAAAAGTTAATAAACTAAACACTGTCAAGCCGATAAGGCATATTCATTTCAGGCCATTTCTTTCATGGAGGCTGTGATTAATTATTGGCTGGAAAATCAAACCTGTCCAACAAAAACTTTCCGAGAAGAAAATCAGTTTTTTAGCACATTTCATAAGAGAGTTACTGGCAAAACACATAATTTAGTTATAAATAACTAAAGTGAGATGATACCCATACTTCTAAAAGTGTAAATTAACCCTCCTATCCTTTACAGCCAAGAAAGCTGTCATCATTGTCTCTGATCTGAAGTTGCCATGGTGTTGAACATGTGATCAGTTATGGCAGCAGCCATTTGATGGCTTTACAGTTCGGTTGAAAGTACAACCAGCTGTGACAGTTATCATTCACAGCATACCATTGGTTAGTTTAGTTCCACTTTTAATGGCAAGAGAGGTCTCCTCTATAGCTACAACTGTCAGTGGACACACACTCTTCACGGCACCCTGGCATTACCACCCAAACTGTATAAAATAAAGATAGCCATAGGCAGTGGCATCACTAGGGGTGGCTATTGGGGCTATAGCCCTGAGTTTGGTGGCCATAGCCAAGAGTCTCTTCCTGGGTCTCTTACCGGGGTTGGTGCATTTCCTGCCATTAGCAGGTATGTCCAGGTCCAGGAATGCAGGGGACAGGGGTGGACTGAGCCGCAGTAGCGCTGGCTTCAGCTCCGCCCCTGCCTCCACCTGACTCTACTCTTGACCACTGGTTGCTAGAGCTGCCTAGCATCTAGCAACCAGTGACATCACAGCCGCAACTCCCTCCCTGCCCAGCATTCAGTGGATCAGGATTCCACTTCCTCCTCCTCCATGTTAGTGCTCGTGGGGCCTAAAGAGCCCCTTTGTCCTGGTCCTGGACTAGATTGTCCCGCCGCTGGTTCTGTGGCGGCGGTGCAGGGCAGCAATATCTTCAAACAGTTGAGGGGAGGCCTGGGCAGCCGGAAGGAGCCCAGGAGGGAGTGAGAGAAGACGGGGCCTCACTACCACCCTGAGCAGCATCCCCAGTGCCTCCTAGAACCTGCGCTCCTTCTCCAACCTCCTCTAAAGGAGAGCGAAGATTTGCGGTCCAAGGCCCCAGACTATGGAACGCTCTACCAACCAGCATTCGGTTGGAGGAGAATCATTTGACCTTTAGGAGAAAGATCAAGACCCATCTCTTTTGAGTTCATATGAGAAATGAACAACGAGCACCCAGAAGTGATTCAGTTCGCATGTGCAGCGCTATATACGTTTTTCACTCGCTCACTCACTTACTCTCGTAGCTCATATAAACACCAATAAATTATTTAATTTAAAAAAACGCAGATCCAAAAAAAGTTCAAATAATTGCAAATGTAGAACTGTTAGTGAGATTGCTGTTTAGGGCACTGGTGCATGCTGAGGAAGTATATAAATGTAGCGCTACCCCATTCAGGAGCCGCTGAGTATAAGTGGGATCGGCGTGTTGTGTTACCTGGCAGGTGTCTAGGGGTGATACTTGTGAGTTGAGGAAGAGAGCGAATGTCCAGTCTTTAGTTGGGTTTTCTTCAATGCTTTATTCCAAGGCCCAACATGGCCTTCATCAACATGGTACAGGACAGGAAAGGTTGATGAGCAGAGAGAGAGAGAGCTTGAGTATCAGGCCTTGAAAATGAAGAAGAAGGGAGCAGTCTTGCTCTCAGCAATGATGAACTCAGTTCGTCGCCACTCCAGTTGGAATGGGTAAAGTGACCCCGGACAGACCCCTGCCACATGCCTGGCAGCCGTAATGTCACTTGCAAATGTTGGGAGGACCAGGCCTCCCAATAGATTTACTTAGGGTCCTCCCAATAGATTTAGTTAGGGTCACTGGATCCCCGATGGTTCGTTCAAGCCCTATTGGATCACCTGCCTCCGGGTTCTCCTCAAGCCGATCCCCCACCGTACAGCTCCCAGCTTAGGATCCTTTCAGAAAAGGTTTGGGACCCAGCAGCTACTGGGATCCCTCTCTATGTCAGAGTAGAGCTCCGCATGGTGCGCAACTCCGGCCAGGTAGGCCACGGCTGCGGGGTCCATGGATGCGGAAAAGCAATAACGGCCCTCAGGCCAAGGCGGCTGCCCCAGATATAGCCTCCCTCAGCATGCCTTAGCGAGGAAACCAACCCCTCTGATTGGCTGCAGAGGAAAGTGAGTTCCGCCAGATACTTCCTGGAGCGCAGACCGACCCACAGGACAGTTCTGGGAATGACAGCAGCCTAAATTTGACAAATTGTGAATGGGAGCCACATAACTCTCCCATTCCCCACTAACTTTAGCGTAACGCCCCTCCAGAAAGTAAGGGGGCGCTAAATAAATATTTGGGACAGGCCATGCACTCGCTCTCTTCCCCTGGGCTAAGGCCTAGGAAGGTGCTCTTGGATGGAGCACTGCTGTTAGGCCCTATAGCCTGTTTCCGGGTCTAACGCGTGCTGAAGCTAAACTGCCTGGTCTGGAGGGAGCTATACCAAGGAGAAAACTCAGGTGGAGGCCCCTTCCTGTTGATAGCCAGGAAGAAGGCTGGTCTTTCAGAAGGGCATGGTGGCTCACTTGGAGGATGCATTGAAATTTGGGAATGTGCTTACAGTGTTGTCGGGTCAGCTTAAGGCCCCATTTACACAGCTTGAAGCTTGTAGCTCTAAAATGTTCAACAAGCCAAATCGGTTTAATTTCAATAGCATATGCTCACAAATTAACGTTCTGTCGCCTGAAGCAACATGCCTGTAGCTCAAAAGTAAATGAGCTTATTTTTGGCAGATTACAAGCATTTTTTGGCCCCATAGACTTCAATAGAAACTTGAGCATTTTGTGAGCGGTTTGTCAAACAGCAGAACCCCTATTTTGCTCTCCCTCTCCTACCCCTAGTGTTTTCTATTGGCCAAACAAAATGCCTGAAGCTGTAAAACACTTGTAATCTGCTTCTAAAACTCTTTAAAAACTATTGTAAAAAGCTGCAAAAACACTTAAAAAAACTCCCAAAAAACACCAGTAAATTGCTACACTCAGGTGTGAATTGAGCCTAAGGTGATCTGGATCTGAAGAGTCTGTAAGGGCTCTGCTACAGTATCTGGGATCCCTAACCCTCACCTCCTTAACCGTTCTGCAAAAAAAAAAAAGACAAAAGTGACTGGAGCCCAAAATCCTTTCTTGGTCCCCCCATTTTAGCCATGAACTCAGCACTGGGTGAAATGCTAGTCTTCCCCTGCCTCTGGAGGTGCTATCTTTCCTTTAGGGTATCAGAGGGGTGCTACATGAGTATAAACACCAGTTAATTTTTATGTCCATGTGCATCACTGATGAGTCAGTGCTCATCAGTGATTTCCAATCTGTGCCCATCAGTGATGCCACTTTGTGCCCATCAGTGATGCCATTCAGTACCCATCAGAAATGCCAGTCAGTTTTTGTTTTTTAAAAGAGGGGGGGTGGGACTTTGAATGAGGCATTTAGCGAACTTGCCATAGGCCTCCATCCCTGTAAATGGATAAAAAATGTAAAAGTGGGACTTTGAATGAGATGCAATTTTAGCAATATGCAATTATATATAAACATGGAAAATACATTATATATAACCATGTGACCAGGCTCAGAGTTGTCAACCAAAAAGCACTAAACCAAATTAATCTGTCTAACTGGTGTAAGTAAAAACAGAGGTTTAGTTGCAAGCATTTGCAAATACCTGGGAAGCTGCAGCACCAACTCCACGGCACTCTGCATGGCTGCAGTCCTATCTATAAATTTAAGGTCTCCTGAAAGGGAGCCCAGGTGTGCTAATCACCAGGAAGAGGACAGGTGATGGCCTAAAACCCGCCCCTACCTAGAGTTGGTATGGCAAATGAGAGCACTGGAAAAAAAGAAAAAAGTAGGAGTGGAACAAGGACTGCCCAAAAAAACAAAATGCCACCAGACTAAAGGCAGACCAACTCAAACTGGGTCCGCCAATAAAAAAATGACAATGCATTAAAGAACTGATCAGTGGTAAATCTGTGCAGGCACTCCATTCCACTCCTAAATCGCATCTCCATCCCGGGATAATGTTTAAAAAGAGGGGGGGTGGGACTTTGAATGGGGCATATAGCGAACTTGCTATAGGCCTCCATCCCTGTAAATGGATAAAAATGGTAAAAGTGGGACTTTGAATGAGATGCGATTTTAGCAATATGCAATTAAATATAAACATGGAAAAGTGCTGCCTTTCATTGCCCATCAATGCCTGCTCATCAGTGCCGCCCATCAGTGCTGCCTATCTGTGCAGCCTTGTGAAAACAAATATATATATCAAAATAATATACATAGAGGTGGGACTTTTTGATGAGACCATGACTCAGAGGCACATAGACCTTCTGTTGATAGTTATCCAGTGCCAGCGTAGGTAAATGTTATACTTGGTTAGCCTTTTTGTTTATTTTTTATAAAACTATTTTTGGGGAGTGTTTCTTCTCACTCCCGGGAGTTGCGACGCACACTGCGGCTATCCCCCTTCCTTTCGATCATTGATCCCGGGATTGGGGGCTCGCACTCGTTGTGCGTCAATGCCACGCTCACACCCTGTAGCGGTGACGTCATCTCTTGACACTGCACGCCGGCTTGCTTCTCTCCATCTGGCGTGCAACACAAGGGAGGACAGGCGCCTATTTAAAGAGCGCTAGTCACTCGATCTAGGTCGCCTCCTCCCTCCCTGCATGCCAGCGTGGTGCTGGTGGGACTTTCCCGACAGATGGGCCACGAACATCTCCTCCAGCACTATGGTGGTTCACTTTTCCCATTGCTGCATACCCCTATGTTTTTCTCCCTTTTCCATTACACTTGGGGCTCTTTTGGTGGTGTTTTGCGCTTTCTCACTTTTGCAGCAATGCCTTCTCGCTAATTTCAGCTAGTCTCTACTCACTACTATACCAACACTATCACCATTATCTTTTTCATTCATTTTTTAGATGCACCACTAACCACTGTTATCCTGGAAGAATGTTTTCCTCCTACCAGAGGCTCATTCACTCATTATTTGTGGCCTCCCTGTTGTTACATGGTCATCACCTCAACTCCCAGGGGGTGTCCTCCACCCTCTAATGCTTCCTATATTTTATACCATGATCTATGCTCTTCTATTCTACTTATAGGTAAGAGCACTGGGACTAAGTTCTCTGGCTCTCTTTCCTTATTTTAGTCAATTACCATTGATTATCAATCTTTTATTCTGCCTTTACTGTATAGCCTGCTCCTGATGAGTGGATTAAGTCCACGAAATGTGCCAAGCCCCTTTTTTTGATACCATATCTCAGCAGTCATGTACCTACCATGGGTTTCTATGTGGTTGAATCATCAATGAATTTTATACATTTTTTATATTTCTCGGAGCTCATTGCTGGTTTATCAATTATCATGTATATTAGGGTTCTTATTATGTTATCAATGATATTATGTGACTACCAATCATGTGATATTTTATGTATGTGATTAGCAATCATGTTATATGCTATCTTATGTACCCTATATTGTTTTTTTTATGCCTCCAATGAACTATGCTCAATTATTTTATTTAATAAACTTGTGCTCTTTTTTGATTCAACCTACCCACATGTGATGTTTCATATAAAGTCCCACCATCCCCAACATTCTCCCCTACCTTTCTCCCTCTTCTATCTGTGCAGCCTATCATTTCCCATTAGTACCACCTATCAGTGCCCATCAGTGTTGCGTATCAGAGCAGCCTATCAGTGCCCATCAGTGCAGCATATTAGTGCCTCCTCATCAGTGCCACCTCATCAGTGCCTTTCAGTGCCATCTCATCAGTGGCCATAAGTGCCACCTTATCAGTGGTCATCAGTGCAGCCTCATAAGCGCACACCAGTGAAGGAGAAAAACGTACTTATACTTATTTACAAAATTTTCAGACAGAAACTAAGGACATTTTTTGGGGTCTTTTTTTGTTTTTTTAGTAACAAATAAAAACCCAGTGGTTATTAAATATCACCAAAAGAACAAGCTATTTGTGTGAAAAATAATGATATTAATTTAATTTGGGTACAGTGTTGAATTGTCATTCAAAGTGTAACAGTGCTGAAAGCTGAAAATTTAACCTGGGCCGGAAGGGGGTAAAAGTGGCCAGTAGTGAAGCAGCTAAACACCTTTTGTCTTTTATATTTTTTTTACAGTGAAGTAATTATTTCAGTTTTATGTTTGTAATTACATATTGTTTAAAATTTTCATTAAATCCAACCCACTGTGGTAGTTGTTTTACCTTCAGGTCTGGCTCGGCTTCCCTTTCCATAAACACACAGACCTAAACACATAACGAGTTATGTTTCTGAAGATCTGTTAACTAAAACTTCTCCTTGAGTATAATCTGGCATGTTTGTTTGAGTTTTATTTTACTTTGCGGTTGCTGGTTTCTTATTTTACTGATGAGTAAATATTTTGTGGCACCTTTCTGAGCCTAAAATGTACTGTTTGCATTCCTAAAGTTGACGTGGAATGAAGCGCTCTTTGCCCAAAGAATCTCTGTCTGCCTTACTGGCAATGATGACAAGTCTTTGACTTTTATGCCATGCCAGATCCAGTCTGATAGGTCCAGCTCTCTGTTAATACTTATAATAACAGCCATTTTTTTTTTCTGTATGAAAACGTTTCAGGCTGTGGCGACTTGCTGATTTCCTGAGTCACGGGATATAGTTCAAAAGCTTTAACATCAACATGGACATTTTTATTGCACTTTGTTTTTTTTTTTATACATATATTTTATATTGCTCACCCAGACCGTTGTGGCTTTGTACTTTGCTGCGAAAACACAAATATTTTTTCCCGTATCCAGGGATTTTACTGTTGTGAATTTTGTTGGCTGAACAGACTAAATGCCATGGTTTGTAGTTTGTGTCATTCACACTTAACGTGAAATTTTACACCAAGGGGTGTATTTATTTAAAAAAATTGTAGAGCTATTCGTCCCACGAAACTGCATATACATTTATGCCGCGTACACACGATAATTTTTCGGCATGAAAAAAAACGCTGTTTTCAGCATGTAGAAAAAACAAAGTTTTTCCAACTTCATCATTAAAAACGATGTTGCCCACACACCATAGTTTTAAAAAAAATGATGAGCAAATCGCGGTGACGTGCAACACGTACGACGGCACTCTAAAGGGGAAGTTCCATTGAAGCTCCCGTCTCATAACTTGCTTCTGAGCATGCGCGGGTTTAAAACATTGTTTTTAACGTCGTTTTAGCCCACACACGATAATTTTTTACAACCCAAAAAACGACATTGTTTAAAACGACGTTAAAAAATGCAGCATGCGCAATTATTTTTTTGTTGTTTTTCAGAAGATGAAAAACGATGTGAAGCCCACACACAATCATTTTAAATGACGTTTTTAAAAATGTTTTTTTTCATGCCAAAAAATGATCGTGTGTACGCGGGAAAAGTCTTGCAAATGGGGCAAATTCAAATGTTTTTAGGCTATTTTCTCTCCAGGTTGAATGTTCTTTAGTCCTACAGAATAGATTGAATCAGGAAATTACTACATCAGGGGCCACTAAATGGCGCTGGTGATGGTGATCATATGAAATACTTATTTACTATTTTAGTCAGCTTCATCTAGTGATCATAATGCATACCTCCCAACTTTTTGAGATGGGAATGAGGTATACCTATCAACAAATGTATGCAGGCATAGGACACACCCCTTGCCACACACCCTTAAAGAAGAATTGTACAAAAAAAATGATTGGTTAAACCCACAAGTGCTTTTTTTACCACTACTATTCCTTTAGAATTAACAAATGCAGCAATTTAGAAATCAGATGAAAGGTTTAGCATTGGAAAACTATTTTTGATAGATAAAAAGTGCATTTTATATACATTTATATAGATTAGACCAAAATGAGGGACACATGAGGTGGAATAAGGGACAGAGGAGCATTGCTCCAAATCAGGGACAGTCCTTCGAAATCAGGGACAGTTGGGAGCTATGATAATGTAGTATTTTCTAAAGTCACTTTATGAAGAACATTCAACCTGGAGAGATAATAGCGTAATAACATTCAATTTTGCCCCATTTACATAGAGCAGGGGTGTCAAACTCAATTTCATTGTGAGCCGCATCAGCATTATGATTGTTCTCAAAAGGGCCAGTTGTATCTGTAAGATTAGATGTCCAGCACATCCCCTCCCCTTACATTAGATGTCAAGAGCCACCCCACTATCAGAAGTTGAGTCCCCCACTCTCCCTTACATCATAGTGCACCCCCCTTTCCTTATGCTAATGCTGGGAGGAAGCTGAATGCTTTGCTTGAAAGCAGAAAGTAAGGGTCTGGAGTAGGACCAGAGGAGGGCTGGAGCTCTCCTGCAGCTGCAAGAGAGGTGCGAGGGCCACATTGAATGGCCTGTAGGGCTGGATTCGGCCCAGGGGCCTTGTGTTTGACACCTGTGACAAAGAGCAAATGTACATGCAGTTTTACAAGAGAAAAGGCTCTTCAAACGTTTTATAAATTAACCCCCTTAACCACAGTGTCGCACGTCCATGCAATTTTCAGTTAAAATAACGCTGTGTCGTATCCCTAGTGTTAACCCCTTCCCTGCCAGTCACATGTACATAGTAATCTGTGCATTTAATCTGTGCATTTTTATAGCACTGAACGCTCTGGTCCCAAAAATGTGTCAAAAGTGTCCGACCTGTCGGCCACAATGTTGCATTCACTGTCATTACTAGTAAAAAAATATAAAAAAGCCATTTAAATGCCAATCAATCCAATCAAACCAATCAATATACACTTATTGCAAAAAAAAAATTACCAAAAATATGCAGAAGAATACATATCGGCCTAAACTGAGGAAAAAAATAGTTTTTTGTTTTTTAAATTGGCATGTTTACTATTTCAAAAAGTAAAAGATATTGTGTTTTTTTCGAAATTGTCGCTCTTTTTTTTGTTTATAGTGCAAAAGATGATCAAATACCACCAAAAGAAAGCTCTATTTGTGGGAAAAAATAAAGGTTTTTAAAAGTCCCAATCCTCCTCTTCTCAGGTCCCCAGACGGCCCTCCAGGCTCCAGGCTCTGACCCTGCCTCCCCCCACGAGTGCCCCCACAGCAAGCAATAAGCGCACTTGTGCATGTTTGCTACCGAGCCTCACTTGGCTCAGCCCCGCCACAACTTCCTACTCATTGGCTATGATTGACAGCAGTGAGAGCCAATGGAATAAATGAAGGTTAAAAAAAACCTTCAGACTTTAGAACCACTTTAACCACTTCAGCCCCAGGAGACCGGGCCATTTTTTTTCGATACGGCACTGCGTCGCTTTAACTGACAATTGCGTGGTCGTGCTGTACCCAAACAAAATTGACGCCAATTATCACTTTAACTGCTGGTGGTAGGCTGCCTTGGGAATGACCAGCATATGAAGCTCTCAAGAAGTAGTGTGATGATGAAATCTGTGTATTTACTGTGTTTCCCCGAAAATAAGCCCGGGTCATATATATTTTGGCAACAAAAGACATAGGGCCAGATTCAGAAAGACTTGCGCTGGAGTATATCGCTATGCGCCGCGTAAGTGTAAAGATGCGCCGTAGTATCTATGTACCGTACCCACCAAACTAGATGCGCCAGAAAACGGTCTTTCTCCGACCGGCTTAACTTTCCTACGCCAGAGTATCGTATGCATATATTTTCACTTGGCGCATCTGTCGCGCTTATTGATTTCCTATTAAAATATGCAAATGAGAGAGATATGCCGATTCGCGAACGGATTAGCACCAGACGCTGGCTACATGCGCCGTGCGTACGTCGTACGTCTGGCGCAAAGTTATTCCTACAAATAGCTGCTTTATCTTTACTCCTGACGGCAACAGGTCAGCAGGAGAGCAGCTACAGCAGCAGCGTTACCGACGAAAATAGCAAGCTGACCAACCACACTTGCAGGACAACACCTCTGTGTGCCAACATGCCAGGGGCAGCCGTGGTCCTAGCACTACTAATGGGTCCCCCGGTACGGAGGAGGCAGGCACGTGAGAGGATATACCGCACGCGCATGAGCCTCTTTGGCATGGGTGATGAGGAGGTATATCGCCTCTTCAGATTCAGCCCTGATGCAATCCTTGAACTAACCACAACCCTGCAGGATGACATTACCAGCAAGACACACCGCTCACAAGCAGTGCAGCCACTGGTGAAGGTACTGGCAACACTTCATTTCCTTGCCAGTGGATCATTCCAGCGTACAAGTGGAGTTGTGGCTGGGATGTCACAGTCAACCATGAGCAGATGTGTGCACCAGGTTGTCCCTGCAATTCTCAGACGCATGTCCCACCACATCATCAGACCCACCACTGAGGACCTGCGGCAGAAGGCAATGACAGATTTCTACAGCATTGCAGGATTCCCACGCACCGTGGGGGCCATTGATTGCACACATGTGGCCCTACAGCCCCCCTGTGCCACAGAGCACATATACCGCAATCGGAAGCATTGGCATTCCATCAATGTACAGGTGATAGCCGATGCCCAACGCCTCATATGGCACGTCCGTGCCAAACACCCCGGGTGCAGCCATGACAGCTTCATATACCGTCAAGCCCAATCGGAATTCGAACAGAACGTGTATGGGGACAGCTGGTTGGTTGGTGAGTGACTTGGGAGTCAGGCCTGACTGTCCCACCCCATGATGCTGACATCACGAGGGGCACATGCATGACTAACATCCTCCTGTCTTTTCCCTTCCAGGTGACTCTGCATATGCACTGGGACCCCATCTCATGACTCCTTTCCGGAACCCCCAAACCAGAGGAGAGAGAAGATAGAATGCGGCACATATCCAAACCCGGGCAGTGGTGGAGCAAACATTTGGGCTCCTGAAGTCCCGTTTCCGATGCCTGGATAAGTCTGGGGGGGCCCTCTTGTATTCCCCTACCTTTGTGTGTCAGATCATCGGTGCATGTTGCATTCTGCACAACTTTGCCATGAGAAAGGGCCTGCAGATTGACATACATGATGACCTGACCCCCGACCCACACAGTCCCTACCTGCCAGAGACTACCCATTCAGCTGATGGAAGAGCAGTCAGGAGGGTCCTCGCCGTAGGCATCTTTGGACAATAAACAAATACATTGATCACAGGACAATGCACTAATGCACACCACTGAGGTCACTAGATCACACACACCACATCCACATCACATTGGATTAGCCCAAGTCCAACATGCAGGACTTGGGAGCAGCAACGCCGCGCCAAGGCCCCAATAGTGTTGCTGTCCATTCACACGTCATTCACACAGCCGTGGGGATAACTTCTCCCCAACGGCCGAGGGTGACACCCCTTCCTGGCAGGAGTGCCACCCTCACATTCACACACCATTAACACTGTTCCCTGCACTACTGACCGTGTGCAGTTTAAATAAAAATAAAAAGCTCACAACCTGAGCAAAATATAAATAAAAATAAAAAGCTCATAACCTGAGCAAAATATAAATAAAAATAAAAAGCTCATAACCTGAGCAGAAACAAAAACTGCAAAAATAAACGAAGAACCCAAAAAGCCATCATTTGGGCTGACAGGCTCTTTCTGGTGGGCCCTCTCTGGCTCCTCAGCTGCCTGGAGGGAGTCTCGGGTGGGGGTGGGGGGGCATCTGGAGGTGGCTGTTCCCTGGGTGGGCCACCCCTGGCAGGTGTGGCCTGCATGCCCTCCAAGGCCACGGCTATCCGGCTGAGGAAGGAGTTGGTCTGGGCCTGCATCCTCAGCTGCCGGGTCACCTGGTATTGTTGGGCCCGCTGCCTCTGCCTCCCCTGGTCCCGGATGGCAGCTGTGTTGGCCTGGACGGCTGCAGTGAGGTGCCGAACATCAGCCTGCACCTCCCCCAGGCTGTTCACCACTGCAGCTGACATCCTGCACTGCCTATGTCATCTGGGCCACGGAGCCCAGGCTGTCAGCTACACGGTCCAGGTGCCCAGCTATCTCCCCCATCTGCTGGGTCTGCCTGGCTTGGTCCCTCGCCATTTGGTTATGGACCACGTCTGACACCCCCCTGGTCTTCCGGGTCGCCTTCCTGGGGCCAGGAGATGGTATTCCCCGGGGGAATGGAGTCGCCCTTGAGGGGCTTCCCATGATGGGGGAGGGGATTTGAGAGGGCCCTGCTGAAGGGGAGGACTCCTCCAAAAATAAGACAAACTCTGCTCTGCGACGACAGGCTCCTCCTCAACCAGCTCAGCAGGTGAGGTGTGTCTTCAGTGCCCAGGGGGTCGGGCTCAGGATGCAGTTGGGGGGATGGGGTGGAATGGCCGCCGGCAGATGATGGCCCAGCTCCGTCATCTGTGGATGACACAAAGCAGACACATGTTGGTGGTCCCACACACTTGGCACATGTACCCTCCCCCCCCCCCACATGCAACACATCAAATAGGGGATAAAAATCACTTACCTGTCCTGGAGCCTTCCTCCACAGAATCATAGCCCAGTAGCACCTCCAACTGCTCCCTCTGCAGGCAGCGGGCGACCACCTCCTCCTCCGTGGTCAGACTGACCGCACATGGGGGTCCACCCCCCGTGCCCCTCTCATGCCTCCTGATGGTGGCCACCTTGCCCCGGACTTTGCGCCTCACATCATTTATTTTTTTTGCAATGTCCGCAGCAGTCCGTGTCGAATAGCCAAAACTGTTCACCCTGGCAGCAATGGACTCCAGGATGGACTGCTTCCTGTCCCGGCTTGTCTGGCGACTTTTACTGCCATGGAGGAACACATTGTAAGTCTCCATAGCCAAGATGTCGGCAGACAGCTCCTGGGCATTGAAATTGAGCTTTCTCCTCTCTCGAACAGACAGAGATCCGAAGTGACACTCCTCCTTTCACAGCTCCAGTCCAGTCTAGCGGTGCAGCAGACGCTCTCATCTTAGCCTGCTCACCATAGGGATAGTGAGAGCAGGACGCTCTCAAACGAGTCGGCTCTCCCCAGGGACAGTTTAGCCAGGCAGGCAGTCCCCCACAGCACTCCAGGATCCAGGATAGCCGCTCTTTCCACCTCCTGGGGTCCCCCCTCCTTCCTCCAGCAACATCTCAGGCAGGTAAGCCTGAGTGAGGGATTTCTCAGGCAGGTAAGCCATTTTACTGGAGCTGTAGGCGGCCGTCTTTTTCAGGACAAGCCACGCCAGCTTCCACAAAACACCTCGGCTCTCTCCCTCTCCACATCTCCCCTCCAGTACCCCCACACTACTACCCACCACTCAGGATAGTCTTCCCCCACCTATCCCCGCAATTTTCGCTGTTCTCGGGCGCTTTTTTCGTTCCTCCGTGCCGGCCTGTAAGGAATCGCGGCAGCCGCGATTCAGGAAAGGCCGCAGCTTCACCCGCGGCCTAGCGGCGCACCGCTCCTTACCCCCTGGCAACCCTCAGCAAACTGCCCCAACGGACCTGAAAGCCCCCCTACCCCAGTAGTACCCCTGCTCCTCCCGGCCATCACTCCCAGCCCCCCTGGCAGCTCCGATCCATTCAATCTGGGACCCCCCAGCCTGGATCCTGCTGCCTGATTGGCGGCCATCTTGCTACACCCAGCCCCAAACTCCCCTTTCTCAACACCATCAAACTTGATCCAGGGCTCCCCCGATCGCCTCTTTAGGGGTCAGGAAGGAATTTTTTCTCCCTGCCGTAGCATATTGGCCAGCACGGACAGGTTTTTTTTTGCCTTCCTCTGGACCAAGCTAGGATCTGAGGATTCAGTAATCCTTGAGAATCCTTCCCTCTCCCCCCCCCCCCCCCGGTGTTGGCGACCATGGTTAATCTGCAATACTCAGCAGAGACCATTTGGGATCTGAGGCGATTTGCTGCAATACTACCAGCCATCACCAAAAAAGCCCTTCGAACTGAGCGACTTTTAAGAATCGATCAACGATCGACTATCAAAAATCTCAGCCGTGTACCCCAGCCTAAGCACATATCATGTGCTTTGATCAACACAAGATCGGCAGTAAAACACTGACTAGAAATCCATGATTTCATCCTACAATACGATTTAGACTGCCTCTTTATTACAGAGAGCTGGCTCACAGCCGACTGTAACACCATTCTAGGAGAATTGGTGCCAGAAAACTATCGTATTATAACGGAAAACAGAATAGGCCAAAGAGGAGGAGGACTGGCGGTGATCCATAAGACTCATCTTGCGATCACAAAACCAATCCTTCAAAGCCCTCTTCCATTTATGGAAAACCTTACTCTGCAACTGCAAGTAAACTCCCAGGAGACCGTCCGGATTCTACTCTGCTATAGGCCACCCGGCCCAAAATCGCAGCTTCTCCCATCATTGACGGACTTTATCTCCACCTATACCCTTAACAGCAAACACCTTTTGCTGCTCGGGGACTTCAACCTCTGGGCCAATTCCCCGCAAGACCCCATTGCCGACGCCTGCATTGACCACCTGGAAGGATTAGGGCTTCAGCAACTAGTATGCGGGCCCACACATGCTTCAGGTCACACGCTCGATCTTATTTTCAGACAAAATCTGGAAATAAAAATCTTGGAAAATGAACCGTTGCCATGGACAGATCACCATGCAATTAAATTCATTATTTCCGAATTCCCCCCCTTAACAAAAACATCAAATCCAGTGAGAACACACTGGACTAGATGTCAGAAGAAGCTCCACTCGGAATTCTTCAAAGCCACGTTAACAAAAAAAATAAAAACAATCCAGCCGCATCAAACGGCTAAGAAACACTGGATGCCATAAACACAGCACTATTACAGTCAGCTGACTTAATAGCACCGAAACGGAAAACCCACAGCTGGCGTTACTGAAGCAAGAGCGCAGAAGGGCGGAAGCTGCCTGGAAAAGAAGCTCTTCAGATGAGAACCTCTCCATCTACAAGGCAATAACAAGAAAATACCATAAAGAAATCTTCAAAGCCAAGAAAAACTATTTTTCTGAGGCTATCAACAGCGCCCTCAACCGCCTCCGTGAACTCTTCAAGCTGGTCACTCAGACCATGAATCCAGGATGTCTTGAAGCCCCCAATTCGGACACACAAGAATTTTGCAATGAATTATCGGATTACTTCATTAATAAAATCGAGGGAATCCGGCAAAGCATTCAGCAAAACAATTCCCCTCCTAGCCCCCCCCCGTAATTATTCACAGAACACCTGCAGTGATTCACCACAACCAGGTAAGTTCACGCTGGAACCCATCTCTATTCAGACCACAAAAAATATCATCGGTACTTTGCGTAACAGCACTGCGCCTAATGATATCATCCCCACCAAACTGCTGAAGGAATGCGCTGACATCCTGGCACCTCCTATCACGCAGCTTATTAACCAATCTTTCAGGGAGGGCATAGTGCCCTCCCAGTTGAAGGAGGGCATAATTCAACCCATCTTAAAGAAACCCACCCTGGATCCTAAGGACCCACTCCACCGGCGCCCCATAACAGGCCTAAACGTTCTCTCCAAGGTAATGGAGAAAGTAGTGGTACAACAGCTGCAACAGCATCTAGATACCCACAACCTACTTGATGCATTTCAATCGGGATTCCGCCCCGGACACGGGACGGAAACAGCATTGCTCAAGATATGGGATGACGTTCTTGAGGCCGCAGACGAAGGAGAATCTTGTCTTCTGATTCTGCTGGACCTAAGCGCAGCCTTCGATACAGTAGACCACAAGCTTTTATTGACTCGGGTGGCTAAAGTAGCCAAAGTTGCAGAAGGTGATCTATCTTGGTTCTCCTCTTTTTTGGAAAACAGATCGCAAATAGTGGGGACCCTTCATTTCTGAAAAACGCACATTATCGTGTGGAGTCCCTCAAGGATCCCCCCTGTCGCCGATGTTATTCAACATCTATCTTCGTCCTCTTTTTGAAATCATCAGCAGCCAAAAACTGCTTTATCACTCATATGCAGATGACACGCAACTGTATTTCCGCATTTGCAATAAAAAGGATCACCACCTCAATCTAGAGACATGCCTCTCTTTGATAGAGGAATGGATGACAAAGAGTTATCTTAAACTCAACGGAGCGAAAACAGAACTTCTTCTGTTTCACGCCAAGCGTATGAATCAATCCACAACAACTTGGACCCCCCCCGCCCATTCTAGGTAAAATCATCACCCCTAGCGCCAAAGTCAAAAGTCTTGGTGTCATCTTTGACTCCTACATGACAATGGACGCACAAATAGGGTCAGTAGTCAGCGGATCTCACCATCTGCTGCGCCTACTACGCAGACTTACTCCTTTCATTCCCAAAGAAGACATAGCGGTCGTGGTGGGAGCAATTGTAAACTCAAGATTAGACTATGCAAATGCCCTTTACCTCGGACTCCCCAAATACCAAATCGCTCGTCTTCAAGTCATTCAAAATACGGCCGCCAGACTTGTGACTGGGAAAAAACCCTGGGAATCAATCTCACCTTCACTGAGATCCCTTCATTGGTTACCAGTAAAAGACAGAATCACCTTTAAAGCACTCTGTCTAACGCATAGATGTATTCATGGGAATGCTCCCCATTATCTATGCGAAAAAATAAAAGCCCATAACACCAATCGCGTTCTGCGATCCACCAATCAAAATCTACTCCAGATACCGAAAGCCAATTACAATTTCAAAGGAGATAGAAGATTCGCTGTCCAAGGTCCTAGACTATGAAACGCTTTACCAACCAGCATTCGTTTGGAGGAGAATCACTTAGCATTCAGGAGAAAGATCAAGACCCACCTCTTTTGATTTCAAAGGAGACAGGAACAACAAGCGCCCAGAGGCAATTTACTTCGCATGTGCCGCGATATATACGTTTTCATTCATTCATTCTCAGCGGGGAACGGGAGCAGCCATCTCACAGCAAAAGTAACTTCCCTGGTGGTGCCGACGGAAGTTGTGAGCATGCGCACAGGGGAGCGAGTGGAGCCCTCCCTCACTGCGCATGCTCCGTGGATGATGCGCTGAACGTAAGTCTCTGCGCTGGGCTCCGCCCATCATTTACATATGGTCACACCCACTTCCACTTACGTCGGGTTGTGCCATCGCATTTTCGTTACTCCGCCGCAAAGTAATGAACAAGTGCTTGGTGAATACTGTACTTGACTCACTAGTTCGCGTCAGCGTAACGTATATGCGCTGCGCTACGCCGGATAAAATATGCGCGCATCTACATGAATCTGGCCCATAGTAGGGCTTATTTTCGGGGTAGGTCTTACCATGTAATGTGCTGTCTTCTCTCCCCCTCTCTCTCTCCCTACCTGATGGGAATCCCCAGTGAGTTAAAATGCTTGTAAAATCCTATAATCCACTCTATTACAGTAGTATATAATGTACAATGTATTTATGTAATATAATTGTGCCAAATACCTTCGTTATAGCACCACTCTGCACTTCTGTGACCCGCCGGAGCTCTCTTCCCTTCGATTATATTATAGAAACACACACATTGTACATTATATAATACTGTAATACTGTAGAGTGGATTATAGGATTTTACAAGCATTTCAAACTAGGGCTTATTTTGGGGGTAGGGCTTATATTGCAGCCCTCCTGTAAAATAGCGCTAGGTCTTATTTTCGGGGAAACACGGTATGTGTCCTTTTCCAATGTGAATATTAGTAGGAGGCTTCTAAGAGGCCAATATTAGAGGAGAATCCTATTTCCTGCTGTTTCTAGAGGCGTCCACCTGAGAAAAGCTTCTCACATTACCCCTTTAAGAACTCCAATCAGTCCTATTGTCTGGATAATATCTCTTTAGGCGTTGAGATATCCAATGTATGCATCATTTCTGTTCTGACCACAAACAGGCTGGTGGTCCTGCAAATATTATTTTAAAGTTATGAATCATTCTTGTGTTTAATTTTGGGAAATCACAATTATATAGAACATGAAGCTGGAGTAACAGCTTTTTTATATTTTTTTACTTTTTTTCCAAGCTTCTTCTCCAAACCGCAGGTACTTATTCCACTTGTAGCTTAGAGTGGTATCCAATAACCCTAAGCCAAATGGCGCATGGATCCGTACTGCATTAACAAAAGCAGACAGGGATTTCATGAAAGCCGGATTGTTCTTGCGGGCCTTGACAAAGTGCAGAGAAAGGAGAGCAGCGAGGTATTGATGACAGCTGTAGTGAAGGGGAGCTGGCAGTGGTATATCTCACATTTAAAACCAGCTTTGGATGGAAGGGGTAAAGTAAACATGGTTTCTATTCCCCAGGCCGCCTTCACACCACATCAACATGAAGATTCACAGCAGGTAATGGCAAGGATTTCTGAAAATAGACCTGATTTCACAGCAAAACTCCACATTTAACCAAATGTTTACCTCGATCAGTAGCAGTCTTATTATGAGGCAATGTGCAGTCATCAGGTTTATTTTTTGCACTGTCTAAGGTAAAAAGCCATTTTCAATATATTTTTCATAAGTAGCCTAGCATATGTAGCGTCTGGTTACTTTTCAGAACCAGTGCTATTGAAATTTAGAGGGGGCCAGAGAGTTAAGTACGGTAACTCTGACCATTGTTAATTAGTTCAAATTTGGAGCTTCTTCCCTAGCTTGGCTGTGCTGTGGGCTCACGCTGTTGTTCCTGGGGTGTAGTTCCACCCCAGGTCGGCAGGTTGCAGCAGTGGAGTCAAGGACTGGATACTTTTCCCCAGCAGCCTATCAGGAGGAGTCTTCCTCGCTGTGCATGCTGGGAGGGGTATTTATGGGGTAGACGCCATTTTCCTGGGTCTTCTCCTCGTGTGGCTCCCACCTTCAGGGTAGCCAATCCACGGTGCACCGGCATATAGCCTTCCGGCTGGGGTGCACGTGCTACGCAGAGATCCTGGCTTTGGGACCACGTTTGCCCAGAGCAATTGATCTGCCGCTTGGGACTCAGTAATCGACTGGGTCCCACCTAAAGAGGTCCTGGGCTGTCCGTCCTGTTTGGAGGAAGCTGTTCGGTGGAGAGTCTGCCTAAGGAGTGCCAAGAGAGGCTGGTGTTCCAATAGGGGCCTGACCATCCATCGAGGACCAGGGGAACCGGACACTGAGAGGCTGGATGTTGGTCACCTGTCAGTCGGTACCCTAATTTAAACTACCTGAAGGAGATCCAGGTGTTAAGTCCAGCCAAGAGGACTTCATACTACTATTTTCCACAACCATTGGGAGGGTCTGTGGCAGAGACTTAACCCCAAGTTCGAGTGTCATTCTGGCTGCCAGGCTTGTGTGAGAGGCCTGTCCAGGTGCGCTATACCCATTTAGGCTGGAGTGGCGAAGTAAAGTTTGTCGTTGGAAGCAGGACTGTTTCCTTTTACCTACACATGAATCTGTGTTCTCCATCTCTGCTATTCCTCTATTCTTCACCAAGTTCAACTGTTTTACCTTGTTGGGTAAATAAAAGCACAAGAAAAAGACATTCCATTACTACGGCTCTCAACAACTACCCTAGACTGCGGAGTCACAGAGGTAACATGCCACCCAAAACAAACCAGCAGCTCCTTTGGGGGTAGTGCTACACATATTTTAAAATAAAATTCACCAACTGATTCTCCAACACCATAGCTCCCAACTGTCCCTGATTTCGAGGAACTGTCTGTCATGTACCAGATGTGACGAGAACTGTGTGGCTAGCAACAGAGGAACACCAAACACATATAAGTGAAAATATAATTATTTATTTAGATAAGTGAATAAAATAAATACAACCACCTCCAATATGACACAGTGCAACAGACAAACCAACAGACAGAGACCCACAAATAACAACAGACAGATATGTGTAATAAATGGGAAATGCCAGAATCATAAACAATAGCCAGGCCGGGGTCATACACAGCAGATCGGCAAATGGACAAAGGGATCTTCCAGAAACATAAACGTAAGCCAGGCCAAGGTCATACACGGGGAGATCAGATGGGGTAAGGAACACAGGACAGGGAGAGGATGGATGGCCAGGATAGGGAGACAGGATCTGGAACTCAGGTAGCAGATTTCACAGGTTCAGATAATCAGGCACAGATCAGGGCACAAGGAAGATACCAGGGCAGTATTTGCCGGGTATTTGTACACATCTCCTGCAATCAGTCTCAGCTCTGGGGTGGAAAGACTAACGCTGTGGCAGTAAAGTTTGTGCAGGAGGAGAAAAGTCCTGGGAGTAACAGTCTGCAGGGGTTGTGCAGAGGAGGAAGTAAAGTTGTACTGCCAAGTTCAGAGTCCATCATTTTTCTAATCGCAACTTATTCAACAATTCTTCAACAAATATGGCAAGTGTGATCCGTTCTATGGGCATCCCATACGCTTTTCCCCAACCAAGTTATATTCCTAAAATAAACAAAAACAAAACAAAAGCATATGCCTGTTCATTGTCTACTGGAGAGTGATGTTTGAAGGTTTGAAGGCCTGGCAGCAGAGTGAACATGGTGGATGATAGTAACTATAGTGGAACCTCGGATTGCGAGTAACGCGGTTAACGAGTGTTTTGCAATATGGGCACTGTATTTTTAAAAATCGTAACTCGGTTTGCAAGTGTTGCCTCGCAAAACAAGCATGATTCAGGCCAAAGTGGTGTGCAGAACCGCGTTTGGCCTAAGGTGGGGGGAGAGACGGAGCTGAGCAGAGCGGAACGCCTTCCGGAAACAGCCGATTAGCGTTCGGCTCTTCTCGGCGCCTGCGCACAGACCCAGGAGCTGACTGCGCAGGCGCCGTAAATAGCCGGTCCTAGTTCGGGTTTTTTCGGAGGGCGTGACGCGGCTATATACGGTGCCTGCGCAGTCAGCTTCTGGGTCTGTGCGCAGGCGCCGAGAAGAGCCGAACGCTAATCGGCTGTTTCCGGAAGGCGTGACGCCTTATAGCGGTGACATACCGCGGTGCGCACAAAATTAAATGATTTATTATAAAGTAAGTACATGCATTAAAAAAAAAAAAAAACAGCATACTGGCGCTGACACCAGTATGCTGGATGGGATGAAACCAAGTGGTTTTAAGGGTGGAACTCCACTTTAACGAGCGTTTCGCAATAAGAGCACTGTATTTTTAAAAATCGTAACTCGGTTTGCAAGTGTTGTCTTGCAAAACAAGGTCAGCCGAAGTGTCCTCTGGCCTTTTGGGCCGTTTCCAAGGCTCTCCGGCGCCCCCGCCTCTGGTCGCATGTGGTATTGCATGCTATTGAAGTCAATACGGAACAAATTATTTTTGTTTCCAATGACTTCAATGGGGAAACTCAATTTGATATGTGAGTACTTTGGATTATAAACATACTCCTGGAACAGATTATGCACGTAATCCAAAGTTCCACTGTAGTAGCAACCATCCGCTACATATATAAACTTCAAGCAGCACATACTGTGAAGCCCATCTCTGGGTAAAATTAGAAATTCACTAATTCCCTCCAGCCACCCTACTCTCACCCACTCACATAAAAAAAAAACTTAGGCTAATAACTCTCTTGAGCTGTTGTCAAAGACTCATACCATGTTTTCCCAAAAATAAGCCCTACCCCGAAAATAAGACCTAACCTGATTATCAGGGAGGGCTGCAATATAAGCCCTACCCCGAAAATAAGCCCTAGTATCGTTCATTAAAAACTGTAAAATTGGTATAAGGTTCAGTGTGTGTCTCCCTTTGTAACTGTATTTAATACGGTAATCCCATATTTACAGCCACTGCTCTGCCGGAGGTTTCTTTCTCTCCTCCCAGCTGACATCTGCAGCCCTTTGCTCTTCAGAGCTCAGAGCGGGCTGACGTCAGCAGGATCTCGGCTCTTCCCTCTTCCCGGCGATGTCTGCGGACCCTCCCTCTTCAGAGCTCAGAGTGGGCTGATGTCAGCAGGGATCTCGGCTCTTCCCTCGATCTGGCTGATATCTGGGGCCCCTCCCTTGTCAGAGCTCAGAGCGGGCTGACGTCAGAAGGGATCTCAGAGCGGAGAAGAGAAGATCACTTGCGGCCCAGGGGATCTGTAAGAAAGGTACCGTATTTCCGAAAACTGTTGCAAAGGGAGACACACTGCCAGTATACACACTTATACCAGTACCGTATAATCTTTTTATTAAAACCGATTACATAATTTTAAGCAAGATGTTTTTTTTTTTTTTTTATTATGTCAAAATACAATAGACTGGGGGAGAGGGAGAGAAGACAGGGGACACAGGAATATGTTATTGATTGAATCCAGGATTTTTAGAACAAGGGGTAAATGACACAGCACCAAGCACAAGCACTGTGCACAAGCACAAGCACTTTAACCACTTAAGGACCGCCGCATGTACATTTACGTCAGCAGAATGGCACGGACAGGCACATCAACGTACCTGTACGTGCCTGCCTAGACGTGGGTCGGGGGTCAGATCGAGACCCCCCAGTACATGCGGCAGTTCCGTAGGCTGCAGGAGCGATCCGGGATGAGGGGGCGGCTGTTCGTTTTTGTCCGCCCCCTCCGGATCGCTCCCAGCCAATGCGCGCGTTCCCCCTGCGTGTCACTTCCTCCTCCTGTGTAAACACAGGAAGAGGGAAGTGATGTGATCTCTCCTCTCAGCGGTATTTTCAACCGCCGCTGAGCACAACACTGCACAACACTACACTGACACCAGTACACGCAGGCACATTAACCCCTTGCAATCACCCCACCCCCCTGTCACAGTGTCACTGAATGCAGTGATCATATATGTACTGATCACTGCATTTAGTGTCAGTGTGACAGGCAGTTAGTAGTGTTAGGTCCAGGGTAGCCCCCGTACACCCCCCTAATAAAGTTTTAACCCCTTGATCACCGCCCTAGTTAACCCTTTCACTCCCTATTGCCAGCGTCACTAAGCGATCATTTTTCTGATCGCTGTATTAGTGTCGCTGTTCCCGCTAGATAGCTATTTTTTTTTACTAAAGACATGTGGCTGAATAAATTTTGGCCTAAATGTTTGACTAAAATTTAGTTTATTTGATTTTTCTTATAACAAAAAGTAAAAAATATTGTTTTTTTTTTTCAAAAATGTCGCTCTATTTTTGTATATAGCGCAAAAAATAAAAATCGCAGAGGCGATCAAATACCACCAAATGAAAGCTCTATTTGTGGGAAGAAAAGAACGCGAATTTTGTTTGGGAGCCACGTCGCACTACCGCGCAATTGTCTGTTAAAGCGACGCAGTGCCGAATTGTAAAAACCCCTTGGGTCATTTAGCAGCATATTGGTCCGGTCCTTAAGTGGTTAAAGGAACAGGATATATCATTTTTTAATCGTCATTTTACATGCCATAAATAAATAAGACATCTGCTGAAAGTAAGCCCTAGTGTGTTTTTTTAGGCAAAATTAATATAAGACCCGGTCTTATTTTCGGGGGAAACACGGTAAGTGCCAGGATTGCAGAACACAGCAGAGAGCTTAAACATTTACCTTTTTGCATGGGTCTCTTCTTTTCCAGATAGATGAGCTAAGCATCACCATCTTAATGGAATCTTTCAGCGTTTTCAGGGAGTGGTGCTTCAATATGGAAGCCAGCAAGACAGCAACACATACAAAGCAGGTGTGTGTTCTTCCTGCATATTAGTTTGAGCCCTTTTTATCAACATAAATCTCACTTCCGTCAGTGAAGACGGGTGATCCACTGCTGCAGTTCAGGGCTTGCTGCCAACTGAACTTGTTGCCATCTCTTCTCATGGCATCACAACACTGCCACTGGAGTCTTTAGAACCCTGTAAGGACCTTGTCAATGGTACCAACGGAAAGTGTTCAAGTTACCATGCAGGACATATTCCAAAGTCATATTCAGGGATCTGGAAGGAGAAAGAAAAGGTAAGTCTGATGGAATGTTGGGTCAGTTAAAGGATAACTGTACTAAAGTACATTTATATTCTTTAGAAGTCAAGTAAACAGGAATGAATGGGATCATGGCAATGTGTCAAGAATCTACAAGCACCGTTTCAGAGCCCTAGAAAGATACAAGCCTGATATGGGCTGTAACACTCCAGAATCCACCCAGTGTGGAAATATTATTGTTGGGTGGACTCAGCATTTAAGAGAGCCTTAAGCATGGTGTATGATTTCAAGTTACACATAAAAGAATATGCAAACAAAGCCCCCAAAGAATTGATACCATATCTTCTTACTACGTTCCACCTATCTCAGCATTCTGAACTCACTTGTCACTCGACTTCCACTCCAACAGCTAAAACAACAAACAGGATGATTAAAATGTTTGATTTAAAAGCGACAGTTATATCAAACCTGCTACTTTCACTTTCTGCACTTTCCGTGATCATTGTACGCTTTATTGATTGCTTCCATGTGTCTTGGAAAGGTGCCTTGAGTCTGCTCTAAGGCTCAAGGGCCGATTACGGACAGCAACTAGCGAAGCTGCCATTTTCCGTCTTAGATACTGCAGGCTGTATTGCGGAAATCGCAGATATGAAATGGAAATCAGAACAGCCTTCAAAAGCCTGGAACACAATGAACTGGCAAAGTGTGCTGAAATATATTATTAGGGAGGGAAGGAAAGGAACCAAGGAGGAGGCTATTATAAGAAGGGCAGATCATTCCTGAGATATGTTAAAGCGAACTGGTCAGAAAAAAATGAGAGCTGACATTTTTTTGTTTTTGCAGGTGCAAACTCAGGGATTTTTATCTTCACTTTTGCTTCATTACCCTGATGAAGTCACGTCGCGTGACGTGACGACACGCGTAGGAATTGGAGCATTAGGTATACCAACATCCTAACAACAGGAGGACAAGCGTAGCGGTCGTGGATTCAGTACATGTGTACTATCTGCTAAATGTGAGTTTTTATTTTGTTCTATGGTTTATTAAACGTCTTTTAAATGGGATTATGCAATATATGCCTCCCCTTTCTTCCTTTATATTTCCCATTGAGTACTTAACCTACTGAAGATCTGGTAACATTAAGGGACCTATATAGACCTATACAGAGCCATATACACACAGAGGGCTTACGAACTTGGCGTTCGAGGAGTTTTGCCCATGCTCCTTTTTTAACAAGTGAGTGCAATACCGTGTGCTTGGAGTTTGCCTATGTGGTTTTACATCTGAAGTACGCTATGATTGCTCTCCCTGTTTTTATATCCATATATATGACCTTTATCTGGCACTGAGAGGACTGCAGCAATATAAAGGAGAATGCCATACCGGGGGAAACACCATCCCCACCTATACTCTGTGATCTGTGTATGCTGTTTACCTAACAGCAGAGAGGTGTAACACTGAAGAATTCTGCAGCAATAAGTGTTTTTCTCGTTTTATTATTTTGGTGGAGGGAGTCACTATTCACATGAACTTTATCCAATATATCTCTACTTTGTCTGGATTATTTATTTATTTATTGGACTTTTATCACTGTGTATTTATGTTCACCATGTGCACTGTTTGAAATAATTTATTTATTTGATATATGCATCTGATGTCTTTTGGATTCACTGGTTATTACTTTAACTATACCTGTTTCACAGGTGTGAATGTTGGTGCATTTTATTATTCACCATTTATTGGATTTACATAATTGTGTGTGTTATCAGTCACATTCTTTCCACCTTCCCTGCCCTTTCCACAGCGCAGACACCACCTCTACTTTTCATTATTACTTGTTTTGTTTTGAATTCGATTCACAGGTGTCTTTGCAGCAGTGTCCCCTAGAGTAAGTCGTTAGACAGCGCAGGAGTTCCTTTTATTTACTATTACCCAGCCACTGATGCAGTAATCCAAAGCACTCGTATATCAAAGCGAGTTTCACCATAGGAAATAATGCAAACTCACATAATCCATTAAATAGCCACTGCTATTGTATGCAGTACCACATGTGGCCAGAGGTGGGGGGCGTGCCGGAGTCAATTGGAAACACTCGGACGAATTTAGAGACAGTTGGAAAGGCTCAGAGACAATTGGAAACACTCCAATGCACTCGGAGACAGTTGGAAAGACTCAGAGACACTTGGGAACAGAGGGCCAGATTCTCAAAAGAGATACAACGGTGTATCTCAGATACACCGTTGTATCGCAGTTTTTTTCAATGGGTATCTATGCGAGTGATTCTTAGAATCACTTACGCATAGATACACTAAAGATCTGACAGGTGTAAAGCAATTACACCGTCGGATCTTAGATGTAATGACAACGCCGCCGCTAGGTGGCCTTTACGTTGTTTTCTCATTTGCCTATGCAAATGAGCCTAATACGCCGATTCCCGAAAGTTTTTGCGACGCGGCGACGTAGTTTACGTAGGTTGCGTACGCGTAAGGTTACCCCTGCTATATGAGGGGTATGTTTCCGAAGTTCCGTCATATGCCATGTTAAGTATGGCGTCGGGTCAGCGTCGGCTTTTCCGTCGGTTACGTCGTTTTACTAAGTCGTTCGCGAATAGGGAATTGTGTAAGTGACGATCACATCGTTTTGACGTCGGTTTCAACTACGCTTTCCGACGTAAGCTTGAGCATGCGCACTGGGCTTTTTTCCCGGCCGGCGCATGCGCACTTCGTTTGACGCGGGGGCGGCCTTACGTCGCCGCATTTACGCTACGCTGCCAAAAATTACGGAGCAAGTGCTTTGAGAATACGGCACTTGCTCCAGTAATTTGCGTAGACGTAGTGTAAATGCGATACGATACGCTACGCCGCCAGATAAGCAATTTTTTGAGAATCTGGCCCAGAGTGTTTTTTTGAGTGTATCCGAGCAGCTTTGAGTTTCCTGTGGCCATATGCGGTACTGCACACCCCATTGACTTGAATCCTGCTCGTCTTGTGGGACAACACTCGCAAACCAAGTCAGGATTAAAAAATAAATAATAGCTCGTTTTGTGAAATGCTTGTAAACTGCGTTCCTTGCAATTCGAAGTACTGTATTTAACAGTTTTTACTGATCCATCTGTTTGGCCATTTGGAGGACCTTCTCTTCTCACAGTCTCATTTTTATTATCCCAGAGAAACCCTTGAAATCATTTTCAGGTCAGGAAGCCCCATCTAAAATTAAATAGTTTGGGACAGAGGGAAGAATGTCCCTTACATTGGTCGTCAGAATGGCTCTCTAACAGACAAGTGGCATTGGCCCTGAAACTATGCAGACACCATCACATGGGAGGTCAATCAGCCCCGGTTCAAGGAACCCCTAGCAATCTTTGGAGGAACCCGAGAGTGCTATATAGCATTGGTTGAGTAAGGGCAATATTATAAGCAACACTATCATTTTTATGAAAACCTGTTAAAATTATTACAGAACTGGGGCTGTACAGCGCAGGAACCAAATAGTTACTGAACATACCTTTATGTGAGAGCTGCACTAGTTTTTGGGGGGTAGTAAAAATGAGCTTCTGATTCACTTTTTTATCGCCACCCGAGCCATTCCCCCTTACGCTTTGAAGGCAGCAGACAGGGGTGTACATATGCCATGGCAATTTATCCCTGCAGTAACATTTATTGAGCAGTATGTAGGCAGGTACAATCTATTTTGTCCACTGTAGATGGTGTTCAACCACAGTGGCATTGCAGTTGGAGGGGAAGTCAATATGAATATAGTTCCTCTATGGTTTCTTGGGTCACACTGAAAGCTATCCAATTAGATGCTACCACTCTATGTGACTCTAGCAGCCATCTTGGGCCAGGAAGAGCCTATTTTAAGCCTTGGCTCCAGGGCTTGGCACGCATTGTGCGTGTGGATAGTGTAGGGACAGGTCCCCCATCTGGCAGGGACAGTGGTTAGCGGTAGGTAGAGGTTCCAGATGAGTAGGGAAAAAAGAGAGG
Organism: Rana kukunoris; assembly: GCA_029574335.1. Lineage (NCBI taxonomy): Eukaryota > Metazoa > Chordata > Amphibia > Anura > Ranidae > Rana > Rana kukunoris. Next base: position 191,892,566 of record CM056055.1, read on the forward strand.
CATGCCATCCTTCTTGGAGACCTTCCCATTTTAGAACCGACCGTCCAGGCCGCTATCCGCCCCTCAAGACCGATGCTTATGGCACATCCAAGACTTGCTCTGCTACATACTGCTGTTGCAGTCTGTGAGTGTCCCCTGTTGGGCACCTTCCTGCTGAGTTTGATCACTTAGGTATTTATAATGTTTTTTTATCTACACTATATTGTCAAAAGTATTGGGACGTCTGCCTTTACACGTACATGAACTTTAATGGCATCCCAGTCTTAGTCTGCGGGGTTCAATATTAAGTTGGCCCAGCCTTTGCAGCTATAACAGCTTCAAGTCTTCTGGGAAGGATGTCCACAAGGTTTAGGAGTGTGTCTATGAGAATTTTTTCACCATTCTTCCGGAAGAGCATTTGTGAGGTCAGGCACTGATGTTGGACGAGAAGGCCTGGCTCACAGTCTCAGCTCTAATTCATTCCAAAGGTGTTCTATCGGGTTGAGGCAGGGCAGACCAGTCAAGTTTCTCCACCCTAAACTCGCTCATCCATGGCTTTATGGACCTTGCTTTGTGCACTGCTGCAAAGTCATGTTGGAACAGAAAGGGGCAATCCTAGAAAATTTGAAGCTGTTATCAGGGCTGTTTAAAGGAATTTGGGGGCCCCAAGCAAAATGGGCATGGAGGCCCCCAGTCCCCCCCACAGCAGGTGTCCCTTTCAGAGTCCCCCCCCCCCACAGCAGGTGTCCCCCCACAGCAGGTGTCCCCATCAGAGAGCTCCCCACAGCAGGTGTCCCTAGCAGAGTTGGGGATGAGTGGCTGTGGGGGGGGGGGGTGAAATGAGCGCCGCACATGGAAGACAATATATGGAAGCCTATGGCACATTTAGAGAACAGAGAGAGGGGAGAGATCACTCACCCAGGCTGCATTGTCTTCAAAGGCACAGGTGTTCAGGCAGTGACATCAGGCAGAATCAATAGCTGGCTGGTTTGAAATCTCCCGCCCACACCCCCTTCCCAGGCACAGATTGGCTGCACAAAGGGGTTGTGGGCGGGCACATAGGGAGGAGGTGGGGCAGACTTAGCCTACCTCCTCGTACGCACGGAATATACAGCAGCCGCCAGGCAAAAGAATGATCGTGTGCAGCAGCCAATATACATATTGCCGTGGTTCTGGGAATAAGAAGCTAGCTATAGCTTATGCACACTGCCGCGAGCACATCGGGGGCGGGGAATATTCTGTTAATTTACTTTGTGATAGGGGCGGGAATATGCACACGGCTGTGGGCGCGCTGGGGGGTGGGGAAGCATTATGCTGCTAATATGTACTCAGTGCCGGAGGGGCGGGAGGCTGCACACTCGGGACTGGTGATCAGGATACCCTGGCACTTTGGCGCCCCTGGCAGCCAGAGTGGACAGGCGTGCAAGCTCCTGCTTTGGGGCCCCAATTTTTCAAATTTTCAAATTTCGAAATTTCAAATTTTTCTAATTTAGAAATTTAGAATTTTAAATTTTCAAATTCTGCAATGCGAAAATAGAAAAATGTGAAATTAGAAAATTGAAAAATTTAGAATTTTCGGAATTTCGATTTTCGAATTTTTCAATTTTTGTAATTTAGAATTTAGAATTTTTCAATTTTCGAAATTTCGAAATTCGAAAATTGAAAATTTCGAAAATTCTAAATTTGAACAATTCGAAAATTGAAAAATTCGAAAATTGAAAAATTCGAAAATTGAAAAATTCGAAATGTGAAAATTCGAAATGTGAAAATTCGAAATGTGAAAATTCGAAATGTGAAAATTCGAAAAATTCGAAATTTGAAAATTCGAAATCTGAAAAATTCGAACTGTGAAAATACAAAATTTGAAAATTCGAAATTTGAAAAATTCGAATTTCCAAATTTCGAAAATTGAAAAATTTGAAATTAGAAATTTCGAAAATTTCGAAATTCCAAATTTCGAAAATTGAAAAATTAGAATTTTCAAATTTCGAATTTTTCAAATTTCGAATTTTTCAAATTTCGAATTTTTCAAATTTCGAATTTTTCAATTTGAAAAATTCCAAATTTGAAAAATTCCAAATTTGAAAATTCGAATTTCGAAAATTGAAAAATTAGAAATTCAAAATTTCGAAAATTTCGAAATTTTCGAAAATTCGAAATTTTCGAAAATTCGAAGCTGGATAAGTACGCAGCTGGACATACATATTGGTAAAATAGCCAACTGAAAATCTCTGTGCCATCAACGGATGGGTCCAATAGTGACGAGCTCTGCCAACGGATCTCTCCCGTAGTTTGCGACAGTGTTGAAGCCTCAGCAAGAGCAACGTATGGACAATTTCTTGGCATATATTCAATATGGGATCCATTTAAAAAAAGAAGAATCAAATGAAAGTATGCAAGTCTGCATATGAAAGTCTGCTGCTGCTGCTCTCTCTGTTGAAAATGGCAGAAATAGTTAAAAATATATAGCTTTCAGAGCTTTGGGAGGGTTTACAATGTCTGTGCTATAAACGCTGATAGCCGCAAATGCGGTAAAACGCGGCAAAAGGGCTGCGAAATTTGCAGGAAAAACGGGCGTTTTAAATGCCGGTTTTTGCTTTTGAAAACGTGAGTTCAGATGTGTTTGCATTTGCTTCTCGTGTGCATGGGGCCTAACTCTACACCGTAATGCAAGGCTTTCTCCCTGGTGTGGAGAAAGCCTCTTGAGGGGGGAGGGGGCGAGCAGGAGTGTCAGGACGCCCACTAACATACAGTTCCTTTCTCTATCTGTAAAGTAGAGAGTTTCCTGACTTGCCTGCTCGCCCCCTCCCCCTCAAGAGGTTTTCTCCAGACCAGGAAGAAAACCTTGCATTACTGTGTGGAGTTACAGACAGAAGAACAGGAAGTGAGGAATTCTCAGAAGAAATAAGGACATTTAAAAGCAAAATGGAAGGATGGGGTAAGTGAAGGAGGACTGCACTAAGGTAAAGGAAGCTATTTAGGGAAAAAAATATCCTTTACAACCCCTTTAATGTACGATAACATTGCTGCAGTATACACACAAGATCTTTGACAAATTAGACAGGCCAACACTAGTCATACCAGGTCATGTTCCATCTCTTCTACTCCAGCTTCCTTGACATTGCGTGTACAAAACGGCCTAAGGAAGTAGAGAGATTAATATGTAAGCTGGTGACAGATTCTATTTAGGAATAGCTGAGAAGAGACAGAATTTCTGGTCATATTTTGTCATCAAGCTCTATATTATGTGTTTCTTTTAAATCCACAAGCTGCTTAGCCAAGTTGGTTTTTGGTCAGTGAAATTATACAGTGGAAGTGAGAGGGATACTTAGGGTCTGATACCAGAGCCACAAAAATGTCATTTTCTTACCTCCCAATGTGAAGGCCTTCAGTGTAATGTTTTTAGCTAAAGATACAACATACTGTAAGCTTTTTGGATACATTGACCACAACTTGAATTTTTTAAGTGAAACTGAATTTTCAATTTTACTCTGCTCTATCACTTGCTAAAAAAGAAGAATTAAGAGTTTTGGCTGAATGGCTTCTGCAAATATCAAAACAGACAATTTTGAGTTTAGGTGATAATCTTTATTATAAATAATATAATAAATAGAGGATCGTACTTAAAGCCCAAGTCCAGGAAATAATTAGATTTAAAGTGGCTGTAAAGGTTCGCATTTAAAAAAATAAAAATAACAAACATATCATACTTACCTCCACTGTGCAGCTCATTTTGCACAGCGTGGCCCCAAACGGCGTTTTATGGGGTCCCTCAGCAGCTCTCTCGGCACTCCTCCCAGTGTCAGGTAACCCCCTCTGGGAAGCACTCTCCCAAGGGGGTTACCTTGCAGGCGCGCTCCCGAGTACAGGACTCAGCCCACCCGCCCGGCACCCACGTCATTGGATTTGATTGACAGCAGCACGTGCCAATGGCTGCTATCAATGTATCCAAAAAAGAGGAAGGAAGGGTGCGTTCGCGTAAAACAGCAGGCCGGGGGGGCAGTAATCGTCAGATGTTTTTTCACCTTAATGCATAGGATGCATTAGGGTGAAAAAACATGGACCTTTTCAACCCCTTTAAATAGTTCATTGGGCATCAATGACCTGACTCCTCAGTAATGACTCCAAACACCTCTCCCTAAACCATCCTGCAGTATATTGGATCAAATTTGCAGTTTTATCTATGAGCCCAGCTTGTTTCTTGCCTTGGGGACCAGACCTGTATGCATGCTCATTATCCTCCTGGGCACTGGTCTCCTCACTGTCCCCGTGAGTTCTCCTGCCTCTGGATCCTATGAGAGAAGACCCCGGCCACTGGAAGTGTTGCCTCCACCAGTAAAGTGGAAACCTGAAGAGGGGTGCCAGGAGAAGAGTGAAGGCTCATCATGTGACTTTGGCTTCAGAAAAGTAAAATGGGCAATTGGATATGTTTTTTCTTACAAGCAGTTAGTTAGAGGGTGGTGGGTTCCTATTGCTAATATACAGAAGTTGGGCTCTAACCACAACTGTATAATCTACATACAGTATAGGGTGGCAAGGCAGCTCTGCTGTGCAGGATCATGTACCTAGTACGTGGTCCTGCATTTCTGGGTCTGGGGAGCGCATGAATGCCGCCGACGACCTGATCCCGCTGTGAGTATACACAGTGGGAGCCGATCTGTGGGTACCATGATCTCAATGTACACCGTCAATCATTAGACAGAGGGCCAGAGTGGCGATCTGCCTATGTAAACAAGGCTGAACGCTGTTCTGTCAGTAAGGAAGGCATGGCTCTTGTTTTCCTGCAAAGCACATTACACACGCACTGGCTTGGCAGACAGTTAACCCTTTGATCGGCTCTGATGGTAACGCTTTCCCAGCCTGTTTCCTTAGTATAGTGGCAGTGCATATTTGTTAGCACTGATCACTGCACTGTCACCAAAAAGTGTCAAAGGTGTCAGTTAAGCTGCGTAAACACGATCGGTCAAAACCGATGAAAACGTACTGAAGGTCCGTTTCATCGTTCCAAACCGATCGTGTGTAGGCGCCATCGGTCAGTTATCCTTCGGTCCAAAAAAAATAGAACTTGCTTTAAAATTGAACCAATGGAAGCCTGACCGATGGGTCAAAACTGATCGTTAGTATGCAAAAGCATCGGTTAAAAGGCCACACATGCTCAGAATCAAGTCGACGCATGCTTGGAAGCATTGAACTTAGTTTTTTTCAGCACGTCGTTGTGTAAAAACACGTAAACGTCATCGCGTTCTAACACGATCGTTTTTTTAACCGATGGTGTGTAGGCACATCAGACCATCAGTGAGCTTCATCGGTTAACCGATGAAAACGGTCCTTCAGACCGCTCTCATCGGATGGACTGATCGTGTGTACGAGGCTTTAGTGTCCGATTTGTCCTCCGCAATATTGCAGTCCCGCTATAAGTTGCTGATCGCCGTCTGTACTAGTAAAAATAAATTAAATAAATACAAATTCCATAAATACATCTCATAGTTTGTAGGTGGCATAACTTTTGTGCAAACCAATCAATATACATTTATTGGGATTTATTTTACCAAAACGATGTAGCAGAATATTATATATAATAATAATTATAACATATTGGCCTAAAATGGCATTGGATATGTTTTATAGCAGAAAGTAAAATATATATATATATATATATATATATATATATATTTATTTTGTTTGCAATATCTATATCAGGAGTCTCCAAACTATGGCCCTCCAGGTGTTCAGGAACTACAATTCCCATCATGCCTAGTCATGTCTACGAATGTCAAAGTTTTACAATGCCTCATGGGAAGTGTAGTTCCACAGCAGCTGGAGGGCCATAGTTTGGAGATCCCTGATCTATATTAATGATTAAACTAATTTTTGCTTTCATTCATGCAAAGTTTTGCTTTCCACATATTATTCTTCTCAACCTGAGCCCTCTCGGTCAGACTTAGAGTGGCTCCTTTCCCTTTTAGGGTGGTGTTGAGCTACCCTTTCATGCGCGCTCCTGTGAATGAAGCTACAGGAGGTACGTGTTGATACTGCCCGCACCTACATGCACAGCCTGGCATAATAAAAAAAAAAAACAGTGATCATGCATGAGAGCTGGTGCAAGGCATTGCGGGACCTGTAGCCCCACTGAATGAATCAGAAGTGTAGTGACGTATTGCGTCTGCTTTCCTCAACAGAAAGTTCGGGAAAATGGCACACAGTAATCAGAACAATGGGAGTGTACAATGATAACAAAGTCCTTACAAACTGTGTGGGAATGAAGGGGCAGATTCACAAAGACGTAATATTCCGCTGCGTAATCGAAATACGGTACGCTGCCGTATTTCACCAGACTCTACACCGAATTCAGGTAGTTTTTTTGCGCGTACGCTATTGTGTCGTATTTTTTTTCCGCCGCGCAATCGAAATACGTGATTAGGGGGCGTGAAGCATTTAAATTAAGCGCGTCCCCGCGACGATCGAACTGCGCATGCTCTGTTCAGGAATTTCCCGCCGTGCATTGCGCGAAATCACGTCGTGACGTCATTCGTTGTTTGAGTAGCGGCGTTTACGAACATTCCTATTCCCGGACGACTTACGTTAAAAATAATAAAAGACATCGGAAAACGTTGAAATTCGACGCGGGAACGACGGCCATACTTAACATGGGCTGTCTAATATTAGACCAGCAAAAAGCAGGTATAGTGAAACGGAAAAAAAAGATGACTAAAGGTGCCGTAAGAGATTGCGTTGAAAGTGCGAAATTTTGTGGATTGCAGGCAGGGCCGCCATCAGGAATTTTGGGGCCCCTTACACAGCTTCAGGCATGGGCCCCCTGGAGCAGAGAACCGGGGGGGGGGGGGGGTGCTGCCGCATGAAATTGAGAAGCGGGGGGGGGGGGTGCTGCCGCGAATTGAGAAGCGGGGGGCTCTTTGGAAAAAGAAGAAATAAAGACAAATATATATAAAAAAGGGGGGTAGCCGTCCGGGGCCCTGGGGACCTCTGTGTCCTTTAAAAGGGTGATCTGACTGATCTAGAGAAGATCTGTGTGGAGGAGTGGGCCAAAATCCCTCCTCCAGTGTGTGCAAACCTGGTGAAAAACTACAAGAAACGTTTGACCTCTGTAATTGCAAACAAAGGCTACTGTACCAAATATTAACATTGATTTTCTCAGGTGTTCAAATACTTCTTTGCAGCTGTATCATACAAATAAATAGTTAAAAATTCATAAATTGTGATTTCTGGAATTTTTTTTTTGATTATGTCTCTCACAGTGGACATGCACCTACGATGACAATTTCAGACCCCTCCATGATTTCCAAGTGGGAGAACTTGCAAAATAGCAGGGTGTTCAAATACTTATTTTCCGCACTGTATATATATATAAAAAAAAACAAGGGGGTTGCCTTCCAGGGCCCTGGGGACCTCTGGGCCCTTTATATATTTTTTTATATTTTTATTTTTTATTAAACAAAAATAAAAAATACAATTATAAAAAAAGGGGGTTTGACACATAGGGCCCTGGGGACCTCTGAGCCCTTTAATAAAAATGCATCTATATATTAAAAAAAAGAAATAAAATAATATAAAAAAGTAAAAAAAAATATAAAAAAGGAGGATTGTCATCCGGGGGCCCTGGGGACCTCTGGGCCCTTTAATAATAATATAAAAAAAATAAAAGAAAAAAATTGGCCCTTTAATAAAAAATAAAATAAAAATATATTAAAAAAATATATTTTTTTTATAAAAAAATATATTTTTTTATAAAAAAATAAATAAATAGGGGGTTGCCATCTGGGGCCCTGGTGGCCTACGGGACCCTAGACCCCTAAAAAAATGGCCCTTTAATAAAAAAAAATAAAATAAAAATATATTAAAAAATATATATATTTTTTATAGAAAATAAATAAAAAAAGGGGGGGTTTCCATCCGGTGCCCTGGGGGCCTCCGGGCCCCTGTGGACCTCTAAAAAAATAAAACAAAAAAAATTGGCCCTTTAATAAAAAATAAAATAAAAATATATTAAAAAAATATATTTTTTTTATAAAAATATATTTTTTTATAAAAAAAAAAGGCTTGCCATCTGGGGCCCTGGTGGCCTCCGGGCCCCTGGGGACCTCTGGACCTCTAAAAAAATAAAAGAAAAAAAATTGGCCCTTTAATAAAAAATAAAAGAAAAATATATTAAAAATATATATTTTTTTATAAAAAAAATATATATTTTTTTATAAAAAAAATATATTTTTTTTTATAAAAAAAAAAGGACTTGCCATCTGGGGCCCTTGGTGGCCTCCGGGCCCCTGGGGACCTTCGGACCCCTAAAAAAAAAAAAAAAAAAAAAAAAAAAATTTTTTTTTTTTTTTTTTTTTTTTAGGGTGGTTCCCATCCGGGCCCCTGGGGACCCCCGGGCCCCTTACAGGTGTAATGCCTGTACCCCCCTGATGGCGGCCCTGATTGCAGGCAAAAGCTCATTAGCATACCCTGACGGCGAAAAACAACAGGAAGTCCGCCCAGTGGCCGCAATTTTCTGGCAGCGTAGATCTGAAGGCGTACTAACACGTAATACAGTCGAAATGAAGCCCGCAGGTGTCTTTTCATGGTTTGAGGATTTCGACTAGCGTAAAAACGCCCGTAAGTCGAAATTACTCCAGTCTAACAACATTTACACAGGCGTAATCGCTTTGTGAATCTAGGCCGAACAGTTTAATACCCAATACTAAGCTATTGTGCACTGATTTTTATGAAAAAAGGCTTTCATAGTACTTTAACCAGTTCTCAGGCTTTTTTCACCCTATAAAACCTTCAGGGCATTTGTTTTAATTTCATCAGTGTCTGGAATCAACACATTATACAATACTTTTTAAGCGTTTGTAGTCTACTATAACATTTTATACATTGCTTTTTTTCAAGACAGGTAGCAAATTCGGATACATATTTTTAATTCCCTTATTTTTATTGGGAATAAATAGTAACATTTATAGAACAAATGTCTTCCCCTGTATATTTGTTTTCAATGTCAGCTGTCATAGACAGTGGCGACTGGTAGTAAATTTGGGGGAAGGGGCGCAAACAATGCACCCACAGCCACCTCCCCTGGTCAGTCGGGTTACCCGCACCCCACCCCATTGAGTTGGGTGTGCGGGGGGGACTGGTAGTTAATTTGGGGGGAGGGGTGCAAACAATGCACCCAGAGCCACCTCCCCTGGTCAGTTTGATTACCCGCACCACCCAACACCTTGGGTCGGGGGTGTGGGGGGACTGGTAGTAAATTTGGGGGAAGGGGCGCAAACAATGCACCCACAGCCACCTCCCCTGGTCAGTTGGGTTACCCGCTCTCCCACCTCATTGAGTTGGGGGTACGGGGGGGGACTGATAGTTAATTTGGGGGGAGGGGTGCAAACCCACAGCCACCTCCCCTGGTCAGTTGGGTTACCCGCACCCCCCACCACCTTGGGTCGGGGGGTGTGGGGGGACTGGTAGTACATTTTGGGGCAGAGGTGCAAACAATGCACCCCCAGCCACCTCCCCTGGTCAGTTGGGTTACTCGCCCCCCCTTGGTTGGGTCCTCACACAACCACCACAACCACAACCACCACAACCATTGGTCGGCGATAACCCGCCTCCGGTGGCCTCCACATCTCCTCCCTCCTCCCTCCTACACTCTCCTCAACATGGTCCAATAGGATCACTTGTCATTTTGGCCAATCAGTAAATGGGTCTCAGGACCTGCTTCCTAATTGGCGGGAGAAGATGCATTGTGACAATAGGGAATATTTCTTTGCTATTATCACACAACTGGGTGGGCTTGACGCGCAGTTCTCTGCATCCCGAGTCCACACTTTTTTTAATCCTATTAGAGCTTCTGGGTCAGATTCTCAAAGGAGATACGACGGCGTATCTCCAGATACGCCGTCGTATCTCTGTTTTTGCGGCGTCGGATCTATGCGCCTGATTCTTAGAATCAGTTACGCATAGATTTGCCTTAGATCCGACTGGCGTAAGTCATTTACACCGTCGTATCTAAGTTGCATATTTACGCTGGCCGCTAGGTGGCATTTCCGTCGATTTCCGTGTTTAATATGCAACTGAGCTACATACGCCTATTCCGGAACGTATTTGCGCCCGCTCGTCGTAGTTTACGTCGTTTGCGTAAGTGTAAACTGCTATATGAGGGGTAACGTTGCGTAGGTCCAGGGTATGCAATGTTAAGTATGGACGTCTGGACAGCGTCGTTTTTTTTCGTCGTTTACGTCGTTTGTGTAACTCGTTCACGAATAGGGCTTTGCGTAAGTTACGTTCACATCGAAACCAATGTATTTGCGGCGTAATTTGGAGCATGCGCACTGGGATACGTCCACAGACGGCGCATGTGCAGTTCAAAAAAACGTCAAAAACGTGGGGTCATGATTGATTTACATGAAACACGCCCACCTCATCCACATTTGAATTACCCGGGCTTACGCCGGGCCATTTACGCTACGCCGCCGCAACTCTGGACGCAAGTGCTTTGAGAATACGGCACTTGCTTCTCTAAGTTGCGGCGGCGTAGTGTAAATAGGATATGCTACGCCCCGCTCGTGGATGTGCCCATCTACGAGAATCTGGCCCTCTGTCTCTAATCACATGAATAAGGGGGAGGCACATGCGCCCATAATGGACGGGCCGCCACTGGTCATAGAAATCTGGTAGTTCCAGTCTGAAGCCCTGCCAGGACCTCTGGAGCTGCTACTACCTGGTGTTATTTTACAACAAAAATGGCACTGGGAACTTAAATGGTTAAACTCCAAGCTTTCAGCCTTTACTGATGGCTAACACAGTACAAGACAATACTTTTGCAAATACCAAAGCTACACTTCATGAATAGGCACTTGACCTCAACGCTCAACACTATCCTAGTTGCTAACCCTTTTCTTTTTCTTTAGATTTCAGATTTTTTTTGCAGGTTTTAAATAAAAACACGTTGTACGTTATATAGCAAAGAAAAAAGATACATAACAAAGAGAAAAACAAGGCTCTAACTGCAGTTACCATACATCAGAAGTCATGGTCAAAAGAAAGAGAAAAATTTGAACCCTGAGAGTTACTATCACATAAAGACATTGATCTCTGTTATTAAATGCTCTAGAACATACTTTTGCAGTTATGTGTACTGGTGAAGTATACTATTGTTTTGTAACCTCTTTTATACACTTAAAGTTGAACTCTGGGCGCAAAAACTTTTATTTACACTGTTTCCTTAATAGCCTCAAAGGCAATAAATCTACTTTGTGTGCTCCATATTCAGCGGCTCACGGGCACCATCCCCTCATCAATGCGTCCGGCCTCCTAATCTAAATGCAGGCCGCGGGCGCGTGGATTCCAATGGGGGCTGCACGTAATTAGAGCCAGAGGCTCTAATAGGCTTACAAAAAGGGGCTCGGGGCGCAGAGCACTGCACTTCAAGCCCACCAAGTTTGGCCAATCAGAAAGCTGGTCGTGAGACCCATTTCCCGATTGGCCGAAAAGAAGAAACAATCCTATTGTCCTAGAGCAGGGGTCCTCAAACTACGGCCCTCCAGCTGTTCAGGAACTACAATTCCCATCATGCTTAGTCATGTCTGTGAATGTCAGAGTTTTGCAATGCCTCATGGGATGTGTAGTTCCACAACAGCTGGAGGGCCGTAGTTTGAGGATCCCTGGCCTAGAGGGAGGAAGAGGGATGAGATGCACGGCCGAAGGAGAAGCAGGGGAAACCTAACCCACCAGCTGCCATTGCTCCTGGATACAAGCGGGGAACATCTTATCCATGGTCCCGCCGTCCAGGTCCTTGTTGGGGATCCCAGGGCCCCTGAGCAATCCTCGTCCCTCCGAGCTGGCTTGGGACAGTGGAGAGACCAAGTTGGAGTCCGAAACGTGGGACATTATTTCAATAGGGGAAGACCATCCCCAAAGTTGCTGCCGCTGCTCCCGGATACAGGTGGGAAACCTCTCATCCATGGTTCCACCGTTTGGGTCCTTCTTGTAGATCCCGGGCCCCTGAGCGATCCTCTTCCCTCCAAGCTGGCTGGGGACAGCGGAGAGTCCGAGTCCAAAACGTGGGACATTACTCCATGAGTGGAAGCCCTGCCACTATTTCCAGCACTAACCGGCTCAGACAGGGGAGATTGGAGTGTTATCCCGTAAGATGCCCACAGAGAAATACAGGAGGGGGCGGAGACAAGACCAGTCACACTACACAAGGAGAGAGAGCAGCAATTACCAATCTTTATTACAGGAAGCTCCTGCACAGAGGTAATGTTTTACAATGGATGCACAGATCTTTAAAAAACAAAAAAAAACAAAGCACACCAAGATTTAGGTAAACACTATACATGAATTAAGAATATTTATATAATAGCCCCTTCCTAGAATAGGCACATTTAGTTATCTTCACTGTAATCAGTTTAGCTGGGGTGTATTGCTTAGGTCTTCTCAGTGTTTAGGCCCGTACACACGGTCTGACTTTTTGCCAACAAACTTCAAAATCTGCAAGTTTTCAAATTTGTCCAATCGTGTGTACGCTCCAGCGGACCAATTTTTCGGGTTTCATCCAACAAAAAGTTCGGTCTGCAAACGGACAAACTTTACGTCAACAAAAGTCTGATGATGCCTAGTCCGACCGTGTGTACAGCAAGCAATCGGACTTTTGTACAAAGTACAAACGCGCATTCTTAGAAGCAAAGACCAGCCGGAAGCGTTCTGTCTAGTAATACTAGCGTTCTTATTTGAAAGAGCACATTTGTGACACGGCAAGTTCTGAAATCAAGAAAAGCAGCGCGCATTCTCTTCTTCTTTATAATGTGATAATACTAAAAGCTGCTTTGCTGGTGATACTGACGGAGTAAAAACAAATGTCTTTACTTTGGATCAGTGTATTTTAGTTATATGAATCAAACATATTTTTTTTTTTTTTTTTTTTTTGCGGGTCAAGTTAGCACAACCCCATTGCGCAACATGTCTGCTTCATGTTTGGTTCAGAAACTAACAAAATTGCACGAAACTGAAAATCGTGAATGCACACAGACGAAACCTCTACTAACTCTCGATTAGCAGAAGGCGCCCAAAGGGTGACACCGGAGAATTGAACTTCCTCTTTTAAACTCTCGTCAGTACATTGAAACGTCACTACGTTCGTTGCCGAAAAAGTCTGAGCGTGTGTATGCTATGGGTGTGACCGGACAACTCCCTTCGGACAAAAATCCAAGGGAAAGTTTGTTTGATGTCCGATCGTGTGTACAAGGCTTTTCACTGACAGAGCTGCTGTTCTGTTACTTTCTCCTGTATTCTGGAGATTTCTATAGTATAGTGGGAGGGAGTAGAGAGACTTTTTCAGGAACCATTATTCAGATGGAGAAAGTGCAGTTAGTCACACTGTCAGGGATGTGCTGGCCATAGTGCAGCTGCAGTTCCTAGGCAAAGGCAGATACGCATGAGCAGGCACAGCCCTGCAGTTGCCCGTCTTGCTAGGCACAGGCACACGGATGTGCACATGCTCACAAATATTTGCGCGCCAGTGAGAATGTATATGCACATGCACGTGCGCATTAACCATTAATGCTGGCGCCAAATGGCTTATATAAAGGCAAGCAGCTGCACTAGTCCATTACTGTCTGATCTGAAGCTTTACCCTTGTTCATGTGATCTGTGTTTGATTCCTGTGTTTGACCTGGCTTATACTGACCATGCTTGTTCTCCACCTGTCGTGACCTCGGTTTGCCCTAAGACTGCTTATCTCTATACATCTTCCTGTTATCCTGTTGCCAACCTCTGCTGGCATCTTGACCATTCTCTGCCTGCCATTTACGCTTATACCTGATCATCCGTTGCTGGCTGTGCTTGTCTGACCCTGCATACAGTTATTCCTCTGTCCTGCTCTGCATAGTGCCTGGTGATGCTTGTCCTTTATCTGCTGTGTGTCTGCATCTGCTACCACCTGCTGACTACCCAGCTTGAGGTCTGCTGTTCCTGCTGCCATATGCTGCTTCAGCTATCCAGTCCAACTCTGGTGACTCTTACCTCACAGCGCACTTGCAGCCACTGTCGCAACACCAGTGGCCCTTGATCCGGGCTGTAAGAGAGGTCTCCCTCTACACGTCAGGCTCTGCCATAAGGTATGTGACACGCACCTTTATTGAAATGGCAAAAATAACACAGTTCAGGAACAACAAGAAAACAGAAGCCAGGGTTTAGATGTGGGTGATCAGATGAGACAGGGTCAGGAAACAAGAAGGCAGCATAGTCAGGAGCAAAAATCAAGAACAGAAATTTAGAAGGGAAGTCAGCCAGGCCAAGTCATACACAGGAGCACAGGAAAGTATGCACTTAGAGATCATAGACCATGCAAGGGCAAGGGGTAAATGAACTAGGCTGCTTAAACAGCAAAAAGAAACTAGCTGTAGGCTTGACTAATGAGGCAAGTTAATAGTAACCAGATGAGTCACTGTGGTAACAAGGAGTGGCTGGCAGCTGAGCATCTTCTAAGCACTAAAAAAATCACTCATCAGCCCAGGCCCGACAGACTGCAGCCTGAATATTTTTGGCACTCCTGGGAAGTTATACCCAGAATGTAGGGAAGAGCCCATAAATAGTCTGAGAGACACTATCCCTAACAGCGTGCTCCTCTCTAGTCCTGACACATACTATGATGAGGGTCTAGGGACATAATCAGCTCTTTCAGTAAGTGACCCTCAGAACTATTTCCCCATGACTAAGTAGTAATGTAACAAGCATATCATTACTGACCTGTCCAGTCCAGCATAGATGGCATAAAATTGGCGTGGAGAATCACATTTTCTTTAACCAGTGTGCATGCATTGGTGGGTTTGGAAATTCCACCTTCTGGCTATCAATAAAGATGAAGACAAATCAACTACATTAGGGTGTCAAGAATGCAGCGATCAATATATCCCAGGGTACAAGTAATAATATCACTGGTAACTTATGATAATTAAATAATTTTTAAGGCACATGTGTCAAACATAAGGCCCTCAGGCTGAATCCGACCCTCCAGGCCATGTCATGTGGCCCTTCCACACCTCCTGCAGCTGTGGCACTCCCCTTATCTCTAAACCCATCTTGTCTTAGCAGTTGGCAGCAGAGAGGTGGACAGAACTCCTCGGCCAGTTCCTGCACTTTTGCTTACAGCATTCAGCAGCTGACTCTCGCGCTCCTCTGGTCCTCTTCCAGAACCTGCACTTTCTGCTTCCCATCTCCGCCTCCAGCTGCTTCCCAGCAGCAGCACATGGTAAAGGGGGTGCACTGTGATGTAAGGGAGGGTGGGGAACTCTAGACTTCTGATGGTGGGGGATTCTTGACATCTCATGTAAGGGGGGTGGGTTGTTCTGGGCATCTAGTCCTACAGATACAACTGTCTCTTTCAGTGCAACCATATTGCCCACAAAGAAATTGAGCTTGACACACTGCTTAAACTTCATGTATAAACTTGCACAATAAGATCTCAGAGGAACAGGGACACTTTAACCATAATGGGGCAGTTGTCCCAGGAGCACCAAGTTAGGGGGCCCACGATCAGATCCTCCAACAGGTTCCAGAAGTACAGCCAGCCTAATCGTGCCGCCTATCATTGCTGTGATTAAAGTAGTATCCTTTTTTCAATGTGAAGGCCAGTGGGACTTATGCAGGCTATGTTGTGAAAATCTAGAACTACTGGGTCTGGTGGTCAATTTAGGATCGGGGAGGGCCCCCATGAGATATTTGTCTTAGGCCATGGGGTTTCTTCAATCAGCCCCTACAGAGGTGTACAAATAACTATATTCTCAACACATTACACTGGGACATTTACTGTTTTGAAGACTTTCAACCACTGCTATTTAAAAAAAATATATGAATATTAAATCGAACATACAGAATCTTCATGATAGAGTTGGTCAGTACTGGAAACATACATTTTTTGGAACATTCCAAATGCCACACTTGGAAATCCTACACAGCTGTGTATGTGCGGTATGTATGGAAGCATTTCATAAGCAGCTCAACTATTCTGTGTAGTCTACTCATTTCTGTTCACCAGAACTTCAACAAGGTAACACTTTTATCTATTTTTTTTTGGAAAAATATGACTCCCATCATACATTTTGCTTAACTGCTCAGCAGTAAAGCTAGCCATACACACATAGATCTCTCCCTTGGGCTGAACAAGAGAAATCTAAAAAACAATTTTTATCAAGCTCAACAGTGTGGATAGAAGAAATAGCCTTTGCTGGCTATTGTATTCCGAGAGAGTTTGAATACTTTAACAGTGACTGCATTTGATAGGTTGCCATAATTTTTTCATCTGGCGCCTTTATTTTTCAGTTAAAGTTTGTCGACCTGGGCAGTGCCAACAGGGACACCCATGGCTCAAATTTTGGCCAATTTAGTGGGAGCCATTTATGGCCAGCTCAACACTCTCAAGCACTGTACACTGCAGTTGATATTTTTCATGGGTGGCCTCTAAACTAGAAGTATTTGTATCAAACTTGTGGTGAAGTAAAATGTGTACAAAAGTGGGAAGCACAGTGTTGTCTTATGTTTTATTTTCAGGTTGTAGTGAGTTTTCATAAATGCAATTTGTCTTGGAAATATGTGAACTGGAGATCCTTCAGGCTGGGTTCACACTGATAGGACACAACTGTTGTATGACTATCATCCTACTTTGCCCTGCTACATCTGTCCTACATCGTCCTACTTCCGTCCGACTTGAATGGACAATATAAGATTTTGTTCTGACTTTGAGATAATATGACTTCAATCCCAGCGTGACATAAATGCCTTTTACTGCTGCTGTAATCACCATGTCGGTTGTCACAAGTCAGATGGTTAGGGCAAGGATCCTACTTTGATTTGACTTCAATGATATTCAATCAGCGAAATTCGGACCAAAGAAGTACAGGGAGCATTTTCAAAGTCGTACTGACTTGTGTCGGACCAGTTAAGACGGCTCTCATAGGAAATCATTGATTTGCACACGTCATGTGACATGAGCTCCCAATGTCGTAGCGTTTGTCGTACCAGTGTAAACCCAGCCTCAGACTCTTTTTGGTTCACAGTGGGGTCTGTACTGAAAAATGTTGTAACTTTGCTCAAAAGATTATTTCTCTACAATTAATCACATTAACAATCAATCACTGCTCAGCCAATTGCAGACTTTTAAAAAGTGAGACAAAGGCCTTTAGTGAGACAAAGGCTTCCTCATATTGGACATTGAAGTACTTGTTCATACAGTAAATACTTGTTGCCCAAGTTAATGCCTGTTAAGGTTGTGCATCTCCAAAAAAAATTCACCTTTTGTGGCTCTGCTCACACACCCATCATAGGGACTGTGTTACTGACAATGTATGTGGCTCTTTGGGAATGAGTTTGGTAGGGTTATGGACTGCCACTGGTGGCAATAGCTTGTTGCTCCAAAAATCTTACAAAACATAGACCCCCTATTCTCCATATTTGTCCAAAAGGAAGCACTGACTTTAGGAGAGAGGCATGGCCCTAGGGAGACTAGACAGGAGTGAAACAGAGGAAGAGACTGTTCTAAAGTGCTTAAATTGTCCCTAAACAAGAAACACTGTACTATGGAGAGAGAACCACTGCCTGGGAAAAAAGAGACAGACTTTATTTTTTACCCACAGAAGCATTCTAACTGTCCTCAACCTTGTAAAAGCTTGGAGATTTCTGAAATGGAGCTCCAAATCGTGTAGGAATGGAGCAATGGGGAAACACGGGCAATGCAATTGTATGTACGTCCAGGGGTGGAAAAGTAAGGAATTGTGTTGCTGTACCTTGAATAAGTGAAGTGACAGAGTGTATTTTTAACACACAATAAGGGAGTGACTATAGCAAATCTCTACAATGTCAACAAGATGGGTCTTTGTAAGTGAGTCCAGAGCCCTCTCGCCACTGGTGATGGATAAGTGTTCTCCGGTTAACAGCCAAATTACAAGCCTTTCCCCAATGGCCAGGAAGGAGAGGTCTCACATCCCTAAGGGGCTCCCTCTTTTAGCCTATTCTTCCTCCCTCTAAGGGGTTCTCAGCTCATGTTTGAGCAGGTCTTTGAGGTCCTCTTCTCTCTGCAGGATGCAGCACAACTTCTCCAGGCTCTGTGCACAGCATGCTCTCTCTCCTGTGTCAGTCTCCCACCGAACGGAGACATAACTCCCAGAGACTTTTGAGGGATGGGGGATACGCCTGTGCCAGCGGCACTAAGGACTCTTGGGTCTAAGGATATCTTGAGATATTACAAGTTGTTGGTTTATTCTAAACTTCCGGTCAATAAGAGTGACTCATTCCTCTGTATAACAGGCTGTTGAGGTGTTAAGTGATGCTGGCTCCTAAAAGACATTCCATTGTCTATTGTGTGATGCCAATACTGTGTTGTATCTATTGTAACTGATTAAGTCAAAAAGGTCAGATGTCTCCTTTCAGGGGTAGTAAATTAGCATGTCAATTATGTTTAGTAAAGGAATGTGACTTGTCAAGCTGTATGCGGAGACAGAACGTCTGTCTAAAGATGTGGAATGTGACTTCTCAGGTGTAGTAATTAGGTCATGTTAAAAATGTCAGCCCGGTGCCGAAATGTCTGGATACTGATTAGTAATGAGCCCATCTGAAGGTGTATTCAAGCACCAGTTTGTGATGAGGGGGGTGGAGAGTTTATTTGTTCCTTTCATGCTTGAACTGTATAAAAAACCTGAGAGTGTACCATTAAAGCGTTCTTTCATTTTGAAACCAGAGGATAGGGCTGTGAGTCTCATTTTCCGGGGAATTGATATGGAACATGTCTGCTGGTTTGTCGGTGTGTCGGAAAAGCTGTCGTGGGTTGATGGAAGGTCGTAAACGGTGGTGACCGTTACACTCTTCTCTCTGCAGGATGCAGCACAACTTCTCCAGGCTCTGTGCACAGCAGGCTCTCTGTACACTGCAGCTTCATGGACAGCAATCACCTTCACAGAAGCCACCCATAGCTTTCACCCTGTGCTCTACACAGTTCCTGTCTATGCCCATTACACAGCAAAGTCTGCCCAGCTCTGAGATCGCTTCCCCCCCCCCCCATGGGTTCTCCCCCTGCCACTTGCACCAATGGGCTAAAGTCCAGCCTCAGGAGGGCAACCAGTTCCAGTTCTACTATCCTAATTGTCTCTAGAGAAATACCAGTCCAGCTCCTCCTATACTAAGGACATTTTTTGTATAGCCAATTTTTCATTTTGGATAGTGTAGAGAAGATTTAAACCCCTATCACTTTATTTTTAGCATTCTGTGTCCCACTAGGAAGATTTTATTTTCTGACCTGCAAACACTACATTAAGTGAAAGGAATTATTTTTTTCTTATCTCCCTAATCCTTTGTGGTAAAATCTTGCCTTCCTTTTTTCTGTCTTGGTGACAATAGGTACCATAAATAGTGAGAGTGAATCACCCTATTGGGGGGCACAAACAGCAATAAAAGCAGGATAGAGGTTCTAACCCTTCCCTCCTCAATTCAAAACTAGAAAAACCTGTTGTGCATCCATTTTTCCTTTGAATGGAAATTACATCCCACTGACAGTAATATTCAGAACTCAATCTAATGGTTTGTTAAATCTTCTTGTTGCTGTCATCTAATGGGAAGAGGGCTCCTCAGGGTTAACATTCTCTCCAAATAAGTGTGCCATGAAATACAAGCTGCCAAAAGACGGCACAGAACAGGAGTTTCATTCCCCGTTGCGGATAAAGTTGTTTCACATTAAAACATAAAAAGAAAAATAGATTTTGCCGGAGTTCACATAATGTCTTCCTGATGGAAAATATTACACGCAAACAGCAGTCAGCAGAGAAGAAACCATCAGGCTAAACAAAGCTCGAAGCCGCCTGCCAGACTTTTAGTCCTTCTAGTGAACATCAGATTACATCAATCGCCCCTCATCATGTTGCAGATAATGCAATACACATGAAGCTACAGCCAAGGGGAATATTTTACACTTCACGCTGATTTCTTTACATAATAGGAACTCGGGAAGCTAATTCAGAAAGGGCGTGGATGGACAAATTGAACTGTGTTTTGGAAAATTGGAATAGGTTTGCTTAAAGTTTTTTTTTTTCAGATAATGGAAAATTTTGGCCTTGCTCGTGACCCTCCATATGGTAACCTAGAGGAATCCCACCTTATGTAAACATAGCTATGTTCTTTCCATTTAACCCGACTCTGAGATTCTTCACAATGTATAGCCATCTTAAGGATGTCAAAGGATTCATGAGTAGGGATGAGCTCCGGCGTGTTCGTACCCGTCTTGTGCAGAGCATGCCAGGAAGTCGGCACTGCGCTAATCACAGGCAGCTAGACATTTTCCAATCTCTGCAGCCACGCATCGGAACAATGTCTCCCTGACTGTGATTAGCGCAGTGCCGACTTCCTGGCAGGCTCTGCACGTGGAGTGTGCGAACATGCCGGAGCTCATCCCTATTCATAAGTAACGTTCTTCCTATTAACTAATGGCAGACCACAATTGGCGCTCTTACTTTGCCACTCCCTTGACCACAGATCATTGGGGTCACATCGTTCAGTCTCCGTAACATAGTGGTTCAGCTGTCTCCGCTAGAATGACTATTGACTTATTCTTCTCATTTCGAGCTTTTTACTACTTACTACAGGGCTCTCCTACACTCCACAACAAATAGGCTTAGCAATACGGCCAACAGATGGTGTGCTGACATATTTGGCAGGAAGTTCTTCCTCTCTAGGTCCCCGCTGTCATCTCCTCAGGTGACAAGGTAATCCAGACTAAATTATAGATCCTACTTCACCCCATGCTTGCTATACAGATTAGGTAGATTGCCTTCTGCAGTGTGCACTCGATGCGGCATGGCTGATGATACCTTCTTTCATCTAATGTGGGAGTGTTCTCCGATTAGAAAATTCTGGTCGGAGATCACAGTCTTTATCAGCTCTGAAGCTCAGATACCTAGTATTTGCAACCCCCTGCAATGCTTGTTGGGGCATATCGATGATGAAGGAATATCCAAAAATGTACAAACCTTTATACGTATTGTGCTGTTCTATGCAAAAAAAGAAATAACTGCACTGGAAATCTCAATCCTCATTTATTATTGCTTTTTGACTCACCCTTATTAATCACGTTATACCATTATTCAAGTTGACATATGAAGCCAGAGGGAAAAAGTTCTCTTAGGCCGCATACACACGATCAGTCCATCCGATAAAAACGGTCCAAAGGACCGTTTTCATCCGTTAACCGATGAAGCTGACTAATGGTCTGATGTGCCTACACACCATCGGTTAAAAAAACAATTGTGTTAGAACGCGGTGATGTTTACGTGTTTTAACACAACAACGTGCTGAAAAAAATGAAGTTCAATGCTTCCAAGCAGCATGCGTCGACTTGATTCTTAGCATGCGTGGATTTTTAAGCAAGTTCTCTTTTTTTCGATCGAAGGATAACTGACCGATGGGGCCCACACACGATCGGTTTGGACCGATGAAATGGACCTTCAGTCTGTTTTCATCGGTTTTGACCGATCGTGTGTATGCGGCCTAAGATTTGGGATTCTTGGGTTAGTTCTGACCATACCATACCACCTGCTCCCTGATATCTTGACTGAAACTAGATTGCTTAATACAGATTGTACAGGAAAATGCCTCTAAACTCTGATTGATGTCACTTATGAGGAATGGAATAATGACTTCTGTGTTGCTCTGTTTTTATTGAATGTATACCAGACCTATGTATTCCGTTCAGGATTGAGCTCTGTTTGCTCCACATGTGTATTTGTATGTTTTTTTTTTATGTTGTGTGAAAAAAAAAAAAAAATGTCTAAAAAAATGTACCCTTTTTAAAAGAAAAATCACTTGCCTGCATTCTTAGGCCACATACACACGATCGGTTTGGTCTGATGAAACTGGCCTTAAGGCCAGTTTCATCGGTCCAAACCGATCGTGTGTAAGGCCCATCGGACCGTCATCCGTCGGACCAAAGTTTTAAAACTTGCTTTAAAATCGGACCGATGGACGCCTGACCATCGGTCCAAACCGATGGTTAGTACGCAAAAGCATCGGTCCAAAAACGTGCGCATGCTCAGTATCAAGTCGACGCATGCTTGGAAGCATGGAACTTCGTTTTTTCATCACGTCGTTGTGTTCTACGTCACCGCGTTCTGACCCGATCGGATTTTGGACTGATGGTGTGTACGCACATCAGACCATCAGGCTACTTCATCGGTGAACCGATGAAAACGGTCCGTCGGACCATTTTCATCAGGTTGGACCGATCGTGTGTACACGGCCTTAGATGTGCCTCTTTTAATCATCAACCATGTGAGTTGCTAAATGTACCTTCATTAAATGTAACCATATTGCTACACTTAGAGGCGCCTCTCTTCTCTTGTATACTCTGTGGCTCTTGCTGGGGAGGCTTCCATTTGTGAATGGACAATTTATGGTTACACAACCTGCTATAATCTTTTTATATGGACTATAAACTGAAGGACCTATGAATAAATGGTTGTGGAACAAATCATTTGAGTTTCCATTACTTCCTATGGGAAAATTTGCTTTGATATACAAATGCTTTGGATTACAAGCATGTTTCCGGAAGGAATTATGCTCGCAATCCAAGGTTTTTCTGTACTTATAACATAACATGATGTTAAATCCTATATGTGATTTTAGTGATTGGGTTTATGCAGTGCTTTAAGTGGGCCAAAAGAGGTGGCGGTACTCTATTAGGTGTTTTGCTTACCTTGCTGGAGATGGAGAAACTTGCCGCCGCCGCCGCGCTGTAAACACATGTCCCAACTTCCAGGCCAATCAGCGCAGCACAGAGGTACAGCGCCTCCCACTCCACCGCCCGCCAATCTCCTGCGCCGTTATCTGTTTTTTTTTTTAGCCCTTCTGCCTAGTTGGCTGGTGTTTCCCGCCACTCCCACATCAAGGGAGACAGACAGTTGCACCAGCCAACCAGGCGGAAGGGCTGAAAAAAAACTCATCGCGCGCCGCCGCCGGGTGTACCAAGATGGCCGATAGCTCCAGAGCTAAGGCGGCGGCGGCGCATTCTGCGGACGCCAGGATTTTGCCCCCCCCCCCCGCTACGCCAGTGCGTTCCGGTACGGGAAACCCACGTACTGGGTGCACGGAGAGGTGCTGGTACTCTCCAGGGCCATTTTTGGAAGTGGCGGTACTGAGTAAAGCACTGGGTTTATGTATATTTAACATAACCTTCCATGTCAGAAGAAATATCCAAGGAAGGGAAGGTGGCAAAATGAAATATGATACCATTTGCATACACAAGCCTAGTACATGATATGGCGGTCTCTCCCTGGTATTATGAATGTTGGAGAATGAACTTTACTCGACAACATTTATTATACAAAATCTATAAATTTTGTATAATAAAAAGCATCTCTCTGGAATGATAAGGTACCTTCAAGTTTATTCATCTCCATGGGAGTTATGTATTAGGAAGATATTGATTCAATAATAAATTAGGTGCTTACAAATGAATTATGTGCTATACAGTATATACCTAGCTATATCGTCAATGCAAACAGGTTTGTGCAAAAATTACAAGACCAGATATAACATAGAATATTAATATTTTCAGGCATATAAAAAGGGGAAGATAAGCTAGAAATGTCTGTTAATTAATAACAAATATAGTATTTTGAAGTTCTGCAAATAACCAGTTTTCAGCGACAGTCCAGGTTAAACAGATGATGCATTTTCTTAAATGCCCACTAGGTGGCAGGGCTGTGTTTTGTGTTGGGGTTGGTTCCCTTGTAGTAAAATTGTTGCTTCATACATAAATTTCATCTATGTTCTTGATTAATTTTAAGTGGAACTCAGGATAATTTTTAGATTTGGATTGAGCAGGGAAAGGAGATTATGAAGTGTTCAAGGTTGCCATGTGATTGAGTTTTTTTTTTTTTTAAGCCTTAGGCTCAATTCACTAAGGTGGAATGCAGGTTATCTGCAATAATCTCTTTTATTTTCAGAAAAATTGGACTTTAAGGTGGTTCTAAAGGCTGAAGGTTTTTTTTACCTTCATGCATTCTATGCATAAAAGTAAAAACCTTCAGTTTGCAGCCCCCTCTAATGCTTTTCCAAGCCGATTATGATCCATCGATGTGCACGAGAGTGGCTGCTCTCCCAGGTCTCTGACTCCTCATTGGCTGAGAGACAGCAGCGGGGACCATTGGCTCCCACTGCTGTCAATCACAGACAGTAAGGAGGGAGCTGGGGCAGGGCCAACCCCTTGCTGCCAGGAGCACAGACGGGGGACCCAAAAAGAGGAAGATCTGGGCTTCTCTGTGCAAAACCATTACACGGAGCAGGTAAGTTTAACATGTTTGTTATTTAAAAAAAAAAAAAAACTTTCATATTACTTTAAATAAAACCTTTAGGAGACCAAATTACACATATTGTCATAAAAACATTAACATGTTAATGTTAGCAGTCTCAACACAGGGAGCAATATAGCAATACGTACTTCATCAGGACAGGGGTGCCGATCTTCAGAGTATTGAAACATAACTGTACAAATGGAACAAACAATCATAAAAAACTAAAAAAAATATGTGTCACAAAACATGCAGCATAATAAAAAGAATAACGAAAACACATAATATACAAAAAAAACACAAAAATATAAGACCCCTTTCTCACCGACACATTTTTCAGGTGGTTCAGCGCTAAAAATATCGCTGCTATACCGCCTGAAAAAATCGTGCCCTGCAGGCTTCAAGGTGAAAGGCTTTTACACTGAATCGGTGCGCTAGCAGGACCGCTTCAAAAGTCATGCTAGCCACATGTTTGGAGCGGTATAGGAGCGGGGGTGTTTACCGCTCCTTCCCATTGAAATCAATGGGAAACCGCGGTAATATCAGCCGCAATGCGCCTCAGCGGGCGGTATTACACCTTTTTCCATTCGCTAGTGGGGGTTAAAACCGCACCGCTAGCGGCCGAATATCGCGGTAAATACGACGGTATTGCAGGGCTAAAAATCGCGCCGCTATACCATCACCGCACCGCCACTGCCCTGTGTGAAAAGGGCTTAATACAACTTCTCAAAGAAAAAGGGATGTTTATACTGCTCAGTATAGAAAAGCCTTTTTTTATCAGAGGGATTGTATTATATTATTAGTAATTTTTGTATATTATGTGGTTTTGTTATTATTAGATATTATGTTGCATTTTTAGGACATATACTTTTTTGATTTTTATGATTGTTGTTCCATTTGTAGAGTTTTATTTCAATACTCTGAAAATTGGCACCCCTGTCCAGATGAAGGAATCTCCACCAAATGCATTGACAGATCAGCAATGTGTTTAGAATCTAAAAGAATTGTGCTTTGTATGCAATTTTTATTGCTGATTGTCTCCCTATGTTGTAATTTTTAACACTGTACAAATATTTTTTTTTGCTTGCGAGTACCGCAACACCCTTTTAGTGGCGCCCACCAATGGGACCTAACATTATGCAACTAAAAAGCCAATTGTAACGGTACCATAATTTTGAAAACACACCATATACCGTATTTATCGGCGTATAACGCGCACTAATTCCCCTCAAAATCAGGGGAAAATCGTGGGTGCGCGTTATATGCCGATCCGCGCTGTCTGAGAGCCGCCACCGATCTATACCAAGCGCAGTACACTCGGGTACACTCGGCTAGGCTCGGCTCCGCTTGCGGTCACATCCTGTCCCGCCTCCTAGACTTTATGCGAGAGGAGCCGAGCGTGGCCGAGCCTAGCCGAGTGTACTGCCCTCGGTATACGTCGGCGGCGGCGCTCAGAGACAGCGCGGGAGAAGCGGGGAGGACACCACCAAGGCTGCAGACGGACACCGGACCGGACAAGGCCACTGATGGACGCCAGGCAAGACACCGACAAGGGGCATTCAAACTGTAACTATTTCTTTTTTTTCCTTAAAATTCCCTTTTAGGTTTTTTTTTTTGTATAATCTTTATTTGTGAACGACAAAATAGTACAACACAGCACATAGTGCCCGGAGCATGTTACAGTGAACAAGCAGCCATTCAGTATTTAACGTAACATAAAAAAAGAAGGGAAACCAAGGTAGACATTGATGGCAGAGACATAGAGAATCACAACAGGACCCAGAACCCCAATAAGCATGACTTAGGTCCATCTACCGGGCAGCTAGCTGGGAATGGATTCGGATTCCCCCTCACCGCATAAAACACAGGAACAGTGAAACATAGCGTGAGGGTGGCTCATCCGACACCTCTCATCAGGTGGTAGAGATGGATATTCGCATATGGGGGGGGGGGCAAGAACCAGGAGCCAAACCGGCCAGCCGCCAAGCCGGACAACACCCATAACTAGTGTGCAGGGCAGGAAGGAAGCCAGCCGAGTGCGCACGAAGGAAGGGGGGTCCAACAGACCTCCATCATACCTCCCCACATGCCACAGCCCGGTCCAACCCCCAGCATGGCCAGCACACCTGCCCAAATGGGGTCGAGCAGTCCCCCGGAAACGGGTCGTCGAGTCCACCCGACCGGCCGAGACCCCCAGCGCTCACCCCCCCCAGCACATCAGCCACCAGGTCACTCAATGTCAAGAGATCAATAGGAAGGAAAACAGAACACAATAAAGAAGGGCAGAGGAAACAATGGAGAAGAAGAAAGAGAGAATAAAAGAAATTAGAAAAGAGGGAGAGAAAGTAAAAAAGGGATTAGAATCAGCAGAAACATACCTGAGGTCAAACGTCCGGCTCCTCCCCCGCACCACTCAACTTCTCCGTCTCTCGTTCCTTAACAGCTGAAGAGGAAAGAAACAGTGCACCCGAAGGACGCAGATTAATCTACGATGCCCGAGGTCTTTGTTTAAGGGAAGGGTCCGGCAGCTCCAACAGTGCCACATCCAAACTAGAAGGAACACATCCCGTGTCCGCGATGTACTCCGCCCAGGGCGACCAAGTGTCGGAGAAGCGCTCTCGGGTACCCCTACAGGTGGCAATCCAATCCTCCGCCTCCCTTATTTCACCAACCTTACGAATCCACTCTTCCCTGCTAGGAACCCGTGAACGCTTCCAAAATATCGGGAGCAATCGCTTCGCCGCATTCAATAGGTGAGGCAGTACACTGCGTTTGTATTGGCTCACCGGCATGGGAGGAATGTGCAACAGGAAGTGAGTAGGGGAGAAAGGGATGTCCAGGTCCAGAATTGTCTTGATCTGGGACTGAATATCCAACCAATAAGGTTTGATTATTGGGCAATCCCACCAGATATGCAGGAGTGTACCCTTGTGGCCACATCCCCTCCAGCACCGGTCGGACACTGATGGGAACATCCTAGCCAGGTCTGCGGGCACTCTGTACCAACGTGACAGTATCTTGTAATTGGTTTCCTGGGTTCTGGAATCAATAGAACTAGATCGGGTAAATTGGTACAGTTGTGCCAGTTGGCTGGGGGTAAAAATCATGTCCAGGTCCCTCTCCCAGGCCCTAATGAAGGTGGGTCTCTGCGTATAAATCACAAAGCTAAGCATTCGATAGAGTTCAGAAATCATATGAGGGAGCGGTTCCTCTTCTAAGAAGAGGCGCTCAAAGGGTCTCAGTGCAGAAATGTCCCTAACTGAGTCCCCGAGGGTCGCAAAAAAATGGTGTAGTTGTCTGTAGCGCCAGAAGTCCATGGGGAAGGTCCCGTGGCGTTCCCTAAGTGTCTCTAGTGGCAGAAGTTTACCGTCTCGCATAAGCGTACTACAGCTAGCGCTACTATCCGTAACCCAGGGTCCAAAGAAGGCCACCTGTTCCCCTGGTGTAAACCACAGAAAGCCACCTAACGGGGACAGTGGGGATACCGAGGGGGCTAGAGCCAATTTAGCATTAAGCCGGTCCCAAACTGCCAAAGTCTGAGTCGTCAGCGGGGAGGTAAATTCTGACAGCCCCCTGTCTCCCCGGGGCAACCACGGGGCGTAGGCCAAATTTCTACCCGCCATACATTTCTCCAGGGAAACCCATAGCTTAGAGGCGGGGTGGAAGCGCCAGTTGAGTATCCTCTGGAGAATGATAGCCCTATGGTACCTTTGAATGTCGGGTAAACCCAATCCTCCTGCCTCCCTAGGGCGTGTCAGCAGTCTAAGCGCAATCCTCGGCCTGCGGTCGTGCCAGATAAATCGCGATATAAGACCGGACACCTGAGTAAAGAAAACCTTAGGTAGGGACATGGGTATCATCTGCATGTGAAACAGAATGCGCGGGAGGATGTTCATCTTAACTATAGCCAGTCTCCCCATCCAGGTAAAGGCCGTCTTAGTCCAGGTGGTCAAGTCACGTTTAACTGTAGCTAGTAAGGGAGGGAAGTTGGATGCATAAAGAGTGTCGTACCTGTCCGTCAGTCGCACACCTAGATATTTCAGGGATGATTTGGTCCAAGTAAACGGGAAAGCAGCCTGTAGCCGGTCAGCCAGTGAGGGCGGTATCAGAATGGGAAGGATTTCCGACTTTGAATAATTTATTTTAAAATTAGAGAGCAACCCAAAATGGCGGAGTTCCTGTAGCAGATTAGGCAGCGAGAGCAGGGGTTCCGTCAGATGGAATAACACATCATCAGCATACGCTGAAAGTTTATGCTCTGTATGACCCACAGTCAGTCCCCTTATGTTGACATTAGCCCTCACCGTGCGCAGGAACGGTTCCAGGACCAAGGCAAACAAGATAGGTGACAGCGGGCACCCCTGTCTCGTGCCATTTCTTATCGGGAACCTGGGGGAAAGAAAACCGTTGACCTTGACTTGGGCACATGGGTCTGAGTACAGTGCCATGATCCAGGTCAGCATACGTGTATGCAGGCCCATAGTCTCCAATACGGCCCGTAGATAGGTCCAGTCCACCCGATCAAATGCCTTCTCTGCGTCGGTAGAAAGAATAAGATACGGGGGAGAGCCAGGGGAAGTGCGCGCCCAGTGGATGAGCTGTATGGCCCTAACAGAGTTGTCTCGAGCCTCACGGTCCGCAACAAACCCAGTCTGGTCAGGGTGAACAATGAGTGGGATTAGGTGTTTCAGTCTGGTGGCAAGGATCTTCGCTAAAATCTTAATATCCACGTTAAGGAGGGATATGGGCCTGTAACTTTGGGGCAGGGACGGATCCTTCCCGTCTTTGGGGATGACTGAGATATGAGCCAGCAGCGCCTCCCCAGGGATAGCGTTTCCATCTGCTATGGAGTTGAAGTAAGTACACATCGACCCCAACAGCAGAGGTAGGAATTGTTTGTAATAAGCTGTTGTAAAACCGTCAGGGCCAGGGCTCTTACCATTAGGCAGGGACCTCACCGTTGCCTCTATCTCAGCAGGGGTAATAGGGGACTCTAACTGGGTGCTTTGTTCGTCTGTCAGTGGGGGAAGGCCAGATGCAGCCAGATAGGTTCGTATGTCTGTCAGTCTTTCGTTAGGGGCTCCCGGGGAGCGTGTCGAGCCCAGATCATAGAGGGCAGCATAATAATCCCGGAACCCGGAGGCTATTTGAGAGGACCTGACCACGGGTGAACCAGAGGGTAGGCACAGCTTGTGTACCAGCGTTTGCGCACGCTTCCTCCTAAGAGCCCTAGCAAGCATACGGCCACATTTATTGCCATGTTCATAGTACTTGTGCGACATGTAGCGCAATTGCCTACGTGCATGGCGATCCAATAAGCGTAGGAACAATTCCCTCATATCAGTCAACTCTCGCAGAGCCTCCGGATCTCCGGTATGCTTATGTCTTAATTCGGCCTTTTGGAGGGCCAGTAGCACCCTGTCAAAGTCAGCTTGTCTGGCCTTTTTAAGTCTGGATCCCTGAGAGATCAACTCACCCCTTACCACCGCTTTGTGACCCTCCCACACAATCCCCTTGCTCACCCCGTCAGTCGTATTTTCCCGAAAATAATTGGTCAGAACACTCGCGACCTCTGAGATCACGACTTCATCGTCCAGCAGGGATTCGTTCAACCTCCATGACCAAGCCCGACAAGCGTCCGGCTTAAAGGCCAACGTGGTCATCACAGGGGCATGGTCAGAGATGGTGAGACTCCCAATAGACGAGGTCAGTAGAACCTCAAGGGCCAGATGGTCCACGCAAATTAGATCAATACGGGTATAGACGTCATGCACCGTCGAGTAGTAGCTATAGTCTCTGTCCGCGGGGTGCAGGACACGCCAACTGTCGTACAGGCGGTGAGTCTGTAGGGATTTACGGAAATGCCGGAGGAAGGCATGGGAGTGGGAGGGGCGGTTGTGGGAAGTGTCAAGCTGCGGATCGGGACTGATATTAAAGTCGCCGCCCAGGATCAAGAAGCCTGCTCTAAAGTCCGCCAGGCTGTCTAGAGTGCTATCGAGGAACGAAAGCTGACCAGAGTTAGGGGCATAAATTGTGGCCACAGTGAGGGCCTGACCCATAATTGAGCCCTTCAAAAAAACATACCGTCCCAAGGGATCTCTTCTGCTGTCTGTAACTTGGAAGGGGCAAGACTTATGTATGGCGATAGCTGTGCCTTTGGATTTGGTGTCCGGGGAGTTGCTCAAGAACCATTGACTATACAGGTGAGTTGGCAGTTTGGGCAACGACCGGGGGGTAAAATGTGTTTCTTGTAGAAGAACCACCTGTGCCCCAGACCGTTTCAGTTCCCACCACAACTTATTACGTTTACATGGAGAGCAAAGACCTCGGACATTGTAAGATAGTACCTTAAGTGATGCCATCGGAGGCGTTGACTGCGGGCAGCTGTCGTAGCACTGAGACGGGCGGAGCGCGGGGGGCGGAGCCGGAGGCAGTTCCTGTGAAAAAAGAGGATGTAAAAGAGAAAAAAGAGGGGAGAGACAAAAAAGAACAGTAAGAGACAATAAAACCATTACAGAGTATATATGGCGGCATGGGGGAGAGAACCCCACACCAAAACAATAGGGGGGTGGGCCCCGGGGTAAGCCCTACAAGGGAGGGAACACCGAGACACCCTCCCATAACCAAAGAGGAAATATACCTAACAAGGTACGGCCTAGGGGGGGGAACGTGGACCAACGTGAGAGGGCAGGGCACAAGGGTCAGCCCCTGTACACCACCGCACAGTTAACCTACAGCAGTCCTACAGGAGGGGGAGTCAGTTTGTCAGAGCCCCTCCAAAAAAAAAAAATAAAAAAAATAAGAAAAGATAAAAAACATTTAAACGAAGAAAGCACAAACTGAGAATCCAGGGAAGCCGCCAGGTGGGGGGCCAGGTCAAATAGGGGGAAGGCCATGACTATAGCCCAGCCATAATGGTCCTAGGTAGGAAACCCAGTGCAGCAGTTCCAACAGTGACCCTAAGACCCACGACAGGGCTTTCAAAGGCACACAAAGTATCAACATCTAGGCCCACCCACCCAAAACATAGGCGGTCACCCAAGGTCCAAGCAGGGGAGGGGTCGCAAAAGTAGCAGTGGGTAAGGGTAAATCTCAAGGGAAGGGGGACAAACAGCAGTTGGGGAGCAGCAAAAGGGACATCAGGGACAGGGTGCCACTAGTTCCCAGGGAGCTCCGAGCCCCGTGGTGAGCCGGTCGAGGGGGGTCCCCGATCTCGCCTGCGACCCCTGCGGCCAGCCGACATCCATGGTTGCGGAAGTTGCAGAGGAGGATGATCAGACAGTCCCCTCCAGTCAGGGAAATCCACCGACTCCAACCCCAGGGTGTCCAGAAAACGCGGAAGGTCATCCTTATTGCGCAGTGTGGCTTGCTTGCCATCCCTGGTCGCCTGGAGGTAGAAGGGAAATCCCCAGCGATATGTTATGCCTGCTTTTTGCAAAGATTCCAGTAGCGGACGAAGGGCCCTGCGTTGCATGAGGGTGCGCTTAGAGATATCTTGGTAGAAAGATAATTTAGCCCCATCAAAGTCAAAGTGCTGCCGTCCACGCATCTTTTGCATGATTCTATCCTTCAGGGTATACTTGTGGAGCTTGCATATTACATCCCTAGGGTTATCAGCATCCTGAGAGGGGGGTCTTAGGGCCCTATGGGCGCGATCAATCTCAATAGTCGCAGTAGCGGGCAGGCCCAGGATCTCTCTAAATACATCCTCCAGCGTAGGGACAATATCTTGGGGAGCAGTGGCCTCAGGTAGGCCGCGTATGCGGATGTTGGCCCTCCTACTGCGATTCTCAAAATCGTCTAACTGGCAGAGCAGAGCTTCTATTTTCAGGTCCTGGGCACTACACCTGTCTTGCAGCATAGAGATAGCTGGTAGGGCCTCATCCAGTCTTTGCTCCATCGCCTCCATCCTAGCCCCCAGATGATTAGTGTCTGCTTTAAGCTGTGCTATGTCCGCTGTAAACGCCTTCTCCACCCTAGCAGTGAATCTCTCTAGGTCAGCACGTGTGGGGAGAGACCAGATATGGCGCTTCAGGTCGCCATCACTCAGAATGTCCACCACGTCAGGGTCGTGGGAGGCGGAAGATCCCGGGGAGGACGGGGGCACAGTGTCACTCACCATGTCAGGGGATGGGATCTGTGAATCCACAAGCTGCTGTTGTAGAGCCGCGGCTTTCTGGGCTGCCTTGTTTGCCTTGGTGTGCTTCGGCGCCGGCGCCATCTTAGAGGCTTCAGGGCCTGGTCCGCGGGTCCCGCCGAAGAAGGCTTCCAGCTGTTCCTGCCGGGTCCCCTCACCCCTCGAGTGCTGGGAGTGTGACCGCCGACCTTGTGACATCGCTACTGCTGCTGCGGGAACGAATCACACGAGTCCCCGCTCCGTGCTGCTGATTATTGCGGCGGTGAACGAGGAGCTGAGAGAATGTGCGTCCTCACTCCTCCATAGCCAAGCCACGCCCCCCCCTTTTAGGTTTGAGGTGCGCGCTATATGCCGGTGCACGCTTTACCCCGATAAATACGGTATATGGAACCATGTATTGGAGCAATAAAATGTTATGTCCTATGTTATGTGGTTGAAGACAGTAAATGTTTTAAACCAAATATGCCTCTTTATTGCACCCTGTGGAAAATATCAGCATGACAGCAAAGAGTACAATGTTAGGCCGTGTACACACGGCCGAGGTCCTCGCTGGAATGCAGCTTCCAGCGAGGTTCTCGCTGGTTTCCAGCGAGAACCTCGGTCGTGTGTACGCCGCTTCAGAAGGCCTGAGTCAGACTACTAAACACAGAGAAGACCACTAAATATGAAACAGCCAATACTTGGGAAATGTGTAAGTCGAAGTACCAATGTACATGTATGTTTTAGGATTCATTCACACTTTGCCTAGGGCAGCTCATTCATTTTGAATGGTCTTCCAAAACATCGGAATTGACAAAAATCATATATGCAGCATTTTTTCTGATGCAGCACACCCCAACGCAGGTTAGGGTGTTACAATTATATGTGGTGCAATACAAGGCATGTGCACTGGCATTACATTGGGTTTGCCATTCAAAAAGAATGATTCTGCTTTGCCCTAACACATGCAAAGTGTGTTAATGTACCGCAACCCAAAAGTGCTTTGACGCTTAAGGTTGGCTATGTGGTGAAGTCTGCACACATCTGTCTGTACTTTTTCCTTTGTGAACACCATTTATTTCAAATATTTTTTGGAGACAGAAAGGTTCAGCTTTTCCCCTTACATGGCTATGATGAATAGAGTAGGAGGGGGCTCTGATCTGACACCCGCTCCTAATAAGATGCTATAGCTGTTACAAAAGGTTTCTCACTAGGAAATGGCTGAACTCCAAAGCGGCTCCTATTTATTGTTATATGGCATAGGTAGCCTAGGCTCAGTATTACAATCAAAATATACAAAAGGTCCTGTCTGCAGTGTAAATATACCATGCAGCTCAAACTAGAATACAATATCATTACAAGTACTAGTAATGGAAGACAGTTAAACAAATATAGCAAGGAAATTCTTAGGCTGCAGAGCTCACACTTACATAGTTATATAGTTACATGGTTAGTCAGGTAGAAAAAAGACACAAGTACATCCAGTTCAACCATAAAAAAAATAAAAAAAAAATAAAAACATATCATACAATCCCATATACCTTATTCTATACCCACAGTTGATCTAGAGGAAGGTGAAAAACCTCAGCAGAGCATGATCCAACTTTGCTACAGCAGGGGGAAAAAATCCTTCCTGATCCCCCGAGAGGCATTTTCCTTAGATCAACTTTACCTATGTAGTGCCCCCTTGCCTTTAGCACGGGTATTGCGCTAGTAGAAAAAAAGAAGTTAGTTGGATTGGGAGAGTTACTTTGCTCTCGGTCACGATTTGTTAGGTTTGTGACCTGTATCGTTCCGGAAAGATCCACTGGCTCGGACTGCATTCTGGGGATGTGAATCTGGCTCTGGCCGGCAGTGGGAGCCAGAGGGATTTCTGGCGGATGGATTCTTCCTCAGCAGCCAATTGGAGAGGGTCTGCTCTCGCTGGGCATGCTGGGAGGGGATATATCCCATTGACAACGTCCTATGACGAAACGCGTCTGGGTAGACGTGCGGTGACGTCATCACGCTTTGGAGGAGGGTCCTTTCCTATCTGTTTGCCGGCCGGCAACATTGTGTTTTATATGCCTGTCTAACTCATCTTTAATGTGAGTATTCTGTTTTTTTATGATTTTAAATAAAAGTCCCAGCGGGATTACGCTATGTCTGCCTCTATTTATCATTCACATATGATCTAATTGGTGGAGTTGACCGAGCGGAACCCTGGTGTAGGCACTGCCCTAGGATTTGGGATTCGTCCTGGTTCCCTCAAAGGCCACGGCTGGGTCACAGTCGACTGCTGATTACAGCCATTCCTCTGGTAAGCTGCTTATACTTCTGGTGGTGGGCCACACTGAAGAGCTAAGTTTGAGCACAGTGGTGATTAATACATGGCCATCCTGACTTAAGACCAGTGGAGACTTTCTGGAGCCAAT
The DNA here is from genome assembly GCA_029574335.1 of Rana kukunoris. Classification (NCBI taxonomy): domain Eukaryota; kingdom Metazoa; phylum Chordata; class Amphibia; order Anura; family Ranidae; genus Rana; species Rana kukunoris. The sequence goes on from CM056055.1 coordinate 191,927,395, forward strand.
GTGTATTGCTATATTCCTTTGTCTGAAGGATTGTTTATCTCCACATGACTGATATATGGACTCTTTTGACTACACTGAGTCCGGGTGACAAGGCGCAGCTCTAAATCTTTGTTATATCTGGGAGTCAGGTCATGTGTCGGGGTCTTTTTTGCGTCGCCTGTGGGGGGTCCCAGAGTCGGGGTGCGGCACCCACCTTTAGGGTGTGCACGCCCATGGGCCCGGCCGGTGTGGTACACCTGGCCAAGTGTCCGGAACCTACGGAGTCTCCCTTGTCCCCATCTCCCTTGCTAAACTTCTCCAGAGCTTCTCCCATTTTCTAAAAATGTGTACCCCAATCTTTCCAATGTCTGGTTATCTTCTCCTCTGTCCATCTTTTGGTGATCCCTGAAAGCTCACCTCTTTGTGTAGGCCTATACGTCTTCCACCTAAATCTGTACTTTGACATTCTTCATCAGCTCATCCCTCACAGCTATTACTTTGTGTACTACTTCCCCCTCCCTTTTAGATTATAAGTTCCATGTGTGACTGTTCTGTCTCTTTTTTGTAGAGTGTCATTAAGCTACACAAAAGGGGTTGCTGTGGTGCTCACCTAATTTCAGAAAAGTGATACATGGGTCTGCTTCAGGTCCTAGGACATGTGACATTCCTTGAAGAAGATGGAGATAGTGACACCACCTGCATTGAGAGAATGTTAAATTAATGATGCCCATGCCAAGCAAGTGACCTCCGGTTCCCGCAATGCAGCAGGCCATCCTCTTGGCACAAGATCCAGAAGCAAGTGGGAATCACTGTATAGCAGTGCCTACTACAATCATTTTATAAACTTCCAAGGGGATCCCACAAGTATGGCCTATTTGTACCTACAGTTGTCCAAGCTGGAACAATTTAATTATGTAAAAATTGTTTTATCTGCAATTCAGCTTTAAAGTAAAAAAGAAGCAAATGCAGCCAGCACATCTAGGGACAGATAAACTGCAATATAAGGAGAAAAAAGATGCAAGGTCAATTGCTGAGTAAGCATGATAATTATTACAGTCCCCTAATCAACAGCAATGTATATAATTCATATGCAATCTATATATCAGTCCATCAGTTTATAGTAAAGTTCATTAAATTAAAGGCAGCAGCTGTCCTTAAAGTATAGCCAGCTCTGTAATAAAGACAAGAAGAGAGAGAAAGGGAAGCACCACCTAAGTGTAGAGGTTAAAAGATAATTTATGCCTATCTCCCCGGCCATTCTCGTCTATCCGGTGCCTGCGTTTCACGCTGGTTTTCTTCTTGGTTTCCATAGGACGCCCATAGGAGCTGCAACTGATCTCTACAACCCTGTGGACAGCATGACACACGAAGGACGGTCTGGGGAAGCCCCCCACCCCCTTTGCTTTGTTGAGCTTGATACCAGCTAACATCTTGTAAGTATTTTTTATCATTGTGGAATAACTGAGTTTTTAACATCTACACTGAGGCGGTGTACACACGACCGGTTTTCTCGGCAGAATCCAGCAAGAAACTCGATGAGAGACGTATTCTGCCGAGAAAACCGGTTGTGTGTACACTTTTCGCCGAGAAACCCGTCGGGAAACTCGTCAAGCCAAAAAGTGAGCATGTTCTCTATTTCCTCGTTGGGCAATGGGAAAATTTGGCTCGACGAGTTTTTTAACTGCCGAACTAGGAAATCGACGGGGAAAACGATGTGGTTTTTTTTTCTCTCCTTTCTAAACTGGGTTTGAGTCCAGGAAAAGGGTTTTATACTTATCTCTCCCAAAGTTGACAATGTTGCCTCCAAAAGCCATGCTTGCTGAAACATGTTCAGAATCCAACACACATTTAGATGTATCAGATGTTTGGTACCCTGCCGTACTCTGTGGTTCCTATAGCAGTCCCCTTCGTCTCTCCTGTATCCTGTAGTGATATACTGTATGGTCTTGGGGAAGGAACCATAGCACGCCAAGTGTGACCAAAAATCTGAGGCTCATGTAAGAGCCCTTTCCCACTGCCAGCACCCGAAAAACGCCTTTAAAGCACTGCAAAAACTAGCGGCGCTTTACCAACGTTTTTCGGGTGCTAGCTGGGCACTTTTACCCCCGAATAAAGGGTTAAAAGCGCACACAAAGCGCCGCTGCCGAGGTGCTTTACAGGTGCTATGGCGGCGCTGCCCATTGATTGGCTGCTCCTAAAGCGCCTCAAAAAAGCTGCTTGCAGGAATTATTTTTACATCCTGCCAGCGCAGCGACCCAGTGTGGAAGCACTCTGGTATTGCAAATGAGGCTTTTTTCAGGCACTTTACAGGCACTATTGTTAGCGCTAAAGCACCTGAAAAACGGCTCCAGTGTGAAAGTGGTCTTAGTGTTGGATGCTGAAGCAGCGATCAGCAGCGTGGGCAGAAGAAAGGGTAAGTATTAACTTTTCAACGCCTTTGATTAAAAAATTGTAAAAATTGATGGGCATTTAAAATGTCGTTTTTTTCCCCTAAACTTCCCCCCTAAACTTGGGGTGCGTGATATACGCGTGTTATATGGGGATAAATACGGGTACTTATTTCTGTATTATGTGTTGTTTTTAAACATTTGTTAATACATTCTTTATAAATTTTACTTTTGATGTCTGAGGTGTGACTCTGCAAAAGTCCCATGGGCTATTTAGTTTTTTGTTGTGTGCATGTGTGCATGTGTGTTGTGTGCATACTATTAGGGACTGAGCACAAGCTCTACCCATATCACATCAGCTCTCTCTTTTTCCTTGATATAAATATTGTTATCTGCATCATTGAATCAAAAACTATTGAAGCTGAGGATCAAACATTTTTAGATGATCAATGACAGCCCCACTTTTGAAATCTCAGACACTGAAAATGAGATCCCATTATTCAACATGACTTCTTGCAGGGAGAATTACAAAATAAACAGTGAAATGGATCCTCACAATTTACAGATTTGGTGTTAACAAGTTACTGTTATCCAATTTGGGTTTTTCAACTTTCAGCATTCGTGGGAGTTTTTTTTTTTTTCAGCCGACAGACATTGAACTAAAATAGAGTATCCTCATATAGAACTTGTACTGGACTTTAGTTAACACTAACCTCACAGCTAAGCTTAAATCCTTCCAAGGAAAAAAAAATCCTTCCAAGAGAACAGATTGTCACTCAGTGGCAACGCTCATATGCAAATACTCAACATGAATGTTTGTTATGGCAAGTTCCTTGGTGGTTTATAGAGATGAGTGAGAACCATTATCCTAAGGAGTTCATGAATATGGCAAAATGCTAAGCTCAATGCTGTGTGTTTATTAGTAGTACTTTGTATCTGTAGGACCTGTAGAAGGTTTTGGTTCCAGAAAAGTTAGAGAATGATGCCAATGTAAAGCTTAACCTGTCTCCTTCTCCAGGACAAGCTTGTGTTCAACCACTTCAATTCCGGAAGGTCTTACCCCTTCATGACCAGGCCATTTTTTGCTATTTGTCACTGTGCTACTTTAACTGGCGATTGCGGGGTCATGCAATGCTGTACACAAACATAATTTATATATTTTTTTTTCACAACAGAGCTTTCTTTTTGTGGTATTTGATAATTTTATATTTTGTGCTATAAACTTAAAAAAGCATATATATATATCTATCTATCTATATATATAGATGGATATATATATCTAGATAGATAGATAGATAGATAGATAGATAGATAGATAGATAGATAGATAGATAGATAGATAGATAGATAGATAGATAGATAGATAGATAGATAGATAGATAGATAGATAGATAGATAGATAGATCTATATATATCTATATATATATATATATACATTTTTTAATTATTTATAAAATGAAATGTTATTACTTTACATTTTGTATTTTTACTCTGAAATGCCTTAACAGTAGAAGACTTAGGAGATTTAAGATTTATATAATGTATATTTCATAACAGTATTACCCCTTTATTACAGTTTAGCAGCGTATTCTTTTTTACTTCCTGTTATAAAACATATCCAATGAAAACAGTTTAAAAATCAAATTTCTTCATACTTTCAGGCCAAAATGTATTCTGCTACATGTCTTTGGTAAAAAAGAAAAAAACAATAAGTGTATATTGCTTCATTTTTTTGGTGAAAGTTATAGGCCCAGATTCACAGAGCGATTACGCCTGCGCAACAGGAGATGCGCGTGCGTAAGTCTAAATGTGCGCGTGCGTTTCGATGCACGGCATCCCCAAAACGAGATACGCAAGAAATCTACTTTTTTTTGTCCGGCGTAATTTCGTTAGACAGGTGCATCCGTCCGCGCAAAACTGCGCTAGACAGACCATTGATTTGCTAGTCAAATATGCTAATGAGGGACTTACAGGGATCCACAAAAGAACGTTAGGGCAGCGCAGGCTACGCAGTGTGCGCAACAGCAAAATGTCCTGTCTAAAATTAGACCATATAAAAGCTGGTCTAAAAAGAGAAAAAAAGTCTACATTTTAGATAAATCAACACTGTTAGTGAGGAGCTCAGCAGTCACACGTGTTGCACAACAATCTGTACGCCAACATGCCAGGGGCATCGTCGCGCAAAGCGATACTACTGACTTTAGATGAACAAAGAAGGAGGAGGGCACGGAGGATGGCACGGGAGAGGATATACCGCACACGCATAGACCTGTTTGGCATGAGTGATTCTGAGGTGTATCGCATATTCAGATTCACCCCTCATGCCATCATGGAATTAACCACAACCCTACAGGAGGACATCACCAGCCCAACACAACGCTCACATGCAGTGCAGCCACTGGTCAAGGTCATGGCAACACTCCATGTCCTTGCCAGTGGCTCTTTTCAGCGTACAAGTGGAGTGGTGGCTGGGATGTCACAATCCTCCATGAGCAGATGTGTGCACCAGGTTGTCCCTGCAATCCTCAGACGCATGGCCAACCAAATCATCAAACCCACCACTGAGGACCTGCGGCTGAAGGCAATGACAGATTTCTACAGAATTGCCAGATTCCTATGCACCGTGGGGGCCATTGATTGCACACATGTGGCACTCCAGCCCCCCCATGAGACAGAGCACATGTACCGCAATCGGAAGCATTGGCATTCCATCAACACACAGGTGATAGTCGATGCCCAAGGACTCATATGGCACATCCGTGCCAAACACCCAGGGTCCAGCCATGACAGCTACATATACAATCAAAGCCACATCCGAATGGAATTCGAACAGAACGTGTATGGGGCCACCTGGCTGGTTGGTGAGTGACATGGGTGGCAGGCATGACTGTACCCCCCCATTATGCACACATCACAAGGGGCACATGCATGACTAACATCCTGTCTTTTCCCTTACAGGTGACTCTGCATATGCACTGGGACCCCATCTCATGACTCCTATCCGGAACCCCCAAACCCCAGGAGAGGAAAGATACAATCAAGCACCTGCCCAAACATGAGCAGTGGTGGACCGCACCTTTGGCCTCCTGAAGTCACGTTTCCGATGCCTGGATAAGTCTGGGGGTACCCTCTTGTATTCCCCAAACTTCGTGTGCCAGATCATCGGTGCATGTTGCATGCTGCACAACTTCGCAGTGAGAAAGGGCCTGCAGATTGACCTACGTGATGACCTGACCCCTGAACCAGACAACCCCCCCTAACCGAGGGTCCCCCGTCTTCTGAGGGAAGAGCAGCCAGGAGACAGCACACATTGGGCATCTTTGCACGTTAAACACATACATTAATCATGGCACAATGAGAATGCATGCATGCACACCACTGTGGTCCCTAGCACACACACCCCACATCCTCATCAAATTGGATTGGTACCAGTCCACCATGCAGGACTTGTGAGCAGCAACGCCACGCCAAGGCTCCAATTATGTCACTGTACATTCATACACCATTCACACGGACCTGGGGATCACTTCTCCCTGGTCCTGGGGAACGCTACTCCACCAAAATTGAGGGTGACACCCCTTTTCCGGCAGGAATGTCACCCCCACATTCTAACAGCATTCACAACCCAAAAAAAAAAATGATCAGCAAAATCAAAAACGTTCCAGCAAAAAAAAAGGGGAAAAAAATTAGTGCCCTTGACGTGAGCCACGCCTGGGGAGCCCCCGGCCACGGCCCCGGCTCCTCAGGGGAGACTCATGGGGAGGGGGAAAACCGGGGAAGGAGGAGCAGCCTCTCATCTCTGCCCACCTGGCAGCCTGCCCTCCAAGGCCACGGCTATTCTGTCCAGGGCACCACCTAGTGTTGCCGTGTTGGCCTGGATAGCCTGGGTGAGGGCCCTCACATCCTGCCCAACGCCTGCTGATGTAGTCTGCAGGTCGTTAAGGCAGTTTGTGAAAGCCCGGGAGTGGGAGTCCAGGTTCCCCAGCGTATCCTTGATGGAGGACAGGCTCTCCTCCATCCGCACCAATGTCTGGCTGACCTGTCCCAGATGGCGGGTCTGGAGGAACTGGTCCCTTCTCAGAGTGGCGGGCAGGAGATCGGGCACCCCCCTGGTCTTGTGGGTTGCCTTCCTGCCTCCAGCTGATGCTTGTGGCCGGGGAGAAGGGGAGGCCCTTGGGAGAGGAGCCATGTTGGGGGAGGAGGGGGGGGCTCCCCCTTAGGGAGGGCTGGCTGCTGCCAGTCAGAGGGGAAGAGTCCTCCAAAACCAAAAGTCCAGTGCCTGACATGGACTCCTCCTCCTCATCAAACTCCTCTTCCTCAACCTCCTCCTCTTCAACCTCCTCCGCGGACTCCGGCCTTGTCGGGGGGGCCTCATTAGGCTGCTGTCCTGGGGATGGTGCGGTCAGGCCAGAAGGCCCTGCACCCTCCTGCACATCTGTGGATGACACAAAACATTCACAGGTTGGAGGATCCACACACTTGCCACATATTCCCTTTCACCCCCTCCCCCACACATGCTACACACCTGATATAAAAAAAAAAACTTACCTGGCACCACGGGCTCCGGACTTGAGTCAAAGCCGGGCAGGCCCTCCACTTCATGCCGATGAAAGGTCAGGGCCACCGCATGCTCCTCTGCTGTCAGCCTAACACGGCATGGTGGGCCCCCTCCTGTGCCCCTGGCATGGGCAAGCATTTTGGCCAACTTCTTTTTGACCAGACGCCGGAGGTCATTAATCTTTTTGTCACTTCCCAGACCCGTTCTGTGTCTCCCCCTCCCCCGCTGAATTGACCTGCTCAGTGATGAGGTCCAAAATCTCCCTCCTCCTGGCCGGGGTGGTGTTGGCACTGTCCGGGCTGTGGAGGAAACGCCCATAATCGCTAATGGCCCGGGCAAGAATTATTTTTTCCCCCAAAGTAAAATCTCTCTGTCATACTGAAAAAAAACACTCCCAGTCAACAAAAATCTGTCACAAAAACAAGCACAACCAATCAAGCAAGAACACACACAAAGAGAAAACTAACACCCAAAAAATCACACAAGCACTCAGCAAAAAACAGTCACAAAAACAAACAGCAACAATTAACCACTTAAGACCCGGACCAATACGCTGGTAAATGACCCAAGGTGTTTTTGCGATTCGGCACTGCGTCGCTTTAACAGACAATTGCGCGGTCGTGCGACGTGGCTCCCAAACAAAATTTGCATCCTTTTCTTCCCACAAATAGAGCTTTCTTTTGGTGGTATTTGATCACCTCTGCGATTTTTATTTTTTGCGCTATATACAAAAATAGAGCGACATTTTTGAAAAAAAAACACTATTTTTTACTTTTTGTTAAAAAAAAATCAAATAAACTAAATTTTAGTCAAACATTTAGTCCAAACATTTATTTAGGCCACAATGTCTAGTAAAAAAAAAAAATCGCAATTAGCCACATGTCTTTAGCGGGAAAAAAAAAAAAATCGCAGCGACACTAAACAGCGATCAGAAAAATGATAGCTTAGTGACGCTGGCAGCGGGATAGGGAGCGAAAGGGTTAACTAGGGCGGTGAGCGATCAGAGGGGGTTAAATGACTTTATTAGTGACGCTGGCAATGGGGGGGCTAGGGAGTCCTGAAAGGGTTAACACTAGGGCGGTGATGTTTTTTACAGGGGGTGCCTGTCACAACTTTATTAGGGGGGGTGGGGGGGCTATCCTGAACACTAAATGCAGTGATTAAATCACTGCATTACAGTGCCTGTCACACTGTGACAGGGGGGTGGGGGGGGCAGTGATTAAATCACTGCATTCAGTAACACTGTGACAAGGGGGGTGGGGGGGGCGATCACAAGGGGTTAATATGCCTATGTGAGTGTGTGTCAGTGTTGTGTTGGTGCACACTTACTTGTGATGTCTTCTCTCATCAGCAGCGCTGGGAAACAGCGCTGCGATGAGAGAATACATAATTTCCTCCTTTCTGTGTAAACACAGGAGGAGGAAGTGACAGGCTGGGAGCGCGCTCCCATTGGCTGGGAGCGATCGCGGGGGGGGCGGAAAACACGGACATCCGCCCGCAGATCCCGGATCGCTCCCAGAGGTAGGGAGACCCCCGCACGCCGCAGAGGGGGTCCCGATGGGACCCCCGAACCGCACTCAGGCGGGGACGTAAATTTACGCCCTTGTGCCTGTACGAGCCATGTTGTGGCCGTATATGTGCGTGCGGGGGTCTTTAAGTGGTTAAGCAAGAAAACAAACGAGCAGAAATATATCAAACAAACAGTCTCTCAAACACTTATCAAAAAACACTTTCAAAGATCTACTAACAAACACTTGATCACACAGTACACTAATCTGACAAATACAAAACACAACGCAACTAACAACGGGACAAAAGCACTTTGTTAAATGGGAAGGGACAAAGGGATGTACTTTTGCAATGGAAGTGCGTTTGTGTCTGTCTATTTATGCTGTCTGCGTAGTCCTTAGTCTATTTCCAATTTCACTGATTGCACCGTTCCCGAGTTGTGAGCATGCGCACAGCGGAGCTGGCCATGGTCTCCTTCAAGCACGCATGCGCGAGCCGGCCGGCCCTTCATTTGCATGGGGTCACGGCTCATTTCAATGTAACATGCCCACGTCCTTCGCCTCTGAAATAACGTTACGCATGCGCAACTTTCTGCGAAAAAGCTACGAGAATAGGGTGATTACGCGGCTACATTGCGCAAGTCCAACGTAAAGGCGGTGCGCTACGCCGGTCCAATAATGCGCAGATGTACCTGAATCTGGCCCAAAGCGTCTATAACCTATATATACTGGAATTGTAATTAATTTATTTTTATACTAGTAATGGCGGTGATCAGCGACTTTTAGTGGGACGGCGGACAATCTGATATTAACTGAAATTTCGTGGGAACTGGCCAACTGCCACTGACATCTTCAGTGACACTATTAGGCCCCTTTAACATGGATGTTCCGATTGGGGACTGTTTGTCAGTTTTTCAGGCGGAGCTGATAGGAACTTCCATTCTTTTCTATGTAGTGCGATGGGTGTAAACTGACATGCGTCCGTTTACACCCACCTACATTCAATATGATCTGCCAAAAACAGATGTATGAGGACATGGTTCAGTGCTAATAATATAAACGGACAATGTACTCATGACACTGGCTGGGAAGGGGTTAACATCTGGGGCAATCAAAGGATGATATGTGTGCCTAACAATGTTTACTATGTGTAATGTGAGCTGATTTTACTTTGACTTTGCAGGGAAGCATAAACCGTCACATTGCCGCTGTCAGAAGAGAGCTTTGTGATGTTTACATACACAAAGCTCTCTCCCGTCACTCGATCCGATGATCTGTGGGTCCCCAACATAAATCATTGGCCAGGAACCTCTGATTGGCATGTGCTAGATCCAGTGACAGCACAGCTTGGCGGGCGTGTGAGCACATCCACCACTGCCCAGAAACGCAGAATTAAGTATATATGTGATTCTGCGCAGGCAGCCCGCACTGTAGCAGTAAAACTACAATGCGTAGTTGGCAAGTCGTTAAAGTGATACTGAATCCACTACTTAAAGCAGAGGTCCGCCCACCGCTGAAAAAAAAAACAAAGCCAGCAGCTGCACATAATGCATGTTGAGTCTGACAGGCACCACTGCCTATCAAACTTGTTCTTTGAAGTCAATAGTATTGCCTGCTGTGCAATAGTTCCATGCTGAATCCCCATTGGACTGTAAAAACAAAAACAAAACAGGCATTCAGAAGGTGGCCAGTTCCTCAACACCTGCAAACTTCTTCACAGCCACCTCTGAAAAGTGATCCACATTGGATTATTTTTTCAGGGATGCGGTTAACACTGCCATTAGTATGAAAGAGACCTTAATTATATGCTGTACCTGTCGAAATAGGAGCACATGTTTTTTTAGTTCACAATAGTAAACGATCCTTCCTTGAGCCTAGGTTCACACTTGTGCAATGTGAGAAGCAGCGCAATTACAGTGCCGATTCCCGTAAGGCATCTCTCCCGCAGGCAGTTTATACTGCCCTCTGCGCAGTGGCGTATCTAGGGTATGGCAGTCATGTCAAGTGCCATGGGCGCCATAGGAAGGGGGCGCTGTTGAGTGGCTGGGCAGCAAGGCACTTACCAGGGTATCTTTTTCCCTCCTCCCGAGCATAGGCAGGATCTCCTTTTCAGCACCTTTGCTGATGGACATTGGCAGCGCAATCCCTGCTGCGTTCAGCAACAGCCCTCCCCTGTTCTCCCAGGCTCTTCCATTCCATCTGGTCGGTATTGGCAGCGCACAAAGAAGAAGGAGGAACATTCGTTTCTCCTCTCATCTGTGAAAACTGAGGCCTTAAGTGATGAAGATTTCATCACTTCCAGTATTGGTTCTGCATTTACCTGGCCTTGGAGGGCAGAGGAGGGATCAGGGGTCTAATCTAATCCCTAATCAGATCTAATAAACCCCAGATTTTTCCACAAATAGGATATGTTGCTACCCAAGGTATCACAAGGGATGATAAATATCACTAGTTTTGTTAGGCGTTTTTTTTGTTAAGGTTATCTGAGAGATGGGTTTCAAATGTTTGTGACAGGGGCGCAGTTTTAGTGCTTGCCATAGGTGCTATTTACACTAGATACGCCTCTGCCTCTGTGAACCTCTGCGGGTGTCAATACAATATTAATGACATCCCCAGATCCCTTCACAGATCGCAGTGCGAACTGTGAACTCGCACAGGAATCAGATCGCATAAGTGAGAACACCCATGCAATCCGATTTCAGTGTGTGTGGGGGGGGGGGGGCGGTGCACCTTTTTGTGCAAATTCAATGCGAGTTCAGTCATACAACTGTAAGGCCCCATACACACGAGCAAATTAATCTATTCAAATCGGTCGGACCGACCGATTTGAACAGATTTGTCTGCTGGCCGTTTTGGTTTGATCGCTGTACACACGATCAAACCAAAATCCCCGCTAGCAGACAGCGCGGTGACGTCGCGGTGACGTTGACGCCGCCATTTCACCGCACCAGGAAGTAAATTACTTCCATTCGAATCCATTCTACGCATGTGCGAGAAGATATGTCTGCTGGTTAGCGTACTAACCAGCAGACATGTCGGGCGGACGGATTCCCAGCCGACAGATTTTAAAGCATGCTTTAAAATCTGTCGGGTGGCCAAATCCGTCTGCTCGCCCGTACACACGATCAAATCTGTCTGCTGGGACGGTCTGTCAGACCGTTTCCAGCAGATAGATTTGATCATGTGTACGCGGCCTAAGAGTGAACTCGCATTGCACAGACATCGCATGCAATTGGCCCCACAGCAATGTCTGGGTTCGCACAAATGTGAACCCAGGCTAAAGGAAATCCTCTGGTTCATTCAATTGGAACTTCATTGCCAGAATTGGTTAAAGCCAAATATGCCAGGCAGTGAGTCTGCACATGCATATGTTTGTGTACATAGCAATGAATCCTAACAAAGGAGAGTGGCATGCCTTAGAAGACACATCAATGAATTCTATCAAGGAAGGATCATTATTATTGTGGACTAATGAAACGTGTTTCTTTTATGACAGATAACATTTAGGGTAGATTCAGACAAGCAACTAAATCTTCCTTTCCTTTGAAGCCTGAGCCACATTTTGGATCGCGCTTCAGATGCTACTGACAGGAGGTGAGAAAGTGATGCCTCAGCTGTTTTAAGCCCAATGTTTTTGGCAAACGTGTCACAATAATCTCTACATGTTGGGTAAACGGTGCTGAAGGCTTAAATTATGCAGGGGAGCAATTAGAATGACTCAAACACGCATATTTGCTGCTCTCCATTCACACGACTACACGAAGGCTAACTGTTTAATGATCACTGTTGGCACATTCAGTTTGATTTACTAAAGGCAAAAAGACTGTGCAGTTGCTCCAGAGCTTAGTAAATGAACAGAAGCTCTGCTAACTTCTATTTACCATTCATGTGTAAGCAAAAAAATGCAGCCTGAGCTTTTTAGGCTGGGCTTCTCCTAAGGGTCACAGGAGTGGAAATTTGTTTTGCACTCTTGTGACACGTTTTCAGCGGAGATCGGTCTGAAGTCCGCTCTGCGCTGACGTCACTGCCATCAGTTGGGGCAGAGCGTCATCCCGACTTCCAAGTCTGGATCCTCCAGCTGCCCTGATTGATGGCAGTCTCAGCGAGCCGCACAGCCTCTTCCCGCCCCTCCATGGCTCAGCGCTCCAATGAGCGTGCAGGAGCAGAGAGGAAAGACGCTGACTGACAGTCAGCAGCTTTCCTCTCGGGGATCTGTGGGAACCAAGCCATTGGCGGTGTTCGGTGGCTCGGTTCTCAGTGGAGAGATGCCCGGGGACAGATAGAGCATTGGTCTGATGCTCAATCCATCGAGGTAAGTATGATTAGAAAAAAAAATTGTTGAAATACTTCTCTTTTAAACTAATTTCCTAAGCTCTGGAGTAACTTTGCAAAGTGAACAGTCTATTTGGCTTTAGTAAATCAACCTCATTGTTTATCTTTTGGTGAGCATAATGTTCATCTTTCGGTGAGTCTCTTACTTGTTTTGGCCCATTGAATAAGAGGCTGATTTACTAAAGTTGTTGGTCAGCTCCCAGAAATGCCTCAATAGCTCCAGAATAGAAGGAATGAGGGACACCTATCTGGTTAAACCCACATGTGCTTTTTTACCACTACTATTCCTTTATATTGGCTTTTGGAATTTACAAATGCAGCAATTTAGAAATCAGATGAAAGGTTTAGTGCTGGAAAACGATTTTTGATAGATAAAAAGTGCATTTTATATAACTATAACTATATAGATCAGACCAAAATGAGGGAAAAATGAGGAGGAATGAGGGACAGAGTAACATTGCTCGAAATCAGGGACAGTTGGGAGCTATACATCTCTCCAAAGAGGAGGCCAACAGCAATGGCAACTTTGTAAAACATGTAACTTTTCTCATTCGATTTAAAGAAAAAAAATATATATAATAAAATTAGTCTTTAAAATATAACTCTTTTCCAGGCCCCACTTACAAAAAGATATTGCTAAAATAGAACACAGAGACGGAAAACAAAAATGGTGAAAGTCCAAATCTTTATTAAAGTGGATGTAACAATGTAGAATATAAGATTTCCTATCATCTGTGCCCAGTCTTGCCACACAGAGTTAATCCAGATCTGAGAAATCCTCTTTTATGTTAAGTGAAATTGAACAGCCTTCCAGATAAAACCCTGCCTAAAGCAAAAGTCTGTTTTCTCTCTTCTTGCTTTGAGTGAGAGGTTATTTACATATCTAGCTAGGACGTGTTTATCATATGTTATGTTTTGTTTATCATAACATGAGGTGATATAACATCATAACACATCCTAGTAATATACAATGAACTTTGGATAACCTCTTGTTATGATAAACATGTCCAAGCTAGATATGTAAATAACCTGTTACTGAAAGCAATAACAGAGAAACGGACTTTATAATTTGGCAAGTTTTTATCTGGAATTCTGTTAATTTGCACTGAACTTTAAAAGAGGATTACTCAGCGCTGGATTAACTCTGTGTGGCAAGACTGGGCACAGATGATAGGAAATCTTATACTCTACATTGTGACATCAAAAAAAAAATTTGGGGGGTTTACATCCACTTTAAACCAATTTCTTCCTCAAAAATGGTGAAAGTCCAAATCTTTATTCAACCAATTTCTTCCTTAAAAATTGTGAAAGATCTGGGGGAGAAAAAATACCAGGAGAGATTTTAGGAACTTTATATGTACAGTCTGAAGGAGATAAAGGAAAGGGGATACATGATTGATATTTTAGAAATACTGAGAAAGTAGTTGATGCTTGGGACAGACTTTTCAGCAGAGGCATTGAGTCCATCAACAGTAAATGGATTCAAACATGCTTGGTATATACATATTCAGACAAAATTGTTACAAAAAAGTGGCTCTAATTTCAGAACGTTTTTTATCTTGATGCATTGTATGCATCAAGATAAAAAACCTTCCGTGTGCAGCAGCCCCCTCAGCCCCCTAATATTTACCTGGGCTCCATGTCGATCCAGCGATGTTGCACGAGAGTCTCGGCTCTCACTCCTTATTGGCTGAGACAGCAGCAGAATGCCAATCAATCAAAGTCAGTGAGCCAATGAGGAGAGAGAGGGCCGAGTTGGGACAATCGGCTTGCTGTGGGGGTATTTGGCAGGAGGGAGGGGCCAGAAGTTTTGGTAAGGGACCCTAGAGGAGGAAGATCTAGACTGCTCTATGCAAAACGACTTCACATAGAAGGTTAGTATAACATGTTTGTTATTTTTAAACAAAAAAAAACAAGACTTTAATATCACTTTAAATAAAAGAATGTAAAACCCTCCAATTTTTATTTAAAAAAACATGTATACATATGTAAAAATGGGTTAGGCCTCGTATACACAACCATTTTCCTCGACAGAATCCATCAAGAAGCTCGGTGGCAGAGCTTTTTTGCCGAGGAAAACGGTCATATGTATGCTTTTCATCAAGAAAACTGACGTGGAACTCGACGAGGAAAAAAGAGAACAAGTCTTTTTCCTCGTCGGAAGTATTAATTTCCTCGTCGGGCTGGTTTTCGATGAGAAACACGTTTGTGTGTATGCTTAGAAACCTGCGCATGCTCAGAATAAAGTATGAGACGGGAGCGCACCTTCGGTAAAAGTAGCGTTTGTAATGGAGATAGCACATTTGTCACGCTGTAACAGACTGAAAAGTGCAAAATCGTCTCTTACCAAACATTTACTAACACGCAGTAACATGAGATTAGCAAAAGCAGCCCCAAGGGTTGTGCCAGTGGAACGAACTTCCCCTGCTGTCTATTTGTTGTACGTCACCGCGTTTGAGAACGAGGAGATTTGGTCTTGACAGTGTGTACGCAAAAACAGCTTGTCGAGTTTCTCGACAAGCCTAACAAGGAACTCATCGAGGAAAACGATGTGTCTTTTCCGACGCGTTCCTCGGTCGTGTGTACGAGGCCTTAGACTTGATGGACCACGTGGCTCTTTTTTCTGCCTTCACTCTTCTAAGTTTCAACATTTCTTTATCCCCTCAGAAAATTAAACCATTATAAGGCCATGCCGTGAGCTCTGTAAATAATCTTTATTGCTAAAACTGATTTGTTATTTTCTGTACATAGTTCTACATATCTAGTGTGACCGAAGAGAACATTTATAACTTGCGTCAAAGCCACAATTACTGTATAAGCACTTGGGGGGCATTAGAAAAACTAGAAAGGTCTTGGAAGGAGTCCTGGGTATAGGCGCTTACCACGCAACCACAGCAGTACAATACAATCATTTTTTGCAGTACACCATTCAAATTAGTTTCAGACAGCTTTATCATGGGTTGTGTTATTACATGCCCTTTAGAAATAAATTGTTACATTCTCTGGTCAATAGAACTTTCATATTCCTTTATGCAGAATATTGTGGTGGATTCTCAACTGATAGTAAAATGTCCTTGGTTAGGAGTGCTTGTTAACTTGCTTTGGGCAAAGCTTGGATACATCAAGAAATAAACCAAAACAAATAGCCTTGCCTTTAAGTAGTTTCCTTATTACTTTTAGTTTATTCAATTCGGGCCATTGTCAGCCAATTTAATGGAAGATTATAGCCTAAGACAAAAAAAGAAAGAAAGGAATGCCAACCAAAAAGGATTTTTTTTCCTCCATCTGCGCAGGTGTTTATTGACTTGTTTCAATTTTAAAAGCCACCTCAATGAATGTGCAAGCAATTCACTGTGGCCTAGAGTGCTTGTCCCTAGGACATCTAAGTAAAGTAAATATGTAACTTACTTTGTACAGCCATAGATGGGGTGATTTTTGAAGACCTTCAACTGAATTTTCACAGGTCACCAATGAGTGGATGCCATCATCATTAACAAAGACATGCATTTCTGGAATTTTAATGGAATTGGGGATGGCACATTAGCGGCAGATTTTGATAATGAGTCACCCCTAATACTCGGGAGGGTGTGACTCCCATTGTGGGTGGTATTCTTTTCACGGTTCCTTAAGTGGGTTTTAATATAAAGAATTTCACATTATTTTCTTGATTGAGTGGTCATCAGAATGCGAACGCTTAATGGCCACGCCGCCGCCGGATAGCCTTGAACGCAGATTAAAGTGCCGGAGATGAAGGAAGAAGCTTAGGCTGTATTGGCATATCCTTGGAATGGATGACTTCATTTAAATTGGTCATGTACGATTTTTTTTTGTTGTATTGTTATAACAACACCTATAACACATCATTGTTTGAGTGCAGGAAGCATCTTGTTTTACCTGTTTCTATGCATATTTTACAACAATTTTATGTTTAACCCCTTTGTGCTGAGCTACAAAACCTTGAGAACATCAAGCAAAACTAAAAAAAAAGCTGTTCATCTGTTCATTTTTTGTATCGCTCTTTAAAAAAACATAAAATGTTCCAAAAATTTTGGGGCATGTGCCGGCAAAGGTACCCTCCCATTTAAAATATCCTATCTCTGGATTCTTAGTAAATATAGCCATTATCAATATTTCATTCTGATACAGCTTTGACTCTTCTGCTATTCTGTGCCTTTTTTTCCTATGGTTTTTATGTTATGTTTATTATTACAGTTATTTATTAAGC
Organism: Rana kukunoris; assembly: GCA_029574335.1. Lineage (NCBI taxonomy): Eukaryota > Metazoa > Chordata > Amphibia > Anura > Ranidae > Rana > Rana kukunoris. The sequence goes on from CM056055.1 coordinate 191,944,384, forward strand.
TTCAACAATCCATGCAATTTCTTACATACTGTATATTCATATCAGTCCCCGCCCTCAAGGAGCTTACAATCTAAGGCAACTTTGGCCAATTTAGACAGGATCCAGTTAACCTACTAGCATGTTGTAAATGTTCCAATCCCCTGCTAGGCAGAGATACATCATGTCCTCAAAGCTTACAATTATCTCTTCAAAGAGAACTTTTACTGTTTCCATGCAATTTATCACTTTGATGCAAACCATTAATATATTTCCTTAAAGGGTCCCAAGGGTAGCCACTGTATTCTGTACAATCTAAGGCTGAGACCTCACATACCATACAGTTTAGTCAGGATGCAGTTATGTTGTACATTTTCCAATCCCCTACTAGGCAGAGAAATTTTAGATAACCCCTACATATTTGCCCATTAACATCATGTCCTCAAAGATTAGCATTATTTCTTTAAAAATTATTTTTACTGTTTCCATACAATTTATCACTTTGATGCAAACCATTAATATTTCCTTATAGGGTCCCAAGGGTAGCCACGATTCGTACTCTAATGCCGCGTACATATAGTTTGCAGACAATATAACTTTTGCGCAAACCAATCAATATACGCTTATTGTGATTTTTATTACCAAAAATATGTAGACGAATATATATTGACCAAAAACTGACAAAGAAATTTGATTTTTAAAAACATTTTTGGGGATATTTATTAAAGCAAAAGTTAAAAATATATATTTATTTTTCAAAATTGTTGCTCTTTTTGTGTTTATAGCGCAAAAAATAAAAACCGCAGAGATGATCAATTACCACCAAATTTGTTTGGGTACAGCGTCACACGCAATTGTCAGTTAAAGCGACACAGTGCCATATTGCAAAAAATGGCCAGGTCAGAAAGGGGGTAAATACTTTCGGGGCTGAAGTAAGAAAGCGAGGTCAGAGCATATTGACCCCTTAAGGGATGATCAAGGAAAGTTGGTTACAAAAGACAAGGAGAAGGCATCTGTACTAAATGCATTTTATTTTTGAGTTTTCACAAAGGGAAAGAAGGGGTATAGTAACACAGACTGTATTGTTAATACCACATTACAGGAATTACCCTTGAGGCTAACAGAAGCCAGTGTCAGAAATAGATTTGAAAAAAATTAACATATATAAATCACCAGGACTAGAGGCTTACACCTGGGAGTCCTTAAAGAACTTGGGCAGGTTATTCCTAATTTTCAAGGACAACTTACTGACCTTAAACTACAGGTCAGTCAGTCTAACATCAATAGTTTGTAAATTATTGGAGGGGATGATAAGGCACTATATCCAAGAATTTGTTGATGAAAACAGCATAATTATTAGTAATGAGTATGGATTTATGAAAAATCATTCTTGCCAGACCAATCTATTCTACAAGGAAGTGAGCTGGATAAAATAAGGCCTGTGCATGTGGTGTATCTGGATTTTACAAATGCATTCTATACAGTTTCCCATAAACATTTAATTTACAAACTAAGGTCTGTAGGTATGGACCATAGAATGGACCATGGATAGAAAACTGGTTACAGGTGCGCGTTCAAAGGGTGGTGATAAATAGCAAATGTGAATAGAAGTGATCACTGCAACTTTCTAAGTACAGAATAATGTTAATAATTAATTATATGTTAAAAATACTAAACAAGTGTAATGATGAGTGATCAAAGTCCACAATATCCAAATGTATTGAAACAATTCTTCCAGAAGATATATGAGAGAAAATCTTCTAAACAAAATCTTTGTGACTTCACAGTCGCTTAATGCTCACAGAACTCTTACCTTAGTAAGAAATATAGTCATCCTTATAGACCTCATATGGTGAGTGCAGGTTTACGGCTCCAGGTCTCCAATTTTCAGATGTGGTGAAGGTTCCAATTCTGGATGGTGTTAGACCAGGCTCCAAGCTCCATATGGTGGTGGCAACCTTCCGGACTCCCAATACCACGTTGAGCTCAAGGTTCTGGATATTAAATGAAAAATAACCTCCCATAGTGTAAAACGTATAAACAATGCAGGTTTGTTTCAAATCCAAATAGATTCTTACATTAAAAAAAGTTTAAAAATGCTTGTAAAGCACAAACACTGCGTTACTGGTGCCTCTTACGTCACTTCCGGTCCGCTTTGTACATCCGGCCATACCCTACAGGTTACATCACAGCACGTGACTTCATCGGGGTATAAATAGCGAATACTCAGAATAGTCTGGTGTGGTATGTAGGGTACCCCAAGGATCTGTTCTGGATCCAATTCTGTTTAATGTATTCATAAATTATATAGAGGTTGGCATAAATAGTTAAATCTCAGTGTTTGCTGACGATACAAAGTTAAGCAGGGCAATATCTTCAAAAGAGGACATGAATAAAACAATGGGGTGGGCAACTACATGGCAAATGAGGTTTAACATTGAAAAATGTAAAGGAATGCATTTGGTGGCTAAAAATATGAATGCAAGTTACACGCTAGAGGTCTTAATAAATTATAAGCTTTAATAAATAATAAGCTTTAATTCTTTAAACAACAGTCCATGACTGTGCTCCGGTGCACAAAGCAAGCACCATATAGACATCACACGGATTCCTTCACACTGTGTGAACTGAGTTTCATAAACGTATTCCAATGTCACCTAGCAGTGTGCACATGATCACAATTGCTTGCTTGGTTCTGGATCCCTAAAGGGGTCCTGAATTCTGAATTACTGTTTTTGTCTGGAGGTCCATGGAGATAATTTAGTTAACATTGAGGGTTTTTAATCACTCACAGTTAGAGGGTTAATTAATTCTGGTAAGCAGTGGAGTGTGTCATTTGTATCACATTCAGAATTTTTATTTTTTAATCACTTAAGGTCCGGAAGATTTGCTCCCTTAATCACCAGGCCATTTTTTGCCACAGAGCTTTATTTTGGTAGTATTTGATCACCTCTGCGGTTTTTATTTTTAGTGCTATAAACAAAAACAAGACCAACAATTTTGAAAAAATAACAGTATTTTCACTGTTCCTGATCACTAGGAACAGACAATCACTTTTAACTCCCACTGTCAGAACGGGGACCTGTTTGTTTACAATGACAGAGCCACATTTTTCAAATGACCAATTTTTTTTTGCATTTGCACTTTACGTGTGTAAATGAGATCTGAGATATTTTTGACCCCAGATCTCATATTTAAGAGGACCTGTCATGCTTTTTTCTATTACAAGGGATGTTTACATTGCTTGTAATAGGAATAAAATTTACACCATTTTTTTTTAACCACTTGCTTACTGGGCACATAAACCCCCTTCGTTCCCAGGCGAAATTTCAGCTTCCGGCTCTGTGTCGCTTTAACTGACATTTGCGCGGTCGTGCGACGTGGCTCCCAAACAAAATTGGCGTCCTTTTTCCCCCACAAATAGAGCTTTATTTTGGTGGTATTTGATCACCTCTGCGGTTTTTCAAACCACACATGTGAGATATTGCTGCAATTGGTAGAGCGAGAGCAATAATTAAAGCCCTAGTCCTATTGTGTAACTCAAAGCATGCAACCTGTAGAATTTTTTAAATGTTGCCTATGGAGATTTTTAAGGGTAAAAATTTGTCGCCATTCCACGAGCGGGCGCAATTTTGAAGCGTTGGGTATCAATTTACCCGCTAACATTACCTTTCACAATATAAAAAAACTTGGGTTAACTTTACTGTCTTATTTTTTAATTAAAAAAAGGGACATTTTCTAAAAAAAAGAAGTGCGCTTGTAAGACCGCTGCGCAAATACGGTGTGACATAAAGTATTGCAACAACCACCATTTTATTCTCTAGGGTGTTAGAATTTTTTTAATAAACTTTTAATAAATGGACACTTACCTTTCCTGAACGCTCGCGATGTCGGCAGCAAAAGACGAGCAATCGCTCTTCTCTCTGCTGCCCCCGCCGCCATCCTTGGTGAGAGAATCAGGAAGTGAAGCCTTGCGGCTTCACTGCCCGATTCCCTACTGCGCATGCACGAGTAGTGCGGCACTTTCCCAGTGGTCTCTGCTGTCTCCTGGGACCAGTGTGTTTCCCAGAAGGCAGCGGGGGGGGGGAGGGGGTGGAGTGACTATCGTGGGAGTCTCTCTCTGGAAGTGGGTGCAAATAGCTGTATTATACAGGTATCTGCACCCCCTCCCCCCTGAAAAGTGACAAATGTGACAGCAGAGGGGGGGTTCTGAAAAGCGTAAGTTCCATTTTTTGGTGGAACTCCGCTTTAAGCACTGTTTTGGTTTTATATTGCTATAAAGTTTTTCCCCCTTCACTTTGTAGCTTTAGCGGCCTTTACTCTTCTGGGAAGAATTTCCATGAGATTTTGGAGTATGTTTGTGGTAACACAGCATTTGTGAGGTCAGGTACTGAGAAGACCTAACTCACAATCGGTGTCTCAGGTCATTCCAATGGTATTCATCTGGGTTGAGGTCTGGGCTGTGTGAAAGCCCCTTGAGTTCCTCCACACCAAACTCATCAAATCATGTCTATGTGGAACTGGCTTTGTGTATAGGGGCACAGTCATACTGGAACAGAAAAGGATTATCCTTAGGCCGCGTACACACGATCGAACATGTCCGCTGAAACTGGCCCGCAGACCAGTTTCCGCGATCATGTCTGATCGTGTGTAGGGCCTAGCGGACAGGTTTCCAGCGGACAAAAGTTTCTAAGCATTCCTAGAAACTTGTCCGCTGGAAACCTGTCTGTCGGACATGTCCGCTGGTTAGTACGCCTAACCAGCGGACCAAAATCCCCCACATGCGTCAAATTGATTCGACGCATGCGTGGAAGCATTGAACTTCCTGGTTAGAGCACGTTGTGGCGTCAACGTCACCGTCACGTCACCACATTCTCTGTCCACTGGGATTGTGTACACACATCAGACCAAATTATCCCAGGAGACCGTTGTCTTCGGACATGTCTCCTTGTGTGTACGCTGCCTTAAACTGTCACTACAAAGTTGGAAGTGCACAATTGTCTTTGTATGCTGTAGCATTACCATTAGCTTTTACTGGAAACACCTAAATTCAATCATTTGGAGGGGTGTACATACACATTTGGTTATAAAGTGTAAGTATAAACTGCGCCAGTGTTCAAAGAACATTTTCAGATTGTATACATGTTTCAAAACCTTAGATAGACATTACTCATTAGTTCCTGGTTCCACCATGATGGAAACCTCCGTTATGCATACACATTTTCATGTGGTAAGATACAGTTATATTGTGCCAAAAAAACTTGTAACTGCATTCTAGTGTACCACATTTGTTCCCAATGAAGACCAATAAATATGTCACTTTTTTCGAACTGTAGCAAGCAAACTTTAGGCATCTAGTGATCCCTTAACATTTCATCGTCTTTGCAAACTTCTCCATGATTCATCTGCATTCCTGTTTTATTGGCTGTCTTTGTCAGAAATGATATGTTTCATTTTTGTACTGCACAAAATCCTTAAATGATATTTCTGGCTCTGGTATGACAGTTTTATTTTTCCTTCAGCCTATTAATTCACCATATGAAAATGCATTTTACATTTTAGATGGAGACAACATGCATTATCATCATTTACATTTTTTCCCTCTTATGATCCCGATAAATGGCAGGAAGCATCGCTATTGTCTTAATCCTTTTCCGGAGGGTTCCAAAATCTGAGTATCGTGTTCATGTGAATTATTGTCACACCTGCATCACTATATGTAAGGTAATACATTTATTTTCAGGTTGACCTTGTCCTGAACTTGTCATACAATCTCGTATAGCGTCTTCTGCTTTATTGATTTGTATAGGTGTATCATTAGGAAAAGGGATGGAGAGTTTAAAGGCAGTGAAAGCTGAACTTCAGGCACACAGATAAATATATACATTACATATAAGGGAACTGTTTCACCTGTAAAAAGATTTGTCCAACCAGCTATGAGATTTGCACAGCTCTGCCAAATGGCACAGTCCTGTCTAGTAAAGTAGGAGACCTGATTTTTCTCTGCTGCAGTTAAGCACTGCAAACAGGTCCTGTCACTTCCTTAGCTTGTGACTGGACAGTGAAGGGAGACTCAGAAGATTGAGGGGTTCATCTTTTTGTTATTCTGTTCTCTCCTCCTATCAGCAAGTTCCTTATTAGCACAGGAACACATCAGCAAAATGAATTGGATGTTTGTTTCTCTAGCAGTCTGCGTTCTGCTGTAAAGAGACTGCTGGTTGTTACCATGTCATATTCATCTACCTTGAACAATTCTTGATAATTGGATCAAGTAGGACATAATGATGCACAAATTAATAACGTGGCACCACATCCCAAAAAGGAGAAAAAGAGACTTTCAAGGTTGCCACTCGTAGCTCCAGGTAAAGAAAGTCGAATTTTCGTCGTTCAATTTTTACCTATTCACTGTATTCAGAATGACGATTTTCGATGCTTTGTCGAATTGAACGACGAAAATTCGACAAAGCGCCGAAAATCATCGTTTTCGGACTAAAACTTTCCCGACGAAAACGACATAAATCAAAAAGATTTTTGGGAGTAACTAAATAAATGTATTTTCCAAACGAAAAAACAAAACGAAATATTCCAGTCTGCACATGTCTAATGAATATATAACTGTATAAGGTTAGATTCCAAATAGTGCTGGTCTTAATCTTTGATCTCTATGCATTTTGCCAACCATTGGCTTCTTCAGGAGAGCCAACAATCAAAAGCACCAAAGGCTCAGTCCAATCGGTCATGTCCAGGTCAGCCCAGCGAACATGGTCAGCAACTACAGGGCTAATGTAACTGATAGAGGGGCCCTCAAAGGCAGTCCATAGGTAGTCCAAAGGTAAGATTAACTTTGGTCCCAATAAGGTATTTTCCGAGCATCAAGACCTGGAGTTTGTCCCTAAAGACACATAGACTCTACTTTTGCAGGTATGTCGAGGCAGTAAGTAGCTTGAGTTAGGATTAGGGCTGTAAAAAGAAGGATTCCCATGTTGGACTTTTAAGCTTTTGAAACCTTGTTCCTGTATTGCAAGTAACTGGCACAGTTCTACAGCTCAGGTCACTAAAGCGCATTGGGGTATGAAGACATCAGTACAAGGAGCATATACAATGTGGAGACAGAAGTGGTTACCAAGGGTAATGGAAGTTTACCAGACAGCCGGACGTGAAGCGTGTGTCTGTAACAGGTGGGATAGCCTCTTGCAGCGAGGGACTTGTAGGTCAGCACACTCTCTGTGAGCAGTCCATCTCCCATAGCAACAGGAACAGATCAGTGCCACAGAGGTCCCCACCCTGTGTACAGGCATGGAAGACCAAGTGTTAAGGAAGTGCACGCATGGAGTCCACGCTAGGTGTACGGCGAGACCAAATACTGTTACTGGAAATGTGGTAGCGGTGATACTCTGGACGGGTGGAAGTGTACAGGGCTCGGGATGTCCCTCCTAAATGCAAGTTACAGTGAAGGTGAACATTTATAAGGGGACCTGAAAGTTAAGGAGAACAGTTATAGTGCAAGTGTACATAGTATATGTTCATCTCTAATGCCGCGTACACACGGTCGTTTTTTGCGATGAAAAAAAATGACGTTTTTCAAGCTTTATTTTCCAAAACGACGTTGCGTACACACCATCGTTTTTCTACAAAGCTCTAGCAAAGCGTGGTGACGTGCACTCTTTTCCATTGAAGCTCCGTCTCATAACTTGCTTCTGAGCATGCGCGGGTTTAAAAACGTCGTTTTCAATGTCGTTTTGCCCACACACCATCACTTTTTATGACACAAAAAACGACGTTTTGAAAAACGACACAAAAAATTCAAGCATGTTGGATTTTTTTTGGGTCGTTTTTTGAAGACAAAAAACAAAGTTTTGCCCACACACGATCAATTTAAATGACGTTTTAAAAAACTTTGTTTTTTTTCATCGCAAAAAACGACCGTGTGTACGCAGCATAAGGCCGCGTACACACGATCGAATCTGTCTGCTGAAACCCGTCTGACGGACTGTTTCAGCAGACAAATTTGATCGTGTGTACGGGCGAGCAGACAGATTTGTCCAGCAGACAGATTTTAAAGCATGATTTAAAATCTGTCTGCTGGAAACCCGTCTGTCCGACATGTTCGATGGTTAGTACACAAAACCATCGGACCAAAATCGTGCGCATGCTCAGACAAAATGAGGGGACGGGAGCGCTCGTTCAGGTAAAACTCGTGTTTGTTTGTGACATGGCACATTCGTCATTTTAAATATCTATAGTGTATAGTTTATTGCCTCTTTTTTTCTTCTTCATTCTCTTGCTAGTATCAAGCCGTTCTATTGCTGATGCTATTTAGACTGAGTTGTCCCAATACAGCAAAGTTTTATTTTAGGATTTGGATTTGTCTTTTTGTAAATGTTTGCTAGCCAGATGGTCCCATTTTTTTTTTTTTTGCTTTCCTCCACATGAATATATTTTTCTTTTTTTTTACTTAATGTTGATCTTATATATTTTAAATTTGTCAACTTATGTTTATTTTTTGGTTGCAACTTATGTCAACTTTTTTTTTGTTAGTTTTTTCCTTGCATTTTTTTTTATTTTTTGGTTGCAACTTATGTCAACTTTTTTTTTTTTTTTACCTTGCATGTTTTTTTTGTTTTTTTTTTGCAACTTATGTCAACTTTTTTTTAATTTTTTGGTTGCAACTTATGTCAACTTTTTTTTTACTGCAACTTATGTCAACTTTTATTTATTTTTTTGGTTGCAGCTTATGTCAACTTTTTTTTATTTTTTTTTCATTGCATTTTTTATTTTTTTGGGGTTGCAACTTATGTCAACTTTTTAGTTTTTGGGGTTTCCATGGTTTACGAAGTTGTCACACCAAACATCCCCCCCCCCCCCCCAAGGAGTTTGTGTCCTTTATAAATGACACATTGTATTTTTCAAATGTTTGAGGCCTAATCACCACAGTAGAAAACACAATAGACAAGGTTTGAATGTAAATAAAAAAGCCATTTATTTAGGCACTAAACAAAATTCAAAATAACCTGATCGGCAGCACTTGATCAGATAGCAACATACATGCAGACTTGGGAATTCCACAACATGATCGAGGTTAAAATGAACAACCTCAGGAGACACGACAAATAATAAATCTGAATCAGCAGCACATGACCAAACGAACCCAAGCTGTGGTACGCCAACAAGCTCACATTTGGCTGCCTTGCAGCAGAACTTCCACGGGCCCGTCCAACTTCCATGGCCACGCTACTCGTAGCGCAACCATCGCTCCGCATGCTGCAACACCGCTCCAGGCAACAACTACATCTTTGGTGCTATTGCACTTACAACAACAAAGGGCGCTGGTGGGGACAACCTTGAGACCTTTGCTAAACACCCTTCACCACGGATTCTCTATCTAATGTTAGTTAGTGCTGTACAGTGTGCTGTTGAACTGTGTTGCCGAATGCTCAGTAAAGTTGGATTAACAAGCCTGGTCTGAAGTTTCAAAGGGGTACATGGTGGTACATTGTGTACACTGTAAAGCACACACTGAGTACATAAGCAAGCCTACTACAAAGGGTTAACTTGACAGGAGTGTCAGAGGGTGAGAGCAGTTGCTACGGGTAATCACAAACTGGGGGGGTGGGTAGTGAATAGCAGCCGGTCAATAAAGCGGGGCACCTGGAGTAGGCAAAAAGATACAGATACTCTGGTAGCCACGGGGTCGGTCTTCTGGCTCCCATCTAAGTGGTCAATTCCCCCAAAGTAACTGGGACCTAACCCGTAGTACAGAGACCCCATGTACCTAGCCGCATTGTATAAGAGAGCAGAAAGAGTTAATAAAAGCAGCAGTAAATCGCTGGCTTTTTTATTTGTTAAACCTGCAAGGCAATGTCATAATGTGGTAGTATGATCTGCCACCTGCTGTGTCCATTGGACACAGTAGGTGACAGATCGTGCTGCAGATAATGCAGATCTGTGACAGATTGCCCTGCAGCATGGTCCATGGGGTGTGCACGAGGCGTGTTCTGGGGAGGACGTCGTATGAGTATGAGTACTCATGCAAGTACTCGGTATTATTGCATCCCTAATTATAACATCTGTCAGGTTTGTATTGCAGGCTGTGTCCTCGTTAGGGAGGTGCACCCTCTCTATTTGTCCTGGTGATCGTTATCACTAAAGGTGATAGTGAAAGAAAATCCCAAATATTGGATGGTCACAGGAATAGAGAGTAAACCTTCCAATTGGGATATTAGTAATGGAGATTTTCCTAAATTTGGAGTGATTTCCCCTTACTTGTTGTGGCTGTAGGACAGGAAGTGAAGGGAAATCTCCCCACTGGAACACAGAAAAAAACAAAAACTAACAGGTGTGGTAACCTTCCCTCACTCCACCCCCCCCCCCCCAAAAAAAGCTTCTGCCTTCAAGTAGTTCCAAAGGCTGAAGATTTTTACCTAAACGCAATAAGCTCACACCACATCCCCCTTTTAGTTGCATGAGCCTTGATCCAGCGTTGTACACAAGACCAGGGTCTCTCTCTGCTCTCTCCCTCCTCGTGGGCTTAAAGACAGCAGCGGGAACCATTGGCTCCTGCTACTGTCAATCACAGACAGTGAGGAGGGAGCCGGAGTGGGGCTGAGCCATGCTCTGTGTGTCAAGAGGCTTGATATGCTGGGAACTTGGCAAGGAAGGAGGAACAAGGAGGGTCGGTGGAGGTCTCGAGAAGAGGAGGATCTGGGTTACAAAACCATTACACAAAGCAGGTAAGTATGACATTTTTGTTATTAAAAAAAAAGGCTTTACAATCACTTTCAGTTCTACTTTCATTTTCTAGTAAAAAAAACTATAAACATTTGTAATGTCCTAACGTCTACTCTTTGCATTGCATTGCATTGCCAGCATCGTAACTCCTTTAATGGAACGCCATGACTCCTCGTGCCACTACATCTTCTGCCAGAGCTCCGCAGCTGCCATCTGGGACCAGTCTTGCATTGATCTCTGCTCCTGTTTAGTATTAAATAACAATATATTTTGCATGACTGAATACTTGGCTTGTAATTTAATCTGGGGCTTCACTTGCAGCTAATAAACCTATTAAGCTTTTTTGTCATCAGCTGAGCCACCGTTGATTGAATTACAGTCCCGCCGCTCTGTCCGAATTACATTCTCCAGGCAACAACAAGCAAGTTGATGATTTATATCATGCCTCGACTGCGTATTTGTAATTTCCTAATGTGCACCCGTTAATCTACATGATGAACAATTGGAATCTTAAACTGTCTGGACACGGAGCAACATGAGGACATCTCCTCTGATAGTGTAAACTTGCAAACCTATCATCTCTTGGAGCAGCCTTTCTCAACCAGGGTTCTGTGGGTTTAGTGTTCTTTAGGGTTGCTTCAGAGGTTGCTGGGTGGGTTCCTTGAGCAATGAGGAATTTGTTCATCTAAGATAAGTAACACCCACAATTGAAGATTGGAAGTAAAGATATTTAATCCTAAACTGCAAAAGAAGTTCTTTAATGCTAGAGCAGTGAAAATGTGGAACTCTCTTCCCCAAGAAGTGGTATCACTGGAGAGTGTTGATAAATTAAAAAACGTTTACACATCTTCCTCAGTCACATAAAATACAAGACTTGATAGGAATTGATTGTACCCATGTCTCTTTTCAACGTTATCTATTATGTAATTACTGACATCAATAATTTTTTTAGCTATTTGTAAGAGGGACATTCTGTCACAGAGTACCAATGCAAGAGGCATTCTCACCACTTGACCACCCAACTTTTTGCGATGGAAAACAAGGGACGCTTACTGTAGAGTGACCAGACATCCCGGTTTCCGGGGAGAGTCCCCGGATTGAGGACACTGTTCCCGGAGCAAGTCTGTCCCTGGTTTTGTCCCCGGATTGGATTTGAACAGGGGCTGGGGCAATTTCAAAGACAGTCAGTGCAGAATAAAAAAAAATCTGAATTACACAGCGCCACTCCTACTAGCTTAGGGGGTGTATTTTTTTCCCATTACAGTGCCTTGCGAAAGTATTCGGCCCCCTTGAACTTTGCAACCTTTTGCCACATTTCAGGCTTCAAACATAAAGATATAAAACTGTAATTTTTTGTGAAGAATCAACAACAAGTGGGACACAATCATGAAGTGGAACGAAATTTATTGGATATTTCAAACTTTTTTAACAAATAAAAAACTGAAAAATTGGGCGTGCAAAATTATTCAGCCCCCTTAAGTTAATACTTTGTAGCGCCACCTTTTGCTGTGATTACAGCTGTAAGTCGCTTGGGGTATGTCTCTATCAGTTTTGCACATCGAGAGACTGAAATTTTTGCCCATTCCTCCTTGCAAAACAGCTCGAGCTCAGTGAGGTTGGATGGAGAGCGTTTGTGAACAGCAGTTTTCAGTTCTTTCCACAGGTTGGATTTTGACTTGGCCATTCCAACACCTGGATATGTTTATTTGTGAACCATTCCATTGTAGATTTTGCTTTATGTTTTGTATCATTTTCTTGTTGGAAGACAAATCTCCGTCCCAGTCTCAGGTCTTTTGCAGACTCCATCAGGTTTTCTTCCAGAATGGTCCTGTATTTGGCTCCATCCATCTTCCTATCAATTTTACCCATCTTCCCCGTCCCTGCTGAAGAAAAGCAGGCCCAAACCATGATGCTGCCTCCACCATGTTTCACAGTGGGGATGGTGTGTTCAGGGTGATGAGCTGTGTTGCTTTTACGCCAAACATAACATTTTGCATTGTTGCCAAAAAGTTTGATTTTGGTTTTATCTGACCAGAGCACCTTCTTCCACATGTTTGGTGTGTCTCCCAGGTGGCTTGTGGCAAACATTAAGTGACACTTTTTATGGATATCTTTAAGAAATGGCTTTCTTCATGCCACTCTTCCATAAAGGCCAAATTTGTGCAGTATACTGATTGTTGTCCTATGGACAGAGTCCCCCACCTCAGTTGTAGATCTCTGCAGTTCATCCAGAGTGATCATGGGCCTCTTTGCTGCATCTCTGATCAGTCTTCTCCTTGTATGACCTGAAAGTGTAGAGGGACGGCCAGGTCTTCGTAGATTTGCAGTGGTCTGATTCTCCTTCGATTTCAATATTATCGCTTGCACAGTGCTCCTTGTGATGTTTAATGCTTGGGAAATATTTTTGTATCCAAATCTAGCTTTAAACTTCTCCACAACAGTATCTCGGACCTGCCTGATGTGTTCCTTGTTCTTCATGATGCTCTCTGCGCTTTAAACGGACCTCTGAGACTATCACAGTGCAGGTGCATTTATACGGAGACTTGATTACACACAGGTGGATTCTATTTATCATCATTAGTCATTTAGGTCAACATTTGATCATTCAGAGATCCTCACTGAACTTCTGGAGAGAGTTTGCTACACTGAAACTAAAGGGGCTAATTCATTTTGCACGCCCAATTTTTCAGTTTTTTATTTGTTAAAAAAGTTTGAAATATCCAATAAATTTCGTTCCACTTCATGATTGTGTCCCACTTGTTGTTGATTCTTCACAAAAAATTAGTTTTATATCTTTATGTTTAAAGCCTGAAATGTGGCAAAAGGTCCCAAAGTTCAAGGGGACCGAATACTTTTGCAAGGCACTGTATCTGTGCCCTTTTCTGATGATCATGTGCTGGTCGGAGTGGAGTGAATATTTCTTAAGTTTTGGGTGCATGCCTATTCAGCTCTGCTTGCATGTTCTTCTACCTTGGCTCAAGTCCCGGCCAGCTGCCTGCCTGCTTATCTCCTTGCCTTCCCTGGTGGAGGGATCTTCCTCCACTCCTCACCCAGTAGTAACCGGGGTCCAGAGAGTAAGACTTGACAGGCTGTGAGGCGGGCGGCGGTGGGCAGAGAGTAGCTGATTGGGCCATTACTAGTAAAAAATAATATGTCCCTGGATTTCATTTAAAAAATCTGGTCACCTTAACTTACAGCTAAAAGTATGTAGGCATAGGACACACTTCCTGCCATGCCCCCTTAAAGTGTTACTAAACCTAGGCGTATGCATTCACTATATTTGATATCCTTTAGTACACAGAACATGGGAAATGCAATTATTTTAGTAAACATCAAATTCTAAATACCTTTTCTCATCAGCAGTTAGAGCAGTCTTGTGACTTCTATCAATGTCTGGTTAAAGCTTATAGGAGGAGTTTTCATTCTCCTATTATTGTTCTTTGAGGCTGCGGGACCCAAAACCCTCTGTCTGGACAGTGCTGATTGGCCCTTTGCTGATCAAATGCACGCTCCCAAGAAAAAAAACTCTCTAACAATTCGACATGTGTATGATGAAAAAATGTGTTTAGTTTAGTTTTGATTCATTAATATATTTACAGTAAAACCTTGGATTGCAAGCATAATTTTTTCCAGAAACATTTTTGTAATCCAAAGCACTTGTATATCAAAGCAAATTTACCCATAATAATATTAATAATATTAATATAATAATAATATTAATATAATAATTCATAGGTCCTTCAGTTTATAGTCCATATAAAAAGATTATAGCAATGACCAGGTTGTGTAACCATAAAATGTCCATCCACAAATGGAAGCCTCCACAACGGGATTAGAAGAAAAATCCAGCAGGAGCTACAGAGTATAAAATGTTGTACCTTCATTAAATGTAACCATATTGCTACACTTCGGGGCACCACTCTTTTATACTCAGTTGTGACATGGCACTGCTTGTATATCAAGACATCGCTTGTAAGTCAAAATGTATTAAAAAATGTTGCTTGTCTCGCAAAACGCTCTCAAACCAAGTTACTCTCAAACCAAGATTTTACTGTTAAGTTCAATTTGGTTGATTCGTTCAATTTGTATTCGGAATATTTGAATTTTCTTTGAATTTACCGATTTTTTTTTTATTTTAAACGTTCAAATCGATACATTTTTTAATTGGTCAAAACAAAAATGTTATATTTCGATTCGAATGCAGCAAAGTGAACAAACAAAAGAAAAATCTTCATCAGATGATTACAATGACTCTTAAAATCACCTTTGGCTTAACAAAAACAGCATTATTTCATAATGGTACACTAATAACACACACAATCTTTGATTTCAGCAATATGTGTAGTAAGAATTCCGCTGGAATTCAATGTAAAATGCGATTCCAATTTCAGTTTGAATTTCCAAAATTCTGACAAATTTTTCTATTTTATTCAGAGCATTCAGTAAAATGTGTTTATATTGTAATTGGGGTATTCGGATATATCCGAATCTCTGAATAACGAAAAATTTGTCCGAATATTATTTCGGAACAAAACAAACCACACATGTCTACTAGAAAAACACCAAACTGAGTATGTGCTCAAGTTCTATCAGGAGATGGTTTGGGGATTGTGGAAGAAGGGGAGAATCAGAGAAGACAGGATCAAACAGCCTTTTTACACAATGCACAGGATTAGCCCCTTAGGTTCCACGGTAAGTATAACAAGCATGCTTTACTGCATATACAAACTGATTTTACTGTTGTGGGTTTAGTAACACTTGAAAGGAGAATTATTCAAGTATATAGTAGTTTAACCCACAGGTGTTTTTTTTCCACTACTATTCCTTTATACAGGATTAAAAAAAAATATGAATTCAGCAATTTAGAATTTGGATGAAAGGTTTAGCATTGTAAAACACGTTTTGAAAGTTAAATAATACATTTTATATACAACTATATAGATTAGACCAAAGTGAGGGACAAATGAGGAGGAAAGAGGGACAGAGGGACTTTGCTTCAAATCAGGGACTGTTGGGAGTTATGCATCAGTGTAATGTGGGCTCGTCTTTCACTGGGAACCAATCTAAATGGCCCTTCTTCCATAAATCTGGTGACTAATGGAAATGCACTGCAGTCATAATTAGCTACACCACATAACTGCTATATCAGAGAAGTGGAGGTTTGCAGTACACTGGCAATCTAACAGCATATATTTATGTTATTTAACCCCTTCAATACCAGAGACTCCCCCTCCTCCCCTTCATGCTCAGGACAATTTTCAGCTTTCAGCGGTGTCACACTTTGAATGACAATTGAGCTATACCCAAACAAATTTTCTATCATTTTCTTACCACAAATAGAGCTTTCTTTTGGTGGTATTTGATCACCACTGGGGTTTTTTATTTTTTGCTAAACAAACTAAAATAGACTTGCATTTAAAAAAAAAAAAAAGTTTTATTTTGTTTCGCTTATAAAATTATGTTTTCTCCTTCACTGACGGGCACTCATAGGCGGCACAGATATGCAGCACTGATGGGCACCAATAGGCTACACTGATATGCAGTACTGCTAGGTGGCACTGATGGGCACTAATATGCAGCACTGATGGGCGCTAATAGGTGGCACTGATAGGCGGCACTGATGGTCACTGATAGAGGGCACTGATAGGCAGCAAGGATGAGGAGGTACTAACAGGCATCACTGATGGGTATTTGAAGGGCAATGACAGGCGTTACTAATGGGGCACCGATTGGCACTTATATGGAAACTGATTGACAATTTGGGTGGGCACTGATTGGTAGCTGACAGGGACTGATTTTCAGCTGTGGTGGGCTGTGCTGGGGGTTGCGCTGATACTCAAGGTGCTGATTATCAGAGCACACCCTCCCTCTGACAGGAGAGCGGCCGATCGGCTCTCCCTGTCAGTGCAAACTGAGGAACACCGACAACCGCCACTTTTAGGTTTACGCTGTGATCAGCTGTCATTGGTCACAGATGATTATGTGGTAAAGACCCTCTGTCAGAGGCTCTTTACCATGATCGGAGATGTAGTGTGTCAGAGTGACACACCACACTACCGATCGGCTCGCACTTGCTTGTTATCCTGAAAGAAGTCATATGACGTCCAGTCAGAATAACGGAACCTCCACCTGGCCGTCATTCTGCTATAGGCCGGGCAGGAAGTGGTTAAACAGAGCTTTTATTTTTTTCAGACATACATGCAATGTAACCTTCTCAATGTGTGTTATGCTTTAAAGTATAACTAAAGGCAAAAACAATGGGGATAAGGTGGAGAGGGATTAGAACCATGTCAGTTTTTATTGCTGCCTGTGCTCTTGCTAAGGAGATTCACCCTCTCTATTTTCCCTGTTTGCTATTATCATTAAAAGTGAATGTAAAAGAAAATCTCACATTTTTGGTTGTCTCCAGAAAGGTAATAGTGGGGACATTTTCCAATGAAGACACTAGTTCTGGTGAATTAGGGGTCCCGAAGAAAACCTTTAAATTGCAGTAATAAGGGAAAAGGAAAAATTACCGCGCTAAATACCTAAAGTGACAAAAAAGCTGCAACAACTGAGTGTTATACACACACAATAGTAAAGCAAAAAATGTGAAGTTGCGCTGTAAAGAAAATAACAAATATAATAAAATAAAAATATATAAAGATGAAATGAATGAGAAAAAATTATTGATAAGATGCCAAGTCCGTTAGGAACTCAGTATATAAGTGAAAACAAATAGTGTCCACAAAAATATATTCAATATAAACGGTGAAAATGTTCATCAGTTCCACAAAACAGATCAAAATAAAGTCCTTAGTTGGATAGTGATTAAATGCAAATTATTCAATGAAGTCCAATAAGAAGAAAAAACCATCACCAAGAATACACCAATAATGGATGGAGGCTTACCAGAAGGCAAGCTCAACAGGCAGGAAACTCCAAAAAATGACAGTCAGAAACAAAAGAAAACTCACATGGTGAAGTATGTCTGCACAGCTATAAATAATGACACTGTTAATACCACCACCGTAACACCCACATAGATTGGAGGCTTACCAGAAGCCAGAAACAGGTCTTCCTATGGCTAAAATACCCTTAGCCTGGGCCTTGAGTGATGCCGCTGATAGCTGGATATCTATAGATCCCCTCAATAACTCGTCGGCGACGATAAATAATAAAGGATAAAAAAGGGAGCCCACATAGTGAAGTATGTATTAAAAGGCTAGAAAATGTAATAAAGGTTGCACTTACAGAAACATCTTGAAATACAGGCAAGAAAGACGACGTCAAATGTGTGACGAAACGTACGTCGGGAAGGTGACGTGCTTACGCAATACGCGACGATCCAAGAGGAACGGGCGTTCAACTAAGCCGGCCGGCTTTGTTTTCTTTTCTTGCCTGTATTTCAAGATGTTTCTGTAAGTGCAACCTTTATTAAATTTTCTAGCCTTTTAATACATACTTCACTATGTGGGCTCCCTTTTTTATCCTTTATTATTTATCGTCGCCGACGAGTTATTGAGGGGATCTATAGATATGTTTTTCGGCGTATCTCGCTTTGTGAATCGGCGTAAAGATGCGACGGCGTACATTTGAAATTACGGCGGCGTATCTCCAAATCCGTAATGCCGCGTACACACGGTCGTTTTTTGCGATGAAAAAAAACGACGTTTTTTAAAACGTCATTTAAATTGATCGTGTGTGGGCAAAACGTCGTTTTTTGTCTTAAAAAAACAAGCAAAAAAAAATTCCAACATGTTTGAATTTTTTGTGTCGTTTTTCAAAACGTCGTTTTTTGTTTCACAAAAAGTCACCGTGTGTAGCAAAAACGTCGTTCAAAACGACGTTTTTCAACCCGCGCATGCCCAGAAGCTAGTTATGAAGCGAGCTTCAATGGAAAAGAGTGGTGAACGTAACCTTGCTTTTTGTGAAAAAACGATGGTGTGTATGCAAAATTGTCTTTGAAAAGTGACGTTTCAAAAACGTCGTTTTTTACTTCACAGAAAACGTCGTTTTTTTTCATCGCAAAAAACGACCGTGTGTACGCGGCATAAGGGTACCTGAATCTGGCCCAAAATGTGTTAATGCGCTTTGGACTTTTCAGAGTGCCTTGCTTCTGAAAACCAGAAGACGCTCCACTGTACTATTCTTACCTTTGTATGTGTAGCTCTGATGCTGGAGCTCTTGTACTGTAAACGGTCCTGCAAAGGTGTTCTGCTGACACATGGCTGTGCGCTCACCACATTTGCTTTGTCAGCAATCTTTCTTCCACACACAAAACATTTTCAAGATTTTTGTTCTGTGAAAATGATATTTTCCATTTCCAACTCACATCGTTCAAGGGCTTCAGAGTTTCCTGTGTGCATATTTCATATCCCTGCTGACTCTTGACTTCTTTTCTTCATGTTATGAAAGAGTCCTTCACTGCCAACTGCCAGTGCCCGCTACACATTTTCCCTCTATTATCTTTGGCAGATCCAGCACAGGGGGGAAAGCTGACACTCTAATGAGCTTATTCAAAAAAGTCAAAGAGCAATATGGTGTAACTCATAGTAACTTTAAAACAAAAGATGAGTTTGGTCTATGATCAAATTAACTGGTCTTTAGATTGCATTTTTCCAAGAGATAGCCCAAATATTTTAATTGATACAATTATTGGTCTGCGTTAGTGATTTAGGAACTGTGATTTAAAAAAATAAATAAAATGGGTCCGTAAGGAATTAAACATTCTAGAACTTTGATTTTTAGATATCCTATGCATCATTTTTCTTATAGTACTATCTTACTATGAAGACTGCTTGCAGTACTGCAACATGTTTTGCTGGGCAAGATGAGATACTGGAATTGTAATGTCAGCACAGGAACAGAAGCTTAAAGCCTACAAGCTACATAAGGTTCCTTTTCTAGCAGGCTCCTTTTGCACAAGGTGTCACTCTATGGAAGACTCACCTTGAGTGCCTCTGTGATGTGTGCCATGGTGTAGCAAGAACAGGGGTTCAGAAACCCAACATAGTACATAGAAAAGTAGGACATTCAATGCTGTAATACGAGGTATAAAAATGTAATTTCTAGAATAGACTATAAAAATAAATGTTTGCTTACCTATACACCAGTGGTTGTTGTCACTTTCAAATTAGTTCCCTTAGGGAGTGACGCACTTTTCTAGAAGTCTGTGCCACTGCCGGAAACATTCCTGGAATTTGTTTTCTGGAACACTGCGCAACATCCTTGTCACGGCACACTGGATGTCTGGCATGTCATTAAATCTGTGTCTTTTTAAGGCATTTACATTTTTTGGAAACAGCCAAAAGTCGCAGGGTGCTAATTCAGGAGAATAAGGTGGTTGGTCAAGTTTCAGAATGGATTTCTGGGGTAGAAACTCACAAACACATGCATCTGTCATGTACCTAACTCGAGGCTGAGGTGACGAGAGGGCTTCCCTTGTGGCTGAGTGCAGAGTACCCCTGAAGGTGGTGGTAGAGGGTGCTGTGCCCAAAGAAGCATGGGTTGCCAATGGTTAAGCTGCTAGATGGTTCCAGATGAAAGAACACCTGAGAGCAGAGAAGTAGACAAGGCAGATGATTCTCTGGAAGAACTGGCAGGTCTTGACAGATGGGTAGAGCTGGAAGTGAAGTCAGAAGCCAGGGCCAGGGGTCAAACACAGGATCAGATGCAGAAGCATGGTCTGGATCAAGTCAGGGTCAGACACAGGATGTCAATCGGGAACAGAGGCAGGAGCACATCCGTAGAGCGAGCTGGGGTCAGAGCCAGGAGGGAAGCCAGAACAAGTCAGAGTTAAGCCGAGTTGGTAACAGGTAATCAAGCAGAAGCACAAGGCACAGGAACACAGGATACAAAGGCTGACGATAATCCAGCAATTGATGAGGACTGCCTTCCTTATATAGGCCACTGCACGCTGGCAATTATGGTGCTTTGAGTGCGCCAATGCACCGTCGTGTTGCGCAGATTCCTCACTGCATTCTCCGCACCAATGCAGATTCGTAATCTAGCGTGGCCATACTGGGTATTGGCATCGTTTCCAGGTCTTCTCCAAATCCTTCCCTGACAGCATCAAGTGCAGGATAATTGTCCTGGAGGAGAATCCACTTGTCAGGCCAGAGTTCCAGTCTTTTCCTCTGAACAGATTCCTGTAACCTTTTTCAGAATTTCCAAGCAACAATGTTGGTTGACCGTTGTACCATGTTTTATAAACTTATAATGAACTATCCCCTTGTGATTAAAAAAACAAAAAACATACCAGCATGGTTTTGAACTGAGAATGAGACATGCATGCTTTATTCAGATGATTTGAATTCTTTGTTTCCCATTGCAAGCTCTGGCGTTTTCTTTTCCGGATCATACTGGAAACACCATGTTTCATCACCGGTAATAACTCTATCAAACACCTCTGCATCAGTTTTGCCAACCTACCAGATTGAAATGTACTGACACGACACTCGAAATTTACTGGCACAGACACATTTATACTGGAATTTCCAAAAACAAAATGACAGTTTTAAGTGCACATTTCTGTATTTAGGCTACAAACGAGTACAATATGCAATTGGCAATGTGATTTATGGTAGATATTAAAGCAAAAAACATATTTCCTATTTTATTTTCGAAATCGTAAATAAGTAGCTCAGGGACAGGACTCAGGAGGGCAAAAAATTTAAATGGACAGACACACACACATGAAATTGACTCTCACAGTGACATTAATTGCAGTGTGCAGCAGCACAGATGATGATGACACCTCACCAACATGTTATGTCCCCTCCTGAGTCACAGTGACAGTTTCTCTCCATGCCAGGTGGTCCCTAAAGTCTACTGCAGTCCAAACAGCACTGACAGTCCTGCTCCCAGCTTGCCTTGCTCTCGTCCCACAGACCTGCACACGAGGCTCCAGTCACTCCACTCAGCTCCCTTGCACCATGACATCACACAATACGGCACCACATCCGCCAGACTCGCTGCCTCCCCCCACTGGTACTACCCAAACACACTGTAGCAGGCATGGTCTCAGCCAAGTGTTACAGCCATATTTTTTATTGGCAACCTTTTCCTGTCACTGGAATTTACTGGCTGCCAGTAAAAATACTGACGGTTGGCAACACCGCTTTGAATGTTGAACGCAGTGTACCATCTTTGCGGAAATCTTCTAAAATCCTTTGTTAGAATCTGCTTCACTGTTTCCCTGTTCATGTTCAATTCTTTGCCATCATTCACACATTCAATCTTTGATCTCAGCATCCAAAGTTTTGCGCTCTGTCCATATTACTGTCACTCATTTTCCACCACACATGTGTTATTTCTTCTACTACTCTGTTAACTTTTCTGTAATCCAGACAAGTGCAGTTTCAGTTAGGGTTTCCCATTGAAGAATATGGCTAGGACTCAGGAATTGGAACAGGGACCTCCCCCAGAGGTCAAAGGTCAGAAGGCGGGTTCCCAGAGGTCAAAGGCCACCCTAACCCCTCACACTGGAGTGCGAATGTCTGTGTGACTCACCACCATAGTGCTACACGCGGGCATTCTGGGAATTAAATTGCCACTCCTTGTATACTAATCTGTATACCCTTGGCTTTTGATGGTGCAGTGTGTACGTGGTCCACGAGCTGTCATTTACCATGAGGAAGATGTCCCCTGATCCTCTATGTTTAAGTTTGTTCTGACAGCTATGTGTATGAGACTTGGGGTTAGAGAAGAATGCATTGCAATAAGTTGAGGTCAGCAAGAGCAAGCAGCATGTGTTTGGCTTCTCCAGGAGATATGGTGCTGTCTTTGAAAGAGGGTGAATTGATGAATGCTTAAAAATTCAATGTGTTCCAGTGACCTAGCATTAACTGTCATCAACATTATAGATGAATGAGATTGAGTGTTTTCATTTCCCAAAAAACTAAGGCAACTGGAAGATTTCAGAGAAATGTTGCCAATTTGGTGAAGTGCATTTATCAATATGTTTTACAGGAGCCTGCTAAGCATTCCACCGATCATCAATGCATTGCAGGTGCAATGTCAGGCTCTTGCAGGCACTTGATCCAGCTTTCTGCCTATACCTCCATACAAGCATTCAGTTAAAGAGCTTGAGGAAGGGTCAATGGACTACGAGTGCGCTGATTATCAAACTTGTGGTCTATTGAAAAATGACAAGTCCATCTACCGTGATGGCTGATGGGATGTGTAGTTTATTCATTCACAGATCTCTTCACAAAATTTAAAGTGGTTCTAAAGGCAGGAGGTTTTTTTTTTGTAATGCATTTCATGCAATAAGATAAAAAACCTTCTGTGCAGTAGCCCCCCTCAGCCCCCCTAATACTTACCTGAACCCATCTCGATCCAGCGATGTTGAACAAGAGACTCGGTTGTCTGGGACTCTCCCTCTTGATTGGCTGAGACACAGCAGCAGGCGCCATTGGCTCCCACTGCTGTCAATCAAAGTCAGTAAGTCAATGAGGAGAGAGAGGGGGCCAGCCAAGCCACGGTTCCATGTCTGAATGGACACACAGAGCAGCAGCGCGGCTCGGGTGCCCCCATAGCAAGCTGCTTGCTGTAGGGGCATTTGGCGGGAGGGAGGGGCCAGGAGTGATGGTGAGGGACATGACAAGGGATAGATCGGGGCTGCTCTGTGCAAAACCACTGAACAGAGCAGGTAAGTGGTCACGGCACTGGCTACTGAAGAAACGGCACAAGTGCAGTATACTCTAAATATCCCTGCACGTTATTATTATTCATTATTCTAGGCTTAACTATAGGCACAAAGTGTAAAGGAAGGTTTACAACCTCTTTAAGGCATACTGTATGCTCCTGAGTCTTGAAGCATAACATTTCTGGCACTTTCCTGCATCTAGGGAACCATAGCACCACATTCAACTGTCAATAAAAAGTAAATGGCTGTGATGCTTTCATGTTCAGGATAAACGCCAATGCAGAAGCCATCATTGCTTACAAATAGTTGGCTGTATATAGCCATTAACATGTATTGGTGGCTCTTCCTAAGCTTGCCATGGGGCACAAACGTGATTAAAAACTCAAGAGCAACACTGCCAAACTAAGCAAATACCTTGTCTGCTGCCTGTGCCAGCAATTAGATTCCTGGTTCACTGCTGCATTTAGTGGTTTGATCCTCTGACTCTTAGGTCACTATTGTATCCTTTAATTATATAGGGGATGGTAAGAAGAACCACAGAGTGCAGAGGAGGACCAGGAAATTGAGAATCCTGGAACTGTCAGATGGTACAGGATCTGCAGCTGGTGGTTTGACTTCACTATTTCAGAAGTTGATAGTTTGGACAGCAGTAGTAGTCCATGCCTTCTACACTGGGAGCCATGTATGAACACCAATATTATCAACTTTAAAACCTAAGTGCAGCCACACAAAAAAAAAACGTGGTTATTACCTATAGTCAAGGTGTGAAAGGGAGGACTGATGCGCTACTGTGAGTAAAGAGGAGTGAATTCAAGTTGCATGGACTGGTCTGTAGCAGCTCAATCTAAAGAGCCTACAAAGCTCTGGTGAAAAATGGGTGTAACAATGAAATGTTGATAAGCGCTTTCAGAAAATGCAAATGTAAACTGTGCAAACACCAAATAATACACGACTAAAAATAAAACATGCAATGTGCAACACCATATATATAGAAACAAACTGATAATAAACCATAAAGAACACTAGTAAACTAGCAAATATTAGTCCACAACGTGCGTGGTGTGGATAATAGAAAACAGCAGTGCTTTGTGCCTAATGCATCTAAGTGTCACTATGTGACCTGTAATGACTAATCAGTTAGTGTATGGTGTCAAAACCGACACTGATTGACAGTCTATAAGCATAAATGGAAATGGACTGGGTGAGGTGTGATCGGAGTCTTCCTTGTAGAGATGAACAAAATCTATTGAATCCTTAAGGAGTGTTGTAGTCCCCTTACCTTAGGGTGGCTATATAAGGGCATATAGTGCGGAATCCTGCTATGTTCTTGTCCGCGATCTCTCAGTGTCTTGTCCTTTTCCTGTTATCCTTCGTTCCAGATGGTCCGGATTCAGTACTCAATTTATTGAGTATGGGGAAATTCAGGTGGAAGAGAGAAAAAAGGAGCCTCCCATGGTGAAATAGGTCAATGCCAAAGCAGGGGGTGTTTATTAAAAATAAAATAAAATGTAAAAAGAAATATAAAACAAAAAACAGTCCAAACACAGTTGGGCTGAATAAACTAAAAATTCAGCATGAGTGAATTGGGTAGCGAATAAAAACAAAGTCAACAGCGGGGACGAAGCGGAGCGATCGCAATACCTCCACCGCTAGATCTGATAGCCTCCGGCTTGTGCGGGCGTCACGTGATCTCAGTGTCCCTACGTCGTTACGTCACGCTCCTCGTGACTTCATCAGGGGATCCCCTGATGAAGTCACGAGGAGCGTGACGTAACGACGTAGGGACACTGAGATCACGTGACGCCCGCACAAGCCGGAGGCTATCAGATCTAGCGGTGGAGGTATTGCGATCGCTCCGCTTCGTCCCCGCTGTTGACTTTGTTTTTATTCGCTACCCAATTCACTCATGCTGAATTTTTAGTTTATTCAGCCCAACTGTGTTTGGACTGTTTTTTGTTTTATATTTCTTTTTACATTTTATTTTATTTTTAATAAACACCCCCTGCTTTGGCATTGACCTATTTCACCATGGGAGGCTCCTTTTTTCTCTCTTCCACCTGAATTTCCCCATACTCAATAAATTGAGTACTGAATCCGGACCATCTGGAACGAAGGATAACAGGAAAAGGACAAGACACTGAGAGATCGCGGACAAGAACATAGCAGGATTCCGCACTATATGCCCTTATATAGCCACCCTAAGGTAAGGGGACTACAACACTCCTTAAGGATTCAATAGATTTTGTTCATCTCTACAAGGAAGACTCCGATCACACCTCACCCAGTCCATTTCCATTTATGCTTATAGACTGTCAATCAGTGTCGGTTTTGACACCATACACTAACTGATTAGTCATTACAGGTCACATAGTGACACTTAGATGCATTAGGCACAAAGCACTGCTGTTTTCTATTATCCACACCACGCACGTTGTGGACTAATATTTGCTAGTTTACTAGTGTTCTTTATGGTTTATTATCAGTTTGTTTCTATATATATGGTGTTGCACATTGCATGTTTTATTTTTAGTCGTGTATTATTTGGTGTTTGCACAGTTTACATTTGCATTTTCTGAAAGCGCTTATCAACATTTCATTGTTATTACCTATAGTCAGTAGGATGTGTACCTTCTGACACCTCTTCCTCTTCCTCCATTCATGCCATAACCTCTTGGTGCAGCAGGGGTTAATAGAACCAGGAGCAGATCCAGAGTCTAGTCTCGAGATGGGCACTGACAGAAATATGTTCTTTTGCGGGCAATTTATTAGGTAAATTGCTGGTGTTAGCGCTTCAATCATCACGACACTATGGTTGTTATGGCGTCAGGATGAGTGTAGCACATTATTTCTATTATTACATTGTAATAGAAATACAATAGTTCAACTCACCATAATACAGAATCAGTGGGAGCCCGAGTGTGTAATTTGCCACCGTCGCTTGCCACCAGATGCAGATTGTCACTTGCCGCAAGTTGCGGATTGTCACTTGCCACGTCACCTGCCACAAGTTGCGGATTGTCCACTTGCCATGTCACCTGCCCCACATTGCGGATTGTCCACTTGCCACGTCACCTGCCACAAGTTGCGGATTGTCCACTTGCCACGTCACCTGCTATACTTTGCGGATTGTCCACTTGTCACAATTTTCAGATTGTCATTGGCCATGTCAGACCAAGGGAGATTGACAGCTTTTTTGTGTTTCTTTCATTTGCGAATAATCGCACCAACTGTTGTCACCCTCTCATAATTAAAGGGGGCTCTCAGATTCCGATAAGCCCGCCGCCCGCAGACTCCGACAACCAACGGCCAGGGTTGTCGGGAAGAGGCCCTTGTCCCAATCAACATGGGGGTAAGGTGCCATACCAGACCCTTATCCGAGCACCCCCCTTTCTGACCTGCCGGGCTGCGTGCTCGGATAAGGGTCTGGTATGGATCCTGGGGGAACCCCAAACCTTTTTCGGTGTGGGGGATTCCCCTTAAGATCCATACCAGACCGAAGGGCTTGGTATCATCCTGGGGGGAACCTCACGCAAAAATTGTTTTAATTTTCGCGGGGGATCCCCTTCAAAATTCTCCGAACACGAGCCGCCCCGCAAGTTGGATAATCTTGATCCAACTTCTGGTGCGACCTCTATTCAAATTAATGGGCTCCCATAGGGAACCATTGATTTTGAATAGAGAAAGAAACGCCGGACAAGGCTTAACACAGCGTTAAGCCTCGTTAAATCACGTTTTTCAGCATCTCACATCTTTACAGCTCTAACGCTGGAGATTCAGAACGCACTAGCCCTGTTTTTTTTTGCAGCTTAAAAAACTGCTCAGCCATTTACAGCTCAAAAACGTCATGGTGGGCATGAGGCCATAGGCTAATATGGAGAGCCGTTATTAAGCTGCAAAAAACATTTTAGAAAAGTGGCTGTGAAAACGTCCGTGGACATGAGGCCTTAAAATCCAAATCTATTTATGGATATTTGTGTTGTTATTCTGTCTCTTACCGTTAAAATAAACCTATCGTTATAATTATAAATTAAAGATACCGCAGACACTGACACCATGAACAGATCTAATGGTCTGAAGGTATGCGTGGGTTCTTTCCAGTACACAATTGCCAAACATAGATTTGCCACAAGAGATGCTGAGATTGTAAGCAATTTGATCACCAAATGGTGACACTTTCCACAGGCATCACACATGGAGAGTAAATTCTTTCCATCTAATTAGAAAAAAAAATGTTTAATAAAAAGTGCTGTCACATTCTCTGAGGTTGATTAGAATTGCTGTTTTTTTTTTTTGCTTGAATCTTCAGACTGATTCACTGCTCCATAAGAGGGCAGTAAAGTCACATAACAATGTGCTTCTATCCAATATGGCATTATACGTTGTACTTGTAGCCTGTAAAAACTCTCATACCTTACCTATAACACTAAATCCCTGTTTACATAGATATACAGTGCCTTGAAAAAGTATTCATACCCCTTGAAATTTTCCACATTTTGTCATGTTACAACCAAAGACGTAAATGTATTTTATGTGACAGACCAACACAAAGTGGCACATAATTGTGAACTGGAAGGAAAATGATAAATTGGTTTTCAATTTTGTTTACAAATAAATATGTGAAAAGTGTGGCGTACATTTGTATTCACTCCCCTTTACTCTGATACCCCTAACTAAAATCTAATAGAACCAATTGCCTTCAGAAGTCACCTAATTATTAAATAGAGTCCACCTGTGTGTAATTTATTCTCAGTATAAATACAGCTGTTCTGTGAAGATCTCATAGGTTTGTTAGAGAACCTTATGCCCAGTACACACAATCAGAAAATCGTACAAAAATACAGATTTCGAAGCGATCGAATGATAATCGGATTGTTAGTACAGAGCATTCGAGAGGCGATCAGGACAGTTCATCCGATATTATTTGATCGGACATGCACAAAAATATTTTTGTTACATTTCCAGATCGTATGATTTTCGTTTAATCAGTACAGCTGTCGCTCAAAAATGCAATACAAATGCATTACAACACATGACATCACTTCCGAACTTTAGTAAACTCATCAGATTCAATCTGAGATTTGCATGCAAAAAAAAAATGGACGATCGTTTATCCAATAATCTCATTGTGTGCACCGGGCTTTAGTAAACAAACAGCATCATGAAGGTCAAGGAACACACCAGACA
Source organism: Rana kukunoris (assembly GCA_029574335.1). Lineage (NCBI taxonomy): Eukaryota > Metazoa > Chordata > Amphibia > Anura > Ranidae > Rana > Rana kukunoris. Next base: position 191,972,903 of record CM056055.1, read on the forward strand.
GGTCAGGGATAAAATTGTGGAGAAGTTTGAAGCAGGTTTAAATTATAAAAATAAAACCTGCAAAAAGACTTGAGACTGGGGCAGAGGTTCACCTTCCAGCAGGACAATGATCCGAAACATATAGCCAGAGCTACAATGGTTGGTTTAGATCAGTGTTTCTCAATTCCAGTCCTCAAGCCCCCCCAACAGGTCATGTTTTCAGGATTTCCCTCAGATGAAAAGGCTGTGGGAATTACTAAGGCAGTGAAACTGATCAAATCACCTGTGCAAAATAATGGAAATCCTGAAAACCTGACCTGTTGGGGGGACGTGAGGACTGGAGTTGAGAAACACTGGTTTAGATTAAGGAAAATTCATGTGTTATAATGGCCCAGCCAAAGTCCAGACCTAAATCCAATCGAGAATCTTTGCCAAGACTTGAAAATTGCTGTTCACGGACACTCACCATCCAATCTGACAGAGCTTGAGCTATTTTGCAAAGAAGAATGGGCAAAAATGTCACTCTCTAGATGTGCAAAGCTGGTAGAAACATCCTCTGTAATTGCAGTGAATGTGAAAGTGTTGGTCTATCAGTTAAAATCCCAAGAAAATACATTTACATTTTTGGTTGTAACATGACAAAAAATTTAAAATGTCAACGTGTATGAATACTTTTTCAAGGCCCTGTATGTATACTACATCTTGATTATCCCCAAGACTTTTAGGCAAATATTCTGTAGACCGATGAGACAAAAACATAACTTTTTGTAAGGTGTGTGTCCCGTTACATCTGGCATAAAACTAATAAAGCATTTCATAACAAGAACAACATACCAATACTCAGACATGTTGGTGGTAGCGTGATGGTCTGGGGCTGCTTTGCAGCTTCAGGACCTGGGCAACTTACCATAATTGATGGAACCATGAATTCCGAACTCTACTAGAAAATCCTAAAGGAGAATGTGCGGCCATCATTTCGTGACCTCAAGCTCATGTGCACTTGGGTTATGCAGCAGGACAATGATCCGAAACACAACTGCAAGTCCACCTCCAGATGGTTCAAACAAAGCAAAATGTAGGTTTTGGAGTGGGCTAGTCAAAGCCTGGACTTAAATCCAATCGAAATGCTGTATCATGACCTTACACAGGCCGTTCATGCTGAATAAACCCTCCAATGTGGCTGATTTAAAACAATTCTGAAAAGTGGGCCAAAATTGCTGCACAGTGATGTGAAAGACTCATTGCCAGTTATCGCAAATGCTAAATTGCAGTTGTTGCCACCAAGGGCCTAATAACCAGTTATTAGGTTCAGGGGCAATTACTTTTTCACATAAAGCCAGGCAGGTTTGGACAGCTTTTTTGCCTTAATAAATTAAACCATCATTTATAAACTGCATTTTTATATTTACTCGTGTTATCTTGTGTAATAATAAAATTATGTGACAAATATGCAAAAAAAAAATTTACCTGTTGAGATCCGCGCTATAGCCGAATGACGGCTTCAGCGCAGATCTAAATATCCAACAAGCCGTCAATTGACGGCCTGTCACTAGCACGTTCCCCGCGCGCGGTCCAGAGCGTGCCGCGGGAAATTCTGTGTTGGCCGTGTCCCTCGGACACAGCCAATCACAGATCGCCGCGAACGGCCAATCAGAGTGGCCGTTTGCGATGCGATCTGTGCGGCCAATGAGAGATGATCTCATTGAATGGCGCCAAAAATGTGTCAAAAGTGTCCGATGTGTCCGCCATAACGTCGCAGTCCCAATAAAAATCACAGATCGCCACCATTTCTAGTTAAAAAAAAATTATAAAAAATAATAATTCTGTCCCCTATTTTGTAGGCGCTATAACTTTTTTTTTTACCAAAAATATGTAGAAGAACACGTAGCGCCCTAAACTGAGAAAAAAAATCTGTTTTTTTTTTTAAATTGGGATATTTATTATAGCAACAAGTAAAAAATATTGTATTTTTTTTTAAATTGTCGCTCTTTTTTGTTTATAGAGCAAAAAATAAAAACCGCACAGGCGATCGAATACCACCAAAAGAAAGCTCTACTTGGAAAAAATAAGTTAATTTTGTTTGGGAGCCATGTCGCACGACCGCGCAATTGTCAGTTAAAGCGACGCAGTGCCGGAAGCTGAAATTTCACCTGGGCAGGAGGGGGGTATATGTGCCCAGTAAGCAAGTGGTTAAAATCAGGAAGGGAGCAAATACTTTTTCACTGTGTATATATGGTCCAGCTTGGACAAATGTAAGTATGTATGTGCCATACCTGTGGGAAGATGGAAATCACAGTAGTAGGCACTGCTATTTCAGTGATCTCCACTAGCTTCAAAGTGCTGTACAAAGCGGCTGCCCTGCTGCATTGTGAGCAGAGGAGCTCAATCGCTCAACATGGGCACCATTCAGAGAATGTGTTCTCTGATTGGAAGAGGTGGAAAGATGTCACAATCTCCACCTCGTCCAATCAGAGATTAAAGGATCACTAAAGGATCACTAAAGGATAAAGAAAGATAAGAGAATATATTAGACGTTGTGCCGTATACCTCAAGGGGCTGTGGGGAGGGGGAGATGGGGTTGTTCTGGGGTGGGGTTCGTTTTTTTTTTTTTTGGTTTTGTAGTTCTGTACTGGGGTGGGGGGGGAGGGGTTAGGTTGAAGAAGATAGCAGCAAAAGGAAGAGAAGGATACACAGGGTCCGAACAATTTGTATAAATGGATAGAATAAGGTATATGTTATATCTGTATATCTGCATTATTTGGATATGGACTTCTATTTATTTATTATTTAAATGGAATATGTTTTATGTTTTTTGTTTGTTTCTCTTGTTTTGTTTTGTATTCTTTCCCCTTTGATAAAAAAAAAAAAAAAAAAATATGAAAAAAAAAAACATTTTATACTTACCTCTACTGTGCAGCTCGTTTTGCACAGTAGCCCCGAACCTGGTCTTCTGGGGTCCTCCCCCTCGCAAGGATTTAATACCTTCATGCGAGCGTGTTGGCATGGTGTTGAGTTCTTGCGGGTGCGCTCCCCAGGGCCGTCTTTAATATGGTTTGGGCCCTGGGCAAACATTTTTTTTGGGCCCCCCTCCAGATTATTTTGGGCCTGACTGGTTCACATGTATGTGTTTTGGCGGCCCTCATTTGTGCAAGCAAATCAGCCCATTGATTTGATTTGCATACAGAAAACTTCTATTTACAATATAGATTAGCAAACAGTGACATACCTTGAGGAGCAGGACATGAAGAAGTCAGCCTCGGGAAGAGCAAACTGGAGATGTTATAAAATCACATTCTAATTCACTTTTATATACAAGCAGCACCCAGTGGCAGGAAGGGAGAAGTGCACGTCTAAAGGGAAGCCAGGGGTGCTGTACATTTTAGCAGTATTGTCACTGGCTGCGTGCCGCTGATGATTTTCAGCTTGAATTGTGGGCAGCACAGGGGCTTAAACGGGCGACAGGGCCGCCATCAGGAATTATGGGGCCCCTTACACAGCTTCAGGCATGGGCCCCCTGGAGCAGAGAACCGGGGGGGGGGTGCTGCCGCCTGAAATTGAGAAGTGGGGGGGGGGGCTGCCGCGAATTTAGAAGCGGGGGCCCTTTACAAAAAAAGAAGAAATAAAGAAAAATATATATAAAAAAAGGGGTGTAGCCATCTGGGGCCCTGGGGACCTCTGGGCCCTTTAATAAAAAAATATATATAAACAAAAATAAAAATGTATAAAAAAAATAAAAAAGGGTGTTTGCCACATGGGGCCCTCTGAGCCCTTTTAATAAAAACATATATAAGAAGGCCAGTATGTATGGTGGCCTGAGTTTATGGGAGGAGCCCGGAGGGTATTTAAGCAGCCCACTCACACATGCTCTTTGTCGGTTCAGTGTGCAGTACTACACGTCACTGGGCCGACTCTTCCCAGCTCACCTCATGTCCGTGAGTCTGCGCATTCAATCGCATTCGACATCGCAAGTGCATTGTGGCTTCTCCGTTCATGGTCTTCGACGGCGGTTCCCGCTTACTGTCGCAGGTTGTATTCAAACCTTTTGTATCATGTGCAATCTTGCAATCCGTTATGCTTCCTATCCTGCATTTCTTTTGTAAAAATCTGCCTCTGAGTTATTGTTGCTCATGTTCTAACATCTTAGTTACAAGCTTGGTACATTTGTAACTTCCTCCTGCCAAACAAACTATTTATTTGTATATTCATATTTGTGTCCATGCTTGCTGTCTCATTCATTTGGAGATTAGCATATATTCTTTGTATAGGTTCTTTGGCAGATTGAGGTGGTAATTTAACTCACCTGCTGCCTTGTCTGCACTTGATAAGCCTGGGGGGATGGGTGGCTGGTAGCATACACTCTACAACCAATTCACAGCAGTTTTGTTCAACACTCCTTACTTCCGATTCGTATCGGATTTGTTTCATGCATTTTACAACTGTTTTTTTATCAGTCATTTCTCTTTATAACCGTTTTGTATCAGATACATTACATACTTTCCACCATTGCCATTCTATGTTTCCCCCATGCCGTGCGTTTTAGTTTCCGTAGCGGAACTTACGAATTGTTTGTACACGGTTCTTCTCTCTCATTTATTTACCAAAATTATTGCCTGTGCGTCATGCATGGCGCCACACCACGCCACACTCTTCGGATGTGTTGCACATCCACTCCAGTCCAAGCAAACCCAGTTGCATGTTCATTGTCCCAAGTAGAATTCGTTAGCTTGTTTGTCATGTCAAAATTTGTGGCCACTCATGGCGTCACCCGCATCATGTTCGGTTCCCACAGTGGAGCTTATAAAATATTCGTACGCACTTCTCGTGTTCTATTTTTCTACACCAAACCTTGTTGTTTTGCCCCATGCATGGCATCCCTACACCTTTCCTACATGTTTCACTCCAGCCACAGTCCGCCGCAAACTCACTCGCATGGCCCACTGTCGCAAGTAAAATTTGTTATTAAATTCTTTATGTCCTATCAATTTGCTACTATTCGTTGTCTCCCATATCGTTCATTAGCGGCCCCTATGGAACCTACGATTAATACAGGCATTGTCCTTCTACCCTATACTGCTTGCTTAAGGTACAAACAAATCAGGTGTTTCTATCCTTTCTCAGTAAACCAATTCTTATTGATTGAGACCTTGCAACCATGCAAATCATCTCAACAGCCTGACACCCTTGTTAGGACCCTTGCAACACATGACCTTTACAAAACGCAAAATAAAATATATATAAAAAACGCAAAAAAATAAAAAAAAACGCAAAAAAATAAATAAAAAATGTTTCCACCACGCAATCTTAGCCCCTCGGCAACCTGACACCTGTTGAGACCATTGCAACTATGCAAAATCGTCTCAGCAGCCTGACACCCTTGTTGAGACCCTTGCAAATGCAATATCGTCCCAGCAGCCCTACACTCATTGAGATGCTTGCAACCACGCAAAATCATCCCACCAGCCTGACACCCTTGCAACACATGACCTTTACAAAACGCAAAATAAAAAAAAATATATATATAAAAACGCAAAAAAAAAAAACGCAAATATATAAAAATAAAAAAAATTTGCCACCACGCAATCTCAGCCCCTCGGCAACCTGACACCTGTTGAGACCATTGCAACCATGCAAAATCGTCTCAGCAGCCTGACACCCTTGTTGAGACCCTTGCAAACGCAATATCGTCTCAGCAGCCCCACACTCATTGAGATCCTTGCAACCATGCAAAATCATCCCAGCAGCCTGACACCCTTGTTAAGACCCTTGCAACACATGACCTTTACAAAACGCAAAATAAAAAATATATAAAAAAACGCAAAAAAAACAAAAAACGTTGCAACCACGCAATCTCAGCCCCCCGGCAACCTGACACCTGTTGAGACCGCTGCAACTACGCAAAATCGTCTCAGCAGCCTGACACCCTTGTTGAGACCCTTGCAAACGCAATACCGTCTCAGCAGCCCCACACTCATCGAGACCCTTGAAACCACACAAAATCATCTCAGCAGCCTGACACCCTTGTTAAGACCCTTGCAACACAAGGCCCTTACAAAAATGCAAAAAAAAAAATATATATATATATATATATATATGTATATATATAAAAACAAAATGCCACCATGCAATCTCGGCCCTTGCAACCACGCAATACCGTCTCGGCAGCCTCACACCATTGTTGAGACCCTTGCAAACGCAATACCTTTTCAGCAGCCCCACACTCATCGAGAGCCTTGCAACCACGCAATACCGTCTCGAGCAACCTCCCACTCATCAAAGACCTTTGTGACCACGCAGTCTCGCCCCAGCAACATGGCATTCATTGAGACCCTTGCAGCCAGAAAAATGGGTGTTTTTCAGCCGCCCCTGATCTCTCCTCTGTTATCTTATCAGTACGTCTACACAGGATCCCCAATCACTCCTCTATGTTATCTTATCAGTACATGTACACAGGATCATTTATAGTCATTTCTAGGCAGTTGAGTTCAGAAACCTTCTCGAAAAAAAAAAATGGGTTCAGACGGATGTTCAAAGGCATTCGAAACGCCAATGCCTGTAACAGCTTGTAAACACAGCCAGATGTGGTAACTCATGTTTACCAGCGTTTCATTCACAGTCATTTTCATTAAAAAAAGGGGGGAATATTGTCTCAGCAACTTGACACTCATTTGAGACCCTTGCAAAATGTCATCTCAGCCAACTCAAACTCGTCTACACCTTTGCAACCACACAATCTCGTCTCAGCAACCTAACGCCCGTTCAGACCTTTGCAGCTATACAAAGTCGTCTTAGCAAACTGACACTCATTTGACACCATTGCAAACGCAATATCGTCTCAGCAACCTGACACACATTCAGACCTTTGCAGCCATACATAGTCATCTCAGCAGCCCGACACTCACTTGAGACCATTGCAAACGCAACATCGTCTCAGCAACCCCTTACATGTTGAGACCCGTGCAACCACACAAGGCCATCTTAAAACAAACCTCATAATCATCGAGACATTTGCAACCACGCAATATCGTCTCTGCAAACCAGACTGAGACCCTTGCAACTACATAATATTGTCTGCAGCAGTATAAAACACTTTGCAGCATGCACCTACGTGCAAACCCGAATACAAACTAAACTTGCAAACACACCTCAGTGACAATCAGCCAAACAAACACACAGTGGCACCCAGTTGGCCATTCATCTTTAGTGGCACGCGGGCCACTCATCTTTTCCCTGTCTTTTTCCCTGCAGTTAGTTCAGGTTTCCAACCAGCACCAGCGAGTGCACGTTGGTCTGCGGGTTCACGTTGGTCTGCGAGTGCACGTTGGTCTGCGAGTGCACGTTGGTCTGCGAGTGCACGTTGGTCAGCGAGTGCACGTTGGTCAGCGAGTGCACGTTGGTCAGCGAGTGCACGTTGGTCAGCGAGTGCACGTTGGTAAGCGAGTGCACGTTGGTCTGCGAGTGCACGTTGGTCTGCGAGGGCACGTTGGTCAGCGAGTGCACGTTGGTCAGCGATTGCACGTATATCGTCTTGTTGAGCACCTGTGTATTGTCTTGATTTTCTCACACCAATGCAAAGATCCAGTCCAAGTTCTCAAACTAGACCAAGCGTCAGTAGCAGACTTAGCTATGTGGGACAACTTCCCCACCTGATAGAACAGCATTTCAATCTTCATCCCGGCAGTGTCAGCCGAGCCACCACGGGCTTTTGCCTGCATTTTTCGTCCGCCACTGGTTCTCCAAACCTTGGCCCCCAGAAATTCTCTTAAATTTCTGCTTCACCCAGTCTTCATCACGCCTCGTGCTGTACCCCATTGTGGCAGCTGCCCAGGTCTGGGGCCACACTTGAACTGGACAGACAGTGTTCTTCACCACAGACAATCAAGCCACAGCCGACTTCATCAATTAAGGTAGATCAAGCCTCTCCCCATCACGTCCTTCCTGCGCAGGCTCACGCAGCTGTCACTTTGTCACCAGTTTAATATCTTCTGTAGACATGTTCCAGGCAAATGCAAAATCGCAGCTGATGCTCTGTCCCATTCCAACCTTACTTTGTTTTTCCAGCAAGAGCCTGGAGCTGACCCAATAACCATCCCTGTCCCACCCTGCTCATTGCTGATGATGGATTGAAGTAGCATCTCACCAACTCAACCCAGCTTATTAACCACTCCTTGGCACGCAACACACTGAAGGCCTATCGCACTGCTTGGAACACTAACTGCTAATTTTTGGCCACTTGCCTCGGAGCAGCAATAGGCAACGTTAGACACTTCCTAGCATTCATATCGTATTGCCACACGCAGCGGACCCTTTCTCACAATACTATCACGCCATATCTAGATGGCGTCCAGCATTTCCTGTCCCTGCAGGACCCCAGTAAACTGTCAGTATTCTTGAGCCCATGCAGTCAAGTCCCTTCTACAGAGCATACAGAAGCACCAACCTGTAGTCAGTGGCGAGCGCCTACCTTTCAAGAGTGCCCTCTTTAGGGACATGTCTGAAATCCTTACTCGTTCCCCATTTAGGGCCTTGCCCAGCATAGTCATCCAAGCAGCCATCTACCAGGCCTTCTACGGTTCCCTACAACCTAGTGAATTACAGTCAGTGGCTCCGGCAGTCAGACACTGCTCCGACGCCACCCGACTCGCTTTCGAACCCCTACACTCTCAGTCTGCAAACGCAACAAACCAGCCCCGGGGGTTGACATCAACCTGTTTCAGACTAACAATGCCTGACGCCCAGTGACGGTGCTCGACCGACTACTGCTCCATCTACCCAGCCAATCTGATGGTAGCTAGTTGCTACCCTTTCTAAACCAGCTCCCTGAGTGGCAGACATTTGTTAAGCATGTCAGAATCCTAAGCAACTTGGGCTTCAAATCCCAGTCGGTTCTCTAGACATTCTTTCTGAATTAGAGCAGCCTCAACTGCCTCCCAACAGGGAGTACCAGACCACGTAATCAAGATACCAGGCTGATGGGAAGTCTCCTTGTTTTGCCACATACATCCCAAATTCTCAGGAAGAAATGGCACAAGCCTTTACCAAGCTGGCTCAATAAATACAAGAAATCAATATAAGCTATTTCCCTATCTGAGTCTTTTGCCCCCTTTTCTTGGCATACTGACCAGACCCACCAAGGCACACTTCAGGTCTACTTATGTTGTAAGTCTTGTCGCGTGTTTATGTGATCCACATCACTCTCGGTCAGAGGGCCACGACCATAAATAAGAAGGTCAGTATGGTGGCCTGAGTTTATGGGAGGAGCCCGGAGGGTATTTAAGCAGCCCACTCACACATGCTCTTTGTCGGTTCAGTGTGCAGTATTACACGTCACTGGGCCGACTCTTCCCAGCTCACCTTGTGTCCGTGAGTCTGCGCATTCAATTGCATTCGACACCCTCCCGCCCTTCCCTTTTTCAGGGCACTTCTCAGCATATCCTTCTTCAACAACTACCCATTACTTACTTTGGGTATGCCCCCTTTTCTTGGCATACTGACCAGACCACCAAGGCACACTTCAGGTCTATTTATGTTGTAAGTCTTGTCGCGTGTTTATGTGATCCACATCACTCTCGGTCAGAGGGCCACGACCATAAATATATTATATATATATATATATATAAAATATATATATAATAAAATATAAAAAAAAAATTATAAAAAAAAGGGGGGTTGCCATCCGGGGCCCTGGGGACCTCTGGGTCCTTTGATAATAATAACATTTATTATATATATATATATATATATATATATATATATATATATATATATATATATATATATATATATATATATATATATATATATATATATATATATATATATATATAAGAAATATATAAAAACTGTTTTTTTTTTTATAAAACAAGTTTTTTTTTTATAAAAAAAAGGGGGGTTGCCATCTGGGGCCCTGGGGGCCTCCGGGCCCCTGGGGACCTTCGGACCCCTAAAAAAAAAAAAATTTTTTTCAAAGGGGGTTGCTTTGGGCCCCCAACAGTGACAGGGCCCTGGGCAGCTTCCCCTGTTTGCCCTATGGTAAAGACGGCCCTGGCGCTCCCATGATACAGCCGCCGGCCATAGCCGTTCACTGTATCACTCGGCCCCGCCCAACAGCGTTCCACGTCATTAGATGTGATTGACAGCAGCGCGAGCCAATACCTGCACTGCTTTCAATCCATCCACTGTAACAAATCAACGGCCAGGCTGAGCGGCCAAGAGGATGTTGGGGGACTTGCGGTGCCTAGTACAGTGGTTTCCAGCTTCCATAGTACATACATACTTATAGTGGGCCAAGATAGACCAATGTACCTATGTAAAAATTGCCATAGCTAAATGTAGCGCCTGGTTACTTTCCAGAACAGGTGCTATTGAAATTTAGAGGGGGTCAGAGAGTTAAGTAACTCTGACCATTGTTAATTAGTTCAAATTATGAGCTTCTGTCCCAGCTTGGCTGTGCTGTGGGCTCATGCTGTTGTTCATGGGGTGCAGTTCCACCCCAGGTCGGCAGGTGGCAGCGGTAGGGTCAAGGACTGGATGCTTTTTCCCAGCAGCCTATCAGGAGGAGGCTTCCTCACTGTGCATGCTGGGAGGGGTATTTATGGGGCAGACGCCATTTTCCTGGGTCTTCTCTTCGTGTGGCGCTCACCTTCAGGGTAGCCACTCCATGGAGCCCCGGCACATGGCCTTCCGGGCCGGGGTGCACGTGCAATGCAGAGATCCTGGCTCTGGGACCACGTTGGCCCAGAGCAATTGATCTGCCGCTTGGGACTCAGTAATCGACTGGGTCCCACCTATGGAGGTCCTGGGCTGTCCGTCCTGTTGGAGGAAGCTGTACGGTTAAGAGTCTGCCTGAGGAGTACCAAGAGAGGCTGGTGTTCCAATAGGGGCCTAACCATCCATCGCAGACCAGGGGAACCAGACACTGAGAGGTAGATATGTGCATTCGTTTTCGTTAGAATGCATTTTCGTCCGAAAAAATCAGTGCAAAAATCAGCGCAAGAAACGAAAACCGAAAGATACGACATAAAAAATGCTTTATTTTCGTTTTCGCTGCGGTAAAAATACGATATAGAGAGATTCGACATTATAGGGAAAAGATTCTACATTATAGAGAAAAGATTCGACACTGTAGAAATAATAGATTCGACATTACAGAGAATAGATTTCGAATTATGAGAAAATAGATACAACATTATTACTAGTCATACAACATTAGAATTCTTGTAGGCGGAATATTCAAACGGAAATGTACGATTCGACGTAAAGATTTGACGTTTCATCGAATATTCTTTTGACCATTCGACAGAAACCAAGTATTGGAGAAGTTTGTGTGGGAAAGAAATGGACTTTCTAGGCACGATTTTGTAGAAAAATAGAAAAGTAATTTTCATTTTTATAAAAATACATAAATAAATACAGTACATCAGTGACCACACATATTGATGTGTCATGTATGTTAAAAGACTATAGCATATACAGCAATATACATTATGATGTCAAGAAAAAAGCGAAACGTTAGATTTCTACTGTAATATACAATACAGAGCAGGTTTAGGGTTGATCCAACCCAAAGGAGACTGCTTGGTGTATCGCTGAGTAGTTTCTATTCAGATCTTGACATTCATAGGATTTCTCTTGGAGTTGCTCTACATGTTTTGTGGTTTGCCCACTTCATCGGGAGCATAGAGAAATAAACTGCACAAATAAAACGAAAAAATACAGTAAACAAACAATATCAACAAACATATAGCTCATCATTCGCCCATCGCTGGATGGGTCAAGGAATGTGCTGGTAAACTTACCAAAAACATTAATGGCATATAGAAAACAGGGGAGATTGCTTGCGGTTGCCCAATGAGAGCCGAGAAAGACCGTTGGTGTCCCCAAAGAGGGAGCAACATTGCTGTTTAGATGGTCAGGAATAGGCAGTGCGAGCACCCTGATGTCTCCGAGATAAACCAAGTATTATTGGATTTTCGGACGAAAGCTATTCCCCAACGAAAAACGAAATAAATGAAAACGATTTTCAGGAGTAACTAAATAAATTTATTTTCCAAACGAAAACGAAACAAAATATTCCAGTCTGCACATGTCTACTGAGAGGCTGGATGTTGGCCGCCTATCAGTCGGTACCCAAAACCTAAACTACCCAAAGGAGATGCAGGTGTCAAGTCCAGTCAAGGGGACTTCAGACCGCAATTTTCTGCAACCATTGGGAGGGCCTGTGGCAGAGACTTATCCCCAAGTTCGAGTGTTATTCTGGCTTGTGTGAGAGGCCTGTCCAGGTGCGCTATACCCATTCCGGCTAGAGTGGCAAAGTAAAGTTTGTCGTTGGAAGCAGGACTGTTTCCTTTTACCTACACATTAATCTGTGTTCTCCATCTCTGCTATTCCTCTATTCTTCACCAAGTTCAACTGTTTTACCTTTTTGGGTAAATAAAAGCACAAGAAAAAGACACCTGCTGTATGGACATTCCATTACTACGACTCTCATCAACTACACTAGACGGCGGAGTCACAGAGGTAACATGCCACCAAAAACAAACCAGCAGCTCCTCCGGGGGTAGTGCTACATAAACATCAGATTTAATAAAAAATAAACATGGTCGTTTAAGACAATCCTGATATTTGGTTCATGTCTTTTTAGAAAGCAGAACACTTTTTCTTAACACATACAGCTCAGCTCGTATTTCATTCAATTAGTGAGCAATAAGGACTCATCCCCCACTCAATCATTCACAAGTATGTTATTGTAATAAAGTTAAAGCATGTTTAACATATAGCCTTTGCTGATTCAATGTACCATTATTTTTTTTTCTCTTTGGATAACAGAACTGAATACAACTGAGATATCATTAAATTGGAGCCTATTTAATTAGCGGTTTCCCAGATTTTTTTTTGAAAATACATTTTATTGATTTTTACATGTAAGAAAAAACAAAGCAATCAAAAAACAGAGGTTACATATCACAGCCTCTGGGCACATCCCTGCTGAAGTAACAAAAGAAAAAAAAAAAAAAACACATAAAACAGTCCTACATTACTATCAACCTGCAGTGTTGCTATAACTTAACTACTTGTGTCATCGAAATTAGGAGGATGAAGAAAGGGTATCGTGTCATGCTTATCAGGCGACCGCAGCGGGATGAGTTGCTGAGGGTAAGGATGGCGCTGTTAGGAGAACCATCAAATAACATTAAAGGCTATGGCCTCATTCCTACAAAACCACTAACTGAGATAGACAGACTATGAAAATAACACTTAATTTGTTGCGTTCGTGATGTCCGAAATTACCCACACCCTCCAAATTTTGTTGAACTCAGCGCCTCGTAAGAACCAAGATGAGCAGCCTCAAGGACAACAGCAGCATTGGTTACATCTGAGACTAGCCAGTTATGAGCGTGTGACAGCAGTGCAGCAAAGAAATATTTCCGAAGGTCCGGACAAGCTAGACCCCCCTCTGTCCAGGGCCTTTTGAGTATAGATTTGTTTATCCTAGGGGGACGGGAGTTCCATAGGAAAGGAGTTATAATGGAGTCAAACTTTTGAAAGAAAGATTTGGGGATCCAAATTGGGGAGTGTCTCAGTACATAGAGAAAAATTGGGAGGAATTTCATTTTAAGTAAGTTTATCCTGCCAATGAGGGATAACGGCAGGTTATTCCATGCCTGGAGTTTTCGGTTTTCCAGATTTAAAGCAGAACTCAGACGGTGAGGAAATTCGCTCAGACCTTTATATGAAATCATATTTATCCACCTGGTATTTCCTTTATTAAGAGGTCTAGAAGTACCTGAAGGGAAATGTCAAAAAGGAAGAGAGTATGGCTGAAAAGGTCAGCATCTCTTTCCTAATTGAAGTTAGAAGCACAATTTTGAGGAAGGTGAGACTTCATAGGTGCTGAAATCCCCTCTTGGAATAACAAGCCAAATATATAACATAAAATCTTTACACTTTATTAACTACTTCAATACAGTGCACTTAAACCCCCTTCTTACCCAGACCAATTTTCAGCTTTCGGTGCTCTCACACTTTGAATGACAATTACTCAGTCATGCAACACTGTACCCAAATAAAAATTGCGTCCTTTTTTTGACACAAAAAGAGCTTTCTTTTGGTGGTATTTAATCACTCGTGGGTTTTTTATTTTTTGCGCTATAAATAAAAAAAGACGGTAGATTTTGTGAAAAAATTGCATTTTTCTTTGTTTCTGTCATAAAATTTAGCAAATTTGTATTTTTTCTTCATAAACGGGTGACAGGGCAGGTCACTGGTGGGTGACAGGTGACAGGGCAGGTCATTGGTGGGAGACGGTGACAGGGTACGGTCACTGGTGGGTGACGGTTGCACCGCTGATGGTGGTCTATTTATGTGACAGGTGCACATTATGGGTGACTGTTGGGTGACTGGTGACAATTGGGGGGGACAAAGGGACAGATGTGGTGTTTGTGCAGACACTACAGTGACACAGAGCTGTAACTCACTACTTCTAGCTCTTCTCTCCTTACACTGGAAACGATGTGTGAGGGGAGAAGAGCTGGTAACAGTTAGTTACAGCTCTTTGTTTACACTAGTGATCAGAGCTGATCACGTGGTACACAGCCCTGACCAATGGCTGTGTACCATTGTCGGTGACGAGCAGTGTTCCCGGGAACACGCTGCCACCGACGGGCACGCGCGGCGCAATCGCCAACATGGGTGTTGCCATGCGTGATCAGCCGTGACATCACGGCCAATCACGTGGTTAACAGCGCATCCGCGCCGCTGTTCACCCCTGTCGGTAACGAGCGTTGTCTCCGTGACACGCCGCTACCGACAGTATAGGGATGCGCGCACGCGATTGTGCGCATTCCCTATTACAATGACTGCACGTCATATGACGTGCAGTCAGGATATTGGAGTCCTCCGCCCGCCGTCATTTGACGGTGGGCGGTGGACAAGTGGTTAAACAGATATGGTAAAAAATATATAATAGGGGGTTCACCCTTCAAAATCATAGTATATAACCGATAATGATGGAGGAAAGAGAGTCTAACATCGGTAAATGCAGGGAATAATAACTTGTTTCAGTCCAACGTGTTTCGCCTGTATCGGCTTCTTCAGGAGTATCAGCAAGTGTGGAACAACTGAGGAAAATAAAAATATCCACATAATATACATTCCAAAACTTTAAAAAATAACATAAATGGACAGGCACACAGGCAAGGTCCCACCTCCAGGCCAACAAGCAGATAACCTTAAGTAGCAGGGGAACCCACGTCATTAAACATCAATTTGTCTGGTCAAGAGGTCCAGAATGGTGTTAAAAATAAGAACCACAAAGAACATTCCTTCATGGTCTCATATAGACTAGCAAGGCATATGAAAAGCACTTGAGAATCCACGTACATGTATTTTATATGACTACAAACAGCCAGTGCTGAAGGGAAATGTAAAGGCTATCTAAAGCCAAGACTTTTTTTTAGTGTAGGATGGAGTCAGGAAGGGATTTACTAAAGGCAAACTAGATTTTGCAAAGTGCACAGTCCATTTGCCTTTAGCAAATCACCCCTAGTATGTCTCCAATTGGATCATTAACCTTCTCTGTTTGTCCTGGTTTACTATAATGAACAGGACACAAAGTTGCCAGTGGAACAGGAAAAAAAAGGAGAATTCTTCCAATGGGGATGCCTACTCCAGTTCAATTTTATAAGAGGAGATGTCTGCTTACTTCCTGTTGTATCTTTGAGACAGGAGGGGAAATTTCCAAAATGGGACAAAAAAAAAAAAGAAACAAAAAAAATCTGACTAGGTGAAACAGAGGGGAAAAAGCCTAAAGAAGAAAACAAATGCAGCCACTACAAATAATGATTGATAAGCTTCATTATATTAAATTTTAGACATGTGCGGTTCCTTTTTCGGAAATTTGTAATTTGTAATTAGAATAGTATCGAATTAAAACGAATCTGAAATAACGGGAAAAAAAATTGGACAAATTCAAATTCAAATAGTTTTCAAATACTAAAACTTTTCCAACTTCCAAAGAGAATACAATAGAATAAAATAGAACAATAGAATATAAAAGAAAGTAATAGAATATATATATATATATATATATATATATATATATATATATATATATATATATAGTATATATATATATATATATATATATATATATATTTATTTGGAAACTGGAAAACTATTCAAAAACTTTTCTAATCGATTTGAAAACAAATAAACAAAATTAATTTTGAAATCAAATGACATAAATGAAACAAATTTAACTAAAAGAATGTATGTAAATAACAAATCTAAATGAAACGAAACAAAACACATTTTTCGTTCTGCACATTTGTTGATTTTGAGTTTAATGCTGCATTTTATATATAGCTTATTTATTTATTTATTTATTTTGGAGCGTGCACATATAGTAAATTTGTGAAAACATTTGGGGGGGGGGGTAAAGTCAATGCAGAATTGGTCTAAATAAACAGGATAAAAAGTATTTTTTTTAGGTTTGTGTGCCTTTAATGAAAAAAAATATTGAACAACTGTTTTCAAAGGTTCACCGGTAAAGTTACCGTGGCCTCTTACCAAGTTATTATGTCATTAAGTATATAAATCAGCAATTTCCTACTATATGTTTTCCTCTAACCAAAACTAGCTAATAATTACAGCAACAACTCTGGTACTCCCTCCAATGGCTTAATGGGCTCCTTTGGTTTTTTTACTATAGGTGGTAATCCCCAACCAATTAGCACCTCCATTCAAGGCATAGAACAACACACACTGTATTCTTATCATGTGGATAAGCGAAATACTTGTGTTCTGCAGGAAGCTGTCTGTTTGTTGAAGGAGATTTATGGGTTACCACACAACAGGGCTGCTTTTACTGCACAGACCTCTTAATAGGGGGAAAAGTCATTTCCTTTGTGAGACAGTTGCAGGGTTAAGGGTAAATAAAATGCATTGATCCAAATAAACCATTACTTGGTGGCAATTAAAGAGCATTAACACCCAGCGAAAACCACAATTAGCTGTAAAAAAAAAACAAAAAAAACCCTGCCTGTAGGTTTAAGAAAAGTATATTTATTTTTTAGATGTATTATTTAGTCATTTAATTCAGACTTGACTTTGCTTCTTTTTTTTTTGGACAGCTCTTTTTCGAAGCTGAAATGTAAAAATGTAAATGTGTAATTTAACTATATACATATATGAGAGGCTTTTACCTGCCAGGGAATTCATTTTTCTTTCTACCTAGTTTACAATTTAGAAAGCCCTACCAGAGAGCACAGCCAGGGTGGTGGCCTGACTTTTATCTGCTGTAAAGTGTTTGTAAACCAGTTCTGCCATGCAGCACTCGGGTCTTCAGTTCGAATGCCAACCACGGCGCTACCTGCTTGGAGTTTGCGTGTTCTCACTGTGCCCACGTGGGTTTCCTCCCACACTCTAAAGACATGCACAATGTGTGTATGTATGAATGTAAGTTAAGCAGCTCATACACGGAGCAAATATCTTTCCTGTGACTACAGGATAGGGAAAACCCTCCTGCTGAGCAATTGTATTCTCCCGGAAAGGGGGCTTTAGGGGAAGCTGTTCCTACCCAGAGAAGACAGTGACTATTGCTAGCAAATAATAATCGCATGCAAAATCTGGCAGGCTGGTTGTACCCAAGTTAATCGATCGATCAACTTGGAACATTCAGCCTGCCTATACAAGGTTTGAATCCCGGCTGGTATTCTGTCAGATTATATAGCCCGTCAAATCAGCTACTCACTGCGCATGCGTTCCACCGCTAGCAGGTTTGTTATCTGACAGTCAGAAGCGGACATCTTGTTACACCTAGCCAAGTCTTGAATTTCACACTCATTATAGAAATAAAGTGATTTACGGGTTTGCTAATCTGACAGAACACAGCGAACAAATCAGGGTGTGCAAAAATGTCTGTTGGCGCCTTATGACTTAAAGTTTGGTGCTGAGCAATGCAGGGTGTACCAAGATGGCCGTCAAAATGTAACATCAAAACGGGTTTCAAAATACTGTATATAAGCATATATGCTCACTTTATTGCTTTAATGAGTGTGAAATTCAAGACTTGGCTGGGTGTAACAAGATGTCCGCTTCTGCCTTCTGACTGCAGGTGTTCTGTCAGATTAGCAAACCTGCTAGCGGTGGAATGAATGCGCATTGAGTATTTTTGGTCAGCCAGCTGATGGAGCATCACTTCCATTCGCTAATCTGACAGAACACTGGTTCCTGCTGAACCAGCCAAGATTCCAACCTGTAGCAGCCAGTTACTTCTAAAGCTGACCTTTGAATGTAAGCTCCTTGAGGCAGGGACTGATATGAATGTACAATTATGGCATCCCAGTCTTAGTCCAATATTGAGCTGGCCCATCCTTTGCAGCTTAGCACCTTCAACTCTTCTAGGGAGGCTGTCCACAAGGTTAAGAGTGTATGTATGGGAATGCTTGACCATTCTTCAAGAAGCACATTTGTAAGGTCAGGCACTGATGTTGGTCGAGATGGCCTGGCTTGCAGTCTCCACTTTAATTCATCCCAAGGGTATTCTACTGGGTTGAGGTCAGGGTTCCTGTGAGGACCAGTCAAGTTCCTCCACCCCAAACTCGCTCATCCATGTCTTTATAGACCTTGATTTGTGCACTGGTGTGCAGTCATGTTGGAACAAGAAGGGGTTAGAAGGGGTTATCCCCAAACAAAACTAAGAAGCCAAGCCCAACCCCTGAAAAATAACCCCACTTCATTATCCCCCGTCCACCAAATTATTAGGACCAGTGTACAAAGGTCCATAAAGACATGGATGAGTGAGTTTGATGAGGAGGAACTTGTCTAGTCTTCACAGAGCCCTGACCTCAACCCGATAGAATCCCTTTGGGGTGAATTAGTGGAGACTGCGAGTTAGGCCTTCTCGTCCTACATTAGTGCCTAACCTTACAAATGCTCTTCTGGAAGAATGGTCAAACATTCCCATAGACACACTCCTAAACCTTGTGGACAGCCTTCCCAAATAGCTGCAGAGGGTGGGTCAACTCAATATTGAACCCTACGGACTAAGACTGGGATGCCATAAAAGTTCATATGTGTGTAAAAGCAGGCATTCCAATACTTTTGACAACATATTATCTATGTAAAGTGTTGTGTAAATTGATGGCACTACTGTATATAAAGACCTGTAATAAAAAAAAAAAATTGTAAATTGATATCTCTCCTGTGAGTCCTTACAATTACATTGTTGCCACCTCTTCCTAAATCATCAAGACCACAAAAGACACAGAATACCTTCTCTTCAGTGTACAAGACACTGTATCGATGCACAGTGTCCTGTACACGAATGTAGTCAGCTTATGTAGGACCTATGCAGCCACGCTGCTTGGCCTGTTCATTGTTTTTGATTTAATATGTATGGAGTATGGAGCACTGCTGTCAAGCTACCAAGAACTAATGGAGTACAAGCTATTGAACACTGTTGGATACAAGCTACCAAGCACTGTTGGAGAATAAGCTACCAAGCACTGTTGAAGTACAAGCTATTGAACACTGTTGGATACAAGCTACCAAGCACTGTTGGAGAATAAGCTACTAAGCACTGTTGGAGTACAAGCTATTGAACACTGTTGGATACAAGCTACCAAGCACTGTTGGAGAATAAGCTACTAAGCACTGTTGGAGTACAAGCTATTTAACACTGTTGGATACAAGCTATCAAGCACTGTTGGTGGAGATTAAGCTACCAAGCACTGTTGGAGTACGAGCTACCAAGCACTGTTTCAAGACCCTATCCCCAATTCTCAAAGCTAAAGCTAAGGGGAAAAGAGAGGACATAGAAGTGACATGACCACCACTCAAAAATAAGGCATTATTACTGTTTTTTCATAATGTTCACATAGAGGGAATATTTAGAGCAGGGGTCTCCAAACCCCGGCCCGCGGGCCACATCCGGCCCGTTTGTGTGTTTTATCCGGCCCGCCCGCCCGCAGCTGGCAGGTCCTGCAATCAAAGCCGCACACCCGCCTGTGCTGTCACGCCGTGCTTTTTGATTGGCTGCTGGGATCACCGATGTCCCGGCAACCTGTGACGTCACAGGTGCGGCACCTCCCCTCTTCCCGCCCGCTGTTTGAAATTACGATCCGTCCACGTGTGTAGCAGCGGGCGGGAGTCGGGACTCAGGAGTTGCAGAGAGCTGCGGAAGAAGAAAAGAAGAAGAGCAGAAGCTGGCAAGTGTTGCACAACGCTGATAGGGATATTGCTGTGCTGCGCTGCTCTGCTGGGGACACATACTGATGGGGATATTGCTGTGCTGCTTTGCTCTGCTGGGGACACATACTGATGGGGACATTGCTGTGCTGCTCTGCTCTGCTGGGGAAACATACTGATGGGGACATTGCTGTGCTGCTCTGCTCTGCTGGGGACACATACTGATGGGGACATTGCTGTGCTGCTGGGGACACTGCTAATGGGGACATTGCTGTTCTGATGGGGACACCGCTGATCAGCACAGCAATGTCCTCATCCGAGGTGTCCTCATCAACCATGATGGAGACACTGCTAATAGGGACACTGCTGATGGGGACATTTATGTTCTGATAGGGACACCGCTGATTGGCACACTGCTGATGGGAACATGGGTGTCCACATCAATGGTGTCCCCATCAGGACAGCAATGTCCCCATCAGCAGCATCCCCATCATCAGTGTCCCCATCAGCACAGCAATGTCTCCATCAGCAATGATGGGGACTCTGCTGATGGGTACACCGCTGACGGGGACATTGCTGTGCTGATGGGGACATTGCTGTGCTGATGGGAAGTTGCGGTGGACACTGCTGTGCTGGGGACATTGCTGTGCTGATGGGGACATTTCTGTTCTGATGGGGACACTGCTGATGGGGACACGGGTGTCCCAATCAATAGTGATCCCATCAGCGGTGTTCCCATCAGCGGTGATCCTATCAGCGGTGTCCCCATCAGAGGCGTCCCCATCAGCGCTGATGGGGACATTGCTGTTCTGATGGGACATTGCTGGGGACACCCTGATGGGGACATGGGTGTCCACATCAATGGTGTCCCCATCAGGACAGCAATGTCCCCATCAGCAGCATCCCCATCATCGGTGACCCCATCATCTGTGTCTCCATCAGCGGTGACCCCATCATCGGTGTCCCCATCAGCACAGCAATGTCCCCATCAGAGGTTTCCCCATCACCGCTGATGGGGACACCGCTGTGCTGATGGGGAGATCGCTGATGGGGACACTGCTGATGGGGACACCGCTGATGGTGATGCCTCTGATGGGGACATCATTGCATCCCATCATCGGTGTCCCCATCAGCACAGCGATGTCCCCATCAGCAATGATGGGGACACTGCTGATGGGTACACCGCTGACAGGGACATTGCTGTGCTGATGGGAAGTTGCGATGGACACTGCTGTGCTGGGAACATTGCTGTGCTGATGGGGACATTTCTGTTCTGATGGGGACATTGATGAGGACACTGCTGATGGGGACACAGGTGTCCACATCAATGGTGTCCCCATCAGTGGTGATCCCATCAGCGGTGTCCCCATCAGAGGCGTCCCCATCAGCGCTGATGGGGACAGTGCTGTGCTAATGGGGACATTGCTGTTCCGATGGGCAGACTGCTGGGGACACCGCTGATGGGGACACGGGTATACCCATCAGCGGTGACCCCATCATCGGTTTCCCCATCAGCACAGCAATGTCCCCATCAGCGGCGTCCCCATCAGCGATGATGGGGACGCTGCTAATGGGGACACTACTAATGTGAACATTGCTGTGCTGATGGGGACATTGCTGGGGACACCGCTGATTGGCACAATGCTGCTTGGGACAAGGGTGTCCCCATCAGCACAGCAATGTCCCCATCAGCGCTGATGGGAACACCGCTGAGAACAGCAGTGTCCCCATCAGCACAGCAATGTCCCCATCAGCGGCGTCCCCAACAGCAGTGTCCCCATCAGCAGCGGCCCCATCAGTGGTGTTCCCATTAGCGATGATGGGGACACTGCTGATGGAGACTCCGCTGATGGGGACATTGCTGTTCTGATGGGGACATTGCTGTCCTGATGGGGACATTGCTGTTCTGATGGGGACATTGCTGTTCTAATGGGGACATTGCTTTTCTGATGGGGACATGGCTGTGCTGATGGGGACATGGCTGTGCTGATGGGGACATGGCTGTTTGGATGGGGACATGGCTGTTTGGATGGGGACATGGCTGTTTTGATGGGGACATGGCTGTTTTGATGGGGACATCAATGGTGTCCCCATCAGCACAGTGGCGTTCCCATCAGATTTTTTTTCCCGGCCTCCGAATACTTGTAAAATCTACAATGTGGCCCTCCTGTTGAAAAGTTTGGAGACCCCTGATTTAGAGCAACGTTTCTCAACTTTTTTTTACACCAGAGTAACCCCTAAAATAATGTTCAGGTCTCAGGGAACCCCTGCTAAGATTATCCCATTGGACTTATTGTGAAAATGCCCCTTACATTGGTGGTCGGTGGAAAGAATGCCCCCTTACTGTGGTGATCAGAATGCCACCCTTACAGCAAGCTAAAAAGATCATAGGTGCCATGCTATCGGCTGTGCAAAATGGTGACAGACCTGACACTATGCAGGCACCATCAGATAGAAGATCAATTAGCCATAGCTCAAGGAACCCCTAGCAACCTCTGGAGGAATCCTAGTTGAGAATGGCTGGTTTAGAGGATGTGCATCGGCTTGCAATGATAATTTTGTATGGTATAACTTTACAGATACTTTGAGGAACACAGCTAGGTAAGAAGAACTGCCTCTCCCTCTCTATGTTTGTGTGCTGTGCAGTGGCTTGCAGGACACAGAAATCATGTCAGATTATGGTATTTAGACTAGTTATCACAGCTCACCTCATACTAAAAATGCTATATGCCTGGCCGTCTCTATCTTCAATGCATTATAAGGCCTCGTACACATGACCAGTTTTCCTGTCGGGAAAACTGCCATGAGAGCTTTTGGTCGGGAATCCCGGCCGTGTGTATGCTCCATCACAGTTTTCCCGACAGGAAAACTGCCGGGAAAAAAAAGAGAACCAGCTTTTTTTTAAGGCGGCAGTTTTCCTATGGGAAAAGACTGAGGTTGAGCATACACATGGCCAGGTTTCCCGACCAAAGCTCTCATGGCAGTATTGATGTTGGGAAACCCCGTCGTGTGTAGGGGGAAAAAGGTACCGAGCAGGTTCTCAATTTTCCTGACCGACTTTTTTCTGCCAGGAAAACCGATCATGTGTACTAGGCATCAGACTGATGAGGAACAAGCATAAAGGTCAGCAAAGCCATAGTAAAGTTAGAACTTCTGCCCCCTAGAGGACTGGATCACGTACTAGGATCAGTCAGTTAGACAGTCAGTCAGGCAGCGGATTAGCAGCAGGAGCCCCCATCGGCACTCGCTCCTAGGAGTAGGAGCGTGCTGCTTTAGCTCCAGGCAGGTCCAGGCAGCAGGCAGGCAGGGTCTCTCCCAGTCCAGCTTCAGACCCAGCTCCTACCCGCATCTGGATCTCCTCCAGCCTTTCTCCAGCAGACTTCGCCTCCTTTAAGCACCATCTGGCAGGTAAAACCTGCCTGCCCCCCCCCCCACCCTGGGATCAAGGGCGGCCGTCCTTCTCAGGACAAACCGCAGCTCTCTCAAACCAGGAATCAGCCCACCCTCACCACGGACCACAACCGAGGCATCCCCCCCTCCCCCGCAGCGAATTCTTGTCTTTTTCGATGGTCCGCGCCAGCCTATGCTAGGTCCGCGGCAGCCGCAGCTCAGGAGAGACCGCGGCTTCAACCGCGGCCTACCGGCGCGCCGCAACAACGCTCTAGATCACCCCCAGATTCGCCCAGCATACTCCCCCCGCACCCCTGGAAGGCCCCATCCACCCCAGATTCACCCAACCAGCACCTCTCAGGTGTTTTCCAGCTAGTTGATAGCTCCCCTCTGTTGGCGGCCATCTTGGTACACCCCCCACCCAGCATTCATAAATACCTTTTACCCTATCCCCGCACAACTTATCAGCATTTGATCCAGGGTTTGTACCGATCGCCTCTTAGGGATCAGGAAGGAATTTTTTTCCCTGCCCAGCACATTGGCTGAGCTCGGTCAGGGTTTTTTTGCCTTCCTCTGGACCAAAAATAAAAGCTGGGAGAGAGGATTCAAGGAATCTTCTCCCCACCGCCATCTGACCCTCCACTCCCCCCACCCCCAGTGACGGACCACCAT
Source organism: Rana kukunoris (assembly GCA_029574335.1). Taxonomy (NCBI): domain Eukaryota; kingdom Metazoa; phylum Chordata; class Amphibia; order Anura; family Ranidae; genus Rana; species Rana kukunoris. Next base: position 191,997,131 of record CM056055.1, read on the forward strand.
GGCTAATCGGCAGTACTCTGCAGAAACCATTTGGGGCCTGAGGCAATTTGCCACTATACTACCAGCCGTCACCAAAAAGGCTCTAAGAATAGAGCAACTTTTGAGGTTCGATCGACGATCGACTCTCAAAAAAATCAGTCACCCACCTCAACCCAAGCACATATCATGTGCTTTGATCAATACTAGATCGGCAGTAAGACACCGATTAGAAATCCATGATTTCATTCTACAACACAATTTAGACTGTCTCTTTATTACAGAGAGCTGGCTCACAGCCGACTGTAACACCATTCTAGGTGCCAGAAAATTACCGTATTATCACGGAAAACAGAATAGGGCAAAGAGGTGGAGGCCTGGCGGTGATCCACAAGATTCATCTTGTGATCTCTAAACCAGCCCTTCAGTACTCGCTTTCATTCATGGAAACCCTTAGGCCTCGTACACACGACCGTTTCAGCAGACAGATTCGATCGTGTGTACGGGCGAGCCGACGGATTTGGCCACCCGACAGATTTCAAAGCATGCTTTGAAATCTATCGGGTGGGAACCCGTCCGCCCGACATGTCTGCTGGTTAGTACACTTACCAGCAGACATGTCGTCTCGCACCGGCACCGAATGATTTTGGCGCATGCGCGGAAGTGTTTTACTTCCTGGTGCAGTGACGTGGCGGCGTCAACGTCACCGCCACGTCAGCGCGCTGTCTGCTGGCGGGGATTTTGGTTTGCTCGTGTGTACACGCAGACAGACCGTTTTGAACAAATCTATTGCCTCGTGTGTACGAGGCCTAACTCTACAGCTGCAAACAAATCCCCAGGAGACCATCCACATTCTTCTCTGCTACAGGCCACCCGGGCCAAATTCGCAGTTTTTACCATCATTGACAGAAGTCATCTCCTCTTATACCCTAAACAGCAAACACCTTTTGCTGCTCGGGGACTTCAATCTCTGGGCCAACTCCTCAAAGGATCCCGTGGCCGACGCCTGTATTGACCACCTGGAAGGATTAGGGCTACAGCAAATAGTATGTGGGCCCACACATGCTTCAGGTCACACACTTGACCTAATTTTCAGGCAAAATCTGGAAATAGGTATTTTGGAAAATGAACCGTTGCCATGGACAGATTACCATGCAATTAAATTCATAATTTCCAAAACTCACCCATTGATAAAAACACCCAAGCCGGTGACAACACACTGGACTAGATCTCAGAAGAAGCTCCATTCGGAACTCTTCAAATCTACCTTGGGAATTAAAATTAAAACAATTCAACCATCTCGAACAGCCTCAGAAACATTGGATGCCATAAATGCAGCTCTACTACAGTCAGCAGACTTAATAGCGCCGAAACGCAAAGCCCTTATTCGGAAAAACAAGACCGGCTGGTTCAACAACCAGCTGTCACTACTGAAGCAAGAGCGTAGAAGGGCAGAAGCCGCCTGGAAGAGAAGCGCTTCTGCGGAGAACCTCTCCATCTACAAAGTAGCAACAAAAAAATACCACAAAGAAATCTTCAAAGCCAAGAAAAATTATTTTTCCGAGGCTATCAACAGCGCCCTAAACCGCCCACGTGAACTTTTCAAGCTGGTCACGCAGACCATGAATCCAGGCTGTCTTGAAGCCCCCACTTCAGATACCCAGGAATTTTGTAATGAATTGTCGGATTTCTTCATCAATAAAATTGAGAGAATCCGGGAAAGCATTCAGCAGAACAAGACCCTCCTCAACCTCCCCCCCCCCCGTACAACCACACAACACCCATAGAAACTCTCTACAACCAACAAAGTTTACCCTGGAACCCATCTCCATCGATGCCACAGAAAATATCATCAGTGCGTTGCGCAACAGCACATCGCCTATTGATATCATCCCCACTAAACTGCTGAAGGAATGTGCCGATATTCTGGCACCTCCCATCACGCAGCTTATAAACCAGTCATTTAAGGAAGGCATAGTGCCTTCCCTACTGAAAGAGGGCACAATCCAGCCCATCTTGAAGAAACCCACCCTGGACCCCAAGGAACCAAATCACCGCCGGCCCATAACAATGCTAAATGTCTTCTCCAAGGTAATGGAGAAAGTAGTGGTACAACAGCTGCAACAGCATCTAGATACCCATAACCTACTTGATCCATACCAATCGGGCTTCCGTCCCAGACACGGAACAGAAACAGCATTGCTCAAAATATGAGACGACGCTCTAGAGGCCGCAGACGAAGGGGAATCTTGTCTTATGGTTCTGTTGGACCTAAGCGCAGCCTTTGACACGGTAGACCACAAACTTTTACTGACTGGCTGAGGTAGCCAGAGTCACAGAAGGTGATTTACCATGGTTTTCCTCTTTTTTGGAAAACCGATCACAAACAGTGAAAGAGCCGGTGCTCTTCAACATCTATCTTCGCCCACTTTTTGAAATCATCAGTAGTCAACAACTACTTTATCACTCATATGCAGACGACACGCAACTATATTTTCGCATCTGCAATAAAAAGGATCATCATCTCAGTTTAGAGAATTGTCTCACTTTGATAGAAAACTGGATGACTTATGCCGCGTACACACGGTCGTTTTTTGCGATGAAAAAAAAACGACGTTTTCTGTGAAGTAAAAAACGACGTTTTTGAAACGTCACTTTTCAAAGACAATTTTGCATACACACCATCGTTTTTTCACAAAAAGCGAGGTTACGTTCACCACTCTTTTCCATTGAAGCTCACTTCATAACTAGCTTCTGGGCATGCGCGGGTTGAAAAACGTCGTTTTGAAAGACGTTTTTGCTACACACGGTGACTTTTTGTGAAACAAAAAACGACGTTTTGAAAAACGACACAAAAAATTCAAGCATGTTGGAATTTTTTTTTGGTCGTTTTTTTTTAGACAAAAAACGACGTTTTGCCCACACACGATCAATTTAAATGACGTTTTAAAAAACGTCGTTTTTTTTCATCGCAAAAAGGGTCAGTAGTCAGCGGATCTCACCATCTGCTGCGCCTACTACGCAGACTTATTCCATTTATTCCCAAAGAAGACGTAGCAGTCGTGGTGGGAACAGTTGTGAACTCCAGACTGGACTATGCAAATGCCCTTTACCTCGGACTCCCCAAGTACCAAATCACTCGTCTGCAATACGGCCACCAGACTTGTGACTGGGAAAAAACCTTGGGAATCAATCTCACCTTCACTGAGAGCCCTTCATTGGTTGCCAGTAAAAGACAGAATTGCTTTTAAAGCACTCTGTCTGATGCATAAGTGCATCCTTGGGAATGCCCCGCAATATCTTTGCGAAAAAATAGAAGCCCACAATCCCAATCGCGTTCTGCGATCCACCGACCAAAATTTGGTCAAGGTACCCAAAGTCAGATACAAGTCCAAAGGAGAAAGAAGGTTTGCTTTCCAGGGTCCCAGACTATGGAACGCTTTACCAACCAGCATTCGGTTGGAGGAAAACCACCTGACCTTCAGAAGACAGAATAAAACTCTGCTCTTTTGATGTCAAGAGAGACAGAATCAACCAGCGCCCAGAGGCGATTTAGTTTGCATGTGTCGCGCTATATAAGTTTTTCATTCATTCATTCATTCATTCATTCATTATATGATTAGTGACTAAGAAATCATTGAATCCATTGGCCTACGGCAGCTCTATCTACAAATTAAGCAGGATCTTGCCAATTTTTTTACCTGAGTACCAACCTTCCAACCTTCCTTGATGCATTTTAATACTCCTGGATCCTGAAGTCCCCTATCTTTCACTATCCTTGTGAGCATGCAAGGAGTGATGAAATGCATCAAAGAAGGTTGGTTCTCAGGTGGAGAAATTGTTATATGCAGTCAGTTTAAAAAAAATTCACTAACAGGAGGTAAGTAGACAGCAGCTGACATTCTTTCATATTTTCAAGGGAGAGTGGAGAAAGACCATAATGACTAGCACTCAGATTGCCTATGTGTAAAAGAGGTCTGTCTTGAGTGGAATATGGATCTATGTGCGTTTCTGCAGTAAGAACAATGTTTAAAGTGTACCCCCATTTCGCATACCCAGAAAATTGGGAATATTGTTAAATTCAGTATGGTGCACAATGGCACACAAGAGTGTAATATACCTACACCAATTCTGTAGATCAAACTTTTAAAACCTTTCAACAACTGCAAAATTAATATGACCTGCCTAACAAATCCTTCTATAAGTATCTACAACTGTGCTGCGTAGTTACTGTATGTATCTCTACATATGGTATCATCCCCACCAATGACCATAATAGATCAGGAAAGGGATAAGAGAGGCCTCATATCCTTAATATACCCTCTCCTGCTGTATAAACATATATCCAATCACAAGTTTAAGTGCAAAACAACAAAAAGAGAAGGGTTTACCGACCTAGTGCATTGCCACTAAAAGTTTATTATAAATAATAGAACAGCATACATTATGCTTACAAACGTGTTTGAAGGGAGAACCCTCTTCCCCAGAGCCAAAAAAATGAATGACCTTGGCTCTGAGAAAGAGGGTTCTCCCTCGAAACGCGACAGTCATGCCTACACAGACACCCCCAGTCTCCTTGCATCATTGATGCATTCCAGCAGCCTTGGAGGCCATTGGTTTCAGTTTTATTAATATGCGTGTATACATCATGCATTTGTGAGTATAGTATATGCTGTTCTTTTTTTTTTTACAATAAAATATATGCTGTTCTTTTATTTGTAATAAACTTGTAGTGTCGTGGAAATCTGGGGGTTTGCAAGGCACACCCCCATCTTGCCTAGTGCTGTAAAGCACATTCCCAATCTTAAATGAAATAATGCCATGTTTAAGCTGAAAGATTTACTCACCATATATTCCATGCCCATCCATACCAATCAAGAGACATTACAACAGCTTGCTCTCATGTTACCATCCTTGCAATCATCTCCCCTCACAGGGCTGAGCATGGCACTTTTATTTACACAAAACAGGAAGTCATCACCAGTAAGTCGCCTCCCCCCATGGGAGGCGACATTACCAGATGTCTCCTATACACAGAACAAAACATTCCTTCTGACAGGAAGTCAAATTGAATAGATGAATAGAATATAATACAATGAATAGAAATACAAACAATGTCTTATGGGTGTGTCCGGTCAGGGTGTGCATGTGCCCCCCCTGACCCCAGAAATGCTCACAAGCCCTCAAAATATACGCTGATAGAACCCTTAATCTGCGCCATTCCATAGAATAATGCATATAAAGATTATACCCTTATTGAGGCTATTTACAGATGTACCCTATGAATCCCAAATCCTGCTGATCAGACATGACCCAGATAAGAGCGTACATCTGTCCATAGCCACTAGTGTGCTTGCGAAATGAACGCATCCCCCTCAACGATCGTCTGTGCTAAATGCACAGAGGGGCCCCTCGCTGGTGGGCATACGCCCATGCCGCAACCATCACACTCCAACCTCAAGACGAGAGTCAACCAGCCTCAGGACTGCCACAGTCAGCTCTGTTTAGAGCTGGCTGGGGAAGTGTCAAGACTGGGTGCCAATTATGACAATACATAATAAATACATCTTCAAATTTCCACCACAGTCCTCCCTTTTTGTCATATTGCTCCCACTTGTCCTTCAGATCTTGATAGTCTTCTTACACCTAGAAACTAATCAGTCCTTACAGTCCATAAAAAGGAAAACACGGCTTGACATGTAGACTCTGTTCTTCAGGAGACATGACATAAGGAGGACACAACTTGAGCTGTAGTAATCGCAGATTGGGTAGGGATCCTCTGTGTCTTGTCCGTGGGTCCGACATCGGGGCGTCTCATCTGGTACGAGGGTCATCTGCTCCGGGGCGTCTCATCTGGTACATGGTCATCTGCTCCAGGGCATCTCATCTGTTACGTGGTCATCTGCTCCGGCTCTGGTCACGCGTCCAATCAGGCAACAGGAGCGCTCATCACGACATAGAAAGAATAGAAATAAAAACGACATGAGTACATATATTCCCATTTCAATCAACCACGATCCGCTGAAAAATAAGAATTAAATCCCCTCAGATTCCCAGACCCTTCAAAGGACTCCCAACCTTCACTCAGTTACAGCTCTGGCTTTGCCTTGTAGGGACCCAAACCTTATCCATATGGGCCTGAACTCCTATTCCCAGTTTCCCCTGAACCAGATATAACAATATTTACTTGTAAATTCCCAGAAACCCCCCCTTGGACTGTCAGAACTTCCTTGTAGCTTCAACAGTTACATGAAACATTCCATCCTCAATAGGTGTGTGAATTGTTCAAACGTATCATAAGCTCAAGCCCCCCACCTTGTACATGCAGGAGACCGCGCCCAGACCTGGTCAGGGTTGGTGAACAATTCCCTTCTAGCTGTCCCCGCCATTCCCAATTTCTCTCGCGCCATCAGATCCTTGCAATCGGCCGCGACATAGGACAGGGACAGCTTCACCACCATGCATGAACCTCATGCATTGGGGGAATCATCTTTAAGCTGTAGATCTGTATAAACACCAAACTAAAGTTACACACTTGTGGACTACCCAGTCCTGATACCCAACAAGAGGCGGAGCCATAAAAACAATAATCAATTTTACCCTCTAAAAACATATTAATAAATTCCATTGACAAGTGTCTGTTTGGAGTCTCCACTAGTTTGTCAATAATCCTCATAATTTAGCATGTACCACTGTCATCGCTGGGGACTAAAGCTCAACGGAGACTCAGAACAGACCCAGAAATCGGTCCCGTTCGTCTTCTTAATTAGTCATGGAATACACTTTAAATAATAACTTGGGATGCTTTCCATTGTTACCCTTGCTAAAATTGACTTAAACAAACAAATACAAAATAAACAAAGATACTCCTCATTTCTTTGATGTGCTTGAGCCGCTTCTTGCAGTGGCTGGTGTGGTCTCATCCATCAAGCTTCTTTACAAACGAACCAGTCACCTGGTTGGGGAAAAATGAAAACCAATTACCGTGTCAGGGTCCAGGAGAGACTCCTGGACCCTGTTACAGGGATCGTACCCACCCCATCACCCAAGAATGAGAGTGACAGTTGAGGGAGTACGACCCTGGTTTTGGTTGACCTTCAATGACAACAACCCAGACCTCGTAACTGTGGTCGCTGCTTAACCTGTGCGTGGCTCACCGTCGCCTGTAATCGCTTACCATCTCCTGTAATCGCTTACCACCGCCTGTAATACCCGGAACCATTGACAGGTTCTTAGCAACTAAAATGGGAACCTACTTCACCAGACTGCTGCTTGCCGATTCAAATTCTATCAAAGAAAGACAATCTTGGCACAAACTTGATTAAAATTCGAAAGATTAGTGTTATTAGTTCGGAGAACTGTGACATTTACATTTTATTTACCACCCCCTCCCCCCTTTTCTTCCTCATTACAGACTGGAGGAAGAAATGTGTGGTGAAGATAAAAAGAAACAATGAAATAGCCTATGATACTTTCACCTCCTTAGACCCGTAATTATCCATGTGTACAGCTGTCTACATACACCTGCTCTCTATGTACAAACACTTCCGGAAACTCTTTGGACCTGAAAAATACTTATAAGCAGAAATCATTACTCCATCCTTCATATTTATCCTGCAGAGAATGGCAAACAAAAATGACATTCCTGTACATTGTCAGTGACATTCTTCCCAAAATCGATTTAAACAAAAACCCTTTGTAACCCTTAACCCTTACTTTTCCTGTTCCTACAAAAATACAAAAGCCGCGACGCGTCAGAAGATCGCCGCGGTAAGTTTGAATAAAAAAAACATTCACGTTACTACATACAAACATTCAAATACAAATGTGGGGGAGATATTCATAGCTTTCAAAACAAAAATGAAAAAACAAAAACCAGCCGGAAATCTGCCTTCACTCTTTCCGCAATACAAGAAAATACAATGGAAAAATATGAGAACAGCGCAAGAAACTTGCATAGACCAGCTATACAAAGTTCTCCTGAGGCGCGTACCACACCTCCATCCACACTCATCATTACAGATTTCTGAAACCACATCAGATCTACATCCAAGGTATCTTTATTCTGAGGTCTCATACCTCCATCCAGAGTACCTTCCAAAGGAGTACACCTTACTGTACCCTCTGACCACCTATGACATTCTTTAAGGGGTCTCATGTCCGGAGCCCCTAACCCAGACCTCATGTGTGGTGCAGCTGTCTGACTGGTGCACTGCATGGGCGGCACATCCCATGACGATTCGAATCGCTTTTTTTTTAGTGAGCTCTGCGTCCAGAACACACCGCGCTTTGTTTTCGGAGCGGTTCTGACTTGCGCCTTTATCATCAAAACCGATGCCTGCATTCCGACTATTCTACACGGCCTGAGCAGGACAGTAGCGTACTACTCCTACACATTTATGCTAATATAATCGCTAATAAGATCTCCGGCTATCATACACGGCCTGATCTGTATCATGATATAAAGCCTCCTAAAATGTGTTCGTCAGACAACCTACAAAGCACCATGAAATCCTCCACTTTTCAAAACAATATTATGGCTTCATTCTACCTGCGTCTACATGATACAACAATAATGGTGACGCCCCTCTGTTTCCTCTCACATACCCAAAACTGTATTTACGGTATAAAACTTCACAAAAACTGAAATTAAACTTTAAAACACTCTTTCAAAATGCCAAAATATTTCTGTTGTCCTTTCAGGACACAAATCTTATTGCTCATCTTTCAGAAGACTTCAAAACTCCTCCCACTGACTTCCTGCTTATATATAAATGCTGAAAAACGACATCCTGTTATATGCTCAGCTCTTAAAACCCAAATCTGATTTATTTACATAATGACAGAAAGATGGAGAGAGAGGGAAGTCTGTCTTCACTGCCTCGTCTCAACACATCAAAAAACTCCATGGACCACATATATCCCCTGGAAGTATTATAAAGTAGTAAACAAAGCCAAAACTCAAATCTCCTGCGGTTTTTTCTCTTAAAAACAAAACACCTTTGTTTCAGGGAAAATAAAACCATCTCCTCCCATCTGCAGAATGGGAGTTGATCCCCCCTGACCCAACCATTATTCAAAAACAATGAACAACTCCCAAACATTTAAACAACAACGCACATCGTTGTGCACAAGAACGCAGTCAGCGCCAGTATCATTCACAAACGAAATGTTACACAAAAAGTCTCCACTTTTACACTGCAAAGTCAGCCAACAGGTTAGTCAGATCCTGTATATATTGGCCCTAGCGTCCGCAAACGCTACTCACAAGATAGCGCTTTACACTGAGTCACAAAATGGCTGACAACAAACCAAGCAAAAATGGCGCCATTTACGCTGGTAGTAAAACAATTTAACTTCGCTTCCAAATCACCTGTTTACCACAGGACATACCATACTACACACACATAAAGGAAAACAAAAATGTTCTCCACCCGATCCCAACACAGAAAAGAGCGCGCTAATCAATTCGCACTAAACATCGAAATCCGCCCCAAAGGCTGCTAAAATCCACCTGCAAAATAGCCAGAGAAATACCACACCGAAATGGAAGGTGGCTGCACCTCCCCCCTAGGGTGACCCACAGTGCAAACAGACTACGCCCCCAAAATGGCCACTGATGACCAAAATGGCCGCCATATGCATTTTTTCTAAACCTGTCTAGGATCTTTCTCCACAAAGAGAAAAATAAACAATTAAAAACATTTTCTAAAAACAACCAACCTAAAAGGCACACACTTTAGGTTCCTTCAAATCTGACCTTTTTATGGTGTGAACCCCTCATAATGAGCGCAGCACAGGGATGGTGGGAACCCCTCATAAGCCGCATTTTAGGCTGCTTCAAAGCTGACCTTTTGCCAAAAACAGCACATTCAAAAAAATGTTGGTTATATGTAACATTAAACAAAAAAAACTCGTTTCTCAAACGTTTCTGTAAACAAGCCATTAAAAAAATATATATACAGTGAGCTTACATTTAAAACCTTCCGAAATAAAAACTTTTTTTTTTCATGCTAACAGCAGCTGCTATTGTCTGGCCACTTAAAAATGCATAATTTATCAATTTCTATTCCTCATAAAGATCATGAACATATTACACATGACTTTGCTCTAAAAATTGTACACTCAAGAAACACACAGATCCAACACTAGTTGTCCTTCCCCACCAAAGCACATGTTTCATCAGCCAAACAATTCAATCAGCTCTACCACATTAATGCACAAAATTCAAAAAGACTCAGCCGCCCATATCGCAGGCTGAATAACCCCACCTATACTGGGGAAACATCTACAATATACAGGTTCCATATGCATCATAAAAATGTTATATCTAACTATGTTCTGAAAGTTGCAAAGTCAGTTGACACAGAAATCAAAACACTGTTCGCCCTTCCCCCCCAAGCCGCATGGCTAGAGGAGCCATGTTACACAAAAGGTAGCCTTCTCCAGCAGTTTCAATCTGGTTAAAAAAATCAAATCACTTCCTTACAAACTGTTACAAACAAACAAATCGCCCTTCCCCCCCAAGCCGCATGGCCAGAGGAGCCATCTTACCCAATAGAAAATGTCTACTCCATACATCACACAAAACGTAGCTTTCTCAAGCATTTTCAATCTGGTTAAACAATCAATTCAATCACTTACTTACAAAACTGTTCAGCCACACTTCAAACAGCATTTAGACATACAAAGCAAACTTCCAGTCGATGACGAATCATACATACACACACGATCAAAATCACACATACATACACGATCAAAATCCACTCGCTTTCACAAATGCACGCAATCACACACATGCATCCAATCGCTTTCACAAATGCACGCAATCACACACAGTCATACATCTATCAAATTCAGACATACAATCAGGATTTCACATGTGCACACACACACACAATCTTACTCAATCAAACTCAAGCATTATTTCAAAAAGATGGCAAATTTGTTTCTTTTTGTAGAGCAGAGCCCCCCCACGCATCGGAACATAAGACTACTGTCCCCCATCTGTACCGATGCTCAAAAAGGGGCTCTGTCCACTCCTACCATTGGCCCGCCATTTAACTGTCGTGGAAATCTGGGGGTTTGCAAGGCACACCCCCATCTTGCCTAGTGCTGTAAAGCACATTCCCAATCTTAAATGAAATAATGCCATGTTTAAGCTGAAAGATTTACTCACCATATATTCCATGCCCATCCATACCAATCAAGAGACATTACAACAGCTTGCTCTCATGTTACCATCCTTGCAATCATCTCCCCTCACAGGGCTGAGCATGGCACTTTTATTTACACAAAACAGGAAGTCATCACCAGTAAGTCGCCTCCCCCCATGGGAGGCGACATTACCAGATGTCTCCTATACACAGAACAAAACATTCCTTCTGACAGGAAGTCAAATTGAATAGATGAATATAATATAATACAATGAATACAATGAATAGAAATACAAACAATGTCTTATGGGTGTGTCCGGTCAGGGTGTGCATGTGCCCCCCCTGACCCCAGAAATGCTCACAAGCCCTCAAAATATACGCTGATAGAACCCTTAATCTGCGCCATTCCATAGAATAATGCATATAAAGATTATACCCTTATTGAGGCTATTTACAGATGTACCCTATGAATCCCAAATCCTGCTGATCAGACATGACCCAGATAAGAGCGTACATCTGTCCATAGCCACTAGTGTGCTTGCGAAATGAACGCATCCCCCTCAACGATCGTCTGTGCTAAATGCACAGAGGGGCCCCTCGCTGGTGGGCATACGCCCATGCCGCAACCATCACACTCCAACCTCAAGACGAGAGTCAACCAGCCTCAGGACTGCCACAGTCAGATCTATTTAGAGCTGGCTGGGGAAGTGTCAAGACTGGGTGCCAATTATGACAATACATAATAAATACATCTTCAAATTTCCACCACAGTAGTGGTAATGCACTAGGTTGGTGTGCCCTTCTCTTGCTGCTGTTGTTTTGGACAAATTTAAGTGCACATCCAGAGCAGAGAGATACGTAAGTGACTTAAATGGTGACCAATGTTTGGAGAAGTTTAATGTGTTCTGATGGTTTCCTCCTCAGCATCTCTAATGCCCTGTACACACGATCAGTTTGTCCGATGAAAACAGACCGATGGACTGTTTTCTTTGGACAAACCGATCATGTGTGGGCCCCATCAGTTTGATTTTCATCGGTGAAAAAAAAAATAGAACATGTTTTAAATTTTTTCTATGGATTAAAAAAACGATAGAAAAATCAGATCGTCTGTATGGAACTCCATCAGTCAAAAATCCATCCATGCTCTGAATCAAGTCAACGCATGCTTGGAAGCATTGGACTTTCGGCTCGTCGTAGTGTTGTATGTCACCACGTTTGGACGCGATCGGATTTTTGACTGATGGTGTGTAGGCAAGACTGATAAAAGTCAGCTTCATCGAATATCCGATGAAAAAATCCATCGGATTAGATTCCATCAGATATCCAATTGTGTGCACAAGGCTTTGGGTTTTTTCAGTTGTTTATACTCACATGACATATAGAATTCCCATACTAGTCATTAAAATAGGGTGTAGAGATTCTCTGCTCTGTCAACATTTCCACAAAGACCTTATCCTTATGCTTTGGAGATGCTCCAAATTACAAAGGTTCTGGCAGTATGTAATCTATTCCATCAGTAGGATTATTGGTCGGAATTTGCCATGCAAACCCAAAACATAACCTCTTAAACCCTTGGGGTATGTAGAGGATAACAATATTTTTGATTAAAATGGGCATCTCCATCTCCACCAACATTATCTCTTTGGATTTAGTCAGAAAAGGGCTCCAGAGAAGTTTTGTAAGTTCTGGCAACAAAGGCTGGATGCCCCAGAAGTTCCTACACCCTTTTATTATTGCATAGACTGACAAGAAGATAGTCATACTTATATCTCTTTTTTCTTTGTATCAATCAGATTAAGGATTAAAAAGGGAAAACCATTCTCTTACGTCTTACAAGTGCATTTGATACAAATAAGAAGTGGGTGTGTGGATCTAAAAGACCAATTAGCTTACCAAATTGTACCCATTCCCTTGTCAACAGCGCGGACCTGAGGCGCCGGGGTCACGTCTTTGGACGTGATGTATTTGTAATTCCCCTGCGTGCGCCACTGGGTGGCGCGCGGCGGAGAAAAACAGTGCCGTCGCATCACCGAGGATCCGATGCGTGTACCCGTCAGGTACACCCGATCGGCGGTGACAGAGCAGGGACGTGGAGCTCTGTGTGTAAACACAGAGCTCCACGTCCTGTCAGGGAAAGAGGAGACCGATCTGTGTCTCTTGTACATAGAGACACAGCATCGGTCACCTCCCCCAGTCACCCCCCTCCCCCCACACAGTTAGAACACACCCAGGCAATACATTTAACCCCTTCCTCACCCCCTAGTGTTAACCCCTTCAATGCCAGTCACATTTATACAGTAATTAGTGCATATGTATAGCACTGGTCGCTGTATAAATGTGAATGGCGCCAAAAATGTGTCAAAAGTGTCCGATGTGTCCGCCGTAATGTCACAGTTACTAGTAAAAAACAAATATAAAAAAAAAATCATAATTCTGTCCCCTATTTTGTAGGCGCTATAACTTTTGCGCAAAGCAGTCATTTATTGTGATTTTTTTTTTTTTTTTTTTTACAAAAATATGTAGAAGAATACGTATCGCCCTAGACTGAGAAAAAAAAAAGCTTTTTTTTTTTTAAAAAATGGGATATTTATTATAGCAACAAGTAAAAAATATATGTTTTTTTTTTAATTGTTGCTCTTTTTTTGTTTATAACGCAAAAAAAAAGGATTTTTAATAACAGCTTACCTGTAAAATCCTTTTCTTGAAGTACATCACGGGACACAGAGCGCATAGTCATTACATATGGGTTATATGGGTACCTTCAGGTGTGGACACTGGTGTAATCAACTTCACAGGAAGTTCCTCCCTATATAACCCCCTCCCACTGAGAGTGCTTTAGTTTTGTAGCAAGCAATTTCTCTGAGGTTACACAATGTTCCCCAAAAGAGGGGTGGGAGCTCTGTGTCCCGTGATGTACTTCAAGAAAAGGATTTTACAGGTAAGCTGTTATTAAAAATCCTTTTTTCTTTATCGTACATCACGGGACACAGAGCGCATAGTCATTACATATGGGATGTCCCAAAGCAATGCTCCATGAAGGGAGGGAGACCGTAAGGCCAAAAATAGCCAAACAAAAACATTATCAGGAGGTAAAATAGCTCCACCAACAGAAAAAAAGGGGGCGTGAACCGGCCAGAGGATTCTATACTGCTGCCCGTAGGACCGCCTGCCCAAATGCTGCGTCCGTAGCCTTTGCGACGTCCAACTTATAAAATTTAGTAAACGTATGTACGGAAGACCAGGTTGCCGCTTTGCAAACCTGTGCCATAGAGATCTGATGGTGTGCCGCCCAAGAGGCACTCATGGCCCTCGTAGAATGGGCTTTAACTGATAAGGGAGGTGGAACGCGCTTCAGACCATAGGCCTGAAAAATCAGCTGCTTAATCCACCTAGCCAAGGAAGACTTGGCAGCCGGCTGACCCTTCTTGGGGCCATCCGGAAGAACGAAAAGCACATCTTTTTCCGAATCTTCTCTGTAGCCTTGAGATAAACCCTCATGGCTCGAACCACGTCCAAAGTATGAAGCAGTCTTTCCTCTCTGGACTGGGGAGTAGGAAAGAAGGATGGTAGGACTAGGTCCTGATTCAAGTGAAAACTGGATATGACCTTAGGAAGGAAAGAAGGTTGAGGCCGCAGAACCACTCTGTCCTTATGCAGAATAAGGTACGGTTCCCTGCAAGACAAGGCTGCCAGCTCGGAGACCCTTCTGGCCGAAGCCATAGCCACCAAGAAAACCAACTTTCGGGTTAGCAGCACAAGAGGGATTTCTGTCAGAGGTTCAAACGGCTGCTTTTGTAAAGCTGACAAGACCCGATTTAAATTCCAGGGGCCGAGGGGAGCTCTAACATGCAAGACCCCCTGTAAGAAGGTTTTCACAAGCGAATGCGTGGCCAAAGGCCTTTGAAACCATATCGATAAGGCAGACACCTGCCCCTTTAGAGTACTAAGAGCCAACCCCTTGTCAACGCCAACCTGGAGGAATCGCAAGATCCTGTCAATAAAAACTTGCGAGGATGCCCTCCTTGAGACTCGCACCACTCCACATAGGTCCTCCAGACTCTGTAATAGATATTTCTAGAGACTGGCTTTCTAGCCTGAATTAACGTAGATACGACCTGGGCTGAGAGGCCTCTGCCCTTAAGAATTAGGGATTCAGCCGCCAAGCCATCAAATTTAGCTGCTGTGAAGCAGGGTGGTAGATCGGGCCCTGAGACAGCAGATCTGGGCGCAGGGGGAGTGGCCACGGTGCCCCTACTGACATCCTCACGATGAGTGCGTATCAAGCCCTTCTGGGCCAGGCTGGGGCCACCAGGATCACCGGCCTGCGCTCCACCCTGATCCTTCGTAGAAGGCGGGGAATCATCTGTAGTGGAGGGAACGCATACAGGAGAGAAAACTGGTGCCAGGGGCAAACCAACGCATCGGTCCCGTAGGCCGAGGGGTCCCTGGCTCGGGATACGAATTTGTCCAATTTCTTGTTGAATCTTGTTGCCATGATGTCCACCTCGGGAACTCCGAATCTTTGGCAAATCTCATGGAATACCTGGGGGTGAAGAGACCACTCTCCCGGGAGTAACTGTTGACGACTCAAAAAATCTGCTTGAGAATTGTCTATCCCTGGGATGAACACTGCTGAGATGCAGGGTACATGGGCTTCGGCCCATGAGAAAATCAGGTTTACTTCCCTTTGAGCCGCTAGGCTCCTTGTGCCCCCCTGGTGGTTTATGTATGCCACCGCTGTGGCATTGTCGGACTGTATCCTTACTGGCAGACCCTGCAGGGGGAGAGTCCAGGTGACCAGGGCCAACCGAGCAGCTCTGATCTCTAGGACATTGATGGGAAGCAGACTTTCTGCCTCTGACCACTGTCCCTGCTGGGTCCGTTTTCCTAAGATTGCCCCCCAACCTGTTAGGCTGGTATCTGTGGTTACTATTTTCCACGTGATGGGGCAAAAGGTTTTCCCTTTTGACAATTTTTGAGGGACCAGCCACCAGTACAGGCTGCGCCTGACTCCTGGGGAAAGACCTAATGGACGGTCTAATGCCTGTATGGACCTGTTCCAAGCAGAGAGAATAGCTGCCTGGAGAACTCTGGTATGGATCTGGGCATAGGGCACTGCTTCGAAGGCGGCTACCATCGTTTCCAGCAGTCGCATGCATAGGCGAATAGTCGGCCTCTTTTTGCCTAGGACTATTTGAATTGTTTGAGTCAATGACCTGATCTTTTCTTGAGGTAAAAATATCCTCTGGCATTCTGTATCTAACCGAAGGCCTAGATATTCCAACTGTCTTGTGGGTTTCAACCTCGATTTTCCTTGGTTCACAACCCACCCGAATTCTTGTAGATGCCGAACTGTGCGGACTACTGCATGATTGAGGTTGGAAGCTGATCTGTCGATAACCAGGAGATCGTCCAGGTATGCCAGGACCAAAATGCCTTCTGTCCTTAGGACGGCTAGCACCGGGGGCTAACACCTTTGTGAATACCCGCGGAGCTGTTGCCAACCTGAAAGGGAGGGCTACGAACTGGAAATGACTTTGATCTATCATAAAACGAAGAAACCTGTGATGTGCTGGGTAGATCGGCACATGCAGATATGCATCCTTTTTGTCTATAGATGCTAGAAAGTCGCCTTGATGCAGGCTGGCTGTCACTGAACGTATGGAATCCATACGAAAGGTCTGAATCTTTAGAAAGCGATTTAGTCGTTTGAGGTCTAGGATAGGCCTGACGTCGTCCTTGGGTTTTGGTATAATAAAAAGGTTGGAGTAGAATCCCAGACCCCTTTCTTGGGTTGGTACTACAATTACTCCTTGGAGCCAGAGGCGATCCAACGCCTTTACGAGAGAGGCCCTCTTTAACGGGTCGCTTGGAAGACTTGACCCCTGAAAATGAGGAGGGGGATATTCTCGAAAACTCCCTAGTATTGTAGCCTGAGGCTACCACGTACGCGAACTGCGAACAGGTCGGGAATTCTGGCCTTCCAGACTTCGGAGAAAAACTGAAGTCTTCCCCCCACCCAAGAGAGTGGGGGCGCCCCTTCATGAATCTGACTTGATGACTGGTTTAGCCGGCTTGCGAGACCAGGGCCTCTTGTTTGCCGCGGCTTGTCCCTGTGGGCGGCTATTAACTGCTGAACGCCCGGGAGGCCGTCGATACTGACGGGAAGTCGAAGGGGCCGAGCCTGGAAAGGCCTGTCGTTTAAACGCGGGCCCACGCGGTCTTTCCTTGACCGGTAAGGAAGAACTTTTACCACTTGATATGGTTTGGATATATTTATCTAGGTCTTCACCGAATAGACTTCCCCCATGAAAGGGAAACCCTGCTAAAAGCTTTTTGCAGGGTGCCTCTGCTGACC
Source organism: Rana kukunoris (assembly GCA_029574335.1). Lineage (NCBI taxonomy): Eukaryota > Metazoa > Chordata > Amphibia > Anura > Ranidae > Rana > Rana kukunoris. The sequence goes on from CM056055.1 coordinate 192,014,621, forward strand.
AGTTCTTTAGCCACGAAGACGACGCATGTGAACCACCAGCAGAGATAACCGGGATGCCTGTTGGATGGAGTCCTTAATAGCATCTACTGCAAAGCAGAGAGCCCTAGGGAATTCTGCTAATTCACGAGTTTGCTGAGCCGGCATGTCCTTTAACATCTGTTTTGCCTGATCCTTTAAGGCCTGACAAACGCCAATGGCTGCCACCACTGGCTGAACCATGGCACCTACTGAGGTGAAAGAAGCCTTCAGTAGGGTCTCTAATTTTTTTGTCGACCGGATCCTTGAATAACTGGACATTTTCAACTGGACAGGTCAGGGATTTATTCACGCAGGAAATGGCCGCGTCCACTGTGGGGAGTGCCCATTTCTTTCAAAATTCCTCTTCCATAGGATAGAGAATAGAGAACCTCTTAGGAGGGATAAAGATCCTATCAGGTCGAGCCCACTCCTGGTAAATCACGCTCCGCAGAAGGGGGTGAATCGGAAAAGACACACAAGTTAATGGAGCCTTTAAAGAACCCAATGAGGATACCACAGGGGCTACTAGTTCTAGCACTGGAAGTTTAAAAGCAGTGCGAACTATATCGGTCAAAGACTGGATCCACAGGCTCTCCGCTTGAGAGGCCGAAAAATATTCATCTACAGTGGACCCTCCATGTCTGAACCTTCGGGACTTGGGTCTGCTTGATCCCCTTGTGGGTCCCGTTCCTCCGAAGAGGAGACCTCCGCATCTGAAAACACCAAACTAGGTGAGGGGGATCTAGCCCGTTTGCTACTTGGCAAAGGGCGGGCAAACAAAGCAGTTAACCTTTTCTCTAGCCCACCCAGGGTGGTCGCTAGCATTTCTTCCGTTACGTAAACGGGAATGGGTGGATCGGGGGCCGCCTCTGCCCCCAGCATCCCCAATGGCTCTTGTACTATGCTACTCGGTGGTCTAACTGGTGAGGGTGGGGCCGTTGAAGCCTGGCCCAAATCCTCTGACCCCGATGGAGACCCCTTTTGTTTCTTGGCACCTTTTGCAGCCTTGGCTGGTCCTGATGCCTTTGGAGCCATTGCACAACCTTGAGTCACCCCTCTAGCCAACACCTGACTGTTGTAGCTAGGAGTAATTAATATGAGAACAGGCTGAGGAAAACGAAAAAAAAATATTTTTTTTTTTTACCCGCCTGGGAGGTGGCAATACTGAGGAAAACCTGTGAGTATTGCAACACCAATGCCCGTTAGCCGGAGTCCAAGGTTGACTCAGATACTGCTGGATCTAAGGCTGAGTCCCTTTAAGCAAAAAAACTTTTTTTTTTTTTTTTTCTGGTCAATAGTGGAACTAAGTCCTAGACCTGAAGATCCACAAACCGCCACTGGGTGTCACTGTGGCCAAAAGACCTAGCTGCACGCTCTGTATCCTTTCTTCCTCTGCCTCCAGGAGGGAAAGACCAGCCAGAGAAAAAGTTTTTCCTTTAAACAGACCCTGACGCTGCTGGCCCGCCCCCCCGACGCACGCTGACGCTATAAAAGGCGGCGTGCACGCGCGCGCACGCGCACACGCGCGCGCGCACCCCCCCACGCTGAAAACCACATGAAGGAAGCAGAGCAGAGGAAACAACACGGACCAGCGCCAGGCAGCACCAACAGACACCAGGTAAGCACTAATCTTATTGTAGTGCACACACAGAGAGGAAGCTGTCCCCATGGGCTTCCTAAGAAACAGGAGTTTTCACCAGCAATTTCCTCTTTAAAACATGTGGGGTTGCAGTATCAATGCTAACAGGCAGACCTGGGGTGAGTAGCAAATATATATCTTACACAAGTATACATATATCTACATGTTATCTGGGTAAACATTAGTATCCCATCCTGCCCACACAGACATAGTGGAGATAGTGGCTGATGCACAAGCATACTGTTAGCCAACCCAGAACCCCCAGGGGGATACCTACTGTCGAACCAAGTCCCGCAGGTTCCCTCTTACCTGCTCCACGCCGCAGGGTATTGCAAACTGCAAGAGGCCCAATCTTCCCCCATCTCCGTGGGTATTGTCTCGGACCTTCAGGGACCGGGGTCCTGTGTTTAAGGAACCCACACCCCTGGACCTATATAGCATCCTGGCATCAGTAGCGTTTAGTCCTGGAAGAGACCAAGGCACTGGAGCCCAGAATCCAGCCCTCCAAGGAGAGGCATTATAGGCAAAACCCCACTCCAGCAGGGCCCGGGTACCGTACACCTTGGCTTTGAAGCACTTCGGACGGATCCGGCTAGCTATCCTGGGTCCCGAGACCTCCGAGGGACAGCTAGACGTGACCAACACCTAAGACACTGGCGAAAAAACTAAAGCACTCTCAGTGGGAGGGGGTTATATAGGGAGGAACTTCCTGTGAAGTTGATTACACCAGTGTCCACACCTGAAGGTACCCATATAACCCATATGTAATGACTATGCGCTGTGTCCCGTGATGTACGATAAAGAAATAAAAACCGCAGGGATGATCAAATACCACCAAAAGAAAGCTCTATTTTGTTTGGGAGCCACGTCGCACGACCGCGCAATTGTCTGTTAAAGCGACGCAGTGTCGGAAGCTGAAATTTCGCCTGGGCACGAAGGGGGTTTATGTGCCCAGTAAGCAAGTGGTTAATGTGCATAACGAAGCCAAGGAAAAATGGAAAAATCTTCAAAAGGCATCAAATTACAGATTAGACATTGTTATAATATGTCACAAAAAAGTTCAATTTTATTTCCATCATTTACACTTTCAAAATTACAGAAAACAAAAAAAATGGTGTCTGCAAAAGTTTGGGCACCCTGTAGAATTTATAGCATGCACTGCCCCCTTTGCAAAGCTGAGACCTGCCAGTGTCATGGATTGTTCTCAATCATCGTCTGGGAAGACCAGGTGATGTCAATCTCAAAGGTTTTAAATGCCCAGACTCATCTGACCTTGCCCCAACAATCAGCACCATGGGTTCTTCTAAGCAGTTGTCTAGAAAACTGAAACTGAAAATAGTTGACGCTCACAAAGCTGGAGAAGGCTATAAGAAGATAGCAAAGCGTTTTCAGATGTCAATATCCTCTGTTCGGAATGTAATTAAGAAATGGCAGTCATCAGGAACAGTGGAAGTTAAAGCAAGATCTGGAAGACCAAGAAAAATATCAGACAGAACAGGTCGCAGAATTGTGAGAAAAGCAATTCAAAACCCACGTTTGACTGCACAATCCCTCCAGAAAGATCTGGCAGACACTGGAGTTGTGGTACATTATTCCACTTCAAAGAGATACTTGTACAAATATGGTCTTCATGGAGGAGTCATCAGAAGAAAACCTCTTCTACGTCCTCACCACAAAAATCAGCGTTTGAACTTTGCAAATGAACATATAGACACCACCAGAGGTGGTGCACTATTCGGGCAACCTTGAATCTGAATACAATATTCCAACACATAACAATTTTTTACCTTTAGGTGACTGTTCTAACCAAGATGGAGGATTTTATGGTCCACCCCCTGGGCCTAACTTCCAAAACGGGGAGATCACTGAAACATACGAGTCTGGGTATGGATGTGATAATGCCCTTATACAACCCACTAACCATGGCCAGCCACATTGGGGTTTTCCCCGGGCAGGCCAAGGCGTCAAGAGAATCGCAGAACTAAAAGAGGGACTAGAGGGGGGAGGGCTAGGAAGCCCAAAAAGACCGAGAACATAATTGGAGCTGGTATTTTTAATTTGAGTTCACATGTTTTGGACAAAGCAGAGCTTTTAGTCCTGGACAAAGGACTTAAATATGTCCCTCCTAAAAAACTTGACAAATTTAAGACCTACATGGATATTCATAAGTATGTACGGAAACTGAATATCCAACGATATATGAGCTCAAATCCGTTTAATCCTTCCACGACTTCAACGTTAAACTATACACATTCTGGCCTGGCCAATGCCTCTGTGTATAACCCACCAGGGCAGTTACCAGCAGCCCTCAGGGTGTTTAGGGACTTAGCCCTTAAAGACCTTGAGGACATGGAGATCAAACAAATACGTTGTAAAAAACAGCTAGAGGAAGGCATTGATTCTCTATGTAGGAACAAAAATTTAGTTATACGTCCAGCTGACAAGGGGGGTGGAATTGTTGTCCTTGATAAGAAAGACTATCTGCAGGAAATGCAACATATCCTTGGTGATAAGGACACCTATGTCCCTTTGATATTAGACCCTGGAAAGAAATACAAAAAAATTCTACAAAATATCGTGGATAAAGGCCGACGGAATGGTATACTTAATGAAAAGGAATCTGTGTTCTTGGTGCCTAAAGCTCCAAGGACCCCTATTATGTATTACCTTCCAAAGGTCCACAAAAATCCAGTTTGCCCCCCGGGACGTCCCATTATAAGTGGGATTGATTCAATCACGTCCCGGGTGGGCAAATATATTGATTTCTTTTTGCAACCCCTCGTCAAAAAAATGCCGTCATATATTAAAGATACTAAGCATGTTATAAACCTACTATCTAACCTGAAACCTACTTCTAACATGTGGATGGTTACAGCTGATGTAACATCGCTGTATACTATTATTCCACATGATTTGGGTATCGAAGCGGTATCCCATTACTTAAATAGGGATAGTGGTTTACTGGATGAACAGATTTCCTTTATAATAGAGCTTTTGGTTTTTGCCGCGACCCATAATTTCTTTTGGCATGGGGGTCAGTTTTACAAACAGAATCGTGGTGTCGCGATGGGAGCCAAATATGCTCCAAGTTTGGCAAACCTTTTTATGGCCAGATGGGAGGAGGATGCCGTCCATGATCAGCCTAGGCCCCAGATTCTTCTGTGGGCCAGGTATATTGACGACATCCTCCTCCTGTGGGATGGTACTGAAGGTGAACTTTCCCAGTTCATTGATTTTCTTAATATCAATGAGCGTGGCATCCTTTTGACATACGAGGCCAGTAAGGAAAAAATTAATTTTTTGGATCTAGCCATATCTGTTGAAGATGATAAATTTGTGACCTCAACATATTTCAAATCAACTGATAGAAATTCTTATATTTCCAGTGACAGTTGTCACCATTCTTCCTGGCTAAAATCTGTGCCTAAAAGCCAGTTTCTACGCCTAAAAAGAAACTGCACTGATGACGCCATGTTCAAAACACAAGCACAGGTTCTTATGGAACGTTTTTTGACTAAGGGTTACTGTCAGAATTTTCTGAGTGATACTTTAAAATCAGTATCTGAGAGAGATAGGGCAGATTTACTAACAGAAAAATCCCGTACTGACACTGCCCACCGATTTAAAAATCCGTTTGTTACAGACTACTCGTGCCAACATGCAAATGTAAAACATGTTGTTTCAAAACATTGGCATGTGTTAAGAAGCGACAATGTTCTTAAGGGATTACTACCAGAAAAGCCACAGGTAGTATTTAGGGGTCTCCCTTCCCTTAGGGATAAATTGGCCCCTAATGTGCTAAATCCCCCGAAAATACCATCGATGTTTTTGGCAGATCTTTCTGGCTTCTATAAGTGTGGGAAATGTCAGAGCTGTGCTTTGAATGGCATCAGATCCAAACGAAGTACTACATTTCGTTCTACCAGCACCCAGAAAAACTTTATGATTAAGCCCTTCATTACCTGTACAACTATAGGGGTTATATACATGCTCATGTGCCCATGCGGATTGCAATATATAGGCAGAACTAAACGCCCTCTACATATACGCCTTAATGAGCATATTGCAAATATTCGGAATGGGTTTACTGAACACTCTGTGTCAAAACACTTTCTGTTGGTACATGATAAAAATCCAAACAACACGGTGTTTTTGGGCATAGACAAATTCAATCCCCATTGGCGTGGCAACGACCTAGTGAGAAGTATTTCTCGCTCCGAAATGGTGTGGATACATAAAACAAAGTGTTACACCCCCCACGGCCTGAACATTGAGGTGGACATCAATTGTTTTATTGATAATTCCTGATTCCATCTAACAATGGTTAATATATAAATATCTATCCATTTGTGTCACATAACAGAAAGGATTTTTCACGTATTCTTATGTGTAAAAAATAGGGACTTTAGGAGTTTTTTTTCCCATTTCCCCTATATCAATCGGGACATATAATGATTATCATTTTTTATTTAATGTCCTACATGCCAGCGTCCTTTTTACTATGTTTTTTGTACCGTAGCCCCCCCCCCCCCTCTCCCCTGTGGGGGTGTCTGACATGTAATATACTGATGTCAGTATAGCCATATATATACTTTTTTCAAGGAGGAAGTGATAAACATGTCTAGCACGAATTTATAGATTCACATAGGTATTAATGTCAATGTTTTCATTTTTAATTTTTATTATCTTCCTTTTATTACATTTTGTAAAATAGAGAATATATATGCTTATTGTTGACTGTCAGACTAATCAGCATCTATATGGCTGTCCAATTTTTGTTACATATATATTTCCAATGTTTTGTGAGCATTGCAGTATAACAGTGCTTTATATGTTGTTTTTTTACATATGTATTATAATATAGTAGTTGAAATGTATTTTATTACAATGTGCATACATTATCTGCTGTTTGTGTGTGGGGCTTTGATTGCCTCCGGCCTCACTACATATCTATGACACAATGTATACCAGGTATAAATTGACTCTGAAAACACACCGTTTGCCGTATTACACGATAACATGGTGAGTTGTATTACAACAGGGCTGCCGTTTCGGTTTTGCCCTTAGTTGCTGTACTTAAACCTATTGGTATATGTAATATGTTTCCAATAGTTAAAATGGCGAGAGTACGATCAACTGGGACTACCCTGGGGATAGCTCCGCCTTCTCTTGTTTACATATACGCGGTGACTCGGAGCGTCGCCTCATCCCGTGACCAAGTCCCTTTTGTGACGAAACGTCGGGAGGCGACGCTCTGACGTCACCGCATCACGTGTGAGGACCCGGAAGTCGGGTAAACACGCTCCAAACGCCGGCCGGCTCTCTTTGAATTTATGCTGATATATGCTGTTTTAATACGGATGGATGTAAGTGCATACAATCCTTTTTTTATTTGATTAAAAGTACGGTTTTACGCTATGTGGATTTCTCTCAATTTTTTATGTGACCACGGGTTGATATTTGATCGCTGTTTGAGCCGAATACACCTACTGGCTGGAATTTGTGGATGTCCTCTTTCGTTCCCTGCTGAAACATGAATGTTACAAATTGCTGATATTGATCTCGGTGAGATCATAGACTCTGGTAAGGGTCAGTGTTTTCTGTGCGGTGGAGGTCTTTGTTTTGTCACTACACATATCTGTCTGTGGACCTATCAACACTGGGAAATTCTTTCTGTCTATTCAATATAATTCTTGATGGACTGTATAATTACCATATGGACTTCAAATCGTGTTCACTGTTCACTACTACTGTGTTTTTGATAAGCTTGCTCATGTGCTATTTCAGTTTGCACTAATGATACTTTCCACGTATTTTAAATAATTTTTTTACTGTATACCATTTATAGCGCGACTTCATTTTTTCTATATGAACATATAGACAAGCCTGATGTATTTTGGGACCAAGTTCTGTGGACCGATAAAGTTAAAATATAACTTTTTGGCCGGAATGAGCAAAGGTACATTTGGAGAAGAAAGGGCACCGAATTTAATGAAAAGAACCTCTGTCCAACTGTTAAGCATGGGGGTGGATCAATCATGATTTGGGGTTGTATTACAGCCAGTGGCACAGGGAACATTTCACGAGTAGAAGGAAAAATGGATTCCATAAAATTTCAGCAAATTTTGGATGGTAACTTAATGCCATCTGTGAAACAGCTGAAGTTAAAGAGAGGATGGCTTCTACATATGGTTAATGATCCTATACACACACCTCAAAATCCATGGGGGATTACATCAAGAGGCATAAAATGAAGGTTTTGTCATGGCCTTCACAATCTCCTGACCTCAACATAATTGAAAATCTATGGATAAACCTTAAAAGAGTAGTGCATGACAGACAGACTAGAAATCTTAAAGAACTGGAAGACTTTTTTCAGGAAGAATGGGCAAAGATACCTCAAACAAGAATTGAAAGACTCTTGGCTGGCTACAAAAAGCGTTTACAAGCTGTGATACTTGCCAAAGGGGGCAGTACAAGATATTAACTCTGCAAGGTGCCCAAACTTTTGCAGATGCCATTTTTTTGTTTTCTGTCATTTTGAAAGTGTAAATGATGGAAATAAAATCTAACTTTTTTTGACATATAGTATAAGAATGTCTAATCTGTAACTTGATGCCTTTTGGAGATTTTTCCATCTTTCCTTGGCTTCGTTATGCACATTAATACAAATTTTTACCTGGGGTGCCCAAACTTTCGATCCCCACTGTATAAAGCTAAAGACAAAGCCTAAAATGCAAGTGTAGTGCAAAGTGAATATATTCTTGTCATGTGTAAAGGCGCAAGACCGCTTTGTAATGTTTGCTATATGCTACTTGTAGTTCATTGAAAATCATGGTTGCATATTACAGCCTTTTTTAGGTATGTTATAAATACCCCCCTTTTTTATTAGATTTTGTTGTAAATAAAATTTAATGACACTTTTTTATTTTCAATATAAGCTTATCTGATAAAAAATCAATAACAATTCTTAACCACTTAAGACCTGGACCAAAATGCAGGTAAAGGACCTTGCCCCTTTTTGCGATTCGGCACTGCGTCGTTTTAACTGACAATTGCGCGGTCGTGCGACGTGGTTCCCAAACAAAATTGGCGTCCTTTTTTTCCCACAAATAGAGCTTTCTTTTGGTGGTATTTGATCACCTCTGCGGTTTTTATTTTTTGCGCTATAAACAAAAATAGAGCGACAATTTAAAAAAAAAATGCAATATTTTTAACTTTTTGCTATAATAAATATGCCCCAAAAATATATAAAAAAACATTTTTTTTCCTCAGTTTAGGCCGATACGTATTCTTCTACGTATTTTTGGTAAAAAAATCGCAATAAGCGTTTATCGGTTGGTTTTCGCAAAATATGTAGCGTTTACAGAATAAGGGATTGTTTTATTGCATTTTTATACATTTTTTTTTTTTTACTACTAATAGCGGCGATCAGCGATTTTTTTCGAAGCAGAGGAAAAGAGGATTTGTCACACCGGACACTCTGAGATTGGCCACATCCCTGATATATAAGACGGTTATGAGAGAAACCCCCAAAGGATTGGGACTTTTGAGGCCAAGTTCAGATAAAAATGGATTTTAATGCATAGATATTAATATAGACCCAGTCATAAACATATTGGTATCTGTGAAGAAGGTGACCTGTATGGTCCGTTACCTCTCTGTGGGTGTCACAAAGTGGGCAGGGAGCATCAGGGGTAAGGAAAAAGCACCCAGTGAAAAGATATAGAAAAATTACAATTATAGGACAGTACAGTATATAATACAACAAACTAAAATAGGCAAAGCACAATCTCCATAGGACAAATGGAGAATGCCCGACGCGTTTCTGGTCTCTTGAGTTAGAAGCAGACCGTCATCAGGGGCCAAGGAGTTGTGTCATATAAAATTATTTCTCAATTCTAAAGGTAACAGAAGATACAACAAACAGGAGGCATACAGTCAGAAACCCAGCAAGTTTTTTTATATGTATAGAAAAACGATATGGCACAAATTCAATAAGTATGAATTAAAACTTTTTCATTTGAACACCTACCGCTAGTTTGTGCGGAAGGAGAGGTTCCTAGTTGGGATGGTAATGGTCATGGATAGATTCGAGAACCGATTAGCTGGGGGGATAAAGACCCTTCCTGTGTAAGTGGTCAACACTCCTAAAGGAGATATCATAAAGAGAGGGGGAGGGAAAAGAGGATCAGAGTCATGGTAGGATGTTTATGGATTTTTCAATGGATTTTTTAGCTTGCCCCTGTGTAGCAGATAAAACAGGGCAGCTATTTATTTAAGTTATGTTTGAAGGTTACGATCATTTCATTTCAATGTGTCAAATACACAGGCTAGTAATATTTACCCGATAAGGGAGGGGGGGTAATTGTCTTTCAAAAATGCCCCCTGAGATTCTGTATAAGAATTCTCATGTAGTCCCTCCAGGTCAGACCGAGTAGGACCTGTAAATGAAAAAATATATATATATATCCATGTTGCTAACTTGCTCATAATCCCATTGCAAAAATCACATTAGGAGTAAGAAGTAACGGGATAGATGACTTACAGTTGTCTCGAGATGTCCAAAGGTTAATAGCGTTATCCCTATTGTGCATGGGGTGCCGATCTGTTGCTGATTTTGCAGGGTTTAAATAGGGTTTCCTAGATATGCGCCAAATGTGCGTCTGTGTGATGCAGTCGCGCACTGCGTCTATCGTGCGTCTTGTGTCGCGCATTCTAGTGACGTCAGCGCGCATTGTGCGCTGGCGTTGAAGGTGTGGTATAGGTCACATGGCGCTGACGCTGTCATTTCGTGCGTGCGTCGTGTGTCTCACAATGTAATGACGTCGGCGCGCATTGTGCGCCGGCGTCGAGAGTATAGTGTGGGTCACATGACCGCGACGTCCAGTTATATTGGAGTGGGAGAAGCATAGACAGAAGATCTACATTTAGGGGAGTGGTTATACTGCGCTCACCTTTGGCATTTTTTGCCCCCCAGCGTAGCAGGGTTATCACGACTTCCTATGAGTCATGTGGCCACAGCATCCCATGGTGTTCCTAAAGAATTCAAGCCTTTGGGCTGGATCAGGAAAATGGGCGTGATAGTTCCGCCTGTGTGTGTCATAGGTAGTGTCCACTATTTTTTCGTGACTGCGACATTATGGCGGACACTTGGGACAATTTTGACACATTTTTGGGACAATTGTCATTTTCACAGAAAAAAATGCATTTAAATTGCATTGTTTACTGTGGAAATGACAGTTGCAGTTTGGGAGTTAACCACAAGGGGGCGCTGTAGGGGATGTGTGACCTATGTGTGTGTTTACAACTGTAGGGGGGTGTGGCTGTAGGTGTGACATCATCGATCGCGTCCCCCTATTACAGGGATGACGCGATCGATGCTACGGCCACAGAGAAGCACGGGGAAGCCGTGTTTACACACGGCTCTCCCCGTTCTTCCGCTCCAGGGACGGATCGCCGCACTGCAGCGGCGATCGGGTCCGCGAATCCCGCGGTCCCGGAGCTTCGGACCGGGTCACGGGCGCGCGCCCGTGACCCACGGCTGGGTACTAAAATCAACGTATATATACGTTGATGTGCCCAGACGTGCCATTCTGCCGACGTAAATGTGCAGTAGGCGGTCCTTAAGTGGTTAGAGGGGTTGTAAAGGTACATTCCCCCCCCCCCCTAAATAGCTTCCTTTACCTTAGTGCAGTCCTCCTTCTCTTACCTCATTCTTCCATTTTGCTTTTATTTCTTCTGAGAAATCCTCACTTCCTGTTTTTCTGTCTGTAACTACACACCGTAATGCGAGGCTCTCCCTGGTGTAGAGTGTCATGCTCGCCCCCTCCCTTGGACTACAGGAGAGTCAGGACGCTCTCTACATTGCAGATAAAGGAGATGTGTGTTAGTGGGCATCCTGACTCTCCTGTAATCCAAGGGAGGGGGCGAGCACAACACTCCACACCAGGGAGAAAGCCTTGCATTACTGTGTGGAGTTACAGACAGAGAAACAGGAAGTGAGGATTTCTCAGAAGAAAAAAGCAAAATCGAAGGATGAGGTAAGTGAAGGAGGACTGCACTAAGGTAAAGGAAGCTATTTCGGGAAAAAAATTGTACCTTTACAACCCCTTTAATGAAGTTTTCCATTTGGCTGCTACACAAATGGAAAAATGGCTTACTGTAGCTTTTGGTAGCGATAAATATGCTCCTTTTGTAGACTACATCATAATGTACTATGTTGTTCATTTGTGTAGCGACCAAATTAAACCTTTGACGAGAAATGCCTAATCCCAACCAAATCAATAAACCCCAAATGTCAACTCAAGTGTTTCTGTGTCTATTGAGGACTACGTTGCCTATTGCAGAATGTGTGATCTGGGTCAAAATTAGACACACCCATCAATGGTAACCAGTATAGCATTTGGAAACTGAATGTTTGGAGAGTTATAAATTATCAATTTGATATCGTTGACGTCAATTATGATAAAAGTTGGGCAGTAAGTTTTGTCATAGTTGAAGTTCTCCTTTATGTTGAAATCTCTTCTATCCCCATAAATAATGATCATCTGTTAGTTCTCCCCAATGGCTTGAAGAACATCTCCTCTTACTGTACGCTCCTTTAGTTGTTTTCTTTGCTAGAGATGGCACCATGAAAAGGCCAGCGGAGCAGTACAGTGAATGGTGTACATTACATACAATGTGAACTATGCAGAGAAAGAGCTCATTGTAACCCAAATCCCGCAGTTCAGTGAATAGCTGAAATATGTTTGGATTAACATACAGCAGAGGTACGGTTACCAGATGGCTCCAGGTCATTAGGGAAACATGACGCTAATGGCTTTATAAGCCCACTACACTAGAAATTCTTAAAGCTGCCCTGCAAATATGGGTACGAAATAAAAAATGGCAAGAGGTATGTACCTACATCAAAACATCATACTGAGTCTTTGGGTGTATCCAAGAACCATATAAGCTTTCATTACTGACCTAATAAATATAGGAGCTGCCTGGCTGTCATGTGATTTGACGTTTGCATCTTTAGTTGCTGGCTGTGCCATGGTTTATGTTCAGATCTGTAAAGCAGAATTTCTCAAACTGCATTTTTCAATCGCAGCACCCTTTAAAATTACGCAAAGTCGCAACACACCCCAGCTGTAAATGCAAAAACATAAATGTTACTTATCAATGGGAAACCTAAACCTAAGACAATGTATACAACCTTGATAAAATTAACGTAACATAAGAATGCCTCCCAACACATCAGAGGTTCCCCATCACATCAGAGCCCCCCTTTACATCAGAATCCCCCTTTACATCAGAGGTTTCCTATTATGTCAGAGATCTCCTGTCACATGAGAGCCCCCTTCTTTTCAGAGCCACCCCATCACATCAGAGGCCCCCCCAATACACAAGAGTCCCTAATCACATCAAAGTTGCCACTATACATCAAATACCCCCTATACATAAATCCCCTTTCACAGCAGAGTTCCCCCATAACCTCAGAGCTGTTCTATCACCACAAAATCCCCCCTCCATCATAGAGCCGTCGGTCACATTCTACCCCATTACAGACTCCCCAATCACACAGTCCCCAATAACAGAGCCCCACAATCACACAGTCCCCCATAACAGAGAGCCACAATCACACAGTCACATTTTCATACCAGAGCTAGTGGTGCAAAGGATCGTCATTGATCCGTGATCCGAACCGAAAGATATTGATCCGAACCGCACACACGTGATCCGCGGATTGATTGATTTCTGAAAAAAAAAAAGTTGTGCACATGTTCAGTCCACACACAGCGTGGTCATGACAAGCAGAGGAACGATGGAGCTTGAACGCCCCACATCATTTAAATCCCCTGTATGGGAGCATTTTGGCTTCCCTGTCAAATAGAATGATGAAGGAAAGAGGTTAGTGGATAAAACTGTGACGATGTTTGGTCACTGTGGCACAAGAAAGCCATATGACAGTGGAAAAACATCAAGCATGGCCACGCATTTGAAGCGACATCACCCCGTTGTTTCACCGACAGGAGTAAAAGCGAAAACGAAAGCTGCTCAACAACTGCTTATCACCACAGAATTTAAGCAGCCCCTTGTTGCACAATCAGACCGGGCTAAAGCCATCACAAACGATATTGGTGTCTCTATAGGTGTAGACATAAGGCCATATTCGGTTGTGCAAAACGAGGGCTTTAAACACATCCTGAAAGTGCTTGAGCCACGTTACGTCATTTTTTTTTGCTGATCCGATCTGTGACTCTGATCCGAACCGTATGTTTTTTGATCCGTTGCACCCCTAACCAGAGCCCTACCTTTTGGCTCCAGAAGTGTAGCAGAGGGTGGGAGATGGAAGAAGGCTGGAGTTCTGTTTTTACCTGAATGCTGGGGGTGACCCTACAGCAGGGGTGCCCAACCTTTTGAAGAGCGAGGGCAACTTAAGCGGCTTGGTAACAGGTCGCGAGCCACAGGTCGCGGGTAACCGTTTGCGGGCTACACTCCGCATATGCAGAACGGACACGGACACAGCCAATTCGACTCTCCGATCTGCCCCATCTGTGTTTTTTTTTACATTTGCAGCTCCATAGAGGTGAATGGAGGGTCTGATTGGGTTTTCACACTGATGCGCTGTGGTTTGCCGACATCGTGGGTGCAGAGCAGTGCACTTGTAGATTTCCTGCGGGTTAGCTGCACTTTGCCATAGACTTCTATTATATCCTGCAGGTGTGGTGCACTTTCTGAAAGCGCACCAAACCATAGGTAATAACAGAGGTCTATGGCTCAACCAGCCATCCCAGAGCAGGAGCTCGCGGGCCACATCAGAGGGCTCTGTGGGCCACATGTGGCCCCCGGGCCACTGGTTGGGCACCCCTGCCCTACAGGCGGCCTGTCTTGGATCATTGTCATGTGTTGCTATGGTGGGGTGGATATGCCCGCCATCACCATAGCAATGAATAATGCTGTGTTTTATGACCCCAAAGCATCATTACTTGTTATATCACTGGCAGCTGGCCTACCCACACAATGGGAACTCAACACCAACCACTCACTGCTGCAACAGAACCCTCTTTTGATTCCTACAGACTGATATGCTGTGCACAGGGAAAAACATAGTGTAAGGCCACGTACACACGACCGAGGAACTCGTCAGGCGAAACACATCGTTTTCCTCGTCAAGTTCCTTGTTAGGCTTGTCGAGGAACTCGACAAGCTTGCTTTGCGTACACACGTTAAAGACCAAATCTCCTTGTTCTCAAACGCGGTGACTTCAACACATACGACAGCAGGGGAAGTTCGATTCCACTGGCACAACCCTTGGGGCTGCTTTTGCTAATCTCATGTTATTGAAAAGTTTGGTAAAAGACATTTTCACTTTTCAGTCTGTTTGTCAGGGCACCAATTTTGCGGACTTTGATCGCGCGCACATGCGCAGTAGAATGACGCGACCGCACGTCTCTATTCAGCGCATGCGTGCGCACGTACGCGGGCACGGTCCGGCGGCGCGACGTGTGCGGGAGCGCGCGCGCGGCGCGAACTCACGCGATTCCGTCGGAGCCAATCACAGGGCTCACCACCCTATTTAAACCTGCCTCTGACACATGGCAGGTTGCTGGTTTGTCATCAGCTTCTGTATGTGTCTCATTGCTGCGAACCTGTTTGTCCTGAAAACCTTCTGGCTTACCTGTTTAAATCCTGATCTCGGCCTGCCTTGGACTCTGCTGACCTCTCCGATCCTTTGACCCCGGCTTGCACTCCTGGACTCTGCTAACCTCTCCAATCCTCTGATCTCGGCTCGTATCCTTGGACTTCCGCTGACCTCTCCGATCCTTTGCCCCCGGCTTGCATTACTGGACTTCCTTTGATCTCTTTGACCCGTGATCCACAACCAGTACCTTGAACTAGTTTTGCCTGTTTGGTCCTCTGTTCCTGTTGGTGCCACGGACTGTCTCCTCGGCCTGTCTACAGATCTGGTGCCTCCCTTGATCTACACCTTGACCCAGTTTCCTGTTTCCGGTACCGGTGCCTCCCGGTGCTGTCTCCATCACCAGAGGGCGGTCAGCACTGGTTCGCAAGGGTGAGCCGTCCGCAGCATCTTGGCCTCGGTAAGTTCTTTAGACTCTGACACTGTTACAGCGTGACAAATGTGCTATTTCCATTACAAACGCTACTTTTACAGAAGGTGCGCGGGTTTCTTAGCATACACACGCTCGAGTTTCTCGTCGGAAACCAGTTCCTCAACAGTTTACTCGATGAAAAACGTACACACGACCGGTTTCCTCAGCAAAACACGGCTCCCAACAAGTTTCTTGATGGATTCTGTCGAGGAAACCGGTCGTGTGTACGCGGCCTAAGATGTTATCCACTCCTTCCCCAACCCAGTTAGCTACTCTCTGTTCTGATAGTGTGTCCTGTATGGCTGTTTTATTGCTCCCAACCATAGTTCTCCAGTTGACCCAGTCTGTTGCACTGCACACTGAACAGCAGAGTATTAGTATCCATCTTACTACATGCAGTTCCAACAAACACCTTCTAGTGCATAAACCTTACCAAAGAGCTCCAATGTCAGGTGGCAAAAGAATAGCTTTTGAAGAAATGAAAATTATGAACGATGGCCTCGTACACATGACCGGTTTTCTCTGCAAAAGCCAGCAAGAAAACTGCTGGCAAAGCTTTCTTGCCGAGAAAACCGTTTGTGTGTACAAGGCTTTCAGGTTTCTCGTCAGGAAATCTGGCCAGAATCTCGAAGAGAAAAAAAAAAGAACCTGCGCTCCTTTTTCTCGTTGAGATTCTTGTCGGCCTGTTTCCCGACGAGAAACCCGAGAGTGTGTATACTTACCTGTCGCCGTGGAAAACCGTGCATGCTCAAAATGACTTTGACACATGCACAGTAGCTTCCATGGCATAGGTAGGGTGAAACAAGATGGCGGCGACGGCATTGAATGTGACGAGCGCAATCTCGTCGTACGCGATGACGTCACTGCGTGCTTGCCTTTCAAGAGAACCGCGGTCCTTTTGAAAAGGTCAGTGTGTACACTCGGGCGGCAAGAGTTTCTTGCCATAAATCTCATCTGGAAAAACTATGTTTTTTTCCTGACGAGATTCTTGCCCATGTGTACGAGGCCTATGAGTTGGTTTTCCAGTTATTGAGTTGCTTGTTCAGTAGTGGCCTAGGCCTAGCTTTACTGCCACCAGTGTGCACCAGATGCATAGCAATATTATTGTTTGTGAGGCTGCTGGTGGCCACACTACCAGGGTGTCCACTTATTGTTTATGCAGACCCATGGGCAGTTTGACGGCCCCTGCCAATATGTCTAGTGTAGAGTCAGCTGTACTTCAATCAGACGCTTCACACCACTAAGTTGGACAATATTATCATTTTTTTTTTTTTTTATGCCCGAGTCATCTTTGCTAAGTGATAATATACTCATTGGCTCTGCTAACCTGTTTCACTCAGTGTCACAAAATGTGTGAGTTTCTACCAGTTTGTGTAAGGATAACCTGGAGTGTCAGAGGGGCTAAAGCCCTGTACACATGATCGGTCCATCTGATGAGAACGGTCCGACGGACCGTTTTCATCGGTTCACCGATGAAGCTGACTGATGGACTGATGTGCATACACACCATCGGTTCATGAACCGATCGTGTCAGAATGCGGTGACCTAAAATACAACGACGTGATGAAAAAAACGAAAGTTGGATGCTTCCAAGCATGCGTCGACTTGATTCTGAGCATGCGTGGATTTTTAACCGATGCTCGTGCGTACTAACGATCGGTTTTGACCTATTGGTTAGCCGTCCATCGGTTCGATTTTAAAGCAAGCCATCTGTTTTTGGACATAAGGATAATGGACCGATGGGGCCTACACACGATCGGTCTGGACCGATGAAAACGAACTTCAGTCTGTTTTCATCGGTTTGAACCGATCGCGTGTACGCGGCTTAAGGCCTTTAGCGGGGTTGAAGCAGGAACAGAGGACTCAATGTTATCAACAGCCCTTGCAGGGCTAGTGCTACACTTAATAAAAGAGAACAACTGCATTTGATTCTTCTGTACAGTAAGAAATGGAGCCTAGTCTAATTTTTCTGTTATCAATATTGATACAGTAGCCTTCAGAAATGCATGGTACTGCACTATTATATTAATAATGCTATCAATATTAATGATACTATCAATGAAGCTAAAGTTAATTTGGGCATTGTCCTTGTTATACCTTATAGGCAAAATGCACAATTCATTCTTAACTAATTACAATTGATAAAACAAGGTTCTTAACCAATCACAATCAATAAAGAAACATGGCTGTATGATGTATACGGCATATGCATGCTTTTTTTGGTAAGCTATTATGGACTTTGTAATCACTCTTTCTTCACATTGCACAAAGCTGCCAACGTTGACCCCCTGAAAAAAGTCTAAAGACTAGCAGAGCTGCAACTGACTTTTGAAATGCACATTTTTATTTTTTTAGCCTCTTTAAGGCCTCCTTGGTGTCTGGGGCCCTGAGAAGCCACTGATTCTGCCTTTTTTTTATACCCTGCTGCTGCTCCAACCTCCAGTGTTATAAGCTGAAAGTGAAATAAAAGCCTAAAGCCTCGTACACACGATCGGATTTCCATCGGACAAATCTGTGGAATTTTGTGGGAAGGGCGTTGGCCGTGAACTTGTTCTGCATACAGACGGCTGAACTTTTTCAGCCAACATTCAAGAAACAACGTGTTTCTTCTGCTCTTTAGTGCCACCCTTTGGCCAATTATTGCTAATGTCTTTTGGTTTGCAGTGGTTCGGAGCATGCGTGTTTGTACTGTGATTTTATTCTGACGGACTTTTGTACACATGATCGGATAATCTGACGGCACAACTTTGATGTTGGAAAATTTGAGAGCATGCTATTCCACATTTGTTGTCGGAAATTCCGACAACAATTGTCCGATGGAGCGCACACACGGTCAGATTATCAGACTAAAATACTGCCATCACATAAATGATATAGAGAAAAGGGTAGTGCTGCGCTGTAAATGGAAAATGTAGTAAACGTGTAGAGGAAGTGTAGCAAATACTTATATGTGGAAAAATACAGTCTGACTACTGATCATGATGACAATCCAGTGGAAAAAACATATAACATCAAAATGAACGTGCTACAGTGCAGCTATATCTAGCTGACAGGGGTGTAACAATTCAAATACCAGTACTGGTACTGGTCCTGGTATATCCTCATAATAAAGTGTAATACAATAATAAAATGGTGTACTATTACAAAATAAGGTGAACAACGTGCATAACACAACACACATAGTGACTGAAATAGGCTAGGTTAAATGTCCATGCAACAGAAGCCTATAAACATAGCAAAAAAGGAGTCCAAAATAAAAGTGCTGGTGTAGATGCCAAGATACACCGTGAAGAAGAAATACGTTTCCAGTGTTCTCTTCAGAGTAAGTGAGGATGTCCCCTTACCTTACTGCTGTAAGGTAACAGTATATACAGTGGCGTATCTAGGGCAGTGTTTCTCAACCTTTTTCCAGTCGGGGCGCCCTTGAAAAGTATTTTCAGTCTTGAGGCACCCCTGTCCAAGACTTGGTTCACGTCGATGTGTGTTGCAGAACACGCGCAAAATCGTGCTCGTTCTTGACACACAGACAAATGCTCTGTGTGTCATTAATGGGTGCCATTAATTGTTAAGTATGCCCCATCCATTGGCAAACATGGGTTGCTTTTGTTATGGCACAATTTAAAAAAAAGTGTCGGGGACTTCTTTTCCCGCATTACTGCGGGTAGGGAAATGAATGGGCTGCCCTACACGCAGCCACACAGAGCTTGTTCACATGTCAGGCTGGAGGGGCAGTAAAACCACATGGTTGAGCTGTTTTTACCACCCCAACTTTTGCCCCTTTAGCTGCAGAGGCAACAGCTGGGGGTGTAAACATGCTGTGGCTGCAGCTGGAGGTATACCCAGGGATAATGGGGCTGCACTGCAACTACCCCGCAACTGTGTGCATTGCATTTACGGGCTTAAAAACAGTGGTGAGGAGGCAAGATATGCCTCTTTACTGGCTGACAAATGCCCCTGAAAAGCGATATGAACACAAATTGCTTTTCAGAGGAGCAGCAGTCCTTGCTATCTCGAACCCTACAAAAGTAGTTCTCGTATGCTGAGGGAGGAGGACAAGTACTGCGCTGACTGCGAGGCCAAGGGTAAGGTGGTGAGGGGGGCTCTGCTATGAATAACCAGCTGTCTCGGTCACTGACACCCCACATCTGTCTGTATGTATGGTACTTTTAATCCTGACCCCCCTATTCCTGTACCATCAGAACTACTTTTGTCACACACACGCTAACAGACATGTGTACACATACACTGAAAGAAGAACTGTCAGAGCTGCACAACAACCAATCAGATCAAGAGTGCTGTAGCTATGAATGGAGGATGTGGGGTGTCAGTGACCGAGACAGCTGGTTAATCATAGCAGAGCCCCCCTCACCACCTTACCCTTGGCCTTGCAGTCAGCGCAGTACTTGTTGTCCTCCTCCCTCAGTATACGAGACAGGATGGCCTGGTGCTGCTCATTCAGCTTCAGGGCCTTCTCCCTCTCTGAGCGGGTGGCAATGTCTGCGGGCAGGGGAGCAGTGTTGGTCACGGTGACTCTACTCTTTCTTCTTCCCCCTCAAGAAAAAGCGTACCAGGCAGAGTTCAGGACGGTACCCGCGGCTCTCACGTCACAGAAGCAGTGCGTGCCTTCGACCCTCTCATAGCAACCGATGATGTATTCGGTTGGCAAGACGCGGTCGGGAGGCCCGCACAGCCAGCACAGCTTCCTGAGTGCCGGGAAATTAGTTTTACACGGCGGACCGACACCGCTGTAAAGTCAAATGATAACGAAGTGCCCAGCAGTAGTGTTACATTAGAAAGCAGCCATAGCTGCCAATATTTGGGGTCATTTTGCCGTGGCACACCTGGGGACTCTTCGCGGCACACCAGTGTGCCGCGGCACACTGGTTGAAAAACGTTGATCTAGGGTATGGCAGCCATGGAAAGTGCCATGGGCGCCATGTGAAGGGGGCACTGTTGAGTGGCTGGGCAGCAAGGCACTTACCAGGGTCTGAGGGTCTCTTCTTCCCTCCTCCCGAGCATAGGCAGGATCTCCCTTTCAGCACCTTCGCTAATTGAGATTGGCAGTGCTATCCCTGCTGCATTCAGCTACAGCCTCCCCTGTTCTCCCATTCCAACTGGTTGGATTGGCAGGAACATCAGTTTCTCCCTCTCCTCTGTGAAAACTGAGGTCTTAAGGTGGTGAAGATTTCATCACTTCCAGTATTGGTTCTGCATTTTCCTGGCCTTAGAGGGCAGAGGAGGGATCAGGGGTCTAATAAACCCCAGATTTCTCCATAAAGAGGATATGTCACTACCCAAGGTATCACAAGGGATGAGAAATATTACTAGTTTTGTTAGCTGCTTTTTTTGTCAAGGTTATCCGAAAGATGGGTTTCAAATGTTTCGACAGGGGCGCAGTTTCAGTGCTTGCCATAGGCGCTATTTTCACTAGATACGCCTCTGAGTATATAAACCCAAGCACACTTTCTGATCGTATCCGCATAGGATGTTATCCGGATGGACTGCAATTGAAGAGACAGATCCCTCTCGGTAGTCACGTCCGAGGAGTAACAGTGACTTGCACCCAGGGAGATAAAGTGCCAATAGTGTAGTATTGTTTAAAAAAATGTTTATTAACAAATGAATACACTAGGGTACTTACATAGCTGTGATAAAATCAGGCATGTAAATAAGAAAGTACGTTCGCCGACGTCACCTCCGGTACCTCTTGGTGGACTCTTTATTACACTCGTACGCGTATTCGTCACTTCTCGTGACTTCTTCAGGAGTCAGAAAATCCGATCGTGTGTACGGGCCTTTAGTGTAACTATTCGTAAAAATGTTTCCTCCCTCCTTCTTTTGTCTATCCTGCCTAAGCTGCATAAAAAAAGATCAGACCGAAAACCTATTTTAATTCTGCTCTGGGCAACTCATGTGATCCTGCAGCTCTGTGTAAGGGCTGGAAATTCTGGGAGCTGTGACGTCACCCATAGGCTGTCATGGCTCAGTGAACGGTATCTTCTCCGCCCCTGCAGTAACCACTGAAGCCCTGTACACGCGATCGGTTTGTCCAATGAAAACAGACCGATGGACTGTTTTCATCGGACAAACCGATCATGTGTGGGCCCCATCGGTTTGTTTTCCATCGGTGAAAAAAAAATAGAACATGTTTAAAATGTTCCTATGGATAAAAACGATCGCCTGTGTGGAGGTCCATCGGTCAAAAATCCACACATGCTCAGAATAATGTCGACGCATGCTCGGAAGCATTGAACTTCATTTCTCTCAGCTCGCCGTAGTGTTTTACGTCACCGCATTTGGACATGGTCGGATTTTTGACCGATGGTGTGTAGGCAAGACTGATGAAAGTCAGCTTCATCGGATATCCGATGAAAAAATCCATCGGATTAGATTCCATCAGATATCCGATCGTGTGTACAGGGCTTTACTGATACAGGGGGGCCACAGCTGTGGGATTACATGACTGGACTAGAACAGACGGAAAATTGGTAAGTACACACATCTTTTTTATACAGGGTAGGCAGGATAGGTGCAGGGGGAGGAATCTTATTTAAGAATAGGTAAACTTTGGATTTTTTATCTTTTCTATCTATTTAACCACTTCAATACCGGGCTTTTATACCACCTCCATACCGGGCCTATTCTGACACTTTTCTCCTACATGTAATAATCATCATTCTTTTGCTAGAAAATTACACAGTACCCCCAAACATTATATATGTTTTTTTAGCAGACAACCTAGGGAATAAAATGGCGGTCATTGCAACGTTTTATCTCGCATGGTATTTACGCAATCATTTTTCAAACGCCTTTTTTTTGTAAAAAAAATTGTTTCATGAATTAAAAAAAAATAACAAAACAGTAAAGTTAGCCCAATTTTTTTGTATTATGTGAAAGATTATGTTACACCGAGTAAATAGATACCCAACATGTCACGCTTTAATTATGTGCACACTCATGGAATGGCGCCAAAGTTCGGTACTTAAAAATCTCCATAGGCAACCCTGTATTTTTTTTTTACAGGTTACCAGTTTAGATTTACAGAGGAGATCTAGTGCTAGATTCGTTGCTGGCACTCTAACGCACGCGGCGATACCTCACTTATGTGGTTTAAACGGCGTTTACATATGTCGGCGGGACTTACGTGTGCGTTCGCTTCTGCACGCGAACTATCGGGGACAGGGGCGTTTAAAAAAAAAATTTTATCTTTTTTTTTTTTTTTACTTATTTTTTATTTATTTTTACACTTTTTTTTCAAATTTATTTTTTTCACTTTTATTCCTATTACAAGGAATGTAAACATCCCTTGTAATAGGAAATGTGTGTAACAGGTCCTCTTTAAGGAGAGATGCGGGGTCAATAAGACCTCACATCTCTCCTCCAGGCTGGAAACCATGAGATCGGTGAAAAAAAATTCACCGATCTCATGAATGGTGGCTTACAGCCGCAATCGCGGCTTTGTTTACTTACGGGGACCCGGGCGTGACGTCATCGCATCGCGCCCGGTTCCTTCGACGGTCATAGAGATGACTGGTGACCAACTGGTCACCAGTCATCTCTATGCTTCCTGCCGACGCCGACGATTCGTTCTCCGGGCCCCCGAAGGCACGGGAGAGCCCGGAGAAGCACCGGATGGCGGCGGGAGGTGGGGGATGTCCCCTCCCACGGCCTGTACGAACGATCAATCGGCGGAACCGCCGCTATGATCGTTCTTACGTCGTGCAGAATCCCTGGCTGAAGAAGCGGATATCTGGATGATGCCTCTGGCTGCAGGCATCATTCAGATATCCACCCACAAAGCCCAGGCCGTCAATTGGCGGCCACTTAGGATAGTAGATCCCATCTCAGGCCGTCAATTGTCTATGGCTGGGTATTGAAGTGGTTAATATATAGTTGCTAAATTATGAAACATATTTAGGCAATTTCAGGTCATATCACTGAACATTGTACTGACATTGTACTTATTACAAGAGACGGTGGGGCCATTTGTTTGAACCTGTGTCTTGATCACTTAATCCTTCTATATTGTACTGACAAACATTCAGGTTTTTCCATTATTGATCTTGACAGCAGAGAATTTAACTTTTTTAACAAGTTTTTCACATTGTTTATGTTTTTTTCCCATGTATAGCCATAAATGGGATTTGGTCTCAAGATTTTTTTTCACGGTTTGACTCCTCCCCCATTTTAGCCATTTAGTTCCCCGTGTAATGTAGAGCGCAGTCTGAAGAGCCCAATGATATCTGATCAGGGGATATGTGCCTTAGAGCAACAAATGTTCTACTCATTTGTCTTTGATTATATCCCTTGCCTTGTTTTTTCTTCTGCTTTTAATATATCAGAGCTTTGTGGAAATTCATCTCTGAGACCAGAGAGAATCCCAGCCTGGTCATGAACCCTGCCTTGACCTTTTCAAAATACACTTTGGAAGATGTGCCATGATGCTATCACCACCTGCGGCTAAGTTATATATTTTAGTTATTTACATAGCACCAACAAATTCCACAGACCTATATGGGGTATATAAGGTTTGTCACAGACTGTTGAGGACCTGTCAGGCATGCAGACACTGTGCGGTTACCCATAAGACAAAAACACTTCCAAGGGCTGAAGACCATTACATAAAATTGCAAGAATAGCTCTGCAGACCTTGCAAGATTTTAATTTTTTTGGCAGTCTGAAAAAAAACAAAAAAAAAAAACACTAGGCTGGGTGACTGTCATCTCTGTAGTTTTCTTAACCATTGACATCAGTGCCTTGCTTTATCTGAACTTATTATTCAATGGTCCTGTTGCCATGATAAGTGCTATAACTTGGCTGCAAACATCTGATCAGTAGGGATGAGCCGAACACCCCTGGGTTCGGTTCGCACCAGAACCTGCGAACAGACCAAAAGTTTGTGTGAACTTTAGAACCCTGTTAAAGTCTATGGGACTCGAACGTTTGAAATCTAAAGTACTAATTTTAAAGGCTTATATGCAAGTTATTGTCCTAAAAAGTGTTTGGGGACCCGGGTCATGCCCCAGGGGACATGTATCAATGCATTTTCAGGAGCAGTGATTTTAATAATGCTTAAAGTGAAACAATAAAATTAAAATATTCCTTTACATTTTCGTACCTGGGGGATGTATAGTATGCCTGTAAAGTGGCGCTTGTTTCCTGTGCTTAGAACTGTCCCTGCACAAAATGTAATTTCTGAAGGAAAAAAGTCATTTAAAATCACTCACCTTAGGGTCTGGTATGGATTTTAAGGGGAACTCCACCCCAAATAAAATAAAAAATGCCGTGGACCCCCACACATTTTTTTTTTTTATGAATGACTTTTCTCTGTATTGCCGGGAGCCAACAATTCATTATAGCCACGAGTGATTTTGAATTACTTTTTTTCCTTCAGAAATGACACTTTGTGCAGGGACAGTTCTAAGCATGGGAAACAAGTGCTAATTTACAGGCATACTATACACCCCCCATAAGGTACGAAGGAACTTTTATTGTTTCACTTAAAGGAATTATTAAAATCACTGCTGCCAAAAAAACTGCAGTTTTTAAAACTTTTTTTTGCATTGATACATGTCCCCTGGGGCAGGATCCAGGTCCCCAAACACTTTTTATTACAATAACTTGCATATTAGCCTTTAAAATGAGCACTTTAGATTTCAAACATTCAAGTCCCATAGACTTTAACAGGGTTCTAAAGTTCACACAAACTTGCCGCAAACACCCCAAATAGTTCGCTGTTCGGCGAACAGGCAATGTTCGAGTCGAACATGAGTTCTACTCGAACTCGAAGCTCATCCCTACTGATCAGCAATAATATATTCATGTACAATTGCACATTAAAGAGGAGCTCCACCCTAAAGTGGAACTTCTGCTCGTTGGATTCCTCCCCCCCTCCGGTGCCACAATTGGCACCTTTCGGGGGGAGGGGGGTCAGGATACCTGTCGAAGACAGGTATCCTTTCCCACTTCCGGGAGTCTGGCCGCGACGTCACCTCGGGGCTTCCTTCTCCTCCTCCCCTAGCCACCGGTCAAATAGGAGAGAGTCGCGCATGCCGAAAGGCTACACTGCCAGGTTCCCTTACACGCAATGGCGGTACTGCCGACTTCAGGACAGGTAAGAGTCCATTTATTAAAAGCCAGCGGTACATTCTCAACAAACGTTATCTATATCAGAAATGACAGTTGAACGGCACAGCAGCAAACAGCAAAATAACAGGGTGTATCAAACACAGAGGTATATTATCTTTAGATGTCATGCAACAGATAAATGAAAATCCATTAATCCTCACGTCTTGTGACATGAGTGAAGCAACCATGGAGCCAAGGACATAAAGACAAAAGGGGGAAGTGGGGTACAACCCCCGTGAGCTAGATATATTGGAGGTAAGGGCCCGAACCAGACATGAGCCATAACAAATAGAAGCAAGGGGGGAGGGCCCAGAGAGCTGGGAACTTACAACATGACTTACAGCAAGAGAGTCGCACCGACTTCCTATATGTGGCCACAAAGAAAGTTTCACGTGAAAGTTGTATTTTCCTTGGGGTGGACTGAGAGGTCAGATCAGGACTAAACTCCACCTCATCGATTAATTACATTTGCCCCTGAGACTGTGAATTATGACAGCTGTTGAAAAAAAAATCCTGGAAAGATGACACTTAGATTAAAAAGATCCAGTGGAATTGTCTAAGAGGCAAGATTGATGGCGGCTATAATTGCCTATAATTTCTCTGAACAAATGATGCTTAAAATAGATGAAATTACAGCTATTTAGAGTTTTATATCTGAGGAAAATAACCTGAATTTATTACATGACGCTCACTATCTTTCACCATCCTAATGTAACATCTGCTATCCTCTCTTAAACTTGAAATACAGAGTCATTCCAAACATATTTTATTAAATAAGTGACAGAAATGAATCCATGAGGACCATGACATACTCACCCCTAAAGAGACCCTGTCAGTTGCTGAAAAATTATTGACATTCCTACAAGATGAGAGCTATAATACTCATCTCTTTAGTGGCCCATGCCTCCTACCTTCATTAAATTCCAGCACTGAAGGCTCTGTAGAGCTTCTCAACAATTGACACTTTCTTGAGTGTCAGATGCCTGTGTCCCCCACCACATGATGTAGTTTCTTTCTCCGACCTCTATATCACTGCTGAATCTTGTAATTACAAATATTGTCAAAAGGAGTTACAGTGTGTGGAAGAGGACACAGGAATCTGACACTTCCAGAAGTGTCAAGTACTGAACAGTCTTATGGAGGCTACAATTCATTTTGACACTCACTAGGTTTGGCTAAGGTATATCTAAAGTCAATTGTTTTTTTTTTAAATCTTTGGTTAGAGTTGTGGGGGCCAGGCCCGGATTTACTCCCTTTGCCGGCCCAAGGCAAGGTCCTTCAATGTCGCTCCCCCCCTCCACACCATCACATAGGTGGCCTTCATCCAGACCGGCCCAGGGCACAACACATCAGAGCACGGTACAGAGCTCAACACATCAGGGTACAGTGCACATCAGGGCACGGTACAGAGCTTAGCACATCAGGGTACAGGGCACAGCACATCAGGGCACACCACATTGAGGCACAGCACATCGGGGCACAGGGCAAATCATTAGGCAAGGTCCTTCAATGTCGCTCCCCTCCTCCACACTATCACATAGGTGGCCTTAATCCAGACCGGCCCAGGGCACAACACATCAGGGTACAGTGCACATCAGGGCACGGTACAGAGCTCAGCACATCAGGGCCCATCACAGCACATCAGGCCACACCACATTGAGGCATAGCACATCGGGGCACAGGGCACATCAGGGCACGGTACAGAGCTCAGCACATCAGGGTACAGGGCACAGCACATCAGGGCCCATCACAGCACACCACATTGAGGCACAGCACATCGGGGTACAGGGCACGGTACAGAGCTCAGCACATCAGGGTACAGGGCACAGCACATCAGGGCACACCACATTGAGGCACAGCACATCGGGGCACAGGGCACATCAGGGCACACAGCACATCAGGGCACATAGCACATCAGGACATGGGGCACAGGCACATCAGGGAACATAGCACATCAGGGCACAGTACAGAGCTCAGCACATCAGGGTACAGGGCACAGCACATCAGGGCCCATCACAGCACATCAGGGCACACCACATTGAGGCACAGCACATTGGGGCACAGGGCAAATCATTAGGCAAGGTCCTTCAATGTCGCTCCCCTCCTCCACACTATCACATAGGTGGCCTTAATCCAGACCGGCCCAGGGCACAACACATCAGGGTACAGTGCACATCAGGGCACGGTACAGAGCTCAGCACATCAGGGCCCATCACAGCACATCAGGCCACACCACATTGAGGCATAGCACATTGGGGCACAGGGCACATCAGGGCACGGTACAGAACTCGGCACATCAGGGTACAGGGCACAGCACATCAGGGCCCATCACAGCACACCACATTGAGGCACAGCACATCGGGGCACAGGGCACGGTACAGAGCTCAGCACATCAGGGTACAGGGCACAGCACATCAGGGCACACCACATTGAGGCACAGCACATCGGGGCACAGGGCACATCAGGGCACACAGCACATCAGGGCACATAGCACATCAGGACATGGGGCACAGGCACATCAGGGAACATAGCACATCAGGGCACGGTACAGAGCTCAGCACATCAGGGTACAGGGCACAGCACATCAGGGCCCATCACAGCACATCAGGGAACATAGCACATCAGGGCACATGGCACACAGCACATCAGGGCACGGGGCAAGTAGCACATCAGGACATGGGGCACAGGCACATCAGGAAACATAGCACATCAGGGCACATAGTACATCAGGACACGGGGCACATTGTTTACCAGCCAGCATGCAGAGTAGCACAGGAACACATGAACAGAAAGCTTGTATTTCTCGAGAAGGGTCACAGACAGCAATCAAAAATGTACATATTATCTGAACCCCCACCAGGGTCGGATTCCAGACAAGGTGACCAAGGCCAGGCCTCCGGGCGGCAGGGATCTAATCTGCATTGTAGGTCCACAGTGATCAACCAGTCAATCGCGGACAGCTGGCGCCTGACGGGTAGGTCGAGATTTAGCCAGCATGCAGAGTAGCGTAGGAAGCATGTGTAATAAGTTCTCTCCTGTGTCACTCTGCTCCCCGGCGGCCTCTCCTCTCTTCTCTTCCATCCCATATGATGTTACAAGCAAATGGGGATGGGCGAGAAGCGAGGCCGCTGGGGAGCAGAGTGACACGAGAGAGAACTTATTACACATGCTTCCTACGCTACTCTGCATGCTGGCTAAATCTCGAC
The DNA here is from genome assembly GCA_029574335.1 of Rana kukunoris. Taxonomy (NCBI): domain Eukaryota; kingdom Metazoa; phylum Chordata; class Amphibia; order Anura; family Ranidae; genus Rana; species Rana kukunoris. The sequence continues at coordinate 192,043,714 of CM056055.1, forward strand.
CTACCCGTCAGGCGCCAGCTGTCGGCGATTGACAGGTTGATCGCCGTGGACCTCCGATGCAGATTAGGCAGCCGCTGTAACCGGCGCCACCCCTTCACCCGCTCCTGCCCCGATGCCTGGCCTCGGTCACCTTGTCTGGAATGCGGCCCTGGTGGGGGATTCAGAAAATATGTATTTTTGATCGCTGTCTGTGACCCTTCTTGAGAAATACACACTTTCTGTTCATCTAACCACTGTCACCATAAATGAGAATGAGGAAAAATCTAAAATGTTGACTTCTTAATGGAACAGTGTCACAGTATTACTCTCATAGGGAACCATTGATTTAGACAAGTCATGTGACTCGTGCTCTGGAAGTCGAAGCACGTGTCGGACGGGCCTTTACAAGAATCTAGGCCGACAAGCCGCCCTCCGCACGAACCCCCCCCCCCCCCAAGTCCCGGCTCCCGCGGCCCCCCCCCCCCCCGCACAAAAGCAGGCCCCGGCGGCATAAGCAGTAGTGATGGGAAGTTCGACTCTTTTAACTGAATCGGTTCATTTCGAGTCACTCACTGAAATGAACCGATTCAATGAATCGATTCTTCAGTTCTTCAGTTCACTTGCTGAGTCTACTGACAAGCAAGTAAACCAAAGCTCTGATTCAACCTTCTTAAATGATTAGAAGCAATAGAACGATTCTTCACAGGTTTGCAGGTCCTGGGGACATTTACTTGTATTTGGTTCTGTGCTCAGAGGACAATCATATAGTATCAGATCACAATTTGTCAGATTAGCCAGCTGGTGATGCACAAAAAGCTGTTTAAATGAAAAGTGGGTTTTTGTGCATGTGAATCAAATTCTGATGGGCCAACTTCAGTTAATATTGCTAACCATTGTATTTTTCCGTAGTCTTCACAGCGCATGCACAGTAAAAATGATCGGATTTTATTAGTGCGGGCGGGCAAAGTACCCACGGTAGTAAAATGTAATCTTTAGGCTGCTTTCACACTTGTGCAACTTGAAAGTCGTGCAATTTTTTCCACGATTTTTACTGTGACTTTGATGCAATTTTGATGCGACTTGAAGCAATACCTATGTAATCTTGAGGTTTCTGCCTCAAGTCGCATCAAAATCGAACCAAAGTAATGCAGTGACTACTTTTGAAGTCGCATAGATATGGACGGTACTCGTTGGAAATCATGGGGTAGCACTTGTCATGCGACTTTGTAGTCCCAAGTCGCACAAGTATGAAAGGAGCCTCATTATGCACTGTAAAGACTACAGACAAATCTGATGGCTAGCCATTTTTCAGAATGCAGTTCACATGCACAAAAACCCGCTTTTCGTTTATACCACTGTTTGTGTGTCGCTGTAAGTGGCAATATTGGCTGATCCTATAGATGCTTGATCTGACAGAACACCTGCTACCCAGGTTACAGAGCACAATCTTATACTCATATGATTGTATAACAGACCCCAGATGCAATAAAGAGAACCTGTCACTTAAAAAAAAAAAACTATTACATAGGGGGCGGGGCTTGTTAAGTGAAAAAATAAACAAAATTAAAACTATCCCCACGGACCCCGATATCTGCATGTGATTAAACATGTGTAGGGCGTGCATGTATACTTAAATGATGATTGCTTCACACGTTAGGTGTCACCACAAACGTCAGAGAGACTGCAATAATTCTAGAAATATAACTCATGGTTAATGAATGTCCTGTACTACCCGTTATCACTATCTACCGTATATTACAAATTGCCCCAAAGGGGTTTCTTTATTGTTTAATGAAAAAAAAAAAAAATGCTTTTAAAACAGACATACATATCTCCTTTAGGATAAGCTAACTAAATTCTAAAGGTTTAAAGAATTAATATGAATGAGTATATTTTCTTTATTCTGACTCTTTTTGTCCTCTCTGTCTTTAAAGCAGTCAGTCTGTACAGTGTATTTCTGCTCCCTGATCATTGTGATTTAATGTATTGTTCTCCTGGTGGTGACTCGGGGTTATTACAGTGTACTGGATTATAACAGCTCATACGATTCTTCAACTCAGTTCTTTAACTCAATAACTCGTTTGATTCTTTTAACTCGGTATACTGTGTACTGATGGTGACTCATGTATGCAGTTCCTGAGTGTCTCTGTGCCTTGAGCACGCTGATTGGTTGAAGGGAGGGGCCGAGCTCTCTCACTCTAGGATCATATTACCAGCCTGCTCTCCTATGCTTTGTATTGAGTGCACAGAGAACCATTCCAAACGGTTCACTCACTCACATGAATCGATTCACTCAGTTCACTGAAAAGAACCGATTCAAAAGAACGATTCGTTCATGAACTGGACATCACTAATAAGCAGTCTTTAGTCGTACTTGGCCGGGGGAGAGGAGCGACGTGCACTCCCAAAGGATGGCTGATGACTGGCCTGACCTTGTGCATGTGCACGTTAACTGGTGGAGGCGGAGCCGCCTACCCTCCTCTGCGCGGCATCAACATAGCATCTTCTGTAGGCCCGGAGCGCGGTCTGTGATGACAGATGAGGGAGAGAGCATGACGGGAGCCCCCAGGCAGCGTCCAGGACAGCAGGTAATGGGACGGACAAGAAGAGTAGAGGAGCTGTCAGCCATGAGTGCTGTTATTATTACAGATGCACGAGGCTCCATTATACTCTCCTAGTTCCCCCTCAGTGTCCCCCCCCGAGTCCTCCCCTCACAGTGTCCCCCCGAATCCTCCCCTCACAGTGTCCCCCCGAGTCCTCCCCTCACAGTGTCCCCCCGAATCCTCCCCTCACAGTGTCCCCTCAGTGTCCCACCCGAGTCCTCCCCTCACAGTGTCCCCCCGAGTCCTCCCCTCACAGTGTCCCCTCAGTGTCCCCCGTGTCCTCCCCTCACAGTGTCCCCCGAGTCCTCCCCTCACAGTGTCCCCTGTGTCCTCCCCTCACAGTGTCCCCTCTGAGTCCTCCCCTCACAGTGTCCCCTCAGTGTCCCCCGTGTCCTCCCCTCACAGTGTCCCCTCAGTGTCCCCCGTGTCCTCCCCTCACAGTGTCCCCTCAGTGTCCCCCGTGTGCTCCCCTCACAGTGTCCCCCGTGTGCTCCCCTCACAGTGTCCCCTCAGTGTCCCCCGTGTGCTCCCCTCACAGTGTCCCCTCAGTGTCCCCCGTGTCCTCCCCTCACAGTGTCCCCTCAGTGTCCCCCGTGTCCTCCCCTCACAGTGTCCCCCCGAGTCCTCCCCTCACAGTGTCCCCCCGAATCCTCCCCCCTGAGTCCTCCCCTCACAGTGTCCCCCCGAGTCCTCCCCTCACAGTGTCCCCTCAGTGTCCTCCCCTCACAGTGTCCCCCGAGTCCTCCCCTCACAGTGTCCCCTCAGTGTCCCCTGTGTCCTCCCCTCACAGTGTCCCCCCCCGAGTTGTCCCCCGTGTCCTCCCCTCACAGTGTCCCCCCGAGTCCTCCCCTCAGTGTCCCCCGTGTCCTCCCCTCACAGTGTCCCCTCAGTGTCCCCCGTGTCCTCCCCTCACAGTGTCCCCCCGAGTCCTCCCCTCACAGTGTCCCCTCAGTGTCCCCCCGAGTCCTCCCCTCACAGTGTCCCCCCGAGTCCTCCCCTCACAGTGTCCCCCCGAGTCCTCCCCTCACAGTGTCCCCCCGAATCCTCCCCTCACAGTGTCCCCTCAGTGTCCCCCCGAGTCCTCCCCTCACAGTGTCCCCTCAGTGTCCCCCCCTCACAGTGTCCCCCGAGTCCTCCCCTCACAGTGTCCCCTCAGTGTCCCCTGTGTCCTCCCCTCACAGTCACCGAGTCCTCCCCTGTCCCCCCCGAGTCCTCCCCCTCACAGTGTCCCCTCAGTCCTCCCCTCAGTGTCCCCCCGTGTCCTCCCCTCAGTGTCCCCCCGTGTCCTCCCCTCACAGTGTCCCCTCCGAGTCCTCCCCTCACAGTGTCCTCAGTGTCCCCCGTGTCCTCCCCTCAGTGTCCCCTCGTGTCCCCCGTGTCCTCCTCAGTGTCCCCCCCTCCCCTCACCCGCGTCCCCCGTGTCCTCTCAGTGTCCCCTCAGTGTCCCCGCGTCCTCCCCTCAGTGTCCCCCCCGCGTCCTCCCCTCAGTCCTCCCCCCCCGCGTCCTCCCCTCACAGTGTCCCCCCCGAGTCCTCCCCTCACAGTGTCCTCCCCTCAGTGTCCCCCCGCGTCCTCCCCTCACAGTGTCCCCTCAGTGTCCCCCGCGTCCTCCCCTCACAGTGTCCCCCGAGTCCTCCCCTCACAGTGTCCCCCGAGTCCTCCCCTCACAGTGTCCCCCGAGTTCCTCCCCCCTCACAGTGTCCCCCGAGTCCTCCCCTCACAGTGTCCCCCGAGTCCTCCCCTCACAGTGTCACACAGTGTCCCCTCAGTGTCCCCCGAGTCCTCCCCTCACAGTGTCCCCCCCCCCCCCGAGTCCTCCTCACAGTGTCCCCCCCCCCCCCCCCGAGTCCTCCCCTCACAGTGGGCCCCCCCCCCGAGTCCTCCCCTCACAGTGTCCCCCGAGTCCTCTCCTTACAGTGTCCCCCGAGTCCTCCCCTCACAGTGTCGTCCTCTCACAGTGCCACCCCCCCCCGCGCGTGTCCTCCCCTCACTGTGTCCCCCCCCGCGTGTCCTCCCCACTGTGTCCCCCCCCCGCGTGTCCTCACTGTGTCCCCCCCCCGCGTGTCCTCCCCTCACTGAGTCCTCCTCACAGTGTCCCCCCCCCGTGTCCTCCCCTCACGAGTGTCCCCTCAGTGTCCCCCGAGTCCTCCCCTCACAGTGGGCCCCCCCCCCCCGTCCTCCCCTCACAGTGTCCCCCCCCCCCCCCGAGTCCTCCCCTCACAGTGTCCCCCCCCCCCCGAGTCCTCTCCTTACAGTGTCCCCCCCCCCCCGAGTCCTCCCCTCACAGTGTCCCCCCCCCCCCCCCCCCCGAGTCCTCCCCTCACAGTGTCCCCCCCCCCCCCCCCGAGTCCTCCCCTCACAGTGTCGTCCCCCCCCGCGAGTCCTCCCCCTCACTGTGTCCCCCCCCCCCCCCGACTCTCCTTACAGTGTCCCCCCCCCGAGTGTCCCCCCCCGTGTCCTCCCCTCACAGTGTCGTCCTCTCAGTGTCCTCACAGTGCCACCCCCCCCGAGTGTCCCCCCCCCCCCGTCCTCCCCTCACAGTGTCCCCCCCGAGTCCTCCCCTCACAGTGTCCCCCCCCCCCAAGTCCTCCCCTCAGTGTCCCCCCCGAGTCCTCTCCCGTCACAGTGTCCCCTCAGTGTCCCCCGCGTCCTCCCCCTCACAGTGTCCCCTCAGTGTCCCCCGAGTCCTCCCCTCACAGTGTCCCCCGAGTCCTCCCCTCACAGTGTCCCCCGAGTCCTCCCCTCACAGTGTCCCCCGAGTCCTCCCCTCACAGTGTCCCCCGAGTCCTCCCCTCACAGTGTCCCCCGAGTCCTCCCCTCACAGTGTCGTCCTCCGAGTCCTCACAGTGCCTCACAGTGTCCCCCGAGTCCTCCCCTCACAGTGTCCCCTCAGTGTCCCCCGTGTCCCCCCCCGAGTCCTCCCGTCACAGTGTCCCCCTCCCTGTGTCCGTCCGAGTGTCCCCTCAGTGTCTCCTCCCCTCACAGTGTCCCCCCGAGTCCTCCTCACAGTGTCCCCCGAGTCCTCCTCACAGTGTCCCCCCGAGTCCTCCCCCTCACAGTGGGCCCCCGAGTCCTCCCCTCACAGTGTCCCCCGAGTCCTCTCCTTACAGTGTCCCCTCCCGAGTCCTCCCCTCACAGTGTCGTCCTCCTCACTGTGTCCCCCCCCGCGTGTCCTCCCCTCACTGTCCCCCCCCCCCCCCCGAGTCCTCCCCCCCGCGTGGGCCCTCCCCCTCACTGTGTCCCTCCCCCCCCGAGTCCTCCCCTCACAGTGTCGTCCTCTCAGTGTCCCCCGAGTCCTCAGTGTCTCACAGTGTCGTCCCCCCGAGAGTGTCCTCACAGTGTCCCCTCCCCCCCCCCCGAGTCCTCCCCTCACAGTGTCCCCTCGAGTCCTCCCCTCACAGTGTCCCCCCCCCCCCGAGTCACAGTGTGAGTCCTCCCCTCCAGTGTCCCCCCCCCCCGAGTCCTCCCCTCAGTGTCCTCCCCTCACAGTGTCCCCCCCCCGAGTCCTCCCCTCACAGTGTCCCCCCTCCCCCCCCGAGTCCTCTCCTTACAGTGTCCCCCCCGAGTCCTCCCCTCACAGTGTCGTCCTCCCCTCACAGTGCCACCCCCCCCGAGTCCTCCCCTCACAGTGTCCCCCCCCCCCCCGCGTGTCCCCCCCGCGTGTCCTCCCCTCACAGTGTCCCCCCCCGAGTCCTCCCCTCACAGTGTCCCCCCCCCGAGTCCTCCCCTCAGTGTCCCCTCACAGTGTCCCCCGTGTCCTCCCTCACAGTGTCCCCCCCCCAAGTCCTCCCCTCAGTGTCCCCCCCGAGTCCTCCCCTCACAGCCCCCCCCCCCCCCCCGAGTCCTCCCCTCACAGCGTCCCCCCCCCGAGTCCTCCCCTCACAGCGTCCTCCCCCTCACAGCGTCTCCCCTCACAGTGTCCCCCCCCCCCAGTCCTCCCCTCACAGTGTCCCCCCCCCCGAGAGTCCTCCCCTCACAGTGTCCCCCCCCCCGAGTCCTCCCCTCACAGTGTCCCCCCCCCCAGTCCTCCCCTCACAGTGTCCCCCCCCCGCGTCCTCCCCTTACAGTGTCCCCCCCCCCCCCCCGAGTCCTCCCCTCACAGTGTGTGTCCCCTCCGAGTGTCCTCCCCTCACAGTGTGTGTCCCCTCCGAGTGTCCTCCCCTCACAGTGTGTGTCCCCTCCGAGTGTCCTCCCCTCACAGTGTGTGTCCCCCTCGAGTGTCCTCCCCTCACAGTGTGTGTCCCCTCCGAGTGTCCCCTCCCTCTCACAGTGTGTGTCCCCTCCGAGTGTCCTCCCCTCACAGTGTGTGTCCCCTCCGAGTGTCCTCCCCTCACAGTGTGTGTCCCCTCCGAGTGTCCTCCCCTCACAGTGTGTGTCCCCTCCGAGTGTCCTCCCCTCACAGTGTGTGTCCCCTCCGAGTGTCCTCCCCTCACAGTGTGTGTCCCCTCCGAGTGTCCTCCCCTCACAGTGTGTGTCCCCCTCCGAGTGTCCCTCCCCTCACATGTGTGTGTCCCCTCCGAGTGTCCCTCCCCCTCACAGTGTGTGTCCCCTCCGAGTGTCCTCCCCTCACAGTGTGTGTCCCCTCCGAGTGTCCTCCCCTCACAGTGTCCCCGCCGAGTGTCCTCCCCTCACAGTGTGTGTCCTCCGAGTGTCCCTCCCCTCACAGTGTGTGTCCCCTCCGAGTGTCCTCCCCTCACAGTGTCCCCTCCGAGTGTCCTCCCCTCACAGTGTCCCCTCCGAGTGTCCTCCCCTCACAGTGTCCCCTCCGAGTGTCGTCCCCCCTCACAGTGTCCCCCTGTGTTCCCCCTGTGTCCCCCCCCCACAGTGACTTTCTGTGACCTTTTCCCCCCTCACTGTGTCCCTGTGCCCTCCCACAGTGTCCCCTGTCCCCACTGCATTGCTCTCTGCCCTCATCGCACTGCATCCCTCTCTATCTGTCTCCAAAGTCCCTCTCTGTCCTCATTGCACTGGCTCAGTGTTTCTCAATTCCAGTCCTCGCGCCCCCCAACAGGTCAGGTTTTCAGGCTTTCCATTATTTTGCACAGGTGATTTGATCAGTTTCACTGCCTTAGTAATTCCCACAGCCTTTTCATCTGAGGGAAATCCTGAAAACATGACCTGTTGGGGGGGCGTGAGGACTGGAATTGAGAAACACTGCGGCTGATGACTGGCCTGACCTTGTGCACATTAACTGGTGGAGGCGGAGCCGCCTACCCTCCTCTGCGCGGCATCAACATAGCATCTTCTGTAGGCCCGGAGCGGGGTCTGTGATTACAGATGATGGAAAGAGCATGACGGGAGCCCCCAGGCAGCGTCCAGGACAGCAGGTAATGGGACGGACAAGAAGAGTAGAGGAGCTGTCAGCCATGAGTGCTGTTATTATTACAGGGGGGGGGGGGGCAGTACAGATGCATGAGGCTCCATTATACTCTCCTAGTCCTCCCCTCAGTGTCCCCCCCCCCCGAGTCCTCCTCTCACAGTGCCCCCTCCCCCCCCGAGTCCTCCCCTCACAGTGTCCCCCCCCCCCCGAGTCCTCCCCTCACAGTGTCCCCCCCCCCCCCCCCCGAGTCCTCCCCTCACAGTGTCCCCCCCCCATCCCGAGTCCTCCCCTCAGTGCCCCCCCCCCCCCGAGTCCTCCCCTCACAGTGTCCCCCCCCCCCCCCGAGTCCTCCCCTCACAGTGTCCCCCCCCCCGAGTCCTCCCCTCACAGTGTCCCCCCCCCGAGTCCTCCCCTCACAGTGTCCTCCCCCGAGTCCTCCCCCTCACAGTGTCCCCCCCCCCCCCCCGTGTCCTCCCCTCACAGTGTCCCCCCCCCCCCCGTGTCCTCCCCTCACAGTGTCCCCCCCCCCGTGTCCTCCCCTCACAGTGTCCCCCTCACAGTGTCCCCCCCCCCGTGTCCTCCCCTCACAGTGTCCCCCCCCCCCGTGTCCTCCCCTCACAGTGTCCCCCCCCCCGTGTCCTCCCCTCACAGTGTCCCCCCCCCCCCCCGTGTCCTCCCCTCACAGTGTCCCCCCCCCCCCCGTGTCCTCCCCTCACAGTGTCCCCCCCCCCCCCGTGTCCTCCCCTCACAGTGTCCCCCCCCCCCGTGTCCTCCCCCCCCGTGTCCTCCCCTCACAGTGTCCCCCCCCGTGTCCTCTCCTCAAAGTGTCCTCCCCTCACAGTGTCACCTTGTGTCGTCCCCCCTCACAGTGTCCCCCTGTGTTCCCCCTGTGTCCCCCCCCACAGTGACTTTCTGTGACCTTTTCCCCCCTCACTGTGTCCCCGTGCCCTCCCACAGTGTCCCCTGTCCCCACTGCATTGCTCTCTGCCCTCATCGCACTGCATCCCTCTCTATCTGTCTCCAAAGTCCCTCTCTGTCCCCAGCGTCCCTCTCTGTCCTCATTGCACTGCCCTCTCTGTCTGTCCTCAGTGTCCCCTTTGTCCACCTCTTTCCTCATCGCACTGCATCCCTCTTTGTCCCCGGCAGAGTGGAGCAGCACTGATAAAGCGGCACTGATGAGGCAGTACTCTTAAGCTGCACTGATATGCTGTACTGATGGGCACTACTGAGATTGAACTGATGGGCACTGTTAATTATGTTGATATTGTTCAAAAGTTGTTGTTAATATTAATTTTACATTTACATTTAAGTGTCATTTCATGAGATCATTTACAAGTGTGTTTAGGGGCGGGGCATGGTAAGGGTTTATTCTAATTAGGGGTGCATGAGTTTAGTCAGGCCTAGGGCAGCACATAACCTAAATACACCACTGCTATCTTCCATTGATAATGGTGGGAACCCAATGAGATCTGTACTTTTTTGACTGATCAAGATACAGTGGATTCTACAGTTAAATGCTCAGACCCTGTTAGAGAAAAAAAAAAAGTGTGAAAGTTATGGGGATTGTTGTAAGGATTACTTTCAGTTGGTCTTCCTCATCTCCACGTGAAGCTGCTTTTACAGGTGCAATGCAATGAATCTAATGAACGGGTCATTTCTCCATCTGCTCTTCTCAGTGGAAGGCAAGAATTCTACCTTCCCGCCCAACATCAAAGCTGGCATGCCAATCATCCCATTTAATGTTTTTTCCCTTTAAACTCCCACTTTCAGAGCTAGCAGATGTTGACACAGGATTTTTTGAATAATTCGATAAGAATAATATGTATGATCTATATTCGTAGTGTCATTCTAAGTAGCTTAATTTCTTGTGTTTGGGTTCTGTAGCGATTTTTTTATGTGAATTGATCTAATCTAAAACTGCAGGCTCATTTAAAGGAGTTGGAAAGACCAAAAGTTTTTTTATCTTTATGCATTCTATGCATTATGATAAAATACCTTCTGTCTGTAGCAGCTGCCCCAGCCCCCTAATACTTACCCTGAGCTTCATCTCTCTCCTGCGATGTCCACAATTTTCTCGGTCGTTTGGGACTTCCTTGGACGCATCCCAGTGCGCATGCTCACAGTTACGTCGAAATAGCTGCCTAAGATACGTCGAACACTGCCTACGACGTGAACGTAACCTACGCACAGCCCTATTCACGTAGTACTACGTAAACGACCTACATGACGTAAAATTTGACGGCGTCGTTCCCTTGCCCATACCTTTTGCATTACCTGCGCCTGCTATGAGGGGTAACTTTACGCCGGACGTAAGCCTTACGCAAATCGCATATATTAAGCGGCCGGGCGCATCTACGTTTGTGGATCTGCGTATCTTACTCATTTGCATATTTAAAATGGGAACGCCGAATGCGTCCAGCGTAACTATGTGCCCACAATACGTCGGCAAGTTACGTCGGGCGGCTGAAGCCTCGTTTTACGCCGTATCTAGCTACGCGAATCGGCGTAACAATACAACGGCGCACATTTGTACTTACGACAGCGTATCTATAGATACGCCGGCGTAAAGCGATCGTGAATCCGGGCCTGTGCCTGCATTTTGTGCAGAAAAAAAGCACATGGAACTGCGTCTGATGTGAACTGGCCCTAAGCCCAGGTTCACACTGGGTACGATTTGCTTCGATTTGAGATGCGACATGTGAAATCGCATCTCAAATCGGCGGCAATTGTCGGCAATGAGACCGTCCTAATCGGTGCGACGCCACATCTGCGGCACTGCACCGATTTCAAGAAGTAGTTCCTGTACTACTTTTTTTACTATTTCGGCATTTACATTGACATCTGTGCAGAAACCTGCACATCTGGTTTCAGATTGAGGAGGGCAGACGGGTCCTATGATTTCTAACAGCGGTCCTGCTTATAGGTAACTCATAGCACAGAGAAACTTCAACAATTAGCAAGGACAAAGACCTAACTTTCTGTTATTTTTTTTTCCACGGAGGCCTTATCACATTAGTTTGTTGTGTATCAATGAATCATCCCATTAAACAAAAGCAGCCCTTATTATTTATGGTTGACTTTGCTTGCCAAGCATTAGAGACAATATTTGTTCAAGTCCTGGAACGCTGGTTCTCTGCGACACATTACAAATAATTATTAATCTGTGCAGATAACAAGGCTGCATTTAGGCCTATTTGTTCCACCGGCCTATAACTCATAAAGTTCCGCGATAGACTTTGTCATGCTAATCTCTGTCCTTACTAAGATACATATGCCGGGAAACTGCTCTTTGCTTCAACCCGGTATCAGTCTTCGTGGCATTTCTGCACTTAAATTGGATTTATTGATATGCAGTCAAATGATCTGTGGTCTCCCACAATATACTGCCAAGTCCCACAGACCACTGCATCCATATTTTCCCACATAGGGATTCTTTAGTACAATGGGAAGATTTTTTTTTATTTGCAAAAATTATTGAACAGAGTTCATGGAGCTGTTCTGCTTTTCTAATGATTAATGTGTCAAATGATAGATGGAGACATTAAAATAAGAGATTAAGTAAGTGGAATTTATCTCCAGTTTTAATATTACATCCCACTAAATAACACATTTAAAGTGTGAGTGTATGCATAACACCTCCAATTTCATCCAGTTATGTATATATTAAACAAATACTTAAAGCGGAGCTCCACCCTAAAGTGAAGTTGCGCTGATCGCTATCCCCCCCCCCCCCCTCCGGTGTCACATTTGACACCTTTCAGGGGGGAGGGGGGTGGGGGGTCCAGATACCTGTCTAAAGGCATGTATTTGCACCCACTTTCGGCCACACGTCTCGGGCAAAAGACAGGTTTTTTCTGACACCCCCCCCCCCCCCGTTGTGTGCTGGGAACACTCGGCTCCCAGCACACATCGGGAACCAATCGACGGGCGCTGCGCGGCTCGCGCATGCGCCGTAGGGAACCGGGCAGTGAAGTCGGAGCACTTCACTTCCTGGTTCCCTCACCGTGGATGGAGGGGGGAGCAGCAGGGTGACGAGCGATCGCTCGTCCTCTGCTGCGGACGGCGCTGGACTCCAGGACAGGTAAGTGTCCTAATATTAAAAGTCAGCAGCTGCAGTATTTGTAGCTGCTGGCTTTTAATATTTTTTTTTGAGCGGACATCCGCTTTAATTAAATGTATTTCCAATGTACCTTACTATCATGAATGGGGGAGAGAGAAAGATTGAATAAACTGGGCGCATATGACTCCATCCCAGTCCTTGCACATGATAACATTGGTCAGGGCTTGACAAATTTGCTTGGAATCTAGGAGCCAGCTAAAAAATTTAGGAGCCCGAAAACACATCCCGTCCCGCCAAGCTCGCACGCAGAAGCGAACCCATACGTGAGTAGCGCCCACATATGTAAACGGTATTCAAACCACATGTAAGGTATCGCCGTGATCGTTAGAGCGAGAGCAATAATTCTAGCTCTAGGCCTCCTCTGTAACTCAAAACATGCAACTTGTAGATTTTTTTTAAACGTCACCTATGGAGATTTTAAAGGGTAAAACTTTGACGCCATTCCACGAGCGGAAGCAATTTTGAAGCGTGACATGTTGGGTATCAATTTACTCGCCGTAACATTATCTTTCACAATATAAAAAAATTTTGGGATCATTTTACCATTTTATTTTTTAATAATTTTTTTTTTCCCCAAAAAAGTACATTTGTAAGACCGCTGCGCAACTAAGGTGTGACACAAAGTATTGCAACGATCGCCATTTTTTTCTCTAGGGTGTTAGAATAAAAAAAAAAATATATATATATATATATATATATATATATATATATATATATATATATATATATATATATATATATATATATATATATATATATATAATGTTTGGGGGTTGTAATTAAATGGAAGGAGATGGCAGTGAAAATAGTGAAATATGTCATTATTTTAAAGATGGATATCTAAGTAACGGCAGCAGCCGCTGCCACAACCGAGATATCCATCTTTCCTGTGAACGGTCCTTTAAAACGATAACGGTGGTCTCCACGGCAGATTCGCTGCAAGATCACCGTTATCGGTGGTGGAGGAGGGCCCGCCGCTTGCCGGAGCCGTCATCAGCGGCGGAGGCGATCGGGTCCTGTCTCCTGCTCAGCTGTGATACAAGTGAGGGCAAGATGGCCCCCACCCGTTTCCATAGCATAGCAGGGCGGAAGCGTTGTCAAAACATTTTTTTTTTGCACTTTAGTCTAAATATGAGATCTGAGGTCTTTTTGACTCCAGATCTCATATTTAAGAGAACCTGTCATGCTTTTTTATATTACAAGGGATGTTTACATTCCTTGTAATAGGAATAATAGTGACCCATTTTTTTTTTTTTTTGTAGTGTAAAAATGAATAAAATAAGCGTTTCTCTCCCTGACAGGAGCGGGAGCTATGTGTTTACTCCCGGTCCTCGCTCTGTAACAAAAAATCGTGAGTGGCCGGGCGACGATCGCGCCCGCTGGGCATGCGCACGGGACTCGGGGGCAAGCAGGGGCCGCTTAAAGAGCCGGCGTAGAACTACGGGCTCTCGCGCAGGAGAGCCAACCTGCCGCCGTAAAACGCCTGTGCGCGGTCGGCAAGTAGTTAAAGCTCTCTGAACACTAGTCAAAGCTCCTGTCACTAAATAAAATGGTTAGCTTAAAGTCTTGTTTACACCTTGCTTTTACTTTGCTTCCCTTCAAAAATGTTACCTCATGTCACTTTAGTTGTGCTTCCAAGCGTCTTGAAAGCCTTCATAGAAGTCTGTGACAAAGCTCGCTTGAAGCCCCCACCAAAGCCTCATCGAAACCCCATGAAGCCTCACCAAAGGCTCATTGAAACCTTATCAAATCTCCACCAAAACCTCATCGATGCCCACCGACGCACTAAGTAAAAACAAGGTGTAAACAGGACTGTAAGCTAACCATTTTATTTAGTGACAGGATCTTTGTCCCAAGCCTTGTTTTGAAGCAAGTGTAAACTAGCCCTCAAAGTACATTCATGCTGTCCTGACACTAGCCAGTTTCTTCCAAACACATACCTGAAATTTATCATTTAAATATTTTTGGAATAATTGGGAATATCTCACATTTACACTGAAATGCAATAAAAAAAAAATTGTGCTTTTGATTATTATTTTTTTTTTTTAAATGGTCCTTTAAGAGCTATGGGCGGAAGTTACGTTTTGACATCGCTTCCGCCCTGCTATGGTATGGAGACGGGTAAGGGCCAATCTTCCCTTCACTCGTCTCCACACCCAGCCACAGGAATGAACCGATCGCCTTCGCCATTGACCATGGCTCCAGTAAGCGGTGGAGGGCACCGGAGAGTGGTGGGAGGGGGGGTGCCCTCTTTCGCCGCAGATAACGGTGATCTTGTGGCGAATCCGCCTCAAGTGGCCGCTATTATCGTAAACCGGACCGCCGCCTGAAGACGAGGATACCTTGGCTATGGCAGCTAGCTGCTGCCATAACAGAGATATCCCTCTTCAAAGTGCCAATGTATATAGTCGTGCGGTGGTCCGGAAGTGGTTAAGGTGCTTTGAAAGTGCTGCCCATTCATTCCAATGGGCATGGGCGTTTTGGGAGAGTTGTATACAGCGCTCCCAAACTGCCCCAAAGATGCTGCTTGCAGGACTTTTTCAAACGTCCCGCAAGCGCACCGCCGGGTGTAAAAGCACCCGTTGTAATGATTAGAAGGCAGTTTCAGGCACTTTACAGTCGCTATTTCTATCGCTAAAACGCCTGAAAACTGCTTCAGTGTGAAAGGGGTCTTTTTAAAGCTCAATTATCTACATTGTTGTTACCTGGACTCCCTTGGTCTGATCGCAGCTCAGAATTCTACTAAATATCTCTGCTTGATATGTGGCCAAAAATAAAAAGAGAAAGACTTGGCAAAAAACTCAGAAGAAAGCAGGAAGAAGCAACATATTTCTTAAAAGATGTGGGAGAGGTTGCACAAATGAATTGATTAATGGCATGCTCCAGTCAGATAAGGAACACCACTTTCAACAGGTTATGACCATTGCGTGTCTTATAAATCATTTTCATGTTAGTGCAGCCAGTACAAGTAGAGTACATGCCAGTACAAGATTCCATCAGTGCCCTTATGCAATTTGACTGCTTTATCCTGCACAGGAACACTTTATTTTTAATTCTGACATTGTTTTTTTAGGATCCTCTGTATTATTAGGAGGAGGCTTCTGAAATATGCTTTCTAGTCATGTCCTGCATATAAACTCGTCTCTGGCCAGGACCTATGCATGAAATGTAACAATGTGGGACCTGTAGTTGGGAGATACTGTAGATAGAATTTCCATTACCCCTCTCATTTTAGCAGGTTAAATTAGACATAGTGCAGCCTGATATCAAACATATTCAAATCCATTTCATATATTTTTTAACCGGTTCCTAACTGGCTCATGCAGATATACTGCGGCAGAGTGGCTCTCCTGGGCGAAATCCTGTACGTTTATGGCTTCGCCCAGGAGAGCCACTAGAAGGAGGTGCGCGCATCCGCTGCACAGCAGGGAACCCGTTGCACGTGGCCGGCAGGTGCGATCACCGCTAGCCACCCACAATCGCGTGCGCGAACGGCAGCTCGGGTTTGTGTAAACACACAAATCCCTGTGCCATCAGAGGAGAGAAGACAGATCGTGTGTTCCTACAAAGTAGAAACCATGATCTGTCATCTCTCCTAGTCAATCCCCTTCCCCCCACAGTTGGAACGCACAATAGCAAACACAGTTAACTCCTTGATCGCCCCCCCTTCACTGCCAGTGACATTTACATAGTAATCAGTGCATATTTATAGAACTGATCGCTCTGTCCCAATGAATGGTCCCTAAAATTTGTCAAAAGTGTCTGACCTGTCTGCCGCAACGTCGCAATAGCAGATCACTGCCATTACGAGTAAAAAAATAAATAATAAAAAAGCCATAAAAATGCAATAAATCTTTCCCAGGTCTTTGTAGACGCATTCATTTTTGTGAAAACCAATCAATATACACTTATTGCAATCTATTTTAACCCAATTTTTTTAAATTGGGATATTTACTAAAGCAAAAAGTAAAAGATATTGGGCCGGATTCACAGCTATCGGCGCATGTTTATGCCACCGTAGCGCATCTTCTTTACGCTACGCCGGCCCAACGTTGAGAAGCAAGTATGAAATTCACAAAGAAAATGCGCCCAACTTTGCGCCTAAGCCAACGTAGGTGGAAGTGGGCTGGAAGTGGGCGTGATGCATGGTAATGAAGCGTGACCCCATGCAAATGATGGGCTGAGAGTCATCCAAGTACTTAAAACAAACGGCGCATGCGTCGTAACTTTGACGTATCCCCGTGCGCATGCGTACAACCACGTCAAAATAACTGCCTAAGATACGTCGGATCACTGCCTATGACATGAACATAACCTATGCCCAGCCCTATTCACGTAGTACTACGTAAACGACGTAAAATACGACGGCTGTTCCCTCGTCCATACCTTTGCATGAGTTGCGCCTCCTATATGAGGAATAACTTTACGCCGGACGTAAACCTTTACGCAAATCTCTTAAAACATGCGCTGGGTGCAAGTACGTTTGAATCGGCGTTTCTCCCTCATTTCCCAAATCAATGGGAGTACCAAATGCATCCAGCGTAACCATGCGCTCCCTCTATACACCGGCGTAGGCAAGTTACGTTGTTCTGATAAAGTCAGTTTTTTGCCGTATCTTAGTTCTATGGGTACGGCGCATAGATACGACGGCGCATATTTACACTTACGCGGCGTATATCGAGATACGTGAATCCGGGCCATTGTGTTTTTTTTTTGTTTGTTTTTTTAAACTGTCGCTCTTTTTTTGTTTTATAGCATAAAAAATAAAAACTGCAGAGGTGATCAAATACTACCAAAAGAAAGCTCTATTTGTAGGAAACTAAGGACACTAATTTTGTTTGGGTACAACACAACCAAGCAATTTTCAGTTAAAGCGACGCAGTGCCTTATCGCAAAAAATAGCCTAATCTTGAGCAGCCTAATCTTCCGGGCTGAAGGGGTTAAACGATTTAACAACTTCAATACCAGGCACTTCCCCCCCTCCCTGCCCAGGAAAATGTTCAGCTTTCAGTGCTGTCACACTTTGAATGATAATTGCGCAGTCATGCAACACTCTACCCAAACTAAATTTTTATAATTTTCTTTCCACAAATAGAGCTTTCTTTTGGTGGTGTTTGATCACCTCTGGGGTTTTTATTTTTTGCTAAAATGTTGTTTTCTCCTTCACTGACAGGCGCTCATGAGGTGGCACTGAAGAGTAGTGATGAGTTGCCACTGATAAGGTGGCACTGATGAGGCACTAATATGCAGAATTGATGAGCACTGATTTGCCGCACTGATAGGTGGCACTGATGGGCACTGACATGGCGAATTGATGGACACTGTTAATTCCACGTTGTGAGGCAATAAAACGTGAAAAATATCAAGGGGGTAAATACTTTTGCAAGGCACTGTACATGTAACATAATTCAGGTGACCTTTTGCCTAGCCTGCACCAAGGATTCAGTAGGTTGTTCCAAGGATTTAGCAAGATTCATCTCAGCCCTCAGTAAAATGAAAAATACCAGGCGTTGCAAGCAGTTGGATATACCGAATACTATCATTAAAAAGCGCTATGTAGGGAGTCTGAGGGACAGACTGTCCAGTCACCCTACGAATCGGCGCAAAGACACAGTTCAAAAAACACGTATCCTAGGACATTCCCACCAGATATAGCACATTGTTCCTGGCATTTGGCACCCCCTGAAGCATAAGGTGGACACCGATGGGTACATTTTGGCTAGCCATGTTGGGAACAGGTGCCAGTAAGCACCTTCAAATTTGCTTCCACCATGGCTACAATCAGAGAATGAGAATGACCAAAGAAAACACTTGTGCCATTCCTCCAATTTGCCTTTCCTCTGCCAGATCTGCATCCCATTTCACCATATAGGGTTACTTGGGAGGAGAGCCTAGTAATAGCCCATACATAAGGGAGATGCCCCCTCGCTGATCTGCATCTTGAGTGCACCATTTTTTGTAAAGGGTTACCTGGTAATGGCCAAAGTGACTGTAAGAAGTGCAAAATAAAAAAAACGGAAATGCTCTGATAGACGCGTTTCTAGAACCTCTACACAGTGATGTAGTGTAAAGCATCCCCTATGTGCAATAAAATGCCCAATTCTGTACAGCCCCTTATCTAGCCACCACTTAAAGGGCTTAATGTTCCAACCCAGAGGCTAATCTGGATTGTTAAAGATATGCGCTAACGGATGAAAATGAGACACCAAATGGCTATGAACACAAAGCCACCGAGTGAGAGGGGGTAGGTGCCAAGATAGGGGGCCGTTGTTTAGGAGAGCTCCACAGAAGATGGTCCAGTGTATATATACGAGTAGCCATCCATTCTATAGATGCCCAGTCTGGTTTGGTGTATCGAGAGTATACCACTGAGGCCTCGTACACACGAGGCAATTCATTTGTTCAAATCGGTCGGACCGACCGATTTGAACAAATCTGTCTCTTTGGATTTTGGTTTGCTCGCGTGTACACACGAGCAAACCAAAATCCCCGCCAGCAGACGGCGCACTGACGTGGCGGTGACGTGTCGGTGATGTTGACGCCGCCACGTCACCGCACCAGGAAGTAAAACACTTCCGCGCATGCGCCGAATCCATTCGGCGCCGGTGCGAGACATGTCTGCTGGTAAGTGTACTAACCAGCAGACATGTCGGGCGGACGGGTTCCCACCCGATAGATTTCAAAGCATGCTTTGAAATCTGTCGGGTGGCCAAATCCGTCAGCTCGCCCGTACACACGATCGAATCTGTCTGCTGGGACGGTCTAGCAGACCGTTTCCAGCAGACAGATTTGATCGTGTGTACGCGGCCTTAGAGTTGAGTCAAATGAGCCACCTGATAGTAATGAAATAGGTCAGGCAATCCCACCCTCCCTGAGTTTTGGGGTAACATTTTCTTAGAAAAACAGTAACCTTTATTGCCCCAGATACAGTGAATTTTTTGCTTGTAAACGATCCAGCACAACTCTAGGAACAGGGATAGGTAGAGACCTAAAAAAAATAGTGTATTCTAAGCAATAACGTAATTTTGAACTCTGCCCAACCATGATAAATTATGTAAGGACCACTGTTGGAGGTCTATCTCCAGTTTGTGAAACGGGGGGGTAGTTAAATTTGTATAAGGAGTCTATATTGGGCCTCAGCTGTATCCCCAAGTAGGGAACATTGGTAGGGCTCCAAATGAAAGGGAAGTGGCGATCAAGGCCGGCGGAACAAAGACATTCAGTGCTTTAGGCTTGGACATATTAACTTCCAACCCTGACACCTTGCCAAAGTCTTGAAGCAGATGGAAAACCTTGGTCGTCAAGGTCAGTAGAGTCTAGTTACTTCAGATCTAACCGGTGCTCCCTCTTAATCGGGGTCGATATTTGGATCATTTTACCCCATATGGTGGCTTTATGGGCTGCCCATAACGTGGAGGGGTTGTCATACTCAGTGTCATTGCGTCGAAAGTATTCACGCAAAGCGTGGTCAATTTCAGTGCACCTAATCAGGTCACTAAGTAGGGATTCATTCAGCCGCCATCGAAAAGGGCCCATCTGACCTTTAAGGCCGAGAGAGCCATGGTTAGCCCAGGCTGACTCCCTTATGTGTGTCTTATGTATAACTGCTAGAGAATAAAAAATGGTAAATTCTGGCATATGTGGTGAGTAATATGTATAATCTGTACTTGTGGGGTGAGTTTTTCTCCAAATGCCAATCAGACCAAGAGCATGAAGAATTTTAGAAAATAGTAAGCTCTTCTTTGGGGGCCATTGAAGCTGGGTGGCGGCCAGCCTAGATCTGTCCAAGGCGAGATTGGAGTCGTCCCCCCCCCCCCCCCAAAGATCGCCACCCCCTCAAAATCCTCTTTTTTAAATGTTTAATACATTTTGTACATTTTATATCTTTGACTTTGTGTCTTGTAAAGTTCCTTGGGCATTTTTTTTATTTTTATTTATAATATATATTATGCAATATGGTAAATGTTTGCTTTTGGGTTTAATGCCGTTTTAATATAATACAGAGGGCACTCATGACACAGAATACCTATAACATTAGGTTTTATAAAGCGAGAGCAAAGCAGTAGCTACTTACTTTCAGACTCCAGCTCTCTATTTGAAAGTTCTGACACATACATTTCTGTTTTTACATTTTAGCTTGAGCTATTGAGTTCTGTAAACAATAGGGTTTTTAAAGCAAAGCAGATACAGATAGCCTGTGCAATTTAAGAAAATTATCCCAGAGCTCCACCTGCTGCCTGAAAATGTGAATACAAAATATTGATATGTAATTTTTCATATTCACCTACCAGCATGTCTTTGGAGTATGGGAAGAAACGCAAGTGCAGGGAAGATATTCAAACTGAACCAAAGTAAAACAATTATTTTAATTGTAATATATATCATGGAAAATACCTTTTTAATATAAAAAAGGTCAGAAACTTTTTGTAGAGACCTCGTACATGGGAACAATGGTTAGTTTTACATGCCAACTATTTATTTTTATGCAGCCAGTTTTCTAACCTGTCCATAATCACTCTTGCTAGAAAGCGAAGTCAGACTGCAGAAGGAGCACAAGTTGTTTAACCACTTGCCGCCCGGCGCATGCAGATATACGTCTGCAGAATGGCACGGACAGTCCCCTTTAAGAATCGGTTGTTGCGCCCGCTGCGATCTCCTTGAACCCGTCCGTGGGTCCCCCCGGATTCGATTGCTGCAGGCATACTCACGATTCTTCGGGGAGATGTGTATGTAAACACAACATCTCCCTGCTCTGCCTAGTGACACTGTCACTGATTGTGTTCCCTGTCATTCGGAACAACGACCAGCAACGTTCCACAGCAAGCCACGCCCCCTACAGTAAGAATCGCTCCCTAGGGAACACTTAACTCCTACAGCGCCACCTAGTGGTTAACCCCTTCACTGCCAGTGTCATTTTCACAGTAATCGGTATATTTTTAGCACTGATCGCTGTATAAATGACAATGGTCCCAAAAGTGTCCGATATGTCAGCCATAATGTTGCAGTCCCGATAAAACAAGCTCCGCCATTACTAGTAAAAAACAAAATTATTAATAAAAATGCTAAAAAATCTATCCCCTATTTTGTAGACGCTATAACTTTTGCGCAAACCAATCAAACGCATATTGCGTTTTTTTTTTTTACCAAAAATATGTAGAAGAATATGTATCGGTCTAAACTGAGGAAAAAAAATTGTTTTTATATATTTTTTGGGGATATTTATTATAGCAAGAAGTAAAAAATGTTGCTTTTTTAAAACAAATTGTCGCTCTATTTTTGTTTATAGCGCAAAAAATAAAAAACAAAGGGGTGATTAAATAAGAAAGCTCTATTTGTGGGAAAATTACGTCAATTTTGTTTGGGAGCCACTTGGCACTTGTCAGTTAAAGCGACGCAGTGGCGAATCGCAAAAAGTGGCCCGGTCATTTAGCAACAAAATGGTCTGGGGCTTAAAGGATCACTAAAGAAAAACATTTTTTCTCTCTTCTTGCTTTGAGTGACAGGTTATTTACATATCTAGCTAGGACATGTTTATCATATGTTATGTTTTGTTTATCATAACATGAGGTGATATAACATCATAACACATCCTAGTAATATACAATGGAATTTGGATCACCTCATGTTATGATAAATATGTCCAAGCTAGATTTGTAAATAACCTGTTACTGAAAGCAATAACAGAGAAACGGACTTAATAATTTGGCAGGTTTTTATCTGTAATTCTGTTAATTTGCACTGAACTTTAAAAGAGGATTACTCAGAGCTGGATTAACTCTGTGTGGCAAGACTGGGCACAGATGATGGAAAATCTTATACTCTACATTGTGACATCCACTTTAAAAACAGATAAAAATCAATCATATAATGTGCCTGCAGTTTAGTTTTTGTTTTAAAAAATGGTTTCATGTTTCTGTGAAGTAAAGAGACACACAGAACAAAAACAAACAAATACAGGGCAATGTTTGTTTTTAAAATGAATCTGATTGGTTCTGAGGAGTTTTAGACACATAGGCCCAGATTCAGAGCAATTACGCCTGTCTAACTGGTGTTAGACAGGAGTAATTTCAAATTTTGCGCGCCGTATCACTAGTTTGAATCCTCAAACCATGATACGGCAGCTTCGGGCTTCGATCCAAGAGGCTTACGTCTTCGTAAGCCTTCGGATCTACGCTGCGATATTTTTGCGGCCGCTGGGAGGAGTCCGCGTTTTCAGCGTCGGGATATGCAAATGACTTTTTACCGCGATCCACGAAGATATGAGTGGTCTTCGCAATCGCTTACGTCATTTTTTTTCTACGTACTGTTAGACCAGCTATTTGCTGGTCTAACGGTGCGTAGCCCATGTTAAGTATGGCCGTCGTTCCTGCGTCGAATTTAATTATTTTTTTTTTTTTTACGTAACTCGTTCGGGAATAGGAATGTCCGTAAACGACGCTACTCAAACAACGAATGACGTAACGACGTGATTTCGCGCAATGGACGGCGGGAAATTTCTGAACGGAGCATGCGCAGTTCGATCGCCGCGGGAACGCGCCTATTTTAAATGCTTCGTAGTGTATTTCTGATACTCTACGCTAATCTAATTGTATGTGAATCTGGGCCCTAGTAATCACACCTCTTTGATCATGGACCACAGTGAAAAGCTAGCATAAGTTTTTTTCATAAGGAGCCAGACCAGCAGGAAGTATGGAGATCGGAGAAGTATTACAGCTACTTCAAAGCAAAAACTAACAATTAGGACATGAAACCAGGACTGCAGTAAGGTAAAGGAAGCGATTTAGCTAAAACATTTTTTCCTTTAGTGACCCTTTAAGTCAGGGCTTGACAAATTTGCTTGGAATCTAGGAGCCAGCTAAAAAGTTAGGAGCCAGAAAATGCGCCCCATCCCGCCGATTTAGCTCGCAGAAGTGAACACATACGTGAGTAGCGCCCGCATATGTAAACGGAATTCAAACCACAAGTGAGGTATCACCGCTATCGTTAGAGCGAGAGCAATAATTCTAGCCCTGGACCTCCTCTGTAACTCAAAACATGCAACCTATAGAATTTTTTAAACGTCGCCTATGGAGATTTTAAAGGGTAAAAGTTTAACGCCATTCCACGAGCGGACACAATTTTGAAGCGTGACATGTTGAGTATCAATTTACTCGGCGTAACATTATCTTTCACAATATAAAAAAAAACTTGGGATAACTTTACTGTTTTATTTTTTAATTACATTTTTTTTCCCCAAAAAGTCCGCTGCACAAATACGGCGTGACACAAAGTTTTGCAACGATCGCCATTTTATTCTCTAGGGTGTTAAAATAAAAAATATATATAATGTTTGGGGGTTCTAATTATAGGGAAGGAGATGGCAGTGAAAATAGTGAAAAATGACATTACAATTGCTGTTTAACTTGTAATGCCAAACGGCCACCACCAGATGGCGCCATCTCATAGAAGGAAGAGCTTGGGACTTCACAAGGCCGCAAAGCCGCGGCCTCAATTACCGCTTGTCGCGGACCCGCGGCGGGGGAGGTGGGGGACCACGGAGACACAGGATCCTGTGCCCGCGGCGGCTGGTAATTGAGGCCGCGGCTTCGTGGACTTGTAGGCAGCAAAGCCGCGGCCTCAATTACCAGCCACCGCGGTGGCCAGGTCACAATTTCTGGTCGTAATTGCGACCTGGCACCCGGATATTGTCGACCCCTGCATTAAGTGGTTAAGAACATACGTCCTTGCCTGTTAATTGGACAATTAAAGAGTAGCAACGATCTGATTAGGTCACCTTGCTACTCATTTTGCTATATTCTCCCATTGGCACCTTAGTAAGAATATCCAAAGGGAGAGATTTACTAAGGGCAAGAAGGGTGTGCAAGGAGCAAGATACCACTCCTCACAGGTGATTCACTACGGCTATAATACCACATAGTATGATGCAAGTGGTGAGTTGCACGCCCAGCCACTGCTTGCAGAGATCAAAATGTATCAAATGTCGGATGGCTGCACACCCACACGATGCAATTTTCGGCTTTATTCAAAAATCCTTAAAAAAACGAACAAGCACAGACAGGCGGGGAGTACAAGGTTGATGCTATCGGCAGCAGCGAACACAAGTACATGATCGAGGTGTACCCCTCTGCCTGTCTGTGCTTTGTTGTTTTTAAGGGTTTTATTTAATAAAACCAAAATTGCATTGTTTGGGTCTCCAGCCGTCCAACTTTTGATTCAAATAGGCTGTGCACTTTGCAAAGTGTTTCATTTCCAGGTCATGTAACCTGGAAACAATTTGTAGGTCATGTGACAAGAGGCAGCTCAGCATTGTAGGCTTTGATGTTGTTCAGGTCTTCTTTCACTTGGGTAAACATATATGTGTTAGGCCCCATGCACACGAGAAGCAAATGAAAACACATCTGAACTCACGTTTTCAAAAGCAAAAACCGTTGTTTTTGCCGCAAATTTTGCGGCGTTTTGCGGCGTTTTATCGCATTTGCGGCTATTAGCGTTTATAGCACAGACATTGTAGACCCTCCCAAAGCTCCGAGAGCTATATATTTTTAACTATTTCTGCCATTTTCAACAGAGAGAGCAGCAGCAGCAGACTTTCATATGCAGACTTGCATACTTTCATTTGATTCTTCTTTTTTGAAATGGATCCCATATTGAATATATGCCAAGAAATTGTCCATACGTTGCTCTTGCTGAGGCTTCAACGCCGTCGCAAACTACAGGAGAGATCCGTTGGCAGAGCTCGTCACTATTGGACCCATCCGTTGATGGCACAGAGATTTTCAGTTGGCTATTTTACCAATATGTATGTCCAGCTGCGTACTTATCCAGAGAAATTTTTTAAATTTTCGAATTTTTCAAATTTCGAATTTTTCAAATTCTGAAGTACGAAAACTGAAAAATTTGTAATTAAAAAATTGAGAATTTCGAATTTCAAATTTTTCAATTTTCGAAATTTGGAGATTGTAATTTTTCAAATTTTGAATTTTTCAAATTTCGATTTTTCAATTTCGAATTTTTCGAATTTCGATTTTTTCAATTTTTGTATTTCCGAATGTGAAAAATTCTAAAATTCTAAAATTGAAAAATTTGAAAATCGAAATTCCGAAAATTCTACATTTTTCAATTTTCTAATTTCAAATTTTTTGGATTTCAGAATTTGAAAAATTAGAAATTCTAAATTTCGAAAATTGAAAATTCGAAATGTGTAAAATTCGAAAATTGAAATTTTGAATTTTTTCAAATTTCGAAATTTCGAATTTTTCAATTTTCAAATGAAATTTCAAAAAATTCGAAATTCTAAATTACGAAAATTGAAAAATTAGAATTTCGAAAATTCGAAATTCGAAATTTTTCAAATTTCGATTTTTTTTTCAATTTTTGTATTTCCGAATTTGAAAAATGTGAAAATTTGAAAATTTCGAAAACTGAAATATTCGAAAATCGAAATCCCGAAAATTCGAAAATTTTCAATTTTCTAATTTCAGAATTTGAAAAATTCGAAATTTGAGAAAAATATTTTTTTTTTAAAAATTCGAAATTTGAAAAATTCGAAATTTGAAAAATTCGAAAATTAAAATTTTGAATTTTCAAATTTCGAAATTTCGGAATTTTCAATTTTCAAATGAAATTTCAAAAAATTCAAAATTTGAAAAATTTGAGGAATTCGAGATTTGAAAAATACAAAAATTGAAAAATTCGAAATTTGATTGTCCACTTGCTACGTCACCTGGCCACGTCACCTGCCACAAGTTGTGTATTGTCCACTTGCCATGTCACCTGTTGACATCACCTGGCAACGTCACCTGCCACAAGTTGTGGATTGTCACCTGGCCACGTCACCTGGCCACTTCACCTGCCACAAGTTGTGGATTGTCCACTTGCCACATCACCTGGCCACGTCACCTGGCCACAAGTTGTGGATTGTCCACAATGCAACGCAAGCAGTTACAGTTGTTTAGTTTTTTTTTAATGTTTTTTCATCATTTGCCATAATTTTTGAGATTTCTAATGTAAAAAAATAGGTCACCTTTAAAAACTCCTATAAACGAAATCGCGGCAAAACGCCAGTACCGTGTTTTGCCGCGATTAGCGGCGTTTTGCCGCGAAAACGCCAAAAGCGTCTGAACCCATTTTTTTGCTTCTGAAAAAACAAGCCTAAACCCAACTGCTTTAAAACGCAAAAAAACGTGAATGTGTGCATGGACACATAGGATAACATTAAATGTGTTCAGGGGCAGTTGAAAAAAATGCCTAAATGCCTCTGAACTCGAGTTTACCAGCATCTCATGTGCATGGGGCCTTAAGCAGGGGTTTTATAAACATCTACCCTAAGTTTATCTTTAAAGCTGAACACTGGGCATTCTCTAAATCAGGGGTGGCAAACACAAGGCCCGCGGGCCGAATGTGGCCCGCCAGGGCTTGCCATGTGGCCCGCGCAGCAG
The DNA here is from genome assembly GCA_029574335.1 of Rana kukunoris. Classification (NCBI taxonomy): domain Eukaryota; kingdom Metazoa; phylum Chordata; class Amphibia; order Anura; family Ranidae; genus Rana; species Rana kukunoris. The sequence goes on from CM056055.1 coordinate 192,070,174, forward strand.
CCCCCGGCAGTCAGGAGCAGGCCCAGACTGGCCATAGGGCCGCGGCTTCTGGGCTGCTTTTTTTTAAAGAGGCTTCTTGATGACTGAGGTAAGCGGCGACCGCCGTCTGGACAGGGTTAACACAGACTGCGGCCGCCGCTCACCTCCCGCTATACGCCATTCCTTAAGCACAGCCGGCGCTAGCACATTTACGAGGCGCAGAAGGAGGTGAGAGAGAAGGCTCCTGTCCTGTGACCTGCAGCAAGTGCCTCGTGGGCCAGACGCGCTGGAGGTATAGCTGCGCCTGCACTGATGGAGACGATGGCGGCGGCCTCCTCTCTCCCAACACCGGCGGCCTTCTCTCTCCCAACACCGGCGGCCTTCTCTCTCCTAACACCGGCGACGGCCTCTCTCCTAGCACCGGCCGAGACACTGATTGCTGCACAGGGAGCAAGGTGAGCAAACTGAGAAAACAGTGTTGCATCCTTCTCTGTAGTGGCAGGGAAAGGGAGTGGATGGGGGCTATTATTACTGGCATGATGTGGCTATTATTACTGGCATGATGTGGCTATTATTACTGGCATGATGGCTATTATTACTGGCATGATGGCTATTATTACTGGCATGATGGCTATTATTACTGGCATGATGTGGCTATTATTACTGGCATGATGGCTATTACTGGCATGATGGTGGCTATTATTACTGGCATGATGGTGGCTATTATTACTGGCATGATGGTGGCTATTATTACTGGCATGATGGTGGCTATTATTACTGGCATGGTGGGGCTATTATTACTTGCATGATGGTGGCTATTATTACTGGCATGATGGTGGCTATTATTACTGGCATGATGGTGGCTATTATTACTGGCATGATGGTGGCTATTATTACTGGCATGATGGTGGCTATTATTACTGGCATGATGGTGGCTATTATTACTGGCATGATGGTGGCTATTATTACTGGCATGATGGTGGCTATTATTACTGGCATGATGGTGGCTATTATTACTGGCATGATGGTGGCTATTATTACTGGCATGATGGTGGCTATTATTACTGGCATGGTGGGGCTATTATTACTGGCATGGTGGGGCTATTATTACTGGCATGGTGGGGTTATTATTACTGGCATGGTGGGGTTATTATTACTGGCATGGTGGGGTTATTATTACTGGCATGGTGGGGTTATTATTACTGGCGTGATGGCCATGTTTTTTAAAATGTATTAATTTTTAGTAGGAATTAGTTTGTTTGTTTATTTATATATTTGCACAATTGTGTGTTCTTGCAGCACTGGAGATTTGGATTCAAGAGGTTCCTGATATCTCTGATAGCTATGTTTTTCTTTTATCCAGTGGGCTGCAGCCTGAGAGCTGGGTCAGGTAGGAAGGAGAGAGCAGGGGGACAGTGAGGTCAGAATCCACTAGGAGGGATAAAATCAGTTGTTGCACACTGTGTATACTGCATAGCATACTTCTAAACCCTGCGCTCACTACGCAGCGCACTCCTGAATCCTGTGCTCCCTATGCAGCGCAAGAAAACTGGAGTGCAGATACAACTGGCCCTTTGAGGGCAATCAATCTGCTGATGCGGCCCCCGATGAATTTGAGTTTGACACCCCTGCTCTAAATTGTTAAAATGCCCCCTTCCTTTCCCAGCTGATAAAGATATAATGCTTGTTTTGTCTAGGAGATGATAATACGGCAGAGGTACTCTTCTAATAAGTACCAGAATATGGATAGTCACTCACATACACTTAGCAGTGCTTGCTGGTCCTGGATTCAAAACGATGCCATTGGCGAGGGCCAGCAACTAGTTGAAGACCAGCAAGAAGAGTGGCGTTGGGGGACCAGTCATCAGAACCACAGGAGCCTGGATTAAGGTAATACTTTGTTTTATATAATCACCTAAAAAAAACATGAAATCCTCGACTGTGGGGCAATTCAAATCGATTAGCAAATACCCAGGGGTAGATGGAACACCCTTTAAATGATAGATAGAGACCTTAATAGGTAATTTTGTCTGTTTACGACTCTTCACAATTTGTGATTGCCATAAGAATCTTATTAACTTCTTCAAAAAAGTGTTTTTTTGGAGATGACTATTCCTGTGTGATTTAAAACTCTCAATCTGCTCTATAAGACTCACTATTCATTGGAATTACTGGAAGTTAGTGGCCATCTGCCAAATAAATATAGAAGTTTGTGCTTGGCAGTATGTCTCCTAATTACCGCTATGAAATATTTATACAGGCATTTACAAACAAAACACTAATTTAATCATTTTTTTTTTTAAATCTGCAACTTGGCAAAACAGGACATGTAACAACTACTGAGAAATAGAATTTAAAAGAAGAAAGAAAATAAAACAAATTCTGCTTTATTTCCGTTTCAGCTGCAGTTTCCACAAATTATGTCCTCTTATATATTTTTTTTCTCTTAATTTGTCAAACTTATTGAAGGAAACTGTTTAATAAATGCTCTGTTTTTTCTTAATGCTGTCTTTGGAATTCTCCCAATGCAGTTCCGGACTCCAAAAACAAGAATTACACATTCATTTTACACTGGCAGAATATAACCGTTTTACAGGTGTAATTACTGTAACATCTTAATAAGACAAGTAGTTTGAACGAAAATTAGATGATTTGGAAATTCAGTATGTTTTGGAGAAAATGGGCCAGATTCACGAACACTTGCGCTGGAGTATTTGGATATGCGCCGCGTAACTGTGCTGATGCGCCGACGTTTCTATGTGCCCGTACCCACCAAACTAGATGCGCCCAATAACGGCTCATTTGCGACCGGCGGAACGTTCCGACGCCAGAGTATCGTCAGCGTTTATTTTCGCTGGCCGCATCAGTCGCGCCCATTGATTTCCCCTGCAAATATGCAAATGAGGGAGATTTCCCAATTCACGAACGGATTAGCACCATACGCTGGCTACATGCGCCGCGCGTATCTGATCCGTCCAGCGCAAAGTTATTTCTACAAAAGGCTGCTTTATCTTTACTCCAGACGGTCACAGGTCAGCAGGAGAGCAGCTACAGCAGCGTTACCGACGATAAGGGCTAGCTGAGCACCCCCACTTGCAAGGACAACACCTCTGTGTGCCAACATGCCAGGGGCACTCGTGGTCCTAGAACTACTGATGGGTCCCCTGGAACCAAGAAGGCGGGCACGTGAGAGGATATACCGCACACGTATGAACCTCTTTGGCATGGGGGATGAGGAGGTGTATCGCCTCTTCAGATTCAGCCCAGATGCAATACTTGAACTAACCACAACCCTGCAGGAGGACATCACCAGCCCAACACACCGATCACAAGCAGTGCAGCCACTGGTGAAGGTACTGGCAACACTCCATTTCCTTGCCAGTGGATCATTCCAGCGTACAAGTGGAGTGGTGGCTGGGATGTCACAGTCCTCCATAAGCAGATGTGTGCACCAGGTTGTCCCTGCAATCCTCAGACGCATGTCCAACCAGTTCATCAGACCAACCACTGAGGAGCTGCGGCAGAAGGCAATGACAGATTTCTACAACATTGCCAGATTCCCACGCACTGTGGGGGCCATTGATTGCACACATGTGGCCCTACAGCCCCCCAGTGCCACAGAGCACATATACCGCAATCGGAAGCATTGGCATTCCATCAACGTACAGGTGATAGCCGATGCCCAACGCCTCATATGGCACGTCCGTGCCAAACACCCCGGGTCCAGCCATGACAGCTTCATATACCGTCAGAGCCCCATCCCAGCAGAATTTAACCAGAACATGTATGGGGACAGCTGGCTGGTTGGTGAGTGACATGGGAGTCAGGCATGACTATCCCCTCCCGTCATGCACAACAGAAATCGCACATGCATGACTAACATTCTCCTGTCTTTTACCTTACAGGTGACTCTGCATATGCACTGGGACCCCATCTAATGACTCCTTTCCGGAACCCCCAAACCAGAGGAGAGAGAAGATACAATGAAGCACACATCAAAACCCGTGCAGTGGTGGAGCAAACATTCGGGCTCCTGAAGTCCCGTTTCCGATGCCTGGATAAGTCTGGGGGGGCCCTATTGTATTCCCCTACCTTTGTGTGTCAGATCATCGGTGCATGTTGCATACTACATAACTTTGCTATGAAAAAAGGCCTGCATATTGACATACGTGATGACCTGACCCCCGACCCACACAGCCCCCCCCTGCCAGAGGACACCCAGTCTGCTGATGGAAGAGCAGTCAGGAGGGTCCTCGCCGTAGGCATCTTTGGACACTAAACCAAAACATTAATCACATAGACAATGCACGCGTGTACACCACTGATGTCCCTACATCACACACACCACATGCACATCACATTGGATTAGCCCAAGTCCAGCATGTAGGAGTTGGGAGCAGTAACGCCGCGTCAAGGCCCCAATGATGTCACTGTCCATTCACACACCTTTCACACGTCATTCATTCAGCCGTGGGGTTCACTTCACCACCACGGCCGAGGGTGACACCCCTTACTTTCAGGAGTGCCACCCTCTCACATTCACACACCATTCACACTGTCCCCTGCACTCCTGACCGTGTGCAGTACAAAAAGAAATTAGAAAGATCATATCCTGACCAATAAAAGAAAAATAACCTCATAACCTGAGAAAAAAATAAAATAAACTCATGACCTGAGTATGTCAAAAATAATAATATAAAACCAGCACCAAAAAAAAGGCCTCATCGGGGATGCCGGGGGCTTCTTCTGGGGGCCCCTCTCTGGCTCCGCAGCTGCCTGGATGGAGTGGGTGGGGGGGCATCTGGAGGTGGCTGATCCCCAGGTGGGCCACTCCTGGCAGGTGTGGCCTGCGTGCCCTCCAAGGCCCTGGCTATCCGTCCAAGATAACTGTTGGTCTGGGCCTGCATCCGGAGCTGACGGGTCATCTGGTAATGCTGGGCCCGCCGACTCAGCCTCCCCTGCTCCCGGATGGCAGCACTGTTACCATGGATGGCAGCAGTGTTGGCCTGGACGGCTGCAGTGAGGTGCTGGATATCCCCCTGCACCTCCCCCAAAGTGGTGACCACTGCAGCGCAGTTAGAGCTGACATCCTGCACTGCGTTGCTGATGTTGGCAACGGAGCCCAGGCTGTCAGAGACTTTCTGCAAGTGGTCCGCTATGGCCCCCATTTGTTCTGTCTGTCTGGCGTGATCCCTTGCCAACTGGTCCTGGACACCATCAGACACCCCCCTGGTCTTCTGGGTCGCCTTCCTGGGGCCAGAAGATGTATGTCCTCGGGTGGAAGGTGTCGCCCTTGAGGGGCTTCCAAGGATGGGGGAGGGGACGACAGACGGGCCAGGAGAAGGGGAGGAGACCGACAAGACCAAAGAAAAGTCCTGCTCTGCCACAGCAGGATCTTCCACAACCACCTCGGCAGGTGTGGTGTGGCCACTCTCCTCCTCAACAACCTCTTCACCACCCAGTGGCTCGGGCACATGATGGCGTGGGGGGGATGGGGTGGAATGCAGGCTGACAGATGATGGCCCAGCTCCGTCATCTGTGGATGACACAAAGCAGACACATGTTGGTGGTCCCACACACTTGGCACATGTACCCCCCCCCCCCAAATGCAAAACATCAAATAGGGGATTATAAAACACTTACCTGTCCTTGTGCCTTCCTCCACGGAGTCATAGCCTGCGACCCCCTCCACCTGCTCCCTCTCCAGGCACCGAGCGACCACCTCCTCCTCTGCGGTCAGGGTGACAGGACATGGGGGACCACCACCTGTGCCCCTCTCATACCTCCTGATGGAGGCCACCTTGTCCCTCACCTTGCGCCGCAGGTCATTGATTTTCTTTTGTATGTCCCCAGCAGTCCGGGTGGAGTAGCCCAGGACATTGACCCTGGCAGCAATGGACTCCAGGATGCCCTGCTTCCTCTCCCGGCTGGTCTTGCGGCTTTTTTTGCCATGGAGAAATTCATTCTCCGTCTCCATAGCCGATATAATGACAGAGACCTCCTGGGTATTAAAATTGAGGTTCCTCCTCTCTCTGGGGGTAGCGGGAGCAGCCATCACAGAGCAAAAGTATCTTCCCTGGGGTGGGGGGAAACGGAACTACTTTTGCGCCGGAATGGCGTTTCCGCCAGCGCTTTTAAGCGCCCAGCGGAACGCATTGCGCTGACGTTTCCCAGGAAGTGGTGCCGACGGAAGTTGTGAGCATGCGCACAAGGGGGCGAGGGGAGCCGCACTCACTGCGCATGCTCCGTGGATGATGCGCTGAACGTAAGCCTCTGCGCCGGGCTCCGCCCATCATTTACATATGATCACACCCACTTCCACTTGCGTCGGGTTACGCCAGCGCATTATCGTTACTCTGGCGCAAGTTTACGCGCAACTGCTATGTGAATTACAGGAATTGCGCTGAAAGGGTCTTCAGAGTAACGTAAATGAGAAGCGTTACTCCAGAGGAAAGATACTCTCATCTACCTGAATCTGGCCCAATGTTTTTGAACTTTGGAACATTTTGAAGAATTCAGATTTTTACTGTAGAAAGGGGAGAAAACTGTGGGACTTTAAGTGAAACACTCGGACTATATGCGTCTCCATCCTTGATACAATGTATATAACACAGAACAGTTGGGACTTTATATGAGGTAAAAACAGTGAGAAAAATGTATAAATATTTATTATAAAAACAATACATAATGCCATATACACATACACGAGTTTACAAATGGTGTGTAGTCAAACATGCTTGAGAAAAAATTCCTAACATAATGGCACAATATATTAAATGGTGTGGGACAATATCCCCCAAGATTTAGCGTCGCTTGAATGAGAGGGTGGTATAATAACATGAGACTTGTTGAGAGACTTAAAAACATCCATATGAAAACAAGATGCATCCTGATATGCCCGACATGTTTCGTGGATCAACCACTTCTTCTGGGGCAGGTGCATCCATGGCTATGAAAAAGTATAAAGGTAAAACCAATATAGTCTTGTGCATAACCATAAATTGGGATAAAAAAAAGGTACCGGTGTGTATATATAAAAAATACTACTCATAATATATAGAGAAAGGGAATCATCCATTCTTCATATACTCACATTTAAGCGTAGTCTAAAACCAATGGGCCTGGAACCCGAAGTCTGTCCGAGAAGTCTATCATGGATGCTGTGGGAGGGTTGGCCGTGCAGAAAAGACTGCACAAAAATAATTCCCAAACCAAGGGAAAACAGAATGTCCAAAACTGAGATCTGTGTGGGCTCCATTTCTATGGATGCAAAAGGTAAAATGGATATAAAGAATTATTGTGATATAAAAAAGGGGAAAGGAACAGAAAGTAGGAGCTGACACCCTAAAAATAATAAAAAATATGGTATGTGGACAGGCCCTCTATGTATGTCAGGGGTAAGCAACCTTGGCCCTCCAGCTGTGGTGAAACTACATGTCCCACGAGACATTGTAAGACCCTTACAATCACAGGCATGACTCCTAGAGGCAGAGGCTTAATAGGATTTGTAGTTTCATTACAGCTGAAGGGCCAAGGTTGCCTAACCGTGATGTACATAGAGGGCCTATCCACATACCATATTTTTTATTATGATATTGGTGAGTCCATGAGAAGCGAAGATGTACAGTGAGGAGGAAGTCTTTTGATTCAAGAAATAAGGTACATATTTTCCTTATTCCTTAACGTGTATTTCCACTTTTGAAGCCAAGTTGGGAAAACACCTACAGTACTTTATAAGCGTTAGCTTATTGATAAGCTGCACCAAAAGTGTATTGTGTTTTGTTGTTTAAAACCATTTAAAGTGCATTACACCCTTAATTACCACCCAACCCCATCTTCTCCATGAATCCCAATGCAATTAGAAAAAAAATAAAAATAATTCACCAAAATATTTTATTTACAAAATGAAAACTGTTAAATTTCTGCTTCCTGTGCCGTATAACATGAATTACATAACTACAGCTAATTTTAGATTAAACCGGTATAAAGAGTAGAACATGAAAAGTATGTTTTCAAGACTGTCTTTTTTGTTTGTAGAATGGGCAAGAATTGAAACGGCACCTTTTCTGCTAAACAATTCTTTGCAAAATGAAACAAAAAATATGTTTTTCCTTTTTTTTTGAGCTTGGTTATTCCTGAACCATTTATTTTGCCTAGAGCAGAACGCTGTCCCTGCCCAACTACAGATGTATTTTTATTTACTTAGAGCCAGTTTACACCACAGAAGCCCCCTTGTGGGTAGACCAGTTGTCGGGGACATTGGGTCACTCAATGAGCGTTTGGGGGAATGGGTAGACAGTCAGTTGCATCCTTTGGTAGTTAGCCTTCCTGAGTTTTTTAGGGACACCAAACAGCTCATCAAACTGAAAGATTTTGAGTGGACAGCTAATTACAGATGGATCACTTGTGAAGTTACAAGTTTGTACTCCAGTATTCCCCACTCTTTGGGTATACAAGCTGTTGCGTTTTTCCTTTAAACAGTCTGGTAACTACTCCTTTTGCTGTTCTTAGATTTTCTACTCACACACAACTTTTTCATGGTCGACAGGTGCTATTACCTCCAAATAAGTTTTCGCCCTTCCTAGCCAACCACCGTATGGGGTGGTGGAAAAGGACACACATCTTTGGACATGATAGTCCCTGCCAAGCAGACACAGATTTCTTCTGTCGTTGCATTAATGCCCTGCTGTTCATTGTATTGATGATCAGGTTGATCTAAATGTATGGCTCCACTATCTAAACAACAATAATCTCAATTTAAAGTTCACAGACATCTGCATGATGCCTCTATTGAGTTTCTTGATGTACAGCTGTCGGGTCGGAATGGTGCCATAGTCGCTGGATCATACAGGAAACCTACAGCTGGTAATGCATTACTAAGAGCTGACTCCAGACATCCGTGACACACTATCAGAAGTGTCCTGGTTGACCAGTTTTTGAGGCTTAAAGGTTTGTGTAGCGATGATGTGGATTTTATTAAGAAAGCAGAGGACATATCCCAAAGATTTAGAGACAGAGGCTATCTAGCAAAGTTCTCAATAGAGCCTTTCCAGTTGCCAGTGAAGTTCCTAGGAACGAGTTGCTACTAGAAAGGAACCCAAGGTATCGCTTTGATTGGAGACATTCTCCCTCTGTGGCAGACACTCCTGTATTCTCTGTACCATACAGCACTGAATTTAATAAGATGAAATACACAGTCACTAAGTACTTACCTATTCTTTTTAATAATCCTATATACAGCAAGATTTTGTCTAAGGGTATCAAGACAGTGTCTCGTAGGGCTCCTACCCTAGGTGGATCGTTATTGCCTAGTTTATTCACCAATAAGAAATCTGGCTCTAATTGGCTACTTTTCAAAGGTAAATTTAGATGTGGCATGAGGGGATGCGACTATTGTTGCCATATCAAAAGAGGTTTGTTCAAGTGTCACTGGTTGCGGCTTTGAGATTTTCTCAATTGTAATACTACAGTAAGTGACCGCGATATTGTGTCAATCTTGCTCCTTTTGTCGGCGAGGTTGACCACCTACGAATCGTGTCGCGGGAGCCAGCTCCGAGCTGGCTCGCCGCGACGGGAAAAAGCCGACATAGAAGCGACGAGGATCCGACTTGGATTCCTGCCAATTTTACATGCAGCATTTGGTATGAATCATGAGGGGAAACTCCACACCAAATTTTAAATAAATAAACCGGCATGGGTTCCCCCCCAGGAGCATTCTAGGCCCTTAGGTCTGGTATGGATTGTGGGGAAACCCCCACGCCGTTGTTTTCGGCGCAGGGGGTTCTCCTTGCAATCCATACCAGACCTAAGGGCCTAGTATGCTACTGGGGGGGAACCCATGCCGGTTTTTCATTTAAAATTTGGCGTGAAGTTCCCCCTCTTGTTTCATACCAAATGCTGCTTGTAGAATTGGCGGGAATCCAAGTCGGATCCCACGTCGCTTCTATTTCGCGCTCGCTGGAATGTGCTTTTCCTATTCCAGCGAGTGCGAGATGTCGGCACCCTGTCGCCGAGAATCAGTGCGATGCCGTCGTGCTGGAAACACATTCTCGCAAACAGGTACTGTAGGTTCTTGATTTATGTCATTACATGCGATCTATGCCACATACAATATGTAGGTCTGACAACACTCAGGTTAAAACGATTGCCTTCACGATCACCTGCAAGATGATATTAAGAAAAACAAGTCCACCAATGTGGCTAAACATTGGAATTTGGATAACAATAAGGACATTTCTAGTCTGTAAGTACAGGGTATTGCGAGGATAGTGACACCAATTAGAGGGGGTGTGTTAGGTATGAGGGCGTACCTGGTCGTCAGAGCCTAGTGGCAGGAGGCGGCCTCTCGTACAACTCTGGCTCGGGAGCCGCTGGATTTGGAACAGCGGGCTCGGGAGCGCAGCGGTGTAAGAGTGCCTGGATGATGGCAGGAATCAGGCACGGCGCTGGTCCTTCCGGGCAGCTAAAGCAGAGCACCAGGGGCGCGCCCGCGCACAGATAAGGGCAGCTGGTGTTGCTGGGCTGGCACTGGGGTACGCGCGCGCATGCGCACGCGCCGGGGACCAGTGGCAGATCCCTGACAGGGTGATAGATTCAGGGCACTGTAAACGTGAAGTGTTCCTGACCTTCACAATGAATACCAGAATTCCGGCTGGGTTAAAGTTTGAGTGAGATGTCTCCTACTATTATGATTGGGTATGCCTGTCATTGGTACTCTTAGGGCTGCGATCTGGATGCCATGACTAGTCTATAGGTTTATATCAATTCTACTTTTTTTTTTATCCTGTTCCATAGGTACAAAATTCATATTAGACTTGAGATGTTTATTCTAATGGATGGTATTCATTTTTGATATGTTTCAATTTACTGTTGAGTGGATCTTATTATTTGCCATTCATTTATTTATCCATTGTTTGTCTGTTCTATGGTCTTTTCATGCATGTGCACTTGTTTGCTTTGACCTCTATGTTGTTTGTCAATGTGGGCAGCTTGTGGATGCCTGATTTACAGATGAGTGCATCGATATACATTTATCAATCAATTGGCTAACCCAGCCGACTGAATTTGCTATATAACATTGATCAGCCGTGAACTCAACAGCACTTTGGTCTGTAGCCTCGTACACACGCCCGGCCGAGTAAACCGTGCTTGTGTATGAGGCTTTGAGGTTTCTCGTCAAGAAAACTGCCCAGGAGACTCCTAGCAAGGATAATTAAACCTGAAAATGAACAAAATTATATATTAAAAATGAGGAATAAGAAAGGGGATATGAAGCACTCAACCAAAGATATAGCAGAAACTCTTAACCACTTAAGACCTGGACCAAAATGCAGGTAAAGGACCTTGCCCCTTTTTTGCGATTCGGCACTGCGTCGTTTTAACTGACAATTGCGCGGTCGTGCGACGTGGCTCCCAAACAAAATTGGTGTCCTTTTTTCCCCACAAATAGAGCTTTCTTTTGGTGATATTTGATCACCTCTGCGGTTTTTATTTTTTGCACTATAAACAAAAATAGAGCGACAATTTTGAAAAAAATTCAATATTTTTTGCTATAATAAATATCCCCCCAAAATATATATAAACATTTTTTTTCCTCAGTTTAGGGCGATACGTATTCTTCTACCCATTTTTGGTAAAATAAAAATGCAATAAGCGTTTATCGGTTGGTTTTCGCAAAATGTATAGCGTTTACAAAATAAGGGATAGTTTTATTGCATTTTTATTAATTTTTTTTTTTTTTTTACTACTAATAGCGGCGATCAGCGATTTTTTTTTTTTTTTTTTTTTTTTTTTTTTTTTTTTTTTTTTTCGTGATTGCGACATTATGGCGGACACTTCAGACAATTTTGACACATTTTTGGGACAATTGTCATTTTCACAGCAAAAAATGCATTTAAATTGCATGGTTTACTGTGAAAATGACAGTTGCAGTTTGGGAGTTAACCACAAGAGGGCGCTGTAGGATTTGTGTGTTCCCTGTGTGTGTTTACAACTGTAGGGGGGTGTGGCTGTAGGTGTGACGTCATCGATCACGTCCCCCTATAACAGGGATGACGTGATCGATGCTGCGGCCACAGTGAAGCACGGGGAAGCCGTGTTTACACACGGCTCTCCCCGTTTTTCAGCCCTGGGGACCGATTGCCGCACTCCAGCGGTGATCGGGTCCGCGAGTCCCGCGGTCCCGGTCCCGGAGCTTCGGACATGGACAATGTAAGTAGAAGATGCTGCTATCTTGGAGAGAGAGATATCCAGAGAGGCGATAAATCAAACAATTAAAAATATCAAAATGGGTAAGAGCCCGGGCCCCGATGGATATACCTCTCTCTACTATAAAAGATTTGGAGACACTCTCATTCTGTATTTTCAGGATTAGATGAACTCCATAGGAAGAGGTCTAGCAATTCGTGAAGAAGCCCTGGGAGCTCACATAACCCTTATAGGAAAGGAGGGAAGAGACCCTGCAATCTGTACCAGTTATAGGCCCAGATCTTTGATTAATGTTGACATAAAGATATAGGGCCAGATTCAGGTAGAGTTAGGCTGGAGTATCTGTGATACTCCAGCCTAACTGTCACTTTAAGCCGGCGTTTTTGTTTTCTGTAACCAGAAAACAAGAAACGCCGGGTTGGAGTTCCGATGCGAGCAGCGTAATTGAATTTCGCCATCGCATCGCAACTTCAATTTGAAAATGGCGCCGGGGGCGTTCCCGCTGATTAACGCTGAAAAAATATGTTAATCAGCGGGAATCGGCAATTCACAAACGTATTCGGGCGCGACGCAGTGACTTTCCGACATTTCCGTAAGCGATACGCGGCGTAAAGATAAAGCAGCCCCCTAGTGAAGTATCCTATGTTAAGTATAGCCGTCGTCATTGCGTCGAAGAAAAAAAATCGCGTTGCTAGCGTAAAACGTTCATGAATGGGGATGTGACGTCATTGACGTTCACTGACAGAATTTGGAGCATGCGCACTGGGATGCATTGACACTCGACGCATGCGCAGTACGTTCGCCGCGGGATCGCGCTTAGTTTAAATAATACACGCCCCGTACCCGCCCAATTTGAATTCCGCCGACTCATTTTCGATACGCTGCCGCAACTTTAGGAGCAAGTGCTTCATGAATAACAGCACTTGCACGTAAAATTTCGGCAGAGTAACGTAAATGAGAAGCGTTACTCCAGAGTAAAGATGCTCCCATCTACCTGAATCTGGCCCATATTCGAAGATATTGGCTGAGAGAATAAAACCGTTAATGGCAGGACTGATAGACAAAGATCAGGCAGGGTTTGTCCCTGGGAGGGGAAACAAGAGATAATGTGCCGAGAGGGCTCTTCCTGATCCAAAACGCCAGGAAGAATAGAAAACCGGTAATGTTTATGTCTCTCAACGCTGAAAAAGCGTTCGACAGACTGGACTGGAAATTTATGACAGCAACATTAAGATATATAGGATTGGGCCCTAGAATGCTCAGGTTAATAGAAGCATTATATTCTAAACCCGAGTTAACGGTACCTTGTCAGAAAGATTCCCACTTTTTAACGGGACCTGCCAGGGATGCCTGCTCTCCCCCCTCCTATTTGTACTATCTCTCAAACCCCTATTGGCCACAATTAGATCAAATGAGGAGATAAAGGGGGTGATGGTGGATGGGGAGGAACACAAGATCTCTGCATTCGCTGACGATATGATGCTTTATGTATCAAACCCAATACAGAAAATCCCAAAAATCATGGAGGAATATGGTAAATATGGAGAAATCTCAAACTTAAAAATTAATAGAGAAAAAACTGAGACTCTGACTATATATCCATTAGTCCAAAAGAACGCAGAGATCTTGGAGCCCTCTACCCATTCACATTGAAACAAAAGGCAATGAAGTACCTAGGGATACATATGTCAGTGTCAGAAAGGGATCTTTATATAGATAACTATATATCCTTACTAAATAAAATTAAAGGGGAACTCAAAGGTTATCAGACAGATATAATATCTTGGTTTGGGAGAATAAATATTATCAAAATGATGATTCTGACCAAAATCCTGTATATATTTCAAGTACTTCCAATTAAAATCCCAGAAGCCTATTTTAAAACTTAAAAAATAAGGGGATGCATATGAAAAAAACAAGAAATCCTGTATTTCTGCAGAGACCTTGGGTAGGCCTAGAAAAGGAGGTATACAACTACCAGACTTCAAGAGATATTATGAAGCTGCCGTATTAAAAAGGATAACTGATTGGTTTCAGGAGGAGGGACTAAGGAAAAAATGGGTAGGCATCGAGGAGAACTTGGGTGGCAAAGATCTGGGTACAAGAATATGGGTCCCAAAACAATACAGATGTCTCCTAGGAGACACCCCCTCAATAACCAAAGAAACATTTAGAGTATGGGACAGAATTTGTAAAATTAAAAGATGGCCGTACAATAGCCCTCAATTGCCCCTCACAGGCACGGACTACTTCCTGCCGGGTAAGGAGGGGGGCCGTTTCCTGAGATGGGCAAGGACGGGTGTATTGAAATTAAATGATATAATGAAGGGTGATACCCTGAGACCTCTTAGAGAAATACAAGAAAGGTGTGGAGCTGCGGAGGGGGACGACTGGAGGTATAGACAAGTTCAACATTTTGTCCAATCTCTACCCAAGCCTATCCGGGCTCTGAATGAGCCGAACCCATGGGAAAGACTCCTAGATCGGAGTGGCATAGGTAGACAAGGGATATCAAACATATACGGTATACTGACCTTGGTGGGGGGCTCGGAGAAGCTGAAATATGTAAGGACCTGGGAAGTGGAACTAAATCAAAACATACCAGAGGACAATAAGACAGATCCTGGACTGTCCACTCTACCTCTATAGACCATAAAATAAGATGAATTACAAGCTCCTAACTAGATGGTACTTTGTCCCACCAAGACTTCACAGAATGAACAGCGAGACGTCACCATTATGTTGGCGAGGATGTGGGCTTGAGGGAACTCACACTCACATCTGGTGGCAATGTCCGCAGATACAGAAATTCTGGAAAGAAGTCCTAGGTCTGATACAAAGGATAAGTGGGACAGAGGTGAAATGTGATCCATGGGCTTGTTTGTTCCACAATACGACTCCAAGGAAAAAATACAGAAGGTCCCTGATCCCTTACCTACTGAATGGAGCAAAGACAGTAATACCAAAGAATTGGAAGAAAGAAAATGCTACATCCGTGGGGTAATGGCTTAGGGAGGTGGGTAGGATGGGTGAAATGGAGGAACTATTGTCAATCCAGATTGAATGTAGACCAGAATGCGAAGAGATATGGAGAGGATGGAAGGAGATGGAAGGAGTTTAGGAAGACAGAAACCTTTATAAACACCCTTGGGTAGTAGGAGGGTGAGAATAAGAAGGGCATGGCGGTGGGGTGGGGGCTGTAGATATAGTCCCCTCAAAATGGGAGCCCTGACAGGGGCTAATTTACAAGACACCTTTCTTCTTTTTTTTTTTCCTCTTCCTTATCATACACAAGCACTTTAGGGAGTGGGGCTTTAGGCATAGCCTCCAAAAATAGAGCTCTATTGGGGTAAAATTCAATACACTCTTTTATTTTTTATTTTTTTAACCTCTTCAGGTCCGCGCTATTGACAGAATACGTCAACAGCGCGGACCTGAGGCGCCGGGGTCACGTCTTTGGACGTGATTTACTTGTAATTCCCCGCGCGCGCCACAGGGTGGCGCGCGGTGGGGAAAAACAGTCCCGACGCATCACCGAGGATCCGATGCGTGTACCCGGCGGCCGCGATGTCCGTCAGGTACACACGATCGTCGGTGAGAGAGCAGGGACGTGGAGCTCTGAGTGTAAACACAGAGCTTCACAACCTGTCAGTAAGAGGCGACTGATGCTGTTTCTCTTGTACATAGGGAGACAGCATCGGTCACCTCCCCCAGTCACCCCCCTCCCCCCACACAGTTAGAACACACCCAGGCAATACATTTAACCCCTTCCTCACCCCCTAGTGTTAACCCCTTCAATGCCAGTCACATTTATACAGTAATTGGTGCATTTTTATAGCACTGGTCGCTGTATAAATGTGAATGGCGCCAAAAATGTGTCAAAAGTGTCCGATGTGTCCGTCGCAATATCGCAGTCCCAATAAAAATCGCAGATCGCCGCCATTACTAGTAAAAAAATAAATATAAAAAAAAAAATCATAATTATGTCCCCTATTTTGTAGGTGCTATAACTTTTGCGCAAAGCAGTCACTTATTGTGATTTTTTTTTCTTTACAAAAATACGTAGAAGAATACGTATCGGCCTTAACTGAGAAAAAAAAAATATATAAAAAAAAATAAAAAATAAATGGGATATTTATTATAGCAACAAGTAAAAAATATATATATATATTTTGAAATTGTTGCTCTTTTTTTCATTATAACGCAAAAAATAAAAACCGCACAGGCGATCAAATACCACCAAAAGAAAGCTCTATTTGTGGGGAAAAAAAGGACGCCAATTTTGTTTGGGTGCCACGTCGCACGACCGCGCAATTGTCAGTTAAAGCGACGCAGTGGCGGAAGCTGAAATTTCGCCTGGGCACGAAGGGGGTTTATGTGCCCAGTAAGCAAGTGGTTAACAAGGTTTTCTTTTTTTTTTCTCTTCTCCTATCATACACAAGCACTTTAGGGAGTGGGGCTGTAGGCATAGCCCCCCTAAAATAGCCCTATATTGGGCTAAAATTCAATACACCCTTTATTAACCACTTAAGGACCGCCTACTGCACATTTACGTCGGCAGAATGGCACGGCTGGGCACATCAACGTGTATATACACGTTGATTTTAGTACCCAGCCGTGGGTCACGGGCGTGCGCCCGCGGGCGTGCGACCCGGTCCGACGCTCCAGAACCGGGACCGCGGGATTCGCGGACCCGATCACCGCTGCAGTGCGGCGATCCGTCCCTGGAGCGGAAGAACGGGGAGAGCCGTGTGTAAACACGGCTTCCCCGTGCTTCTCTGTGGCCGTAGCATCGATCGCGTCATCACTGTAATAGGGGGACGCGATCGATGACGTCACACCTACAGCCACACCCCCCTACAGTTGTAAACACAACACATAGGTCACACATCCCCTACAGCGCCACCTGTGGTTAACTCCCAAACTGCAACTGTCATTTCCACAGTAAACAATGCAATTTAAATGCATTTTTTGCTGTGAAAATGACAATTGTCCCAAAAATGTGTCAAAATTGTCCGAAGTGTCCGCCATATTGTCGCAGTCACGAAAAAAATCGCTGATCGCTGCTATTGGTAGTAAAAAAAAAAAATTAATAAAAATGCAATAAAACGATCCCTTATTTTGTAAACGCTATACATTTTGCGAAAACCAACCGATAAACGCTTATTGCGATTTTTTTTTTTTACCAAAAATACGTAGAAGAATACGTATCGGCCTAAACTGAGGAAAAAAAATGTTTTTTTTATATATTTTTGGGGGATATTTATTATAGCAAAAAGTAAAAAATATTGAATTTTTTTTAAAATTGTCGCTCTATTTTTGTTTATAGCGCAAAAAATAAAAACCGCAGAGGTGATCAAATACCACCAAAAGAAAGCTCTATTTGTGGGGAAAAAAGGACGCCAATTTTGTTTGGGAGCCACGTCGCACGACCGCGCAATTGTCAGTTAAAACGACGCAGTGCCGAATCGCAAAAAGGGGCAAGGTCCTTTACCTGCATTTTGGTCCGGGTCTTAAGTGGTTAACAATGTTTTTTTTTTTTCTCTTTTCTCTCTCTTCTCCTATTATACACAAGGATTGGAGCTGTAGGCATAGCCCCCTAAAAATAGCCCTATACTGGGCTAAAACTCAATACACCCCTTTTAATAATGGGATTTTTTTTTTTCTCTCTCTCTAAATTATTATTATACACGCATATATTGCATACTTTGCTTATTGGGAGAGGTGGACAATTTGGCACCATACATATAATACACTAATTACATGAACAAATATGGGGGTATGTATACGGGATGGGGACAACACTACTAACCTCCCCCTTTTTTTTTTTTTTTTGTGTGTGGTTTTCTCTAGAGCTGCACGATTCTGGCCAAAATGAGAATCACAATTTTTTTTGCTTAGAATGCAGATCACGATTCTCACGGCGTAAAATCTTTTACATTTATACAAAAGAAATGGGCTAACTTTGCTGGCTATTTTATTTATTTTTTTATTCATTAAAGTAATTTTTTCCAAAAAAATGCATTTAAAAAGACTGCTGAACAAATACAGTGCAACATAAAATATTGCAAAAACCGCCATTTTATTCTCTAGGGTTTTTACTAAAAAGTTATATAATCTTTGGGGGTTCTAAGTAATTTTCTAGCAAAAAATAATGATTTTAACTTGAAAAGAGCTGTCAGAAAAAGGTTTGGTGTTTAAGTGGTTAAAAAATCCTAATTTACATACAGAAGTTTATTCCTTTAAAGAGATACAGGCCCAGATTCAGGTGCATCTGCGCATTATTGGACCGGCGTAGCGCACCGCCTTTACGTTAGACTTGCGCAATGTAGCCGCGTAATCACCCTATTCTCGTAGCTTTTGCGCAGAAAATTGCGCATGCGTAACGTTATTTCAGAGGCGTAAGGCGGAGTAATACAAATTGGGAAGGACGTGGGCGGGTTACATTGAAATGAGCCGTGACCCCATGCAAATGAAGGGCCGGCTCGCGCATGCGCGCTTGAATGAGACCATGGTCAGCTCCGCTGTGCGCATGCTCACAACTCGGGAGCGGCGCAATCAGTGAAATTGGAAATGGACTAAGGACTACGCAGACAGCATAAATAGACAGACACAAACGCACTTGCATTGCAAAATTACATCCCTTTGTCCCTTCCCATTTAACCAAGTGCTTTTGTCCTGTTGTTTGTTGCGTTGTGTTTTGTATTTGTTAGATTATTGTTCTGTGTGATCAAGTGTTTGTAAGTAGATCTTTGAAAGTGTTTTTTGATAAGTGTTTGAGAGACTGTTTGATATATTTCTGTTCGTTTGTTTTCTTGCTGAATTTTTGCTGTTTGTTTTTGTGACTGTTATTTGCTGAGTGCTTGTGTGATTTTTTTAGGTGTTAGTTTTCTCTTTGTGTGTGTTCTTGCTTGATTGGTTGTGCTTGTTTTTGTGACTGATTTTTGTTGACTGGGAGTGAGTTTTTGCAGTATGACAGAGAGAAAGCGAAAACTAAATTTTACTATGGGGGAAAAAATAATTCTTGCCCGGGCCATTAGCGATTATGGGCGTTTCCTCCACGGCCCGGACAGTGCCAACACCACCCGGCCAGGAGGAGGGAGATTTTGGACCTCATCACTGAGCAGGTCAATTCAGCGGGGGAGGGGGAGACACGGACCCGGTCTGGGATTGACAAAAAAATTAATGACCTCCGGCGTCTGGTCAAACAGAAGCTGTCCAAAATGCTTGCCCATGCATGAAGTTGAGGGCCTGCCCGGCTTTGACTCAAGTCCAGAGCCCGTGGTGCCAGGTAAGTTTTTTTTGTAATATCAGGTGTGTAGCATGTGTGGGGGAGGGGGTGAAAGGGAATATGTGGCAAGTGTGTGGATCCTCCAACCTGTGAATGTTTTGTGTCATCCACAGATGTGAAGGAGGGTGCAGGGCCATCTGGCCTGACCGCACCAACCCCAGGACAGCAGCCTAATGAGGCCCCCCCAACAAGGCCGGAGTCCGCGGAGGAGGAGGTTGAGGAGGAGGAGTTTCATGAGGAGGAAGAGTCCATGTCAGGCACTGGACTTGTGGTTTTTGAGGACTCTTCCCCTCTGGCTGGCAGCAGGCAGCCCTCCCTAAGGGGGAGCCCCCCCCCTCCTCCCCCAACATGGCTCCCCTCCCAAGGGCCTCCCCTTCTCCCCGGCCACAAGCATCAGCTGGAAGTAGGAAGTCGTCCCAGAAGACCAGGGGGGTGGCCGATCTCCTGCCCGCCACTCTGAGAAGGGACCAGTTCCTCCAGACCCGCCATCTGGGACAGGTCAGCCAGACATTGGTGCGGATGGAGGAGAGCCTGTCCTCCATCAAGGATACGCTGGTGAACCTGGACTCCCACTCCCGGGCTTTCACCAACTGCCTAAACGAACTGCAGACGACATCAGCAGGTGTTGGGCAGGATGTGAGGGCCCTTACCCTGGCTATCCAGGCCAACACGGCAACACTTGGTGGTGCCCTGGACAGAATAGCTGTGGCCTTGGAGGGCAGGCCGCCAGGTGGGCAGAGATCAGGGGCTGCAACTCCTTCCCCGGTTTTCCCCCTCCCCCATGAGTCTCCCCTGAGGAGCCGGGGCCGTGGCCGGGGGCGCCCCAGGCGTGGCCCACGTCAAGGGCAATAATTTTTTTTTCCCCTCTTCTTTTTTTTTTGCTGGAAAATTTTTGATTTTGCTGGTCATTTTTTTTTTTTTTGGGTTGTGAATGCTGTTTAAATGTGGGGGTGACATTCCTGCCGGAAAAGGGCTGTCACCCTCAATTTAGGTGGAGTACATCCACCTGCATGGTGGACTGGTGCCAATCCAATTTGATGAGGATGTGGGGTGTGTGTGCTAGGGACCACAGTGGTGTGCATGCGTGCATTCTCATTGTGTCATGATTAATGTGTGTGTTTAAAAAGATGCCTAATGTGAGCTGTCTCCTGGCTGCTCTTCCCTCAGAAGACGGGGGACCCTCGGTTAGGGGGGGACTGTCTGGTTTAGGGGTCAGGTCATCACGTAGGTCAATCTGCAGGCCCTTTCTTACTGCGAAGTTGTGCAGCATGCACCGATGATCTGGCACACAAAGTTTGGGGAATACAAGAGGGTACCCCCAGACTTATCCAGGCATCGGAAACGTGACTTCAGGAGGCCAAAGGTGCGCTCCACCACTGCTCGTGTTTGGGCATGTGCTTGATTGTATCTTTCCTCTCCTGGGGTTTGGGGGTTCCGGATAGGAGTCATGAGATGGGGTCCCAGTGGATATGCAGAGTCACCTGTAAGGGAAAGTGAAAAATATATATATATACAAGTGTACATATAACCGAACATAAACTAGCTGCCAACACCACAGAATTGGATCAATTCTGCAACAGAAAACAAATAGAACACAAAAAGTGTAGCGCTGAAATTATGTGAGAACTAAACATATAACACTGCAAAGTATCATAAAAAACATGAAATACAATAATATGTGTAATACGTGAACCGTCACATAAATTAATCACCAAGTGTTCAAACGATCATATCAATAGATATGAATATATATGAATGAAGTGATTGATTCAAAGTGTCCAAACAAACGTAATGATGAGTGAAGGAGATTTTGATAGCAGATCCACCATCAAAGAGAAAGATGGGAGGCTTACCGGAAAGCGTGGACTCAACTAAGTTTACACTTAATGAGTCACTAAAGCTTAAAGTGTTGGTGTCCGGACATCAACCTTTCATTAGGAAACAGGGATGGGTTTTGAATAGAGACCAAATCTTCATATAATAGATGAGGGACCCAAAAAAATTTCCGTAGTACCAGGACCGATACATATGACTCATCAATGCTTTACAAGGGATCCAGAATGCTCAGATGCAACAATTGTGGGAGGAAAGAAATGGATGCAGACATAGTGTAATAACGTATAAACTTTTTACTAAAATACACAAAATCCAAATGGTTGCACTCACATTTCAGCAGGAAAATCGGAAGCATATAAACACATCTAGCAGTAAAGTCAGCAGAAGACCCGACACGTTTCGATCAAACGATCATCATCTGGGGTGCTGACTAACTGCTATACTAGAATACTAGAACAATATATATAGCCATGCCCCCCTACCTTCATCACGGCTCCAGCTTCAAAGAATCATTGATGACAAATGACTTCCGGGTATGGAGGTAGCGTGTAAACGGCGTGCGCTCCAAGACTCGCTCTGAAAGGGCTAGTTGGAGAGCAACGCTGGACGTACAAGCCTAATGACGTCAGGACGTACAGGAACAACAATGTCTATCCGTCTAGCATGGGCAGGCGCTGAGCTGTCATCACAGCGCTCCCGCCCTCATAACACAAGTTAATGGCTAAATGCGCTCCAAGCCTCGTAAGGACAAAAAGAGGCTGGAGCGCATTACCAGATCCGTAATCACATGAGGATCATGTGAACCAATCGGGCATGTAGGCGTGCAAGGCTGATATCTACGCTATCAAACCCACGATATGTCAGTCAAGCCAACAAAGGCTGAGACTACATATACAGCGAAAATTAGATGGAAAGGTAAAAAACGGGGGGGGGATGGAATATAAATAAATGACAGTGTCAGGCAACAAATTGAAGTCACATAATGAGGGTAACAGTTAGTGCCGATCACTTTGGAAAAAACAGGAAAAAAGAGTATAAACCTGTAAATTAAAATATATTATTATATACAATCATAGGATTTAAATCCATAATGAGTGTATATATAACAACTATAGTCTGATAAAACCATTGTGTGATAAAAAGCCTAAAAGCTATTGATGTCTCCAGTAAAAAATGTAAAATAAAATTAATAATATGGAGCCGTGATGGGACAGGGGCGCACAACATAATATGACATCATGACTTGTTAATGAAGGCATTTATGTCCCATTCGACATTGAGGCCATGTGGGACATATGTACGCAATTCATATATCCAATAGACCTCTAGCCGGGACACCCCTCTCGTTTTGGCTCCTCCCCTCCAAGGTGGTACATATTTATCAATAATCAGGAATTGAGTGCACTTAGGGTTACGTTGGTGGCATTCCCTGTAGTGGCGTGGGACCGTGTGTTTGGTACTGCCACCTTTCAGAGCGAGTCTTGGAGCGCACGCCGTTTACACGCTACCTCCATACCCGGAAGTCATTTGTCATCAATGATTCTTTGAAGCTGGAGCCGTGATGAAGGTAGGGGGGCATGGCTATATATATTGTTCTAGTATAGCAGTTAGTCAGCACCCCAGATGATGATCGTTTGATCGAAACGCGTCGGGTCTTCTGCTGACTTTACTGCTAGATGTGTTTATATGCTTCTGATTTTCCTGCTGAAATGTAAGTGCAACCATTTGGATTTTGTGTATTTTAGTAAAAAGTTTATACGTTATTACACTATGGGCCAGATTCAGGTAGATCAGAGCATCTTTGCTCTGGAGTAACGCATCTCATTTGCGTTACGCTGCAGAAATTTTAGGAGCAAGTGCTGTTATTCAGGAAGCACTTGCTCCTAAAGTTGCGGCAGCGCATCGCAAATGAGCCAGCGGAATTCAAATTGGGCGGGTACGGGGCGTGTAGTATTCTAACTATGCGCGATCCCGCGGCGAACGTACTGCGCATGCGTCGAGTGTCAATGCATCCCAGTGCGCATGCTCCAAGTTCTGTCAGTGAACGTCAATGACGTCACGTCCCCATTCATGAATGTTTTACGCAAACGACGCGATTTGTTTTTTTTCCGACGCGATGACGGCTATACCTAACATAGGATACTCCACTAGGGGGCTGCTTTATCTTTACGCCGCGTATCGCTTCCGGAAACGTCGTAAAGTCACTGCGTCGCGCCCGATAAAGATTGTGAATTGCCGATTTCCGCTCATTAACATATTTTTTGAGCGTAAATCGGCGGGAACGCCCCCGGCGCCATTTTTAAGTTGAAGTAACGATGTGATGGCGAAATTCAATTACGCCGATCGCATCGGAACTCCAACCCGGCGTTTCTTGTTTTCTGGTTATAGAAAACAGAAACGCCGGCTTAAAGTGAGTTAGGCTGGCGGATCACTGGATCCGCCAGCCTAACTCTTCATGAATCTGGCCCCATGTCTGCATCCATTTCTTTCCTCCCACAATTGTTGCATCTGAGCATTCTGGATCCCTTGTGAAGCATTGATGAGTCATATGTATCGGTCCTGGTACTACGGAATTTTTTTTGGGTCCCTCATCTATTATATGAAGATTTGGTCTCTATTCAAAACCCATCCCTTTTTCCTAATGAAAGGTTGATTTCCGGATACCAACACTTTAAGGTTTAGTGACTCATTAAGTGTAAACTTAGTTGAGTCCACGCTTTCCGGTAAGCCTCCCATCTTTCTCTTTGGTGGTGGATCTGCTATCAAAATCTCCTTCACTCATCATTACGTTTGTTTGGACACTTTGAATCAATCACTTCATTCATATATATTCATATCTATTGATATGATCGTTTGAACACTTGGTGATTAATTTATGTGACGGTTCACGTATTACACATATTATTGTATTTCATGTTTTTTATGATACTTTGCAGTGTTGTGTTATATGTTTAGTTCTCACATAATTTCAGCGCTACACTTTTTGTGTTCTACCTGTAAGGGAGAAGACAGGAGGATGTTAGTCATGCATGTGCCCCTTGTGATGTGTGCATCATTGGGGGGTACAGTCATGCCTGCCACCCATGTCACTCACCAACCAGCCAGGTGGCCCCATACACGTTCTGATCGAATTCCATTCGGATGTGGCATTGATTGTATATGTAGCTGTCATGGCTGGACCCTGGGTGTTTGGCACGGACGTGCCATATGAGGCCTTGGGCATCGACTATCACCTGTACGTTGATGGAATGCCAATGCTTCCGATTGCGGTACATGTGCTCTGTCTCCTGGGGGGGCTGGAGTGCCACATGTGTGCAATCAATGGCCCCCACGGTGCGTGGGAATCTGGCAATTCTGTAGAAATCTGTCATTGCCTTCAGCCGCAGGTCCTCAGTGGTGGGTTTGATGATTTGGTTGGCCATGCGTCTGAGGATTGCAGAGACAACCTGGTGCACACATCTGCTCATGGAGGATTGTGACATCCCAGCCACCACTCCACTTGTACGCTGAAAAGACCCACTGGCAAGGAAATGGGAGTGTTGCCAGGACCTTGACCAGTGGCTGCACTGCATGTGAGCGTTGTGTTGGTCTGGTGATGTCCTCCTGCAGGGTTGTGGTTAAATCCAGGATGGTATGAGGGGTGAATCTGAAGATGCGATACACCTCAGAATCACTCATACCAAACAGGTCTATGCGGGTGCGGTATATCCTCTCCCGTGCCATCCTCCGTGCCCTCCTCCTTCTTTGCTCATCTAAAGTCAGTAGTATAGCTATGCGCGACGATGCCCCTGGCATGTTGGCATACAGATTGTTGTGCAACACGTGTGACTGCTGAGCTCCTCACTAACAGTGTTGCTTTATCTAACAAGTAGACTTTTTTTTTTCTCTTTTTAGACCAGCTTTTATATGGTCTAATTTTAGACAGGACATTTTGCTGTTGCGCACATCGCGTAGCCTGCGCTGCCCCAACGTTCTTTTGTGGATCCCCGTAAGTCCCTCATTAGCATATTTGACTAGCAAATCAATGGTGTGTCTAGCGCAGTTTTGCGCGGACGGATGCGCCTGTCTAACGAAATTACGCCGGACAAACAAAAGTAGATTTCTTGCGTATCTCGTTTTGGGGATGCCGTGCATCGAAACGCACGCGCACATTTAGACTTACGCACGCGCATCTCCTGTTGCGCAGGTGTAATCGCTCTGTGAATCTGGGCCACAATGTTTAGACTTAACTTTCCACTGATAAAGAATGTTTTCAAAACTTGACAGATTGCCCAGACTGACTTTTGGCTGAGAGCAGACAGGAAATTCTTTGCATACCAAAGTGCAGAGAGAAAATTCTTTTCATGTCAAAGATCGTGAAACCCTGTATCAAGAATCACAACTAAAAAAGATTGCGATAACGATTCTTGACGATTAATCGTGCAGCTCTAGTTTCCTCCTATGTCCCTAGGGGTATCCCTCTCCATCTTCGCATACTACGTTGATCTGGAGGACAGCTGGATAAAAGCATAATAGAGTAGGATAAGAGCTCGAGACCATGGGGCCTCTTACACACTTTCAATCATAGGTTGGTAAAGAAAATACGTTGAGACTGGTTTTTAAATGGGGTAGGGAATAAAATGTATGTATTTGAAGGGGCATAATATATGTAAGATGAATGATCTGTAATGAATTGAAATGAAAATTAATAAAGAGATATTGAAAAAAAGAAAACTGCCCAGAATCTAGACTAGAAAAATAGAGAACCTGCTCTCCTTTTTTTTTTTTTCTCATCAGGATTCTCGGCAGCATTTTCCTGCCGAGAAACCAAAGCGTCTGTATACTTACCTGTCGCCGTGGAAACCCGAGCATGCTCGAAATGACTTTGACACGTGTGTTAGATTCCAAGGCATAGGTAGGGTGTAGCAAGATGGCGGCGACGGCATCAAAAGTGACGAGCGCATGCTTGTCGTAGTCGATGACATCACAGCGTTTGTGCCATTCAAAAGAACGGCGGTTCTTTTGAATGGAGTGTGTGTACAGGGCTTCAGTCTGTACAATGCAGGTATTTGCACCCACTTCCGGGCATAGACTCCCGCAAAAACTGCGGGGGTCTACGTCACTTCCCGTCGTCCCCCACTGTCTTCTGGGAGACACACGGGTCGCAGAAGACAGGAGGGACCATTTTGATTACGCAGCGGGACTCACGCAGTAAGGAAGTGAAGCTGCAAGGCTTCATTTCCTGATTCCCTTAACGAAGATGGCGGCGGCAGCATCCGAGGACCAAGACACGGGTCGGCCTCAGGTGCTGACATTGCGGGGGCGCGCATGACGGTTAAGTGTCCATATTTTAAAAGTCAGCAGCTGCAGTATTTGTAGCTGCTGACTTTAAAAAAAAATTGTGGTGTTACTCCCCTTTAAAGAGATTCTGTCTACATGTACAAAGTACCTATAATTAGGGTTGTCCAGATACCGATACTAGTATCGGTATCGGGACCGATACCGAGTATTTGCGGGAGTACTTGTACTCGCGCTAATGGTCCCGATACCTAAATAGAATACTTTTTTTGTATTTATCAACATGTTCTGTGAAAATTCTTTGAGTTTTTTACTACTGCGTGACAAGAAAATAATTTTTTTTTATTCATTTTTACTCATTTTTATTCTTTTATAATGTCTTGAGTTAGAGTCCTTCATAATTCTAAAGAAATTATCCTTAGTCTGTATTGTGGTTTGAAAACTGTCACATGACATTTAAAAAAGTATCTGTATTTGGTATCGGCAAGTACATGAAAAAAAGTATCGGTACTTGTACTCGGTCCTAAAAAAGTGGTATCGGGACAACCCTACCTATAATGTATAAAGCAGATACCTAGAAGTAGGGTTGTCCCGATACCACTTTTTTTAGGACCGAGTACAACTACCGATACTTTTTTTCAAGTAGTCGCCGATACCGAATACCGATACTTTTTTAAATGTGTCCCCAAATGCAGCCATGTCCCCCCACATATTGCAGCCATGTCCCCCCACATATTGCAGCCATGTCCCCCCACATATTGCAGCCATGTCCCCCCACATATTGCAGCCGTGCATGTCCCCCACATATTGCAGCCGTGCATGTCCCCCACATATTGCAGCCGTGCATGTCCCCCACATATTGCAGCCGTGCATGTCCCCCACATTTTGCAGCCGTGCATGTCCCCCACATATTGCAGCCGTGCATGTCCCCCACATATTGCAGCCGTGCATGTCCCCCACATATTGCAGCCGTGCATGTCCCCCACATATTGCAGCCATGTCCTGTCCCCCATATTGCAGCCATGTCCCCCATACCTGTAGTAGAAGATATGATGCCGCCGCATACCGCCACGTTAATCCCCCTGCATTACTGCGCGCATTACAAGCTTTCGTTTGAATACTTGTAATGCCCGCCGCGCCATGTATAGACACTCCCCTTCTCGGGATTGGACCGATCCGTCCAATCCCGAGAAGGGGAGTGTCTATACATGGAGCAGCGGGCATTACAAGTATTCAAACGAAAGCTTGTAATGCGCACTGTAATTCAGGGGGAATAACCTGTACTCCCGCAAATACTCGGTATCGGTCCCGATACCGATACTGGTATCGGTATCGGGACAACCTTACCTAGAAGTGTCTAAACTATACTTAGAGCAGCTTCATAATTTGTTATTGTTATTGTTATTAGTTAGTAGTAGTAGTAGTATAAACACCCAAACTCTAACAAAAAAATATGTCGGGAAGATAGTTTAGCTAATACAAATTCTCATACAGCTACTACTAATTCTTCTGCAGCTAGTGCTCATTCCCATACAGCTAATGCTTGTGCACTAGAGCTGAAACGATTAATCGATATTATCGATAATAATCGATAATGAAAATCGTTGTCAACGATTTTCATTATCGAATAATCGGTCCGCCCTTCCTCCCATTCAAAGCCACGGCCTCAATTACCGTTTGCCGCGGGCCCGCCGCGATCGAGCAGCGGGGGAGGTGGGGGAGCACGGAGGCACAGGATCCTGTGTCTCCGTGCGCCCCCACCACCTCCGCCGCGGGTCCGCGGCAAACTGTAATTGAGGCCGCGGATTTGCGGCCTTGTGAAGTCCCAAGCTCTTCCTTCTGTGAGCTTGCGCCATCTGGTGGTGGCCGTTTGACATTACAAGTTAAATTACATTACAATTGCTGTTTTTCACTGCCATCTCCTTCCCTATAATTAGAACCCCCAAACATTATATATATTTTTTATTCTAACACCCTAGAGAATAAAATGGCGATTGTTGCAATAGTTTGTGTCACGCCGTATCTGCGCAGCGGTCTTACAAGCGCACTTTTTTTGGATTTTTTTTTTTTTTAATTAAAAAATAAAACAGTAAAGTTATCCCAATTTTTTTTTAGATTGTGAAAGATAATGTTACACCGAGTAAATTGATCCCCAACATGTCACGCTTCAAAATTGAGCCCGCTCGTGGAATGGCGTCAAACTTTTACCCTTTAATATCTCCATAGGCGAGGTTTAAAAAAAATACAAGTTGCATGTTTTGAGTTACAGAGGAGGTCTATAGCTAGAATTATTGCTCTCACTCCAACAATCGCAGTGATACCTCACTTGTGGTTTGAATACCGTTTACATATGCGGGCGCTACTCGCGTATGTGTTCGCTAATGCGCGCAAGCTCATTGGGACGGGGCACGTTTTCTGGCTCCTAACTTTTTTAACTGGCTCCTAGATTCCAAGCAAATTTGTCAAGCCCTGCCGTGAGGAATAGTGCCCCAGCATTGGTGTTCCCGGGTAGGAATAGTACTGCTGCAAAGTTGTGTAATGTTAATGTTAAACGTTTTTTAATCTGCCGTTTGAGTGTAACATGTTTTTTCATTATTACTGTTAAATAAACGAAAAAATTCCACATTACGTTTTTTTAATGATTTTATCCGATTAATCGATTAATCGAAAAAATAATCGGCCGATTAATCGATTATGAAAATAATCGTTAGTTGCAGCTCTATTGTGCACGTATACCAGCACACAGAAAAGCTCAGACTAATATCCAGTGTGCACTGACAGGTAAGCACCTAATGACCACCCTGTTGTCTTACTGCGTATGACCCCGGCTCACCTTGACTACATCTCTGACTGCAGCAGTCACCTGCTATCAAGCTACTGGCACACGTGCTTCTTTGAGCCGTGTACCTCTGTCAGCACATTCAGGGGTACCCAGACCAGAGCTGCAAGGGAAGCCCCCCCGTCGACTTGGCCTCCAACCAAGATATGTAACACCCTAATCCTAACCCCAACTCCTAATCATAACCCCTTACCCTAATGAAAAGTAATAATAGAAAATGTATATTAATCATAAAACAAAAAGTTAAAGGAAAAGTTAAAAATAGCCTAGAAACAAATGATGCAAAAAATTATAGTTTTCTTTATTTTCTAATAAAAAAAACGGTGCATAAAAACATGCATGTCGTGCATAAAAACGCATAAAAACGCATCTGTATGCTCACCTGTCCAAGGTAAACCCACGCATGCTCGATAAGACTTCAATGCATGTGCTGTCGCATACAGGGTTAGTGTGGGGTGTAGAAAGATGGCGGCGACGGTGGCATCGAATGTGACGAGCGCCAGCTTGTCGTAGTCGATGACGTCACTGCGTTCTTGCCATTCAAAAGAACAGCATTTTTTGGAGTGCCCATCTGTGTGCACGGCTTTGCAAGGCAAGCTTTCCAGGAATCCCGTCGGGAAAACCGAGAAAAAAATCCTGACGGGATTCCCGTCGGTGTGTACAGGGCTTCAGAGTTTGCCTGTCAAAGCATCTCTGGATTCTGCTGGTGCGAGGCTGTTAATAACTCTTTCAATAAAAAGTCTTCTCAAGGCCTTTTATTTGATAGGCTGTCAGGATTTTACCTGTGACTTTGCCCCAGTTAGGGAAATGGTACCTCCTGTCCGTTTATATCACCGTCAACTGGGAAATAGAAAAATAAATAAAAAATCTTCCTATAAAATTAGAGGCGGCAATAAAAACCTGAATAGTTCTAACCCTTCCCCTTGCTAAAATAAACGTTAAACCATCCGCCCAGGTCTGTGTCTCAGTGTATCTTACAGTCGAATGTCCACAGTGAAGGTACGCATAAACATACACAGGTGGTCATTATGCTATTATGCTAACTACTAGCATATTTTAGAATTATAGGAGGAAAACCACACACACTCACATGAGTAGACTACGAGAAAAAAAAGGTTCAGGTCTACAGTGCTATGAGTCTGCAGTGCTCACTCTTGAATATATACAGAGTTGAACATGTCCATCATAAGAGCTGTGGTGTTTTGGAAATTGAGATTCTTTTTCACCCATGTTCTCAAATACTCCACCCTGCAGCTTGCTTGTCTCTTTATTGACAGCTAAGTGAAAAGTGGTCCTGCAAATGAGCTTGGTGTTTATTGCCTGTAAGGATGGATGGACATCCAAAATGATGTATAGCTCATTAATGTTCGTGTTTGCCAAGGCGTGATGATAGAAATTATGGGAAAGTATTGGCTGAACTTTCTACAGCCTTAAAAGTCTTCCAAAGCCTAGCAGGGCTGGGACTTGTACTGTTCTCTGTCACAACTATTCCCATTATTGTTCAGTTTCAAAATGGAGTTCAACTGGTGCTCACAAATATGACTGCTCCATTAAATGCTTGTTACTGGACATTCTGAAAATAATTCATATACAGTACTCGATCTAAACTTACATTTAAAAAGAAAAGTCGGGAGACTGGCCAAAGTTACAATCCTTACACTGGTTCCCATTAGGGCTCACGATTCGATGCGATTACGATTATCATGTCAGCGATTAACGATGCATCCCGATTACAAATATGGAGGAGTCTGGAGATAGGGAAGGAAGAATCCATGAATAGGAAAGGAAGGATGGAGTAGTCTGGAGATGGGAACTAAAAGGATGGAAGAGTCCAGAATTAGGGAAATAGGAATCCATGAATAAGGAAAAAAGGATGGAGGATAGGAATGGATGGAGTCCAGAAATATTATTAGATGGAGTCTGGGGGGTGAAAGGAACTGAAGAATTGAGGGGTCGGTCTAGAGATAAGAATGGGTGCGACCTCAGATTGTTCAGGGCTGCATGGTGGGGGTTGGAGCCTGTGAATGCAGGTGAGGTGGGTGAGGGCTATGTGGTGGCCATTGGTTTGAACAAATATAGTCCTGAAATATATTTATATATAAATCTGATCTGATTGAAAAATCTTTTGTGTATTCAAAGTAATTCCAGTGCTGAGTGTGCTCTGCTGTGTTTAAATCATTCACCAGAAATCAGGAATGGTTTGAACACAGCAGAGCACACTCAGCACTGGAATTACTTTAAAAACACAGAAGATTTATTTCAATCAAATCACAGATTTATATATATATATTTCACTACTTAATAAGACTCTTTTGTACATCACCGCAAAGCACTGCACACCATTTATCTGAATTCTGCATACAGTCTGGCACCTCCCTTAGCATGTCAGTCTTCTCAGTGTCCTCCCAGCGGCCCCCTTACCTGGCTCTACCGCTCTTCTGGCTCTCCTGCCTCATCCTCCTCCATCACACCTTCGGCTGGATACCCCGCGGCTGCCCTGAACCCTTCCGGGACCAAAAGCACTGATAGCTCCACTCTCCTCCTTGGAGCTCCGTGCTCCATACGCCAGCCGCCGCCATTCTTAGCAGCAGGGACAGCTCCAGCCACCACAAACTCCAGCCCCAGTGCTCCATCTCCCCGCCAACGTGCAGACAGCGTGGCTCCTCACTTCCGCATTACGTCACCATGACGCCGCCTGGGATCACTATCTATTGGCTGATTTGGGGAGAGGGAAGGTGATTGATGGATGTGTCACTCGGCTCCGCTGCAGTTTGTCGGGAGAAGGTAAAATCTGAACAGAGCGCTCTCCCGGGAGGGGCGGGGATGGGGCGGGGACAGGGCGGGGCTAAACATCGATTACCACGGTCGCATGCATCGGTGCCGCATCGGGGGCCCCCGAATCGCGATGCAGCGATTATATTTGACACCCCTAGTTCCCATATGCTTAACATTGGGAGTTGAGGTGCTCAATCACATAGTGATGTTTCAAGACTGTGATAAGCATTCAAGCCTTGAAATGGTTAAAGTAAAAAGAAATTTGATACAATTGCCTATATCTTAATTGTTGAACCCCCCCATATAATATATTTCTTACATTTCCTAACAAATCACAATGTAAATACATTCTTTATAGTTTTTCCTACATATAACATGTAGACAAGAACACTGTACAACTGATGAGGCATTTTTCCAGTGGTCTATAAATGGGTAAGTATGTTGTGGAGTCCATATGGTTGTTTTTGCATGACCTGCTATAAGGTGCCTCATCTGTCATGAGCAGTCCTGGAAATGATAGGGCTTATAGTTCATGCAAGTGTACCAATGCGTACATCAGGGAGCTTCAACAGTACCTACTCATAAAACAATATTAATAACATTAGTAACAATATCTTTCCAGACTGTCGCCCAAAACGTGGGGAGACGGGAGGAGGGTAGGAAGGGGGGGGGGGTGAAGGGCTGTCTGCAGGAGTGGTCCGGATTTGGTTGTCTGTTGTTATAGTAAGTGGAGGTTTGCTAAGGATGGCTGGGCTACCATGGAAATATAACAGCATCAGTATTTACACTGGGTAGAACGTAGTTCAACCAAGGTTTCCATGAACTTTCATATCCGGCTAACGTGTCCTGGTCTATTGCCATCATTTTGGCGTGTGCCGATGCTACATTCATTCTGTTTATTGTTTCGCTGAGGGGTAGATTAGGGGACTTCCACGCTTTAGCCAGTGTTTGTTTTGCGGCTGTGGTAAGCTGTAAGATTAATTTAAATTGTTTGTGTGGGATATTCCCCGGTTTCAGGTTCAATAATGCTAATTTAGGATCAATTGGAACATTGGTTCCCGTGAGTTGGCTTATTATTTTAAATATTTCCGACCAGAATGAATGTGCTGTTGGGCACGACCACCAGATATGAAAGAACGTTCCTGGGGATGAGCAACCCCTGAAACAGTGATCAGGGTAGTTTGGTACAAACTTCGTAATTCTGGTAGGAACTAGATACCACCTTGTAAGTACTTCATAGTTAGTTTCGCACGCTATTACATTTAATGACGCTGATTTAGTGTTGCTCCAAATTTGATTCCAATCCGATGTATCTAGTTCTTGATCAAGGTCCTTTTCCCACTTGCTTACGTAGGAAAGTTTCTCTGTTGTGGAATTGAGCAGTAGTTGAGCGTATACTATTGAGATCCTACCCCTGGTGGGGGGGGTCATTTGTACAAAGCTTTTCAAAGGCAGTTAGGCGAGGGGGGTGGGATACGGAATCAATGTATGGCTTGAAGAAATTCTTTATTTGTAAATATTTGAATAGTTCAGATTGCGGTATGTTGTATGTATCGCATATATTGGGGAAGGACTTAAACATCGATGAGTCCATTAGCTTGTATAAATTTGTGCAGCCCTTCTTGGCCCATTCTTTAAATGAGTTGGGATATACCCAAGCCGGGTAAAATGCCGGGTTTTTGTGAAAGGATAAAAGTGGAATATGAGGGGATAGAAGTTTGTTTTTGGTCTTCAATTTGTCCCAAAGGGAGAGAGAATGCTTAGTGATGGGGTTGTGGATAGTTTTGCGCGTTTTGGGGGGGATCCATAATATGTTTGAAATTGAAATAGGGTCGCAGTCCACCGCTTCGATTGATACCCAAAGGGGTGGATCTCGTGTGGCGTGGTATTTCACTAAATCAGTTAATTGCGCTGCTCTATAATAGTTCATGAAGTTGGGTAGCCCCAGTCCGCCATTAGCTTTTGG
This sequence comes from Rana kukunoris, assembly GCA_029574335.1. Lineage (NCBI taxonomy): Eukaryota > Metazoa > Chordata > Amphibia > Anura > Ranidae > Rana > Rana kukunoris. The sequence goes on from CM056055.1 coordinate 192,104,344, forward strand.
TAGATGTAAAATTTGGTGTTTAATCCTTGGTCTGGCGGACCCCCATATAAAGTTGGAAACTCTTTTTTGTATCAGCCTTAAGTAATAAGAAGGAATTGGTACAGGGAGTACTCTGAAGAAGTAGAGGCGTTTCGGTAGAATTGACATTTTGGTTACATTAACTCTACCGATCCACGACAAAGGTAGGTGGGCCCAGGAATTTAGGAGGTTTGAGATTTGTTTTAGGAGGGGGGGGGTAGTTGGATGAAAATGCATCTGAAAAGGAGGCTGTGAGGTTGATTCCTAAGTATGGGATGCTTTTGTCTGACCATTGAAAAGGAAGACCGGATTTAGCTGCAATTAGTTCCATCGGTGAGAGGGATATGTTGGGTGCTAAGCATTTTTTGGGGTTTATAGCTAGTCCTGAAAGAGATGCAAATTGTTTTAAAAGGGATGTTAAATTAGGGCCCGTTACTTGGGGAGATGCGAGAAAGAGTAAGATGTCATCCGCAAACAGGCATAGTTTGTTTGTGACCACCTACTTCTATGCCTAGGATTTTGGGGTCCAGCCTTATCTTTTGCGCGAGTGGTTCTATGAGGAGGGCAAATAAGAGCGGGGAAAGCGGGCACCCCTGTCATGTGCCTCTCTCAATGGAAAACAAGTCTGATCTGTATCCTGCGTATTTGACACAGGCCTTCGGATTATCATATAATTTCCTTGTCCATGTCATGAAATTGGGTCCGAAGCCCCATTTTTGTAATGCAAATTTTAGATAGGACCAGGATACAGAGTCGAACGCCTGTTTTATGTCCAAGGAGAGGAAACATGCAGGGATACCCCTCTTTTTTGCGAAGTGCGCCAAAAAACTTGCCCTCCTTATGTTGTCCCCCGCCTGACGGTTAGGGATGAAGCCAACCTGGTCATGATGGATCAGGGATCCAATTGTTTTGTTTAGGCGGATCGCCAAGATTTTCCCTAGAATTTTGATGTCTGTGTTTAGCATTGAAATGGGGCGAAAATTTTCACACAGGGAATTGTCAGATTGTGGTTTCGGGATCATGCAAACTGTGGCTAGGAGTGACTCTTGTTGGAATGACTTATGAACTAGTAAATCATTGAATGCATCAGCTAATCTAGGTGAAAGAAGTTCTGCATACGTCTTGTAGTATTTAGCTGTGAAGCCATCTGGTCCTGGCCTTTTATTAAGTTTGAGGTCTTTTATTGCGTCAATTACTTCTTTATGTGAGATAGGCGAGTCTAGCTGTGATCTTTGGGGGTCAGACATTTGGGGAAGGTGGAGCTCTGCAAAGAAGAGGTCTGCGTCCTGTTCGCAAAATTTATTTGTTTCCGAATATAACTTACTGGATAGGATGCTATTTGCCAATTTCAATTTTATGGGGGAGTAGGATTTGTTGATTGAGTTAAGTGATCTCGCTAAATACGCCCCCGGTTTGTTAGCTGATTTGTAAAAAGTGTGTTTGGATCTATTTATTTGTTTGTTGGCAGATTCAGTAAGAAATAAGTCATATTCTAGGCGGGCTTTGTCCAACCGGTCCCTGGTTCTAGGCGAGTAATTGTTTTGGAAGTCCGAATAGGCTAAGTTAAATTCTGTTTCTAGCTTCATTGCCATTTGTTTTCTTTCTTTTTTGAGGATCCCTATTTGTCTTTGGAAAGTTCCCCTTAGGACCGGCTTGTGGGCTTCCCATAGCGTGAGGGCAGAAATGTCTGGACTCTCGTTGTGAATTAAGTAGTCTCTCAAGGATTGTTCAATTGCTAAGCTATGAGAGGGGTGGTTGAGTAATATTTCTGGCATGTACCAGGATCGGTCATGTTTTTTGGGGATAGTAGATGCTATAGTTGTGAGTACAGCGTTGTGGTCTGACCATGGAATAGGGATAATGTCTGAGTTGAGGATTTCAGGTATCATTCCGATTGTTAAAAATATGTGGTCTATTCTGCTAAAGGATTGGTGTGGATTAGAAAAGTATGTATAATTGCGTCTTGTGGGGTTCGATTCTCTCCAGGAGTCTACAAGATTGTATTTTGAAAGAAGATTGGGGAGCTTCCATTTGGGTTGTTGTTTCTGCTGAACATAGGGCGACTTGTCTAAAAAAGGGAGAAGAACTTGATTGGAGTCTCCACATATTAGAAGTGAACCTATTTTATGGGAGTTGATAGTTTGAAGAAGGTGGGACATAAATGGCATTGGGTTGAGGTTAGGGGCGTAATAAGATACTATCGTGACTGCTGTGTCTAGAATGTAACCTGTTAGAATCAGGTATCTCCCTTCTGGGTCCTTAAGTTCTGAGTTTAATGTAAATGGGGTAGAGCGATGGATAGCTATAAGAGTACGTCTCTTCTTTACTGGGGCCGATGCAGTGTATATTTGTGGGTAAGCTGAGTGGAAATATTTAGGGGTCATGTTCGGGGTAAAATGTGTTTCCTGCAAGCATACTATGCGGGCCTTTTTTGATTGGAAGAGCCTAAATGCTTTTGTTCGCTTTTGTGGTACATTTAAACCTTGTACATTGAGAGATAATAGGTTCAGAGGTGCCATGGTAGCCAAACCAAGGTTTTCGTCTTACCGTGATTCCACGTGCGGCTGTTACCCGGATCATTCCATGCAGACGGGGTGGGGAATGAGGATGGGAAGGTTCCTAGGGAGGAGAACTCGAAAGGGAGAGAAAAAACAACATAGGTTAGAGCATTGTCATGTATCAACTCATAAAGTAAGTGTTCAAAATATCCCCTTGGCTGGGGAAATAGGTCCCTGCCAAGGAAAAGGTGGTCATCGTCGGATCCCCACATATTAGTTTGGGGACCCGAGGTAGACCGGGCGGGGTGCATGTTTTCCCACAGGACAGGAAGCCGCATTCTGTAATGTGTTTTTTTTTTATTTATTTTTTTTTTCTTTCAATCGTCTTTATTAAATTTTCAAATACAAAGTACACTACAAACATTGTACGTCGTGCAACGACACATATGGGAAGTATATGTAACAAGAAGGAAATTGTCAGCTATCATGTTGTTGGTATTCAATGCATTTTGATTAAACATGAAACGCGGCCTCCCCCTCCCTCCTAGTCACCCCAATTGGGTTCATTCTGTGACTCGGGGGGGGGGCAAACCGGGCTAAGGCCCTTGTGTGGGGGGGCACCCCACAGGGCGATTGTCAGGAAAAAGAAATTTACATAGTAAACAGAACCAGCAAGCAGGTGTACAAGCGCAAAAGCAAGTTCATTTGGACTATGACTCAAGGGGAAACATATTGTTCGGTCAAGAAAGGTCTAGTTAGTGTGCAAAGGTGTATGTTGTTTTAAATGGACATTGCAGTTCTAGAACAGCATACCCAGGGACTCCAGGCAGTCCGGAGTTTTGTGCTTTGGTTGGCGTTGATCGCCATCATAGTTTCGTAACTGGAGTGTAGGTCTACAAGGTCTATAACCTGGTCAATGGTCGGGGACTTCTCAGATCTCCAAAGTCTCGTTAGGCATAGTCTGGCGGCCAGAAGGATGTGAGTAGTAACGTATCTAAAGGGGTAGGGCAGGTCGTCAATGGTCAGGTTGAGCACTGCAAGCTCCGGATTCGGGGCCACTGATCTATTGGTAATAGTGGAAATTAGCCTAAACGTGTTGTTCCAAAACTTTTGGATATAGGGGCAGGCCCAGAACGTGTGAAGCATGTCTCCTTTAGATGATTTGCATCTCCAACACAGGTTGGACGATTGGGGGTTAAACAATGCTAGCCTGGCTGGCGTCAGATACCAACGAAGTGTGATTTTTTGAGTGAGCTCCCAGAGTGCGGAGCATTTCGTGGACCTATAGATAGACTGAAGGGCTTGTGTCCACTGATCAACGGAGTAGGAACGTTGTAGATCAGCTTCCCACATTAAGTGAGAGGGAGATTTGGAGAATTGAGACTTTAGGTGGAGCATGTTATAGAAGTGGGAGATGCCTTTTGTGCTGGGGGTTGGCTCGGTTAAGAATTTCCAGGTCTTTGGGGGAATGGCATAGATAGGTGAGGGGATGGGATTTAAGCAATGACAAATTCTCAGGTAGGTAAAGAGTTCTGTGGAGGGAAGGTCAAACTCCTTCTGGAGTTGGGAGAAGGGCTTAGGAGAGTTTCCCTGAAATATTTGGTGGAGAAAATGAACACCCTTGAGGGACCAACGTGTGAGAGGTAGTTCTGGTGAGAGATAGTGTAGGGAATCTAGGGGAATTTGGTCCATGGGGGCAGAAGTCGAGTAGGTGGAGTGCTTTACCAGTTTGACCCAAGCTTTCGCGGTGGCCCTCATGGTGGGTGAGAGTGCGGACGGGATTGTAGTCCCCAGTGGAGTGCTCAAAAGCCAAGATCGAAGGGGGGGGCGGGTTAGGGAGGAACGTTCTATTTGTCCCCAAGGAGTGCTAGGTTGCTCCTCGAACCATTCAGGCAATTGAGTAAGGATAGCTGCTAGATAATAATCCTCGAAATCAATGGAGCCTACGCCCCCCGCTAGTTTGTGCTTAATGAGTTTCGAGTGTGCGCACCGAGGACGTTTACCTTTCCAGAGATGTTGGTTCAGGACTCCTTGGAGGGACCTAAAGAAGGAAGAGGGGACAGGTATGGGGAGCGTTCTGAAGTAGTATAGTATTTGTGGAAGGCATAGCATTTTAAATGCTGCTAGCCTGCCCGACCAGGAAATCTCATGTTTGGTAATTAGGTGGGAGTCTGAACGGATCTTCTGGAGGAGGGGTTGGAAATTGGCGGAAAAAAGATGCTTAATGGTGCGTGTCAGCTTAATCCCTAGGTACGATAATTCTCTATCTGCCCATTTGAACTGATGTTGCAGATATAACAAGTTTTTGGTAGTTGAGTCAAGGTTTATGTCTAGCATGAACGACTTGGTCGTGTTTACCTTATAGTATGATACAGTGCTAAACCATGTGAGCAATTTTTGTACCTCTGCCAGGGAAGGAGCCGGGTCAGTAAGAATTAGAATGACGTCGTCTGCAAATAGACTGATTTTATGCGAAGTGTGTCCAATTTGTATGCCAGAGATGGAAGGATTGGCTCTAACGTGTGCTGCTAATGGTTCCATGAGCAGGTTAAAGATTAACGGGGATAAGGGGCAGCCCTGTCTCGTACCGTTTGTGATGGGGAATGGGCGAGAGGTCACGGTTGCTGTGAATACCTGAGCCGCGGGGGATGAGTAGAGTGCCATAATGGCGTGGAAGATAAATCCCTGGAAGCCAAAATGATGGAGTACTGACCTAAGGTAGGACCAGTGGACCCTGTCGAACGCCTTCTCTGCATCCAGAGATAGGAGCAGAGAAGGCGTTCCGGTGGTCTCTGCATGGTGGATCAGGTTTATCAACCTCCTTGTGGCGTCTGAGGCTTGTCTACCCATAGTAAAGCCGGTCTGGTCCCTATGGATGAGGGTGGGTATAATCTGTTTCAGTCTACCTGCTATAGTTTTGGCGTATATTTTTAGATCTAAATTTAGCAAAGATATTGGACGAAAATTTTGGGGTAATGTCGGCTCCCTCCCTGGCTTCGGTATGGTCACAATAAGAGCATTTAAAGATTCAGGTGCGAAATGGGAGGAGGAGGCAGCGTTATTGAACATCTCAGTCATGTGTGGGATTAGGTGTTCAGAGAAACGTTTGTAGTATTCTCCCGGTATACCATCAGGCCCAGGAGCCTTGCCCGAGGGGAGTGAGTTGATGGTCAGTAGGATTTCCTGATCGGTCAGAGGAGTGTTCAGGGCGGAGAGTTGGTCAGTCGTTAAGGTGGGCAGTCGAATGCTTTGAAGGAAACGGTTGATGTCATCTTGTGAAGGTTGTGGAGTCTGGGGGTCTTGATGTAGGTTATAGAGGTCCTTGTAATAGTCACTGAAAGCGTCAGCTATATCTTGGGGATTTGTTAGGGAAGCGTTTGTGTGTGGGTGAAAGAGTTGAGAGATATTGGCTTTGGAGCGTCTAGTCTTAATACGTTGTGCGAGTCGCTTACCGGCCTTGTTAGACGTGGAGTAGGCCGTGGCTTTCATTTTCTTCTGGAGATACTCATAGGAATGTAGAAGAAGCGTTCTAAGTTCTCGTCTAAGGGAAGTCAGTTGGTCAAGCAGTACCGGGCGGGGGTCAGTCTTATTTTGGGATTCCAAGGCTGTTATTTGAGATGTTATCTCATCAAGGCGCTGCGTCCTCCTCTTTTTATGAAGAGATCCTATCTTGATTAGTACACCTCTCAGGTAAGCCTTGTGGGCTCTCCACACAACCCCAGGATCAGACACTGAGCCTGCATTGATTGAAAAGTAGTTTTTGATATGGTCAGCAATCTCTAGGGAATATTCCTCGTGTTGTAGTAAATAGGTATTCGCTCTCCATACAAAAGTGTTGTGGAGGCGCTTGGTGTTTTCTATAGTGAGTGAGATAGGGGCATGGTCTGACCATGTGGCAGTGTGGATTGCCGAGGCGGAAATTTGCTGCAAAAGGGTCTTGTCTGTCAGGAACAGATCAATTCGTGAGTACGAATTATGTCTAGGGGAGAAAAAGGTGAAGTCTTTTTCGGTTCCGTGGTGACATCTCCAGACGTCGAAAAGATTGTGGGTAGATAGGATTTTTTTCAGCGGTGAATCCCATCGCTTGGCTGCAGACGTGGTGTCCATGAGGAAATCTGGGGCGAGATTGAAATCTCCTCCCAAGAGCAGATGGCCCTTCTGAATAGGTTTGGCTAAACGTAGGACTTTGTGGAGAAACTTCTTCTGAAGGGAATTTGGGGCATACAGGTTGATTAAAGTGTACGCTGTGTTGGCGATGGTGCAAATCAGAATAATGAAGCGACCTTCAGGGTCCACGTGCACATCCAGGGGTTGGAAGTCGGTAGAGGCATTAATCGCTATCATGACTCCCCTGGACTTGGTGGAATGGGAAGCATGGTATACATGAGGGAAGTTAGGGTTTTTGCATAGATGAGTGTCCGAATGAAGGAGGTGGGTCTCTTGGATGAAGACAATGTCACTGTGATGAGCCTGAATGGATTTCCAGAGTGAGTGACGTTTAGCCGGATGATTAAGCCCGTTCACATTCAAAGAGAGGATGTGGAGTGGCATCTTGATTGTGAAGTGCAATAAGGAGAACAACAAAAGGACTTACAGTTAGGAGAGCTTGGGTCCACCCCTGTAGTCACCAGATAGCGTAGTAGATGAGGGAGACCAGCGAAGGACCAGGGATCGTCTGTACAGGTGGAAGCAGAACTGCGGATAGAACAATATGTTATAGCAACTTAATCAGATCTAGTCACAGTGCACAGTAGGGGGGGGGGGGAGAAGAGCTTGCTGAGAACTCTAGGTGGTTCAAACTTTGGGGTACCCACGGTGGAGGGCAACCAAACCAAGAAGGCGGAGTTGAACACAACTGCGGCCTCCAACAGGGGGAATTAACAGTCTAAAACAACAGGAACTGAAGGGGTTAAAGGAATTCTCGTTCGGAGCCTCTGGGAGACTGGTTAAAGTGGTAGGCCCCATGTTGCGCAGGGGATCACGACATCTCTACCGAATCCGGGTGCATATTTCCATTCCGGCGGGGTGTGCTCCGGTCGTTGTTAGGTGGGGACTGATTGGAGGGACCGGGCAGGATGTTCCAGTCATGCAGCAGGTGAAGACCCCTGTTGAGATCCGATATCACGTGTGATTTACCGTTGTGAGTGACAATTAGCGAGGCAGGATACCGCCATTTGTACGGGATGTTATGGTTTTGAAGGCCTTTGGTGACAGGACTCATTTGCCTCCGTAGTTGAAGGGTATACTTCGATAGGTCAGGGAAAAGCTGGACACCTGTGTACGGAGTCGGCAGGGGTGCCTTAGCTTTAACACCAAATATGAACTTTTCCTTTATATGGTAGAAATGCACTCGCATTAGTACATCTCTAGGTACAGTGGCAGCGAGATGTGAGGGTTTTGCAATCCTGTGGATTCTGTCTATTATTATGTCGCGGGGAGACGTTTCAGGAAGCACTATGCGTATGAGCTCCTTGGCGTATTTAGGGAGGTCTGCAGGCAGGATTGATTCAGGGACACCCCTGAGCTTGACGTTATTGCGGCGAGACCTGTCCTCTAAATCCGCTAACTTTGCCCGCATCCATGTTTGTTCCTCTCTGACATCCTCAAATACATCAATAACACCATTCACAGTGGTAGCACAGTCTGTCATATTTCTCTCAATGCAGGTCACCCTGTCATCTATAGCATGAATATCTGAGGTGATTTTAGTGAAGAGGGAGGAGAGGTCAGTCATCAGGGAGGATTGCAGGGACAGGAGCATGTCTTTTAAGGTGGAATCCAGGACAGGCTGGCCTGTGGTGGGGAAGGAGGCCATAGATGAGTGTAGGGCCTGGTTGGAGAGGAAAGCCGGGGCCTCAATTAGCTGCGGAGGCGGCCGGTGCGGCGGCGTATCCAGCCTCATTTTTGCCTTTGCTGGGCTGCTGGTAAGGGGGTCCCTGTCCGGGGACCGATCGGAGGACACAGGGGAGGTGAAGGTACCCGATCCGTCCATCAGAGCGGACGGCAGATCTGAGGGGGAGCCTCGCAGCGCGCCGTGGCCAGCGCCATCTTTACAGTCACTAACCTTCCCCGCCGGCTTGAAGGCGAACTCGGTCAGTTTTTGAGGCTTGTACTCCGTCAGCCTCTTCCTAGAAGTGCTTGCCATGGACCCGGGTGATGTCTGATCGCGGATGGCCGTGGATGGAGTCGCGGAAAGGGCCGTTGTGGTGCTAGTTGTCTCCCAGGGCTGCTGAGCTGAGGGATTATGCTGCCATCTTCCGCATTCTGTAATGTGTGAAGAAAAGGTAAGAGAGTTCTAAGTGCATGTTCCAAATAATTGTGTTGTCTGCTGAAAGGGAGGGGGGAGAGGGAACTTTTTCCTTACCTAGGTATGTTAAGCGTTACCCAGATGGGACTTGCGGCGATTGGAGCGAGACGGGTTACTCTGGGGCTAGGCCGGGAAGATAGATATGGGATGGGGTTTGAAGAGGAGTGTTGGTTACCTGGGTACTTGTCGTGACGGAGGAATTGCCTCAGTCATGGTGGACATCCCAATGCAATAAAGAATCTAAGTTGGTGCGCAGGGGAAGTACCAGGTAAGCTATTGTTATAGGGTGTACGAGAGTTGGTTTGAGGGGGGGTGGATGAAAGAATATGTCAGGTCGATTAAGGCTGTTGATAAAGTGTGTGTATGCATACTCAGAGTTTTCCCAAGTCTCTAACTATAATGCTATGTGGGGTGCATATTTCAGTTAAGGAAAGAGGCTGATAGGAGTGAGTTTCTTATGTAATTTAAGGGGTGTGGGATGAAAAGTGGTGATCTCAAAGCCTCTGGTTGAGGCAGAGCCGGTTACACCAACTGTGGAGGAAGAAGCAAACAAGAAAAAAGGTAGTCTTTTCAGTAATAGATGACCTAAGGTCCAACCTAAAGTGGGAAAGAGAATATGTTAGTGGTGATGGAAACTCAGTCCATTGAGTCATCTCGTTCAGGGGGATGCGGGGTGAGTCTGCTACGCTTGCTTGAATGACGGATGTCATCATTTTGATCCTGCTGTGTTGCTTGGTTGCTAGAAGGAGAAGACTTTCTTCTGCGTGCGGTTGAAGTAGCAGAGGGTTGCTCGATTAGCTTGAAGTCAACCAGGGCTTGGTGCAGTTGATCGGGAGTTCTACAGACTATTTTCGTTCCTTGTAGCGTGAACCGAAGGGAGAAGGGGAAACCCCATTGGTATTTAACATTTCGTTGCTGCAACTCGATTAGGAGGGGTTTCATAGCTCTTCTTTTAGTGATGGTTAATTGCGAGATGTCAGCGAAAATTTGATAATTATAGCCTTGGAATGACAAGTTGTTTTTTTCCCTTGCTGCCGTCAAAATTTGCTCTTTAGACTTATAGTAGTGGAACTTGGCTACTATGTCCCTGGGAGGACCATCTGTTTTTTTAGGGGTAAGTGCCCTGTGAATTCTGTCCATTTCTAGACGTTCAACAGGAATACCTGGGAGTAGTTCTTGACATAGAGCTAAGACGGTGGATTGAAGGTCCATTACAGACTCTGGTATGCCCCTAAATCTTAGGTTAGACCTCCATTCCCGGTTCTCAAAGTCCTTTTAATCTATTCTGTAAGGTGAAATTTTCCTCTTTAAGTGCGTCAATCTCAGATATACAGTCCTGTGTGTATACTTCAATCTCCTCTACCTTGGCTTCCAGGGCATCTGTGCGGCATCCCACTTCTCTTATTTCCTTAGTGAGACTTGAGGTGATTTGCTCTGAGGTCTGATAATGTGATAATGTGCTAGCCTCTTCTTCCTCATTTTCTGAGGAAATGTTAGAAAGTGCTGCCATTAGGTTGTCAGGTTTGGCTGCTTTAGCTGCCTTTTGTTTCCTTTGTTTCCCTGAGGGGAGCTGCTCTGAGGCGAGCTGTGTTTTCCTGGTGGCACTTCCAGTCAGCTGAGCTCTGCATGAGGGGTTCGTTTTGGATCTATTCCTCGAGCCTCCCAGCACCATTTTTAGATTTTTGTGGTCCTCTCACCTTCCAGCTGGTATAAGGCTGATTTTCATATGTTTTTTTGCGGCTGGATTTGAGTCGAATTATCCGCGGCTCCTGTCCCGTGAAGCAGAGCTCTAAGCAGGCATGTCTGCTCTGCTAGAGCCCCAGGACACGCCCCCTTTTTATAGTTTTTCAATGCCCTGGCTTGATCCCCTTTCTTTGCAGTTGGTAGGCATGAACTTCCTCCTGGCCAACAATGCCTGTCCTCAGGGCCCACTAACAGGCCAGATTTTATGTATTACCTTGGGGAGATGCAGACTAGAATACTGCAATCATTGAGCAGCAAATTATATCACCTGTGATGTATTTCAGTTATCTTGCAAACCTGGCCTGTTAGGCTGGATTCACACTTATGCTTTTTTAGTGCCTTTTGCATTTTGCAGATTTGCACTATAGTCCATTTAACATGATTTCCAATGGAACACGTTTTGTAGTGCAAATCTGAAAAAAGCACTAATGCATAGGTGTGAATCCAGCCTTCGTGGGCCCCGAGGACAGGGTTGACTTAGGGTCCTTTCACACATGCGGTCCGTTTTTCGGTCCGCTCCGTGTGTCCGTCAGCTCAGCGGGGGGGTCTCCGCTGAGCTGTCGGGCGGACAGGGCGGTCCCCGCACAATGTGCAGGGACCGCCCTGTCTCTCCTCCGCTATCCCCTATGGGGAATCGGATGGAAACGGACCGTCTGTCCGTTTGCATCCGATCCGTTTGGCCGGACGGAAGAAAAATAGGACATTCTTCCGTCCGAAAAAACGGATGTGGATCTAGCGGACGTTAGCGGATGCATCATCCGCTAACGGATCCGCTCCCATAGGGAAGCATTGGGGTCCGTTACCGGACGTCCAAAAAACGGACGAACGGAACGGACGTGTGAAAGGGCCCTTAGAGTCATGAATGATGTTGGGTTGAAGACACAGCTCTTGGGATTTAGTGGCCTTTTGGCCCATCAGACTAAGTCGCATACAATAATAATAATAATAATAATAATATATATACACATTAATGTGACGCCTGCCTTTACAAGCACATGAACTTTAATGGCATCCAAGTCTTATGCCGCGTACACACGGTCGTTTTTTGAGATGAAAAAAAAAACAACATTTTTTAAAACGTCATTTAAATTGATCGTGTGTGGGCAAAACGTTGTTTTTTGTCTTAAAAAAAACGACCAAAAAAAAATTCCAACATGCTTGAATTTTTTGTGTCGTTTTTCAAAACGTCGTTTTTTGTTTCACAAAAAGTCACCGTGTGTAGCAAAAACGTTGTTCAAAACGACGTTTTTCAACCCGCGCATGCCCAGAAGCTAGTTATGAAGCGAGCTTCAATGGAAAAGAGTGGTGAACGTAACCTTGCTTTTTGTGAAAAAACGATGGTGTGTATGCAAAATTGTCTTTGAAAAGTGACGTTTCAAAAACGTCGTTTTTTACTTCACAGAAAACGTCCTTTTTTTTCATCGCAAAAAACGACCGTGTGTACGCGGCATTAGTCCATAGATTCAATATTATATTGGCCTACCCTTTGCAGCTATAGCAGCTTCAACTCTTCTGGGAAGACTGTCCACAATGTTTGAGAGTGTTTATGGGAATTTTTGACCATTCTTCCAGAAGCGCATTTCTTAGGTTAGGCACTGATGTGGATGAGAAGACCTGGCTCAGTCTCAACTCTTATTCATCCCAATGGTGTTCTTTTGAGTTGAGGTCAGGACTCTGTACAGGCCAGTCAAGTTCCTCCACCCCAAACATGCCAAAGATGTATTTATGGACTTTGCTTTGTGCACTGGTCCAAATCATTTGGTAGAGGGGGAATTATTGTGTGGGGTTGTTTTTCAGGGGTTGTGCTTGGCCCCTTAGTTCCTTTTGAAGCAAACTCTTAAGGCGTCAGCATACCAAGACATTCTAGACAATTTCATGCTCCCAACTTTGTGGACAAAGTTGTGGGGATGGCCCCTTTCTGTTCCAACATGATTGTGCACCAGTGCACAAAGCAAGGCCCATAAAGACATGAATGAGTGAGTTTGGGGTGGAGGAACTTTACTGGTCTACACAGAGTTCTGACCACCTTTGGGTGAATTAGAGCGGAGATTGTGAGCTAGACTGTCTCGTCCACATCAGTGCCTGACCTCACAAATGTGCTTCTGGAAGAATGGTTAATCATTCCCATAGACGCACTCCTAAACCTTTTGGACAGCCTTCCCAGAAGAGTCAAAGCTGTTATAGCTGAAAAGGGGGTGGCAAACTAAATATTAAACCCTGTGGATTAAGATCGGGATGCCATTAAAGATCATGTGCGTGTAAAGGCAAGTCTTCCAATTATTTTGGTAATGGTATATATTATATAATTTTTGAAATCATATTTAATTGAAGGCATTTTATAGATATAAACATCATCATAGGGTACAGAAAAAAACATGGTTTCGCTCACTTATATATTTATATAATATAATTTTGTGTGTGCCAGAGCAAGAATATAGAGAGTAAACATATAAATAAAAACACAATCCATGACATATCACCTCCAGGAATTCCATAGACCACATAACCATGTCCAGAAATATCATAGACTATACAGTCACCTTAGTGACCCACAGAATTACAGCTAGTGTTTCTACAGTTCAGAGAGTCACTTTCAGGAATTCCATGCACCACACAGAGTAACCACCAACATTTTCACACATCACAAAAAGATCTACAAAGATGAAGAGCAACCTACAGTGTTTTCACAGAATATGAATGAATTATCTCTAGTGTTTTCATATGTACCATGAGGAGTCGCCTCTAGAAAATCCATAGACCACGAGGAGTTTGTCTTCATTGTTTCCATGAACCACAAAGAATCACTATTGTTTTTCCTAGACCACAAACTGCAAACATCTATTTTATAGACCATGGCCCAGATTCATAGAGAATTAGATTCTCGTAGCGTATCAGAAATACACTACGCCGCCGTTTTTTACCTGGCTCTACGTGGAATCCAGGTAGATTTTGTCCAGTAAACGACGGCGGCGTAGTGTATTTCTCCCGTCGCAATCCATCTACGCGAGTAGGGGGCGTGAAGGATTTAAAATAGGCGCGTTCCCGCGGCGATCGAACTGCGCATGCTCTGTTCGCAAATTTCCCGCCGTGCATTGCGCGAAATCACGTCGTTACGTCGTTACGTCATTCGTTGTTTGAGTAGCGTCGTTTACGGACATTTCTATTCCCGAACGAGTTACGTAAAAAAAAAAATATATATATAAATTCGACGCGGGAACGACGGCCATACTTAACATGGGCTACGCACCGTTAGACCAGCAAAAAGCTGGTCTAACAGTGCGTAAAAAAAAACAGACGTAAGCGATTGCGAAGACCGCTCGTATCTTCGTGGATCGCCGTAAAAACACATTTGCATATCCCGACGCATCAAAACGACGCAAACTCCTTCCAGCAGCCGCAAAAATATCGCAGCGTAGATCCGAAGGCTTACGAAGACGTAAGCCTCTCGGATCGAAGCCCGAAGCCGCCGTATCATGGTTTGAGGATTCAAACTAGTGATACGGCGCGCGAAATTTGAAATTACTCCTGTCTAACACCAGTTAGACAGGCGTAATTGCTTTATGAATCTGGGCCCATGTTTCCACAGACTATGGAAAGTCATCTCTAGAATTCCTTGTTGACCATCCAGAAATTCTATAGACCACAAAGCGTAACCTCCATTAAGAGATATGGTGGTGAATAGTCCATGAAGTCACCTCGGGAGTTCCAAATCCCACAAAAATTCCCCTCTCGAATTTCACAGACCACTAATGATCCTCTCCAGAAATTCACTGTGATACCAAATGTAATTCCATGTTCAAAACAGTTCTTTTTACAGACCCCTACAGATATGACTCTTATTCAATGAAACACCTAGTTATTTCCAGTGGACTGTGTCAGAAAAACAAACCTGCTTCCAGAAAGCTAAAAGCAGAGCATCTTACGAGAAATGTTATTAGAACAATTTATTAGTGTGGGCATATTTACTGTGCCAGCAAGAAAAATACAAACTAGTTACCTGCCATACATTCACCCATGCTTTCTATGTCTTGTTTGTACATTGTGTTTCCGTTACTGGAACTGATCATGAGGAAAGGTCAATACTGGAAGTCCAAACCTATTAATATTGGGAGAATGGACAACTGAGAGACAACACTTTTGAATTCTGGAGAAAAAAGCCAAGTAAATCATCATCTGTCATCGTACATATTCTACAAACAGATTGCCTAACAAAGTTGTCCATCTGGATAAGTACTTACTTTGATTTGTTAAAAGTCATTTTTTTAAATGAATGACACCACCATACAACCTTTCTTAAAGGGGTTGTAAAGGATTTTTTTTCCCCCTAAATAGCTTCCTTTACCTTAGTGCAGTCCTCCTTCACTTACCTCATCCTTCCATTTTGCTTTTAAATGTCCTTATTTCTTTTGAGAAATCCTCACTTCCTGTTCTTCTGTCTGTAACCCCCCAACCTTAATGCAAGGCTTTCTTCCTGTTGTGGAGAAGGCCTATTGAGGGGGAGGGACGCCCACTAACACACAGCTCCTTTCTCTATCTGCAAAGTAGAGAGTGTCCTGACTTGCCTGCTCGCTCCTCCCTTCTCAAGAGGCATTCTCCACACCAGGAAGAAAGCCTTGCATTAGGTTGGGGGGTTACAGACAGAAGAACAGGAAGTGAGGATTTCTCAGAAGAAATAAGGACATTTAAAAGTAAAATGGAAGGATGAGGTAAGTGAAGGAGGACTGCACTAAGGTAAAGGAAGCTATTTAGAGAAAAAAAATGTTTTCCTTTACAACCCCTTTAATGTAAGCTACCTAAAATTAGCATTCTTCCCAGTGACAAAGCTCTGGCTTTTTAGCAAGGTTCCTTTTTGTTAAAAATGTTCTCGTCTTTCACATGGTGCACAGAGGTCATCATATGGCATTTCAGCAAAATACTACGTGTGGTAATTTACACAGAACAGGACAGAGGAGGAAAGCATAGGTTAGAGATCAGAATTAGCTCCACGGTAGGTACAGTATATCATCAAATAATGTGGATCTGTACGTAAAGGGGTTGTAAACCTATCCCGTTATTTCACCTTAATGCATTAAGATGAAAAAACATGAGATAACTTACGCCCCCCCCCCCCCCCCCCTCGAAAGTCCCGCATCGAACACGCTTGATCTCGGCCCGGTCTTCTCGGCTCTTCATTGGATAAATTGATAGCAGCGCAGCCGTCGGCTTCCACTGCTGTCAATCAAATCCAATGATGCGGGGGGGGCAGGGCCGAGTCGGGAATTTGTGTCTATGGACGCAAATGCTGGACTCGGGAGTGCGCCCGCAAGATAACCCCCTTGGTAAAGCGCTTCCCAAAGGGGATTATCTGATGCAGGGAGGGGCCGAGACAGCGGACGAGGGACCCCAAAAGACGAGGTTTGGACCACTCTGTGCATAATAAGCTGCACAGCAGAGGTAAGTATGACATGTTTGTTATTTTTATTTGAACCTTTACAATCACTTTAAATCTTTAAATCTAAAGATTTTACATCTTATAGGGAACATCAAGAATTGTTAATTGTGTCTAAGACGTATCCTGAAAGGTTTACCATTTGTCTTGAATTCCCCCTGAAAATTGCAGTTCACTACCTGAGTCCTTACTGGGCACATCTCATTCGTAACCTCAAAGCTGTAAATTTGCAGTATGACATCATCTAAGGCACTGACGTTTAGTCCCACAAGATTTGGGGTGAGATTTGGTAATGTCACTACGATGCTGCGTGCTGGAAAGGAATATACCTGGAAATCTGTGGATCTGTGTTTCTCCACACCTGTCCTGATACTTATGGAATATTCTCCCACATGTTATTAGATCACCAGTCATCATGAGCTAGCTATGACATGAGGAGGTAAACCCTTCTCTACCAAAATGGTATCCTTCACACTGGGACACAGAGAGAAACAAGGCATGGTAATTTTGGTTATGGGGAAAGTTCAGCTGTAGGGAGCTCACATGCCATACTATCAGGGGTCTATTCATATTATTATTATACAGGATTTATTCAGCACCAACAATTTAACCACTTAAGGACCCCCGCACGCACATATACGGCCACAGAATGGCACGTACAGGCACAAGGGCGTAAATTTACGTCCCCGCCTAAGTGCGGTTCGGGGGTCCCATCGGGGGTCCCCCTGGCTCCGGGAGCTATCCGGGATCAGCGGGCGGATGTCGGCGCTTACCCGCCCCCCCGCGATCGCTCCCAGCCAATGGGAGAGCGCTCCCATCCTGTCAGTTCCTCCTCCTGTGTTTACACAGGAAGGAGGAAATGATGTCACCTCTCATCGCAGCGCTGTTTCCCAGCGCTGCTGATGAGAGAAGACATCACAAGTAAGTGTGCACCAACACAACACTGACACACACTCACATAGGCATATTAACCCCTTGTGATCGCCCCCCCCCCACCCCCCTGTCACAGTGTCACTGAATGCAGGGATCTAATCACTGCCTTTAGTGTCAGTGTGACAGGCAGTGTAAAAAACAGTTAGTGTTAGGTTCAGGATAGCCCCCCACCCCCCCTAATAAAGTTTTAACCCCCTGATCACCGCCCTAGTTAACCCTTTCACTCCCTATTGCCAGCGTCACTAAGCGATCATTTTTCTGATCGCTGTATTAGTGTCGCTGTTCCCGCTAGGTAGCTATTTTTTTTTATTGCGATTTTTTTTTTTTTTTACTAAAGACATGTGGCTAAATAAACTTTGGCCTAAATGTTTGACTAAAATTTAGTTTATTTGATTTTTTTTTTTAACAAAAAGTAAAAAATAGTGTTTTTTTTTCAAAAATGTCGCTCTATTTTTGTATATAGCGCAAAAAATAAAAATCGCAGAGGTGATCAAATACCACCAAAAGAAAGCTCTATTTGTGGGAAGAAAAGGATGCAAATTTTGTTTGGGAGCCACGTCGCACGACCGCGCAATTGTCTGTTAAAGCGACGCAGTGCCGAATCGCAAAAACACCTTGGGTCATTTACCAGCGTATTGGTCCGGGTCTTAAGTGGTTAAAGAGGAGTTCCACCCTAAAATATAAGTTTTGTTTAATCCACTCCCCTCCCCCTTACATGCCACATTTGGCATGTAATTTTTTTTGGGGGGGGGGAGTGGGGGCTTCAGTAGGAGTGGGACTTCCTGTCCCACTTCCTGCTTCCGCCGAGGGGCTGGTTAGGCGATTAAGCCTTAATCGCCTACACCAGCCCCTCCCTGTAGGCGATCACATGGGACACATGACAGGTCCCATGCGATCGCCTCTCCAATCAGTGGCGAGCCGCGCGCATGCGCAGTGCGGTTCGCGGTGCCCACAGTCGGAATGGAGACGCCGGCTGGGGAGGGGGGGAGAGGAGCGGAGCCCCGGTGCATCGCTGGAACGCAGGAGCAGGTAAGTGAGTGTTTATTAAAAGCCAGCAGCTACACTTTTTGTAGCTGCTGATTTTAATAAACACAATTTTTGGCTGGAACACCCCTTTAAGCATCACTTTACAAAATGAAAGCAGGCATTGCAGTTGCAATACAATTGGGTACAGATAGAATCTGAGGACCCTAACATTACATTTTTTTCACACAAGATTCATATAACTTTCATCCAGGATTTATGATTTTTTCCAGATGTATCTGGTTAAGTAAATGTGTCAATACTGAGTAAAAGTTATGTAAATGTTGTGTGAAAGACTTATGACCCTTAATTTTTATTTTATTTTTTGTGTATTTTTCCACTTATATGTTTATACCACTGTTTTTTGTGTACGGCTGACTATTTTACTTTTATTCACTTTCATTCACAGTTTTTTTATT
This sequence comes from Rana kukunoris, assembly GCA_029574335.1. Classification (NCBI taxonomy): domain Eukaryota; kingdom Metazoa; phylum Chordata; class Amphibia; order Anura; family Ranidae; genus Rana; species Rana kukunoris. The sequence continues at coordinate 192,122,713 of CM056055.1, forward strand.
TATTTATAAAAAGAGTAGTTATTTTTGGGCACAAAAACAAGACCACAATATCTGAAAGGAGATACCATACCTTTTAGGAACCATTTAAAGCCCTTTGCACCCATAAAACCACCTCAAAATATATGTAAACCGAAAGTATGTCTTCTGGTTTCGCAACCATTCACACAACTTCCACATTCCATGGAACGCACGCCGACCAGCGGCAGAACCAGATCTTTACACCGATGCCTGTTTATCATGTAAGTGGCGCCTAGTTTGCGTAATTTTTATAGTCCCAACGATATTTCACTATCAGTTTCTTCTCTTTTTCCCGTTTTTCGAGCATGTTTGATCCAGTCTGAAATGTCCACAAGAATACTACTTCTATGGAGAGCCTTCTGAGAATCTATTCCTTATATACCAGATCATTTAGATCCTTTAGATCACAGTGCTTTTGATCCCAGACTGCAATGTGAACTGTTAGACAGGGCCAAATAAAGTTTTTTGTTGCGGGTAAGTGAGCTGGTAATTTTTGTTTGTTTTTGAAGCGCATTGCCCCTCCATCTGCTGCTTGCTGCAAAGGCCAGTTATAGATTGTGGTGGTTACCATTTGTATAGTTGCTGAATTGGTGCGGATGCCTTTAGCTGCCATTGTTCCCTTGCTGGGCGTCCTGTGTGTTCTTTTACCTTTGAAGGGGGGCTGGGCTCCCTCCTAGCACACCTATCCTTAATCTATCCACTGCTATATGTGCTCCAATGTATGCAGTTTAGTTGACATACCTGGCTAAGTTGGTTATGGAGATAGAGCATGCATGCATTCATTCCAGTGGTTAGGCCTGTATGGCACTCCCGTCAGTGTTTATTTGCATGTGACAAGAAGCAGAGCTGAGAAGTGGATTATGCTGTGCAGGACCGTGGAACACAACCTGAAGGAACTTCCCTGCAGAAGCTTCTCTTTCATGTTCAAGTGGTAGCTGCTTCCGACAAAACCACATTCAAATCAAATAGGATTATGGGACCCCTGTGTGGCAATCACAGCAGGCCCACCCCATACATTATGCCTTAATTGTCTGCTGAGTGAAAGCCCTTCAAAGCCAAGGCGAAACAAGTGATCTGTTTCAGAACTATACTTTGCTTCAGACATAATTCAATTAATGCCACATCCTGCTTCCCATCTGATTCCGCTCCTGTCTTTCTTGTGGGAAGCAGGTTAAATCCAACAGAAGAAAGCAGGGCAAAGTGATGCATCTGGCCTTGTTGTGTGTGCAGGTTCTTGCCGTGAGACAGTGTGAGTAGTGTTCAGATTAGAAACAGGCTTGCATTATTCCACACAGCCTTCTCTGGGCCTCAGAGCTTCTTCCAGTCCTCCAGATGTGACTGACATCACCGGTTCGGTCTATCCGGAGGTTGCATGTTGAAAGCAAATAGACTCTGATCACAATAGAGTTTTTTTTTTTTTCATAAGATAACAAAGTCCAATGCATTGTAGTATATGTATTCTTCTCTTTGTCAGTGGCAAAACAAAAGATAAACACTGCTGGCCCATGTTTTTTACATACCAGGGATACTTTTTACTCTGATTGGCTAATTACAACTTGCAGTTCCTGGAGATGTGGAGTGGTCAATGCTTCAGCTTTTGATGCTACCCTTGTGAGAGTCGGAGAGGGGTCTGCAGGGACATATAGGGGTTCTGCAGGATTTAGACCTATCTTTAGGGCTGAGAGGTTTACACTAAAAGCTATGAGAGGCAAACAGCCAGAGCTGAGACCTAAACTAGCATTGAGGAGGTCAGCCACTCAAGGCTTAATTTTATTGAACTGAAACAGACTTTGTCCATCAAACTCCATCCTGGTGGATAATCAAATCTACTAGTAAATGCCATCCTAAATTAGGTGAAAGCTGGGGTTTGGTCTACTGCCTTTAAACGGTTTACTGTCACGCCGTGTCCAGGATTTGATCCTGGGACCTGGTGTTCATAGAGTTTTCTATGTCCTGAACCACCAGGGAACTTGTTTTAGGTTTCAATCCTGGTTACTTTCAGCTTTGTTTTTGATGTTGGCTCCACCCTGGGACCAGCTGTTGGTAGTTATCTGATTTAGCGACCCTATAAATCTTCACTTCCTCTTCCTGTCCTTGCCCTAGTATAGGTTCCTGTTTATGGATGTGCTTAGTGTTGGTTGCTGTCTTGGCTCGTTCTTGACTTAGATTCACTGATTATCCTTTGGACTTTGCTTATCTTTTTGCCCGACCCTGCCTGGCTCATTCTTGACTTGGTCACTTGGTGGAGGGCGTCCATGGAGCGCGTTGTGCATTGTGATCAGCGAGTCTGAGACTCGATTCCGTCCCCTTACCACGTGATCAGCTGTCAGCCAATGACAGCTGATCATGTGATGTAAACAGAGCCAGTAAAAAAAAAAGCCGATCACCTGTGCCACCTCCCAGTGGCCCACAGTGCCACCTCCCAGTGGCCCACAGTGCCACCATTAGTGCCCACAGTGCCACTTGTTTGTGTCACCAGTGTTGCCTACAAGTGCCACCCTTCAGTTTCAACTACCAGTGCGCGTCGGTGCCATCTATCGGTACCTATCTGTGCCACTCATCAATGCCACCAATCAGTGGCCATCAGTGCCGCCTTATTTGTGCCTATTAGTGACCCCCAGTGCCGCCTCATCAGCGCATATCAATGAAGGAGAAAAATTACCTGTTTGTAAAAATGTATAACAAACTATGAAACTTTTTTTCCAAAATGTTCTATCTTTTTTGTTTGTTTTTAGCAAAAAAAAAAAAAAAACCCAGCAGTGATTAAATACCACCAAAAGAAAGCTCTATTTGTGTGTGCGTCAGCGCTGAAAGCTGAAAATTGGTCTGGGCAGGAGGAGGGGGGGGGGGGGGGTGTATAAGTGCCCAGTAAGGAAGTAGTTAAAGCGGAGTTCCACCCAAAAATGGAACTTCCGCTGAATCCCCTCCCCTCCCCCTTACATGCCACATTTGGCATGTCATTTTTTTTGGGGGGGGGGAGTGGGGGCTTCAGTAGGAGTGGGACTTCCTGTCCCACTTCCTGCTTCCGCCGAGGGGCTGGTAAGGCAATTAGGCCTAATCGCCTTACTGCAGCCCCTCCCTTTGGCGATCGTCTAGGACACTGACATGTCCTAGACGATCGCCTGTCCAATCAGCGGCGGACCGCGCCACGCGTATTCGCAGTGCGGCTCGCGCATGCGCAGTGGGTGCCCGGCCGTGAAGCCAAAGGCTGTCACGGCTGGGTGCCCACAGTTGCAATGAGGATGCCGGCCGGGGAGGGGGGAGAGGAGCGGAGCCCCGGTCGCCACGTCGCTGGAACGTGGAGAAGGTAAGTGTCTGTTTATTAAAAGCCAGCAGCTACACTTTTTGTAGCTGCTGACTTTTAATAAACATTACATTTGGGTAGAACACCCCTTTAAGGACTCTACAACTTTGCTACAGACTAAATACGATACACTGATTTGGGTTATTTTCACCAAAGAAATGTAGCAGAATACATTGGGGTCAATTCACAAAGAGAAACGTTATTGGTTTTCTTCAGTTGTTAAATTAGCACTCCTTATTTAACGCTAGCAAACATGGTATTCACGAAAGCTATAATCGTTATTTAACATAGTCGTTATGGTTTTCAACTGACTCTTTATCCAATCGTTATGCTAACTACTCAGACGTTATTATTAAGATTTGGGACGTTAAAATAACTCTTAAGATCGTTAAATAATGCTGGAGAGATGCATTCTGGGAGCAGAAGGGGAGGAAAACAGCTGCATGTGGAAAAGAGCAGATACAGAGAGAGAGCGAGACACAAGCAAGACACATGGAGATTGAGCATGTGATGTGCAAAACTTCTAGTGTGTGTTTTTCTAAAGCCATGTGTATTTCCTCATACAAAGAATAAATCATGGGAGATGATAATCGGAATTTAGCTATCACCTGGGTTTCAGAAAAGTCATCCAAAATAGTATGTGAACGGAATACACGTTTATAAATCTGAACATTCTAACATGTTCTTCTTCGCCTCTGGATAATTTTAAGTTCAAATAGAGCATGGTTCCATCTTGCCCAAAACTACTAAAAACTTCACTACACTACAAAAATCGCCAAAAGTTTCCTCTAACAACAAAATATCGCCTGGGATTTGTCATAACGCCACCCCGATTGCTTAACGATTGATAACTGTCAAAAAAATCTTTGTGAATTGCACTTCTGTACATATTTAACGATTTGACTCTTTAAAATAACGATTTGACTCTTTAATAAGGATCCACACCTTAAAATATCGGTTCTGTGTAGTGAAACGTTATTTGATGATTTTTCAAAGCGTTAAATCATTTAGTGAATTGAACTAGCTTCTATAACGTGCAAAATCGTTAAAATAACACCCGCAATCTGAAAATAAAGCTTTGTGAATTGACCCCATTTTGTTCTAAATTTATGAAGAACAATTATTTATTTGCAAAATTTTACAACAGAAACAGAACGACAGCTGAAATGTGGCCTGGGCAGGAAGAGGGAAAAATACCCTGTATTGAAGTGGTTAATTAAACAAGCTAAAGTTAGAAGCTGATTGGCTACCATGCAAAGCTGCACCAGATTTTTCTCTCTCCTGTATTAGTAAATCAACCCCTTTGTCTATTCTGTGCCCTCTATCTTTGTAAACCCAATTATTATTCTAATACAGAATCGGAGGGCCCTGCTCGTTGGAGATTACAATCTAGGATTATTGGCTCTTCTAAGCCTGCTGGGTATAGTTCATAGGCCATGCAGTGTATTATGGTTTGAGTTGGATGAGTCTGCACAAAAATTTACCAGGACTGTGAATTTTGTACCCACAGGATTCATCTCAAATCCATGGTAGCGGCAAATCAAACCTCATCCAGTAATAAATGCAAGACTTAGAAATCAAAGGGCCTGTAAATACTAAACAAATTGGTTTGTACGTGGTAGTTATAAAGGAAAAGAAAAATGTCCATCCACTAAGATCTGCCAGAAACTCAGCAGGTTAAATGTCTTGATTTAATTAGGGGCTTTCATAATAACACGTATCTGTTACAGTGCGATGGGGAATATGTTTGAGATAAATCAAAGAGATACTGGAACGAGCACTTAAGAATGTACTAATGCAGACATAAATTACAGGAAAACACATGCAGCAATAACCGTTCCAGGAACCTGAAATAACATTTCAAACAGGGTCAGAAGATTGTTGGACTTTGTACCCATGGAAAAAAAGCTATAAAGTATTTTACCCAGACACACTTAGGGGTGGGATATCAGATGCAAATCTGGCTGAGGGCAGGCACAAGATTGCTTTTAGAAGAGCCACGGTAATTTATAATACAAAAATGATTGCTGCTATGAATAATAATACATTTTATATATATGATTATGATATATGATTAGATTTGAACAGATTCATTTGCTCGTGTGTACGGGGCCTAAGAAGATTGCCAAGACCCTGAAACTGAGCTGCAGCACGGTGGCCGAGACCATAGCAGTTTAACAGGACAGGTTCCACTCAGAACAGGCCTCGTCATGATCAACCTAAAAAGTTGAGTGCAAGTGCTCAGCATTATATCCAGAGGGGTTGTCTTTGGGAAATAGATGTATGAGTGCTGCCAGCATTGCTGCAGAGGTTGAAGCGGTGGGGGGTCAGCCTGTCGTGGTCAGACCATACATTGCCTCAAATTGGTCTGCATGGCTGTCATCCCAGGAGGAAGCCTCTTCTAAAGATGATGCACCAGAAAGCCTGCAAACAGTTGGCTGAAGACAAGCAAACTAAGGACATGGATTACTGGAATCATGTCCTGTGGTCTGATGAGACCAAGATAAACGTATTTGGTTCAGATAGTATCAAACGTGTGTGGCGGCAACCAGGTGAGGAGTACAAAGACAAGTGTGTCTTGCCTACAGTCAAGCATGTTGTGGTAGTGTCATGGTCTGGGGCTGCATAAGTGCTGGCGGCACTGAGGAGCTACAGTTCATTGAGGGAACCATGAATGCCAACATGTACTGTAACATACTGAAGCAGACCATGAGCCCCTCCCTTTTGGAGACTGGGCTGCAGGGCAGTATTCCAACATAATGACCCCAAACACGCCTCCAAGATGACCACTGCCTTGCTAATGGTAAAGGTGGTGGACTGGCCAAGCATGTCTCCAGACCTAAACCCTATTAAGCATCTGTGGGGCATCTTCAATCAGAAGGTGGAGAAGCGCAAGATCTCTAACATCCCCCAGCTCCGTGATGTCATCATGGAGGAGTGGAAGAGGACTGTAAAGTGGCAGGATCTATCTGACTGGTGGTGGGATTATCACCTGTGTGTACCACGTTTCACAGTTAATCACTGTCAATTTGGGACATCAATTCCTAGTCTTGACAACAATCAAGTTTTCACCACATCACATATGGACTATACTTTTTCTTCTGTTTATACTGTATATTAGTCACCTGATTGTATTTGGTACTAGGGTACCATCATCATATTTAGCGCTACTATGTTTTTGTCTGTTATTTTACCGCTGTCCACTGTTTTTTTTGTAGCTGCTTATACCATATTTTGATTGCGTGCAATTATTTTGTTTTGAAATTAATAAGGCCTTGGCACCCACCCCTCTGTGTAATCTCAAGGTCCTGTGGGTCATCTAAAGCAAGGCCCCAGTGGTAGAAGCCTTCCCCTTAATCTCACTTTGTCCTATTGAAACCTCAGACTATGGGGAAGAGATGTGGAGCAGTCACTCCACTGACCCAATCGTGTGTGTAAAGTTCACCTTGAGCTTGAACCATTATGTTTTACATTTGTTACACATTTTGAAGACAGGACAGTTCTTGGCAATGACCAATCTCAAATTATATATGCACACTCTTGTGGACGAGGCCAGTAGATTGGTACACAATATGGAGTAAAGGCACACATAGACCAAGTGAAGTGACACTTATTTGGTTGATTAGAAATAACATAACATGTGTAGGACAACGGGAAGGTTCTTACTTGGCAGTCCCAACTAATATGGCATCAGAGTTTTTATACCACACGTGACATGGGTGTAATAGTTCTCATCAACATTGGCGTTACTTTAACACAGTCCCAGCACTAAAAATGTTACCTTGATCTTACTTGTGGTACCAGAACAACATCTGAGTGGAGGGGGTGGCTGAATGGCAGAGAAGTGATACAAGTCAATTTAGTAGACCATTAACCACTTAAGGACCCCCGCACGCCTATGTACATCCACAACATGGCTCGTACAGGCACAAGGGCGTAAATTTCCGTCCTCGCCTTTGTGCGGTTCGGGGGTCCCGTCGGGACCCCCCTCCGCGGCGTGCGGCGGTTCCCCTGGCTCTGGGAGCGATCGCCGACGAGCGGGCGGATGTCCGTGTTTTCCGCCCCCCCGCGATCGCTCCCAGCCAATGGGAGCGCTCCCCCTTCCTGTCAGTTCCTCCTCCTGTGTTTACACAGGAAGGAGGAAATGATGTCACCTCTCATCGCAGCGGTGTTTCCCACCGCTGCTGATGAGAGAAGACATCCACAGTAAGTGTGCACCAACACAACACTGACACACACACACACATAGGCACATTAACCCCTTGTGATCGCCCCCTCCCCCCTGTCACAGTGTCACTGAATGCAGTGATCTAATCACTGCATTTAGTGTCAGTGTGACAGGCAGTGTAAAAGTCAGTTAGTGTTAGGTTCAGGATAGCCCCCCACCCCCCCCCTAATAAAGTTTTAACCCCCTGATTACTGCCCTAGTTAACCCTTTCACTCCCTATTGCCAGCATCACTAAGCGATCATTTTTCTGATCGCTGTATTAGTGTCGCTGTTCCCGCTAGGTAGCTATTTTTTTTATTGCGATTTTTTTTTTTTTTTTTTGCTAAAGACATGTGGCTGAATTTTGGCCTAAATGTTTTACTAAAATTTAGTTTATTTGATTTTTTTTTATAACAAAAAGTAAAAAAATAGTGATTTTTTTCAAAATTGTCGCTCTATTTTAGTTTATAGCGCAAAAAATAAAAATCGCAGAGGCGATCAAATACCACCGAAAGAAAGCTCTATTTGTGGGAAGAAAAGGACGCAAATTTTGTTTGGGAGCCACGTCGCACGACCGCGCAATTGTCTGCTAAAGCGACGCAGCGCCGAATTGTAAAAACACCTTGGGTCATTTAGCAGCGTATGTGTCCGGGTCTTAAGTGGTTAAAAAGTTTCTTGTCCCAGCTCTGTTTAAAGTCACCAGATATTGGAGCCAGCAGAGGTAACCCTGCTCTGTCCCTCACCAGGAACCTCTCTTTACAAAGCTCCTCTCAACCTCCATTCCCCCTGTACAGTGGCCAGCCAAACGGCTACACCTACAGAGAGGAGGGTAAACTGCATCTGACTACACTCTTGGAACTAAGAGTCACCAGTAAGCCCATAACATGGCAATCTAGCAAACCATATAACGTGGGGAAATTGTCTCAGGGGTCTTTCACATGGGCGGACCGTTGAGGTCTGCCTAAAAAACTGACAGGCGGACCTAAACGGGCGCTCCGTGCTCCTCTATGGAGCCACGGATGTCATCGGTGACATGCCCGCTGACATCCGATCCGCCAAAGAGTGACGGAGGAAAACCCCATTTTCCATCTGTCTGGCGGATCGGGTGACGATGGACTTTACGGTCCATCGTCATCCGATCCCCCATAGGGGAGAGCGGCGCTCTGACAGGTCGGTCCCTGCACAGTGTGCAGAGACAGACCTGTCATCTGCCAGCTCAGCAGGGATCGCTCCGTCAAAGCGGAGCCCGAATACGGTCGGCCCAGTGTGAAAGAGCCCTAAGTGTAAATCTGATGAATAATATATTATTATTAATATTTGTAGTTTGTGGTTATATATGTACATGGGGTAGCAATTTTTTCATCACAAGGAATTTAACATTAAAATAATTAATTTCCCCCAGATTTCCATAAAAAAATGAAAAAAAATCATCATGTTATTGAAATACATTGAAGTCACAAGTTAAGGGCGTTTTTAAGGTGTCGCAGTCTTAAATAGCTCCTGAGGGTTATGGGATCTTCCTGTGATGTATCCTTGACCTGTTTTTTTATAAACACAGAGCTGCCCATTGTCAATGAGACTGAAAGACAGGGAAATCCAAGCTTTTGAGGTATTTCAAAAACAGGAGATGAAGGAAAGTTTTCCAATACAGACACTTGTCCCTGATATTCCACTCACTCTATAAAGATTTACTCCTACCTCCTGTGGAAAGGACAAGACGTGAGCAGAAAAATCCCCTATAGGACACAGATGGGAAAAAAAACCTAAAAAGGGTTTTAACATTCCTATACTCTAGCCAAAATGAACAATAACGTTTTGGCTTTAGATATACTTGAAGCCAAAGTTCTTCTTCTTTAATATGGCTTAGTGGTAAATGTTCCTTGCTGTGCTAAGCATTTGGAAAGGAGGGAACAGCATGGCCGGTAGCTGTGAGAATTTGTCTGTTGGACAAGTCATTTCTTGGATTTTAATGCGTAAGAAATGCACATGAGGGACCTGGTTTTATTTAGGTTGTGCTATAATGATGAACAGTGTGACATCGGCTTCCATTGGACTCTGTTACTTCATGGCACAAGTGTAGCGATTTCCAAGCTGCTCTCGGCATCAACAGCCAGGATTATTTCACGAAGTAATGTGGCGAATGATATTCCCAGTCCTGAGCGTGGAATGTTTCTGATCAGAAGTTTTCCACAAAATGTAGTTTTTATGAGAAATCTTTGAAGGGCAAATCCAACCAAACAACTATATGCATAGTTAAAACACACATAAATGAACATAGACAACATTGTTTTATCTATACTCTGAATGTAGATTGGAGTGGAATTATTTAAATGACTATTTAAATGACCAGCCCAGCAAAAGCCACTCTTGACCAGAGTGTATACAAATTATAATTCCTGAGTTTAGCGAAATTAAAGCATTAGCTTCTCAACACGATCAACTAGCACACAGCAGTGGGTACTCTCAGAGGAAAAAAATCCCAGAGGATTGTGGGATATCTAAAAACAGAGCAGAGGGCAGGGAGTTGGAAGTCCTTCTGAGCTTAAGCTTGTGAGCTCTCTAACAGACGTTGTTCAGCAAAGCAGTTAGGCCGCGTACACACGATCGAACATGTCCGCTGAAACTGGTCCGCGGACAAGTTTCAGCGGACATGTTCGATCGTGTGTACGGCCTATCGGACCGTTTTCCAGCGGACAAAAGCTTCTAAAGATGCTTAGAAACCTGTCCGCTGAAAACCTGTCCGTCGGACATGTTCGATGGTTAGTACACGAAATCAGCGGACAAAAATCCTGCCAGTGGTCAGAATCAAGTCAACGCATGCTTGGAAGCATTGAACTTCGTTTTTTCATCACGTCGTTGTGTTCTACGTCACCGCGTTCTGGTCCGAGGGGATTTTTGTCCGATGGTGTGTACGCACATCAGACCAACAGACAACTTCAGCCTGGTCCGATGAAAACAGTCCATCGGACAGGTTTCCTCGGACATGTCTCATCGTGTGTACGCGGCCTTGCAGTTAGACTGGTACACTTGAGAAAAGGATCCTATAGTGGAAAATAGAATTATGAATCTGCTATATGTCCTATTTACATAATAAAATAAAAAAATAGGCATGTTTTTTTTAAACTTGATCTTAATAAATACAGGAAGAAAAATTATACATTCCCATTTAAGTGAAACAATATAACATATATTTTAGTTATGGAACATACTCAGGTAGTCAAGATTAGGCACCTGACTTTCTTCTCGCACCTTCTGACTTGCACAATCTGGTCAGAGAAAGTGTTGGTTTCCCAGGTGACTTAAAAGGAAGATTTCTCTTGAATTGAGTAGTGTCCAGTGGCAATAGTAGCGGGAGAAGTAAGTGTTTACTATCTTCTGCAGGTAGAACTTTTTGGGCGTTTTTTCCTGATAGGGTAGTTTTTAAGCATTGGGCCAATCCATCTAAAAATTATGCTTATTTTCATCAAGAAAAATGTTGTTTGAGAAGGACAAGGTGCTCCAATTTTTCCACATGGTTTTACAGAAAACATAACAAACAAGTACAGAACAAAATAGCTTATAGTTAAGTGAAAGTGTGGTCCACAATCAACTTAATACAGACAGTTTTCTTTGGACTTATCAATTGAGTTTGAGAATAGAGTACAGTACATTCATTAAAGGATTCCCTTCATGGCAATAAAGTAAACTTGGTCCAGTTCTCAATATGGTACCATTCATACATAATGGAAAAAACAAATAGAAGGTACAGTTTTTATAAATTCAGTGAGCCATAATCTCCAAGGAGTTTGTGCATGACTATGGTAGGAGGTTGCAAGTGTAGGGTCATTGAACATATCGCGCCATATTTTCTTGCATTTTTGAAGGCCAACTGTACAGGTTTAAGTTAAACTCTCTAACTGTGTAGGATATTTTGCCTTCTATGTTTAGAGGTGTTGTGGGAGGTTGGAAGTTGACCAATATTGTACCATAGTTTTCCTGGCTAAGTACAAGTGACTGCTAGGTCTATCTGGGGATCATCAAGTAGTTTCAGAATATCCACATTTGAATCAGAAATGCAATGAGGATTACGTGAATGGATAATATTTAACACATTTTGCCAATATATCGGATCAGTTTTGGGCACCTCCAAAACATGTGAAGATCTCCCTGTCTCATGGTACACCTAGGGTATAACAGGGAGTCTACAGGAAATGCATTACATTCTTAGGGGAATATAGTACACCCAAAGTAGTCAGACATATATTTTAATTGCAGGATTGTGATATAACATGAATACTCTAACAGTGAGATATCGCCACTTGAATGTTTTCCTACCTGTTTTTGCATGACACTTCCAGTAATAGGGAATCATGTGTCTAATTCTGTTCTCTTCAATGTCACAGCATTGATACTTGACAATTTGTCAACCCAGGCCCCCAGTGCTTTCACATTGGAACAATGAAGTGTTTTCAGCTTTGTAAAGCTCCAATTTTTGACTTGGAGCTATCAGAGAGCCCCTACTTGTTTCCACAAGCCTATAGGTAATAGGAAAGTGAAGAAAAAAAAAATACAACAGCATGAGTGGGAACCACAGCATTTGTACAGAATTGGGAACTCAAGCACTAAGGTCTCACTAATAGAGTCCCCTAGAGATATAAGAAACTATTCGTTTTAGGTGGACTGACCTGTTAATGAACATTTTACTCACAAAACATAAGTATGTGCAGTGCCAAAATATTGGTTAGAAGAAAAAAGAATCCTGAAATATAACTTCCACCAGGCACAAGTGTTTGTGGCTAAACACGCTAAGCCAAATGGGGAAATAATGCTTATGAATGAGGGTCACATTTATATTTAACTTATTGGGAGCCAACTGCAGGATATTTATAGAGTGTAGGGAAGTCTCTTGTTGCACGAAGTCAAGCAGCCTTGCAGTTCCCATTGGCCCATAATTAGAGACATAACTTTCCTTCTGGCAATCACCATATTACCAGCCTGGGCTTGAATATGATTATAGGCTCTTGGGAACCTTGATGTTTTAGTAGAAAGATCAGTAATGTGGAAAAGTTCCTAGAATCTTTTATAATATATTCATTCATGACAGCTTTTCTGGAAAATGCTGTATTTACTTGATGACTACTGTCAGTATGAACATATACACAGGTGTAATGATTTTGTATCTTTTTAATCTTGGATCCTCAAATATTTTTGTATACGCAGGAAGAAAGTATGGGGAGATGAAACAATATGACCTTGCAGTTTTTTTCCAATTACATTTTTTTGGAAGGAGGCTGGCAATGGTAGGAAGCAAAGGGGTTTAATCACTTAAAATGTACCTTTTAGTACTGATCTGGCCCAGCATCGGGGGATCTTTTTTGAGGTAGGGGTGCACCCCCCTTTTTTTCTCTTTTCTATTGGCTATCCCTTTTTTCTTTACTCTTTTTCTTTTTCCTCTTATTGAATTTGCTATTGTTTGTTATTGTCTGATGGGTCCTTGAGACCAGTTGGTAATTCAGCTAAAAGGCCCCAAATCGGGTCTGATTTAGAATATGCTAGTTTTTTTTTTTTTTTATTATTTTTATTGAGATTTTTCAACAAGACATACAGACACAAACATGCCCCTCACGACCAACATGGTCATAACATTGACCTCTTACCTAACATAGGTAACTGCCTAACAAAACATGCCCCCCCAACCTCTCCCACCCCCCCTCTCTCCCGTAACCCTATAACTCAGTCCACTACCACATCTGGCGTTAGCACAAGCAAAAGGAGAGTCCTGTACTTGGGATCAGTACCATAGACAGTTATTAACATAAACATAGCATACAGTTCAGTAAATAGGACACACTCCCCGCCCACATCTCACCCCACCCTGTGACCGGTCTCAACAGGAGTCAGCATTGCTCCCCCTCCACCGCTGTAGCAAAGGCACACCCATCGGTGTTACATGCAAGGTAACTATGTCAGGAACGAGACCCCCTATTCAGCCTTACAATCTATCCTGCAGTGATGTCCGCGTTAAACCAAGCCCGCCAGACCTTATTAAACTTTTTCTCGCACCCCCTGGATATATAAGTTGCTTTGTACAGGGGCATCATTGAGTTCACCAGGCCCTTCCAGAACGCTAGCCCCGGGGGGGCAGGGGATTTCCACTTAAGTAGGATGGCCTTCCTCCCATAAAACAATAATATGTTCAGTAGTGTTCTAAGGGCCCTGGAGGGGACCACTTCATCCACTAAGCCCAGAAGACAGACCTGCACCGATAACGGAACAGGCACATGTAGGATATCCGTTAGGCAAGAAACCACCCCTTCCCAGAACACTTTTATTTGCGGGCATTCCCAGAAGATATGTTTAGCATCAGCCAGTGAGAAGGAGCACCTCCAGCATTCCGAGGAGACAGAGGGGAACAAAACAGAGAGTCTCGCCGGGGTGAAATAGATTTTGTGCAGAAATTTAAAATGTATCAATCTATCTCTCGCCGACACAAAGTGCCGAAAGGGACAGTCCCACATGTCGTCCCAATCCTCACTATCTATATCAGGGACCTCTCTCTCCCACCTCTCCCTACATTCAATTAGGGCCGCCGGGCTCTTTTTAAACATCTCTTTGTATGTAACCGATAAGGTCTTAGGAAGATCTTCCTCCATGAGCATGTCCTCGAGAGACGATCTGATGGATTCAATCGCCCTCTCCCGGAACTGAGCCTGGAAGGCACGACGAAGCTGAATGTACCTGAAAAAATAGGAGTTCGGGAGATCAAATCTAGCCTTAAGCTGGTCAAAGGTAAGCAACTCCCCATAGCTAGTTATGTCCTTGAGAAGCTTTATATCCTTAATTGCCCATACCACTGGATCCGAGTAAGAATAAAAATGAGGCAGTTTGGGATTCCCCCACAGCGGAGTCTGCGGCGAGAATCCCAAATAGTTGGGGCAGGCCAGGGCCACCGCCTCGTCCTACGCTCTGACAGTCGCCCGCATGGCCGACGTCAGCGGTAGGTCAGACCCCCCACCCCTATGAATAGCCAGTCTCAGAGTCTCTTAAGACCCCATGTGAGCTGCCTCCAGCACCGTGGCAGAGTCCCCATCATCAGTGGATAGCCACCTGTGAACAAAAACCATTTGGCCCGCGAGATAGTACTTTCTCCAATCCGGCAGAGCTAGCCCCCCCTGACCCCAGGGTTCCTGAAGCACCTTGAGCCCTATACGCGGCATTTTGGGGGCCCATAGAAAGGAACTAGTAATGCCGTCCAATTGTTTAAAAAAGGACTTAGGGATTCGCACTGGAGCGTGCCGTAAGAAATACAAGATTACCGGTAGAATTTTCATTTTAAGCAGGCTTATTCTTCCAATCAGTGAGAGCGGTAGTTTCTGCCACGCCTGTGCTTTTTGCCTAAAAAAGGATAATAGGGGGGTTAAATTAAGAGTCAAATAGTCTGCGCTGTTGGCCGTGATCCTAACCCCCAGGTAAGTGATGGACGAAACCCACTGCAGGGGCAAGTCTGGATCCGCTCCCCCCCTGGCCCCTTCATCCAATGGCAAAACCGAGGACTTGCCCCAGTTCACCTTCAGACCAGAAAAAATTGTGAAATCATTCAGAATCCGTAGGGCCGCCCGAAGCGAGGGACCAGGATCCTCAAGAAATAATAACATGTCATCAGCATATAATGCCAGACATTCCCGTATGGTGCCCACTCGAATAGCCCCTACTTCGGTAGACTTCCTAAGCGCCACAGCCAGGGGCTCCATGGTGAGGGCAAAAAGAAAAGGGGACAATGGGCACCCCTGTCTAGTTCCCCGACCCACTGAGAAGAAAGGGGAGACCGAGTGGCCTAGTCTAATTGCAGCTCTGGGGGCACTGTACAATAACGTTACCCATTGCCTAAAAACCAGACCAAACCCCATCCTCTCCAGAACTTGATGCATATACCCCCAATCAATCGAGTCAAATGCCTTTTCTATGTCGATTGACACAATAATCCTGGTACCCCCCTCAGGCCCGGGGAGCTGAAGATGTGTGAACAATCGCCGTAAATTCGTGTCCGTAGACTTTCCGGGCATGAACCCCGTCTGGTCAATGTCGACCAGGGAGGAGATCACCCCCACCAGCCGTGTGGCCAGAACCTTTGTCAGAATTTTTAGATCCACGTTCAGAAGGGCAATAGGTCTGTATGCAGAGCAGTCTAGCGGGTCTTTACCGGGCTTGGGCAGTAACACCATGTAGGCGTCTAGCATGGAGGCAGGAACCCTGTTCAACTTCAAACATTGAGCCAGGAGGGCATTTAATCTAGGGGCTATCTCCTCAGCAAAACATTTATAAAAGTCCGCCGGGAAACCATCCGGTCCCGGGGCTTTATGGGGGGGAAAGGCAAAAATGGCAGCCACTATTTCTTTGTTAGTAATGGGAGCATCCAGGGATTCTCGGTCACCGTCGGACAACCCCGGGAGGGCCAGGCCCCCCAAGAGGGCATCCAACTCAGTAGTGTCATAGCTCGGGACTGGCTTATAGAGATCAGAAAAGTATTCCTGGAAGACCCCCAGCACCTCAATGGGGTCGCTAACCAGGGCCCCTTCCTTATTCTTAATTGCGGGGATATTGGTGACCTGATTGTCTATCGCTACCAATCTTGCCAGCAACTTCCCATTCTTGTCCCCCTCTGAGAAAATCGATTCGGTTCTACGTCTAACCTCAGTGTGTGCCAGATCTGAGAAGTGCAGGGACAGAGAACGCCGAGCATCCATCATGGATAAATAGGAAGCATCAGAGGGGCTGCTGGCATGTCTCTCCGTCCACTCCTGTTCCGCCTCTTGTAGAATATGCTAGTTTAAAGTTGTAATACCCAAGGGAATAGTGTGTGCTGGTTATGTATTTGTACTCGTATTGACTTGTACTTGTACGTTGGTTCTCATGGCAATGACTAATGCTGTTTTCCTTTTGTATCCTTATTTGAAAACTTTTATAAAAATATTGGAAACCAAAAAAAATTAACCTTTAATTAAAATGGAATATCCATTTAATCACAGCCTAACACCCCTCCGATACAAATTGTTAAAAACTCTATTGAAAAATAAATGTAAACAGCCAAAAAATACTTGCCTCAAGCCAACTCCCAAATCTTCCATGACGGTTAACACCAAGAATTACAGTGAGTTTTTAAGCCTCGTACACACGATCGGACTTCGATTGGACTTTTCCGTGGATTTTTGTCTGAAGGGGCGTTGGCCATGAACTTGTTCTGCATACACACGGCAGAACATTTTCAGTCAACTTTCACCAAATCACGTGTTTTTTTTCAGCTCTTTACTGCCACCCTTTGGGCAACTTTCGCTATTGTTGGCTGATGTTTAGCATTAGTTCTGAGCATCCGTGTTTGTACTTTGGACTTTAGGACATTTGTTGTCAAAGTTTGAGAACATTCACAGCGAATATTTGTCCATTGAAAAACCAACAACAATTGTCCCATGAAGCATACAGGCGATCGGATTGTCCGATAAAACAGGTCCATCGGACCATTGTTGTCGAAGTCCGATCGTGTCCCTTTAGGCCTTATGCACGCTGGACGTTTTTTGACGTTTTTACAGCAGCTGTTTTTTGGCTGTAGACGTTTTTTTCTGCAGTCATTAAACTCTCCATTCACACATGTTATCAGCAGTTTTGGGCAGTGGTGTTTTCTTTCTCGTACATCACGGGACACAGAGCGGCATATTCATTACTATATGGGTTATATGGAGTACCTTCAGGTGTGGACACTGGCAATCTCAAACAAACAGGAAGTCCCTCCCTATATAACCCCCTCCCCTAGAGGGAGTCCCTCAGTTTTTTCGCCAGTGTCTTAGGTGTTGGTCACGGAATAGCTTTGCTCCACATCCTTGGGATTTAAGGGCGGGCTAACCGGATCTGTCCAAGGAGCCTCAGTGCCAAAGTGGACAGTACCCGGGCCCCAAACCGTGGGGTTTTGCCTATAATGCTCCTCTTTGGAGGGCTGGGCCCAGGACTTGGAGTTTGTAAAAACCATAAGTTCCTGTTTGCCAGGGTGCTATATAGGTCCAGGACAGTGGGTACCTTCATAGGACCCCAGGGCCTGAAGGTCTACTACGCTACCCACGGAGATGGGAGAAGATTGGACCGTTTTTGCAAAACGTCCTGCTGCATGGAGCAGGTAAGTGGGGAGCCTGCGGGACTTGGTTCGACAGCAGGCTCTCCAGGGGGATCTTAAGGGGGGTAGCCTGAGTATGCTCTGCATTGGAACCATGGTCACTATGTCTGATAGACAGGATGCCCTGAAATGTTTCCCCCCATAACTTGATCCCCCTACCTATCTATGTATGTTTGCTAGCTACCTGCTGCTCGCTGGTTGAAGATCTTTAAAAAAAAAAAAAAAAAAAAAAAAGATCTGTCTCTAGGCTAAAGGGACTCCTTAGGGGCCTGTGTTAGCCTTACCTTGCCGGGCTTCAAATCTGCCGCCTCCATCCTGCATTCCTGGGCTCCAGAGTGCGTCTCCTCCTGAGCTCTCCTCCCCCGACAGTCGCGCGCGCGTGCACGCGCGCATGCATATAGAAAATGTTCGCGCCGTTCGGGAGGGGGGGGAAGGGCGGGAGTGTGACTGCAGTGTAGAGTGGGCGCGCCTTTAATTGCTGTTATACACAGCAGGCGCGTTCTCAGCTCAGCTCAGTGCAGAGCTGAGCTGGAGAGAGAGAGGACGTATAGCTGGCAGCACAGTGACTCCCGGTGGCGAGAAGGGGTACTACATACTGGAGTCAGCTCCAATACTTTTTGTTAAGCCAAAATCCCCTTGGCAACAGGTTGAATGCTGGCAAACATGTTGGGGGTGGGGCTGTATGTGGTGAATAACATATAAAAGAGAAACATACTGAGCCCCACCGGTTTTGGGGCATTAGTGATCCTATTGTCCCCTAAACCTTATTTTTTTGTACTCCTGGCTATAACAGTCTGTTGTTGTAAGCGGAGTCCTTCGCTTTTGTATTATGGCTTCCAAGGGTTCAGGATCAAAAAAAAAAAAAGAGAAAAGGCAAAGACAAAGGGGTTCCTCCTCTGGTTCTGATAATATGCCAATACTTTCCCCACAGGTTATTCCTATAGGGGGTCACCCTGGATAAGCCATTAAGGGGGTCTGGTGCTGAGGCTGGCCCAGGTCGGCCCAACCCTGTGTTATCACAGAGGAGATGCTAGCCGTCACCCTAGGGGGGCTAGAGAAAAGAGGTTAACAGCTATGATCGCTGGCTCTTTTTCT
Organism: Rana kukunoris; assembly: GCA_029574335.1. NCBI lineage: Eukaryota > Metazoa > Chordata > Amphibia > Anura > Ranidae > Rana > Rana kukunoris. Next base: position 192,141,475 of record CM056055.1, read on the forward strand.
GGCAAGAAGCGGACTAGATCCCCATCGCCAAAAAGGGACAGAACCTAGAGGATCTACCACTGTAGAATCGTTTTCAGCCTCCCAGGCGGAGAGTCTGTGGGTCCAGTCTTTGACAGACATGGCCCGCTTGGCATTCAATTTGCCATTTCCAGAGCCTCAGGTTCCTGCGGTATCCTCTTTGGGTTCTTTTAAAAACGCCTTTAAGCAACGCAGCGTTTCTGGCCCATCCTCTGTTAGAGGAATTGGTTTTTCCAGGATTGGGACGACCGGACAGAGTTTTTTCTGCCGCCTAAAGCTGACGAGAGGGTAGTCTTTATGCACGTCTACCAGGAAATATTTGTGCTTGCAGGCACTCTTTCCCCTGACCAAGTGCTCTTTAAAAAGGGGGCCCGGATGGCTCAGTTGGTAGAGCATCGGACTTTTAATCTGAGGGTCCAGGGTTTCAGGTCCCGGTTCGGGCACTGCTTTTCAACTACCCGTGAGGTCCTTGAGGCCGCATCTCCCGGAGAGCGCCCGATCTCGTCTGATCTCGGAGGCTAAGCAGGGTCAGGCCTGGTTAATGCCTGGATGGGAGACCACCTGGAAGGTTTTCTGTTATTTACCCTATGGAAAAAAAAAAAAAAAAAAAGAAAAACATTTTTTCTAAGAAAGGGGGCGCTCCCAACTGTGGACGCAGCCATCTCATGGGTGAATAAATCATTAACTGGCCTAAGGGGAAACATACAAATGTTTAAGGTCCTGGTCAATAAACGTTTAGAGACACTTTTTCCAGCATCCTTGGCTACAGCCAGCAGGGGCTGCAATTGGAGTTTTGTCAGGCGTTAAAGAACCAGACAAAGCAGATGCTTAAGACATCTCTGCCCAATAGGCAGAGGAGTTATTGGATATTCCCAGAGCTCTGTGCTTTGCGGTAGAGGTTATAAAAAGACTCCATCCAGCAGGCGTCTCGTTGTCACTATTTTTAGTGCATATGAGAAGGCTCTTATGGTTGAAGAACTGGGCGGCCGAGCCCATGTAAAAGACTGCTGGCAGGTTTGCCCTTCCATGGAAAGATCTGGATAAATACATTCAGACTGTTTCAAGTGGCAAAAGTACCCTTTTACCAGTCAAAAGAAGTTCCGGGGTCCTGCGTTTAAAAGGCAGTTCCCCCCCCCTGTTCCGGGGCCCTCAAATTCCAGGCAGTACGGACCTCCTGCGCGATCAAACTTTTAAAATGGATCGCAAGGACAGGCCTCTGGGGATCGATCCCCGACAGAGGGGGTCCGATCATCTGTGGCCGCAGGCTACAGATTAGAATTTCTAAAAATTTCCTCCACAAGGAAGGCCTCAATGCGGGCGGCGTTGGTTCATCTGCTTACCAGGGCATAATGGTAGAGGTACCAGCCCAAGAACAGGGGCTAGGTTTCTATTCCAATCTGTTCGTCATACCAAGGCCCATCGGCGATGTCAGACCAATTTTGGACCTAAAAGGTTTAAATGCTTACCTAAGGGTTCGCTCTTTCCGGACAGAATCCGTTCGGTCAGCAGCCGCCACACTCTAGAAGGATCTAGCTTCTATAGACATAAAGGATGGTTACCTTCATGTACCAAGTCTTTCAGCCACATCAAATATTTTTGTTTTTACGCTTCGCAGTGATACAGCGTCACTTCCAATTCGTGGCGCCCCCCTTCGGGCTAGCTACGGCCCCCGGGTATTCACGAAGGTCCTTGCTCCAATTCTAGTCAGTCTAAAGGATCCAAGGGATCTCTGTCCTAGCATACCTGGACGACCTCTTAATCATAGATCACTCGCTTCCTTGGTGGAATGCGTAGTAACCCTCATGGTTCAGTACCTCGAGGGGTTCGGCTGAGTCCTAAACTGGGGAAAGATCAGCATGTCAACCTACAAAGCAGTTGGAATATCTCGGCATGAGATTAGACACAGAACAGAAGATGGGTGTTCCTGCCCCTGGTAAAGGTCGAGGCTATCAAAAGATTAATTCAGTTGGTTCTAAGCAAAAGAGAACCAACTATTCGCCTATGTATGCGATTACTAGGCAAACTAATGGCCATGTTCGAGGCGATACCACACGCTTCCACACTCGGGTCCTACAGACAGCAGCTCTAGCAGCCTTGGTTCTGCCCAGTGGTCTGGAAGGCTGGAGAGCGGTCTGGAACGGGTTCGCTCGCCAAGTAACTTGGGCAGAGGCGGAGAGGCAGCTGCCCATCAAGGTCTGGGAGATCAGAGCGGCTCGGCTAGCCCTCCTGGCATAGACATCCAGATTACAAGGGTCCTCGGTGAGAAGTCATTCAGACAATGCCACAGCGGTGGCATATATGTGAACCACCAAGGGGGAACCAAGAGTCAAGCCACCCAGAGTGAGAGGAACTGGGTTTTTCGGTGGGCAGAGGTTTATGTACCTTGCATATCGGCGACATTCATTCCCGAGGTGGACAACCTGCAGGCGTACTTCCTAAGTCGCCAAACCCTGTCGCCGGGGGAGTGGTCCCTGCATCAACAAGTTTTTTTTTCAGACAATCTGCCAGAAGTGGGGAGTGCCAGACGTTGGAGGTCATGGCATAAGGATTCAACAAGAAGCTAGACAGGTTCATGTCTCGAACGAGGGACCCTATGGCCTGCGGAACCGATGTGTTGGTTTGCCCTTGGCATCAATCATAGCTTCTATATGCATTTCCCCCGCTGCAGTTACTACCCCGCCTGTGGCGCAGGATCATAGCACAGGCCGGTTATCCTGGTAGCCCCAGCTTGGTACCGGAGGGCATGGTACTCACTAGTCCTGAAATTGGCAGCGGAAGGCCCTTGGACTCTTCCTCTATGGCCAGACCTACTCTCACAAGGCCCGATCCTCCACCCTGCATTACGGCGTCTAAAATTGACGGCCTCGCGGCTGAATCCCTGATTCTCAGGGGTAGAGGTCTGTCTAGGCAGGTAATCCCTACCCTCATTAAGGCTAGAAAGCCAGCCTCCAGAGTAATTTTGTTACAGGGTTTGGAGGGCCTACGTAGGCTGGTGTGAGGCTAAGAGATGGGTTTCCCGCAAGTATACCATTGATAGAGTATTACGTTTTCTCCAGCTAGGAGTGGATAAAGGCCTGGCATTAAGTACGATCTAGGGACAGATTTCAGCCTTATCAGTGTGGTTTCAGAGGCCGCTGGCCGCCCACTCGCTGGTTAAGATCTTCGTACAGGGAGTCTTACGTGTTAATCCTCCGGTCAAATCACCACTTTGTCCATGGGACTTAAATCTTGTTCTGTCATCTCTACAGAAACAACCCCTTGAGCCGTTGGCTGAGGTACCTTTGGTTTTACTGACTAGAAAGTCGGTATTTCTGATCACCATAGTTTCGGCCAGGAGAGTATCGGAATTGGCAGCCTTATCTTGTAAGGAACCATATCTCATTTTGCATAAGGATAGGGCGGGGTTCCGTCCTCATCCTTCCTTTCTACCAAAGGTTATATCCAGTTTCCACCTGAACCAGGATGTGGTACTTCCATCCTTCTTCCAAAACCCACCTCTAGAAAGGAGGGGTTGCTGCATACGTTGGATATTGTCAGGGCCATAAGGGCCTATCTTAAAGCTACAGAGAAGGTTCGGAAAACAGATGTGGTGTTCGTTTTACCGGAAGGGCCCAAGATGGGTCAGGCAGCCGCTTGATCCACCATCGCAAGATGGATTAAACAATTAATTGTTCGGGCCTGCGGTTTGAAGAGGTGCCTCCTCCTTTGTCGGTAAAGGCCCATTCTACCAGGGCCATGGGCACCTCCTGGGCAGCACATCATCAGATCTCTATGGCTCGAATATGCAAGGCAGCAACGTGGTCATCAGTCCACACGTTTACAAAATTTTATCAATTGGACGTAAGAAGGAATGCGGATACAGCCTTTGGGCAGTCAGTACTACAGGCCGCGATTCAAGCTCCTCAGGATCTGAGGGGGCTCCCTTGATTTGATTTGAGATTTACATTTCTCGTTTAAGTTGGATTTACTAGTATTTGAGTATACCTCTAAATTAAATCCTTCTTTGGAAGATGTCTCCCTCCCCTCATTAAAGCATTGCTTTCGGACATCCCATATAGTAATGAATATGCCGCTCTGTGTCCCGTGATGTACGAGAAAGAAAAAGGGATTTTTAAATACAGCTTACCTGTAAAATCCTTTTCTTGGAGTACATCACGGGACACAGAGCTCCCACCCCTCTTTTTGGGAACATTTTGGGAGGCATACTGCTTGCTACAAAACTGAGGGACTCCCTCTAGGGGAGGGGGTTATATAGGGAGGGACTTCCTGTTTGTTTGAGATTGCCAGTGTCCACACCTGAAGGTACTCCATATAACCCATATAGTAATGAATATGCCGCTCTGTGTCCCGTGATGTACTCCAAGAAAAGGATTTTACAGGTAAGCTGTATTTAAAAATCCCTTTTTTGAGCAGTAAAAAACAAAACTAGTGGGTTCTGAGAGACCTTTTTTGGCTGTAAAAATGCTCAAACGATGATAAACGTCGCTAAATGCTCAAAAACTTTGCTCACCAGCGTTTTCTAACATTTTTGATCCATTGAAAAAATAAATCTTCTTAAAAAAAAAAAAAAAGAAAAACGCTAAAAACTGCTATTGCAAAAACTTTGAAAAACTCACTGCAAACATACTGCCATTTTTATAATGTTATTTTAATGTCCAGTGTGCATGAGGCCTTGGTCTTCCAACTGTTGTCTCCAGAAGGAGTGCAAGTGTGCATTTTGTTAAAAAATATGTGCGTATCTAGTTTTGTGTGTGTTGTGTGGCATTGGCAGCCCATTAATACAATGCACTAGTGTCATTAGACCCTTGGTATGAGTGTCACAAGGAGGGTTAGGGTGAGTATTACAAGGGGTGTAAGTGCTAAAGTGGATGTAAACCCAGTTTGATGTCACAATGTAGAGTATAAGATTTCCTATCATCTGTGCCCAGTCTTGTTACACAGAGTTAATCCAGCTCCGATCAATCCTCTTTTATTGTTCAGTGAAAATCAGCACTCACAGATACAAACCTGTCTAAATAAAAAATTAGGAGGTTTGGGCCAGATTCACAGAGCGATTACGCCGGCGTAACAGGTGATGCGCGGCATAAGTCTAAATTTGCGCATGCGTTTCGATACTCCGCATCCCCAAAACGAGATACGCAAGAAATCTACTTTTTTTTGTCTAGCGTAATTTCGTTAGACAGGCGCATCCGTCCGCGCAAAACTGCGCTAGACACACCATTGACTTGCTATTCAAATATGCTAATGAGGGAGTTACGGGGATCCACAAAAGAACGTTGGTGCAGGCTACGCGCTGTGCGCTACAGCTGCACGGCCTGTCTAAAATTAGACCATATAAAAGGTGGTATAAAATTAGACAATTCGTCTACATGTCAGAGAAAGCAACACTGTTAGTGAGGAGCTGAGCAGTCACACGTGTTGCCCAACAATCTGTATGCCAACATGCCAGGGACATCCGTGCTCATAGCTATACTACTGACTTTAGATGAGCAAAGAAGGAGGAGGGCACGGGAGAGGATTATTTTTTTTTTTTTTTTACAAAAAAAATTTCTTTGCTTTAAGAAACATTTTTACAAAAAATATACAGTGCGGAAAATAAGTATTTGAACGCCCTGCTATTTTGCAAGTTCTCCCACTTGGAAATCATGGAGGGGTCTGAAATTGTCATCGTAGGTGCATGTCCACTGTGAGAGACATAATCAAAAAAAAGAATTCTGACCCTCAAAGACCTGTTAGTCTGCCTTTAAAATGTCCACCTCCACTCCATTTATTATCCTAAATTAGATGCACCTGTTTGAGGTCATTAGCTGCATAAAGACACCTGTCCACCCCATACAATCAGTTAGGCCTCGTACACACGATCGGACATATCCGATGAAAACGGTCCGCGGACCATTTCCATCGGATATGTCCGATCTGGAGTTTGATCCGATGGCGTGTACACACCATCGGATCAAATTCCCCGCCGGCGGACGGCGCGGTGACGTGTCGGTGACGCGGCGGTGATGTTGACGCCGCCACGTCACCGCACCAGGAAGTAAAACACTTCCGCGCATGCGCCGAATCCATTCGGCGGCGGCGGTGCGGGACGACATGTCTGCTGGTAAGTGTACTAACCAGCAGACATGTCGGGCGGACAGATTCCCACCGGATAGATTTCAAAGCATGCTTTGAAATCTGTCGGGTGGACAAATCTGTCCGCTAGCCCATACACACGATCGGAGATGTCTGCTGAAACGGTCCATCGGACCGTTTTCAGCGGACATATCCCCTCGTGTGTACGAGGCCTAAGAATCCAACTACTAACATGGCCAAGACCAAAGAGCTGTCCAAAGACACTAGAGACAAAATTGTACACCTCCGCAAGGCTGGAAAGGGCTACGGTGAAATTGCCAAGCAGCTTGGTGAAAAAAGGTCCACTGTTGGAACAATCATTAGAAAATGGAAGAAGCTAAACATGACTGTCAATCTCCCTCGGACTGGGGCTCCATGCAAAATCTCACCTCGTGGGGTCTCAATGATCCTAAGAAAGGTGAGAAATCAGCCCAGGACTACACGGGAGGAGCTGGTCAATGACCTGAAAAGAGCTGGGAACACCGTTTCCAAGGTTACTGTTGGTAATACACTAAGACGTCATGGTTTGAAATCATGCATGGCACGGAAGGTTCCCCTGCTTAAACCAGCACATGTCAAGGCCCGTTTTTTTTCCATTTTTTTTCCTCAGTTTAGGCCGATACGTATTCTTCTACGTATTTTTGGTAAAAAAAATTGCAATAAGCGTTTATCGGTTGGTTTTCGCAACATTTATAGCGTTTACAAAATAAGGGATAGTTTTATTGCATTTTTATAATTTTTTTTTTTTTACTACTAATAGCGGCGATCAGCGATTTTTTTCGTGACTGCGACAATATGGCGGACACTTCGGACAATTTTGACACATTTTTGGGACAATTGTCATTTTCACAATAAAAAATGCATTTAAATTGCATTGTTTACTGTGGAAATGACAGTTGCAGTTTGGGAGTTAACCACAGGTGGCGCTGTAGGGGATGTGTGACCTATGTGTTGTGTTTACAACTGTAAGGGAGTGTGGCTGTAGGTGTGACGTCATCAATCGCGTCCCCCTATTACAGGGATGACGCGATCGATGCTACGGCCACAGAGAAGCACGGGGAAGCCGTGTTTACACACGGCTCTCCCCGTTCTTCCGCTCCAGGGACGGATCGCCGCACTGCAGCGGCGATCGGGTCCGCGAATCCCGCGGTCCCGGAGCTTCGGACCGGGTCACTGGCGCGCGACCCACGGCTGGGTACTAAAATCAACGTATATATACGTTGATGTGCCCAGCCGTGCCATTCTGCCGACATAAATGTGCAGTAGGCGGTCCTTAAGTGGTTAAGGAGAGGATGACCGGGGCCATGTATTGCGAGATTTTGGGCAACAACCTCCTTCCCTCAGTTAGAGCTTTGAAGATGGGTCGAGGCTGGGTCTTCCAACATGACAATGACCCGAAGCACACAGCCAGGATAACCAAGGAGTGGCTCTGTAAGAAGCATATCAAGGTTCTGGCGTGGCCTAGCCAGTCTCCAGACCTAAACCCAATAGAGAATCTTTGGAGGGAGCTCAAACTCTGTGTTTCTCATCGACAGCCCAGAAACCTGACTGATCTAGAGAAGATCTGTGTGGAGGAGTGGGCCAAAATCCCTCCTCCAGTGTGTGCAAACCTGGTGAAAAACTACAAGAAACGTTTGACCTCTGTAATTGCAAACAAAGGCTACTGTACCAAATATTAACATTGATTTTCTCAGGTGTTCAAATACTTATTTGCAGCTGTATCATACAAATAAATAGTTAAAAAAATCATACATTGTGATTTCTGGAATTTTTTTTTTGATTATGTCTCTCACAGTGGACATGCACCTACGATGACAATTTCAGACCCCTCCATGATTTCCAAGTGGGAGAACTTGCAAAATAGCAGGGTGTTCAAATACTTATTTTCCGCACTGTACATACATATATACATCAATGTGAAAAATAAACAGAAAAAGCAAACACTATAAACATATAGGGGTCAATTCACAAAGCTTTATTTTCAGATTGCGAGTGTTATTTTAACGATTTTGCACGTTATTGAAGCTAGTTCAATTCACTAAACGATTTAACGCTCTGAAAAATCATCAAATAACGTTTCCCTACACAGAAACGATATTTTAAGGTGTGGATCCTTATTAAAGAGTCAAATCGTTATTTTAAAGATTCAAATCGTTATTTTAAAGATTCAAATCGTTATTTTAAAGATTCAAATCGTTAAATATGTACAGAAGTGCAATTCACAAAGATTTTTTGGACAGTTATCAATCGTTAAGCAATCGTTAAATTAACACCTCCCTCAGGGTGGCGTTATGACATTTCCCAGGCGATATTTTGTTGTTAGAGGAAGCTTTTGGCGATTTTTGTAGTGTAGTGTAGTGTTGGGCAAGCTAGAACCGTGCTCTATTTGAACTTAAAATTATCCAGAGGTGAAGAAGAACACGTTAGAATGTTGTTCAGATTTATAAATGTGTATTCCGTTCACATACTATTTTGGATGACTTTTCTGAAACCCAGGTGATAGCTAAATTCCGATTATCATCTCCCATGATTTATTCTCTGTATGAGGAAATACACATGGCTTTAGAAAAGCACACACTAGAAGTTTTGCACATCACATGCTCAATCTCCATGTGTATTGCTTGTGTCTCCCTCTCTCTCTCTGTATCTGCTCTTTTCCACATGCAGCTGTTCTCCTCCCCTTCTGCTCCCAGAATGCATCCCTCTAGCATTATTTAACGATCTTAAGAGTTATTTTAACGTCCCGAATGTTAATAATAACGTCTGAGTAGTTAGAATAACGTTTGGATAAAGAGTCAGTTGAAAACCATAACGACTGTGTTAAATAACGATTATAGCTTTCGTGAATACCATGTTTGCTAGCGTTAAATAAGGAGTGCTAATTTAACACCTGAAGAAAACCAATAACGTTTCTCTTTGTGAATTGACCCCATAGGGCCAGATTCAGGTAGTCCAGAGCATCTTTGCTCTGGAGTAACGCTTCTCATTTGCGTTGCGCTGCAGAAATTTTAGGAGCAAGTGCTGTCATTCACGAAGCACTTGCTCCTAAAGTTGCGGCAGCGCATCGCAAATGAGCCGGCGGAATTCAAATTGGGCGGGTACGGGGCGTGTAGTATGCTAACTAAGCGCGATCTAGCCGCCAACGTACTGCGCATGCGTCGAGTGTCAAAACATCCCCGTGCGCATGCTCCAAAATCTGTGAATGAACGTCAATGACGTCACATTCCCATTCATGACCGTTTTACGCAAGCGACGTTTTTTTTTTTTTTCCGACGCGATGACGACGCCTATACCTAACATAGGATATTCCAACCCCATGTAGGTATAACTATGCGCCGCGTATCCCGTCCGGAAACGTCGTAACGTCACTGCGTCGCGCCGGAATGCGATCGTGAATTGCCGATTTCCGCTCATTAACATATTTTTTGAGCGGAAATCGGCGGGAACGCCCCCGGCGCCATTTTTAAGTTGAAGTAACGATGCGATGGCGAAACTCAGTTACGCTGCTCGCATCGGAGCTTCAACCCGGCGTTTCTTGTTTTCTGGTTACAGAAAACAGAAACGCCGGCTCAAAGTCACAGTTAGGCTGGCGGATCACTGGATCCGCCAGCCTAACTGTTCCTGAATCAGCTTGATTTTGCTGAAGACTGGTTCTCCTAGTTGGTAAATGGCTCCAAACACTGCACAGCACAGCAAGCACAGCAGTCACTCAATCACTGACTATGTAGCCACGCTACATAATCAGTGATTGAGTGACTGCTGTGCTTGCTGTGCTTGCTGTGCTGTGCAGTGTTTGGAGCCATTTACCAACTAGGAGAACCAGTCTTCAGCAAAATCAAGCTGCCAAGTGGTGAGATTGTTTTGTTTGATCGTGGGTCCGCCGTGGCCAAGTGCTATACCTTGTTTGATCGTGGGTCCGCCGTGGCCAAGTGCTATACCTTGCAAAGATATCTGTAGGATGACGGTGACTGCTGTGATACATTGCTCATATTTTGAGCTTGTTTGTGAGTTTAACCTTTGGATTTGTTTTTTGGTGTGCTATTAAAACTGCTTGACGATATCACACTATTGTACAATTTTTTCTTTTTCCTACACGTTGAAATAATTTGGAGCACTACATAGGATCCCACATGATCTTTGGAAGATCCCTTATGGTGATTACAAGCTTATCTGCCTAGGTACGCGAGTGCTGAGGCAATTAGTTCTGGTGAGTGACCATTCTGATGGGTGGTGGAAGCACTGTTCACTTTTTGGTGTGGTGGAAGACCTCTGAAGATTTTTGGATCACTTTTTATGGACTATTGTCTTATTGTCACGGATTGATTTTTTACACTCACATTTATATCATCAGTTTTATTCACTGTGAGCTGTTCTGAAACACCTTAGGAGAATTTCACTATTTTTCACAGCGCTGTTTAATGGATTAACACATTATAGTGTTTGCTTTTTCTGTTTATTTTTCACATTTATGCAATTTTGAAACAGCAGCTAGGTTCCGTACTCACCTATCTCCTTGTGCGCAGCGGTGGGTGATTAGATAGGGAGCGCATTGTTTAGATCACTCATTTTCCTCATATATACATCAATACATACAAATTCCAAACACGGTCTCACTATCTTTCAATAGCCCTTTTAAACCTTGATGGATATAATAATCTAATCTGATACAAGCCCCTCACTCTTCACTCACGATATATCACACACGCATAGACATCTTTGGCATGAGTGATTCTGAGGTGTCTCGCATCTTCAGATTCACCCCTCATGCCATCCTGGAATTAACCACAACCCTGCAGGAGCCCAACACCAGCCCAACACATGACACCACCCATGACACCCATGACAGCTACATATACAATCATACCCCTTTCCCCACAGATTTCGAACAGAACATGTATGGGGCCAGCTGGCTGGTTGGTGAGTGACATGGGTGTCAGGCATGACTGTCCCCCCCCCCCCATGATGCTGAAATCACAAGGGGCACATGCACTACTAACATCCTCCCGTCTTATGTCTTATCCCTTCAGGGTGACTCTGCATATGCACTGGGACCCCATCTCATGACTCCTATACGGAACCCCCTTAACCAAGTCTACCCCGTCTTCTGAGGGAAGAACAGCCAGGAGACAGCTCACATTAGGCATCTTTGCACGTTAAACACACACATTAATCATGGCACGATGAGAATGCATGCATGCACACCACTGTGGTGCCTAGCACAGACACATCACATCCTCATCACATTGGATTGGCACAAGCCCACCATGCAGGACTTGTGAGCTGCAACGCCATGCCACGGCTCCAATTATGTCACTGTACATTCATACACCATTCACACGGACCTGGGGATCACTTCTCCACCACAAATGAGGGTGACACCCCTTTTCTGGCAGGAATGTCACCCCCACATTCCCAAATCATACACAAACAGAACCAAAAAAAAAAAAAAAATTGACCAGCAAAAATAAAAAATGCCCAGCAAAAATATAATTTAAACAAAATAACAAAGAAAACACATAAAAGACAAAAATCACTCTGCAAAACAGTCCCCAAATATCTCAAAGACACGTCACAAACAAACGCTAATAAACAACAGAACAAAAGCACCTTGCTGTATAGGGAGGGATACAAAGGGATGTACTTTTGCAAAGGAAGTGCGTTTGTCTCTGTCTATTTATGCTGTTTGCGTAGTTCACTAATTTGCCCTAGTCCACTTCCAATTTCACTGATTGCGCCGCTCCCGAGTTGTGAGCATGCGCACAGAGGTGCTGACCATGGTCTGCTTCAAGCGCGCATGCGCGAGCCGGCCGGCCCTTCATTTGCATGGGGTCACGGCTCATTTCAATGTAACACGCCCACGTCCTTCCCAATTTGTATTACTCCGCCTTGCCCCTCTGATTTCTGCGTAAAACCGACGAGAATAGGGTGATTGCGCCGCTACATTGCGCCAGTCTAACATAAAGGCGGTGCACTACGCCAGTCCAATAATGCGCAGATGTACCTGAATCTGGCCCTTGTTTTTAATAAAATAGACAGGGAAGCTCATTTCTTAAAAAAAAAAATATATATATATGGATCCCACAAGGTACTGATTCCTCTTGTGTGTTCTATCCAGCCTCTATGCAATAGAAGCCTCCCAAGAGATGTCTATATACACAAACCATATCAACTACCACTTTATCTGTGATGGACCTACTTAGAAGACCCATCTAAATGTCTTCTTGTACTGCTAATTCTTCACATCTGATCTGAACTTTGGAAGTTCCTAGTTTAACAAGCTTGAGCTGATTGTAACCGTATAAGTGCACTTGCATAGACAGAGTATTGTCAATGATATTTTATTATTTTTGCATATACAAATTTTCAGTACAAGCTTTTTGGGTATGCCCCCCTTCTTCAAGATCTGAGCAGTACTCAGGGAGGATCTTGAAGAAGGTGACATACCCTGAAAGCTTGTCCTGAAAAATTGTATGTTAGCACAAATAAAAAAATTATTACGTACTCAATTGTTTCTAGTTTAACAAGAGATGAATAAGTCTGCTATCATGTAGGCCAGAGGTTGGCAACCTAAGGCCCATGGGCCACCCCCAGCCTGCCGCCGCTAAATGTCTGGCCCCTCAGTGCACTTGATGGATTGACGTGCACCCGACCCGTGGACATTTTATGTAGGGCCCGTGGTTGGCTTTCTTTGGATAAAATCCGAGGCGGTTAAAAATCCCCCCCCCCCCCCCGTGGCTCACTCAAGCTCTTCCATTCCACCGGGAGGCTCGAGTGACGAGCTAGACGGTCCACCGGCTGGCTGGGGAACCAAACTAAGACAGAACCGGCTTCGATCGGTAATCCAGAAGCGATGTTATGACATCACTTCTGGTTTACAGAAGACATAAAGGCGTCAGATTTAAAACAAATGACAGCATTCAAAATTGCCAAACTTGTTGTTTTGAAGGTGCAAAAGAGGGATTTTGGGATCTTATAGACCCCAGAGCTCTCCATAAAAAGTCACTGCTTATTACTGTCACAAAGGATGTTTACATTTCTTGTTGTGACAGCAATAAAAGTGATCAGAAAAAAAATTAAATAAATGAAGGGACAGCGTACAAAATAAAATAATAATTATTTTTGAAAGCACCCCTCCATGCTCACGTACAGCGTAAGTCTTGCCCGCAAATGTAAACCGGGTTTAACCACACATTTTGAGGTATTGCCGCAATCATTGGAGCAAGAGCAAAAATTCTATTACAAAACCTCCTCTCTATCTCTAAACTGGTAACTTGTAGAAATTTTTAAAGCGTTGCCTATTGGAGATTTTTAAGTACCGTAGTCTGTCGCCATTCCACCAGTGTCTGCAATTTTAAGTCATGACATGTTGGGTATCTTATTATTATCTTCATTTATAAGCAGGTGAATGCTACCCTTCATCCATTCAATAATGCCCTGTACACACGATTTTTTTGTCTGATGAAAACGAACCGATGGATGTGTTCATCAGATATCCGATTAAGCGGACTTCACCATCGGTTAAAAATCCGATCGTGTCCAACTCGGTGACGTAAAACACAACAACGTGCTGAGAAAAATTAAGTTCAATGCTTTCGAGCATGCGTCGACTTGATTCTGAGCATACGTGTATTTTTGACCGATGGATTTCCCCACAGACGATCAGTTTTATAACCATACGAAAAATTTTAAACAGGTTCTATTTTTTTTTTCACTGATGGGGGGGGGGGGGGGACTGATGGGGGCCCACACACGATCGGTTCGTCCGATGAAAACGGTCTATCGGTCCGTTTTCATCAGACGAACCGATCATGTGTACAGGGCATTAGTGTAAAAAAGGTTGCTGACATTCCACATGGCTGGCTTTGCTAAGAGAACAAGAGAGAAACAGACAACAATTTCTAAACCACCATGTTTCATAGCACTAGGGATGTTTTACTCTTTGCATTAGAATGTTTTACAGTTGCAATGAAATCATTTATACTTTGCAGTAGTCAGATTCCCTTACGGGGGCTTATTGGGCTTGTAGAAACAGAGAATGTTTTTCTTTTCCTTTCAACGCATTCAGTTGTTGGAATGGGCTGGAGGTAACAGTAACAGTATATATCACAGTTGTTTACAGGGGTAATCATACTTGTGATTTATCATAGCCATATACCATAGCATACTTTTTGAAGTTATGCCACCACCGCTTAGAATGGAATTTTTTTTTCTGTGAACAGTTTCTAAAACACACTCTTGTAAATCCCTACCAATATGAAATGATGTGCTTTACAGAACTTCCACCCATTATTTATCATTCATGATTCACCATGATTTAGGGTGGTGCATTGGCCAATTAAAAAAAAAAAAAGATCGCAAAAAATAAAATTCAAAAATGATTTGTTTAATTAAATCCAGAGATTCAGAGAAATAAATCTAACATTTACAACACCAAAAACCCGCATTCCAAGCTCATTCATATCTGTGTATAATTATGAATATTGGGTTTTTGGTATGCAGTAAAAGTGAAACCATGGTAGTTTGGGCATATGTTTTTACATGTTTTTAAATCTTTTTCATGGATTTACAAGTTTTCAAAATAGGTCGCACAGTGGAAAATGATTGCTTTAAAGTGGAAATAAACCCTCCTATCCTCTTCAGCCAAGGAAGCTGCCACCTTAGCTTGAAGTAAATTCAAAATACTAACTACTTACAAAGCCATCCACACTTTAGCCCCCAGCTACATCACTAGCCTAGTCTCTTAATACCAACCCACATGTTCTCCCCTCGTTCCTCTCAAGACCTCCTGCTCTTTAGCACCCTTGTCACCTCCTCACATGCTCACCTCCAGGACTTTTCCAGAGCCTCTCCAATCCTATGGAATGACTTAACCCAATCTGTCTATCTTTCTCCTACTTTATTAGCTTTTAGAAAATGTAGACGATCCCTGAAAACCCTCCTCTACAGAGAATCCTATCCTATCCACACCTAACTGTATTTTCATTTTCTCCATCAGCTTACCCCCCACAGTTATTACCTTTTGTTCCACTTGACCCCCCCTTGTAGATTGTAAGCTCTAACGAGCAGCCGGTTTACTTGGCTGCCAATGGTGCCGGCGATCTGAATACTTTCAAGTGCAAAGGAGGGATCGGGGGTCTTTTAGACCCCTGTTCCCTCCATAAAGAGTACCTTTTTTTTTTTTTTAAAAAGACAATTTTATATTATAAAAATAAATAAGTTTTTTTTTTTTTTTTAAAGCGTCCCTGTCCCCGCGAGCTTGCGCAGCAAAGAAAACTCACACGGAAGTGTAAATGGTGTACAAATCACACATGTGAGGTATTGCTGCGATTATCAGAGCGAGAACAATAATTCTAGCCATAGACCTCCTCTGTAACTCTAACCTGGTAACCGTAAAAAATAAATAAAAATTTAAAGCGTCGTCTATGGAGATTTTTAGGTACCGTAGTTTGTTACTATTCCACGAGTGTGCACAATTATAAAGCATGACATGTTTGGTATCTGTTTACTCGCCGTAACATCATCTTTCACATTATACCAAAAAATTGGGAAAACTTTACTTTTTCATTTTTTTTTAATTTTTATTCATGCATATGTCTTTTTCCCAAAAAAGTTGCGTTAAAACACAGCTTCACAAATACCGTGTGACACAAAATATCGCCATTTTATTCTCTAGATTCTCTACTAAAAAATATATATATATTGGGCAGTGTAGGAGCGCTGTATAGTCAGCGCTTCTGAAGCGCCTCCTCCAGGCAGTCCTGGAAACAATCCCTAGGACACCTATTTAATCCCTTGATAGCCCCTAGCGTTAACCCCTTCCCTGCCAGTGACAGTTCTACAGTAATCAGCGGCTATTTTTAGCTCTGATCACTGTATAAATGTCACCGGTCCCAAAAAAGTCTAAAAGTGTCCAATCTGTCCGCCGCAATGTTGCAGTTCCAATTAAAAAAGATCGCCGCCATTACTAGTGAAAAAAAATAATAATAATGCCATAAATCTATCACCTGTTTTGTAGACGCTATAACTTTTGTGCAAACCAATCAATATATGTTTATTGCGTTTTTTTTTTTTTTTGAAGAATACATATCGGCCTAAACCGAATTATTATTATTTTTTTTTTAAGAAAATTGGGGGTATTTATTATAGCAGACTGTTATTTTGCTTATAGCGCAAAAAAAAATTAAAAACGCAGAGGTGATCAAATACCAGCAAAAGAAAGCTCTATTTGTGGGGAAAAAAGGACATACATTTTGTTAGGGTGCAGCATTGCACGACCGCGCAATTGTCAGTTAAAGTGACACAGTACTGTATCGCAAAAAATGGGCTGGTCAGGAAGTGGGTGAATCCTTCTCAGGCTGAAGTGGTTAAAGTAGTGCATGCACTACCCCATGCACTAACCTTTGGTGTGCTCCAGCATGACTCGGACCATTCAAATTGAATGGGCTCAAAACACATCTACTGCACCACAGGTGAATCGCACTTCCTTTTCCTTGTGTGAACCAACCCTAATGCCGCTTACAGACGATTGGATATTCCGACAACAAAACCTTGGATTTTTTTCCGACGGATATTGGCTCAAATTTGTCTTGCATACACACGGTCACACAAATGTTTTTGGAAATTCTGAACGTCAAGAACGTGGTGACGTACAAGACGTAAAACGAGCTGAGAACAATGAAGTTCAATAGACAGTGCGGCTCTTCTGCTTGATTACGAGAATGCGTGGAATTTTGTGCGTCGGAATTGTGTACAAAACTTGTCGGAAAATTTGAAAACCAGTTAACAAAATTTTTGTTGTCGGAAAAATTCTGACTGCAAATGTCCAATGGAGCCTATTGAACAACAGAAGTGATTGGTCGTTTTATTTGCTGCTTATATAATGGCTCCCTTCCTGCACAGAAAAGTGCTGATCGCCTGACTTCAAGAACAAATGTATTGCAATCAAATGTATGAAAGTTATAAAAAAATATAATCTAGCATTTGCAGGATATATATCTTAAAGGGCTAGTTCACCTTTACCCCAAAACTGCCTATGCAGGTAAGGGGCGTCTGTAGATACAAACGAACTGTGCAGCTCTGACTAAAGTTGAATAAAGCCTTTGCTGTAGGTATAGGCCTTTATATACCCTATGAAGCCTGAGTGGAATACTCATAGGAAGTTGCTAAGTACTCCCAGGATGCTGATAAGTGAGGCCTAGTCATCACTGCTCACCTCCACCATCACAGAAGTGAGCTCTCAAATGCTGAGCTCAGAGCTACAGTATCAGGGGAGAGTAAAGGCTCATACATAGTATAATTGGGAGAATGTTTTTGTCCAAAGAATTGTACACAACGTTGAGCAGCAGATTTAGAATTTTCGTACAAATTTTCTCGAAAGGACAAACTCCAAAAAAATTCTCGTATGGGAATAGAACAAATGTTTAATGTGTACTGTTTTCGTACAAGAAAAATCTGAAAAAAGACTGTGCATGATCAGAAACAATAGACAACAATAGAAAAAGCCTTGGTCGTATGAGAATTTTCGTGAGAATTTTTGCACAAATTTCCATTCGTCGGTTCTGATTTGCTGTGAAACATCGAAAAAAATCAGATGAACTTTCGCCCAATTTTCTTATTGCATATACCCTATTTTAGAGTATGTGAGGGGGTTTGAATCCGAGAAAGAGCTCACCCTGTGATGGTGAAGCAATAATGACAAGGCCTCACTGAGCAACGTCTTGGAAGTATTTCAGTCAGGCTTTTTGAGGTCGGACATCTCAAGTCTCCAGACTGACTGCCGCAGCAGCCCGAGCCGCTCGGGTGCCCACGTGTCCTGGATTGTCCAGAACTGTTCGTCAATTTACATCTCTGTCCCAGGTCTCAGACGCCTTCATTCCAGGACAATACAGTGTCCTGGAAGAAATAGAGGACACACAGCCAATGGCAGCACTCCTAACTGATCACCGGCGGTACTGGTTGCTATGGCCGTCCCACTTGGCGTCTAACAACCAGTGATGTCACACACAGGCTCTCAGAGTGAGGCCGTGTCAGGAGCATGGCCCGTGTTAGCGCTGCAGTGGCTCCACCCGACTTCTTAGATGCCCATGGTTCGCCACCTGGTGACGAGATCATGCAGCAGAGGGACTAGTCTGGGCCTGGGAGTAACAGGAGCGCAGCAGCCGGGAGTCAGTCCTGTCTGGAGTACTGTGTGCAGTGTAAGTGTTATGATCGTCATCTTTGTCTGGACCAAGGAGAATGGTCGTTACACCCTGATGTGTTTCGACTCCTTTGCCTGAAATGGAGCTTGCCAGACTTGGATCTCCTGGCTTCTCGACTCATTCGAAAGGTATTGAGGTTTGTGGCCTGTTTGTGTCAGTGACTGGTCCAAAGAAAGGCCTGGCGGTCACTTCAGCCACCATTTCTTGGTGGATCAGACAGATTGTGATTCAGGCTTACGCCCTTAAAGGGTGGGCACAGATATTAGGTATCTATTTACTCGGCATAACATCATCTTTCACATTATACAAAAAAAGGGTTAACTTTACTGTTGTGCTATTTTTTTTAATTCATCAACCGCCCCCCCCCCCCCCCCAAAAAAAAAGGTTGCAATGAATGCCACTTTATTCCCTAGGGTGTCTGATAAAAATATAATATATAATGTTTGGGGGTTCTAAGTAACAGCAAAAAAATTATGATTTTTACATGAAGGAGCGAAGTGACAGAATTGGCCTGGTAGGGAAGTGGTTAAACACATTTTAGACTGCTGCTTTCTCTAAGGCCGCTGTAACGGGATGAACCGTGACAGACTGAGATTCTCCCATGTCTAGGGTCACCTTATGTCCACTAGGGCCATAGGGTGCCAAAGAATCATAAATCATGTATTACATGAGATGGGACATTAATAATAATTCATATTGCAGGTGATTTCATGTGGACCAGAGTGACTCATCCCTCTGTGTAACCGACTATTGAAATGTTAAGTGAGGTTGGCTCTTCAATGTGAAAGACACATTCTGTTGAAAAGGTGTTAATTGCACCCACTCCTGAAAGACTCTTTCATTGTGTGAAGCTCTCTGTTAACACTATTGTGTTATTCTAAAGGTTAATTGAATTCTATTGATACAGGAATATATTGATGCCCAGGTGTGATAGTATTTGGTTTTGATGTCATTATCTCAAGGAATGTATCTGTCAGTATCGGTGCCGAATTGTCTGTCTAGATAATGTGATTGAGGTTCCTGATATGTGTGAAGATTATCTGTGATTGTGTATTTTTCAAGGTTAAAGGGACACTAAAGTCAGGGCTTTTAAAAAAAAAAAAATAACAAACATGTTATACTTACCTCCACTGTACAGTTCGTTTTGCACAGAGTGGCCCGGAAAGCTGTCTTCTGGGGTCCCTCGGCGGCTGTCTGGGCTCCTCCTCGCAAAAGCTTTCCCTCTTCATGCGAGGGCGCTCGCATGGAGGAAAGCTTTTGCGAGCGCGCTCCCGTGATACAGCGGCGGCCATAGCCGCCGACTGTATCACTCTGCTCCGCCCCCCAGCGCTCCGCGTCATCCGCTCTGATTGACAGCAGCGCTAGCCAATGGCTGCGCTGCTATCAATCCGCCCAGCCTAGCCAATCAACGGCCAGGCTGGGAACCGAAGAGGACGACGGCGGTGCTGCTAGATGTTTTTTTACCTTAATGCATAGGATGCATTAAGGTAAAAAAACTTGTAACTTTACAACCCCTTTAATTGAACTCTATTGATGATGCGGTGCCCCATGTCTAGCTATGGATTAGAATTAGCCCCAGTGTGAATAGGGGGGTGGAGATGGCATTGTCCTGTGATTGGCTGTAACATCTTGTACTGTATAAAAAGCAAGCTAAGATACCATTAAAGTGTTTATATCTTTGGAAGCAAGTACAGAGCTGAGTCTCGTCTTATTCTGGGAATTGATATGGATCGTGTATGCAGTATTGTCGGAGTGTGTCGGATAAGCTTGTCGTGGCTGGATGGAAGGTCATAAACAGTGGTGACCGTTACATTTGGTGGCAGCGGTGGGATGATTCCATCACCAGAAGGACGGCTACAAGGGCCATAGGGTGCCCCAGGCCTCTGCTCCCAACTAACAGAAGAGGGGGACCCTATGGTAGTGGATGGGACTGTGGTCTCCACTCACAGCAACCCAGCGGAAGAGCTGGCAACAGAACAGAGGGTCACGGACCTCTGCTCTTCACTAACGGAAGAGGGGGACCCTGTGGTAGTGGATGGGACTGGTCTCCACTCACAGAAACCCAGCAGAAGAGCTGGCAACAGAGCAGAGTGTCATGGGCCTCTGCTCCTTACTAACAGAAGAGGGGGTCCCTGTGGTAGTGGATGGGACTGTGGTCTCCACTCACAGCAACCCAGCGGAAGAGCTGGCAACAGAGCAGAGTGCCCCAGGCCTCTGCTCCTCACTAACAGAAGAGGGGGTTCCTGGGGTAGTGGATGGGACTTCAGTCTCCACTGGCACAACCCCAGAAAATGGTACAGGACTGGGACAGGAGGATGTCGGCTTTGCTTTGCAAGCACCGGGGGGTTTTCACCTAGCACCAGTGGATGGGACTTCAGTCTCCACTGGTATACCCCAGGAAGGGGGGGCAGTTGGCCCAGACCCCCAACAGCATGATGAACTGAGCCCAGCCACCCTGCCTTCTCTCCAGTGGCTGAAAGGACTCCAGGGAGAAGGGCGAGTCCAGGCCTCTCCCCAGCGGCAGACATGTCCTCTGAGAGATGCAGAGGTTGGCGGGGTGAGTAATGCTCAGTTTGGAGCAATTTATTTGGGGTACAGTATGGATACCAGCATCGGAGGACTGGAACTACTGACTGACTTCGGAGTCAACCCGTTTGGGGTTCCCACCTGTGTCAGTCTCCCACCGAAAGGGGAGAGATGTAACGGGATTAACCGTGACAGACGGAGATTCTCCTATGTCTAGGGTCACCTTATGTCCACTAGGGCCATAGGGTGCCAAAGAATCATAAATCATGTATTACATGAGATGGGACATTAATAATAATAATTCATATTGCAGGTGATTTCATGTGGACCAGAGTGACTCATCCCTCTGTGTAACCGACTATTGAAATGTTAAGTGAGGTTGGCTCTTCAATGTGAAAGACACATTCTGTTGAAAAGGTGTTAATTGCACCCACTCCTGAAAGACTTTCATTGTGTGAAGCTCTCTGTTTACACTATTGTGTTATTCTAAAGGTTAATTGAATTCTATTGATACAGGAATATATTGATGCCCAGGTGTGATAGTATTTGGTTTTGATGTCATTATCTCAGGCCGTGTACACACGGCAGAGAACCTCGACGGGCAGAACACATCGTTCCGCCCGTCGAGGTTCCCTGCCGGCCGTCGAAATCGGCGACCCGCCCGTCGGGAATGGCAACCAGCCATTCTTCCAGGCGGGCCGTCGAGCAAATAGAGAGCGTGCTCTCTATTTCTGCTCGACGGGCTTCCCGACGGGAAGCTCGCCGAGAGCGTACACACGGCCGAGGTCCTCGCTGGAATGCAGCTTCCAGCGAGGTTCTCGCTGGTTTCCAACGAGAACCTCGGTCGTGTGTACGCCGCCTCAAGGAATGTATTTGTCAGTATCGGTGCCGAATTGTCTGTCTAGATAATGTGATTGAGGTTCCTGATATGTGTGAAGATTATCTGTGATTGTGTATTATTCAAGGTTAATTGAACTCTATTGATGATGCGGTGCCCACATGTCTAGCTACGGATTAGAATTAGCCCCAGTGTGAATAGCGGGGTGGAGATGGCATTGTCCTGTGATTGGCTGTAACATCTTGTACTGTATAAAAAGCAAGCTAAGATACCATTAAAGGGCCAGATTAAGGTAGATGGGCGAATCTTTATGTTGGAGTAACGTTTCTCATTTACGTTACTTCGCCAAAACTTTAGGAGCAAGTACTGTTATTCACATAGCACTTGCTCATAAAGTTGCGGCGGCGTAGCGAAAATGAGCCGGCGGAATTCAAGTTGGGCGGGTAGGGGGCGTGTATTATAACTAGGCGCGATCCTGCGGCGAACATACTGCGCATGCGTCGACTGTCAGTGCGCATGCTCCAAATTCTGTCAATGACGTCAATCCCCATTCACGGACGTTTTACGCAAACGACTCAAATTTTTTTTTTCGACGTGATGACGACGGCCATACTTAACATAGAATACTTCACTAGGGGGCTGCTTTATCTTTACGCCGCGTATCTCTTACAGAAACGTCGGAAAGTCACTGCGTCGGGCCCGAATACAATCGTGAATTGCCGATTCTCGCTGATTAACATATTCTCTGCGTTAATCAGCGGGAACGCCCTCCAGCGCCATTTTTAAAATTGCAGTTCCGATACGACGGCGAAATACAATTACGCCGCTCGTATAGGAACTCCAACCCGGCGTTTCTTGTTTTATGCTTACTGAAAACAGAAACGCCGGCTCAAAGTGAGAGTTAGGCTGGAGTATCACTGATACTCCAGAGTAACTCTACCTGAATCTGGCCCAAAGTGTTTATATCTTTGGAAGCAAGTACAGAGCTGAGTCTCGTCTTATTCTGGGAAATGATATGGATCGTGTATGCAGTATTGTCGGAGTGTGTCGGATAAGCTTGTCGTGGTTGGATGGAAGGTTGTAAACGATGGTGACCGTTACAGCCGCTTACACACGATCAGACAGGTCCGATGCAGACCAGTTTCATCGGACCAGTTCGATGGTGTGTATGGCCCATCGGACCGTTGTCCAGCGGACCAAAGTTTTAAAACCTGCTTCAAAATCTGTCCGGCGGACTCCAGTCCATCAGACAGGTTCGATGGTTAGTACGCAAAAGCATCGGACCAAAAACCCGCGCATGCTCAGAATCAAGTCGACGCATGCTTGGAAGCATTGAACTTCGTTTTTTCAGCACGTTGTTGTGTTCTACATCACCGCGTTCTGGTCTGATCGGATTTTTGGTCCGATGGTGTGTACACACATCAGACCATCAGACCACTTCAGCCTGGTCCGATGAAAACGGTCCGTCGGACCAGTTTGATCGGACCAGTCTGATCGTGTGTACGTGGCCTGAGAGTCACAATTCTTTTTACTGTGTCATTTAAAAGTCACCAAGTGCAGAAGTTTTTTACACAATCAACAAAGACAGTGAGGCTCCGGATCGAGCACGCACAAGTGTCCCATAGTAGAAAGGGGAGGAGCCAGGAGCGCCGACGGGGGACTTGAGCAGATAAGTATAACATGTTTATTATTTTAATGAAAAAAATGTAAAGCTGTACAGTCACTTTAAAAAGCAAGAGATCTTAAAATTGAAAATTTTACATTGGAGACTAGAGAAAGGCTTAATACTAAAGTATAGATTGTGAGGGCAGACAAACTCTTCTCTTCTTCTGAATAGAGCAGATCCTCTAGCCCTGGATAACAGGAAAAAATTCCCTATATATTTTGTGAGGGAAATGTGTAGGAATATAAAATGAATTAAAAATGTATATAAATTTCCCTGAGAACTTGATATAGTTTCCTAGGATTGTGCCGTCCTTCTCTCCACGGGGTTTCCGGCTCTTGATTGGATAGATTCTGTCAATCAAATCCAATGATGCAAGCGTCTGGGTGTGAGGTCGAGTCCGGCATTCGTGTCTACGGATGCAAATGCTGTACTCTGGAGTGCACGCCCGCAAGTTAACCCCCCAAGGGAGAGCTCTTCTCCTAGGAGGTTATCTATTTTACGGGGAGGAGCCGCGAGGGCTACCGAGGGACCCCAGAATCGGATGTTCGGGCCACTCTGTGCGAAACGAGCTGCACAGTGGAGCTAAGTATGACATGTTTGTTATTTAAAAAAAATAAAAAAACGATACTTTACAATCGCTTTAAGGGGAATGTTTCATTACAGAATTTAATCATACATTCTGTTCTTGGGGTGAAGCTAGAAGACCCCTCATGTCTCCTATGAGAGGACCTTGTCACTACTGTCACATAAGGGGCTTGTCAGTACATATACTGTATACATGTGAAAAACATTCTAAAACCCCCAAAAATGTGTGTAATAAAATATAAGCAGCGCTGTAAACAATGTAAGATGAAATATCCATTTTCGCAGATATTCAAAAATAATGCTAATGTCCATAAACATCACCATGTGACAAAAGTGAATATGTGCACAAATTTCAAAAAATATATAAATGTCTTTAACCACTTGCGGCCCCGCTTATCGTCAATTGACGGCAGCTTAGTGGATCTGAATATCCAAGCTGCCGCCAATTGACGGAATCGTTTTCTCCGGCCACTGTGGGGCTCGCGTGCGCCGATGGCGGCGCACCCGGCGCGTCCCCGAGATGCCGATGCGCGTGCCTGATCGGCAGTTTTAGAGCAGGGACGTGAAGCTCTGTGTGTAAACACAGAGCTCCACGTCCTGTCAGTGAGAGGAGACAGATGCTGTTTCTCTTGTACATAGGGAGACAGCATCGGTCACCTCCCCCAGTCACCCCCCTCCCCCCACACAGTTAGAACACACCCAGGACTCACATTTAACACCTTCCTCACCCCCTAGTGTTAACCCCTTCACTGCCAGTCACATTTATACAGTAATTAGTGCGTTTTTATAGCACTGATTGCCGTATAAATATAAATGGTCCCAAAAATGTGTCAAAAGTGTCCGATGTGTCCGTCGCAATATCACAGTCCTGACAAAATTCGCAGATCGCCGTATTACTAGTAAAAAAAAAAAAAAAAGTCAGAATTCTATCCCTTATTTCCTAGCCACTATAACCTTTGCGCAAACCAATTACTATACGCTTACTGCGATTGTTTTTTTTACCAAAAATATGTAGAATACATATCAGCTTAAATTGAGAAAAAAAAATATATATTTTTTAAAAAATTGGATTTTTTTTATAGCAAAAAGTAAAAAATATTGGCCCAGATTCACAGAGCGATTACGCCTGCGCAACAGGAGATGCGCGTGCGTAAGTCTAAATGTGCGCGTGCGTTTCGTTGCGCGGCATCCCCAGAACGAGATACGCAAAAAATCTTCTTTTTTTTGTCCCGCGTAATTTCGTTAGACTGGCGCATCCGTCCGCACAAAAGTGCGATAGACACACCATTGATTTGCTAGTCAAATATGCTAATGAGGGACTTACGGGGATCCACAAAACAACGTTGGGGCAGCGCAGGCGACGCAGTGTGCGCAACAGCAAAATGTCCTGTCTAAAATTAGAGCTGATAAAAGCTGGTCTAAAAAAAGAAAAAAAGTCTAATTGTCAGATAAAGCAACACTGTTAGTGAGGAGTTCAGCAGTCACACGTGTTGCTCAACAATCTGTATGCCAACATGCCAGGGGCATCGTCGCCCATAGCTATACTACTGACTTTAGATGAACAAAGAAGGAGGAGGGCACGGAGGATGGCACTAAGGAGGGCACGGGAGATGTTTTATTTTTTATTTTTATTTGCTTATATAAAATTTACAATTTAATCTAATCTAATACAATATTCTTATCTGATACAAGCCCCTCACTCTTCACTTGATATATCACACACGCATAGACATCTTTGGCATGAGTGATTCTGAGGTGTCTCGCATCTTCAGATTCACCCCTCATGCCATCCTGGAATTACCACAACCTTGCAGGAGGACATCAGCAGCCCAACACATGGCACTACCCATGACACCCATGACAGCTACATATACAATCAGAGCCCCATCCCCACAGATTTCGAACAGAACATGTATGGGGACAGCTGGCTGGTTGGTGAGTGACATGGGTGGCAGGCATGACTATCCCCTCCCGTGATGCACACCTCACAAGTGGCACATGCATGACTAACATCCTCCTGTCTTTTCCCTTCAAGGTGACTCTGCATATGCACTGGTACCCCATCTCATGACCCCATCTCATGCCAGCTCACATTATGCATCTTTGCACGTTAAACACACACATTAATCATGGCACAATGAGAATGCATGCATGCACACCACTGTGGTCCCTAGCACACACACCACATCGTCATCACATTGGATTGGCACCAGTCCACCATGCAGGACTTGTGAGCTGCAACGCCATGCCACGGCTCCAATTATGTCACTGTACATTCATACACCATTCACACAGACCTGGGGATCACTTCTCCACCACAAATGAGGGTGACACCCCTTTTCCCGCAGGAATATCACCCCCACATTCCAAAATCATACACAAACAGAACCAAAAAAAATAAAAAAATGACGAGCAAAAAAAAAAAATGCCCAGCAAAAATATAATTTAAACAAAATAACAACAAAGAAAACCCATAAAAGACAAAAATCACTCTGCAAAACAGTCCCCAAATATCTCAAAGACACGTCACAAACAAACAAAAGCACCTTGCTGTATAGGGAGGGATACAAAGGGATGTACTTTTGCAAAGGAAGTGCATTTGTGTCTGTCTATTTATGCTGTCTGCGTAGTTCATAAAGTTGCCCTAGTCCATTTCCAATTTCACTGATTGCGCCGCTCCCGAGTTGTGAGCATGCGCACAGCGGAGCTGACCATGGTCTCCTTCAAGCGCGCATGCGCGAGCCGGCCGGCCCTTCATTTGCATGGGGTCACGGCTCATTTCAATGTAACACGCCCACGTCCTTCCCAATTTGTATTACTCCTCCTTACGCCTCGGAAAAAACGTTACGCTTGCGCAATTTCCTGCGCAAAAGCTACGAGAATCGGGTGATTAAGCGGCTACATTGCGCAAGTCTAACGTAAAGGCGGTGCGCTACGCCGGTCCAATAATGCGCCGATGTACGTGAATCTGGGCCATTGTGCGTTTTTTTTCAAAATTGACGCTCTTTTTTGTTTATAGCGCAAAAAAAATGCAGAGGTGATCAAATACCACCAAAAGAAAGCTCTATTTTTGGGGAAAAAAAGGACGTCAATTTTGTTTGTAAGACACGTCGCACGACCGCGCAATTTTAATCTAAAGCGACGCAGTGCTGAAAGCTGAAATTTCGCCTGGGCAGGAAGGGGGTATATGTGCCCAGTAAGCAAGTGGTTAAATATTAATTAAATATAAGTCCATATAACACATCAAGTCGGTTTGTTAAAAAATAATGATAATAGCTTCACATCTTCCACCACACCCGGTGTCAGTGAATCCTCTCCCCTCAGATGCAAAACTCACCAACTCAAATTGCCTTACACTCTTGTGTTTGGCGTGTAAACGTGTACAAAAAGATCTCACTGGTAGGTGTAGCAGATAATCCCAGTTCCAACCAATTCACTGCCAGAAAGCTCCGCATGTAAATAAAAGAAGTGCTCAAAATAGCGTGATACCGTAAAATCAGTTTAATACCACACTTAAATCTTCAAATATAGCACTCACGTGAATCTCAAAAAATAGAGCAATACACTGTACAGCAAACACTCGTTCAGAGATGAACCTAAAACCGAGTATATTGGTCGCAGCAGACCCAAGGTGTCAACTGATCGCTCACCTCCCCTCATCTCCCCTCTGTTCCTTCCTGGGTCTCTGCTTACTTGATCGCCCTTAATACGTCACACGTTCACTTCAGTTGGTTGCCGCACAGCCACGCCCTGACATGTTTCATCATAAAAGGCTTAGTCAATCCCATGACCTAAGTCTTTTGGCACTCCTCCCTCCTCCAGGCTGGAAAGCATGAGATCGGTGAAAAAACATTTCCCTGATCTCATGATCAGTGTTGCTTACTAGCCGCAATCGCATCTTTGTTTACTTACGGGTACCCGGCGTGACATCATCACATCGAGCCTGTGCCTCTGACGGTCATAGAGATGACTGGTGACCATCTGATTATAATTATAGACCTATACACATTTTTTCTTTTTCTAACTATATATACTCTGATTAAACCAAGAGTCCTTTGGTAAAATCAATTGGCCAGAAGTGAAGATCTAGTGATCCTCACGCCCATTCGCTGACACACTTTTGACCAAGAGATTCCAAGCCTGCCCACCACGGCAAGGTAGACTCTTCTAGGGCAGGACCTACACTAACTACACTATGCTATCCTACTGGATGCTAGTCATCCTTTTTCTAACGTTGGATGTATGTTTGTAGTAGGCCTCATCCTATAATCTGTGTGTGCGATCTACTCTCTCCTAATTTAGTTGTCTGTCTGTGTGCTGGTTGTCGATCTTGTGCATCTATCTAAAGCATGGAGTGGTCAGTTTATGTACATCCAGACGTCCTCTTGTTAGTGTATGTCAGTGCATGCCAGTCATTGTATGTTGAACAGTGTGTGTCAGTAAATAAATGTTAGTCCTGTTTTTATCTGGGCATGTAGCCATACTTCTCTCCAATTCAGAGTTCATCTCGCTTCATCTCAGTCCTCCCGATTTGAGGATGAAGGAATTGCATGCTCTGTCCATCTGTGCATACATCTTCAGCCTAAAGATCTCCTCCTTCCTTTCAGGTGGAAATGGTTTTGAAATCTCCAGGTTGTTATTTGGTTTAATGCCTTCACGTGAAGCAGGCTTGAAATGGAAAAATGCAATTTTAGTATTGGTGCACACAATATAATACCCAACATGTAAAGCATTAAAATTCAAAACAGAAACAAACTTCAGTACCCTACATTTTCAATAGGCAGCATTATAAAAGCCCCTACAGGCCATCGGTTTAAAGTTAAGGTGCTATTAACCACTTGCTGACCTCTGCATATCGATATACAGTGGCAGAATGTCAGCGGTAGGCAAATGATTGTACCTGTACGTCCCCTTTAAAAATCTGTGCGGCCCGCCGCACTCCCCATGACCGTGCCCATGGGACTTAGGGTCTCGATGTCCGCCGATGTCCCGCGATCGGGTCTAAGAGAGGCATTTCCCTGTTCTGCCTTGTGGCCTCTCATTGGGAGCAGTGATCAGTGTCGTGTTACAGTAAGCCCAACCTCTACACAGTTAGAATCACTCCCTAAGACACACTTAACACCGTCCTCACCCCCTAGTGGTTAACTCCTTCCCTGCCAGTGACATTTACACAGTAATCAATGCATTTTCATAGCACTGATTGCTGTATAAATGACAATGGTCCCAAAATACTGTCAAGTGTCCGATGTGTCCGCCATAATGTTGCAGTAACAATAAAAATCGATGATCGCCACCATAACTAGTAAAACAAAAAAAAATTATAATAAAAATGCAATAGAACTATCCCCTATTTTGTAGACGCTATGACTTTTGCGCAAAGCAATCAATATACGCTTATTGCGTTTTTTTTATCCTAAAATATGTAGAATAGGTATCCGCCTAAACTGAGGAAAATATTTGTTTTTTTTAATATATTTTATGGGGATATTTATTAAAGCAAAAAGTAAAAAATATTGCTTTTTTTTCCAAAATTGTTGCTCTTTTTTTGTTTATAGCGCAAAAAAATTAAAGCAGCAGAGGTGATCAAATACCACCAAAAGAAAGCTCTATTTGTGGGGGAAAACAAGAACTGATTGCGTGAAAGGGACCCAAGGCTGATTTCACACTGATGCACTTCGGTTTACCTGCATCTCAACTGACCTCAATCTTCACATCTTCCCCAGGATTCCTGCAGGTATCGCTGGCTGCTGCTGTTCCCTAGGCGGGTATGGCTGCTAGCTGCTGCTGTCCCTAGGGCAGATATGGCTGGCAGCTGCTTCTGGCTGTCCTCCAGGGCGGGTTTCTTTCTTTCTTTCTTTCTTTCTTTCTTTCTTTCTTTCTTTCTTTCTTTCTTTCTTTCTTTCTTTCTTTCTCTCTCCTTCCCTCCTTATTTATGTTTCTCCCTTTCTCTCTCCCCCTCTCTTTTTCTCCCTTTCTCTTTTTCTCTCTCCTCCATCACCTAACCTCCTCTCTACCCCCCCATCTATCTCCTTGTCCCCACCTTCATCTCCCTAACCTCTCCTCTAACCCCACCCTCCCCACATCTATCTCCTTGTCCCCACCTTCATATCCCTAACCACCCCCTCTACCCACCCCCACATCTATCTCCTTATCCCCTCCTCCCTAACCTCCCCTCTATGCCCCACATCTATCTCCTTGTTTCCTCCTTTATCTCCCAAGCTCCCCTATATCCCCCCACATCTATCTTGTCCCCTCCTCCCTAACCTCTCCTCTACCACCCCCATTTATCTCCTTGTCCCCTCCTCCATCTCCCTAACCTCCCCTCTACCACCCCCATATATCTCCTTGTCCCCTCCTCCATCTCCCTAACCTCCTCTCTACCACCCCCATCTATCTCCTTGTCCTCTCCTCTATCTCCCTAATCCCGCCTCCCTCAATCTGCCTAGCCCCTATCTCTCTTCCCTCTCTATCTCCATGTCCCATCCCCCATCTCCCTTACCACCACATCCCCCACATCAACCCCCCCCATCAATCCCCTTGTCCCCTCCTCTTTCTCCCTAACCCCCCCTCTATCTCCTATCTCACTTCCCTCTCTATCTCTCTACCCCACTGGTGGCATAATCCTTTCTGCAAATGAATATCTAATCTGGCCCCAATTAGTGTCAAGGCCTGCTGTCTGGATATAGATTTCTTCTCTGTGCCACGAATAAACACTGTCATGGTGTGAACTTTGGTCCCAGTTGGGTGGCATTTCTTCTCTGTGCCAGGAATGAGCATTGTCATGGTGTGAACTTTGGTCCCAGTTGGGTGGCATTTCTTCTCTCTGCCAGGAATGAGCATTGTCATGGTGTGAACTTTGGTCCCAGTTGGGTGGCATTTCTTCTCTGTGCCAGGAATGAGCATTCTCATGGTGTGAACTTTGGTCCCAGTTGGGTGGCATTTCTTCTCTGTGCCAGGAATGAGCATTGTCATGGTCTGAACTTTGGTTTGGACCATACATCTGAAAACTGACTCCTGTGCTAGAACACTCTATACTCCAGTATAGGGTAGAACTGGGCTGGCTTGTCGATGGCAGACTATTAAGATCCACACAGTAGCTGAGATTATTTATCAGCAGGGTGGAGGCTGCAATCCACTCAGAGAGGACATCAATGTCGAACAATATTCTCTCCCATTCAGGGGCCCAGAAGCTACGGTTAAGAAACAAAAAAAAGATTCCAGCGGAAATAATGGTTATGCTGGCGTTAAGCATTCTAATGTGAAACATGGGCTGGCTGCTGATATTGAGCTTATGCTGCAATATAGCCAGCCAGACGTTGTGTATTGTTGCTCCTGCAAAGGACAGGATTGTCCCGATCCAATGTGTTAATGGATAGACATTCGCTGGGTATGTGCCAACCAATAATGTTCCAATGCAACTGATGAATCCGATGGCTAAGATGGAGATCTGCACCCAGGGGTGGCGATTCCCTGAGTGTAGGTGGAGGTGTTTGTACATATAGTACTTAATGACGGCATCAAGAACAGCCGAAACTGCTAGAACACCAAAGAAAATGGACTTCTCCGGTTCAAAGTATCCAGTACGGCTGATATACAATACATAGGTATTAAAATGACCATATTGAATAGTGAGGACAAATGTTGTTATTAGTCCCACACTGACAACAATCGCCCAAATAATTGGTAGATAAACCAATCTGTTCATTTTTAAATGCAAAGATTATTTTCAAGTGAAAATAAAGTCGTTCAACTCAATACAACGTGGAGCTGAAAAATCTGTGTGCGCTCTCTATGCTTTGCAAATACAGAATGAGGCTGTAGCTCTGGTGTGCCCTTATAAAGCAAAACAAGCTCCTCCCACTCTGTACTATGATGCTGCAAAACAAGCTCCTCCCACTCTGTACTATGATGCTGCAAAACAAGCTCCTCCCACTCTATACTATGATGCTGAAAACAAGCTCCTCCCACTCTGTGCTCTGTTATTCCAAAACATTCTGTTGTCATGGTGATGAGTGGGGTGAGGGAGTCACTCTAACTGACATAGTGGGCGGGGCTTGTTTTTTTTCAAACTTGTTAACCAACAGCCGTTTAACAAATACCTAGATGTGTTTTATAAAGGAAGATATATTCGTTCATATTAACCACTTCAAGACCTGACATTTGTTGTTTACAAGATAAAGTCGGTACTTAGAACCACCAAACATTTTACATATATATTTTTTAGCAGAGATCCTACAGAATATAATGGAGATCGTTGAAATACTTTATGTGACACTGTATTAGCACAGCGGTCTTACAAATGCATTTTTTGGGGATAAAAATAAATTTTATTGAATTAATAAAATGCCTCTGAAAAGTGACCTAAGCTTGGTTCTCTTTTCAGTGGAGTCGTTTCTGCAGTCTCTCACCATCACTCTGTACAAAATGCACCCCTGAGCCCCGCACTCTGTATGTATCATCCTCCTGAGCCTCGCACTCTGTATGTATCATCCTCCTGAGCCCTGCACTCTGTACGTATCATCCTCCTGAGCCCCGCACTCTGTACGTATCATCCTCCTGAGCCCCGCACTCTGTACGTATCATCCTCCTGAGCCCCGTACTCTGTACGTATCATCCTCCTGAGCCCCGCACTCTGTACGTATCATCCTCCTGAGCCCCGCACTCTGTACGTATCATCCTCCTGAGCCCCGCACTCTGTACGTATCATCCTCCTGAGCCCCGCACTCTGTACGTATCATCCTCCTGAGCCCCGTACTCTGTACGTATCATCCTCCTGAGCCCTGCACTCTGTACGTATCATCCTCCTGAGCCCCGCACTCTGTACGTATCATCCTCCTGAGCCCCGCACTCTGTATGTATCATCCTCCTGAGCCTCGCACTCTGTATGTATCATCCTCCTGAGCCCCGCACTCTGTACGTATCATCCTCCTGAGCCCCGCACTCTGTACGTATCATCCTCCTGAGCCCCGCACTCTGTACGTATCATCCTCCTGAGCCCCGCACTCTGTACGTATCATCCTCCTGAGCCCCGCACTCTGTACGTACATCTCCTGAGCCCCGCACTCTGTACGTATCATCCTCCTGAGCCCCGCACTCTGTACGTATCATCCTCCTGAGCCCCGCACTCTGTACGTATCATCCTCCTGAGCCCCGCACTCTGTACGTATCATCCTCCTGAGCCCCGCACTCTGTACGTATCATCCTCCTGAGCCCCGCACTCTGTACGTATCATCCTCCTGAGCCCCGCACTCTGTACGTATCATCCTCCTGAGCCCCGCACTCTGTACGTATCATCCTCCTGAGCCCCGCACTCTGTACGTATCATCCTCCTGAGCCCTGTACGCTGTATGAATCTCTCCTGAGCCCCACACTCTGTACGTATCATCCTCCTGAGCCCCGTACTCTGTACGTATCATCCTCCTGAGCCCTGCATGTACGTATCATCCTCCTGAGCCCCGCACTCTGTACGTATCATCCTCCTGAGCCCCGCACTCTGTACGTATCATCCTCCTGAGCCCTGCACTCTGTACGTATCATCCTCCTGAGCCCCGCACTCTGTACGTATCATCCTCCTGAGCCCCGCACTCTGTACGTATCATCCTCCTGAGCCTCCGCACTCTGTATGTATCATCCTCCTGAGCCCCGCACTCTGTACGTATCATCCTCCTGAGCCCCGCACTCTGTACGTATCATCCTCCTGAGCCCCGCACTCTGTACGTATCATCCTCCTGAGCCCCGCACTCTGTACGTATCATCCTCCTGAGCCCCGCACTCTGTACGTATCATCCTCCTGAGCCCCGCACTCTGTACGTATCATCCTCCTGAGCCCCGCACTCTGTACGTATCATCCTCCTGAGCCCCGCACTCTGTACGTATCATCCTCCTGAGCCCCGCACTCTGTACGTATCATCCTCCTGAGCCCCGCACTCTGTACGTATCATCCTCCTGAGCCCCGCACTCTGTACGTATCATCCTCCTGAGCCCCGTACTCTGTACGTATCATCCTCCTGAGCCCCGCACTCTGTACGTATCATCCTCCTGAGCCCCGCACTCTGTACGTATCATCCTCCTGAGCCCTGTACGCTGTATGAATCATCCTCCTGAGCCCCACACTCTGTACGTATCATCCTCCTGAGCC
Source organism: Rana kukunoris (assembly GCA_029574335.1). Classification (NCBI taxonomy): domain Eukaryota; kingdom Metazoa; phylum Chordata; class Amphibia; order Anura; family Ranidae; genus Rana; species Rana kukunoris. Next base: position 192,175,557 of record CM056055.1, read on the forward strand.
CCGTACTCTGTACGTATCATCCTCCTGAGCCCCGCACTCTGTACGTATCATCCTCCTGAGCCCCGTACTCTGTATGTATTATCCTCCTGAGCCCCGCACTCTGTACGTATCATCCTCCTGAGCCCCGCTGTACATCCTCCTGAGCCCCACACTACGTATCATCCTCCTGAGCCCCGCACTCTGTACGTATCATCCTCCTGAGCCCCGCACTCTGTACGTATCATCCTCCTGAGCCCCGCACTCTGTACGTATCATCCTCCTGAGCCCCGCACTCTGTACGTATCATCCTCCTGAGCCCCGCACTCTGTACGTATCATCCTCCTGAGCCCCGCACTCTGTACGCATCCTCCTGAGCCCCGCACTCTGTACGTATCATCCTCCTGAGCCCTGTACGCTGTATGAATCATCCTCCTGAGCCCCACACTCTGTACGTATCATCCTCCTGAGCCCCGTACTCTGTACGTATCATCCTCCTGAGCCCTGCACTCTGTACGTATCATCCTCCTGAGCCCCGCACTCTGTACGTATCATCCTCCTGAGCCCCGCACTCTGTATGTATCATCCTCCTGAGCCTCGCACTCTGTATGTATCATCCTCCTGAGCCCCGCACTCTGTACGTATCATCCTCCTGAGCCCCGCACTCTGTACGTATCATCCTCCTGAGCCCCGCACTCTGTACGTATCATCCTCCTGAGCCCCGCACTCTGTACGTATCATCCTCCTGAGCCCCGCACTCTGTACGTATCATCCTCCTGAGCCCCGCACTCTGTACGTATCATCCTCCTGAGCCCCGCACTCTGTACGTATCATCCTCCTGAGCCCCGCACTCTGTACGTATCATCCTCCTGAGCCCCGCACTCTGTACGTATCATCCTCCTGAGCCCCGCACTCTGTACGTATCATCCTCCTGAGCCCCGCACTCTGTACGTATCATCCTCCTGAGCCCCGCACTCTGTACGTATCATCCTCCTGAGCCCCGCACTCTGTACGTATCATCCTCCTGAGCCCCGCACTCTGTACGTATCATCCTCCTGAGCCCTGTACGCTGTATGAATCATCCTCCTGAGCCCCACACTCTGTACGTATCATCCTCCTGAGCCCCGTACTCTGTACGTATCATCCTCCTGAGCCCCGTACTCTGTACGTATCATCCTCCTGAGCCCCGTACTCTGTATGTATTATCCTCCTGAGCCCCGCACTCTGTACGTATCATCCTCCTGAGCCCTGTACGCTGTATGAATCATCCTCCTGAGCCCCACACTCTGTACGTATCATCCTCCTGAGCCCCGTACTCTGTACGTATCATCCTCCTGAGCCCCGTACTCTGTACGTATCATCCTCCTGAGCCCCGTACTCTGTATGTATTATCCTCCTGAGCCCCATACTCTGTACGTTTTGTAAGGGGATTGCTCGGTAGCGGGGGGGGTGTGACCCCCTTGATGGGTTCACTACACACTGAACTATACCGAGAGGCACCCGAAGGCGGTTGAAAACAAAGAGTTTGGTTTATTCTTCCATATTGCTGGAAACAAGTGCAAGCATCCAAACAGCATAAACAAAACAAAACATAAAATAAACCCTGGCCACTTGGGGCATCTACCTTCACCACACAGGAACCTTGGCCACTTGGGGCATCTACCTTCACCACACAGGAACCTATCTATGGAGTCTGGTACAGCCTACTGCTGGGCAGACACTGCTGGTCATACAGCAGAGAAACAATAGTCTTTTTGATTTTTATCACACAGAAAAATCAACAACCACCTCACCTCTTCACAAGTCTTTCTCACTGCTCTCCTTAACTCAAAAAGCTGTAGGATGCAGAAATCAGTAGCCATCCTCTGGATGACTTTTAGAGGCCTTAATTGCCTCATACTGAACAGCTGAAGTTTTCCAACGCCCTAAACCTTTCTGGCTACCTCTGTAGCCGACACCTGGTAGTAATTGGTGTATTGTCTAAACAAGGCAGAAATGTATCTCCTGTCTGTGACAACACCCACAGATTTACCTGACTTCCTGTCACAGTATCATCCTTCTGAGCCCTGCGCTCTGTACATAGTTGATATTTCCAGTGCATGCAGCCAGTGACATCACTGTCACATGTGCTCTGAAAGAACGGCCCACGTGTGGAGTTCCTTTCCGTACCCGTGCCATGAACAGTGGGGTCCCTCGTGAATGCGGCTCTGCAGTGAATACTAGCTCATTATGCCCTTTTGTCTGGCAGTTTTTTTTTTTTTTTTTTTGGGGGGGGGGGATTTTGTTACAACCTCTTTAAAATGCCCTGCTGTGCTCCATAATGTGGACTCCTACACCTATGTGCCCTCCTGTGTGACCTTTATTGTGCCATCCTGTGTGCTCTACTCTTTGCCCCATGATCTGCCCTGCTGTATGCCCCATAATGTGACCCCCCTCCCCTGTAATGTGTTCTGGTGTGCGCTCATGCCCCTTTGTAATATGCCTTGCTGTGCCCTCCTGCCCCATAATGTGCCCTGCTGCCCCCCCATGTAATGTATCCTACTGTGCCCTATAAAGTGCCCTGCCCACCCATATAATGTGCCCTGCCGTGCCCCCCTGTAATGTGCACTGGTTTTCCCCATAATGTGCCCTGTTGCTCCCCATGTAGTGTGCCCTCCTCACCCCCTATACTTTGAGCCCCCCCCCCCCGTGTTCTGCCCTGCTGCCCCCTGTGTGCTGTGGAAATTGTGTTTGGTACATTTAGGAAATGTGCCATAGTTGCGCTTTACTGTAAGTTAATTTTTCTTTATTTTCTTAACTTATTAAACATTTATTCTAAACATGGTGTAGAGAAATTCTGTGACAAACACATGAAATGTGGACAGTACAATATGTAGGTGGGGGCTTTGTACAGGTGTGGTCTGAGTGTGGGCATTGTCACAGGGGGCCCCATTATCGCATATTGCCTGGGGGCCCCATGGGTTGTCAGTCCGCTCATGGACAGCACTTCTGAGTAGGGGTCGACAGATATAGATTTTTCAGGGCCGATACAATACAGATTTTTCAGCTGCCTTTCAGGCCAATATTCTGTAGATTTAAAAGGTTTATTTTTACATAGTCCTTTTTAAAAAAAAAATGTTATCACTGTTATTGCTGTCAGAAGGGAATTTAAACACCCATTATGACAGTAATAGGCAGCACAAGTGCTCTTCATGGAGGGATCTAGGGGCTATAAGACCACAAACTCCTCCTCTGCACTTAAAAGTATTCAAAATGTCAAGATCAGGGTTTTTGAATATTTTCTATTTTTTAAATTGGCGCCTTTATAGATCCGAGTGCTAAAAAATATGCACTGTCACTGTACTAGCTACCATCCTAATCCCCTTCGCCCCCCCTCCCCCTTATTCCCCATCATACTTTTCGATCCATTCCGCACAGAACATTGGAAACACATTCTATTTAGTGTATTTTCATCTTAACTATTTGCAGACGCAGTTATGCGGCGGCAGGTCGGCTCGGCTGCGCGATATCACGTATATATACGGCATCTCGCAGCTCAGCCAATAGGGGCCCGCTCCCAACGCGCGGGCACCCACGATCGCTCGTTACAGAGCGATAACCGGGAGCTGTGTGTGTAAACACACAGCTACTGGTCCTGTCAGGGGAAAAAATGACGGATTGTATGTTCATACAATGTATAAACAGCGATCAGTCATTTCCCCATGTCAGTCCCACCCCCCCCTTCAGTTAGAACACACCCAGGGAACATAATTAACGCCTTCCTCGCCCCCTAGTGTTAACCCCTTCCCTGCCAGTGGCATTTTTATAGTAATCAATTTATTTTTTAAGCACTGATCGCTATAAAAATTACAATGGTCCCAAAAATTTGTCAAGTGTCCGAAGTGTCCGCCATAATGTCGCAGTACCAATAAAAATCGCTGATCTACGCCATTGGTAGTAAAAAAAAATATATATATTAATAAAAATCCCATAAAACTATCCCCTATTTTGTAAATGCTATAAATTTTGCGCAAACCAATCAATAAACGCTTATTGCGATTTTTTTTATTTTTTTTTACGGAAAATATGTAGAAGAATACTTATCGGCCTAAACTGAGTAAAAAAATATTTTTTTTATTTATTTTTGGGGGATATTTATTACAGTAAAATGTAAAAAATATTAATTTTTTCCAAAATTGTCGCTCTTTTTGTTTATAGTGCAAAAACTAAAAACCGCAGAGGTGATCAAATACCACGAAAAGAAAGCTCTATTGTGAGACAACAAGGACGCCAATTTTGTTTGGGAGCCACGTCGCACGACTAAGCAATTGTCAGTTAAAGCGACGCAGTGCCGAATCGCAAAACGTGGCCCGGCCATTGACCAGCAATATGGTCCGGGGGAAAGTGGTTAAGATAGTCCGTCTCCGGCAAGAATTTTCATGATTTTTGATGCTTTTTATAAGTGCTCTGACCTCACTTGTACATTGTGGGTTAATCCAGCTGAAGCCGTGTTTAGGTCTTGCGGCACATGTGGGGTTAACTGTATCCCCTATTTAGACATGAGGTCAGTGTCTAACAACCAGCTGATGGAGGCGTGGCCTTACCTCCGAAACATGTTCTGATTGGCCAGCACAGTGGTAGGTTTGACAGTTGTGGAAAAAATCTCCACAGCGAGACACCCTGCCGGGTTCTTCCCGAGTCTCCTCGAGGCTTCAGCTCCCGCTGACACATGACGCTCGCTGCTGTCATCAAAGGCTTCCTCGGCTTTTCCATTGCTTCATCTGACATGCCTTCACCTATTGAGCACCATGTGAGTGTATTTTACTTGCTTTAACCACTTTAGCCCCTGGCCTGTTTTTGAGATTCGGTGTTTACGAGAATAAAACATTTTTTTTTGCTATAAAATTACTTAAAACCCCCAAACATTATATATTTTTTTTTTCTAACACTCTAGAGAATAAAATGGCAGTCATTGCAATACTTTTTGTTACACCGTATTTGCGCAGCGGTCTTACAAGCGCACTTTTTTTGGAAAAAATTCACTTTTTTAAATTAAAAAATAAGACAACAATAAATTTGGCCCAATTTTTTTACATATTGTGAAAGATAATGTTACGCCGATTAAAATGATACCCAACATGTCACGCTTAAAAATTGTGCCCGCTCGTGGCATGGCGTCAAACTTTTACCCTTAAAAATCTCGATAGGCGATGTTTAAAAAATTCTACAGGTTGCATTTTTTGAGATACAGAGGAGGACTAGGGCTAGAATTATTGCTCTCGCTCTAACAATCGCGGCGATACCTCACTTGTGTGGTTTGAACACCGTTTTCATATGCGGGCGCTACTCGCGTATGCGTTCGCTTCTGCGCGCGAGCTCGTCGTGAAGGGGCGATTTAAAATATTTTTTTTTTGTTTTCGTATTTATTTGTATTTATTTTACCAATTTTTAACACTAAAATAAAAAAAATAAAAAAATTATCACTTTTATTCCTATTACAAGGAATGTAAACATCCCTTGTAATAGAAAAAAGCATGACAGGTCCTCTTAAATATGAGATCTGGGGTCAAAAAGACCTCAGATCTCATATTTAGGCTAAAATGCAAAAAAAATATCAAAAATGTAAAATGTCATTTTTTAAATGACATTTAAAAAAAATATCTCTTTAAGAGGCTGGGCGGAACTGACGTTTGACGTCGCTTCCGCCCAGCAGAGCTACGGGGATGGACGAGGGAAATTTTTTCCCTCACTCGCATCCCCGCTGACCAGACGAGCGCACCCGATCGCCTCCGCCGCTACCGACGGCTCCGGTAAGCGGCGGAGAGCGCGGGAGCGCAGCGGGGGGGGGGACGCTCGCCCGCCACCAATAACGGCGATCTCGCGGCGATTCCGCCGCGGAGACCGCCATTATCGTTTACCCCACCGCCCACAGAAGAGATGGATATCTCGGTTGTGGCAGCAGCTGCTGCCGTTACCAAAATATCCATCTTCAAAGTGCCGACGTATAACTGCGGTGGGCGGTGGGGAAGTGGTTAAAATCTTTTCTACTTCTTATTAACTGGCAGGGAAGAGGCTAAGCAGGAACACAGGATCAGCACATTCCCCTCCACAGAACGGCGATCTACTTTGTTTACAAGACAGGCCGCCGTTCTGCCTTTCTCCAGAATGATCATTGACATTGTGTTCGCCGGACTCGCTGATTGGCTCCCGCTGTTTCCAATCACATTGGGAGCAGGTTGCTGGCGAAGTGTGTGTGTGTGAGCCCCAGACACCGTGTGGTTGCTAAGGAATTACCACCCTGATTTTCTGTGATAAGGCTTCAACAACTTAACACCCACTTAAGGCTCAGTTCACACTGGTGGGATGCGAGATACCCTGCAAATCCAGTGCGGGTTCCGGCATCGCACCTGAATCGCCGGCAGTTCACACTGCCCTATGCGAATCGCTGGGAGTGTCAATACAAAGTTAATGACACCTCCAGATTGGTTCACATATCGAAGTGGACAGGAATTGGCTCACGTAGGTGTGAACATCCATGCGATCCGACTCAGGATAAAAAGAGTCCTGGACAATTTTGGGCCGAATGCGATGCAAACTTTGCCATACAATCTGGCTGAATTCGCATGGCACAGACATCGCATGTGATCCGCACCGCAGTGCGGCGCGAATCACATGCTATGTCTGACATCGCACAAGTGTGAACCTGCATTAACATGGTTTTATTAAAGTGGTTGTATTACCCTAATTTGTGCATGTTCTGTGAATGCCCGGCTGAAGGTCCGGCAGACACTGCTGAACCTTGCCGGGAAGAAGACTTCCACACGCATGCGTGGCAGTAACGTCATCGCGGATTCGGCCACTCATGGCGCCTGGAGCCCCAAACCCGGAAGACCTCCTGAGGGCAAAATGTCAGCTCTCTCATCGCGGACTGGGCTTCTATGACTAAGCACTGACATTACAGTGTGAAACGCGTCAGCTTCATACCCCACTGTCTGCTGTGATTTGTAGTGCCGTTTCCTTTTTACTATTAAAGGTGACCTTTTAAAGGATTTTGAGGAAGTGCGGCTGTCCAATCTTTTCTTTTCAAGTTTTTCCGGCCACTGACAGTTCCGGAGACGCGAACCCGGAAGAACAGCTGAGGTCAAAATGTCGGCTCTCTCAGCATGGCCTGGGCTGCAATACGGGGGACCTCGGTCTAAAGTAAGTATTTCATAATGAGCTAGTATGCGGTGCATTATGCCTTTGCCTTTACAGGGTTTGTGGGTATACAACTGCTTTAAACGTACACCAAAACCCATTCTCTTAATGTTGGGCTCTCTGGTACGTGTTAATATTTTGAAATCAAACATTTGTTGCATTTATTAAGTGTGGTAACACCATTTTCTGATATTGCTTTATTGTAAAGTTAGTGTTTTGAAGAAAATAGGTTCCTGGGTTTTTAGTCATGCTCACCCAATCTCTCCCGTCCCACCGAGGAGAGAGGTATCACGGACCATCTAGGCTTTGAGGAAGGGGGTACGCCCCAAAAACGCGTCAGTTGTATAGATGTCTCAAGTTCGACTGGCAGGTGCCGTGAGGTCTAGTCCAGCTGTTTGAAAAGCACTTTTTTTTATGATTGTTTCGTGAGTAGGACCATTGCTTTTTATCTTGTTTTATTAACCACTACCCGCCTGGCCAATAGCTGATTTACGGCCAGGAAGTGGTTATGAAATCGTGACTAGCCGTTGTCAAACGTCTAGCACGATTTCAATGGCGCGCGCGCCCTGACACCCTGCACCTCCGATCTCGGTAACGAGTCTCCGGCGGAGCCTCGTTACCACGTAATCAGCCGTGTCCAATCACGGCTGATCACGATGTAAACAGGAAGAGCCGCCGACGGCTCTTCCTCACTCGCGTCTGACAGACGCGAGTACAGGAGAGCCGATTAGCGGCTCTCCTGACGGGGGGTTCGCGCTGATTGTTTATCAGCACAGCCCTCCCTCGGATCACCACACGGACCACCAGGGAGTGCCCACACTAGACCACCAGGGAACTTAAAAAAAGGACAAAAAAAAAAAGGAAAAAAAAAAAGTCAGCAAGTAAAAAAAAAATGATGCCAATCAGTGCCCACACATGGGCACTGATTGGCAAAATTGATCCATCAGTGCCACCCCTCAGTGATCATCAGTGCCACCCCAGTGTCTGTCAGTGCCACCCCACAGTGCCAATCCATGCCCAGTGCCCACCTATCAGTGCCCACCTGTGCCACCTATGAGTGCCCACCTGTGCCACCTATGAGTGCCCACCTGTGCCACCTATGAGTGCCCACCTGTGCCGCCCATGAGTGCCCACCTGTGCCGCCCATGAGTGCCCACCTGTGCCGCCCATCAGTGCCGCCCATGAGTGCCCATCAGTGCCCCATACCAGCGCCGCCTATCAGTGCCCATCAGAACTACCTCATCGGTGCCCATCAGTGCCACCTCATCGGTGCCCATCAGTGCCACCATATCAGTGCCCGTAATTGAAAGAGAAAACATACTCATTTCCAAAAAAATTAACAGAAAAAAATAATAACTTTTTTTTTTCAAAATCTTCGCTCTATTTTTAGTTGTTGCGCAAAAAAAAAAATCGCAGAGGTGATCAAATACCACCAAAAGAAAGCTCTATTGGTGGGGAAAAAAGGGCGCCAATTTTGTTTGGGTGCAGTGTAGCATGACCGCGCAATTGTCATTCAAATTGCGACAGTGCTGAAAGCTGAAAATTGGCTTGGGCGGGAAGGTGCGTAAGTGCCTGGTATGGAAGTGTTTAAAAATGTTAAGTGGTAATGCACAAGGTCGGTGCGCCCTCCTTTCATTTCATTTCCAGGTAATACAGACAGACCCCCCAGTTAATACAGGCAGGCAGACCCCCCCCCCAGTTAATACAGGCAGGCAGACCCCCCCCAGTTAATACAGGCAGGCAGACCCCCCAGGTAGTACAGGCAGACCCGCCCAGGTAGTACAGACAGACGCGGCCTTTCCTAATGTCATGGCCACGGCTTCGGCCTAGCCTCCGGAGCCGCGGCCATAACATTAGGAAAGTGTCAGGGCTTCAGAACTGGGCGCGCGCGTGCACGTCTTAGGCGCGTGCGTTATAGGCGCGCGGGCGTGCGCGCGCATGGACACGCTCCCCATCCGGCCAATCAGTGGCTTAGGCGGGCTATTTAAGCCATCCTCTTCCCCCTGTCTGGTTGCTGGCTTGTCACAGCTTCTGAGTGCATCTGATACTTCCGACCTTCTGATCCTGAACCTTTTGACCTTTGGCTATTGTTACCGGACTGCTGCTGCCTCCTGCCCTTGACCTTTGGCTTGAACTATCGGACTTCCTGATCTCTCCAACCCTCCTGACCACGGCCTGTTTCCCGGATTAATCTTCTGCTTGTTCCCAGCTCCAGCTACCTGGACTTCCGGACTACCTGCGTGTGCTTCCTCGGCTGACCCCAGCAACCTGCTTCCGGTTCAATCTCTGCTCCACGGATCCAGTCCCCGTCCGCCTGTCGGTACCGGTGCCTCCTGGTGCGTCCGTCCCTCTGTCCCCACTCCAGGGGGCGGATCGCGCTAGGTCGCAAAGGGAGCCGCCCTCAGCATCTTGGCCTTGGTGAGTTTATCCTTTAATAACCGTGATAGTACAAGCCAGCCAGATGTCCGAGGCCGACAGGGTGCGCTCTCCCTTTGAGACTCTCTGCCAACAAGTCTCAGCACTAACTGACGCGGTACAGAAATTGCAGGAAGGATATTTACAAATGGATGGTCGCCTCCAACAAATGGCTGTCACGCCTGGACCTGCGGCCCCTCCCGCGGCTCCAGCCACAGGAGCATCCTCCTCCCAGTCATCCCCAGGACCAGCGATGGTTGTCACCCAGCCAGAACCTCGTGTCCCAACACCTGAGCATTTTTCTGGCGACCGCAAGAAATTCCGAGCGTTCAAGAATGCCTGCTCGCTATACCTGGCCTTACAACCTAGGACTTTCTGTTCTGAAGCCGTGAAAGTAGGTTTTGTAATTTCTTTGCTCGCGGACGAGCCACAAGCCTGGGCACACAGCCTAATGGAGCGGAGGAGCCCAATACTGGACACTATAGACACTTTCTTTAAAAACATGTCTGAACTGTATGATGATCCCCTGCGCTCGGCCACGGCCGAAGCTACTCTCCACCAACTGAATCAGGGGAGGAGACCGGTGGAGGACTTCATTGCGGAATTCCGCAAGTGGTCTGCAGACACAGGGTGGAATGAGGCCGCCATGAAGTATCAAATCCGACTCGGCCTATCAGAGTCCCTCAAGGACGAACTAGCCAGAATTGACCCACCTGCCACCTTGGACGCATTAATTCAATCAGCTACCCAACTTGACAGACGCCTACGAGAACGCCGATCAGAACGCTTTCAAGTAACTCGGTCCAGCTGGACCCCACCAAGGTTCCCTCCAGCTCCGCCGCCTCTCCCGGTTCCGCCCGTCTCCTCGCTTCAGGATCCGGAGCCCATGCAACTCGGTCTGGTCCGGGCTCCCCTCACGTCTGAAGAAAGGCAGCGTAGACGCCAGTCAAATTTGTGCCTGTATTGTGGTGGAGCAGGCCACTTCCTCCGCACTTGTCCCATTAGACCCAGTAAGTCTAGATCTCCATCCTCCAATTACCACATTATCAACTTACCTCAGACTTATGTTGTCCTCTTTCTCTCCCTACAGCTCCCGGAGGGGGCGACCCGGCTGCCGGCCATCGTTGACTCTGGGGCCTGCAGCTGCTTTCTGGACTCCGCCCTGGCCCAAAAGCTGCATGTCCCCTGTCGTCCTAAGGACTCTCCCTTACAGATCCATCTGGCAGACGGCTCACTCCCCCGCTCAGGACTTGTTACCCAGGAGACCCTACCTATCTTTGCCGTCTCAGATACCGGACACCAAGAATACCTGTGCCTGGACCTTATCCCGTCTCCACTGGCCCCCATCATCTTGGGTCTCCCATGGCTACAAGTACACCAACCCAGTATAGACTGGTGTGAAAAGGAGGTCAAGTTCCCCTCAATCTACTGTGCTCAACATTGTCTCGTACCCACTAAACCCGCTTGTTCCACCTTGATGACGACGTCAAAAGACTTCCAATATGTTCCCTCAGTCTACTCAGAATTTAAAGATGTTTTTGACAAACAGCAGGCAGACCGCCTTCCTCCACACCGGTCATACAACTGTCCCATTGACCTGTTGCCTGGTTCTAAGATTCCCTTTGGGAGAATCTTTCCTCTATCAGAGACTGAATTAGTAGCCCTCAAGGCTTATATCGACGAAAACTTAGAAAAAACGTTTATTCGTCCTTCTTCCTCTCCAGCCGGCGCAGGAATCTTTTTCGTCGAAAAGAAAGATGGCTCCCTCAGGCCTTGCATCGACTATCGGGAGTTGAACAAGATTACTATCAAGAATCGGTATCCGTTACCCCTGATCCCGGAACTCTTCCAGCGATTCCGTTCAGCCCGGGTCTTCTCCAAACTCGACCTCCGGGGGGCCTACAACCTTGTCCGAATCCGGCCCGGGGGCGAGTGGAAAACAGCTTTCAGGTCAAGGTTTGGCCACTTTGAGTACTTGGTGATGCCTTTCGGTCTCTGCAACGCCCCTGCCACTTTCCAGCACCTGGTAAACGACATCTTCCGCCAGTTCCTGGACGACTTCCTGGTCGTCTATCTAGATGACATCCTCATCTTCTCAGTCTCCCTTGAAGTGCACCGGGTCCACGTTAAACAAGTCCTGGCCATCCTTAGACAACACAAATTATACCTCAAAGCGGAGAAATGTGAATTTGAAAAGACCACAATTCAGTTTTTGGGCTTTATCATCTCAACCAATGGGATATCCATGGATCCACAAAAAGTCAAAGCAGTCCAGGACTGGCCAGCACCGGCCGACAAGAAGGGGGTACAGCGGTTTATTGGCTTTGCCAACTTCTACCGAAGATTCATTGCCGGCTTTTCATCCACTGTGTCCCCTATTACCAAACTAACCCAGCAGGGGTGCCGTTTTCACTGGTCTCAGGAAGCACAGGAGGCATTCACAAAACTCAAGACCTTGTTTTCTTCCGCACCTGTTCTAAAACATCCAGACCCAACCTTGCCTTTTCTCCTGGAGGTGGATGCCTCGGAAATTGCTATCGGAGCTATCTTATCGCAGAGACAGGGACCTAAGTCCTTGCTACACCCTGTAGCTTACGCTTCACGAAAACTCAGCGCTCCAGAAAGAAATTATGACGTCGGAGACCGGGAACTACTGGCCATTAAGTTTGCCCTGGAAGAGTGGAGATATCTCCTGGAAGGTGCCCTTCACCCCATTCTGATCTTTACGGACCATAAAAACCTGGAGTACCTACGATCCGCCAAACGCCTAAGACCAAGACAAGCTCGCTGGGCCCTGTTCTTCACTCGTTTTCATTTTCACATTACCTTCAGACCGGGGTCAAAGAATGGGAAAGCAGACGCTCTTTCCAGAATGTTCACCGAAACGCCCGATCCACTGGAACCTAGTACCATCTTAACCCCCAGGAACTTTCTATTAATCTCTCCAGTTGACCTTCTGACCTCTCTTAAAAGGGCCTTCGACCAATGCACCGACCAACTGGCACTCTCTCTGGAGAAACAAGACGGCTTACTATGGTCGCGGGGCAAAGTCTTTGTACCTGCGGAAACAAGGCAGTTAGTGCTAAGCACGTTCCACGACCACAAGCTGGCGGGCCACTTTGGAGCACGGAAGACCTCTGAGCTGATAGGACGCTCCTTCTGGTGGCCAAAGTGGAAATTAGACTGTAAAACCTTTGTGTCCTCTTGTACCCGCTGCCAGCGCTGTAAGGGTCCGAACACTAAGTCCTGGGGCCTACTCAAACCTCTCCCTGTTCCAGAACGCCCTTGGACAGATATTTCAATGTATTTCATTGTGAATCTACCTCCTTCCGAAGGTTTTACTACGATCCTAGTGGTAATTGACCAACTGTCCAAATTAGCACACTTCCTTCCCATGATTGGTACACCCTCTGCGGCTGAGACAGCCAAGATTTTTTTTTAAGGAAATCATAAGACTCCATGGGGCACCCAAGAGCATTGTGTCAGACAGGGGTGTGCAGTTTACTTCCAAGTTCTGGAGGGAGCTCTGGAAGTCGCTTGAAATTAAGATCTGCCTCTCGTCTGCCTACCACCCGCAGTCCAATGGTCAGACAGAGAGGACCAACCAAACGTTGGAGCAGTACCTCCGTTGTTTTTGTTCATCATCCCAAGACGACTGGGTATCTTTGCTGCCATCGGCAGAATTTGCCTACAACAATTCCGTTCACTCGTCTACTAACCAAACCCCGTTTTGGGCCAACCTCGGATACCATCCCTCCTTCCTTCCGGACTCTATTCCCGAAATATCGGTTCCAGCTGTCCAGGAACGCATAGCTGCTATGCAACAAAACTTCCAGAAACTCCAGGAGACCATGGAGCAAGCCCAAAGAAGTTACAAAAAGTTTTACGACAGGGGGAGGAAGGAGTGCCCGGACTTCGAAGTTGGGGAAAAGGTCTGGTTATCGGCCGCAAACCTCAAACTACCAATTCCCTCCCGGAAACTCGGCCCTAGATTCATCGGCCCATTTAAGATCAAGCAGAAAATCAACCCCGTGGCTTTTGAATTAGAGTTACCGGACTCCTACAGGATCCACCCTGTCTTTCATGCATCCCTGCTCAAGCCTGTCATACCAGACACTTTCCCTGACAGAGAAGAGCTCCCACCTCCTCCGGTGGTGATCGAAGGAGAAAAGGAATTCGAGGTGGAATCCATCCTGAGTTGTCGAAAAAGAGGGAGGCAACTTCAGTACTTAAGTGGAAAGGTTATCCCCCTGAGGACAATTCCTGGGAGCCTTCCAGAAATTTACATGCCCCTCGGCTGATCCGAACTTTCCATCGAGACCATCCGGAGTTGATGGACAGTTTGGGCGTCCGGAGCCCGCCCCTTGGGGGGGGCACTGTCAGGGCTTCAGAACTGCCCGATCGCGGCCGTTTACCGCGGGCGCGCGCATGCGCGGCTCGGGCGCGCGCATGCACGTCTTAGGCGCGCGGCACGGGCGCGCATGGACACGCTCCCCATCCGCCCAATCAGTGGCTTAGGCGGGCTATTTAAGCCATCCTCTTCCCCCTGTCTGGTTGCTGGCTTGTCACAGCTTCTGAGTGCATCTGATACTTCCGACCTTCTGATCCTGAACCTTTTGACCTTTGGCTATTGTTACCGGACTGCTGCTGCCTCCTGCCCTTGACCTTTGGCTTGAACTATCGGACTTCCTGATCTCTCCAACCCTCCTGACCACGGCCTGTTTCCCGGATTAATCTTCTGCTTGTTCCCAGCTCCAGCTACCTGGACTTCCGGACTACCTGCGTGTGCTTCCTCGGCTGACCCCAGCAACCTGCTTCCGGTTCAATCTCTGCTCTACGGATCCAGTCCCCGTCTGCCTGTCGGTACCGGTGCCTCCTGGTGCGTCCGTTCCTCTGTCCCCACTCCAGGGGGCGGATCACGCTAGGTTGCAAAGGGAGCCGCCCTCAGCATCTTGGCCTTGGTGAGTTTATCCTTTAATAACCGTGATAGAAAGGCAATCCACAGATCAGTGTGTGCCGATCCGAAGGGGGTGACTCGTTCGGATCACGGATCAACTGTGATCCATTGCACCACTACCATTATTTCAGCCTCACTGTGCCCATCATTGCAGCCTCACATGCCCATCATTGTCGCCTTAACATGCCCATCATTGTCGCCTTACCGTGCCCATCAAATTTCGCCTTACCGTGCCCATCATTGTCACCTTACCGTGCCCATCATTGTCGCCTTACCGTGCCCATCATTGTCGCCTTACCGTGCCCATCATTGTCGCTTTACTGTGCCCATTATTGCCGCCTTACCATGCCGTCATTGCATCCTCACCTTTGTTGCAGCCTCACATACCTATCATTTCTGCCTTACTGTGCCCATCATTGCCCCCTTACTGTGCCCATCATTGCCACCTTACTGTGCCCTCATTGCAGTCTTACTGTGCTCATCTTTGCTGCCTCACCTTGCCCTCATTGCAGCCTTACTGTGCCCTCATTGCAGCCTCACCATTGTTGCAGCCTTAGCGCCTGCATTACACACAGCAATCAGCAGGCATCTCATGCTGTGTTACGGAGCTGTGAAATGTTTGGCCGCGCTATGACAAAAGTCCCGACCTCCAACTAGACCAGCTTGTGTGAGGGACAGAACACTGCATCTATCACACGACTAGGTCTAGGAGGAGGGTGGCACTTTTGTCATAGCGCGGCCTAACACTGAGCTCCGTGATCCGCTGTACGTGACAAGTAGGGAGGAGAAGGAGGGAGGGGAGCGCTGCACTGCAGCCACAGCATAGATCTTTGACTTACTTTGGCTTATGCCGACGACTATACGCTACGCCGGCGCAACGTTGGGAGCATTTGCTTTGTGAATTCCATGCTTGCCTCTCAACGTTGCGCCAGCGTAGCTTAAAGAAGATACGCTACACCCGCATAAAGATGCGCCGATGTATGTGAATCTACCCCATCATTGGGAGCTGCATTTTTCAGAGATATTTTCTGCCGTGTCTTCCCAAAGTTGCATGTTTTAGCCAGCAGTCATGAAAGTCGGCAAAAGTGTTATTTGATTGCATTGAGTAATTTTAACAGCTCCTCTTTTTTTTAAAAAACAACATCCTGCCTTTAAAACCAGACAGAAGTCTTTGAAAATGCAAGTCAGATCGAATGTTCCAAAACTTCCAATCTCTCCGCTCGGTGCGTTTTACGGAAACAACGGGAGGTGACGTGGACCAAGGCCACGGGATATATACAAAAGTATCAGGTTCTGGCATTTCTTTAAATAATTTGCCTATGTTGTACATTGTCTGCCCCAAAGAAAACAGAGTTAAACGGAGGAAAGTGTATTCGAAACAGAGAACCGCTCAGTGATTAAACAGTGAGCCATGCGAGCGGGACGCTTAAAGAAAATGTTGTCTGTGAAAAGTGAGTGTATGTTTTGGAATGTCGAGAGTAGAAAGCCTTCTAGGCCTGCCAATCCTCTTCGCCTCATTTACCTTTGCAACAAAAGACAAACAAAGACCCTTTTTCTATAAGTTTCAGAATCCTGCTGTCTGTACACATCTTCCATGCTAGGGAGTCAAAGATAGGTAATTCACTCTATAACTCCCAGCTATGCTTTGATTTGCAGCCATCCAGCAGGAATGAGCTGTAAAATACAGAAGTTTTTTTTTTCTTTACCCCCCCTTACACATATTCACATTAATCAAAAGCCATGTGAAGTGCCATTGCCAGCCTCTGGAACCTGCTAGGATGGCAGGGCAGAAAGGCCAAGCACTCCTACAGGTGCAGCTTCTTGTAGCCACAAAGAACAAGCACAGTCATTTTAGAAAACAATTGAAAGTGGAAATTCTCAAGTTTGCGTGATTTACTTTTGTGAAAAAAAATCATTATTTAGAGAGTATGGCCCGGATTCACAAAGCACTTACGCCGGCGTAAATCACGTTACTCCGACAAAGTGCTAATGTGCGCCGGCGCATGTGTGCGCCAGAGTCACAACCCAATATACGCCTAAAAACTGGCCACCATATGTCAACGTATCTTGCACATGCCGGCGTAGCGTGGGCGCAAATATGGGCTGGACACATAGTGCTTCTCCCATTGATTAGGCATTCAAATATGCAAATGAGGGAAATACGGCGATTCACAAAGTGCGCGCCCCCGGCGCATGCTATGCTGGGCGCGCGTAAATTGTCCGTCTGGCGCAAAGTTATTCCCCATAAAGGAGTTGTAACTCGGCAACTTATGTCCACAGGTCAGCTGGAGAGCAGATGCATCAGCACCGTTACGGACGAGCTGAGCAACTACACTTGCAGGACAACACATCTGTATGCCAACATTGCACGTTAAACACACACATTCAGCATGGCACACGGACAATGCACGCATGCACACCACTGTGGTCCCTAGCTCACACACACCACATCCACCTCACATTGGTTTAGCCCAAGTTCACGGCACGGGACTTGGGAGCAACAACGCCACGCCAAGGCCCCAATGATGTTGCTGTCCATTCATACCACATTCACAAGGTCATGGGGATAACCTCTCCCCGACGATCCAAGGTGACACGCCTCACTGGTAGGAATGTCACACACACTCACACACCAGTCACACTGTAACCTGGACTCCTGACCGTGTGCAGTGACTAAAAAAAAGAAAACAGGGATCATGCCATTGTCTGACATGGCATGCCCTTACTGGAGGACGGCACATACATCTGTGCACGTCCAAAAAAAAATAATATAAAGATCATACTCTGAGCTACAAACGTTCAGAGGACAGTCATTTGCCCTCTCGTGGGCCAGGCTTTGTGCCAAGGCATTCGGCTCCTCTATTGTCTGGGCGATGACTGGGGTGGGGCATCATGAGGAGGGTCACCCCCTGGTCTGTCGCTCCTGGATCTTATAGCAGATGTTGCCTGCATTCCCTCCAATGCAACGGCAATGCGTGTCAGAACGCTGTTGGTATCTGCCTGCATCCGCAGCTGTCGGCCGTTGGTCTGGCGCTCTAGGCGCCTGTTCTGTCGACCCTCCATCTAGATGGCGGCAGTGTTGGCCTGCACAACCTCCCCCAGGCTCTTCACCTTCGCCAGGATCCTTGATGCTGTGGCCTGCAGCTCCACAATAGCCGCAGTGTGCCAGTCCTGGGTGGCCTGCATGTCCCCAGATCCCTGGTCCACAGATGACGAGGGACCCCCTGCTAACATCTGGTGACGCATTGCATCGAGGGTCTGGCTTTGGTCGCAGAGGCTTGTGGCCATGGCTGCGAAGTTCGCATTCACATCCTGCAGGCATGGCCTGGGTATGATCAGCCCGTTGTGTGAGGCACTGCTGCATAGCCGAGGACCCAACAAACAAGGCCAGGCTGTCAGCCACTCTGTGCAGGTCGCAGGTAATATCTGCCATGTGGCGCGTCTGCAGTGCCTGATCCCTCTCAAGCCCTTCTTGGAGGATATCCGGCTACACCCCTAGTCTTGGCCAGAGCCTTCCTAGGGGAAGTAGCCGGTTGAGTCCGTCTGGATGGGGTAGCCCTTTAGGTGGTTCCCCTGGATGGGGTAGCCCTTTAGGTGGTTCCCCTGGATGGGGTAGCCCTTTAGGTGGTTCCCCTGGATGGGGTAGCCCTTGAGGGGGTTCCCCTGGATGGGGTAGCCCTTGAGGGGGTCAGGGGGGCCACTGTGTTTGAGGGACCGGCCAAGATGGAATTCTCTTCTAAATGAACACACTCCTCCTCATAGATATCCAACTGCTCCTCCTCAACGACCTCAAGACCAGCAGATGTCACATGGCTTGGCAGGGGGTCAGACTCTGGAAGAGAATGTTCCCTGGATGGCGTGGGTCGTCCAGCAGCAGAGGATGGCCCAGCTCCCTCCAGCACATCTGTGGATGACATAAAGCATTCACATCCACAGAATGGCACGTACAGGCACATGGGCGTACATGTACGTCCCTGCCTTCTTGCGGGTCGGGGGTCCGATCGGGACACCCCCCGCTAGATGCAGTGGTAGTTTTACCTGTGGGAGTAATCCGGGATGAGGGGACGGCTGTTGGTTTCTGTTCGTCCCCTCCCGATCGCTCCCAGTGAATCTGCCAGGCCTCCGCTCTGCACTTCCTCTGCCTGTGTAATGTAAACACTGGCAGAGGAAGTGATGTCACCTCTCCTCTGTGGTATTTTCGATCCGACGAGAGGAGAGAGTACATCACTAGTAAGTCGCACCAACAGCACACTGACACCACACACACAGGCACATTAACCCCTTCAGATCACCCCAGCCCCCTAGTGTCACTGATTGCAGTGATCATATATTTACTGATCACTGCATTTAGTGTTAGTGTGACAGGCAGTTAGTGTTAGGTCCAGGGTAGCCCCGTACCCCCCCAATAAAGCTTTAACCCCTTGATCACCACCCTAGTTAACTCTTTCACCCCCTATTGCCAGTGTCACTAAGCGATCGGTTTTCTGATCGCTGTATTAGTGTCACTGTTGCCGCTAGGTAGCAATTTTTTTTTTTATATTGCAATTTTTTTTTTTTTTTTACTAAAGACATGTGGCTGAATGCATTTTGGCCTAAATGTTTGGCTAAATTATTATTTTTTTTTTTTAATCAGAAAAGTTTTTATTGCTCACATAACATACAGGAAAAGAAAACCAATATGACATAATAGCCGCAGCATATATAGTACACTTCACACATTACTCTCCATCCAGCATCTAGCACATTCTAGCAATATCCAGTAACATGCCCTCTAATCCCACCGCCCCTGAACTGGCAAGTCTAAATACCACCCTGCAACCTCCCCTGAACAAGTTCCATAGGGCTCAAGCCAGTTGTGGCCAACCATGCATCCCAAAGCCTGTCAAATTTGCCCGCATTTCCCCTGTGCTGATATATGTACTTCTCTATGACAAGCATCCTGCCCATATGCATCACCCAGGATTTAAGCGTGGGGGGGGTCCTCCAGTTTCCAATTCAGGAGAATAGCCCTCCTGGCCTGGAACAGTGCCCTGTTTAGTGCCATTCGAGTCAATTCCTCTGTTACCACTCCCTCCAACACTCCAAGCAGGCAGCATATCGGCTCCAGGGGCACGGCTACCTGGAACACAGAGTTAAGTGTGTCCACAACTCCCTTCCAGAACCTGTGGAGCTTGGGGCAGCGTCAGAGCAAGTGAATCAGATCGCCAGACATTACCTTGCACTTGTTGCACATCGGGTCCGCAACCCCGCCCATTTTAAAAAGTTTTACTGGGGTATAATGGACCCTCAACAAAATGTACAGCTGAGATACTTTCTGTGCTACATTGAGCGAACAGCTGTTGACTGCCATCAGAGCTTCCTTGAGTCTAGCAACATGTGGTAACACTGTGAAATAATACCTCTAGTCTCAGATGCGGCCCTTAAGATGCGAAATACTGGAGTGGGGGACTGAGCCCACTCCACCGCATCTCCCTGGGCCCTAATTGCATGTTTCAGTTGTAAATAGTAAAAGAGCATGGATTGAGGGAGTGCAAATCTGGACCGAAGGGTGTCAAACGGGAGTAGTGTACCACCACGGAATACCTGTTTGAGGAGAGTTATGCCCTGAAGGCGCCATCTAGGACCCTGATCTAGCTTGGCCAATTCGGTGTATGTATTGTTCTCCCAGATTGGGCTAAATTCAGTGAATCCCGTGACCCCCTGGAGCTGCCTCGCCTTATTCCAAACCTTCTGGATGAGCGCAAAAGTAGGCATTTTCTTGTTAGGTTTCTGAAACCGCTGGGCCTCAAGACCCTCCGGTATCGACGCAGCCCCCGAGCCAAGCAGTAACAGCCTGGCCGAGGAGCCGCCCGGGGCTGGGGACATGGCACCGATCAGGTGCTGTAGCTGTGCAGCCAGGTAGTAGATCCACGGGTTAGGAAGAGCCAGCCCCCCACCCTCCTTGGGCCGCTGCAATTGTTCCAGTTTTATCCTGGGAGCTTTAATGTGCCAGAGCAATTGCCTAAAAAGCGAGTTGACCACTCTAAAAGTCTTGAGGGTGATGACTACCGGGGAATTGTGAAGTAGTTTGGCTAAAATTTAGTTTATTCGATTTTTCTTATAACAAAAAGTAGAAAATATAATTTATTTTTTTCTAAATTTTTGGTCTTTTTCCATTTATATCGCAAAAAAAAAAAAATCGCAGAGGTAATCAAATACCATCAAAAGAAAGCTCTATTTGTGGGAAGAAAAGGACGCAAATTTTGTTTGGGAGCCACGTCGCACGACCGCGCAATTGTCTGTTAAAGCGTCGCAGTGCCAAATTGTAAAAACACCTTTTGGTCATTTAGCAGCATATTGGTCCGGTCCTTAAGTGGTTAAAGGGGTGCATTTTTCCATTATCTGTGCCCCTTTCTGATGTGCTGAGCGGAGGGACTTTTTTCAGTTTTGGGCGCATGCCCATTCAGCTCCGCTCGCATTTGAGTGGGGTGAGTGAGTCACTCTCTGTGACATTAGCAGTTTTTTCAGAGTTGCACCAAGTGGTAGCAGTGTATAAGGCTGTATGTGCCCAGGAAGAATGCCCAGAATGCTAGAAGTTTGCCTCACTGACTTTTATAGACCGCTGGCCTTGGGGCTGGACGGGTGTACCTTTTCCTTCTGCCAGCACAAAAACTCCAGAATCTCATTTGCAGGGGGGTAAACACACATACTTTGCTGCAGCCTTTTTCTACCCAAGTCCTGTATACCTGATTTGCTCTGGTTTTAAAATGTATTTGGCACCCGGGTTGAATTTACTCTGAAGCTATTTCAAAAATTCACACTGTGCTTTGACTCACTATTGCCAATTGTTCAGCTAAATCTCATGTCTGGAAAATGTATTTCGGTATGAAAAATATATCTTGTTATAAAGGTAGTGCCATATTCTGTCTACGCATCCACGGGTTGTGTTCTGGATGCACTTCAACTTTCATGTACGTTTTAGAACACGCTGTACTTTTGCTATATGACAAAGACTTTAAACATTTTAATTTATTCAAAATGTGCTAGATTTTGGAAAACAAACAGGGAAAAGGAAGACTGGTTTAAAGGAGAATTTCACAGAGTTTTGTTTGGCCACCAGGGCAGCTGACAAGGCAGTACAACCAGCCCTCTTGTACTGGGCCCGGGCCTCATCGGTTCAAAAGGGGGTCCAAGCATCTGATGAGAAGAAGGGCTGGGACACTTGTGATTCTTGTTGATCCCCCTGTAGTGCCTCCGGCTTCTAATCTTCTTTCTCCCACCAGCTATGCTGCAGGGGGAGCACTTCTTGGATCTGCATCCTCTTCCACCTGCTGTCCGACACCCTCTGTGTGCCCCCTCCCCTGCAGCGCTCCCGGCTTCCCTCCTCTCCTCTTTTGTCGGCAGCTGCTGCAGGCACACAGGGGGATTGGTTTCAGGATGGAGAGCGGGAAGCTTTGTTTACTAAATGAACATAGTATGCGATCAGTAGTGATCGCTCCTGTGTCCATTCATCACTAAAGCATAATTAACCATGTTATATTTTACTATGCTTCTGCTTGTGAATAAACAGCCTCAGAGCACATCCAATTTATTCACTGTCCAGTGCAGCTAAAACTGCAGAGAAAGGGACTGATGAATCTGTGTCCTTGGTCCATTTCTCATTCATTAGGTGTCTGTTTATACTTTAGACCCACATTTCATGAAAGGCCCCCCAAAAGGGCAGTTAAAAATAGAAAAAATAATTCAATTTTTTTTTTTTTTTAGTGGTCACATTCTAAAAATAAAGAATAACAATGAAGGGCTTGTTCAGTTGTACTTTGCTCTTTGAAGAGCAGCCAGCATTTGGATCACTCTTAAGCCTGGGTTCACACTATTGCGATGCAGGAACCAGTGCCATTCCAGTGCCGGTTGCCACATTGCATCTCCATCGCAGGCAGTTTACACTGTTCTCTGCGAACCGCTATCATGGCCCTGCCATTTTATTGAAAATCTTTTGATATTTTCAAATGCAGGGCCCTGTTAGGTAGGTTATAAAGGGCACCATGATTTCTAACAGTGGCCTTTGTTGGCCACATAACATAAACCCAACGCAATTTCGGAATAACAGTAACACCTTCTGTGGAAAAACATTGGTTATGAAATTTCCATAGATGTACAAGTCATACACATTTGGTCACAGCTTTATTAAAGTTTTCTAAAGTCATGTTTTTTTATCTATTAAAATAACAAACATGTTATACTTACCTGCTCTGTTGCAGTAGTTTTGCACAGGGAAGCCCAGATCCTCCTCCTCTCCTCGGGTCCCTGGATGGAGCTCCTGGCCCCTCTCTCCTGTCGAGTGCAGTTAAAATCCTACATGCTAAGTCTATTGATATCATGTATGCCATTCCAATTTAAAAGGATTGTTTGCCTTACCTTACCATGTATAGCGCTGCAAGCCACACAGCCCTCCCTCTAGCCAAAGCCAATGCTTTGTGGTCCTGGTGCAGATTTCCTTGAAAACTCTTCTGACCACTGCAGACATCATTGTTCAATCTTGTGCATGTACATGCCCAGTAAAATTGTGCCAAGGCTCATTTTAGAGCAACTCAGCTGGGACTGCAAGCCAACAGGTTATTGCAAGAGTGATTTATTTTTCTTTCTCGTACATCACGGGACACAGAGCAGCATATTCATTACTATATGGGTTATATGGAGTACCTTCAGGTGTGGACACTGGCAATCTCAAACAGAAAGTCCCCTCCCTATATAACCCCCTCCCATAGAGGAAGTACCTCAGTTTTTTCGCCAGTGTCTTAGGTGTTGGTCACGGAATAGCTTTGCCTCCACATCCTTGGGATTAAGGCGGGCTAACCGGATCCGTCCAAGGAGCCTCAGTGCCAAAGTGGACAGTACCCGGGCCCCAAACCGTGGGGTTTTGCCTATAATGCTCCTCTCTAGAGGGCTGGACCCTGGGCCCAGGACTTGGAGTTTTCTAAACCAAAAGATCCTGTTTGCCAGGGTGCTGTATAGGTTCAGTATAGGTTCAGGACAGCGGCTCCTTCCAGGACCCCAGTGCCTGAAGGTCTACTACGCTACCCACGGAGATGGGAGAAGATTGGACCGTTTTGCAAAACGTCCTGCGGCATGGAGCAGGTAAGAGGGGAGCCTGCGGGACTTGGTTCGACAGCAGGCTCTCCAGGGGAGATCTTAAGGGGGGTAGCCTGAGTATGCTTTGCATTGGCACCATGGTCACTATGTCTGATGGACAGGATGCCCTGAAATGTTTCCCCCCCCCATCACTTGATCCCCCTACCTATCTATGTATGTTTGCTAGCTACCTGCTGCTCGCTGGTTGAAGATCTTTTAAAAAAAAAAAAACAGATCTGTCTCTAGGCTAAAGGGACTCCTTAGGGGCCTGTTTTAGCCTTACCTTGCCGGGATTCAAAATCTGCCGCCTGATGCGTCCTCCAACCTGCATTCCTGGGCTCCAGAGTGCGTCTCCTCCTGGGCTCTCCTCCCCCGACAGTCGCGCGCGCATGCATATAGAAAATTTTCGCGTGACTGCAGTGTAGAGTGGGCGTGCCTTCAATTGCTGTTATACACAGCAGGCGCGTTCTTAGCTCAGTTCAAAGCTGAGCTGGAGAGATAGGACGTAGAGCTGGCAGCACAGTGACTCCCGGTGGCGAGAAGGGGTACTACATGCTGGAGTCAGCTCCAATACTTTTTGTTAAGCCAAAATCCCCTTGGCAACAGGTTGAATGCTGGCAAACATGTTGGGGGTGGGGCTGTATGTTGTGAATAATATTATAAAGGAAAACATACTGAGCCCCACCGTTTTTGGGCATTAGTGATCCTATTGTCCCCTAAACCTTATTTTTTTGTACGCCTGGCTATAACAGTCTGTTGTTGTAAGCGGAGTCCCTCGGTTTTGTATTATGGCTTCCAAGGGTTCAGGATCAAAACACAAAAAAAAAAAAAAGGCAAAGACAAAGGGGTTCCTCCTCTGGTTCTGATGATATGCCAATACTTTCCCCGCAGGTTATTCCTATAGGGGTCACCCTGGATAAGCCATTAAGGGGGTCTGGTGCTGAGGCTGGCCCAGGTCGGCCCAACCCTGTTTTATCACAGAGGAGATGCTAGCCGTCACCCTAGGGGGGCTAGAGAAAAAAGTTAACAGCTATGATCGCTGGCTCCTTTTTTCTGGCAAGAAGCGGACTAGATCCCCATCGCCAAAAGGGACAGAACCTAGAGGAAGGATCTACCACTGAAGAATCGTTTTCAGCCTCCCAGACGGAGAGTCTGTGGGTCCAGTCTTTGACAGACATGGTCCGCTCGGCATTTAATTTGCCATTTCCAGAGCCTCAGGTTCCTGCGGTATCCTCTTTGGGTTCTTTTAAAAGCGCCTTTAAACAACGCAGCTTTTCCGGTCCATCCTCTGTTAGAGGAATTGGTTTTTCCAGGATTGGGACGACCGGACAGAATTTTTTTCTGCCGCCTAAAGCTGACGAGAGGGTAGTCTTTATGCACGTCTGCCAGGAAATATTTGTGCTTGCAGGCACTCTTTCCCCTGACCAATTCCTCTTTAAAAGGGGCCCGGATGGCTCAGTCGGTAGAGCATCAGACTTTTGATCTGAGGGTCCAGGGTTCAAGTCCCGGTTCGGGCACTGCCTTTCAACTACCCGTGAGGTCCTTGAGGCCACATCTCCCGGAAAGCGCCCGATCTCGTCTGATCTCGGAGGCTAAGCAGGGTCGGGCCTGGTTAGTGCCTGGATGGGAGACCACCTGGAAGGTTTTCTGTTATTTACTCTATGGAAAAGACATTTTTCTAAGAAAGGGGGCGCTCCCAACTGTGGACGCAGCCATCTCATGGGTGAATAAATCATTAACTGGCCTAAGGGGAAACATACAAATGTTTAAGGTCCCGGGCGATAAACGTTTAGAGACACTTTTTCCAGCATCCTTGGCTACAACCAGCAGTGGCTGCAATTGTAGTTTTGTCAGGCGTTAAAGAACCAGACAAAACAGATGCTTAAGACATCCCTGCCCAATAGGCAGAGGAGTTATTGGATATTCCCAGAGCTCTGTGCTTTGTGGTAGAGGTTATAAAAAGACTCCATCCAGCAGGCGTCTCGTTTGTCACTATTTTTAGTGCATATGAGAAGGCTCTTATGGTTGAAGAACTGGGCGGCCGAGCCCCATGTAAAAGACTGCTGGCAGGTTTGCCCTTCCATGGAAAGATCTGGATAAATACATTCAGACTGTTTCAAGTGGCAAAAGTACCCTTTTACCAGTCAAAAGAAGTTCCAGGGTCCTGCGTTTAAAAGGCAGCTCCCCCCTGTTCCGGGGCCCTTAAATTCCAGGCAGTACGGACCTCCTGCGCGATCAAACTTTTAACAATGGATCGCAAGGACAGGCCTCTGGGGATCGATCCTCGACAGAGGGGGTCCGATCATCTGTGGCCACAGGCTACAGATTAGAATTTCTAAAAATGTCCTCCACAAGGAAGGCCTCAATGCGGGCGGCATTGGATCATCTGCTTTACCAGGGCATAATGGTAAAGGTACCAGCCCAAGAACAGGGGCTAGGTTTCTATTCCAATCTGTTTGTCATACCAAGGCCCATCGGCGATGTCAGACCAATTTTGGACCTAAAAGGTTTAAATGCTTACCTAAGGGTTCGCTCTTTCCGGATAGAATCAGTTCGGTCAGCAGCCGCCACACTCCAGAAGGATCTGGCTTCTATAGACATAAAGGAAGGTTACCTTCATGTACCAATTCTTTCAGCCACATCAAATATTTTTGTTTTTACGCTTCGCAGTGATACAGCGTCACTTCCAATTCGTGGCGCCCCCCTTCGGGCTGGCTACGGCCCCCGGGTATTCACGAAGGTCCTAGCTCCAATTCTAGTCAGTCTAAAGGATCCAAGGGATCTCGGTCCTAGCATACCTGGACGACCTCTTAATCATAGATCACTCGCTTCCTTGGTGGAATGCGTAGTAGCCCTCATGGTTCAGTACCTCGAGAGGTTCGGCTGGGTCCTAAACCGGGGGAAAGAGCAGCATTTCAACCTACAAAGCAGTTGGAATATCTCGGCATAAGATTAGACACAGAACAGAAGATGGGTGTTCCTGCCCCTGGTAAAGGTCGAGGCTATCAAAAGATTGATTCAGTTGGTTCTAAGCAAAAGAGAACCAACTATTCGCCTATGTATGCGATTACTAGGCATGTTCGAGGCGATACCACACGCTTCCACACTCGTGTCCTACAGACAGCAATTCTAGCAGCTTGGTTCTGCCCAGTGGTCTGGAAGGCTGGAGAGCGGTCTTGAACGGGTTCACTCGCCAAGGAACTTGGGCAGAGGCGGAGAGGCAGTTGCCCATCAAGGTCTGGGAGATCAGAGCGGCTCGGCTAGCCCTCCTGGCATAGACATCCAGATTACAGGGGTCCTCGGTGAGAAGTCATTCAGACAATGCCACAGCGGTGGCATATATGGGAACCACCAAGGGGGAACCAAGAGTCAATCCACTCAGAGTGGGAGGAGCTTGGTTTTTCGGTGGGCAGAGGTTTATGTACCCTGCATATCGGCGACATTCATTCCCGAGGTGGACAACCTGCAGGCGTACTTCCTAAGTCGCCAAACCCTGTCGCCGGGGGAGTGGTCTCTGCATCCACAAGTTTTTTTCAGACAATCTGCCAGAAGTGGGGAGTGCCAGACGTGGAGGTCATGGCATCAGGATTCAACAAGAAGCTAGACAGGTTCATGTCTCGAACGAGGGACCCTATGGCCTGCGGAACCGATGTGTTGGTTTGCCCTTGGCATCAATCATAACTTCTATATGCATTTCCCCCGCTGCAGTTACTACCCCGCCTGTGGCGCAGGATCATAGCACAGGCCGGTTATCCTGGTAGCCCCAGCTTGGTACCGGAGGGCATGGTACTCACTAGTCCTGAAATTGGCAGCGGGAGGCCCTTGGACTCTTCCTCTATGGCCAGACCTACTCTCACAAGGCCCGATCCTCCACCCTGCATTACGGCGTCTAAATTTGACGGCCTGGCGGCTGAATCCCTGATTCTCAGGGGTAGAGGTCTGTCTAGGCAGGTAATCCCTACCCTCATTAAGGCTAGAAAGCCGGCCTCCAGGGTAATTTTGTTACAGGGTTTGGAGGGCCTACGTAGGCTGGTGTGAGGCTAAGAGATGGGTTTCCCGCAAGTATACCATTGATAGAGTATTACGTTTTCTCCAGCTAGGAGTGGATAAAGGCCTGGCATTAAGCACGATCTAGGGACAGATTTCAGCCTTATCAGTGTGGTTTCAGAGGCCGCTGGCCGCCCACTCGCTGGTTAAGATCTTCGTACAGGGAGTCTTACGTGTTAATCCTCCGGTCAAATCACCACTTTGTCCATGGGACTTAAATCTTGTTCTGTCAACTCTACAGAAACAACCCCTTGAGCCGTGAGGTACCTTTGGTTTTACTGACTAGAAAGTCGGTATTTCTGATCACCATAGTTTCGGCCAGGAGAGTATCGGAATTGGCAGCCTTATCTTGTAAGGAACCATATCTCATTTTACATAAGGATAGGGCGGAGTTCCGTCCTCATCCTTCCTTTCTACCAAAGGTTATATCCAGTTTCCACCTGAACCAGGAGGTGGTACTTCCATCCTTCCTCCAAAACCCACCTCTAGAAAGGAGGGGTTGCTGCATACGTTGGATATTGTCAGGGCCATAAAGGCCTATCTTAAAGCTACAGAGAAGGTTCGGAAAACAGATGTGGTGTTCGTTTTACCGGAAGGGCCCAAGATGGGTCAGGCAGCTGCTTGATCCACCATCGCAAGATGGATTAAACAATTAATCGTTCAGGCCTGCGGTTTGAAGAGGTTGCCTCCTCCTTTGTCGGTAAAGGCCCATTCTACCAGGGCCATGGGCACCTCCTGGGCAGCACATCATCAGATCTCTATGGCTCGAATATGCAAGGCAGCAACGTGGTCGTCAGTCCACATGTTTACAACATTTTATCAATTGGACGTAAGAAGGAATGCGGATACAGCCTTTGGGCAGTCAGTACTACAGGCCGCGATTCAAGCTCCTCAGGATCTGAGGGGGCTCCCTTGATTTGATTTGAGATTTACATTTCTTGTTTAAGTTGGATTTACTAGTATTTGAGTATACCTCTAAATTAAATCCTTTTTTTGGAAGATGTCTCCCTCCCCTCATTAAAGCATTGCTTTCGGACATCCCATATAGTAATGAATATGCTGCTCTGTGTCCCGTGATGTACGAGAAAGAAAAAGAGATTTTTTAATACAGCTTACCTGTAAAATCTTTTTCTTGGAGTACATCACGGGACACAGAGCTCCCACCCCTCTTTTTGGGAACATTTTTGGGAGGCATACTGCTTGCTACAAAACTGAGGTACTTCCTCTATGGGAGGGGGTTATATAGGGAGGGGACTTCCTGTTTGAGATTGCCAGTGTCCACACCTGAAGGTACTCCATATAACCCATATAGTAATGAATATGCTGCTCTGTGTCCCGTGATGTACTCCAAGAAAAAGATTTTACAGGTAAGCTGTATTAAAAAATCTCTTTATTTTATTTATTTTCCCCAGTGCAAAACAGTGAACCACAAAATGTGCACAGGGTGTAAACATAGTCCTTGGAAGAGAAAGGACCCTAGCCCTGATCCCCCAGGGGCTTTAGGCTCCAAACAGAGACTAGGGTACTTCACATGGTCCATCTGGCTGAAACCAGACAAACCCCATTCACTGGGAGGTCTGCCAAAACAGGCCCACCCCATGAGAGTGTGCAAACCATGCCAGAAGGCAATGTCCACCCCCTTTCCAAGACTTTCAAGGCAGGCCCGAGGACCTACACCCTACCAGTCATGTGACAAAACTTGTACACCAATCAACAAAAAAAGTGACAAACACAACAAACACACACATAAAAGTGGGGGAAGGATAGTGGAGAAGTGCAATAGGTGCTATTGTGTGATACAAAGGCCAGCCTTTCGGCCAGGAATGAAAAAATATTCTCTGGTCCTAGCCAAAAGGCTCGACCTTTAGAGAGAGGTGCGAAAAAAGTGTGATGGTGCAGTAACCTAGGTGCCGGTAAAAAGTGGGACACTAACACAGTTAGAGTTATGGCACCCCTGGGCTGCCACTCCAGGGGCACATACACCACAGGCTTATTTCGGGAACCGGCCTTGGGCCAGACCAGTGCCTCTCCATCCCATAATCCTTTCTCTACAGGAGACCTAATAATGGCCCTCAGTTCGTCGAGCAGTCCGATTTGGAATCTCCCCGATACTAACGTCCAGATTATCATTACACCAGTGGATTTGCATAGTCGCAGCCACCCCTAACCCACCGCTGTAGGCTAGGGACAGTAGCACAGCGCCTCCACTGGTAACTGATAGTGGTGCAACGGATCGTCATTGATCCGAACCAAAGATATTGATCCGAACCACACACGCGTGATCCGCGGATTAATTTCTAAAAAAAAGTTGTGCGCATGTTCAATCCACACACAGCGTGGTCATGGCGAGCGGAGGAACTTAGGAGCTTGAACGCCCCGCGTCATTTAAATCCCCTGTATGGGAGCATTTTGGCGGAAAGAGGTTAGTGGATAAAACCGTGACGGTGTGTAGGCACTGACAGTGGAAACACATGAAGCATGGCCATGCATTTGAAGCAACATCACCCCAGTGTTTAACCGACAGGAGTGAAAGCGAAAACGAAAGCTGCTCAACAACCGCTTATCACTGCAGCATTTAAGCAGCCCCTTGTTGCACAATCAGACCGGGCAAAAGCCATCACAAACGCTATCGGTGTGTTCATAGGTGCAGACATAAGGCCATATTCGGTTGTGCAAAACAAGGTCTTTAAATACATGTTGAAAGTGCTTGAGCCACGTTACGACTTTTTTTTTTGCTGATAAGAAAAATTATCCGATCCGTGACTCTGATCCGAGAAATTATCCGAACCGTAGGTTTTTTGATCCATTGCACCCCTAGTAACTCATAAGAACA
Organism: Rana kukunoris; assembly: GCA_029574335.1. Classification (NCBI taxonomy): domain Eukaryota; kingdom Metazoa; phylum Chordata; class Amphibia; order Anura; family Ranidae; genus Rana; species Rana kukunoris. Next base: position 192,206,069 of record CM056055.1, read on the forward strand.
GATACTACACTTGTTTTTTGCCAAAAGGCCGAGAAGCGATATTGCAAGAGTGATTGTTGATGCCGGAGGATGGGTCTGGCATCATCCCGATAAGAAGTTCTACAGATCCCACCACTATCTGAGACTACTGAGTACACTGCAAGTTTGCTGCCATATATCAGAACATGGAAATCAGGTCTGAACTCCAAAAAGCAATTGATTTAAGGAAGAAACTGTGTATGGACATGATGCAAGGTGTACTTACATATGGGACAAAGTTTAACTGGTGAGTTAAGTTCCACCTTAAGGCAATCTGAACACAGACAACATTTTATTCTGCGTGCCTGTTTGAGTAGATCATCTCATTTGCATTTTGGAGCCTGTCCAGCGTAGGAATAGAGAGAGTGATTTCACACCTCTGTGTTCTTTTGTGTCCCAGGTGCGATGCTTAAAAAAACACTTGCTGCATCTATGGTGTGGTTTCCATCAAAATACACTTTCCATAGGGATGAATGGTATCACATGTAAAAACCTGTCTAAAAAGTGCCAAAAATGTTTCAAGAAACACAACCACACCTAAAATGCCATGCACCTTTAACATAGAGGTATCGATGTGGCCTGAGACATAAAATAAAGACTACATTTAGAGTTTGAAAATGTAAGCATAAGGCTATATTTAATAAAAACAGAATACTATAGCTTTACAGTGCAATGCATCACAATACTAGGAGGTTAGTGATTGTCTACTATATACAGATCCATCTTGGAGAGGTTTGGCATAATGTAGGGAATACAGTTACCTGTCAGTCTGCCTTTACTGGTGTATCTACTGGACCTTCTGTTGATTTCTCCACAACTTTGTATGATTCCCTTCTGTCTATCTCTTGTTGCTGCTTTGTCTGATTCTCCAGGGGCCGCCTACATTTTTATTTGTGTCTCTTTTTTTATTCATTTAAAGAGGTTACAAATATCCAAAAAGCAGATTTGTACAAACATTAGGGCCTCATACACACAGACGTTTTAAAACAAAAACGAGCTGTAAAGCTAGTACCAATGCCAGGAAAAAAGCCTTGTTTAAAAACGTTGATTTTATATGTGTTTTGCATTGGCATTAATGCGTGTTTAGCCGCGCTAGCTTTCAGCCACGTTTCTCTGCCTCTATTGAAAATCAATAGTTCCCTATGGGAGCCCATTATTGGAATAGAAGTCGCACCAGAAGTCGGATCAAGACTTTCAGTGCGACTTGTGTGCTGAGAATCCTGAAGGGGAACCCCGCCAAAATGTAAACAAAAAATTTGTGTGAGGTTTCCCCCAAGATGATACTAGACCCCTCGGTCTGCTATAGATCTTAAGGCGAACACCCTACTCCCAAAAAAATGGTGTGGGGGTACCCCCCAAGATCCATACCAGACTCTTATCCAAGCACACAGCCCGTCAGGTCAGAAAATGGGGGGAGCAAGCACCCCCCCCCCCTCTTGGACCATACCAGGCCACATGACCTCAAAGCACATTGTCCCCATGTTGATGAAAGTATTTCAGAATGACAAGATAATATTAGAAAGTAATTAGATTGCAATAGATAACAAGGAACCATGAGGTATCAGTCTATAGCAGAGTCATATAAAAGGTGCACACTGGTTGTGGGAAGGAAGCCTCCCACCAATGCAGTCATACTACAAAAAGCTATAGGCACAGACCTAAGACTACTAAGGCTAACCGTATGTGATAGGGTGTATGTGTGTATATGTATGTGTGTGTGTGTGTGTGTATATATATATATATATATATATATATATTATATAGATATACAGTGTGGATCGAAAAATTTGTATTAATGTGCATAACAAATCCAAGGAAAGATGGAAAAATCTCCAAAAGGCTTTAAATTACAGATTAGACATTCTTATAATATGTCAAAAAAAGTTAGATTTTATTTCCATCATTTACACTTTCAAAATTACAGAAAACAAAAATATGGTGTCTGCAAAGGTTTGGGCACCCTGCAGAGTTAATATATTGTACTGCCCCCTTTGGCAAGTATCACAACTTGTAAACGCTTTTTTTTTAGCCAGCCAAAAGACTTTCAATTCTTGTTTGAGGTATCTTTGCCCATTCTTCCTTACAAAAGTCTTCCAGATCTTTGAGATTTCTGGGCTGGCTGTCATGCACTGCTCTTTTAAGGTCTATCCATAGATTTTCAATTATGCTGAGGTGAGGAGATTGTGAAGGCCATGGCAAAATCTTCAGTTTACTCCTCTTGATGTAATCCCCCGTGGATTTTGCGGTGTGTTTAAGATCATTATCCATTTGTAGAAGCCATCCTCGCTTTAGCTTCAGCTTTTTCACAGATGGCATCAAGTTACCATCCAAAATTTGCTGAAATTTTATTGAATCGATTTTTTCTTATACTCGTGAAATGTTCCCTGTGCCACTGGCTGCAATACAACCCCAAAGCATAATTGATCCACCCCCATGCTTAACAGTTGGACAGAGGTTCTTTTCATTAAATTCTGTGTCCTTTCTTCTCCAAATGTACCTTTGCTCATTCCGGCCAAAAAGTTCTATTTTAACCTCATGGGTCCACAGAACTTGTTTCCAAAATGCATCAGCCTTGTTTATATGTTCATTTGCAAAGTTCAAACACTGATTTTTGTGGTGAGGATGTAGAAGAGGTTTTCTTCTGATGACTCTTCCATGAAGACCATATTTGTACAAGTATGTCTTTATAGTGGAATAGTGTACCACAACTCCAGTGTCTGCCAGATTTTTCTGGAGGGATCGTGCAGTCAAATATGGCTTTTGAATTGCTTTTCTCACAATCCTGCAAGCTGTCTGTTATTTTTCTTGGTCTTCCAGATCTTGCTTTACCTTCCACAGTTCCTGATGACTACCATTTCTTAATTACATTCCAAACAGAGGATATTGACATCTGAAAATGCTTTGCTATCTTCTTATAGTCGTCTCCAGCTTTGTGAGCGTCAACTATTTTCAGTTTCAGTTTTTTAGACAACTGCTTAGAAGAACCCATTGTGCTGATTGTTGGGGCAAGGTCAGACGATGATTAAGAACAATCCATGACACTGGCAGGTCTCAGCTTTGCAAAGGGCGCAGTGCATGCTATAAATTCTGCAGGGTGCCCAAACTTTTGCAGACGCTATTTTTTTGTTTTCTGTAATTTTGAAAGTGGAAATGATGGAAATAAAATCTAACTTTTTTTGACATATTATAAGAATGTCTAATCTGTAATTTGATGCCTTTTGGAGATTTTTCCATCTGTGTCCTTGGCTTCGTTATGTACATTAATTCAAATTTTTACCTGGGGTGCCCAAACTTTTGTTCCCCACTGTGTATGTATGTATATATATGCGTATGTATAAATATATATATATATATATATGTGTGTGTGTGTGTGTGTGTGTGTGTGTGTATATATATATATATATATATATATATATATATATATATATATATATATATATATATATAGTGACAGGAAGTCAGGTAAATCTGTGGGTGTTGTCAAGGACGGGAGATACATTTCTGCCATGTTTAGACAATTCACCAATTACTATTAGGTGTCGGCTGCAGAAATAGCCAGAAAGATTTAAGGGCGTTGGAAAGCTTCAGCTGTTCAGAATGAGGCAATTAAGGCCTCTATAAGTTATCCAGAGGATGACTACTGATTGCTGCATCCTGAGGCTTTTTGAATTAAGGAGAGCAGTGAGCTGAGAGACTTCTGAAGAGGTGAGGTGGTGTTGATTTTTCTGTGTGATAAAAATCAAAAAGACTATTGTTTTACTGCTGTATGACCAGCAGTGTCTGCCCAGCAGTAGGCTGTGCCAGACTCCATAGATAGGTTCCTGTGTGGTGAAGGTAGACGCCCCAAGTGGCCAGGGTTTATTTTATGTTTTGTTTATGCTGTTTGGATGCTTGCACTTGTTTCCAGCAATATGGAAGAATAAACCATAATCTTTGTTTTCAACCATCCTCGGCTGCCTCTCTGTATGGTTCAGTGTGTAGTGAACCTACCCAGGGGGTCACACACACCCGCTACCGAGCTAACCCCTTACACAATATATATATATATATATATATATATATATATATATATATATATATATATATATATATATATATATATAAAATAAATATATATATATATATATATATATATATATATATATATAATATATATCTCCTATTAGGAAGAGTCAGTTTGTAGTTAGTTGGGGCCCCTTACAGTTGAATTGATGATGGAGTTTAGGTCAGATCTGCATGTAGTGAATAAGGAGTTATAGGTTCTCCTTAGAAGAAGTGAGAGAAAAGGTGTCTTCTAGCAATGTCAGTGTGTGAAAAGCTGGGCTAGTGGGGAAGGCCAAAGGCAGAGGCGGCTCTCTAATTAGGCCAATTAGGCGGTTGCCTAAGGCCCCGTGCTTCCAGGGGCCTCACAATTCTGCCACGCTCTGCAAGTCTTCTGCCATGTGCAGAGCGCAGATAATGGCCACAGCGGTTGTGCCTTTTCTGCTCTCTCCTCCGATGGACAGTTGCAGAGCTGGCGCCTGACAGTCATCGAGGAGCCAGTCTACCACAGCCTGACAGCATCCTGTAGTGTAGTAATGTCACCTCCCGAGCATCTTACACGCACACACACACACACACACAGCCCTGGTATTTATGCCATCCTCCGGGATATGATGCCACCTACTGACCCCCTGCCATAATCCTTCTCCTCATCATCCCTTGTTCCTGGCATACCACCACCCTACTTCCTGTCATACTAATTCCCACTGTCAGCTTTCTCCCAACTTACCCCCTGTCACCATCTCTATCCTCATAAACCCCTGTGCCTAGTATCCTACAACCTCACCCCCTGTCATTTTCATCCCCTTGCACCGCCAGCTCCTTCCACCCGCCCCCTGTCATCTTCATCCCCCCTGCACTGCCAGCTCCCTGCACCCGCCCCCTGTCGTCTTCATCCCCCCTGCACCACCAGCTCCTTCCATCCGCCCCCTGTCATCTTCATCCCCCCCAGAACCGCCAGCTCCTTCCACCCGCCCCCTGTCATCTTCATTCCCCCTGCACCACCAGCTCCTACACCTTGTCATCCTTACCCCCCTGTACCACTCTGCCAGTCTACTACCACCCACCCCCTGTCATCTTCATCCCCCTGCACTACTCTGCCAGCCTCTTACCACCCACCCTCCGTTATCTTAATTCCCCTGCACCTCCAGCTTCTACCACCTCACCCCCTGTCATCTTCATCCCCCTACACCGCTCTGCCAGCTCCTTCCACCCACCCCCTGTCATCTTCATCCAGCTGCACTGCTCTGCCAGCCTCCAACCACCCACCCCGTCATCTTCATCCCCCCTGCACCGCTCTGCCAGCCTCCTACTACCCCACACCCATCATCTTTATCCCCCTGCACTGCCCTGCTAGCCTGCTACCACCCCACCCCCTGTCATATTCATCCCCCACTACCAGCTTCCTCCCGCCCCACCCCCATCATCATCTTCCCATCTGTACCCCATTGCCAGTTTCTTACCATCCCACTCCCTGTAATATTCATCCCCCTGTACTCCTCCATCATCATCCCTATACCCTCCACCTCCGACATCCTACCACCCTGTCTCCTGTCATCAACATCCCCCTGTAGCCCACCTCTAGCATCCAACCACCCTACCCACATCATTATCATCCCCCTGTACCCCACTGACAGCTGCTTCCTACCACCCCACCCATTGTCATCGTCATCCCCTTTGCTGACATCCTACCACTCTGCCCATTGTCATCAACATCCCTATCATTCCTCTCTACCCCACCTCTGGCCTCCTACCACTCTATCCCCTGTCATCATCATCCCCCTGTACCCCTTATCTGGCATCCTACCACCCTGCCTCCTGTCATTATCCTCATCCCTCCTGTACCCCACCTCTAGCATCCTATCTCCCTACTTCCTATCATTATAGGGGAGATATGATCTCAGCCTCTCACCCCAATGCTGCCACATCACCCTAAACTGCATCCCGTCATCCAACCAACTTTAACCTAACATTTGCATCACACACCACAATACTGCCCTGTCACCCAGTGAGCGGTAATGATGTGCTGTAACCTCTAGCAACAAATCAGTGAGTGATAATGATGCGCAGTAACCCATAGCAACCAATCTGTGAGCTGTAATAATGTGAAGTAACCTCTTGCAACCAATCGGTGAGCGGTAATGACGTATAGTAACCTCTATCAACCAATGGGTTAACTGTAATGATGTGCAGTAAACTCTAACAACCAATGGGTGAGGGGTAATGATGTGCAGTAACCTCTAGCAACCAAATATTGAGTGGTAATTATGTGCACTAACCTCTAATAACAAATCAGTGAGCCTGGAGCAATCACTGAGTGTGAACCAGTTTTTTTATTTTTTCATCTTTAGATAAGTCTATATGTGTGTTTGATTTTTGGGATGTTGGCGTAGGGAGGGAATTGTTTGCCCAGGGTCCAGTCAATATTAAAGATGCCCCTGGGTGTCCCCAGGCTGGCTGAGTGAGCAGACCAGCACACACTTGAGTAAAGCCATGGAGGTTTCAGCCAGCTGTAACACCTACCTCAAACGGAGAACATTTCATCAGCTACAGCCAACAGAAGGCTCTACTGCCATCCTAGCCTTCTCCGAAAGCCTGCACCACATTGCATGGCAGGAGTTGTAGTTCACCACACCACACACTAGACTTGGCCCGCCGGTGCCTGTGCTCTGCAGAGACTACACCTCCCAGAATACACTGCAGGGTACTCAAAGCGAATGTGTCGGCTTCTCCTGCTTGTAGGGGATGGAGGAGTGTATAGAAGGGTGCTGCTGCAGCAATGTGGTGTTACCCTGTTAGCCAGGTGACATTTTGCTTGTCATTACCAAAGGATCATCTCTTGTATCATGTTGCACAGTCTTTTCCCATTGTGGAAGTAAGTGGGGCCTCATGACTAAGATTTGCCTAAGGCCTCACAAAGTCTACAGCCACCTCTGGCCAAAGGTGTCTGCTAGCAGTGTCCATGTGTGAGAAAGAGAGTGGGTGTTGGGCAGACTGCACTCTCACCAATCCTGAGTGAACGTAGGACTCTGGCGCTGAAAAGGGGATAAATAGGCTCTGTATCAACCATAGGACGATGTGAAGAATGCACAATAAACTTGGGGAAGTTGGCGAAAAACCACGGGTGGCTCTAGATGTGGATATCTCTGTGCCTCTGGATGCTGGAGAAGACTGTGGTGCTGAGTACTGGCACTAGAACAGGCGTGTCACTGAACCTCTTGTGCTCTTCCAAGGTTGTCACTGAACCCCTGGCTGCAGATGGACAGTGTCGCCATATTGTGACATGCAGCTGACAGAACAACGGCACCTGACTAGAATCTTTAGGGGTCCCCAAGGCAAGAGTGAAACCACCAGTTGCAGTCCAATTGATAGACTTCCCCAGAAGCCCCTGGTACTCTGGTCCGGATGGAACTTGTGGTCTCCAGGTCATTTCCTTTTTACAGTAAGTCCTCGTACACACGAGGGGATTTGTCCGCTGAAAACGGTCCGATGGACCGTTTCAGCAGACATCTCCGCTCGTGTGTATGGGCTAGCGGACAGATTTCTCCACCCGACAGATTTCAAAGCATGCTTTGAAATCTATCCGGTGGGAATCTGTCCGCCCGACATGTCTGCTGGTTAGTACACTTACCAGCAGACATGTCGTCCCCCACCGCCGCCGCGCCGCCGCCGAATGGATTCGGCGCATGCGCGGAAGTGTTTAACTTCCTGGTGCGGTGATGTGGCGGCGTCAACGTCACCGCCACGTCACCGCGCCGTCCGGCGAAGGGGAATTTGATCCGATGGTGTGTACACGCCATCGGATCAAACTCCCGATCGGACATATCCGATGGAAATGGTCCGCGGACCGTTTTCATCGGATATGTCCGATCGTGTGTACGAGGCCTAAGTGTTAAGTAAAGGACTGCATGTACCATGGTTCTCAGCCTCAGAATCAGGAAAGGCGGCCTCCCTCTAGAGGCAGGAAGATGATGCAGAGATCTATCCATGAGCTCAGGGGGGAAGTAAACAGTTCATTGATTACCCAGTAATGGATCTCCATCCTATTACTTAAGTAGTATCCTTGTGCCTGGCTACACTTGGCTTCCGCCTGTCAGTTGGCTACCTAATTTAAGAGAAGCTGGGGAAATCGGGATCTGTGTTGGCCTTACTGCCAGTGAATAATAGCCTGACTGACAAACCCTGCTTTCCCATCATCTTCTTGGAGTAGGCAACTTCAGTAGTTAGTGAGCTTATATGAAGCATCAGAGAACATAAACACTGCAGAAGAGGAAGCTGGGCAGCAAAAAGCAGACTGTCTGTGAAAAAGAAGTACAATCTCTATTTACTACTTGGCAGTAGATTATGTATATAAGGAAAGCTAAGTGTTTAGAAAATGACACTTATCCTTCATGGCAAACAAGTCTTGAAAATGTTTATGGGTCTGGAAGGGATGTGGTAATTTGTTGAAGACAAATTTATGATTCACAAACCTTGAATGTATTTGCCATGGTTTATTAAGTGATGAATCCTACCACTGAATCAGGGATGATCTCGAAGGTCTGGTTTTGATCACACATGAAGTTGAAAAGGCTTGTCCTAACAGCAATGTCTTATCAAACAACAGAAAGGTACGGAACTGCAAAGTCCGATATTGTACAGTAGAGGTAATGAGCCCATCAACCAAGGACAGACACAGGACTCCTATGCCTGGCCCCTTATATGAGGCTGCCATGATGACACTTCAATAGATAAGGACTCTGTTAGGGATTGACATGGCATAGTATGAAAAGGTGGAGAGGTGATTATAAAGAGGAGTAGAGATCGGCATTTAGATCAACCTGCTGCTTTGTTCTGCATGGGAAAAGCACAGGTTTACTTTAATACATGAAATGGTATCTCTAAATGTAACCAATCTAGCTGTGCCTATAAAAATTTTTAACATGTATAGATTTTTAAAGTAACACAATTTCAAGAAAAAAGTGATGATGTGTCTCTAAAACTAGTATGTTGGTGGTGAATACCAATTATATACTGCAAACATACTCTGTTTTAACTATATTTGTACTGGTCCAGTGATCATAAAGACCATTAACGCACCCCTTTTTTTAACAGAAAAAAAGGAAAATTTATGGTGCTTATTGCCCAAAACAAATGTTTTAATATTAGGCCGCGTACACACGTTCGGTCCAACCTGATGAGAATGGTCCGACGGACCGTTTTCATCGGGTCACCGCTGAAGTGGCCTAATGGTCTGATGTGCGTACACACCATCAGTCCAAAATCCGATCGGGTCAGAACGCGGTGACGTAGAACACAACGACGTGCTGAAAAAACGAAGTTCAATGCTACCAAGCATGCGTCGAATTGATTCTGAGCATGCACAGGTTTTTGGTCCGATGCTTTTGCGTACTAACCATCGTTTTGGTCCGATGGTCAGACGTCCATCGGACCGATTTTAAAGCAAGTTTTAAAACTTTGGTCCGACGGACAACGGTCCAATGGGCCATACACACGACCTTAAGCCAGTTTCATCAGACCGAACCGATCGTGTGTACGCGGCCTTAGTGTTCATGACGCCAAAAATGTATTGGAAATAACCATGTGGACCTTTTATTAAAGTGAACCTATTGCAAAGCAAAACACTTTTCTCAGAAGTCTCCGATAAAAGCCAGCTCTTCACCAGATTATAGACCATGTAATACTTTCAGGGCAATGACTTCATTTATATTGAAGCAGAGTACATTCAGCTTCACTTTTCCAGAATAAGTAAGTGTTCCATGAATCAGGATATAACTATTCCCACCAGAGGCTTCAGAGAAAAGTATTTTTCACATTTTATTATAGATCCTCTCTAAATATTTGTAAAGTATATTTTGAGCCATTTTTTAGTCATGGATGGCATGTGAAAGGATTAGAACCCTCGTCTGTTTTTTTTTACGTTCTGTGTTCACACTGGGGAGATTCACCCCTGTATTGGTCCTGGTGACCATTGTTAGTGAGGCAGACAGTGGTGGGAAATCCATTTTTTTCTACAGTTATCACCAAAAGAGCAGGCGAGGGGAAAATGTCCAATGGGAAAATCGGTTTTCAGTGTAAATCTGAGCTATTTTCCTTACTTTGGGGAGATTTTTATTCACTTCCTGGCATTTTTAAGACAAAATCTAACAGAAAATCTCCCCAACATGATATAGACAACAGTCAGAGATTCTAACCATTTACTACTCTGTTTAAAACTACACAAAGGTTTTGGCAACAGATACATTGCAAGGCCTTGCATAATAGAACATATCAATAAAAACCCAAGTAATTCTGGTTGCATAGTTGAAATTCCCATGGCTTTTTACTTAAACTTGAGCATGAAACTTTAATTACATCATATTGTGCACACTCAAAGATTTCTATGAAATTTGTTCAAGAAGGGGAAAATAGTTAACTTTAGTTCCTCCAAATACTGAGCTCTGTCTCTTAAAAAAAAAAAGCCACAAGAATGCTCATTAATTTAATAATTTCCTGTCTCCGTACCTTCAGCTGGTTTCTTAGACATTGTGGAACCTGAAAAATAAGTTCAAGGAGAAGGAGGCCCAACGTGAGACATCAAAAAATACACAAATGCATGGGTGGTTTTGGCCATTGTCTACCACTTTCCAGTTCCGTTAGGCAGTTCCTCAGTTAAATGTCTTTGATACTTGGCATAAAATTTCAGGCTTCGTCTGACATGACTTTGATTTAGCATCTTTGGGCCACAGGCTTCCAATGAATATGAAAGGTGAGGGAACAGCCAAAGTCTACAAACTCCTCTCCAGACATCGTTGGTGTCCTGTTTTCCTTGCTCTTGGCATGGTCGGTTCTCCTGTGGACATTACCAGTTTATGAGCTTAAAAAATGTTGACTTTATTAATGTTCCTCTTGGGATACATTTTTACAGGTCATTTTCCAACATCAATTGATGACTAAATGCTCTTATTAAATCTACTAATCAAACAAGCTGCCTAAGAATTAGGATAAGAATAAATGCATTTTATAGGTAGTGCCTAGTGCTTGGGTCTACTGTCTCCAGGGAGGATTGGAAACACTATTGGTCAAAAATTATCAAAGTGTAAGACTGGGTTATGTATTTTCTGGGAAAATTACAAGTCTGCTGACAGCAGATGGAAAGTAATCCTTCTCCTCTAACACAGTGATCACTCACTCATCCTGTACATTGTAACAAGTTAAGAGACTGCAGTGGGATGACCTGTGTGAGACATTTATGCATAGGCAATATAATAAAATAACTTTGCGGGGATTAGGATTTACATCTAATTCAATTAAAGAAATGAAGACCCTGGATGATCCCTGAACAAAGGCGGGGATTGTTTTCTGGGCAAAAATGCAGATAAAGGCATTGTCGGGAGGGGGGGGGGAGTATTGTGATGTCTGTGAGATGTAATAAATGCCTAAAAGTGTTACAATCACATATTACTTAATATGATACTTAGCATTGACACACTTACCCCATACTAGGTCCACTTCAATGTACGTTTCTAAAAAATGAAAATAATAATAATAAAAAAAAAAATATATATATATATATATATATATGTGTGTGTGTGTGTGTGTATATATATATATATATATATATATATATATATATATATATATATATTACTGTGTATATAATGTTTCATCTGTCCACAGTTCTTCTTTATAATATATATATATATATTCTGTATTATAAGGACGCCGTGACAAAGTCTGAACATGCATTTCACTTTAAATGGTAAAAGCGGCAGGTGAAGCGCTGAGAAACTTTAATGAGAAACTCCACTACCATTGGCCTGCCAAGCCTGAGATAAATGTAGTAACTGCAATATAGCTCCCGTTATTATCTGATGAGGAATTCCTTGCACTTTGCAATCCGTCACAAATATCTACTTCATCTTATGATTCTCAGATTGATTTCAAACCTGTGATCACAGATCATCTGTCAGCAAGTCAAACTTCACAGATCTGTGCTGGCTGAGTTCCAGGAAAAGGTCATCAAGATTCCTCAGGCGAGAGTGTATAATTATCCTAGCCAAATGTCAAGATATAGTGCTTACATAGCAACTGTAGCCAAAAATGAAGGAAATAAGTGACTGGGGCATTTTGAGCCTGTGGATATATAAGTGACTGATAGTTGACCCCCGCATTAACAACTTTTATCATTAAATATCTACAAAAGGCAATGAAAATATGGAAGAAAATAGGCCATGGTACATGTATTTATTAACCTTTATAAAACAACTTATAACCTGTGACATGGACAAATGGGATTTATGCAGAACATGCCGCCATGTTGCTCTGTGCTATAAAGCACATACTCCATCTTAGTGAAATAAGCCATCTTAAACTAAATAAGTTCACTTACCATATATTGCATGCGCATTAGCGTGAGTTAGCAGGTGCATCTGCACTGGCGTTTGGCACCCATTGGTCTATTTAAAACCACTTGCCAACCGGCTCACGCTGATATACGGCAGCAGAGTGGCACCACTGTGCGAATCCCTGCCAGTGACATTTATACAATAATCGGTGCATTTTTAAACCACTGATCGCTGTATAAATTTTAGTGGTCCCAAAAAAGTGTCCGATCTGTCCACCACAATGTATATATAAAAAATGCCATAAATCTACTCACTATTTTGTAGACGCTATAACTATTCTGACTCTGATTGTTGTGATAGCGATATATCCCTTGCTGAGACCTCTATGCCTGGCCTGTATAAGTAGATATACTCACTGTGGACAATCCTTGTCAGATAGCTGAACTCGTCAATACCGATTCATTCAAAAGAGGTGTTTATTCCTTAACTTCAGGGGTTACAGCAGATAACAGGAACAGCAGATGAATGGTAATAGTATTGTGCCGTCAAAAGATGATTCCTTTCCCAAGTACCGTGCAGATACATGTGTGTCCTTGTACATGTGGCTTGCTAGCTGAGGGAATGACACAGGAAGTACTACCCACAGGAAGTAGGGAGGGGCATACATAAACTGGAAAATATGTGGTAACTAATGAGGAATTACAGAAAACATGTACATTGCAAGAAAGGGCCACAAGATGGCAGCATAGGATAACACATAGATTTAGCTATGAGAAAATAGTTAGGCAAACCACACTATATAACTCTAATCTATATAACAATGCTAATATTAACTGAGGCTATGCATCTCATATTCTATGCCCCTATTGGGGCAGCACAATAACATTTGCGCAAAGCAATCAATATAGGCTAATTGCGATTTTTATTTTTTTACCAAAAATATGTAGAAGAATACATATTGGTCTAAACTGATGAAGAAATTAAAAAAAACATATATATTTTTTTTAAATTGCTGCTCTTTTTTTTGTTTATAGCACAAAAAATAAAAACCGCAGATATGAGCAAATACCACCAAAAGAAAGCTCTATTTTTGGGAAAAAAGGATTTCAATTTTGTTTGGGTATAACATTGCACGACCGTGCAATTGCCAGTTAAAGCGACACAGTGCCGTACCACAAAAAATTGCCTGTTTTTTAAGGAGGCAAAGCCTTCTGGGACTGAAGTGGTTAAAGCGTAACAAGACTAAAAGGAATTGCTGAGTGGTTGCCAGTTTCAGTGACCTTTGACCAGATCTGTACCCAGATCATCCTTTGCCCTTGACCTAGCTTGGCTCCTGACTCCACTAAATTCTGATTTTGATTTTGGCTTGTGCTCTGACTTCATCCTCTGCCTGCTGATATCAACCCAGGCCTGACTTCTGACCCTTCTTCTGTCTTTCGACTTGGTACCCTTTCTGCTCGGTTGTCTACTCTGGCTTGCTTTGACTCCTGTGCTCCATCTGTGTGAAAACATTCTGCACAAGTTCCAGTCTTGCAACCAAAGCATTTCAGCAGTATCCAGACTGCCATCTAGCCACCCATCTTGTCAGGACCTACCACAGGCACCCATGTCACTCCTTGTCCTACTGCATCATGTCAACTCCGGGGGGTACTGGACAGGAGGTGTAAGGGAAGCCCTCCCATTAGCTCGGCCTCTACCAGGTACATGACACTAGCAGTCAAAGGCAACAGTGCCTTAGGGCTCTTATAGAAGGTTGGAGTGATTGTCTGTTTTTTAAGCGGACCCGATCAGACCATCCATTGCCCTCTATGGAGTGGTGATGTAAACGGACATGTGTCCATTTATACCCACAACATCCAATTCAATCCTATCTGCTAAAAAAACAGAAGGATGCTGGATCGTTTAGCAGATTGGATGACAGTCGGATGAAAACGGACAGGTGGTCTGTTTACATCTGACCGCTGTTGGAAGAAAGCGGGCTGTGTCTGTTGGCTTGCATAAGCAGAGGGGACAAGGACCTGTCATCCACCTGCTTAGCAGGGATCCGCAGATGGAGTCCACCTGTGTAAAAGAGCCCTTAGATCCCACACTGCCCAAACATAATCACAGTCAGAAAGTGTGTTGTTATTTTTCAAGGAAGGAATAAAAGTCAAAAGGATTTTTTTTCAAGATAATGCTTATGCACAGTTGAGATGTCTATTAATGCTATTAAACTTCTATATATTCCCTATAACATACTATAGCAGCGTTTTCCATTTTTGAGTTTGTCCACTTTACCTAATCATTTTTCTACTCCTAGATATGCTCCACCTTCCAACTCTGGTGGGTCTAGGGTGATGAGTGACATATGCGGTTCATCTTTGGAGGGCAAAGCTCCAAGCAATCATTTGAAATACAAAGTTGTATATGTCTTAAAACTTTAAAGATTCTGTGGCAGCGGTGCCAGACCCATGAGCCACATGTGGCCAAAGACTGCAATGAAGGTGGCCCAACATAAAATCTTAAGAATTTTGAATTTTTGTAAAAATGTATTTATACTTGGCAAACATATGGGGCCGAAGAACAATTTGACTGTGTCTCTTTACTGGACTTTTAAAAGTTTTATCTTCCTACAGAAAAATATCACACTCTTCACAATTACACCTTATTGATGTCATCAGTTCTCTGCAGCACCTATATTTGTGAGCAACTTCTTTCAAGGATGAAGCATTTGAAGGGCAAAAATACCCGATGAGAACCATGAGATGTCATTGAGGCTGGGTTCACATATGTGAACAAAAAAGAGGATTTTACACATCCGGACAGTCTGAAAATGGCCACATCCCTAATAATTATAGAAAAGAAAGAATACCCCCAAGGAGGCGGGACTTTGAAGGCCAAGTTCAAAACAAAAAGTATTTTAATGGATTATAAAATTACAGACCAAAACACATACAAATAGGATACTTGTTGGGAAGTTGACCTATATGGTCCACTACCTTTTTGTGATAATCACTAAATAGGCATGGAACATCAGGGATGAGAGAAGTGCACCCGGTGAAAGAAGTAGAAAGAGAATAACATCAAATAATAATACAACATGATAAAAAACACAATCTCCGTGGAACAGAGTTGAAAATGCCCGACGCGTTTCTGGTCTCTTAATTTCAAAAGAGGACCGTCATCAGGGGCCAGGGAGTTGTACCGCATAAAAAGTTTTTTTTCCTCAATTCTAAAAATAACAAAAAACAACATGGGATAAACAGTCAGACAAGGCACATTTAAAACCAATATGTTTGATTTGCAGTACAATATTAGTATTGGTTGCAAAACCACCTACCGCTGGCTTTTGCGGAGAGAGGGACAGGAATCCCCTGTTTGGGATACCGGCGGTCGCGGGTGGGTTCGAACTGGGTCGCTAGGGGGTTGTAGCCCTTCCTACATGAATACTCACACTCCTATATGCAATACAAAAGGGAGAAGGAGAAAGAACACAAGTAGGTTGGTACTTTCTTCAGTGCTTAGTGGACAAAAAGCTATACGCCACAGTCATTATCCACTGGTACTAGCATATGTATTTAGTACAGAAACTATCATAATATTTACCCGATGTGGGAGAAGGGTGAGTTTATTTCAAATCGCCCTGAGAAACTCCTATGTGATAGTGTTCAAGTAATCCCCTTAGATTAGGGCAGCGAGACCTATGAGAAAAAGGGGAAGTGTACATATAGCTAAACCGGTCCTAATGCAGATATATTAAAGGTAAGGTGAGATATAGTGTTGGACTTACAGTATATCGAGGTGTCCACAGCTCAGTAGCGTTATCCCCAACGTGTAGAGGGTGCCTGAGTGTTCAGAAAGTGGCATGGAATATAAAGGATTATTCGATTGTGCGTCGAATCCGCGTTCTCTGACATAATCACGTATAGCGTCCCATCGTGCAAAGCGCCACGTTGGTCATGTGACCCCGTGGTGTTATCATTAATGTGTATGTGATATCTGGACGCTTAGAGTCTGATGTAGACCTGTATGTGTTTTTCCGTTTTAGCGTCGAATCTCGCGCTGAATGATGACGTCAGCACGTATGGTGTGCTGACATTCACAGCGCAGTGGGTCACATGATCGCGGCGACCTGTATGTGTTTTTCCGTTTTAGCGTCGAATCTCGCGCTGAAGGTTCACATATGTGTGGCACTGGATTTGTGGCTTGGGTCCGATGCGTGTCTGTTCACTGGTTCAGGTGCAGATCAGATCCGAATTTCTGCCTGAAATTGCACCTGAACCAGACCCAAAAACGCACTAGACCCTTCTGCAATACGGACCGCGGCCACCCGGGACCTGTGTGAACTGGTTCCATTGAGAGCCAGTAATGCCACGTACACACGATCGGAAATTCCGACAAGAAAACCATGGATTTTTTCCAACTGAATTTTGGCTAAAACTTGTGTTGCATACACACGGCCACACAAAATTTCCGACTGTCGAGAACGGGGTGATGTACAGCACTACAAGGAGCCGAGAAAAATTAAGTTCATCGATTCCGAGCATGCTTGTGTTTTTTGCTTGTTTTAATTGCATACAGACGATCAGAATTTCCAACAAGAACTTTTCCCGTTTGAAAATTTGAGAACCAGCTTTCAAAATTTTGCTGTTGGAAATTCTGACAGAAAAAGTCTGATGGGGCCTACACACAATCGGAATTCCGACAAAAAACTCAAATCGAACTTTTCTTGTTGGAAATTCCAACAGTGTGTACGCGGCATAACACTCGCCTGTCATTCGAAATTGTATGCAGGGAAATTCACATATACGTGAACCCAGCTTGAGAGTTGGTACCACATCCATCTCCTCAAATATAGATGTGTTAGTTGATAAACAGTCATTGCACTAGTTTTATGTTGCCTTCTTTTAATTTTTTTTGTAATATTTTTTATTATAAAAATATCTATATCAGTGATCAATAAAGTAATACTAAACGCTTGTTTTAAAAAAAAAATAACAAACACGTTATTCTTACTAGCTCTGTCTCGTGGTTTTGCACAGAGGAGCCCAGATCCTCTTCTTCTCGTGTTCCTCGTCAGCGCTCCTGGTCCCTCTATCCTGTCTAGTGCCCCCACAACATGCAGCTTAATGTGGGAAGCATCCATTCAGACAAGGATTCATGGCTCGGCCCCGCCCCCTCTCACCCCTCATTATTATTATATTTTACAGGATTTATATAGAGCCAACAGTTTGCGCAGCACTTAACAAAATGAAGGTAGACATTACCGTTACATTACAATAGGTACAAGAGGAATTGGAGGACCCTGCTCATTAGAGCTTGCAATCTAAGTGATTGCCCTCATTGGCTCACTGACTGATTGATTGACAGCAGTGGGAACCAATGACACCTGCTGTGTGTCTCAGCCAATCAGGAGGGAGAGACCCAAACAGCCTAGTCTCTTGTGCAACATCGCTGGATCGAGATGGGGCTCAGGTAAGTATTAGGGGGGCTAAGGGAAGCATAGTATAGAATGCATTAAAATAAAAACTTCTAAAACACATTAACTTGCGATCTGCCTGACTTTCTCTGCTAATCGTCTATCCTTGTGGTTAGTGCTCATGAAAGTCAAAATGTTGGGCACCCCTGTTTTAAAGATATGCTAGATCAGAGATCTTTAAATAAAGTTTGTGAATATTTCCCTATTCTTACTGACCCACCACACACAAAATTCCTCCTAGTTACTTTAATGAGCTGAAACTTTAATTTCCAGCTGCTCCAATTAAGCTGATGTTAAAAACAAACAGTAATTCTATGTCCATAGTACAGAACATCAATCAGTGTTCAGCTTTTTACGCATGGTCCCAATTAAAACTGAATAAAGCTAATAACCAAAATCTCTTTTAAAAAACATACCAATCTTAGTTAGCAATGTTTCTACTTCAGGCAAATGGCTGAGAAATATTTAACGTTTATATTCACATTACATGTTAATTGGGACAAATGAAACTTAAAACACGTACTCTAATTGAGAATATCCGCAGTTATCTAATAGCCACATCTCAGTTATTCCAGGCTAGGCAAGTAGGAGACTTCTCATGGCTTGGAGCCCTGGGAATGTCGGTTTTAATAATGGCCCGATACAAATCACAGTAGGATGAGTAAAGAACAATAGAACAAAGGGGGAGAGAATGTGGAATGTTTTTAATACTAGTGCATCTTCTGACGGAGGACATGTGGCAGCTATTGGCCAAATGCTAATATGAAGACAATAACGTCTTTCAACGATATTGAAAGAAGAAAGGCTGATATCTAAAAAACATGCCGTTCTTTTCAGGTCTGGATCGGAGTGCAGGCGACACGGGCCTAGGTTGGCAGAACAAGTACAGGTGTCACTGGCCAACAGAAAGCCGAGTCCTATTAATACTGTGCCAGATAGTTAAGCAACAGGTACTTCCCTTGCCAACGTAATGCAATTATTGGTGCTCTTGTGCCCAGGATCCATGCAACAGAGATGAGAGCATAAATAGCTTTAATGAAATTATTGCCACGAGTCAAACTGATTTGGAGAAACTCACAGGTAAGGTAAACTTACACTTGGCCTACTAACAAGATTTCACAGAGACGGCCTAACCATCCATTGCCTTAAAGTGCACCAGCAGGACAAATGAGAAACACAGTACATAAAATTGACAGATGCAAGTTTTTTTCAATTGATTTTTTTTAACGTAACTGCAATATAGGTTATAGCAATAATGGTAATATATTTTTCATTTAAAAATTGTCATAAACCATGTAGCCCAGGCATTGTGTACATGGGTGGATTATAAAATGGGAGTAGGATAAAACAAAGTGACTTCCATGCTGAGATAACTGGATGGATCATCTGTGGCGGATTCCTAAAGACTACAAGGTGGAACAAAGGAGGGGGAGAGTAGGGAAGGTTGGGGTGGGGGGAAGGGAGGTGTATACCAATTTATACTGTAAAAAAGACATTAGGACTGTGACTTATGTCATAAGCTGGGTGCTCACGGTCAGGGTGTTGGTGATTGAGGTTTCGTTGAGAAAGGAGGGTGGTCATGTTGGAGGATTTCTAGAACTTCGAGTCCCACTAGTTGTGGGTTGGTTGTCGGAGTTGACCTCTTTTCCCGGGCTGTAGGAATAGCCTCGTAGTATGAGAATATTGTTGGTTTTGTTTTTGAGTTCTTTTTGAGATAATGTCGATTTCATTAAGGCCTGCCATCTGGTGTATAAACGTGCATTGGATTCATTGGTGTTGAGTTTGTCTTTGTGCAATAATTGTTGAAGTCCATGTTTGATTTGTGAGATTTTAGGACAGCTGGGGGAAGTCCAATTTTTTTAATATGGATCTTCTGGCGACTAGGAGGCAGATCATGGTCCAGCCTTTGTGTGGTGGGTGGGTGTTGGGGGACCATTGTAGTAGATTGTCCCAGTACCCGAAGATGAGGAGCAGGGGGTCTTTTGGTAGTTTTAGCAGGGTTATATCAAGTATGTAGGAGATGTCTTGATCCTAGAAGGTAGAGATGAAGGTGCATGCCCAAAAACTGTGAATTAGGGATGGTCTTGGCTGGTGGCATAGGGGGCAGTTGGCGGTGTCCTGGTTATTCTTGTCTGAGAGGAAGGGTATATAGGCATGGTAAAGAATTTGTAGTTGGATTTTTCTCCATGATTCATTGGGGATCAGTTGTTGGATTTTGTTGTATCCTAGTAGAAATAGTTCATCGACTATCAAGTACTATGTACTAAAATCTCAGATAAAAGTGGTTGGCTGTTTGATTGCTTAAACTGACCGCCAGAAGTGCAACCCACCAGCCCTTAAATCCAAGCTCCTCTGTCCCACCTGCATGGCAGCTGGCATCAGGTAGAGAGAGGGAGACCAGCAAACATTAGTTCACTTGTAGTAGTAGTCTCGTAGTGCAGTCTATTTTATCCAATGTAGGTGGTACTCGACCACAGTGGCATTGCAATTGGAAGGGAAGTCGAGAGGAACTTGGTTACTCTTTGGTTTCCTGGGTCAATGGGGAAGCTATCAGATTGGATGTTGCCACCCCATGTGATTCTGACAGACATTTTGGGTCAGGCAGAGCCTATTTAAGGCCCTGGCTCCCAGGGTTGGCAAACATTTTATGTGTGGTTAGTGTTGGGACAGGTCACCTGTCTGACAGGGACAGTGATTAGTGACGAGGAGAGGTTCCAGACCAGTAGTGAAAGGATAGGGACATGCCATCCTTCCTGGAGACCTTTCCATTTGGGTATGGACTTGGCAGGCCGCTTTCCGCCTCTCAAGATGGATGCTATCGACACATCTGAGACCTGATTTGTTATACATCGCTGATACATTCTGTGAGTGGGTGTTCCTAGTCAGGAGTCTTCCCGACGGGCTTGTTGTAAATGATTGAACTTTGACATTTGACAAGTTCTGTATAACATCTCTTCCGGTTTCTGCTCACCTTTTGGTTTTCTAATGGCAAGCAAATTTTTTTACAAACAGACCCCAAATTTTGGTCACGGTCTTCTTAGTACAGCTGATAGATGGATGTGAACACAAGATATTCTTTGCCGTTCAAATGTGTATAATGTTTCTGGAATCTGATTCTTGACTGTAGACATTTCTTCCTCTCATTTTTTTTTTCTTTTGAGTTTTAAAAGGTTTTTCCTTAAGACTTGCTGAAGAATGACATAACTATGAAACAACATCAAATGTAGTTTTATAATCACTAGGATTACAACACATAATACAAACCTTAATCCTATCCATTTCTTTCAATGAAAACGCTGTGCCCAAAGGAGCCAGTTTTATTATATTCCATGTTTCAGACACTCTGACCCGGATTCCATCCTTGTTACTGCAGAAAAAAAGTACTCTACTACAGATTACAAGTCTACTCATTGACGCAGGTGTAATGAGAACATGTGCTTCATTATAAAGTATTAGCTCTGGACGGGTATGGGTTTAAGACAGATCATTTCCACCTTCCAATGACAGAACTTTTCAGATGAAACAATAGTGTGCATGGACCCCAGTGGCCAGCTTTGTCCTGCTCACTTACTTTGTGCCAATTTATTTGGCACATGTAACGTATAATTGAGTTTTTATGAACAGATGGATTTCATTACTTGGTATTATACTACCAGGCATATCTTCAGTAACATAATTATGTGCTGAAATAAGTGGAGTCAATGAAAAAATATAGACTTTATGTGAAAAGGCACGTGTTGAATTCACACTGGCTGCAAGTTTGGCTGCAAGTTATCTAGCAACGCATCTGTCTGTGTGTCTATTAATAATACTATAGTTACACACTGTTGCTCTTTTATACACCAATGTACCATTAATAATGAATAAATCTATATTTAGCATATATTGGAGTCCAGCATGTTCTTGGACCTAGCATGATCATCAGAGTGGAACCTGTTAGTGGATTGCCCCCAACTACAACCCTACCATTTTGTATATCCCCATGGTGTCTCTTGCCTTACCACCTTGCTAACAATGCCCTGGCATTATTGTTTTTAAATAATTTTCCTGTAGTAAATGACAGCCTTTATTGCTTCCTGTGAATTCATCACCAGGCTTGTAAACATTTTCCAGGAGCAGCTTCTAGGAACCAGTTTCTACATCTCCCAAGAGCCTTTTCCTTACACACTGTGGTCAGCCTTTTGGGAGTCACGGGTGCAGTATTGGTTTTCAGGGAAAGACAGACAGAGATGGAGGATAGTTGAAGTTCTGTATCCCAGCAAGCAGGGTAGACAACACTGGTTGGCATTTTGGTGCAGCAATGGCACTGTGCAGTGAAAAACGCCACAATGATGTCACATACAGTCCACGCCGTCACATACACATACAACGTGGTCTGTATGTGATGTCGTCATGCACGAGTTGCCGATTATAATGGGTGTTTTTCATTGAGAGCCATCAGCCTGCTGTTTTTCTTTTTTGTACACTGGATTTATACTGCTTTGGAGTACTGTGAATTTTTGGAAGCCTAATAAATGGTGAGAGTATTTTCAGACATACTTCACTATGTAAGTGTATTGTTTTACTCTTCGCTGCTAAACAGGGGTTTGCTGCTGAGTGGTAATTGTCCCTCCATTGAATGTCTGCTCATAGGGTTGTATCAAGGCGAGTTTGACCATTTTATAATTTTTTCAATCAATTTTTTTTTTTTTACTTTTCTTAAAATACAAACAAGGCAAAAAATAATAATACTTTTTTGGCCACCATATTTGATAAGAGGCGCCTGTCAACTGCTGCCATCTGGGGATGGACCCCACTCACATTGCACCTGTTGAGTGATTGTGGCTCTTCGGATATATTGTGACATGATTCATCTGCACATGACTGGACTGGTCTCTGAACTTGATTTGAATAACTTTTTTGCACGTCTCAATTGGGTTTATGTGTGTATAAGGCCTTGTTTATAAAGTTTTCTTGTATATTAGTCCTTGTAGAGTCTTGGGGTTCTCTGAGGCGTGGAGCTTAAAGGGGTTGTAAAGGTAATTTTTTTTTCCTTAAATAGCTTCCTTTACCTTAGTGCAGTCCTCCTTCACTTACCTCGTCCTTCCATTTTGCTTTTAAATGTCCTTATTTCTTCTGAGAAATCCTCACTTCCTGTTCTTCTGTCTGTAAGTACACACCGTAATGCAAGGCTTTCTCCCTGGTGTGGAGAAAGCCTCTTGAGGGGGGAGGGGGCAAGCAGGAGTGTCAGTACACCCACTAACTCACAGCTCCTTTGTCTATCTGCAAAGTAGAGAGTGTCCTGACACTCCTGCTCGCCCCCTTCCCCCTCAAGAGGCTTTTCTACACCAGGGAGAAAGCCTTGCATTACTGTGTGGAGTTACAGACAGAAAAACAGGAAGTGAGGATTTCTCAGAAGAAATAAGGACATTTAAAAGCAAAATTGAAGGATGAGGTAAGTGAAGGAGGACTGCACTAAGGTAAAGGAAGCTATTTGGGGAAAAAATGTTTTACCTTTACAAACCCTTTAAGCCAACCTGCTTCATCACCAGTGCCCCTAATAGTGGGGATAGGCTTGAAGCAAGCTGGAACCAGGTTGCAACCCCAAGGTACGCCCAGCTGATGATACAGACACCTCTCACGTATGCAGAGTACAGATGGCAGGAGACATAAGAGGATGTGGGAAACAAGCCGAGATCAGGGTAGGCGGCATACAAGCAATAACAGAAGACAAATCCAGGGTCAGTACATGGGAAGTCAGACACTCAATACACTAAACATTAGGCAAACAGGAGCTTAAAGCAGCGTTCCACACAATTTTTTTTAGTTAACCTTAATAGCATTCTCGCATTACCTACATTGTCAAATGGAAAAAAAAATAAAAATTCCTAGGGGATAGTGTGTTTTCTATAGTGTTTCCTGTCTCTGATATCCGTGGGTATGGTTTCATATCCAGCGCACTGCCTCTTGGGAGCTATGTGTCACTATTCCCAGGAGTAAGTGCGGATGGGTGCCGCTAATTCTCACAAGATTTGTTTATCTTCATTGTCATCACAAAAGGGCGGGCACTTCCGACGATGCCGCCCGTTGTGATGGCAACGTCAAAAGTATATGGCTGCGCGCAGTACATAATGCACATGTGTGAGAACGAGCGGTGCATGCTGGTAGCTCAGCATCACCACATCCCTGAACTGTCTGCTTGTGGGCTTCACATGCCCACAGGCAAGATGAAAACGGCCAGGAAGAAATTATATAACTTTGTTTTTTATACGAAACCGGACATCTAGGATATATTGGAAAAAATAAGTGAGTGTTACATTTAAATTATATAAACTTATAAAGTGTTAAAAAAAAAAATTGATGTTGGAACTCCGCTTTAAAGAACTAGCAAGTTGCTCAGGCAACGAAGGCTCCACTAAGCATGTGTCTTATATAGGGAAGCAAAACTAGGAGGCGGGCCAGGAAACTATAGAAGGGAAGAAAATAAAAACCCACAGAATAGCAGATGACACCCATAGGTGAGCACAGAAGCCAAACAACACATGAAAAAAAATTACAGGTCTAGCAGAACTACTGCAGCGAGGAGGTAAGAATTACGCAGGCAGGAAATTGCAGGCTATAAACCATATGATGTAAAAGGCACAAACGTGTTGATTTCCTAAAACTGGAGAGTGCAAAATCTGGTGCAGGTGTGTATGATAGCCAACTAGTTTCTAACTTCAGCTTGTTCAAATAAAGCGGAGGGCCATACAAAAAGTGAACCTCTGCTTTTCGGAACCCTCCCCCCTCTGGTGTCACATTTGGCACCTTTCAGAGGGAGGGGTGGTGCAGATACCTGTATAATACAGGTATTTGCACCTACTTCCAGGAATAGAGTGACACCCCTTCCTGCCCCCCGCCCCCCCCCCGCTGTCTTCTGGTCCCAGGAGCCGCTCGCGCATGTGCAGTAGGGAACCGGGCAGTAAAGTCAAAACACTTCACTTCCTGATTCCCTCACCGAGGATGTCGGTGGGGACAACCGAGAGACAATCGATTGCTCGTCCTCGACTGCAGACATTGCAAGTGTGCTGGACAGGTAAGTGTCCATTTACTGTGACAAAGTAATGTATATAACACAGGATATACAATCATCGCGCTACTAAAATGACACACATTAATAGCTGCCAACACAACAAGATAAGATACATTTTGCAAATAAACAAACAAAGGAAAAAATGTGTAGCGCTAAAATAGTGATAAATGAATGTGAAAAATAATGAAATCTCAACACAAAAAAAGGAAAAGGAAGTGAACAAGATTGCCACCAATAGTGTTCAAAATGTGTCTTTAAGTTGTAATATTAATAATAGCAATCTCTGAAAATTCCAACCAGTTCAATTAAACGTGACTTTGTGCTGAAGAATCCAGATAAATGCTCCACCACCAGTGAAAATGATGAGAGGCTTACCAGATAATATGGACCAAAAAAAGTATATACTTATTAGGTCAGACACGCTTAAAAGACATCAGTACCGGCTTAAGTGTCCATTTACTAAAAGTCAGCAGCTGCAGTATTTGTAGCTGCTGGCTTTAAAAAAAAAAGAATTGTATGGACCGCCGCTTTAAGCTTTGACAAAAAAGAAAACAAAAAATGTGTAAGCCGATTGGTCTCTATGCAGAGCTACACCACAGTTTGCACTCTCCAGTTTTAGTAAAATAACCTTAAAGTATTCTTTTGTGAAAACCGTATGTCAAAATAACCAATAGGTCCAGAGATATAGAGGGTTGACATTACTGTAAATGCAGATTTCAACTTTTTATGTAGAATTCTAGCTTTCCCCCACCTCCTCCCACTTCCCAAGCCTCCTGTTTGGTTTTTAAGGTCAATCATCACATTAAGAATCAATAAGGACCCATAAGAGGTGGGAGGGGGCAGAACCATGCCTGTTTCGCAGGTAAGAAGGTTACTTTAAAGTTTTCAAAGGTATCACTTCTGTTCCAAGAAAAGTATTTTGGAATTTGTAGTCTATCCTAATCCTAACCTTCTCTGGGACATACAGAGCTTTAATGTAAACATGCTGTCTAAGACGGATGGGTATGTGTAAAATGTATTTGCTGTGATTAAAGTTGAATGCAGCATGAAATGTCCACAAACAGCTCATGTTAATTGTCTGGTGAACTGTGATCCAGCGTCATCTTCTCCTGCATTTCATTACCTCTGTGTATTCTGGATTATGTTGGCTCTCTCCTCACTATGTGGATGTTCTGTAACTTGGTAATGTCAGTGTATCCAGTGTACAGTATAACTGTAGATAAAAGGTTTCCCACACTCACTGGAATGTCCAGTAAAAATATCAATTTATTGGGTATCTGGAATCACACAGTAAAAATCACAACTACAGAGTATTCAAGCATCCACCTGTATTCATATGAAACATTGGGGAAGGCAGTTTAAATAAGCAACAAGTTAAAGAATCGGTACAGATAAAACTGGCATTTAGGTTTTTGGTGTATGCGGGAGGGTTATATCATGTAACAATTTATTCTATGTCTTGGGGACCGTATTGGTAAGACCTCTGCTCTTGTGTTCCTAGGTCTACACAATTGCTGTGGCGATCTTCAAGGACTTCTATTCTTCCTGTTAAATTTCTGTTTATTTTATTTTATCGAGAATGGAACATAAAAAAGCTGTAACGTACAAAGGTGGGCAGGGACAGCCAAAACTCCTAGATGGTCAACGTCAGGAATTATGTAAGGAAAATCTTGCTCTTGGAGTACCCAAGTCATAAGCCAGGGGCTGACACAGTCCATCAGGGGCTGACACAGTCCATCAGGGGCTTCTTATATCAAAAACTCTACTTTGGGAGGATTATCCTTGTAATTCAGTTGGTGAATATCCAATCTAGGAAACGATACAGATGTGGTAAAATCAGAATTTAGTATAACTGATTCTAAACAGCACTGGAGCGAATACCCAAAAGTCCTAGATGGTCAGGAACAAAGTTAGGAAATTATGTCAAGATAACCTTGATCTTGGAGCACTTAAGGCATATAAAGCCAGGTGGTAATACAGTCCACCAGTGGCCTCTTATACCAAAAATATAATTTTAAGAGGATTAAAGGGGTTGTAAAGGTAAAAAAAAAGTTTCCCCAAATAGCTTCCTTTACCCTAGTGCAGTCCTCCTTCACTTACCTCATCCTTCCATTTTGCTTTTAAATGCCCTTCTTTCTTCTGAGAAATCTTCACTTCCTGTTCTTCTGTCTGTAACTCCACACAGTAATGTCACACTTTCTCCCTGGTGTGGAGAAAGCCTCTTGAGGGGGGAGGAGGCGAACAGGAGGGTCAGGACGCTGTATACTTTGCATATAGAGAAAGGAGCTGTGTGTTAGTGGGTGTCCTGACACTCCTGCTCCCCCACTCAAGAGGATTTCTCCACACCAGGGAGAAAGCCTTGCATTACTGTGTGTAGTTACAGACAGAAGAACAGGAAGTGAGGATTTCTAAGAAGAAATAAGGACATTTAAAAGCAAAATGGAAGGATGAGGTAAGTGAAGGAGGACTACACTAAGGTAAAGGAAGCTATTTAGGGAAAACATTTTTTACCTTTACAACCCCTTTAAACTTGTAATTCAATTAGTGAATAACTAATCCTATCCAGGAAACATTTCAGGTTTGTTAAAATCATTATTTAATATAACCAATGTCAGACATATTCTCAGTGCTTCCAGAAGAGACTGGTGGGAACATCCAAAACTCCTTGGTGGAAGTCAGGGATTATGTCAGAAAGATCCAGCTCTTGGAATATCAAAACATACAGTAAGAAGCTAGGGACTGATGAAGACCACCAGGTGCCTCTTATATCTAAAATGATTCTTTGGGGAGATTGACCCTGGTATTCAATTGGTGAATTAGTAATCGTATCCAGGAAACATGTCAGATGTTTGAAAATCATAGTTTAATATAACCAATTCTGTGAAAAATTGCAGTGCATCCAGATGGGACTGCAGCATCGTCAAATGACTGTGCAACATTTCTTTTGTAAACTCAACAAAGGACATTGCTTGGGAACAATTTTTTTATCTTTTTTTTACCTCCACTTCGAAAGGCTCCTATTCGGAGCTATTCAGAAAAATTGTGTCACCAATAGCCACAAAGAGAATTCCTCTCCCTTTTTGATAAATCTCTAATAATAAAAATGAAAGTCCCAAAATGATTTATTATCATTTTATTAGCCCAGACTTTCTGAGTTCTACCCCAGAGTACATGGAGGCCTTGCCCCAGTGTAAGGTTCCCTTATGCTGCTAACCAATAGAGGATCTAAAATGTTCCCCCCTCCTTACAGCCTTAAAGGGGTTGTAAAGGAAACATTTTTTTTTCATAATAAGCATCCTTTACCTGCAGACACCCCATTTTTCACTTCCTCATTGTTTGTTTTTGCTCAGAAGTTGCTGTATTTCTTCTCTGTTCTGTTCACTTCCTCTTGTCTGATTGTTACTCAGGGAGGCTTTACTGCGGTGGTCAGTGATGTGCTCGCCCCCTCCTGGGAACTACATCTGTGCGGCAGGACGCTCTCTACGTGTTAGAGACTTCAAGGAGGTGTGAATTACTAGGTGTGCCGAAATTCATACTGGGAAATGTAGTTCTTACATGAACGAGCGCCGAAAACCAGGAAGTGAATGAGAGAACAGAAACTAGAACGCCTGAGGTGATATAAATGAAGGAATTTAATAGGTATTTACTAGTTTTTTAACAGAATCATTACACTGTTCTGTCTGTCTACCTTGCAGACATTAATTTTAGGCCAAATTTTTTTTTCCCTCACAACTCCTTTAACTTACTCCTCCTGTCCTTTAGACCCCTGGTGGGGCAGCACAGACACTCTGACTTCTCATGTAAACCCTTAATTTCATCTGTGTTCCAATAAAAAGGCTGGGAAGTGTTGTTCTTTCTCAACTCAAGCCAAATCAAAGGAATTTGACAGATTGCTTACCGTTACAAAATATCTCATTACATGAAAAGGAAACATTGTCATGTATCACTTTCATTTACAAGCCACTAACTTGTAGGGCGTACTTGTCTCAGCTTGGTTTCCGTGGGCAGATACAATCCTTTTTCTTGATTATATTTCAAGACAAAGTTTTGCAAGAAAAGTTATAGATCTCATAAGCTTCCAGATTTCAACTTCAATCTGCTATGAAAGCACCTCTACTTCGCTTAACCGCAGCCGAACAAAGTGTTTTGCATGCAAGCAATGTGACATAAAGATAGGGAAATGAGATCAAGCAATTTGTAACAGGAACCATAGCTATTCGACCAATAAAAGCACATAATGTGCCATTCCTTAACGGATAAATAAATCTGATCGCAGATCTGAGATATGATTTTTTTGGTTTATTTAGAACAGACACTTTAAAGGAAAACTGTCTTCAGTGAAATATGAACGCTAAGGTTGCACAAACATATAGGAAGCAAAAGCAAAATTCTTGATCTACAAACTTTCTCTGGGTTCATGATTAAGAACAAAGGTCGCCAACCTTTCGGACCACTACCATGAATTTTTACATGCCTTATACACACAATGCTCCAGCTCTCGGCCCCCCTACCCCTTAATCACACTGCTGCCTTATACTCACAATGCTCTGGCTCTATGTGCCCCTCCCCCTGGATCACACTGCTGCTTTATACACACACAATGCTCTGGCTCTCTGCTGCCCTCCACCCCACACTCTCCATCACACTGCTGCCTTACACAGACTCATCATTGGATCTTACTTCCTTATCCAGTCATGTGCTTGAGCTCCATGATCCCTCCCACAGTCTGTGATTAGCGCTGACTTTGGAAGTCCCCCTCCTTGTTCACTTTCTACTCTCTGCACTACTTCCAGCACATTGATATTCACAGAAGCTAAAACTACAGAGGAGGCATCGGGTATCAATGCACACTGACACTGTTGACTACCAGCACACAGTGAGAACGACACCGGAAACAACATTGGGCGGTATACATTCACCACAATGTTGATTTGCTGCAGAACCCCTGGGGATAACCAAAATTTTGGTAAGGCGGCACTGAGAGGTGGCACTGATGGGTGGCACTAAAGGTCATTGATAAGTGGCACTGGTGGGCACTAAGAAGTGGCACTAATAGATGGCATTGATGGGTGGCAGTGATGGGCACTGATCGGCACTGGTAGGTTACACTGATAGACAGCATTACGAGGTGGCACTGATTGGCACCATTGGTGGGCATTGATAGGTGGCACGTGTGGGCATTGATAGGTGGTACTCGTGTGCATTGATAGGTGGCACTGTCAGGCAGTATTTTAGGGCACAGATGAGGCAGAATTGCCTTTTCCTCTTCGGGACCTATGTCCCTTGTACACAAGCCGGTGTTTGGCTTTTTTTACAATTACAATCCTTTGTTTACATCATGTGATCAGCTGTCATTTGCTGACAGCCGATCACGTGGTAAGGGGCCGGATCTGTGATCACCCGAGTCTCAGTGATTCGGTGATCACCGGGGTTGCGCATGCAAAGGGGAGGACGTCTATTGACGGCCTTACGGATTTTCAGGTCCGCGCTGTGGCTGTCATTCGGCTATAATAAAAAGAATTATTCAGCGCTGGAATCTACAACTAAAAACTATGCAAGCCAGCACTTAAAGGTCAAATTCAAATAAAATACCTCAACAGAGCATATAAATAAAAATTAGTGCAGCGCAAAACAGTGAATATAAACTACAACATCATATAACAAATATATTAAGGTGATATAACACTCAAATAATGTCAGCTAGAAACACATAATTTAACCCCTTCCATACAGGGCATTTTCACCCCCTTCCTGCCCAGACCAATTTTTAGTTTTCAGCGCTGTTGCACTTTGAATGACAATTGCGCGGTCGTGCAACACTGTACCCAAATTAAATCATTATGTTTTTTTCCCCACACAAATAGAGCTTTCGTTTGGTGGTATTTGATCATCTCTGCGGTTTTAATTTTTTGCGCTATAAACAAAAGAAGAGCGACAATTTAAAAAAAAACACTATTTTTTCCTTTTTATTTAATACATCTCACAATATTTTTTTAAAAAAAAACCTTTTTTCCCCTCAGTTTAGACCGATACGTAT
Source organism: Rana kukunoris (assembly GCA_029574335.1). Taxonomy (NCBI): domain Eukaryota; kingdom Metazoa; phylum Chordata; class Amphibia; order Anura; family Ranidae; genus Rana; species Rana kukunoris. Next base: position 192,237,001 of record CM056055.1, read on the forward strand.
TCTACGTATTTTTGGTAAAAAAAACCCGCAATAATCGTATATTGATTGGTTTGCGCAAAAGTTATAGCGTCTACAAAATAGGTGATAGATTTATGGCATTTTTATTTTATTTTTTTTACTAGTAATGGCGGGGATCTGCGTTTTTTTTTTTTGTGACCGTGACGTTGCGGCGGACATATCGGACACTTTTGACACGTTTTTGGGACCGTTCACATTTACACAGCGATTAGTGCTATAAAACTGCACTAATTACTGTGTAAATGTGATTGGCAGGGAAGGGGTTAACACTAGGGGGCGCTGAAGGGGTTAAAATGTGTCCTAAAGTATGTTCTAACTGTAGGGGGAGGGGGACTCACAGGGGGAGGAGATCGATGTGTGTTCCTCTGTACTGGGAACACACATCAGTCTCCTCACCGCTGACAGGAGGTGGATCTGTGTGTTTACACACACAGATCCACACTCCTGCCGTGATTGCCGGAAATCGCGGGTGCCCGGCGGCAATCACGGCCGTCGGGCGCCCTAGAACGCCGTGAAGACAGGACGTTGTGCAACGTCCTGCCTCATCGGCGAGGGGATCACCATGACGTGATTCCCCTATGGGCTGGTAGGGAAGGGGTTAAGGCATGACAACAGAAATAGCATAAAGCAAAAATCACAGAAGTGAGTCCATATAGTGCTTGAGTGCAAATTAAATCCAAACAGGTGCAGACAGATCCAAAAGAGTGATGTCCAGAGAACCTCCACCAAATAGCAGGAATGGCCTCTCACCTTAATTATTCGACCTGCAGTAGGTCACACAGCATGAAATATATGCAGAACCTCCGGTTCACACAGGGACAGCAAGCAGCAGCAGCAGCTCAAATATGGTGGACTCACTCAAAAGTAAGGTAGGCAATCAGGGCATATGAAATAAAAAAGGAGGAGATCTAGTGCTCTCTGAAGTGAACCAATGTAAAATGTATTAAAAATATATCAAAGATACACTCACATGTATAGGCACTCTTCAGTGAGTGCAACGAATCAGCATAGACAAATAAGCACACTCTGTGCTATACAAAACGATTCAGCATAAACCCGCAAATTCAGCATATGTGTTTCTAGCTGACATTATTTGAGTGTTATATCACCTTAATATATTTGTTATATGATGTTGTAGTTTATATTCACTGTTTTGCGCTGCACTAATTTTTATTTATATGTCATTCGGCTATAGCGCAGGCCCCTAGTGGTTAAACTATTCAGAGGGTTCTTTACTGTAAGAGCGGCAAGCATGTGGAATTCCCTTCCACAGGCGGTGGTCTCAGTGGGGGCATTGATAGTTTCAAAAAAATATTAGATAAGCACCTGAACAAAATACAATGTAATACTGACATAATCACACACATAGGTTGGATTTGATGGACTTTTGTCTTTTTTCAACCTCACCTACTATGTAACAATGTAACCATTTACACAGCATGCCTAAAATAATAATAATAAAAGCTGTTTTTCCTTTATATAAATTTTTGGAGAAGGTCTTGGGCAGACTACAGACTACTCTGAACAATTATTGAAATAAAGAAATGTAACAATATTGTAGAAATACAGTTTTATAGACAATAGGAAGATAGTCAAAAACAGTATTTGACATAATGCAGCATAAAACAATCATGGGCCATCTATATTAAACACATATACCATTTTGCATTGTATACAAAAGAAAAACAATAGTTAAGAATCAAAGATATGAAAAATATGAGATCAATTAAAGTGAACAGTCAGCTATCCTCTGATAGAACACACATCTTTCAAAAGTTTAAGCCTAGGTTCACATTGCTGGTAAGAAATTGTGTGAGTTCAGCTGAATGACAGCATGTAACAAAAATTGGGTAGAGGTTATCCCAATTTGGTAGCTAAATTTTAAATATGCTTTTATTAAATAAATTGTAAAATCTGATGTCCTGTAATCTAACTGATCTGCTACCCTTAGATCACCAATTCTTTATTCATAGATGTGGGCATCAAAAACCAGCTATGAAAAAAAAATAAAAAATCAGCTATGAGATAAAAGATTAAAAGGAAAGTAAACTTTGGTCAAAAGTCAGATGTTAACAAAGTACAAGATGTGAATGCTGGAGGTGATCCCAAAATGCAAATAGAATCAGAGTTGTGACCAAATTTTGATGTCCTGAGCCAAATCAGATTTTTTTTTTTTTTTTTTGCATTTTGGTTTCCTAAAAAGTCTCTCTCACTTATACAATTCTTTGAAAAAGTGACCCATGATTATAGAGCCAGTGATGGGAGTCAATTTGGGCGGTGGGCTTGTGGAACTCCGCTTAACTTAGAAAGCTCTGGAAACCCATTTTCCAGCTCACCTGGCACTCTTATGTGTAAATCACCCTGTGTCTATTAAGGGCAACGGGTGACAGAGCACCTCAGTTTGTTCTGTCCTAACCAGACTCACCGTACAACCACACTGGACTCGGCATTTTGTTTTACCCCTGTTATCTAGGGTTCTACATGTGTGGTTTGTGGTAAAAGAACGAAGGGGCTCTTTCACTTGGGACAGTAATATTTATGAACAATATCACTTAATATATATATGAAAATAAATAATTCCACCTTTCAGACTGCTAGAATATTGTAGGATTGTCTCATAGACCATTGCTAGATAGTTTGAGGTGGGGTGGTGGTAGCTATGTGTTTATTTTTAAGTGGCTATATCCCATTGTTCTATTGCTTCTGTCTACCTTGGGAGCAACCTATTATGGGATGTATATGTGTATGTGGATTAGCTGCTAGAGGGCAGGGGGATTTCTCCCTCATCCCTTCCTAAATTCTGTCTGTGTGTCATGTTACTAAATGTAGTTTACCCCGTCCTGAGTCATTATGCAAAGAAAGGGGATTGTCCCCTGAGTGTATATCTCTTGTGTTTGAATAAACATGTTTATTCAAACACAGGTGCCACCCTACACTGATATCTCGACAAGTGAATGGGTGAACTAAGGGATCTTGGATCGTGCTGATACCAGGTGGACATACTCGGTGGACATGCTCCTCTTGAGAACAGGGGTCTGTCAAAGACTTTGAAAAACGCTGTGGCGTGAAACATGTCAGTCACGGCTTCCTTTTGAGCTTACGATTTCCACTGCTTTAGAGTCCTGTCTCCTGTCTTGTTTCTTTTCTTTATTGGTTCCATCGCCAAGGCAATGCTGACGTCATCCAAGTGCGCCTGGCTCCCCATTGGCTTGTTCCTATCCTTGCTGTGCAGCCATCACGGAGGCCCCCACATAGTGTGGACACATCCTGCGACTTCCACGCTGACTAGACTACCAAGTGGTGTGGTTGTATTAGACGGTGCTGTACACCGCCTACTGCAGTCGTTCCTGGTACTCCACTACCGAGCCCACATCTGCGGACATTGGCCGGTCTCATCACTAAGCCCATTTCCAGTTCTCATACTGCACTTCCCTCCTTCCATCTGGGACTAATTTATACTGTATTTTGAAGCTGTGGCAACCCCATCCAAGGGATCCTTGCTATCGATGGACTGATGTTAACCCCTTTGCTTCTGGGTGCCATTAAAAGTACATTTCTGAAACTCACAGCAAACTGCACATTTTTGTGTATGTTGTCACACATTTCAAAAACGCACAGGTGTCAATGCAGCCTAAGGCCCCTTTCACATGGGCGCTAGGGCTGCACGATTCTCGGAAAAATGAGAATCGCGATTCTTTTGCTTAGAATGAAAATCACGATTCTCTCATGATTCTCACTTTTTTTTTTATTTGACTGTGTTTAATATTCATCATATTACACTCCTCACAGGCTCACATCACATGCCCCACTTAATAGCCTGACTGCAGTGTCATCTGCAAGGTCTAGGGTAGCTGACTGTGGTAATATTGATAATATGGGTAGCTGACTCAGACTGTGTGGTAATATTCATAATATATTATAAGGGGGACACTGACAGTGGTTGCCGGTATTTTAAGTTCACGCCTCAGGTGCCCTCCTTTAATCGCCTGACAGTCAGACAGGCTATTAAAGGGGGGCATGTGAGCTTGTGAGCCGAGGAGTGGACTTAAAATATCGGAAACCACTGTCCCTTATTATGAATATTACCACAGTCTGAGTCAGCTACCCATATTATCAATATTACCACAGTCAGCTACCCCAGACTCTGGATAGCAGACTGTGGTAATATTCATAATAAGGGACAGTGGTTGCTGGTATTTTAAGTCCACTCCTCGGCTCACATGCCCCCCTTTAATAGACTGACTGCAAGATCTGGGCCTGGCTGGGGTACCTGACTCACTGTGGTCACTGGTGTTCATGATATATTATGTACACTGTATATGTACACTGTTTTGGAGACTGTAGTGGCGGGTGACACCTGCTGCGCACACACACACCATATATATACAGACACAAGGGCTGGTTAGCTTTAGCTGCCTCCTGGTCATGCCATGGGCTGTTTGGCATTGAAGGGATAGGCGATACACCTCATAATTAAGACAGAGCTGTAGCCGGTCCTTCTGTCCCGTTCCTCCCTCTGTGCCCCCTCCAGCTTCTCTCTGCCCTCACTATTAACGAACGGACTGGCCGGTCTGGTGAGGGTGGTATGTAGTGTGCGGTGCCCCGCTCCATCTCCGCCATCGTTTCGTACCGTTTTCCCGCCGACCGAGCAGCGCAGTGGTACCGCCCACACACAGGTATCATGCTGCATCTTATAACTGACGTCAGTTCCGGTTGCTGACGTCAGTTCCTTTATCCGCCATTTGCATTCTACGCTGGTTAGTGGAACCGGCAGTGCCACATAAGAATCGCGGGTCATCCCGCGGGGAGATCGCCGGCGGGGAGAATCGAGAACACGATTTTCTCCGCGATTAATCGTGCAGCTCTAATGGGCACCTCCGTTGGATGGAATCCATTTGTTTTAGCGGGGGATCGCTTTGCTGTTCTCTGCTGAGTGGGCAGATGAGAGGTCCTGAAACAATAAACATTGCCACACTAAACATAGATATTGAATAAACAAGTGCATCTCCACCGATATTAATACAAAATACCTCGATACCAGAGGTCTAGACTCCAAATTATAAGAGTCTAGACAGGTAGGGCCGGATTCACAGCCATCGGCGCATCTTTATGCCGCCGTAGCGTATCTTCTTTATGCTACGCTGGCGCAACGTTGAGAGGCAAGTATGAAATTCACAAAGAAAATGCGCCCAACATTGCGCCGGCGTAGCGTATATTCGACGGCGTAAGCCGACGTAAGTCAAAGTGGGCTGGAAGTGGGCGTGATGCATTGTAATGAAGCGTGACTCCATGCAAATGATGGACTGAGCATCATCCAAGTACTTAAAACGAACGGCGCATGCGTCGTATCTTGGACGTATCCCCGTGCGCATGCATACAACTACGTCAAAATAACTGCCTAAGATACGTCGAATCACTGCCTACGACGTGAACGTAACCTACGCCCAGCCCTATTCACGTAGTACTACGTAAACGACGTAAAATATGACGGCTGTTCCCTGGTCCATACCTTTGCATTGGACGTAAGCCTTACGCAAACCGCGTATCTTTTCCACCTGGCGCATCTACGTTCGTGAATCGATGTATCTCCCTCATTCGCATATTTGCAATAAGGGCGTCCAGCGTAACTATGCGCCCAGGATATGCCGGCATAGGCAAGTTACGTCGGTCGGATGAAGTCACTTTTTAGGCGTATCTTGGTTCTATGGGTACGTCGCAGAGATACGACGGCGCATCTTTACACTTACGCGGCCCATCTCGAGATACGTCGGCGTAAGTGCTTTGTGAATCCGGGCCGTAATATACAAGTATAGAAGATCCAATTGGCTTCCTCTATTATAGTGCAGGTGGTGGTACTGTCATGGCTGATGGTAAAGTTTACTCCATAGTAGGGCCCATGAAGGAAAGATCAAATAGCCACATAGTGTAAAACTGCTTAGCAGTTTATTAACCACTTCAGAGGATTTGGCTGCCAAATGACCGGACAACTTTTTGCTATTTGGCACTGCATCGCTTTAACTGACAATTGCGCGGTCGTGCGTCATGGCTCCCAAACATGGGACGACCTTTTTTTCCTGCAAATAGAGTTTTCTTTTGGTGGTATTTGATCACCTCTGCGTTTAAATTTTTTGCGCTATAAACAAAAATAGAGCGACAATTTAAAAAAAAAAAGCAATATTTTTTTCTAAATATCACCCAAAAATATATATAAAAAAACTAATTTTGTCCTCAGTTTAGGCCGATACGTATTCTACATATTTTTGGTAAAAAAATCGCAATAGGTATTGATTGGTTTAGGCAAAAGTTATAGCATCTACAAAAAAGGGGATGGTTTTATGGCATTTTTATAAAAAAAATATTTTTTACTAGTAATGGCAGCGATCTGTGATTTTTATCATGACTGCGATATTACGGTGGACACATTGGACACGTTTGACGCTATTTTAAGACCATTTATACTGTGATCAGTGCTATAAAATTGAACTGATTACTGTGTAAATGACACTGGCAGGGAAGGGGTTAAGTGTGTCCTAGGGAGTGATTCTAACTGTGTGGGGGCGTGGCTTACTGTGAAACGACACTGATCGCTGTTCCCAAAGACAGGGAGCAGGCAATCCGTGTCCTGTTTCGTTTATAACGGCATCCCCCCGTTTTGCCACTCTGTGACACGATCGTGGGACACCAGCAGACATAGAGTCAGACATAGAGTCCGCGGGCACATTCATGGAGCTCACAGCGGGCGCACACGCGCATCCGCTAGGCGGCAGAATCAAAGCAATGTACCTGTAAGTTGCTTTGGCTGCAGTGCCATTCTGCCGACGTATATCACCGTTAGGCAGTCGGCAAGTGGTTAAAAGAAATCAGTGCTAAACACTTAGGCCGCGTACACACGATCGAACATGTCCGTTGAAACTGGTCCGCAGACCAGTTTCAGCGGACATGTTCAATCGCGTGTACGGCCTATCGGACAGTTTTCCAGCGAACAAAAGTTTCTAAACATGCTTAGAAACTTGTCCGCTGGAAACCTGTCTGTCGGACATGTTCGATGGTTAGTACGCCCAACCATCGGACCAAAATCCTGCGCATGCGTCAAATTAATTCAACGCATGCTTGGAAGCATTGAACTTCCTTTTTTCAGCACGTCGGTGTGTTCTACGTCACCGCGTTCTGGTCCGAGGGGATTTTGGTCCGATGGTGTGTACGCACATCAGACCAACAAACCACTTCAGACATGTCCAATGAAAACGGTCCGTCGGACATGTTTCATCGGACATGTCTGATCATGTGTACGCGGCCTTATAGAAATCTGGTATAAAATGAGCATTAATAGATCCAAGACATCCTAACAGTTGATTGACCAGTATACAGGATTGGCTTACATGGTACCTCATGGACATGGACTTCCCCTGACGCGCTTCCTTAGAATTAACGTCCTCTCATAGATCTTGATAACAGGTTCTGTCCACTCACTGTGCAGAGCAGAGACAGACACAGTCCCGCTCTCCTCTATGGTAAAAACGGGACCTGTCCATTTTCATACGATCCGGCAGATGGATGGAAAATAGGACCTCCATCCGTCTAGATTTTGCAGACCGGATCGGATCAGATAGTGGCGGATGTTTGCGCACTGGTAACCTCCGCCGCTCCATAGGGGTAAATGGATGTTCCGATTAGGTTTCTGAAAAACTAACAGGTGGATCTGATTGGACAGCCCATGTGAAAAGGCTATAAGGGGACACAGAAATTTGACATACTTGGAAGTGTTAGGCTCCCAGTGGACTTCAGCAGAGGAGTGGAATGAAATAAGTGAGTGAGTGAGAAACTTATATAGCGCAACACATGCAAACTGAATCGCCTCTAAGTGGCTTTCTGCTAGCACGGGCCGTGGGTGAGGTAAGTATTCCCTTTCTCTTTTTCTGTAGGTAGCCCTGTCTCAGAATTATTTTTTTTACTAATTGGACTGCTTTAACATGATTAATAATACATTAGAAGAAGTTGGTTCCTTACAGGATTTGTTTGGAAAATACTGCATCGTAAAATTAGATCCTGCCTGCTTTCCCCGAGTCCAGTCATTATACATTGTGAAGAGAGGATTTTATTTTTATAGAACCGCGAAGTACGAAGACCTTAACAGCTTAGAGAAAAGTAAGAATGGGGGGAATGAGTATTTCACCAGGGATCAGAACAACAGAAAGACTGTAATAGAAGGATACAGAAATCCCTATGTACTGTACGAGTGCTCCTAATCGAATTGTTACAGTGTAACATTACAGAACGCCTGTTTAAATCACTCTCTAAAAACACAAGAGAAAACATGGCGTTATTAGATTTCACAAATACAATGTTTCTGCTATGACCGCATTTTCACAAGGGGCGTCTAATGTGTTCTCTATATAAACAAAACAGACTTAAGAAATGAGTTTTAATCTTGTTAAATTGTGGAGTATAGAGAAATAATTGAATTTAGATTTTCATGGGCCTCAAAAAGAATTTCTAGAACTACAGGTTTCTCAAATAATGTAAAGTATATCCTTAAAGGGGGTTCCACTTAAAGGGGGATTCCACTTCCATTAAAAAAACAAATGTAGCCTATAAAATCGCCATGCTAGCCATTTTGTAATTTTAGATTATTAAAAATTAGCTTTATACCTCAATCTGAAGCCAATGTAATTTTTTAAAACTTCCAAAAAATGAAATGCAATATGGAAACCTGGAGGCGCTCTGTACATCATTGGTTTACAGCATACTTCCAGAAATGTTATTTCCTGCTTGTATGATTGAATACAATGAGGACAGGGGTCAAGTCCTGGGAAAAAAGTGTGGGAACTCTACACAACCCCATTTATCTGCTTTCAACACATTAACTTCAGGGACAACATTAGACAATGCAGTGACCAATATGTTTCATTGTGTAGCAAGAAATAAACAAAAGTTCTAATTACATCCTATTTATGTGTATAGTAGACAGAAGCTACCCTATATGTATAATACAGAGGTCTCATCCACTATCATCACACAGGGCTTGAACTGCAATTCCGTGCAATAATATGCATTTTTACAGTTACTTTTCATTTGATAAAAAAAATAAAAAATACATATAACCAGAAGTTTTGTAACTGTTCTGCCAGTTTAACCGCTTACTCCTGGGTAATGACCCCCTGGGGAGCTCATGCTATCACAAGGGCTTTTCATCCCTTGTGATAGCAACAAAGTTGATACAAAGATTAATAAAGAGACAGTGTAAAAGATAAAAGTTTTAAATAAAAATAAAATTAAACAAATGTTAATGTTAATGTCCCGTAAACAATAATCACGCCACACATGTTAGGTATCGGTGCGAACATCAGAGCAGTAGTAATAATTCTAGCCCCAGACCTAGGGTTGTCACCTTTTCTTCAAGCCAAAGCCGGCCTGGGACACCTTTGGGTGCCCCAAAGAGAGCATGTCAGCAAGAGCAATTTGGCCACACCCACTGTTTGCAGCATTACTAATCACCCTGCCCCCAGACAGCTGCCCACAGCTCACAGGCAGCAACAGATATTTGTGTGACTATCTTGGTTACTTAGGGCAGTGTTTTTTAACTCCAGTCCTCAAGGCACACCAACAGGTCAAGTTTTCAGGATTTCCCTCAGATGAAATGGCTGTGGTGATTACTAAGGCAGTGAAACTGATCAAATCACCTGTGCAAAATAATGGAAAGCCTGAAAACATGACCTGTTGGTGTGCCTTGAGGACTGGAGTTGAAAAACACTGACTTAGGGAGCCACAGCCTGGTCTGAATAATGTGTCTAGTTGAGACGCATGATCCAAAACCCGGGCTGTCCGGGTAAATCCTGGACAGGTGTCAACCCTACCTAGACCTCCTGCGTAACTGAAACTGGTAACCTGTAAAGGCTTTAAAAGGATCGCCTAAGGATTTATAGGTACTGTAGTTTGGCGCCGCTCCACGGCCATAGGCAATTTTAAAGCATCACATGTTAGGTGTTTATTTACTTGCCGCAACATAATCTTTTTTTATTTTACCAAAAAAAAAAAGAGGTGTATTATGTTGTGTTTGTGTGAAAGATTTATTAAAGTGTATTTTTTCCAAAACAATTTGCATTTGAAAAACGGCCGCGCAAATACCATGTGACATCAAAAATTGCAACCACCACCAATTTATTCCATTTTATTCTTTAGGACCTCTACTCTAAAAGATATATAATGTTTTACGGGTTCTAAGTAATGTTCTAACAAACAAATGCTGATGTATGTGAGAAGTGTCAGAATTGGACCGGTAGGGAAGTAGTTAAAGTTAGAGTTTCCCTTAAAATATTTTTGGGAAATATGTTGATTGATATGGACAATGATGGTAGAAAACACATGTAGCATTAGTTGTACAACTGATAGTCCTTTTGAAATGCTGTGCAGGAGCCGTCTGCCTGTCTAGGATATGACTCCGTCATGTGAGTCCTTTTGGTGAGTCATCTTACTGTGACGCGACCCATTCAGCAGGAACGTTCTCCTTTGTTCTTGGATCCTGGAATGTATGAAGTCATAGAGAAAGCTGGAGCCTATTGGAAGTTACGACCAGGAGATTTCAAAAGATTCTGACATTGTTGTAATATTTCCCATATTCCAGCTGTGTTCCCATAATGGGAAAAACCACAGGTGGAGAATTTGCTGCTTTCCCAATACCTTGTGTGTCACTTAAAGTGAAACTTTAGTTTTGTTGAGAAATATTAAAGAGGAACTGCAGTTTGCTCACGTAATTTGTAATAAAAACATATTTGCCATTCTGAAGCTTCCCTCCAACCACTTTGCATATTATTTTATATATACTCCGATTTTGTACTTGCCAAATATGCTGCAGAAATCTCCCTCCGAGTCTGGCTGCAACCATTTTAACTGTGGGCAGCTGAAGCTGCTGCCTGTTCACTTCCTGGATTTACAGACACACACCTCAAGCTTTGCAGCTTTCATTGGGCCTCTTATGACTCATGAGAGCTGTGCATGATGTCATAAGCCTAGGCTTTTTTCTAGATAAAAAACAGCAAGTGGGCATTTAAAACAAGGGCAGAAGATTTAATAGATGGAAGGATGAAAAAATGACTGAAGATCCTTTAAATTCTGTTCAGGTGAATTGCATGCATAGAAAGAGATTTTAGAAAACACTACTGCAAATGCTTAAAGCTGAACTTAACTCTAAAGGAGAAGTCCTACTTTATGCCTTACTCCCCATTTTCCTCTTCTGTTTTTAGAAACAATAATACAAATAGGAATATTGCTTTAATGGACACATCAGTCTATCAAGACAAGTCGTGGGAAAGGAAAAATTACAGAGATGAAGAAAATTAATGATTAGAAATGACCAAATATCCCTAGGTGATGTTACAGGTATAGTGTTGCCAGTTTACAAGGATAACTAAGGCCTAACTCAGATATGGATACAATGGACATCCACGGACTCCTATTATACTCTTAGGCAAAATCTTAAGATAGAAGGAGAGAGAGAGAGAGATATTATGTCACCATGTGGGTCAGGTCTTCATCTCCAGGGAAGATGGAGAAAAGGGAATACATTACAGAGAGAGATCCTACGTCACCATGTCTCTATCAGATCAGATGCTCAGGCCAAAAGGGCTGAGCTATGGGGCTGCATTCTGATATATACACACCTTTGTAAAACCCCACCCCTCCTCAACCCCCCTTCTATATGGTCAGACTTCAAAGTATAGGGCTTGCACATATGCTAGATAGGGTGAGGGGCCAGTTTAGCATCAAGTTCTTCCTGTCCCTTTGTCACCTCCCACATCCTTAACATCAAGTAACATCAATATACCAACAAATGGTCAGATAAGAAGCTTTTGTCAGATGAAATTCCACAGTTGGGTATGCTGTTGATTCTAAACATGTTCTGACACTATAGATAGTCATTGAACGATAAATTTAAGTCACATTAATAATAAAGTCTTGTAAAAAAAAACATAAACATCTTCTTGTTATAAATATGGATTTGAAAAATCTCCACCACAGGGGGCAAGGATGCGGGTGACATCTTGACCCAATAGGGCCACATGGCCCTATATGATCATGGACATATTAAGTCAATGATGTCACCATTATCCCCGCCCCTTTGTTACACACGTCTGTGGAGCAAGGAGTTCCGCAGCCACATCTGATTGGTTCGCCAGCCTGCTATCACGTGACGTTCAGATCCAAACTTCAAGTTTAGTCCAAACCTTAGCTCTTCCCTAGTTAGGAACATTGTGTTAGCCATCAGCCCTAATGCTATTGTGCATTTATTTCTGTGCGTAGAAACCTTACTAAGATGGGTGACATTGGCATTAACATGCACACTTTACAGCATTTGCAAAAATGTGCATGAGCGTTCCCCACGGGCATTGGCGCCCAGCGGGCTATTTAAACCTGCATAGGTTTATTGCTGAATGTGGTTTCAGTTTGTGTTCCTTTGACCTGTGAACCTTGATCCTGAACTGATGCCTGATCTTTATTGCTGACTGGTTTCTGTCTGACCTGCTCTTGAATCTTTTGTCTGCCTATGACTGCTGATCACCTATGTTACCAACTTTGGCTTGGACTTCCAACCAAGATTGTACTGCCCTGCTACTTTGTACCTTGCTGCCTGCACATTGTTGACCTGCTTGTTCCTGGCCTCAATTGTGCATATGCTTTGATGCCTTTACTGCATAAAGTCTGGTATACACGTTGAGAATATTGGACGAATGATCATCTGTTTTTGTGGCGGTTCTTTTACAAGCCAGTCTCATATTGAAAATGAATGGGTTACTAGAGTTACGAAAATTCTTATTAGACAGAATACAACATTCCTGCGATTATGTAATGTATTGTATTATATTTTAATGTATCCTTTCATTTCCGAGCATGAGCAGTCTTGGTCACTTAATTTTTTATAGAAAAATACTGTAGTGATTAAACAAAAAAAGTTTGTTCTGTCATCATACAAAAAATTATTTTGTGCTCGTCCCTTTCGATAATTTTGCATGAACTGTCGTGATCAACTCTCAAAAGCTGTGTACTAACAATCAGATTATCAGACGATTGCTCCAAAAACTGTATTTTTCATCTGATTTTCTCATCGTGTGTATACTAGCCATAAGGGTTAGCTCCCTGCCTTGTGATCTGACGCCACCATATCTGAACTTGATGTTTCCTCATTATATTAACATCTGTACTCCTGCACACTAGCACTTTCAAGTTCCAGTCACTGGTTCTGCACCCAAACACTTGTGTCCTTCCATTAACTTGCAGTCTCTGTCGTACCTCCTAGGGGTGTTCAAATGAAAATTGTAAAAGAAGTCATTCTGTTATCTCAGGCTCCTCGTACAGGTATGTGACAACACAAGTATGCACCACATGTTTGCACATTATGATAGACTTGCCTGTTAGTTTGCCCCATTCAGTGATAATACGCTCAATACCAAGGACTCTTCATCCCCACAACTGCCATCTTCTCTTGTTTATCTTCTGGACCTGCATCTTCTTTCTTCAGCCATTGGGTGACCAGTAATGGAATAACTCATGCCAGGAGTTACATTGTCTCTGGCGATCCAATAGCTGAAGAAATGAGACAACCTATCCCTTTCTCTGCATTCTGACACCTGGCTCCATTCTTGACCTCTTACAGGTCCCTAGGGAAGTACGCTGCACTGTGTATGCACTGTAGAAGGAAAGGACGGGGACTGTACAAGGAAATGGCTAAAAATAAGTTGGCAATCATACATACAAAGTCTCTTCTACTAAAAAACTCTACCTGCTAGCAATTTTGTCCTCACTTCATATCTGTTGAAAAAGCTTATCTTTTGACAACTGAATGCAGTTAATAGATATATACATAGGGCCAGATTCAGGTAGAGTTAGGCTGGAGTATCAGTGATACTTCAGCCTAATGCCCCGTACACACGATCACTTTTTGTGATGAAAAAAAATGACATTTTTTAAAATGTCATTTAAAATGATGGTGTGTGGGCAAAATGTCATTTTATGTCTTCTAAAAAATGACCAAAAAAAAATTCGAACATGCTCGAATTTTTTATGTCATTTTTCAAAATGTCATTATTTGTGTCATAAAAAATGATCATGTGTGGGCAAAACTACGTAAAAATTGACGTTTTAAACCCGCACATGCCCAGAAGCAAGTTAGGAGACGGGAGGTAAAACTACCATTCATAATGGAGATAGCACATTCATCACGCTGTAACAGACAAAAAAGCAGGAATCGTCTTTTACAAACAAGTAACCAGCTTAAAGCAGCCTCAAGGCAAATAGAACTTCCCCTTTAGAGTGCCATCACTTTGTTCATCATTTTCCAAAAATGATGGTGTGTACGCAACGTCATTTTTGAAAATGAAGTTTGAAAAATGTCGTTTTTTTCCATGAAGGAAAATGACATTTTTTTTCATCACAAAAAGTGATCGTGTGTACGAGGCATAACTCTCACTTTGAGCCGGCGCTTCTGTTTTCTGTAGTCAGAAAACAAGAAACGCCGGGTTGGAGTTCCTATACGAGTGGCGTAATTGTATTTCGCCGTCGTATCGTAACTTCAATTTTAAAAATGGCTGATTAATGCCGAGAATATGTTAATCGGCGGGAATCGGAAATTCACGATCGTATTCGGGCGCGACGCAGTGACTTTCCGACGTTTCCGTAAGAGATACGCGGCGTAAAGATAAAGCAGCCCCCTAGTGGAGTATCCTATGTTAAGTATAGCCGTCGGCATCGCGTTGAAAAAAATTTTGTTTGCGTAAAACGTCCGTGAATGGGGATTGACGTTCACTGACAGAATTTGGAGCATGCGCACTGACAGTCGACGCATGCGCAGTACGTTCGCCGCGGGATCGCGCCTAGTTATAATAATACACGCCCCCTACCCGCCCAATTTGAATTCCGCCAGCTCATTTTCGCTACGCCGCCGCAACTTTAGGAGCAAGTGCTATATGAATAACAGTACTTGCTCCTAAAATTTCGCCGGAGTAACGTAAATGAGAAACGTTACTCCAACTTAAAGATTCGCCCATCTACCTGAACCTGGCCCATTATATTATTTGTTCTGTACATTTACAGGCCAAACCATACCCCTTACATTAGTACCTTCCCTGGACCAATTGGTCTACATCCAAATATATAGAAAAATGTAAACTGCATGTGAAATTTAAAAAATTAAATTATATACTGAATACTATCAGTACAGACACAGAACCATACATTTATAAAAAAATAACCTTTTTAAGGATTTTAGCCCTTTTGTTCACTAGATATATTCTCATTAGTTCGTTTATATACTGTAAATTGCACAGATATTTGGCAGGCTTTGTTCCAGACACTTACCTGCTTCTGTTGTTTGATACTGAGACAAGCCACTCTGGTAAATTCTTTCTATAACCACAAAATCCAGCCCAGTATGATAAAAGGGAATGTCCATGTTGGGCAGGTGCAGTGCGGTGTGGTAGGCAGTAAACACATTGGGGTTCATTTATTAAACGCAAAAAGACTGTGCACTTTGTAATGTGCAGTTGCTCCAGAGGTAAAGCTTCACTTTGTAAGAAATACCCAATCATATGCAAGGAAAATAAAAAAATTTTTTGCTTGCACATGATTGTATGATGCAAGTCAGCAGAGTTTCTGCTCATTTGGAGCAACTGCTCTTGCTGAAGTGCACAGTTTATTTTCCTTTAGTAAATCAACCCGATATGCAAAGAACGTAAATAGCAGGTTAATAGCACAAACTTGTCAGCATGGGACGGCTTACCTGTCCAGGGCCTTTCACAACTGTGCCGCAGATTGACAGCAGTAAAAGACTCGAGGATGCCAACAGCATCTGCCACAAGGAGCAAAGTATGGCCTGGACAGTCTGACCCAAAAGGAAAGCTTCCTGAAAGTTAGACCCTGCTCTCTACCTACACCACCAGAAACGATCCCTATCACTGCCATCATCCCTTACTGTGAGACCCGGAACCTGTCCCTACCCTGGCCGCTTGCAGAAAGCCTGCAACGGTGAACATGGAAATCATAGAGAAATCCAGCTTCCCTTAACTTCTTCCCCCACCTGCATTGCAACTCGGTCGAGTGCTACCTGCAGTAGCGATTATAGACTGCACCTGCTAACATTAAGGATAGAGGAAAGGCTTATTCTACTGAACCAAAAGA
Organism: Rana kukunoris; assembly: GCA_029574335.1. Taxonomy (NCBI): domain Eukaryota; kingdom Metazoa; phylum Chordata; class Amphibia; order Anura; family Ranidae; genus Rana; species Rana kukunoris. Next base: position 192,253,186 of record CM056055.1, read on the forward strand.
CAGAACTGGGTCTTTGGCACAAACACCCAGTGAGAGTTACCACTCTAGCAACTCACAGCCTACCACTGGACTTTTCATTCACTTGTCCTGGCTTATATGCAAAAGGATGGTGAAAATGTATGGGTTCATAATTGTCCACTAGGACATGTTAAGGATCCTGGAGTGAACACAGAATATGGGACCCATTTTACTTAGCATTTTACTTTGCTAATTATGATATTCTTGTGTAGACGAAAGATTTTGTACAATACAATTGGACAGGTGGATACCTCCTATGTCCAACTCCGCCCCACCTCGAACTGAGGGGGTGGTAGGGGCTTGGAGGAGCCCTACTCATCTTGACCATGTGACTCGAAAGTGAGGTTTTGTATAGCCATTACTGACATTTGTAAATGTTTAAGCCTCTTTGAATGTGGCACCAAACTGAATCTATAAGAGTTTGTACTTGTACTGTACACTAACTATAAAACAATAAAAATCATTGGAAAAGAAAATGTGTGGGTGCATAGGGCAAAACACAAATTCACTTTAAGGTTAGCTCTGCAGTAATTTAAATTATAGTTCCCCTTTAAAGTGATTAAAACCGACTGGTGAGAATGCTAAAATAATACACACATGCAGCCAACATGTTGAGTTTCTTTTTCTATCTACCGCTGTGCTCTTCTCATGGTAAAAACCTCAACAACTTTGTACAACTTGGACCATGGCCATAAAACAATTTGACCACTGAACAAACATTTAAGAATCATGACCAAACACCAATGCCGTGTCCATGTTCTCTGTGGGGATCTATCCAAGCACATTTCAGTTGCAGCTTCTATTCATGCCAAATTCTTCTACATGGATGACACCGAAGAATATTTGAATTACTGTAAGATTTATTGCAATGTCTGTTGCAAATTAGGAATCTACATCATACTAGTTTTCAGTGTTCAAAATTGTTTCAGCCATGTTCGATAACCATTCATAAACCTGAGCTGGAGAACTCCAGTTGTACCCAAGTTAGGGAAGGAACATTAGGCTAATTCAGAGCAAGCCAATGTTCATTGCAGATTGCTTACCCATTCTGACCAGTCAATCTACTCATCTGTGACTTGATAAAAAGATCCTTTAGAGCCCTCCCTGATGCCATGGCACTATGCATTAAAGGCCTGTGTTTCATGTCAGAGCATGAGCTGTGCAGTATTCCTTGACTTAAATGAGTAGGTGAGACTCAAATGGATGCTGCTTCCATTAGCCGACAGAGATCCCCCGCAATCCGCACATTTCCTTAACCACTTCAATACCGGGCTTTTATACCACCTCCATACCGGGCCTATTCTGACACTTCTCTCCTACATGTAATAATCATCATTCTTTTGCTAGAAAATTACGCAGTACCCCCAAACATCATATATGTTTTTTTAGCAGACACCCTAGGGAATAAAACGACGGTCATTGCAACGTTTTATCTCGCACGGTATTTACGCAATCATTTTTTAAACGCCTTTTTTTTGTAAAAAAATTGTTTTAATTAAAAAAATAACAAAACAGTAAAGTTAGCCCAATTGTTTTGTATTATGTGAAAGATTATGTTACACCGAGTAAATGGATACCCAACATGTTACGCTTTAATTATGCGCACACTCATGGAATGGCACCAAACTTCGGTACTTAAAAATCTCCATAGGCAACGCTTTTTTTTTTTTTTACAGGTTACCAGTTTAGATTTACAGAGGAGATCTAGTGCTAGATTCGTTGCTGGCACTCTAAGGCACGCGGGGATACCTCACTTATGTGGTTTAAACAGCGTTTACATATGTCGGCGGGACTTGCGTGTGCGTTCGCTTCTGCACGCAAGCTATCGGGGACAGGGGCGTTTATATTTTTTTTTTTTATCTTTTATTTTTTTTTTTACTTATTTTTTATTTATTTTTACACTTTTTTTCAATTTTTTTTTACACTTTTATTCCTATTACAAGGAATGTAAACATCCCTTGTAATAGGAAATGTGTGTGACAGGTCCTCTTTAAGGAGAGATGCGGGGTCAATAAGACATCGCATCTCTCCTCCAGGCTGGAAACCATGAGATCGGTGAAAAAAAATTCACTGATCTCATGAATGGTTGCTTACAGCCGCAATCGCGGCTTTGTTTACTTACGGGGACCCGGGCGTGACGTCGTCACATCGCGACCGGGGCATCCGACGGTCATAGAGATGACTGGTGACCATCTTTGTCTATTTAAGAAGATTTCCCCCTCCACTTCCTGTGCTGTAGACTTAACAGGAAGTGAGGGGATATTTCTTTATCGTACATCACGGGACACAGAGCGCATAGCCATTACATATGGGTTATATGGGTACCTTCAGGTGTGGACACTGGTGTAATCAACTTCACAGGAAGTTCCTCCCTATATAACCCCCTCCCACTGAGAGTGCTTCAGTTTTTTCGCCAGTGTCTTAGGTGTTGGTCACGTCTAGCTGTCCCTCGGAGGTCTCGGGACCCAGGATAGCTAGCCGGATCCGTCCGAAGTGCTTCAAAGCCAAGGAGTACGGTACCCGGGCCCTGCCTGCGTGGGGGGTTGCCTATAATGCCTCTCCTTGGAGGGCTGGATTCTGGGCTCCAGTGCCTTGGTCTCTCCCAGGACTAAACGCTACTGATGCCAGGATGCTATATAGGTCCAGGGGTGTGGGTTCCTTAACACAGGACCCCGGTCCCTGAAGGTCCGAGACAATACCCACGGAGATGGGGGAAGATTGGGCCTCTTGCAGTTTGCAATACCCTGCGGCATGGAGCAGGTAAGAGGGAACCTGCGGGACTTGGTTCGACAGTAGGTATCCCCCTGGGGGTTCTGGGTTGGCTAATGGTATGCTTGTGCATCAGCCACTATCTCCACTATGTCTGTGTGGGCAGGATGGGATACTAATGTTTACCCAGATAACATGTAGATATATGTATACTTGTGTAAGATATATATTTGCTACTCACCCCAGGTCTGCCTGTTAGCATTGATACTGCAACCCCACATGTTTTAAAGAGGAAATTGCTGGTGAAAACTCCTGTTTCTTAGGAAGCCCATGGGGACAGCTTCCTCTCTGTGTGTGCACTACAATAAGATTAGTGCTTACCTGGTGTCTGTTGGTGCTGCCTGGCGCTGGTCCATGTTGTTTCCTCTGCTCTGCTTCCTCCATGTTTTTTTTTGAGCGTGGGGGGGTGCGCGCGCGCGTGCACGCCGCCTTTTATAGCGTCGGCGTGCGTTGGGGGAGCGGGCCAGCAGCGTCAGGGTCTGTTTAAAGGTAAAACTTTTTCTCTGGCTGGTCTTTCCCTCCTGGAAGCAGAGGAAGAAGGATACAGAGCGTGCAGCTGGGTCTTTTGGCCACACAGGGACACCTAGTGGCGGTTTTGTGGATCTTCAGGTCTAGGACTTAGTTCCACTATTGACCAGAAAAATAAAAAAAAGGAGTTTTTTGCTTAAAGGGACTCAGCCTTAGATCCAGTAGTATCTGAGTCTACCTTGGACTCCGGCTAACGGGCATTGGTGTGTCAATACTCACAGGTTTCCTCAGTATTGCCACCTCCCAGGCGGGTAAAAAAAAAAGAAATTAATTTTTTCATTTTCCTCATACCTGTCCTCATATTGGTTACTCCTAGCTACAACAGTCAGGTGTTGGCTATAGGGGTGACTCAAGGTTGTACAATGGCTCCAAAGGGATCTGGACCAGCCAAGGCTGCTAAAGGTGCCAAGAAACAAAAGGGGTCTCCATCGGGGTCAGAGGATTTGGGCCAGGCTTCAACGGCCCCACCCTCGCCAGTTAGACCACCGAGTGGCATAGTACAAGAGCCATTGGGGGTGCTGGGGGCAGAGGCGGCCCCCGATCCACCCATTCCCGTTTACGTGACGGAAGAAATGCTAGCAGCCACCATGGGTGGGCTAGAGAAAAGGTTAACTGCGTTGTTTGCCCGTCCTTTGCCAAGTAGCAAGCGGCCTAGATCCCCCTCACCCAGTGTGGGGTTTTCAGATGCGGAGGTCTCCTCTTCAGAGGAACGGGACCCACAAGGGGATCAAGCAGACCCAAGTCCCGACGGTTCAGACAGGGAAGGTTCCACTATAGATGAATATTTTTCGGCCTCTCAAGCGGAGAGCCTGTGGATCCAGTCTTTGACAGATATGGTTCACACTGCCTTTAAACTTCCAGTGCCAGAACTAGTAGCCCCTGAGGTTTCCTCATTGGGTTCTTTAAAGGCTCCATTAACTTGTGCGTCTTTTCCAATGCACCCCCTTCTGCGGAACGTGATTTACCAGGATTGGGCTCGACCTGATAGAATCTTTGTCCCTCCTAAAAGATTCTCTATTCTCTATCCTATGGAAGAGGAATATTTAAAGAAATGGGCACTCCCCACAGTGGACGCGGCCATTTCCTGCGTGAATAAATCCCTGACCTGTCCGGTTGAAAATGTCCAGATGTTCAAGGATCCGGTCGACAAGAAATTCGAGACCCTACTGAAAGCCGCTTTCACCTCAGTAGGTGCCATGGTTCAGCCAGCAGTAGCAGCCATTGGTGTTTGTCAGGCCTTGAAGGATCAGGCAAAACAGATATTAAAGGACATGCCGGCTCAGCATACTCATGAATTAGCAGAATTCCCTAGGGCTCTCTGCTTTGCAGTAGATGCTATTAAGGACTCCATCCAACAGGCATCCCGTTCATCTCTACTGATGGTTCACATGCGTCGTCTTTTGGCTAAAGAACTGGTCAGCAGAGGCACCCTGCAAAAAGCTTTTAGCAGGGTTTCCCTTTCATGGGGGAAGACTATTCGGGGAAGACCTAGATAAATATATCCACACCATATCAAGTGGAAAAAGTACTTCCTTACCGGTCAAGAAAAGACCGCGTGGGCCCACGTTTAAACGACAGGCCATTGTAGGCTCGGCCCCTTCGACTTCTCGTCAGTATCGACGGCCTCCCGGGCGTCCAGCGGTTAATAGCCGCCCACAGGATCAAGCCGCGGCAAACAAGAGACCCTGGTCTCGCAAACCGGCTAAACCAGTCATCAAATCAGATTCATGAAGGGGCGCCCCCACTCTCTCGGGTGGGGGGAAGACTTCGGTTTTTCTCCGAAGTCTGGAAGGCCAGAATTCCCGACTCTTGGGTTCGGTCCGTGGTAGCCACGGGATACAAACTAGAGTTTCGAGAAATCCCCCCTCCTCATTTTCAGGGGTCAAGTCTTCCAAGCGACCCATTAAAAAGGGCCTCTCTCGTAAAGGCGTTGGATCGCCTATTGCTCCAAGGAGTAATTGTAGAAGTACCAACCCAAGAATGGGGTCGGGGATTCTACTCCAACCTTTTTGTTATACCAAAACCCAATGGCGACGTCAGGCCTATATTAGACCTCAAACGCCTAAATCGCTTTCTAAAGATTCAGACCTTTCGTATGGACTCCATACGTTCAGTGACAGCCAGCCTGCATCAGGGCGACTTTCTAGCATCTATAGACATAAAGGATGCATATCTGCATGTGCCGATTTACCCAGCACACCACAAGTTTCTTCGTTTTACGATAAATCAAAGTCATTTCCAGTTCGTAGCCCTCCCTTTCGGGTTGGCAACAGCTCCGCGGGTATTCACAAAGGTGTCAGCTTCCAACCTCAATCATGCAGTAGTCCGCACAGTGCGGCATCTAGAAGAATTCGGGTGGATTGTGAACCAAGAAAAATCAAGGTTACAACCCACAAGACAGTTGGAATATCTAGGCCTTCGGTTAGATACAGAATGCCAGAGGGTATTTTTACCTCAAGGGAAGATCAGGTCGTTGATTCAAACGATTCAAATAGTCTTAGGCAAAAAGAAGCCGACTATTCGCCTATGCATGCGACTGCTGGGAAAGATGGTGGCCGCCTTCGAAGCAGCGCCCTATGCCCAGATCCATACCAGAGTTCTTCAGGCAGCTATTCTCTCTGCTTGGAACAAGTCCATACAGGCATTAGACCGTCCATTAGTTCTTTCCCCAGGGGTCAAGCGCAGCCTGTACTGGTGGCTGATCCCTCAAAAATTGTCAAAAGGGAAAACCTTTTGCCCCATCACGTGGAAAATAGTAACCACAGATGCCAGCCTAACAGGTTGGGGGGCAATCTTAGGAAAACGGACCCAGCAGGGACAGTGGTCAGAGGCAGAAAGTCTGCTTCCCATCAATGTCCTAGAGATCAGAGCTGCTCGGTTGGCCCTGGTCGCCTGGACTCTCCCCCTGCAGGGTCTGCCTGTAAGGATACAGTCCGACAATGCCACGGCGGTGGCATACATAAACCACCAGGGGGGCACAAGGAGCCTAGCGGCTCAAAGGGAAGTAAACCTGATTTTCTCATGGGCCGAAGCCCATGTACCCTGCATCTCAGCAGTGTTCATCCCAGGGATAGACAATTCTCAAGCAGATTTTTTGAGGAGTCAACAGTTACTCCCGGGAGAGTGGTCTCTTCACCCCCAGGTATTCCAAGAGATTTGCCAAAGATTCGGAGTTCCCGATGTGGACATCATGGCAACAAGATTCAACAAGAAATTGGACAAATTCGTATCCCGAGCCAGGGACCCCTCGGCCTACGGGACCGATGCGTTGGTTTGCCCCTGGCACCAGTTTTCTCTCCTGTATGCGTTCCCTCCACTACAGATGATTCCCCGCCTTCTACGAAGGATCAGGGTGGAGCGCAGGCCGGTGATCCTGGTGGCCCCAGCCTGGCCCAGAAGGGCTTGGTACGCACTCATCGTGAGGATGTCGGTAGGGGCACCGTGGCCACTCCCCCTGCGCCCAGATCTGCTGTCTCAGGGCCCGATCTACCACGCTGCTTCACAGCAGCTAAATTTGATGGCTTGGCGGCTGAATCCCTAATTCTTAAGGGCAGAGGCCTCTCAGCCCAAGTCATATCTACGTTAATTCAGGCTAGAAAGCCAGTCTCTAGAAATATCTATTACAGAGTCTGGAGGACCTATGTGGAATGGTGCGAGTCTCAAGGAGGGCATCCTCGCAAGTTTTTTATTGACAGGATCTTGCGATTCCTCCAGGTTGGCGTTGACAAGGGGTTGGCTCTTAGTACTCTAAAGGGTCTGCCTTATCGATATGGTTTCAAAGGCCTTTGGCCACGCATTCGCTTGTAAAAACCTTCTTGCAGGGGGTCTTGCATGTAAATCCCCCTATTAGAGCTCCCCTCTGCCCCTGGAATTTAAATCTGGTCTTGTCAGCTTTACAAAGACAGCCGTTTGAACCTCTGAAAGAAATCCCTCTTGTGCTGCTAACCCGAAAGTTGGTTTTCTTGGTGGCTATGGCTTCGGCCAGAAGAGTCTCCGAGCTGGCAGCCTTGTCTGGCAGGGAACCGTACCTGATTCTGCATAAGGACAGAGTGGTTCTGCGGCCTCAACCTTCTTTCCTTCCTAAGGTCATATCCAGTTTTCACTTGAATCAGGACCTAGTCCTACCATCCTTCTTTCCTACTCCCCAGTCCAGAGAGGAAAGATTGCTTCATACTTTGGACGTGGTCCGAGCCATGAGGGTTTATCTCAAGGCTACAGAAAAGATTCGGAAAACAGATGTGCTTTTCGTTCTCCCGGATGGCTCCAAGAAGGGTCAGCCGGCTGCCAAGTCTTCCTTGGCTAGGTAGATTAAGCAGCTGATTTTTCAGGCCTATGGTCTGAAGCGCGTTCCACCTCCCTTATCAGTTAAGGCCCATTCTACGAGGGCCATGAGTGCCTCTTGGGCGGCACACCATCAGATCTCTATGGCACAGGTTTGCAAAGCGGCAACCTGGTCTTCCGTACATACGTTTACTAAATTTTATAAGTTGGACGTCACAAAAGCTACGGACGCAGCATTTGGGCAGGCGGTCCTACGGGCAGTAGTATAGAATCCTCTGGCCCGGTTCACGCCCCCTTTTTTCTGTTGGTGGAGCTATTTTACCTCCTGATAATGTTTTTTGTTTGGCTAATTTTGGCCTTGCGGTCTCCCTCCCTTCATGGAGCATTGCTTTGGGACATCCCATATGTAATGGCTATGCGCTCTGTGTCCCGTGATGTACGATAAAGAAAAAAGGATTTTTAATAACAGCTTACCTGTAAAATCCTTTTCTTGAAGTACATCACGGGACACAGAGCTCCCACCCCTCTTTTGGGGAACATTGTGTAACCTCGGAGAAATTGCTTGCTACAAAACTGAAGCACTCTCAGTGGGAGGGGGTTATATAGGGAGGAACTTCCTGTGAAGTTGATTACACCAGTGTCCACACCTGAAGGTACCCATATAACCCATATGTAATGGCTATGCGCTCTGTGTCCCGTGATGTACTTCAAGAAAAGGATTTTACAGGTAAGCTGTTATTAAAAATCCTTTTTTTTTCTTTTTTGGTGCCCATTTCTTACACAGTGGATGCACCATTGCTATGTTTAATGAGTGGGGCCGAGGTGGAGGTAAAAGCAGCACAAAAAGTGTGCAGTGCTGAACTTGGCGAAAGTGTACAGTGGGAGTAACTTCACTCCCCACCCAACACAAGTATGGCAGCAAAAAGGTGGACTTTAAGGCCCACATGCCCCACCAATGTGCCTCTGGGCAGCCAATGTTTATGTGCTGAGAGTGCGCTCACTGCACACTCTCAGCACAAACGCCAAGCTATCAAAGACGGCTCTAAGTCTGTTGTGATGATCGGTAGCCAGCGGGACAAGCTATCGATCATGTAACCACTTTCGTCATACACTCGATGATCTTTCCCACCCCCTGGATGTTCCAAATTATTTAAAGGGATGCCATGGAGTGCGGCAAGGGCTTATAGAGGTATGGGTAAATAAAACCTAAGCCTACATTTCTCTGGGTCAAAGGGGCGAGGAGTAAATAATGCAGTGAGGAGGTCAAAAGTAGGTAAAGCACAAAGTGCCTTACAATCAAAATTTTGCTAAGCAGATTATGCCACATCTCACAGGCTGGGGGCATCATTGGAGAACCAAGGACACTTTTTTTTCTAGGACAACAGCCCTAAATGTTGGACTGTCGCCAAAAACCAGGGTCATCTGGCTATCCCAACTTTAAGGTTTTTGTATATAATAACTGCCAAGTCTATATATCTTGTAAGCATCAGTATCATATAAAATATACAGTAGGTGTCCGCAACAAATATTTGTGCAAAGTAACTAGTATCAAAAACTTCATACACCGATATTCCCATGCCAAGAATTGTTCCAGTTTTTGGAAGCAAACAATTAAGCATCCCGCCAAATGTCCTCCACAGACAGTTCATCCACTGAACTGAAGAACTGTTTCCTGACCTGGTTTTAAGACGCTAACGTGATGTAAATTCCCTTCACTTATTCACTAAGTCAGATTGAGTCTATGTGAAGCTATGGTAGGACTAGTCAAAATAAACAATTGAAGGGTTCAGCAACACTACCTGCTGTGAGGTCTGCAGAGATCAATATGGAACTTTCTTTGAGCCGCTGGACTTTTGAGCCAAACACAACAGAAGATAAACACAATCCGGGCTAAACTAATAATTGTGTGATAAAAGCACAAAACAAACTGAACACTGGCCACATAATGGACAGGCTTCACGCAATGAATGAACATATTCATTGAAAGCAGACATCAACTCAAAGAAGCTCTGGAACGCCGTCCTGAACATTAAAGGTACCCTGTCGCCAGGCCATTTATTTAATAAAAAAATATTGTATGTGCTTTTAACATATTTTATGCATGTTGTTAACCTGTAAAAGCCTCCTTTGTGTAGACATACAAAAATGGCTGCTAGGCGCCGCCATTTTGGATGTGATCTCTACAGACTTACAGCTATCACTCAAATGACACTATAGTATTCCCCTTCACTCAGTCCCTGGCAGCTAAATTAAAGGTGAGGTAGGTAGGTGATGGACAGAGGAGTTGGGTCAGCACAGATAGTAATTAGACACTTCTAGATGAAGAGAGGGACATGATGTGCAAGGGGAGAAGGAGCTGCGAAATTACCTAATCACATTTTTGAACAAATTCAATGGGACCTAGCAAGTGAATAAAAAAATAATTTATAGAAAGGAAAAACACCGTAATTACATTTAAAATACATTATTTGTCTGTGCTTCTGCAAAATACAGCTCTTCACTGCAGTGGTCAATAGCTGCAGAATGGAGCACTTATAATCCTTACCGGAGAAACGGTGGGGATGAAGAAGGAAGAGAGCAGGGTCCCTTGGTAGCTCATGGTCAGTACATTTCTGGGTTATATGTTGAACCTCTGTCCATAATGAACGCAGTAAACAGCAGGACCAGAAAATATGGAGAAGGGAACCAGTCTCCTCTCCACATCGCCAGCAGGTATCTGGGCATTGAGGGAACATCTTGTGGAGTTTAACAGGTGTGCAATACCACAGAGTTAACACTTTGAAACCCAATTCTTGATGTTTGGAACAGATTTTATATAAAAAAGAAAAGGAGAATTCTCTCTACGTGTTTATTCAAAAAGTTCAACCCCAGGTCTTGCTCCCATTTTGAAATTATATGGAAGTAAAAAGGTCTGCTACTGGGTCACAAGCAGACAGGCTTAAGAGACCACATGGCACAATGGAGATTTCTTCAGACATAAGAGCTTGAACGTAGTAAGGCTGCATCCAAAGGGGTTGTAAAAAAACATGGGAGTGGGTCAGCTATAGCTGCTGCCAATCTTGCAAAGGTTAGATCAACTGCAATTTTCTGTCTGAACGTCCATCCACTTTAAAATGCCCGGCCTGGAACAGGACAGCAGATTTTCCTGGAATTTGTGGTCATGTAGGCCTGGGCTAAAGGTGGGGTTCCCGACTATGGAAGTAAGCGGGGAAGGGTCCAGAGAGACGGATCACTTTGGCACAAACGGAAGGGCAAAATAACAAATTGGGGAAAATGGAAATGAAAAACAGTTAAACAAATAATTTAAAAAAAAATACATAAAAGTATGTAGTGGGTAGAATAGTTTACCTTTCTTCCATATTTGTGATATTGTACAAGAATATCCACTAGAGGGAGTTCTAAATTTGAATTGACTCAGATAAGATTAGCCACACTGTTGTTTTCCATGAGTTGTCCAACTGTTATATAGACATTGTGGGATGGAGCAGTAAAGCAAAAATATTGTGCAGCAATGCAAAGCAGTAAAGCCTCGTACACCCAACCATTTTTCATGTCATACAAAAAAAACAAAGTTTTTCTCGACGTGATTCTTGTCAAGCATGCCTTGCATACACACGATCGTGAAAAAAAAATGCTCGAGCAAAGTGCGGTGACCTACAACACGTATGACGGCACTATAAAGGGGATGTTCCATTCGATTGGCGACACCCTTTGGGCTGATTATGCAAATTTCCCTTTCTTTATCGTACATCACGGGACACAGAGCGCATAGCCATTACACTTGGGTTATATGGGTACCTTCAGGTGTGGACACTGGTGTAATCAATTTCACAGGAAGTTTCCTCCCTATATAACCCCCTCCCACTGGGAGTGCTTCAGTTTTTTCGCCAGTGTCTTAGGTGTTGGTCACGTCTAGCTGTCCCTCGGAGGTCTCGGGACCCAGGATAGCTAGCCGGATCCGTCCGAAGTGCTTCAAAGCCAAGGTGTACGGTACCCGGGCCCTGCTGGAGTGGGGTTTTGCCTATAATGCCTCTCCTTGGAGGGCTGGATTCTGGGCTCCAGTGCCTTAGTCTCTTCCAAGAACTAAACGCTACTGATGCCAGGATGCTATATAGGTCCAGGGGTGTGGGTTCCTTAACACAGGACCCCGGTCCCTGAAGGTCCAAGACAATACCCACGGAGATGGGGGAAGGCTGGGCCTCTTGCATTTTGCAATACCCTGCGGCGTGGAGCAGGTAAGAGGGAACCTGCGGGACTTGGTTCGACAGTAGGTATCCCCCTGGGGGTTCTGGGTTGGCTAATGGTATGCTTGTGCATCAGCCACTATCTCCACTATGTCTTTTGAGGCAGGATGGGATGTACTAATGTTTACCCAGATAACAACATGTAGATATATATATGCTTTTAAAGATATGTATTTTGCTACTCCCCCCAGATTTGCCTGTTAGCATGATACTGCAGCCCCACGTGTATAGAGAGGAAGTGCTGACAAAACTCCTGTTTCCTAGGAAGCCTAGGGGGACAGCTTCCTCTATGTGTGCACTACAAAGATTAGTGGCTTACCGGGTGTCTGTGTTACTAGCGCTGGTCCAGGCTTCTCCTCTGCTCTCTGCTTCCTCCATGTTGGTTTCAGCGTGGGGGGGGCGGGCCAGCAGCGTCAGGTCTCAGATAAAGCAAAAAAAAAAAAAAGCATTTCCTGGCTGGTCATTCCCTCCTGAGAGCAGTGGAGAGTGAGGACACAGAGCGCGCAGCTGAGCCATTTCTGGCTAACAGTGACACCCAGTGGTGGTTTGTGGATATTCAGGTCTGGACTTAGTCCACACTGACCAGAAAAAAAAAAAAAAAGATTTTTTTCTTAAAGGGACTCAGCCTTAGATCTGGCAGTATCTGAGTCGGTGCAACCTTGGACTCCAGCTAACGGGCATTGGTGTGGCAATACTCACAGGACTCTCCTCGGTATTGCCGCCTTCTCAGGCGTATGAAAATTAAAAAAAATATATATATTTTTTTTTTTACCATAGCCTGTCCTTATTAATGTTTCACTTCTAGCTACAACAGTTGGGTGTTGGCTGTGGGGGTGTCTCAAGGTTGTGCAATGGCTCCCAAGGGATCAGGACCAGCTAAGGCTGCAAAAGGTGCCAAAAAAGTAAAGGGGTCTCCAACAGGGTCAGAGGATTTGGGCCAGGCTCCAGTGGTCCCACCCTCACCAGATAGACCACCGAACAGCATCATGCAGGAGCCATTGAGGGTGCTAGGGGCAGAGGCGGCCCCCAATCAACCCATTCCCGTTTATGTTACGGAAGAAATGCTAGAATCCACCCTGGGTGGGCTAGAGAAAAGGTTAACTGCTTTAATTGCCCGCTCTTTGCCGGGTGGCAAACGGGCTAGATCCCCGTCACCTAGAACGATGTGTTCGGATGCAGAGGTCCTCTCTTCGGAGGAATTGGACCCACAGGGGGATCAAGCGGACCTGAGTCCTGACGGGTCAGACATTGAAGATTCCACTATAGATGAATTTTTTTTCGGCTTCTCAAGCAGAGAGTCTGTGGATCCAGTCTCTGACGGATATGGTTTGCACTGCTTTTAAACTTCCAGTGTCAGAACAATTAGCCCCCGCGGTATCCTCTTTAGGTTCCTTGAAGGCACCATTGAGTGGTGCGTCTTTCCCGGTTCACCCCCTTCTGGAGAGCGTGATTTTTCAGGATTGGGCTCGACCTGATTTTTATCCCTCCTAAAAGGGTCACCATTCTCTATCCTATGGAAGAAGAATTTGCAAAGAAATGGGCACTCCCTACCGTGGACGCAGCCATTTCCTGGGTAAATAAATTCCTGACCTGTCCGGTGGAAAATGTCCAGGTGTTTAAAGATCCAGTCGACAAAAAATTGGAGACCCTACTGAAGGCTTCTTTTACCACAGTAGGTGCCGTGGTTCAGCCAGCAGTGGCAGCCATTGGCGTTTGTCAGGCTTTAAAGGATCAGACTAAACCGATATTAAGGGACATACCGGCTCAGCAAGCTCGTGAATTGGCTGACCTCCCAAGAGCTCTCTGCTTTGCAGTAGATGCTATTAGGGACTCCGTTCAACAGGCGTCCCGTTTATCTCTGCTGTTGGTTCATATGCGTCGCCTTTTGTGGCTAAAAAACTGGTCAGCAGAGGCACCCTGCAAAAAGCTTTTAGCAGGATTTCCCTTTCATGGTGGGAGACTATTCGGTGAAGACCTAGATAAATATATCCAGACCATATCAAGTGGTAAAAGTTCTTTCTTGCCTATCAAGAAAAGATCGCGTGGGCCCGCATTTAAGCGACAGGCCTTCACAGGCTCGGCCCCTTCAACTTCCCGTCAGTATCGACGGCCTCCCGGGCGTTCAGCATTTAATAGCCACCCACAAGGACAAGCCACGACAGGCAAGAGGCCATGGCCTCGCAAGCCGGTTAAACCAGTCCTCAAGTCAGATTCATGAAGGGGCGCCCCCACTCTCTTGGGTGGGGGGGAAGGCTTCGGTTTTTCTCCGAAGTGTGGAAGGCCAGAATTCCCGACTCTTGGGTAAGATCCGTGGTAACCACGGACTGCAAGCTAGAGTTTCGGGAAGTCCCCCCTCCTCATCTTCAGGGGTCAAGTCTTCCAAGCGACCCATTAAAGAGGGCCTCTCTTGTAAAAGCATTGGATCGTCTCTGGCTCCAAGGAGTAATTGTAGAAGTACCAACCCAGGAATGGAGTCTGGGATTCTACTCCAACCTTTTCATAATACCAAAGCCCAATGGCGACGTCAGGCCTATCTTGGACCTCAAACGCCTAAATCGCTTTCTAAACATTCAGACCTTTCGTATGGAGTCCATACGTTCGGTGGCAGCCAGCCTACATCAAGACGACTTTCTAGCATCTATAGACATAAAAGATGCGTATCTGCACGTGCCGATCTACTCCATCACAGGTTTCTTCGTTGTATGATAGATCACCGCCATTACCAGTTCGTAGTCCTCCCTTTCGGGTTGGCAACAGCTCCGCGGGTATTCACAAAGGTGTTAGCCCCGATGCTAGCCGTCCTAAGGACAGAAGGCATTTTAGTCTTGGCATACTTGGACGATCTTCTGGTTATCGACAGCTCAGCTTCCAACCTCAATCAGGCAGTAGGTCGCACAGTTCAGCATCTAGAGGAATTCGGGTGGATTGTAAACCTAGAAAAATCGGTATTGAAACCCACAAAGCAGTTGGAATATCTAGGCCTTCGGCTAGATATAGACTGCCAGAGGATAAGTTTACCTCAAGCAAAGATCAGATCAATAGCTCAAGCAGTTCAAGTGATCTTAGGCAAGAAGAGGCCGACTATTCGCCTATGTATGCGACTGCTGGGGAAGATGGTGGCCGCCTTCGAGGCTGTGCCCTACGCCCAGATCCATACCAGATATCTTCAGGCAGCCATTTTCTCTGCTTGGAACAAATCCATTCAGGCGTTAGATCGTCCGTTAGTGCTCTCCCCGAAGGTCCGGCGCAGCCTGTCTTGGTGGCTGGTCTCTCAAAATTTGTCAAAAGGGAAATCCTTTTGCCCCATCACGTGGAAGATAGTATCCACGGATGCCAGCCTGTTAGGTTGGGGGGCAGTTCTAGAAGAACAGACCCAGCAAGGGCTGTGGTCGGGGGCAGAAAAACTGCTTCCCATCAATATCTTGGAGATCAGAGCTGCTCGACTGGCCCTGATCGCCTGGACTCTCCCCCTTCAGGGTCTGCCAGTAAGGATACAGTCCGACAACGCCACTGCGGTGGCATACATAAACCACCAGGGGGGCACGAAGAGCCCAGCAGCCCAAAGAGAAGTAAACCTGATTTTCTCATGGGCCGAAGCCCATGTACCCTGCATCTCGGCGGTGTTCATCCCAGGGATAGACAATTCTCAAGCAGATTTTTTGAGTCGTCAACAGTTGCTCCCGGGGGAATGGTCTCTTCACCCCCAGGTATTCCAAGAGATTTGCCAAAGATTCGGAGTCCCAGATGTGGACATTATGGCAACGAGATCCAACAAAAAATTGGACAAATTCATATCCCGAGCCAGGGATCCCTCGGCCTACGGGACCGATGCGTTGGTTTGCCCTTGGCACCAGTTTTCTCTTCTGTATGCGTTCCCTCCACTGCAGATGATTCCCCGCCTTCTACGGAGGATCCGGGTGGAGCGCAGGCCTGTGATCCTGGTGGCCCCAGCCTGGCCCAGGAGGGCTTGGTACGCACTCATCGTGAAGATGTCAGTCGGGGCGCCGGGGCCGCTCCCCCTGCGCCCAGATCTGCTGTCTCAGGGCCCAATCTGCCATCCTGCTTCACAGCAGCTAAATTTGACGGCTTGGCAGCTGAATCCCTAATTCTTAAGGGCAGAGGCCTCTCAGATCAGGTCATATCTACGTTGATTCAGGCTAGGAAACCGGTCTCCAGAAATATTTATTACAGAGTCTGGAGAACCTATGTGGAGTGGTGCGAGTCTCAAAAATGGCATCCTCGAAAGTTTTTTATTGACAGGATCTTGCGATTCCTCCAGGTTGGCGTTGACAAAGGGTTGGCTCTTAGTACTCTAAAGGGGCAGGTGTCGGCTTTATCAATATGGTTTCAAAGACCCTTGGCCACCCATTCGCTTATGAAAACCTTCTTGCAGGGGGTCTTGCATGTGAATCCCCCTATTAGAGCTCCCCTCTGCCCCTGGAATTTAAATCTGGTCTTGTCAGCTTTACAAAGGCAGCCGTTTGAACCTCTGACAGAAATCCCTCTTGTGCTACTAACCCGAAAGTTGGTTTTCTTGGTGGCTATGGCTTCAGCCAGAAGGGTTTCCGAGCTGGCAGCCTTGTCATGCAGGGAGCCATACCTTATTCTGCATAAGGACAGAGTGGTTCTGCGCCCTCAACCACCTTTCCTTCCTAAGGTCATATCCAGTTTTCACTTGAATCAGGACCTAGTCCTACCATCCTTCTTTCCTACTCCCCAGTCCAGAGAGGAAAGACAGCTTCATACTTTGGACGTGGTTCGAGCCATGAGGGTCTATCTCAAGGCTACAGAGAAGATTCGGAAAACAGATGTGCTTTTTGTTCTTCCGGATGGCCCCAAGAAGGGTCAGCCGGCTGCCAAGTCTTCCTTGGCTAGGTGGATTAAGCAGCTGATTTTTCAGGCATATGGTCTGAAGCGCGTTCCACCTCCCTTATCAGTTAAAGCCCATTCTACGAGGGCCATGAGTGCCTCCTGGGCGGCACACCATCAGATCTCTATGGCACAGGTTTGCAAGGCGGCAACCTGGTCTTCCGTACATACGTTTACTAAATTTTATAAGTTGGACGTTGCAAAGGGTACGGACGCAGCTTTTGGGCAGGCGGTCCTACGGGCAGCAGTATAGAATCCTCTGGCTCGGTTCACGCCCCCTTGTTTTTCTGTTGGTGGAGCCATGTTTTCTCCTGACAATGTTTTTATTTGGCTATTCTTGGCCTTACGGTCTCCCTCCCTTCATAGAGCATTGCTTTAGGACATCCCAAGTGTAATGGCTATGCGCTCTGTGTCCCGTGATGTACGATAAAGAAAAAAGGATTTTTAATAAACAGCTTACCTGTAAAATCCTTTTCTTGAAGTACATCACGGGACACAGAGCTCCCACCCCTCTTTTGGGGAACATTGTGTAACCTCGGGAGAATTGCTTGCTACAAAACTGAAGCACTCCCAGTGGGAGGGGGTTATATAGGGAGGAAACTTCCTGTGAAATTGATTACACCAGTGTCCACACCTGAAGGTACCCATATAACCCAAGTGTAATGGCTATGCGCTCTGTGTCCCGTGATGTACTTCAAGAAAAGGATTTTACAGGTAAGCTGTTTATTAAAAATCCTTTTATTCACAACCTGCTTCTGAGCATGCGCATTTTTCCCCGTCGTTAAAGCCTACCCACAACCGTTTTTTCACAACGAAAAACGATGACGTGAAAAACGACGAGAACATTTTTTTTAATGCCCATTTTTCACATCGATAAAAAATACTCTGAAGCCTACACATGGTCATTTTTAATGACCAATTTAAAAATTTTAATTTGTCATGAAAAACGGTTGTGTGTACGCGGCATAAGTATACCCGGCATCCTGCATATGTAATGAGAAATTATGGCTTCCCCGTATACCGCCGACACCCCCCCCTCCATGTGTATTAAAAATGAGTCATACGAGGCGCATGCGCGGACTGCTCAGGGATGGCAGCTTAACCTGAGAGCTCCGCTCCGCTCTGACTGACCGGCGGTGATAGCGGGGGAGTGGGATCCCCGGAGGTCGCCTACGATACACCATCAGGCTGGGGGATTGTCGGGGCACCGGTCCATGTCGGTGGGAACCGTGAGGAGAAGCCTGGAGCCACGTTTCAGCGCGGTAAGCGGGGCGCTCGTTTCCAAGATGGCGGGCGTCACACAGACACCTCACGCAGGAGAGGAGGAATCCCCTGCTTTTCAGCTGTCGTATGCTGCTGTAGTCAGCTCTCATGCTCTAGGGACCCCGGCCAGCCCCCTATCAGTCCTGGCACATTCTCCAGCATCCACAGAGTCGTTACTAGAACAGACCATGGCTGAGCTGATGAATTCCCCCCAGGGGCCTGCCTCACCCCAGGCGACAATGAGGCCTGTCATGGCGGCTGTCTCCCCTCACAGCGCTTCACAGACTGTTGATCTATTTGCACAATTGTCCTTATTACTGGACAGAGGGCTGGCGCAGACAGCTGCAAAGATTACAAAAGACCTAAGGGGGGACTTTCACATGATCGGCGCAAGGATGGAATCAATTGAAAATAAACTGGATCAAACTATAGCCTCAACTAGACAAAACTCTGACCAGATACAGGTTCTGCAGGACCAATTGGATACTGCTTTATCCCGGATTGATGACCTGGAGAACAGATCCAGGAGAGAGAATTTTAGGATCAGGGGGCTCCCTGAATCGATCACTGATACCTTCTCGGTTGTCCAGGACTTTGTTAAACATCTCATCCCCAATATCCCCCCACACAAACTTGAGATCGACCGTGCTCACAGAACCCTGGGACCCCCCAGAAAGGATGGATCCCCTAGGGATATAGTGGTCAAACTCCACTTCTTCTCGGTTAAGGAGGAGGTTATGAAGCTCAGCAGGCACCAGAACCCTCTTACTTGCCGAGGTCACAACATACAAGTGTTTGCGGATCTCTCCCCAACCACCATCCAAAAGAGGAGGGCTCTAAAACCTCTCTTGCTGGTCCTGTCGCAGCGCAACATTAAATATAAATGGGCCTTCCCTTTTGCCCTGAAATTTGAGTATAAAGGCAAGGAACACTCTTTTCATTCACAGTCTCCATGACGGAGAACGCCTTCTCCTGCACTTGCGCCTCATCTCCCAGGAAGCAGCAATGGATATCTCCAACTCCAATCCTGGATCAACCAAACGACCATCACCTGCAAGCCCACTGGCAAACACCTGGGAAAAGCCTAAACTCAAGAAGACCAGGGATACCAGACCCCCTTGATTTCTCCTGACAACTCCACCGGGAACAGTTTGTGAAGTACTGTTTTTTGATGAGTCTTCCCTTTGTTTTTGTTCTCTTAGGGGAACTGATTTACCCCCCCATCCGTATTTTTTGAATTTGTTCTAGTTCATGCCCCTTGGGGCGAGTACGATTTCTGCTTTAGCCTTGATCTACAACTATACATTTGATAGTCCCGTTCGATATGGTTAAACCTGATATATACATTGGACTTCTGTTCTGCATAATGTGTTGTTCTAGCTATGTTGGTGGCCTCTGGGGCTCCGTGCCCCCCTGCTGGTATCCACGGGGCTTTATGCTCCTGTCAAGTTTTTTTTTTCTTCTGTTTGTAACGCCAAGGTCAGAGCGGCGTTGCTACGCCGCCCCCTACCTCCCGGATTTGGTTATGCCTTCTCCGTGGGTTAGGCGTCTGCCCAGCTTGCTGGGTACTGACGACTTGAATGAGATTTTTGGTGAGGGGTGCTTGTCTACCCCTCACCCCCCCGGGCTCATTGTGAGCTCGGATCACTTACCCCTACATTTCCCTCCTCTTTATTGTCTGTCCATTTCCTCTCTAACTTTTCTTTTCTTTACAGGAGGTCATTGTTTTGCCAGCGGCTCTTTGTATCCAGGACACTCTCAGCTCCTACAGAGGTCAGGTCACCGTAGCGACTGTGGTCTCTTCATTCCGGTAAGTGGCGGGGTTCTGCAGCTTTTCCTCATTCCTCTGCTCCATGGCTAATTCCACTCCTAGGGATACTCAGTTGAAGGTAGCCACCCATAACACACAAGGTCTTAACTCACCCTCCAAAAGGCGAAAGGTACTGGATTTTGCAAAGTCCCGTCACCTGGATGTCCTCTTTTTGCAGGAAACCCACTTCCCGATCCGATACAAACCCAACTTCCTCCATGCCCAGTTCCCGCAATTTTTTTTAGCCAATGCTGAAGATCAAACCAAGGGGGTAGCAATTCTCATCTCCAAGACCTGTAGGTTCTCCCCACAGTTAGAATATAAGGATCCGGGGGGTAGATTTGTCATGGTCAAAGGCACGGTTGACGGTCACCTGTACTCCCTGGTTTCTTACTATGCCCCCAACGTGGGCCAACTCAAATTCTTTATTGACCTATTCAAAACTCTAGACCCTTTGTTAGAGGGGTCGGTGATTCTGGGGGGGGACTCAAATGTCGCCTTCGACCAGAGCACCGACAAATCCAAACCTCCCTCTGCATGGAATGTACGTCCCACTAGACTTAGCTCTAAAATTGCCAAACTATTGTTCCAAAAGGGCCTCACGGACATTTGGAGGGAAATGAACCCCACCCGGAAGGATTATACGCATTTCTCGCATGCACACCAAACCTATGCCAGGATTGATCACCTCCTGGTCTCTAATGCCCTGATTCCAGTGGTTGGTGATTCACGGATCACAGACACCGTTTGGTCAGACCATGCTCTAGTGAGCCTGTCCTTGACCAACCACCTTGCACCCTCGACATCCCCTTTTTGGCGCCTTAACGAAACGATACTATCTAACCCAGCGCATAAAATCGAGATTGAAATGGCCATTTCTGAATACTTCACCCTAAACAGCTCCCCTGACATCTCAGCAGAGACCTTATGGGCTGCCCACAAGGCGACCATCAGAGGCAGTCTAATCCAAATTAAAGCACGGACAAATAGGGCACGTAGGGCGGAAATTGAAGACCTGGAAAAGAAGTTCCAGGACCTCTGTATAGCACATAAAAACGACCCGGGACAATGCCCCACTTCTCGTATTGATTCGGCTCGCCTGGAACTGAATTTGGCCCTCACAGCTAGGGCCAAGTCCAGCCTGCAATGGCAAGGAGCAAAATTCTATCGCTTGAAAGACAAACCGGGGCCCCTCCTAGCCTCCAAATTGACCCCGCGTCCCCGAACGTACGCCTTCCCTAAAATCAACATAGCAGGATGCCCCCCCACGGCAAACCCTCGCAAAATATTGCAGGCATTTCACACTTTCTATACGGATCTTTACAATGATCCCCGGGCAGGGAGGGACCTCACCGGGACCAAGTTCCTGGACGACCTCCCCATCCCCACTCTTTCGAGGGACCACAGAGACAGACTCGAGGCGCCAATATCCACGGAAGAAATCTTGGAGGTCATTAAAGGCCTGAAGGGCACCTCTGCCCCGGGACCTGATGGGTTCTCCACCCCCTATTATAAGGCCTTCGCACCGATCTTAGCCCCCCATCTCGCAAACTTCTTCAACTCTAAAACTAAGGGAGAGCCCATGGGTATGCAATTGAATGCCGCCTTCATCTCCGTTATCCCTAAACCTGACAAGGACCCGGGAGAGGTCAGTAACTATAGGCCGATATCCCTCATTAATAACGACCTCAAAATAATGACCAAGGTTCTGGCCGACCGCTTAGCGTCCTTCATCGGAACTTACATCCACAAAGACCAAGTCGGGTTCATACCCGGTCGTCAGGGGCCAGACCAAATTAGGAGGGTGATCGATGTTATGTCACTGTTACAATCAGGCTGGGATGGTGGAAGGGCTCAGGCAGGGATGTTGCTGTCGTTGGATCTTCAGAAGGCCTTCGACTCTGTCTCATGGTCCTACATTAACACGATCCTGGAGCGCTGGGGTTTTGGCCCCAGGTTCACCGGGCTTATCCGATCCCTATACTCCAACCCTGAAGCCAGAGTCAAACTACTGGGCTTGTATTCGGACCCCATTGCAATAAGGAAAGGCACTCGCCAGGGCTGTCCCCTTTCACCGCTAATTTTCGCCATAGCCATTGAATCTCTGGCCATTGCCATTAGGTCTAATCCAGACATAGTGGGAGTCCGTTGCGGCTCCTCGACACACAAATGCGGTTTGTTCGCGGACGATCTGATCCTTTTTGTGACCTCCCCGATCACCTCTCTTCCAGTGATTTGCAAAACATTGGATGATTTTGCGGATGTTTCGGGGTTACGGGTCAATTATGCCAAATCTCAGGCCCTAAATATATCCCTCCCTCTACCTGTGGTCGCCCAGCTGAAGGACTCCTTTCGTTTTCGATGGAGTGACTCGTCTGTCCGCTACTTGGGAATTAATTTAACCCCTAAATTCGAACTACTCTATCAAGCCAATTATCCCCCCGTGTTTAAGAAACTGGAATTAGATCTTAAACAGTGGCACCCACATCAATTGTCGTGGCTGGGTAGGATCAACTCCGTAAAAATGACCCTGCTTCCGCGACTCTTATATGTCTTCCGCTCCCTCCCGATCTCGATCAGGAGGGACCACTTAAATGCACTCCAATCTAAGGTCATCAAGTTTGTTTGGGGAGGGTCTGGCCGTCGCCTGTCTAGACACACCCTTTTTAGGCTTAGGAGCCAAGGGGGATTGGGATTGCCCAACCTACTTTGGTACTTCCAGGCGGCTAGACTCGCTCAGCTCTCCACGGTATACAGTAAAGTGGCCAAGCCTGACTGGGTGGACATGGAGAGGCAAGCGGTCCCTTCTTTTACCCTTGACTTCCTCCTCTGGACACCCCCAAAAGCTAGACCGCCTATCCTCTGTCCATCCCTGTCTCACACGTTTGCAATCTGGGACGGACTCAGGAACAACCCTCTCCTGGTCTCTTCCTGTAGGCCCTTAGCACACATCTTCCACAATCCTGATTTTCCCCCGGGGATGGACATCAGGGCCTTCGGGTGGTGGTTGGATAAGGGGATGTATCGGATCGGGCACTTCCTCTCGCCTTCGGGACCCCTTTCCCTCGCCCATTGTGTTAAGACCTTGAAATTGCCTTCGTCTGAACGATTTCGGTACCATCAATTATCCTGCTTTCTCCGATCTCTCCGGTCAGGGAACCCTGCACCCCCCCAACTCACACCGTATGAACAGTGGTGTGGAGACGACATGGAGCAGAGAGGAGGGATCTCCAGAATATATTCGTCACTTGCCTCTAATGACCGTAAGACGGCCTACATGCTAGCCTGGGAGGATGACTTGCAGGTGACGTGGGACCTAGATACTTGGCACAAAACTTATTTTTCATCTTTTAAAGGGATCTCCAGTATCTCTCTCATTGAAGCCAATTTGAAGGTGATCACCAGATGGTACCTCACTCCCATCCGGCTGGCAGCTATGTTCCCCTCAGCCTCACCCTTATGTTTCCGAGGGTGCCAGATGAGGGGCACCATGCTGCACGTTTGGTGGGAATGTCCCAAAATCAGGAGCTTCTGGACCAAAATATTCCGGATAGCGTCCATGGTCTCGGGCCTAACGATCCCCAGGTCTCCTTTGATGGCTCTGCTTAATCAGCGCCTCCCCCGAGCAACACAGCCAACCCGTAAATTAGTTTTCTTCATCTTCTTGGGGGCCAAAATCACCTTAGCCAGAGCATGGAAATGTCCCAAAGTCTCCGTCACAGCGGTTAAACGAAAGATATCCTGGCTTATGTCGCAGGAGAAAATGGTGAGCTCTATATTAGACACTCTCCCGCAGTTTCGGGAGATTTGGGAACCATGGGCCACCTACATGGGGATTGGCGATTCCATTTTCCTGTCCTGCTGAGAGGTCCTGGCTTAGATTTCCACCTTCTGTTGCTGCACTCCTTTTCCTCTGTCCCCTCCTTCTTTACTTCTCTTTTCTTTCCGACTATCCCCTTCCACCTGACACCCCCTTGGGGAAGCACCGGGGATTTTGCCCCGGGAGCTGTCCCTCTCACCGTCTGATTCAGAGCTCAACAGGTCTGTGCATTGTTCCATTTTATTTTTATTTTTTTTTAGGTTATAAGTTGGGTGGTGCGTTTTTGTACCGGGCCACGGTACGACTGTCTGCCTTTTACGGCTTCTCACTAGAATGCAGAGACCCCTATTTTCAGGCTTCTTTAGAGATACTCTGGGGCAGGGCCCCCCTGCATCCCCCCCTGCACAGTTAGCTCCCTACCGGGGTGCGGGGGATAGGCTGCAGGGGGTTTCTCCTAAAGGATGCCTGGGCCTCTGTACTTCCCAGGCAAGGTCTTCGGCCTACTACTGTTGTTACCGTGTTTCCCTGATTATTTTACTGGTGTAGTCGTTTGCCTGACAGTTATCACTTGTGATATATATGTAACATGTTTCTCTCATGCTCACCACTGTATGACTTTGTTGGCCTGTATTTGTAAAACCCAATAAAAACCTTTAAACATAAAAAAAATGAGTCATACTAACACAGCTTAACCACTTGCCGCCCGCCTTAAGCAAAAAGACGTCGCCAAAGTGGTTTCAATATCCTGAGTGGACGTCATATGACGTCCTCAGGATATTGAGCCGCTGCGCACCCCCGGGGGCGTGCATCACGGCGATTGTTGTTGCAGGGTGTCAGTCTGACACCCTGCAACACCGATCTAGGTAAAGAGTCTCCGTGATCAGCCGTGTCCAATCACGGCTGATCACGATGTAAACAGGAAAAGCTGGTAATTGTTTTTTCCCCACTCGCGTCTGTCAGACGTGAGTAGAGGAGAGCCGATTGGCTGCTCCTCTGACAGGGGGGTTTGTGCTGATCGATTATCAGCACAGCCCCCCAAAGATGCCCACTGGACCACCAGGGATGCCCCTAGACCACCAGGGATGCAAAACCAAAACACAGGTATTCCACCCTAGACCACCAGGGATGACCATCACAAATAATGGATGCCAATCAGCGCCCACAATGGATGCCAATCAGTGCCCAAAATGGGCATCACTAATTGGCAGGCATTGTTTAGCACTGATTGGCATCCATTAGTACAACACATACGTTAGTGCAACCTATCAGTGCCCATCTATGCCCATCCGTGCCACCTATCAGTGCCCATCCATGCCGCCTATGAGTGCCCGTCTGTGCCGCCTATCCGTACCCATCTGTGCCGCCTATCCATGCCCATCAGTGCAGCATATTAGTGCCAATCATCTGTGCCCATCAATGCCACCACATCGGTGCCGCCTTTTCAGTGCCCGTCGGTGCAGTACCATCAGTGTCCATCAGTGAAGGGGAAAACATACTTATTTACAATGTGTTTTATAGCAGAAACAATTTTTTTCGAAATTTTCGGTAATTTTTATTTATTTTTTTGCAGAAAATACCATCAAAATAAAGCTCTATTTGTGGGAACAAAATGATAAAAATTTAGTTTGGGTACAGTGTAGCATGGTATGCTATGTCCAATTGTATCTTAATTTTTTAAATTGTATCTTCATTTTTTGGTACTGGCAGCACTTACGTTTTTCCATTTCTGCGCAGTGTTTTTTTCACATAGAAATTTATTATCTAGAAAAAGTTTTTTTTTCACAGTGTAGCATGACCGCGCAATTGTCATTCAAAGTGCAACAGCCTGAAAGCTAAAAATTGGTCTGGGCGGGAAGGTGTATAAGTGCCCTGTATGGAAGTGGTTAAAATAAAAAATAAAAATATTAAGATCAATGGAAATATTAAGATAAAAGTATCAAAAATATCAAATATATTAAAAGCATAATATATATATATAATTTGAAAAGATCACACATTCCCTTCAAGAGATATTAGCTTTATTTAGAATGTTTGATGGACTGAATGTTATCTCTATAATCTGATCTCTTCTTATTCAGCTAGGTGTGAATACAGGACTCGAGGTTGAATCAGTCATCATGATGTCAGCACCTCCAGGCACACCTCCAGAGACAGCTAGTAAGCTTGAAAAGATTTTCCCAACACAGCAGCTACAAAGACACATATAGCCTATGGAAAGGATGAGATCTTCAGTTAGATATGATGACATAATGGGAAGAAATTGCCTTTCTCATATTATGTATACTGCATACATATATATATATATATATATATATATATATATATATATATATATATATATATATATATATATATATATTTTGTTTTACAATATTTAATATATTATGGTCAGTTTAAGCCTTTGCTGCTGTTCTGAAAAGCAATACACAATGGATTGCTTTTCAGAGGAGTTTGACAGGCAAGGAGGGGGCCTCCTCACCACCTGTTTTAACTCTGTAAATGCTGCACCATTGTGCTGCAACCATGCGCATTACACAGAGTTTCAGGGAGGTGTTGCAGGGCCCATACACCTAAGATGGTCAATTTTATCGTTGGTACCGCCTGGCAAATGCAACATGCTGTATAATTTTTTCTAAAGCAATAATGCAGTGCTATTTGCATGTGTACACCCCTGACCGGCTACATGTCCTTCTTTAGGTGGGAGGTTGCTAACTTCGCCCCGGCTGCCCATGTGAACAAGACCTTAAAGGTTTGTTTTTATTTTCTAAATAGGTTCCTTTAACCACTTAAAGCGGAGCTCCACCCGCATTTTAATTTTTTTTTCAAAGTCGGCAGCTACTAACAGTGTAGCTGCTGACTTTGAATAAGGACACTTACCTGTCCTAGGCGCCCGCGCTGACGGCCCCCGCCGATGCCGATCCTCGATCCCTGCACCGCCATCCACAGTCAGGGAAACAGGCAGTGAAGCCGTGCGGCTTCACTGCCCGTTTCCTACTGCGCATGTGCGAGCGACGCGGCGCTTTGTGAATGGTCCGGCTGCTTTCTGGGATACACACAGTTCCCAGAATGCAGCGCGGCCCATTCACAAGAAGACACCCAGAAGAGGAGGAGGAAGAAAACAGCACCGCGGATCGTGAGGGCAGATTCGGGACTTCCGCATAGCAACAGCCTATTTAGGGTGAGTATTTATTTTTATTTTTTTCCATTTCATTTTTATTTATTTTTTTCAGATTAAAAAAAAATATATATATATCAGGGTGGAGCTCCGCTTTAAGGACCGCCTCCTGCACATATACGTCGGCAGAATGGCATGGCTGGGCAGATCCACGTACATGTAAGTCCTGTACTACTGCCCAGCCGTAGGTCATGAACACACGCCCGCGGCGCGCTCCCGTGACCCGGTCCGAAGTTCCGGGATTTGCGGACCTGATCGCCGCTGGAGTGCGATTGGTCCCGGAAGCTGAAGAATGGGGAGAGCCGTGTGTAAACACGGCTTCCCCGTGCTTCATTGTGGTGGCAGTATCAATCGCGTCATCCCTTTTATAGGGGGGACGCGATCGATGACGTCAGACCTACAGCCACACCCCCTACAGTTGTAAACACACAGGGAACACATAATCCCTACAGCGCCCCCTTGTGGTTAACTCCCAAACTACAACTGTCATTTCTTCAATAAACAATGCAATTTAAATGCATTTTTGCTGTCCCAAAAATGTGTCAAAATTCTCCGAAGTGTCCGCCATATTGTCGCAGTCACGAAAAAAAAAACGCTGATCGCCGCCATTAGTAGTAAAAAAAAAAATGCAATAAAACTATACCCTATTTTGTAAACGCTATACATTTTGCGCAAACCAACCGATAAACGCTTATTGCGATTTTTTTTTTTTATTAAATATGTAGAAGAATACGCATCGGCCTAAAATTGTCACTCTATTTTTGTTTATAGTGCAAAAACCGCAGAGAAAGAAAAGCTCTATTTGTGGGGGAAAAAGGACGCCAATTTTGTTTGGGAGCCACGGCGCACGACCACGCAATTGTCAGTTAAAGCGACGCAGTGCCAATTTGCAAAAAGGGGCCTGGTCCTTTAGCTGCATTTTGGTCCGGGGCTTAAGTGGTTAAGCTAGTGCATTGTATGTTTCCTTCCATTTCCCTTCTAAAAGTTTTTTTTGTCTGAATTTCTCACTTCCTGTTCCTCCTCAGTAAGGTGTTCAATAAGCTGTTCTAAATGACTTTCCACCGCTCGGATGATGGTGGAAAGCTTACTGAGGAGAAACGGGAAGTAAGAAATTCAAGCAAAGAAAAAAAACATTTAGAAGGGAAAAGGTTAGTGAACCAACAATGCACTAGCTTAAAGGAACCTATTTGTAAAATAAAAGACGAACCTTTACAACCCCTTTAAGCTTTGACAATAAAACCTGGAAGCTGGTTGGTTTCTATGCAGAGCTGCACAAGATTTTGTACTGTACAGTTTTAGTAAATCCCCCCTATTGTATCTGGCTACTGCATTCCCCTGTACAACAGGGAAAGGGAGAAGCACCACAAGGAGCCAGTCAGTTGTGCTGCATTGTTCACATGCTAACAAGGGACATTCTGACTGGAGGAGAAAGAAGAGTGACAGACAGATGAGATAATGCTGCTTCTCCTTTCACTGTGAAGTCACAAGCTGGGGGAGGGACAAGACCTGTAAGTGTTATATAGACTGTAACCAAAGGCAAAACTTTTTATCGTTTTGGAAATCGTGGAGATTACTGCTAAAAAATTATATAAAAAAAAACTATAAGCAGCAACTCATCTGTATGACATATGTACAATTTAAAAATTGGATAAGTGTGAGGCCGCGTACACACGATCAGATCTATCTGCTGGAAACGGTCGGCCCGACCGTCCCAGCAGACAGATTCGACCGTGCGTACGGGCGAGCCGACGAATTTGGCCACCCGACAGATTTCAAAGCATGCTTTGAAATCTGTCGGCTGGGAACCCGTCGGCCCGACATGTCTGCTGGTTAGTACTCTAACCAGCAGACATGTCTTCTCGCACACGCGCCGAATGGTGTCGACGCATGCGCGGAAGTGTTTCTTGATCCTACATCACGGGACACAGAGCGCATAGTCATTACATATGGGTTATATGGGTACCTTCAGGTGTGGACACTGGTGTAATCAACTTCACAGGAAGTTCCTCCCTATATAACCCCCTCCCACTGAGAGTGCTTTAGTTTTTTCGCCAGTGTCTTAGGTGTTGGTCACGTCTAGCTGTCCCTCGGAGGTCTCGGGACCCAGGATAGCTAGCCGGATCCGTCCGAAGTGCTTCAGAGCCAAGATGTACGGTACCCGGGCCCTGCTGGAGTGGGGTTTTGCCTATAATGCCTCTCCTTGGAGGGCTGGATTCTGGGCTCCAGTGCCTTAGTCTCTTCCAAGAACTAAACGCTACTGATGCCAGGATGCTATATAGGTCCAGGGGTGTGGGTTCCTTAACACAGGACCCCGGTCCCTGAAGGTCCAAGACAATACCCACGGAGATGGGGGAAGGCTGGGCCTCTTGCATTTTGCAATACCCTGCGGCGTGGAGCAGGTAAGAGGGAACCTGCGGGACTTGGTTCGACAGTAGGTATCCCCCTGGGGGTTCTGGGTTGGCTAACAGTATGCTGGGGCATCAGCCACTATCTCCACTATGTCTGTTGAGGCAGGATGGGATTCTAATGTTACCCAGATAATATGTAAATATATGTATACTTGTGTAAGTTATATATTTTCTACTCACCCCAGGTCTGCCTGTTAACACTGATACTGCAACCCCACATGTTTTAAAGAGGAAATTGCTGGTAAAAAACTCCTGTTTCTTAGGAAGCCCATGGGGACAGCTTCCTCGCTGTGTGTGCACTACAATAAGATTAGTGCTTACCTGGTGTCTGTTGGTGCTGCATAACGCTGGTCCATGTTGTTCCTCTGCTCTGCTACCTCCATGTGGTTTCAGCGTGGTGCGCGCGATCGTGCGCGCGCATACGCGCGCGCGTGCACGCCGCCTTTTATAGCGTCGGCGTGCGTCGGGGGGGGCGGGCCAGCAGCGTCAGGGTCTGTATAAAGGAAAAACTTTTCTCAGGCTGGTCTTTCCCTCCTGGAGGCAGAGGAAGAAAGGATACAGAGCGTGCAGCTGGGTCTTTTGGCCACACAGGGACACCTAGTGGCGGTTTTGTGGATCTTCAGGTCTAGGACTTAGGTCCACTATTGACCAGAAAAAAAAAAAAAAAAAAAGTTTTTTTGCTTAACCACTTACCTACTGTGCACCTAGACCCCCTTCCTGCCCAGACAAAATATAAGCTTCCCGCACTGCGTCGCTTTAACTGACAATTGCGCGGTCGTGCGACGTGGCTCCCAAACAAAATTGGCGTCCTTTTTTCCCCACAAATAGAGCTTTCTTTTGGTGGTATTTGATCACCTCTGCGGTTTTTATTTTTTGCGCTATAAACAAAAATAGAGCGTCAATTTTTAAAAAAATGCAATATTTTTTCCTTTTTGCTATAATAAATAACCCCAAAAAATATATAAAAATTTTTTTTTTTCCCTCAGTTTAGGCCGATAGGTATTCTTCTACATATTTTTGGTAAAAAAAAAATGCAATAAGCGTTTATCGATTGGTTTGCGCAAAATTTATAGCGTTTACAAAATAGGGGATAGTTTATGGCATTTTTTTTTTTTTTTTTTTGACTATTAATGGCGGCGATCTGCGATTTTTTTTATTGGGACTGCGACGTTATGGCGGACATTTCGGACACTTTTCTGACATTTTTGGGACCATTTACATTTATACAGTGAAAAATGCTATAAATATGCATTGATTACTGTATAAATGTGACTGGCAGTGAAGGGGTTAACCACTAGGGGGCGGGGAAGGGGTTAAATGTGTGTCCTATGAGTGTTCTAACTGTAGGGGGAGGGGGGGTGACTGGGGGAGGTGACCGATTGTGTCCCTATGTACAAGGAACACAATCTGTCACCTCTCTCCCTGACAGGGACGTGCAGCTCTGTGTTTACATACAGAGCTGCACGTCCCAGCTCACTTACAGAGCAATCGCGTGTGCCCGGCGGCGATCGTTGCCGCCGGGCACTCGCACGGGATCCCCGCGGAGCGGCGGGTGCGCGCGCGCGCCGCCGGCGACGCGCGCCCGCCCGCGGCTTTAAAGGGACATCACGTCATATGACGTGATGTCAGAACAATGGAGTCGTCTGCCCGCCGTCAATTGACGGCGGGCAGATGACAAGTGGTTAAAGGGACTCAGCCTTAGATCCAGCAGTATCTGAGTCTACCTTGGACTCCGGCTAACGGGCATTGGTGTGTCAATACTCACAGGTTTCCTCGGTATTGCCACCTCCCAGGCGGGTAAAAAAAAAAAAAAAAAATTTTGAAAAAAAAAAAAAAAAAAAAAGAGAAATATAAAAGAAAAAGAGAGAAATTAGTTATTTTTCATTTTTCTCATACCTGCCCTCATATTGGTTACTCCTAGCTGCAACAGTCAGGTGTTGGCTATAGGGGTGACCCAAGGTTGTACAATGGCTCCAAAGGGATCTGGACCAGCCAAGGCTGCTAAAGGTGCCAAAAAGCAAAAGGGGTCTCCATCGGGGTCAGAGGATTTGGGCCAGGCTTCTACGGCCCCACCCTCGCCAGTCAGGACACCGAGTGGCATAGTACAAGAGCCATTGGGGGTGCTGGGGGCAGAGGCGGCCCCCGATCCACCCATTCCCGTTTACGTGACGGAAGAAATGCTAGCAGCCACCATGTGTGGGCTAGAGAAAAGGTTAACTGCGTTGCTTTCCCGTCCTTGCCCAAGTAGCAAGCGGGCTAGATCCCCCTCACCCAGTGTGGGGTTTTCAGATGCGGAGGTCTCCTCTTCGGAGGAACGGGACCCACAAGGGGATCAGGCAGACCCAAGTCCCGACGGTTCAGACAGGGAAAATTCCACTATAGATGAATATTTTTCGGCCTCTCAAGCGGAGGGCCTGTGGATCCAGTCTTTGACAGATATGGTTCGCACTGCCTTTAAACTTCCAGTGCCAGAACTAGTAGCCCCGGAGGTATCCTCATTGGGGTCTTTAAAGGCTCCATTAACTGGTGCATCTTTTCCAATGCACCCCCTTCTGCGGAACGTGATTTACCAGGATTGGGCTCGACCTGATAGAATCTTTGTCCCTCCTAAAAGATTCTCTATTCTCTACCCTATGGAAGAGGAATATGTAAAGAAATGGGCTCTCCCTACAGTGGACGCGGCCATTTCCTGCGTGAATAAATCCCTGACTTGTCCGGTTGAAAATGTCCATATGTTCAAGGATCCGGTCGACAAGAAATTCGAGACCCTACTGAAAGCAGCTTTCACCTCAGTAGGTGCCATGGTTCAGCCAGCAGTAGCAGCCATTGGTGTTTGTCAGGCCCTGAAGGATCAGGCAAAACATATATTAAAGGACATGCCGGCTCAGCATACTCATGAATTAGCAGAATTCCCTAGGGCTCTCTGCTTTGCAGTAGATGCTATTAAGGACTCCATCCAACAGGCATCCCGTGCATCTCTACTGATGGTTCACATGCGTCGTCTTTTGTGGCTAAAGAACTGGTCAGCAGAGGCACCCTGCAAAAAGCTTTTAGCAGGGTTTCCCTTTCATGGGGGAAGACTATTCGGGGAAGACCTAGATAAATATATCCACACCATATCAAGTGGAAAAAGTACTTCCTTACCGGTCAAGAAAAGACCGCGTGGGCCCACGTTTAAACGACAGGCCATTGCAGGCTCGGCCCCTTCGACTTCCCGTCAGTATCGACGGCCTCCCGGGCGGTCAGCAGTTAATAGCCGCCCACAGGGACAAGCCGCGGCAAACAAGAGGCCCTGGTCTCGCAAGCCGGCTAAACCAGTCATCAAATCAGATTCATGAAGGGGCGCCCCCACTCTCTTGGGTGGGGGGAAGACTTCAGTTTTTCTCCGAAGTCCGGAAGGCCAGAATTCCCGACTCTTGGGTTCGGTCCGTAGTAGCCTCAGGCTACAAACTAGAGTTTCGAGAAATCCCCCCTCCTCATTTTCAGGGGTCAAGTCTTCCAAGCGACCCGTTAAAGAGGGCCTCTCTCGTAAAGGCGTTGGATCGCCTCTTGCTCCAAGGAGTAATTGTAGAAGTACCAACCCAAGAAAGGGGTCTGGGATTCTACTCCAACCTTTTTGTTATACCAAAACCAAATGGCGACGTCAGGCCTATATTAGACCTCAAACGCCTAAATCGCTTTCTAAGGATTCAGACCTTTCGTATGGACTCCATACGTTCAGTGACAGCCAGCCTACATCAGGGCGACTTTCTAGCATCTATAGACATAAAGGATGCATATCTGCATGTACCGATTTACCCAGCACATCACAAGTTTCTTCGTTTTACGATAAACCAAAGTCATTACCAGTTCGTAGCCCTCCCTTTCGGGTTGGCAACAGCTCCACGGGTATTCACAAAGGTGTTAGCCCCGGTACTAGCCGTCCTAAGGACAGAAGGCATCTTGGTCCTAGCATACCTGGACGATCTCCTGGTTATCGACAGTTCAGCTTCCAACCTCAATCATGCAGTAGTCCGCACAGTGCGGCATCTAGAAGAGTTCGGGTGGATTGTGAACCAAGAAAAATCAAGGTTACAACCCACAAGACAGTTGGAATATCTAGGCTTTCGGTTAGATACAGAATGCCAGAGGGTATTTTTACCTCAAGAGAAGATCAGGTCGTTGATTCAAACGATTCAAATAGTCTTAGGCAAAAAGAAGCCGACTATTCGCCTATGCATGCGACTGCTGGGGAAGATGGTGGCCGCCTTCGAAGCAGCGCCCTACGCCCAGATCCATACCAGAATTCTGCAAGCAGCTATTCTCTCTGCTTGGAACAAGTCCATACAGGCATTAGACCGACCATTAGTTCTTTCTCCAGAAGTCAGGCACAGCCTGTACTGGTGGCTGATCCCTCAAAAATTATCAAAAGGGAAAACCTTTTGCCCCATCTCGTGGAAAATAGTAACCACAGATGCCAGCCTAACAGGTTGGGGGGCAATCTTAGGAAAACGGACCCAGCAGGGACAGTGGTCAGAGGCAGAAAGTCTGCTTCCCATCAATGTCCTAGAGATCAGAGCGGTTCGGTTGGCCCTGGTCGCCTGGACTCTCCCCCTGCAGGGTCTGCCAGTAAGGATACAGTCCGACAATGCCACGGCGGTGGCATACATAAACCACCAGGGGGGCACAAAGAGCCTGGCGGCTCAAAGGGAAGTAAACCTAATTTTTGCATGGGCCGAAGCCCATGTACCCTGCATCTCAGCAGTGTTCATCCCAGGGATAGACAATTCTCAAGCAGATTTTTTGAGTCGTCAACAGTTACTCCCGGGAGAGTGGTCTCTTCACCCCCAGGTATTCCAAGAGATTTGCCAAAGATTCGGAGTTCCCGATGTGGACATCATGGCAACAAGATTCAACAAGAAATTGGACAAATTCGTATCCCGAGCCAGGGACCCCTCGGCCTACGGGACCGATGCGTTGGTTTGCCCCTGGCACCAGTTTTCTCTCCTGTATGCGTTCCCTCCACTACAGATGATTCCCCGCCTTCTACGAAGGATCAGGGTGGAGCGCAGGCCGGTGATCCTGGTGGCCCCAGCCTGGCCCAGAAGGGCTTGGTACGCACTCATCGTGAGGATGTCAGTAAGGGCACCGTGGCCACTCCCCCTGCGCCCAGATCTGCTGTCTCAGGGCCCGATCTACCACCCTGCTTCACAGCAGCTAAATTTGATGGCTTGGCGGCTGAATCTCTAATTCTTAAGGGCAGAGGCCTCTCTGCCCAAGTCATATCTACGTTAATTCAAGCTAGAAAGCCAGTCTCTAGAAATATCTATTACAGAGTCTGGAGAACCTATGTGGAGTGGTGCGAGTCTCAAGGAGGGCATCCTCGCAAGTTTTTTATTGACAGGATCTTGCGATTCCTCCAGGTTGGCGTTGACAAGGGGTTGGCTCTTAGTACTCTAAAGGGGCAGGTGTCTGCCTTATCGATATGGTTTCAAAGGCCTTTGGCCACACATTCGCTTGTGAAAACCTTTTTGCAGGGGGTCTTGCATGTAAATCCCCCTATTAGAGCTCCCCTCTGCCCCTGGAATTTAAATCTGGTCTTGTCAGCTTTACAAAAGCAGCCGTTTGAACCTCTGGCAGAAATCCCTCTTGTGCTGCTAACCCGAAAGTTGGTTTTCTTGGTGGCTATGGCTTCGGCCAGAAGGGTCTCCGAGCTGGCAGCCTTGTCTTGCAGGGAACCGTACCTTATTCTGCATAAGGACAGAGTGGTTCTGCGGCCTCAGCCTTCTTTCCTTCCTAAGGTCATATCCAGTTTTCACTTGAATCAGGACCTAGTCCTACCATCCTTCTTTCCTACTCCCCAGTCCAGAGAGGAAAGATTGCTTCATACTTTGGATGTAGTCCGAGCCAGGAGAGTTTATCTCAAGGCTACAGAAAAGATTCGGAAAACAGATGTGCTTTTCATTCTTCCGGATGGCCCCAAGAAGGGTCAGCCGGCTGCCAAGTCTTCCTTGGCTAGGTGGATTAAGCAGCTGATTTTTCAGGCCTATGGCGCGTTCCACCGCCCTTATCAGTTAAGGCCCATTCTACGAGGGCCATGAGTGCCTCTTGGGCGGCACACCATCAGATCTCTATGGCACAGGTTTGCAGAGCGGCAACCTGGTCTTCCGTACATACGTTTACTAAATTTTATAAGTTGGACGTCACAAAGACTGCGGACGCAGCATTTGGGCAGGCGGTCCTACGGGCAGCAGTATAGAATCCTCTGGCCCGGTTCACGCCCCCTTTTTTTCTGTTGGTGGAGCTATTTTACCTCCTGATAGTTTCTGTTTGGCTATTTTTGGCCTTACGGTCTCCCTCCCTTCATGGAGCATTGCTTTGGGACATCCCATATGTAATGACTATGCGCTCTGTGTCCCGTGATGTACGATCAAGAAAAAGGGATTTTTAATAACAGCTTACCTGTAAAATCCTTTTCTTGGAGTACATCACGGGACACAGAGCTCCCACCCCTCTTTTTGGGAACATTGTGTAACCTCAGAGAAATTGCTTGCTACAAAACTAAAGCACTCTCAGTGGGAGGGGGTTATATAGGGAGGAACTTCCTGTGAAGTTGATTACACCAGTGTCCACACCTGAAGGTACCCATATAACCCATATGTAATGACTATGCGCTCTGTGTCCCGTGATGTACTCCAAGAAAAGGATTTTACAGGTAAGCTGTTATTAAAAATCCCTTTTTTACTTCCTGGTGCGGTGACGTGGCGGCGTCAACGTCACCGCGCCGTCTGGCGGCGGGGATTTTGGTTTGATCGTGTGTACATGATCAAACCAATATGTCCCCAGCAGACAGATTTGTTCAAATCGGTCGGCCCGACCGATTTGAACAAATCTGTCTGCTCGTGTGTACGCAGCCTAACAGGTTGTGCTAGAATAAAAATCAGTCACCTCAAAAACTGTGATGAAAAAAGTGTCCACAAGTGATGTGACAGTAAATATTATTTCCATTGTTTGTGCAATCTTGTTTTTCTTATGCATCTCCACCATCCATCACCATAAAGGCCCGTACACACGATCGGATATCCTGTCAACAATTGTCCGATGGACGTGTTTTGTTGCATAATCTGACCGTCTGTATCATGGGTCTTCCAACTACGGCCCTCCAGTTGTTCAGGAACTACCCATCATGCCTTGTCATGGCTGTGAATCTCAGTGTGTTACAATGCCTCATGGGCATGTAACACACTGGGATGTGTAGTTCTACAACAGCTGGAGGGCTGTAGTTTGCGGATCCCTGATCTGTGTGCTCCATCGGACAATTGTTGTCGTAAATTCCCGACAACAAATATTGGCTGTGCATGCTCTCAAATTGTCCAACAACAAATGTGTTCCACCGGATCATCCGATTGTGTGTACACAAATCCGTCAGACTAAGTAAAAAGTACTAAGTCCAAAGTACAAACGTGCATGCTCCGAACCAACGCTAAACATCAGACAACATTAGCAGAAGTTGCCCAAAGGTTGGCGGTAAAAAGCTGAAAAAATACGTTTGGTGTATGTTGGCTGAAAATGTTCTGCCGTCTGTATGCAGAACAAGTTCACGGACAACGCCCCTTTGGACAAAAATCCACGGATTTGTCCGATGGAATGCCACCACCAAAGGCAGGAATGTCTGCTTAGCAGCTTCAAATGACCTCTCAATACAAGAGGTCATTCACGCTTGTGGCTACAGGCCTTTACTGGTTCCCGGAGCCCTCCTGTCCTCAGCGAATTCCTTACCCAATATGGGTGTGACAGCATTCACCAAAATAAAAGGGCTCGACATAGTGTAAAACTTATTATGCACTTACAGCAATGCAGACCAGAAATCGCCTTAAGTTTGGAGCGTCGATCTGCATGCATCCACACAGTCCGTCCTTCCGGGACTTGAGGGCATTGGTGATGTCAGTGTGTCGCTTCACGGCCGAGTGACGCACTGATGTCACCGATACCCTCGAGTCCCGGTTCAGGAGCCTGGGATTCGTCACCTATTCCCTCCAGTCCCAGCTCGGGAGCCCGTGACCAGCTTTCAATAGAGCCGGTTTACACAGCTCCAGGACGGCGGATTGCACAGGAGTCCTCTCCTGCATGTCAAATTCAGACCAAAATCAGACCTAAAATGATGAACAGGGACGCGCTGGTCACCTGCTGTTTGCCGTTTTTCTGGGGTCCCCCTGTCAGTGTTCCTGGCCCCCCCCCCAGGAAGTGCCTACCATAGCAAGCCACTTGCTATGTGGGTACTTGTGCTATCCTAAAACTGCACTCTGTGTGTCTGTTGACCCTCAGAGCACAGACCATCCCCTTGCTCCCCTCTCACTGGCTGTGATTAAAAGCAGCAGGAGCCAATGGCTGCTATCTCTGAGCCTATGAGAGAGTAGAGAGAGGTGCTGCTCTCAGGCACAGCACTGGGTTGGGCTCAGGTAAGTATACTTGGAATAAGCAGCACACGTTAGTTGAAGTCATGTGCACTGCTCTTCACACACACTACAAACCCCATCGTCCACAATCCATCTTGGAAGGAAGCAAGTGAGAGTGGCTACGTTCCTTCATTCAGTGGGACCACGGAGAAGGAACCCTGTAGCTGAAAGTTAGATCACGGCAGCAAAAGAAAATTATTTTGGAAGAGGCTTGGAAGAGCTTTTTAAACCAGAGTTTAGTGTCAGTTTAACTTTAAGGAACTTTTAGATCCCCCCCACCGATCCCCAAAACGTTTTTTTCCCCCTTCTTATGGTTAATTTGTTTCAATGTCTGACCTGTATGAGCAACATGCAGCTGCAAATCTTCATTGTTAAAAGATGAAGTCATAGCATAGAGTGGAGGTCAAAGAATACTTCCCGTAACATTATTATTCTTTCAAGAGCCGCCGATGCACAGGCAGAAAAGTCATTAGGTAACATAATGAGTGGGGTGCACATCTCCTGGATGCCTCTTATTGTACATGGCACACTGGAAGCCCAGAGGCTTTCCTGGAACAAATGAGTTTTATTGTGTTACCCGATAGCCCAAGGAAAGTGTAGGAACTCTTCATCCGAAATTCGGAAAGAGAGCTAGCAGGTCTGCAGACAATCACCTGTCCGATGGTTGGTGCAAATGCTAATCCCTACTCTCATTATACAGGCTATCGCGTCAATAAGGCACCGTGTAATTCCATACCAATCTAATTGGATATCATCAGCAAGGTTCACTACATAGGACAAGTCCAGGATTCAAAACATCTGGATGAAAAGAAGGCTTTTTCATGTTCTTATCAAGGTAAATAACATAGCGAGGAACAGCTGTGTTGTGTAATGTTAGCAGATCTGAGGTTCAATGGACACTGAGCACATAACGGAGCGGTTTACGTCAGAGATTTTAATGACATTCAAGGTAAAAAGTTCAGAAGTGCGTTAGAATAGAATATAATAAAAAATAAGATTTTTCCTACTTATAGCCTATTTCCTGACCATAATCCTACAGAACACAACTGTATCTGAGCACTGCAAATTAAAAACACTGTTTCATAAAAAAAAATTTTTTAACAAACAGTTGTGCTTTATTGAAAATTATGCATTAGACAACATATGCAGAGAGACAGATGTGTATCACAAACCAGATAAGCAAACAAAAGTCATAGTAGGCTAGTGCAGTACATCCTACATGAATCATTGCGGGCAATAAACGTTGCACAAAGTCCGTGAACCAAACCCATTAAAGATTCCCCCAAAAAATAAAAAATAAAATAAAAAACCTGATAATAACAGCAGTAGGTATATCTAACATCTAGACCCCACCCTCCAACACTTGTCAAGTCAACATCCAAGGGCCCCACACCTTTTCGAATTTCCAATGACATCCCCTGTTGGAATAGGTCATTTTATACAATGGCAGGGATGCATTTACCATAGCCTCCCAGGCGGACAATGCCGGCTGATCCGGGGACACCCACTTCATCAGAATACATTTTTTGGCATAATAGAGGAGGTGGGCAATGAGAAGCTTGGAATGATGAGAGCGCTGATCGTCATCAGGAATGCCCAACAAGGCCAGGGAGGGCGTAGGGACCAGGTCAAGCTGCATCCGAAGGTTGATTTCATGGCTTGTCCAGGTCCCCAGGCATTAATATATCTTCTATAGGATCCATTTTAAGAATAGGATTCTGAGGAAACTGAGCCGCAGCAGCATGCCGCAGCTGGAAGTATCAAAATAACATCCAGCCTGGCAGCTGGAACCGCTGAGACAACTGTGCAAAGGTCAGGAGAGTACCCATGGGCATAATGTCACTAATAGTTTTAACCCCGTATCTCGCCCACAGCTGGGGATCTGGAATAGTGCGGAAATGGGAAAGGGCAGGGTTACCCCACTGAGGCTGAGCGGTGGATAACTGGCCCGGGACTGAAAAGGGACGCGTCGCAGCCCTCCAGATTCGCCACGTGACCCTCGTCAGACCCGGAAGGACTCAGTACGCCCCCCGCCCCCTATAAATGAAGTTCCGGAGATCCAACAGGGACCCCAGGAAGGCAGCCTCCAAGCAGGCGGCCGCATTTGCTCTAGAACTCTGAAACCACCAGTAGGCGGATACCAGCATTGCCGCCCAGAAGTAGACCTTAAAATTAGGCAGCGCCAGGCCACCCAACTGAGGAGGAAGGTACAACGTAATTTTGGCCAGACGGGGAGAGGCCCCATTCCATATAAAGGAGAGTATGCATTTGTCTATTTCTTGAAAGAAAGAATTCGGTACCCAGACAGGACAGTTACGAAATATATAGTTAAATTTGGGGAGAATCATCATTTTTATTAGGTTGATGCGACCTAGCAGATTTAGTGGGAGCCCAGACCACGAAGAACAACACGTTTTAAGTAGCGTTAAAAGCGGTTGTAGGTTTTTGTCAAAAAATCGGCCACCTTTCTAGTCACCTGCACTCCCAAATACCGAAAATCCACAACCCATTTTAATGGGGAGGAAGAGGCCAAGGTGGTCACCCGCTCATCAATTGGAAAAAGCACAGACTTGGACCAATTGATCCGTATACCCGAAAATACGCCAAACCTATCAAAAATATTAAGGGCGGCAGTGAGTGATGGACCCGCATCATTGAGGTAGAGAAGGGTGTTTCATTAATTTTTAATATGCAAAGCAAACTCACTCCATCCATCCATGTATGTTTTATTTTGTTGAAAAATCACTTTTAAAAACACCAATCTAGCATTTCTAGCCACGTCCATCTTGAGTAAGGGCAGGTAATTCATGTAGCATTCATTTACTTCCAGTAATCCATCTGCCCTTAGCTCAGGCATGCAGGCAAGAGGGTGTGCTTAGCTGAGAAAGCACCTCCTCCCCTCCTGAAGACTCCTGGCATGTAGCTCAGGCATGCAGGCAGGAGGGTGTGCTTAGCTGAGAAAGCACCTCCTCCCCTCCTGAAGACTCCTGGCATGTATGACATCATTTTGGCCTAGGCTAGTATCCAGAAAGTAACTAAAGGAAAAAAACTTCAACACAAGTAAGTAGAATATACCTTCCTATAAATTCACTTAGGCTAGCAGTTTAAAGATTACACATAATCCGTGTTAATTGAGAGAGTTAAGTTCTGCCTTTAGCTTATTTAATATCGAACGGGAGACGTGCTCGGCTCCACTCCACCCTGCTGAGGAAGTGTTTTCACGCAACGCGTCCAGAGGTTTTTGGAGCCTTCACGTCGCTCGGTGTCATTCCTGGTGAACTCCGTGAGCTGTGTTACATATATGTACATGCCTGTTTACATCTGAAGAAATGTGAGTAGCCTGTCAAATGCCTACTTGATTAAAACAGTGATCAAGCGTCAGCTCTTAGATGGTTGTTTTTTCTTCCATGTCCCCTTGCTCCGGTATCCATGCTGAGACCATCAATAGGAGACCTACTTCACATCCTGTTTTCCTAATGCTCTAATGACCATCTGCTAACCCAGTGGTCTTAACCTAAGGTGAGAGTAGCCATCTACACTGGTGGAGGGATAAGTTTCAATACCTGCTACCCTAGCTTTCTCTCACGTGGTGAAGATCTTCATTCAATCATTCATCTCACTGAATGTTCTACAGAAGTTTTTCTCCTTTTGTCACGAATTGTTTGGACTTTACCAATTTTCTTATTATATTCTTATTATATTCTATATTTTACATGGTTTGCGCTGCACTATATATATATATTTTGTACTACTTGGGATTTGTGTGAAGGTCCTTTTTGTGCTTAGCTAGCATTCCCTAGATACATTAACTGTTTGGTTTCTGCATCTTTTCTATGGATTCATTTGTAGTGATACATATTTTCACTTTATTTATTTACTTATATATATTTTTTATGCTATATTAATCACGTTGATCATACATATTTTTGCGCTGATTGCACCCTCTATTTGCATTATTCTCTGCCTTAAAGATGGACTCCATGATAATTACAGAGATGAAATATATTTAGTTTACCTGCCAATGTTTTTGTATTTCTGCCCATCCAGTCTTAAGATTTATACAGACCTGCCAGATGACTCAGCCAATGTGGAAAACAGTTATTTTCCTAATTGCAGTTAGGTAAATGGTCATAACCAATCTTTGAATATTACTGTAGAGTGGAGAGAAGGTCTTTATGTGTTTTTTTCAGGGCAACACCGAAAATACACAAATCCTTTTACCCCTTTGCGCCTTCTCCAGGTGGCCCGTTATCCAGATGTTTTCCAACTTTTCCTATGCTTTCTCTGCAACAGCTTCCAGGTGGGAGGCGGTGGTCCTGTTGGCTGAGAGGACAGTTGTGCTTTATGTCCCCCATCTCACAGCGGGATACTCATACTTGGCCCTGCTCTGGCACAGGGTTTGCCTAGGGACCTGGTCTGGGTGGTCACTAGGCCAAGGCCTTGCATTACAATAATGCAGGGGCTTCCTGAAATGTGAGCCTTCATGGCAAAGAGAATTAGAAATACTGAGTACCAATATGTGTCCAATGTTGTGTGTCCAGGGAGAGCCATGGGAGACTGGTGAGGTATGGGGCATGTTCTGCATACCCATCCTACAAGGGTTAATCATCTTGAGAAGGTGACAGTAGTGTGTGTTGGCTCCAGGTGTGAATAGGTTAAGTGTCCAGGAACCAAAGTAGGAAAAACTACTTAGATGGCTTTCGGTTTCTAATCTACCCTTTAAGGCAGGGGTATCCAAACTTTTTTCAAAGTGGGCCAGATTTAATGAAGTGAACATGCGTGAGGGCCAACCCTGAAATTCTTTAAACCATTAAAATTCGGTCTAATTGTGTTCGTCCGAGCACTAGTACACTGCCAAACAAGAATTCTCTTGCCTTTGTGGCTGTGTGTGAGTAAAGAGATGATCTCAAGCGTATTATTTTTTGGCATTTAACACGCACCTTCACTTAAAGAGGGAAGTTTCAGGAAAAAATAGATACATTTAAATAAAGAAATGTGAAGCAAAATAAGGGTCCGTGCACCATTGCCATGAATGTAGCCTGACCATTGCCAGGAATGCACCCACCATTGCTGGGAATGCACCCACCATTGCTGGGAATGCACCCACCATTGCCAGGAATGCAGCACCATTGCCAGGAATGCACTCACGAGCGCTAAAGATTAATTACAGGAGAATCTCCTGTTTACACAGTGGCCTCTTTAATAGAAAGTCCCACCTCCTTTGATGGACAGAACAGTCGTTCAATGGCACTTTCTTTTACAGAGGCCGCTCATTAACAGGAAATTCTCCTCTGTGTGTGTGTGCGGCGCTCGTCCCACCTCCTCCCTGTTTCGTTCCAAGGCATATACATCTTTGTGGCCCCGGCGCTGGGAGATCGTCAGGGGCCACAAAACATATATATGTCCAAGTAACCAGGCGGGCCTTTCAAAACCGGAACGCAGGCGGGGATTGGCCCATGGGCCGGACTTTAGACTTTCCTGCTTTAGGGGGTGAACTCCCTGTCCCCTCCACCTACACCCACATATTGTATGTTAGCTCAACTGATTGATTCGGTCATTTGTAAACACAGAACGGGCAGAAGAAATCATCTACTACTAGTTCTTCTGCCAGTCTCTACGTTAGTTTCTAGGTTAAAGCATGTCCAAGCCGCACAAAAAACTAGTAGTACAAATTAAATAATTTCCTCTTCCCGCTCTGTCTACCCAGTCTTATCAGATTAACTTATACTTGGGGACCATGCAGGACCTCTACTTGGTCCGGGTCCCATAGCAACCCCTTGAACTGCTATGGCAGTAGTTTTACCACTGCATAAAAACCTGACACATAAAAATCTAAACAAAGTAACCAAAGCTAAAAAAAAAATTATGGCTTTGGATACATTTTAAGTAAAGACTGCACCCCACTTAGTCAAGCCAGACATGCCATGTGGCACTTCTACTGATTGGCAGTATGCAACATATGCATTGCAGAGACTAGGAAGGGGAGGGGGAGTAATAGATATATCTTTTTCTTCTTTTATAAAAAAAAGCATTTATTACTTTTTGAAAAAATGTTTTTGTGCATTAGAGAACTTCTACTCTGTATAAACGTATTTGGTACAAGATGGAACTTTTTATTATTTTAAATTGTATCCATTCACTATAGTGTCGCCCACATGTGTATTGTATTTAAGCCTTCAGAGAACATAAATGCGAACGTTCCAAACAGGTCAAAATTCCATAAATAAAAGGCCTAATTTTGTTTTACTTAAACAAATCTTTCTTTTGGAATTTTGGAACCATTTGTAGTTAATATCACATGCAGTTTCATGCTAAATAGGCCATATGTAATAAAATATCTCTACTTTTATTTTCTAGTTCTGGAACTAAACAACTGATTAACCACTTCTTGACCAGACCAAGAGAGTTTCCTCTGATTAGGGCTACATTCGTTCAAGGGATGAATAATGGAAAAAGGAACAAAGAAAAGATGAAACTTTTGTCCATGGGCAACTAATCTTGTCTTAACTTTTTTTTGCCTGGAAGGATGAAAAAAACAATCTGGCTGTTGCCCCACTTGTGTGGATCTTCAGTCCTGAGGTTGGTTTTTAAAGAAGTATGAATATGTGTAAACTTTAATTAAATTCACTAGAGAACAAAGTACCTGTAGTATCCAATCCCACTGTGATTGGTGGCCCTATTGCAGATTAAAAGCACCTCTTTATTTATGTCAACCCCAGTCTGAAGCCCAATTTATGGATGTTCCTTGGAGGGGGGGGGGTCGTACAGCCAGCATTAACCCCCCCCCCCCCGCGCCTCTAAGCTAGCTGACTGTTCTTTTATTATTATAAATGAACAATAAGCACTGAAGGGCTGTGTGACAGAGTTGATAGAAACATACACAGCTCGCTCCGGCAGCTCTATCACAGAGCCCCAGCAGAATTGTTGGTTCATTCTTAATAGTAAGGTATCTTTTAGCACTGACAGGGTGCCAGGCATTAACAAAATGTGTCCATGGCATGTAATTCTTACATGCCTCCTTATAGCATGTATCTAAACCTAAGAACAAATGAACAAACAGATGTGATGGCTGCATTAGTTTTTTTCCCATTTATTTTCAGCTGTTACACTTCCTGGCCTAGTGTGTCAACATTCTTTTTCTGTACTGTAGCTAAAAAGGAGCAGCAGTTTAACCCTGAAACAGGAAGTGTCTTCGGACTACCCCTCTCATTGTGTCTTTAAAGAATATGTGACCACCAACATATCATATTTATGTATTCATACTATGTAACTATGATATGTGCCTGTTGTACCATGTACTTAAAGGGGTTGTGAAGGAAAAAGAAATATG
This sequence comes from Rana kukunoris, assembly GCA_029574335.1. NCBI lineage: Eukaryota > Metazoa > Chordata > Amphibia > Anura > Ranidae > Rana > Rana kukunoris. Next base: position 192,298,136 of record CM056055.1, read on the forward strand.
TATAATAAGCATCCTTTACCTGCAGACATACCTCTTTTCACTTCCTCGTTTTTGCTCAGAAGTAGCTCTATTTCTTCTCTGTTCTGTTCACTTTCTGCTTGTCTGATTGTTACTCACCACCGTGATGGGAGACTTTACTGCGGTGGCCAGTGACGTGCTCGCCCCCTCCTGGGAACTACATCTTTGCGGCAGGACGCTCTCTACGTGTTACAGACTTCAAGGAGGTGTGAATTACTGGGCGTGCCGCAATACATACTGGGAAATGTAGTTTTTACATGAACGAGCACCGCAAACCAGGAAGTGAATGAGAGAACAGAAACTAGAACACCAGAGGTAATATAGATGAAGGAATTTAATAGGTATTTACTCATTTTTTTAACAGAATCATTACACTATTCTGTCTGTCTACCTTGCAGGCATTAATTTTAGGCAAAAAAATGTTTTCCTTTACAACTCCTTTAACCACTTCTGACCGGCCCCACGTCCAAAGACGTCATTTTTTTGAAGATGGATATCTCGGTAACGGCAGCAGCTGCTGCCACAACCGAGATATCCATCTCTTCGTGGGGCGGTCCTGTTAACGATAACGGCGGTCATCGCGGCGGATTCGCCTCAAGATCGCCGTTACCGGCGGCGGGAGAGGGTGCCCCCCCCCTCCCGCCGCTCTCCCGCGCCCTCCGCCGCTTACCGTAGCCGTCGGTAGCGGCGGAGGCGATCGGGTCCTGTTGCTGGCTGTCCGGGGATGCGACTGAGGGAAAAAATGTCCCTCAGCCGTCCCCATACCTCTGCTGGGCGGAAGTGACGTCAAAACGTCATTTCCGCCCAGCCTCTTAAAGAGACATTTAATTTGTTTAAATTTTGACTTTTTTTTTGTTTGTTTTTTCTTTTTGTTTTTTGCATTTAAGCCTGAATATGAGATCTGAGGTCTTTTTGACCCCAGATCTCATATATAAGAGGACCTGTCATGCTTTTTTCTATTACAAGGGATGTTTACATTCCTTGTAATAGGAATAAAAGTGATAATTTTTTTTTGTTTTCAGTGTTAAACATTATAAAATAAATAGAAATAAAAACGAAAACCAAAAAAAAATTTTTTTAAAGTGCCCCGTCCCGACGAGCTCGCGCGCAGAAGCAAACGCATACGCGAGTAGCGCCCGCATATGAAAACGGTGTTCAAACCACACAAGTGAGGTATCGCCGCGATCGTTAGAGCGAGAGCAATAATTCTAGCCCTAGACCTCCTCTGCATCTCAAAAAATGCAACCTGTAGAATTTTTTAAACATCGCCTATCGAGATTTTTAAGGGTAAAAGTTTGACGCCATGCCACGAGCGGGCGCAATTTTTAAGCGTGACATGTTGGGTATCATTTTACTCGGCGTAACATTATCTTTCACAATATATAAAAAAATTGGGCCAAATTTATTGTTGTCTTATTTTTTAATTCAAGAAAGTGAATTTTTTCCAAAAAAAGTGCGCTTGTAAGACCGCTGCGCAAATACGGTGTGAGAAAAAGTATTGCAATGACCGCCATTTTATTCTCTAGGGTGTTAGAAAAAAAATATATATAATGTTTGGGGGTTTTAAATAATTTTCTAGCAAAAAAAACTGTTTTAGTCTCGTAAGCACCGAATCTGAAAAACAGGCTCGGGGCTGAAGTGGTTAAATTAAAACATATCCTGTTTTCTTTGTATTGCCTCCTTTGTGTAAAAAAAATAAAAAAAAAAGTGCTGTAAATTAAAAATGCTTTAAGAAATAGAAGCGTCAATAGTTTATTTTTTATCAATTACCAAAATGGAAAGTAAATGAACAGAAGAGAAGTCCAAATCAAATCAATATTTGGTGTAACCACACTTTGCCTTCAAAGCAGCATCAATTTTTCTAGGTACACTTTATCATAGATTTTGAAGGAACTTGGCAGGTAGGTTGTTTCAAATATCTCGGAGTAGTAATCACAGATCTTCTGTGGATGTAAGCTGCCTCAAATCCTCCTGTCCCTTTATGTAATCCCTGACAGACTCTATGATGTTGAGATCATGGCTCTGTGGGGGCCAAACCATAACTTCCAGGACTCCTTGTTTACACTAAAGACAGTTCTCACATTGGCTGTATGTTTGGGGTCATTGTCCTGCAGCAGAATAAGTTTGCAGCCAATCACACACCTCCCTGATGGTATGGCATGATAGATAAATATATACTTGTATTTCTCAGCATTGTGGACACCATTGATCCTGACCAAATCTTCAACTACATTTGCAGAAATGCAGCCCCAAACTTGCAAGGAATCCCCACCATACTTCGCTGTTGTCTGCAGACACAAATTATTGTATATCCCTCCAGCCCTTCACCCAACAAACTGCCTCTTGCTACAGCCATATATTAAAAATTTTGGCTCACCAGTCAAGAGCACCCACTATCATTTTTCTGCACCCCGGTTTCTATTTTTTCAAGGATTGTTAAGTTCAGTCTCGTTTCCCCTTCAAAGGTATGGCTTTTTGGATGCAATTCTTCCATGAAGACCACTCTGGACAGTAGATCTATGTACCTGGATCCCTCTGGTTCCTGCCAGTTCCATGCTGATGGCACTGCTAGGTATCTTCCGACGTTGAAGGGAAGTAAGCGTAATGTGTCTTTCATCTGCTGCATACATTCTTGCTTCTTCAAAAGAGCTTGAACAGCACATCTTGAAACCCCCAGTCTGCTTTGAAATTTTTGCCTGGGAGGGACCTTGCAGATGCAGTATAACTACATTGTGTCTTGTTGCTGTGCTCAGTCTTGCCATGGTGTCTGTGACATGAAATGTCACAAATTAGTAGCAGAGTTTGGCTGTCCCTCGCCCAGTTTTAAGCCACCTGCATGGCTGTTTCTGTTTCAATCAATAACTGTGTTTCAATCTACATATGAAATTGATGATCATTATCACCTGCTTGGTTTAACTGATTAATCAATCATACACCCAAATCTAATCTTACCAAATCCCATACTTTGTGCAAGTGTGAAAATGTTTGCTTGTTTGAAGCCAAAGCATTCTTACTTTACAACATTTCTTCATACTTCCCAAAACCTTTTGCAATGTACTGTACATATACAAATGCTTTGGCTTTCATTTCTAGTTTCAACAGAATAGGTTGTTTTACATGGTAAGGGGGGTTTACATACAGTATATTTTAATATATGGGGGTGGGAGATTCTGTAGTCTACAAGAAAAGTACATATTAGCAATGTACTTACACTGAACACAAAAAAAAAATACCCCCATCACCCTCTGAGATCCTCTAAGCTGCGACATATATAACAAATATATAACCCATACATAGTTGCACTCTGCTGAAGCATGGGTCAATGATCCTTGCTGCATCTCCAACCCATCTTCTACATGTCCAGCAACATGCTACCTCTCTGAAGTCTAAGTACTGTATCCAATTCAATGGCTTCTATTCAATGCCACTTATCTTTTCCCTCCAGCTGCACCATTTTTTTCGAATGCGGTGGTAATGCGTTCCTTTATTGCAATGGGTTCCCATAGAAAATGAATGACACCACAACACACTAACGGGTATAATGTGCATTGTCACATGTTGTGGTAACACTCGCATTAACATGTATCATAGGTGTGACTGGGCCCTTAGTGTTTGCCAGAAAATATCTGTCCAAATATAAACAGAGATAAGGGCTTCCAAGAGTAAACTGATGGGTAATATTGCTCATCATGGAGCTTGAATGTCATGCACATAAGTGCAGTACAGCAGACAAGCTTAGAGGTCCCGATGGTCTGTGTTGCTTGTCACAGTTCTGTGTTTACAAGGCGTTCAGAAAAGCACATAAAAACCAAGAGTCGGTTAAAAAGAATGACACCAAGCTCATAGCTACAGCTTGTTTTAGGCCATTATATATGACTTATGGGGGTCAAATGGATACAATATCGCCAGATCCTGCTCCTTTTCTGAAAATGTTTCACCCCCAAACAGGAGTTATAGTCATATGAAGGAGAAAGAGTAGGGTCTGGATGAGAGCTATGTGATTTGATTTTTTTTGTGAATTTATCCAAGCTTTTGGAAGAAATAAAAAAGCATGTTGTGGCAAATATGAGGCTTTCTTCATTTGAATCAAAATTTGTAATGGTGACCATTGTCACTGGGACAGAAAGTGATGGTGAATTTGGAGTTTTACAGTTTCCACCTGAACAGGAAAAAAGAGGCATTCTTCCAGTAGGCACCCTGTTCTTGTGACATCTGTCTGAAAGGGGATTTCCTCTCAGTTTGGAGAGTTTTTATGCTCACTTCCTGTTTCATCTTTTGAACAGGAAGTAAAGGGGAATCTCCCCAACCAAATGCAGGCTGCAAACAGTAAATTTACAGGGGTTTTTCCATTTCCTATCCAAAGTAAAAAAAATTGACTTTAGTTACACCGTACCATATAGGAAACAGATGAGCATAATAAATAACCCTTTGACAGCTTCCATTTATCGAATTAATGCAGTTTTGTTCTCTCCCCTGCCAAAAGTTTTAATGAGAGTAAAACAAAAATAATATATTTAGATATCTTCGGAAAATCCCAGACCAGCAAGCCCGTTTTATGTCTGTGGAATCTCACAATCAACAATGCTTGTTGCCGAGGTCACACGCAGTCCAAGTTCGTTTGATTAATTTTTTGGATGTAATTTTTCACTGGCCCTCTCCTTTTGTTTTCCCATTAGAGAGAAGTGCTGATGATGGAGGTTTAACCCGACCACCCATAAGCTTATTGACTTAGTATCAGCTGTACACTAAGGTCCACCTACGGAGATCGAACTTTCACCTACGTCACCAGTCACAGGCATTGCATTGTACTCAGTTGTGCTGCAATGGGACATGGTTTATGTGTTCTCTGAAGCTTCCTAACCCTGTTCCTGCTGACCTAATAAAATTATCTGTGATATTTTTTTTTTATGTTATAAAAGAAAATCTGTACAAGGTGTTCTTGGGAGAGTGCCTGGGGAAGCAGGAGAAAAGGCCAAAATGAAATACAAATAAGGTCATTTAAAGGGAATGTTTATTATAGTAATTTAGGCATTACTTAAACACTTAAAACAAAGGCCCATGCAAGGTTATTTGTCTACATGGGTAAAGGTGCACCCCCCACCGTCCTCCCACCCTCCACACCCACCGTCTACAGCATGGCTGGTACCTTCTTCATATTGCACCGTATTTGTGATAGACCTCCCATTGCATTGAGCTATACTGAACTGCCACTAAACATCAGTGTGTAATGAGGCATGGGGGGGCTATACATTACCCATTTCCCCTCACTGGCTACGGGCAGCTGGCAGGTGTAGCAAACCAAAACTTCCATGCTTTGTCTAGTAGGAGAGAGGGTGCAGTGTTAGGAAATGCATATCAACTGTTGAACTTCAAAACGAGGGACACTTGTAGGAAGAAGTGACCTGCAGGCCACGTGTATGGACCAAAATGTGGGTGTGGTCTACCTCAGGCGCAATTCAATAACATTTTTAAAATGATATCAGATCCTCCCAGCTGCAGCTTAATAGTGCAAACCCCGTGCATGAATTTTTAAAGGAGAAGTACAGCCAAAGCTCGGCTGAAGCCCACTGTCGGCTGATGTCACAGAGCCGGTCCAGGCATGGGAAAGATCGTGACCATATGGTCGCGATCTGCCCACATGCCTAGACTGGCACCTGGCTCAGCCTCTCGGCAAACTGCTGAAAACCTGAGCCATCCATTCCTGCCCCCTCCACAGCCCAACACTCCACTGAGAGGGGGGTTGGGGGCAATGCAGAGCAGAGAGCTGGTGATTGGCAGTCACCAGCTCTCTGCTCAAGGAGCACTGAGAGCTGAGCAATAAGCAGTGTTAGATTGCTTAGTTCTCAGCCTTAAAGCCTGCAGGGGACAAATGCAGCATTGGACTAATGCTGCATCCACCTAGGCAAGTATGAATAAAAAATAACATGCAGTATCTCAAAAGTCAGTACACCCCTTACATTTTTGTAACTATTTTATTCTATCTTTTTGTGACAACACTAAAGAAATAACACTTTGCTACAATGTAAATTAGTGAGTGTACAGCTTGTGTAACAATGTCAATTTCCTGTCCCCTCAAAATAACTCAACACATTAAAGTAGTGCATGCACAGCTCTTGTTGCGGAACGGCACAACTTCAGCCCATTCAAAGACAACACAATTGTGCCCTGTGTAGCAGTCAGCATCTCTTCAATTTGGGGGGGGGGGTGGTTTAAAAGGATACTAGATGTGCTAGGGGGCACTTTGGGAGAGGATAGGATTTGTACTGGGAGGTGGTGGAGATCAGATTTAATATCCAACCCCCCTTCTTTGCCCCCTGGCCCCCTGCTAAACTGATAGGAAGTAGGGAACTTTTCTTTAATATGTGGAGCTGCAAAATTACTCCACCTGTGTCCAAAGGTAATTGAAGAGTCCCCTCTATGCCCCTGGGCCCCCTGCTGAACTAATGGGGCTCAGGCCCAGTACAGGAGGGTTGGCTCTACCCCCTATTGGGTGCTCTGATTATAAGTGCACGCCCAACAGTGTCCACAAGTGATACCAATTTGTGCCCATCAGTGCTGCCTTTCAGTGCCTATCCATGCCCATCGCCCATCAGTGCACACTATTAGTGCCCATGAGTGCAGCCTCATCAGTGCACATCAGTGAAGGCGAAAAATTACTTATTTACAAACCTTTCTGACAGAAACTAGAAAAAAAATAATTCAAAATTTCAATCTTTTAAAGAAATTTGGGCAAAAAATAAAAAAAACCCAGAGGTGATTAAATACTACCAAAAGAAATCTCTATTTGTGGGAAAAATATTATAGAATGTATTTGGGTACAGCATTGAATGACTACGCAATTGTCATTCAAAGTGTGACAGCGCTGAAAGCTGAAAATTGGCCTGGGCAGGAAGGGGGTGAAAGTGCTCTGTAGACAAGTGGTTAAATGACATGTGAGTCAGCTCCAGCTTGTGGCCATTTATCATACCACCCTACTCCGCTTTGAACCACAAATGCCCGGGCCTCGACCTCAGAAACATTTTGAGGGAAACGGTGCCGAACACTGATTCTCCTCCATCTGTCCTTTCACACACAGTTCACTGTGCATATTTCACCCCCGAAGGCTGGGAGGGAAGCCATTGAAGCCTGGAAGGCTCTCTTCTGCAGTGGGCCCTAACAACGCTAAGAAGTGCAGATCAACATGGAATACATTCACCCATCTGACCTCTGTCACTTGCCACCACTGCTGCCTCTCTGGAACTGAATGCTCTTCCTTCTGATTGCAGATATGACACTCCTTACACCATAGTTATACACTTCACTCCACGTTCGCATTTAGGGAAGCGCACACTTGATTCTTTAGTATAGTGACCAGACCAAGTATTGCTAAATAAACATAACCTGTTTACGGAAGTTGTCATTTGTGCACATGTGTGAAGAGGTCTTGTCATTAATATAAAGAGTGCTACAAACTCCTTCATCAAATAATTACACACCCTTGTAATGGGAATATAGGCTGAGGCTTTTGCTGTATCACTTCCCGTGCAACTGGCTATACCATTTCCCCTATTCCCATGCTCGGGTCGCAAGCCTCAGGTAGATTCACCCTGCTCAGTAGTGACTAGATCATTGCATATGTGACCTTTCAGGCTCCGGGGAGAAAATTCCTTCTACCTATATACCTTCCGCCCAAAATTAACCCCAAAATAACTAGGCATTAAATATAGCTCCCAACTGTCCCTGATTTCAAGGAACTGTCCCTCATTCAGAACAAAGTCCCTCTCTCCCTTTTCCTCCTCATTTGTCCCTCATTTTGGTCTGATCTATATAGTTGTAAAAAAAATGCCCTACTTATCTATCGAAAAGTGTTTTTCATTGCTAAACCTTTCATCAAACTTCTAAATTGCTGCATTTGTAAACAAGCACTTTTACCATTTTTTTCCCCATAAGATTCTTCTGTAATGGGGTGTGGCAAGGTGTGTGTCCTATGCCTACATACTTTTGCTAATAGGTGTCCTTCATTCCCATCTCAGAAGATTGGGAGGTATGAATTAACCCATATAACACCCACATAGACAATACTGAGGGGCCCTGCCTACAACTGTTTTGCATTTTTGTGCGATTTACTAAACATAATACCCAACACTGAGCAGTTTTAACAGTCCCTAAGTCCCTAGTTGTGTGTTGATTACATGGTTCATGAATATTTACAAAAACAGCCTGCAATCCTCTTTTCCTTCTAAGGACATTATCAAAATGGAATTATTATCTCTGGACCTTTTCACTGGTGATTTATTCATGGGTGAGTTATTTTTGGGTACAATATAACTGTACGGTGGAAAAGATGTCCATGATGATGGAAAGCCTGATAACTGTCTCTGTCTTGTAACACACAGATCTCTTGTCAGCTGTGGAAAAGATTCCCAGAGTGCTGAACGCATTACATGTTAAACATGAGGGCTATTTCTAGTAATTGAACTTTTAAGGAAATGAATAACATTCTCCCATAACACTGGATAGCCAAATTTTTACATGATGGTATATAATAAACAGTGCTGTGAAAATGTGTTTTTCTCGCTTCCTGATTTTTAATTTTTTTTTGCATATTTATCGCACTTAAATTATACAGATCATCAAAAAATCATCATGGCCAGGAAATTAGCAGAAGGGGCCCAAAGGGTGTCATTCAAGAGCTGAAATTCCTCGTAGTACATCACTACGTTCATGTGTGTGACATTAAAATTGTGTAACGTTAATATGTAAGACAAAATTCTGGCACACGCCCTTTGGACAAAAATCAGACGCTCGGTTGGCCAACAATCGTATTGTGTGTACGAGGCTTTAGTCCATAGGGTTTAATATTGAGTTGGCCCACATTTTACAGCTTTAAGGCCTCGTACACACGAGGGGATATGTCCGCTGAAAACGGTCCGATGGACCGTTTCAGCAGACATCTCCGATCGTGTGTATGGGCTAGCGGACAGATTTGTCCACCCGACAGATTTCAAAGCATGCTTTGAAATCTATCCGGTGGGAATCTGTCCGCCCGACATGTCTGCTGGTTAGTACACTTACCAGCAGACATGTCGTCCCGCACCGCCGCCGAATGGATTCGGCGCATGCGCGGAAGTGTTTTACTTCCTGGTGCGGTGACGTGGCGGCGTCAACGTCACCGACACGTCACCGCGCCGTCCGCCGGCGGGGAATTTGATCCGATGGTGTGTACACGCCATCGGATCAAACTCCAGATCGGACATATCCGATGGAAATGGTCCGCGGACCGTTTTCATTGGATATGTCCGATCGTGTGTACGAGGCCTTACTCTTCTGGGAAGGCTGTCCACAAGGTTTAGGAGTGTGTTTATGGGAATGTTTGACCATTCTTCTAGAAGTTCATTTGTGATGAAGGCCTGGCTCACAGTCCTGTCCACTCTGACGTCACTTCCAGTTGTCTGGATTCCATGCTAGTCCTGACAGCATGGCTCTCCATCTTGGATCGGAGACAGTGTTTCCCACCGCTGGTTGGCTAGAACTTCCACCTGCAGCTGACCTTACTGCCAGGAGACATCCCACTGGACATTATGGATTCATTGATATGCCTGCTTTTTCACTTCCCATCTTGTAAGTGTTTTTAACTCTTCATTGTTATGAATGTGTTTTATTACTGCACTTATTACTACACTTCTCTGCTTTGTTTTTCCTATAGGGTGTACTTCCCTCTTCTGAAGTGCTGTTGTGGTGCATTAATCAAATATTAAGAGCCAGTGATGTACTGTTTGTTAAAGTCTACTTGTTATCCAGAGCACCCTATTCTCCACACTCCATGCTTATACTCACTGTGGAACCTAAGGTGTTAATCCTCTGCATTGTGTAAAAAGGCTGTTTGATCCTGTCTTCTCTGATTCTCCTCCTTTTCCACAGTCTCCAATCCATCTCCTGATAGTACAGAGCCTTGGGAGCCATCTTCACATGCTCAGTTTGGTGTGCATTGCTAGATTATTATTTTTTTGGGAGGGAAGAATAATATGCTCCCAATCAACTGTCTCCCACCATCAGAGCCTCCTCCATGTGGCAGCAAGTGGCATTCATGTGTGTTTGATTTTTGGGTGCACACCCTAATGCAATAGGCTGCGCACAACTATGGTCACTATTGATAGGAAGGTAAGTACACTGTTCCAAAAAAATAAAGGAACACTTTTGAAACAGAACTCCTGGGATACTGATCTAGTCAGTTAAGTAGCAAAGGGGGATGGGTGTATACAGAGGGGGTTGTTAATCAGTTTCAGCTGCTTTGCTGTTAATTGAAATTAACAACAGGTGCACTAGATGGGCAACAATGAGACAACCTCCAAAACAGGAATGTTTTTTCAGGTGGAGGTGTCTGAATTTATTTCCCCTACTCATCTTTTCTGACTGTTTTTCACTAGTTTTGCATTTGGCTAGGGTCAGTGTCACTACTGGTAGCACAAGGCGGTACTAAGTTGGACCCTATAAAGGTTGCACAGGCAGTTTAACTCCTCCAGGATGGCACATCAATACGTGTCATTGCCAGAAGGTTTGCCGTGTCTCCCAGCACAGTCTCAGGAGCATGGAGGAGATTCCCGGAGACAGGCAGTTACTAGGAGAGCTGGACAGAGCTGTAGAAGGTCCTTAATCCATCAGCAGTACTGGTATGCAGATGCAAGGAGGAACAGGATGAGCACTGCCAGAGCCCTACAAAATGACCCCCAGCATGCCACTGGTGTGATTGTCTCTGACCAAACAATCAGAAAAGACTTCATGGGGGTGGCCTGAGGGCCCGGCATCCTCTAGTGTGCTCTGTGCTTACTGTCGGACTTTGTGGAGCTCGATTGGCATTTTCCATTGAACACCAGAATTAGCAGGTCCGCCACTGGTGCCCCATGCTTTTCACAGATGAGAGCAGGTTCACCCTGAGCATATGTGACTGACATGAAAGGGTCTGGAGAAGCCGCAGAGAATTTTATGCTGCCTATAACATTGTTCAGCATGACCGGTTTGGTGGTGGGTCATTTCATATGTTTTCAAAGTGTTCCTTTAATTTTTTTGAGCAGTGTATATGCTGTTAAAGAAGGGGCATAACAGTGAACCTCTTGCTTTACAATGCACTGGCAAAACACAAGTTCAGGTTAAGCCTGAGGTCCTTAGATTTTGTATACTACATGTACATTGTTCTGTTTTTAGTTACATTTTTCTATATCTAAAAAAAAATTGGGGATGCAGCCAAATACAATAAAACGAGTGAGTAGTGGGCTACCATAACTGGGAGGACATTACTCGTAGTATACAAGGTGTTTCACAGATGAGATCTTGACATGTTTACATCTCCTGAGCCCATCAGCGGAGGAGAACACTCATTTTAAAGGTGGATGAAACATGGTGTCGATAACTCTGGCTGTTCCCTAGGTTTCCCTTGAACAACATTGGCTGGATGGACATCTTGGCAATACAGAATCTCTTTGTTTTTTTGGTATCAAATAAAATGTATCCCATATACCATCATAAATTTGTTCTGTATTAAAAGGAATTGTTTCTTTTAAGTTTTATAGATTAAATTCAGCATCATAATCAAAAAATGATTTTCATATTTATAACTGCCTAATTTTTTTATATCAACTGCACTTCGTTAATTTTATGCCACTTCGTCTTACAAAACGAAGCACTTTGTGCGCATGTTGAACTAACCATGCTCACCGGTAAGGGCCTGGGTCCAAACCAGCGAGCTATGCTGTGTACAGTGATGTCCAATCCTGCTGAGCCACCTGAGATGCTGGACAGCATCATGTCTGATCCCTTGTACAATCCTGCCCTGTGTCTTGTTTCTGCTAAACCGTGAACTCTTTGCTTTTCCCACCAACCTCCTATTTAGGACATGCCTTTGCACTTTTTGTTCGGCAGATTATTGTTCTCTCTCCATACAATATCTCGCTCTTGTCACTCTTGCTGCTGTCTGTATCTCTGCTACCAATCGTTACTGACCTTTGGCTAGTTGCTCGACTACACTTCTGCCTAATGCGACCACTTGTTACCGACCTTTGACTTATTTGCTCACTATACTGTTCCTTGATCCCTACCTGCTATATCTGCTACTGGACCCCGGCTTGCTCACCTCCTAGTGGGGCGGTCATGACCTACCTGATAGCCTTGTACTGGCATGCAGCTAAATCCATCTCCACTGGTTAGTACAGATGATCAATGTTTTAAAGTGTATTTAAAGTGGTTGTAAAGGCACAAGGTTTATTAGCTTCATACATTCTATGCATGAATGTAAAAAAAACTTCTGTGTGCAGCAGCCCCCTAATACTTACCTGAGCTCCCTCTCAATCCAGCAAGGTCCACAAGAGCCTTGTCTTTCTGGGGACTTGCATTCCTGATTGGCTTTTGGCAGCAGCGGGAGCCATTGGACACACAGAGCCATGGCTCAGGACCATGCCTGCTTGGGTGCCCCCAATATGTTCAGGTGTTTTTAACTAGCCTTGCAGGATAAATGTCATTTTTGCATGTGTGCGCTGTAATCTGTTTTGTACTGTTTTTGGTCTTATAGCAGCACAATTTACTGCTTTTAGAGGCGATTTACTTCGCATGTGCTGCGCTATATAAGTTCTTCATTCATTCATTAAGTTCTTCATTCATTCATTCATTCACAATCTTGAATGTAAAGCATTTTAGGGTGTGCGCCCCAAGTATGTTTTTGTATATTGTATAGACCCTGACCAGGTTTCTTGGGCTGGAGCACACCCCCCTCATTACCTCTTATTAGTGGCCACCAGTGCATAGGAGGAATCACTTCAGTTCTCCCACATAGAGGAGGTTTTCTCTTCTAGGTTCTTTGACTCTATTACTAGGGTAGGGCCCACTAATTCAGGGTACTTTGTTGCAGTAAGTGGGCTTAGCACTATATGACCATATAGTGTGACCAAACCCCCGTATTTTCTGAATATGTTCAGGTGTTTTTAACTGGCCTTGCAGGATATGTCATTTTTGCATGTGTGTGCTGTAATCTGTTTTGTACTGCTTGCTGTTGGAGCACAAGGTAGGAGGAAGGAGCCAGGAACCCCGGGGGGACACAAGAAGAGTAGGATCTAGAGTGCTTGTGCAAAACCACTACACAGAGCAGGTAAGTATAATTTTTTTTTAGACTTTAATATCGCTTTAAACCTTTAATCTATTTTCAGTATGTTCGAGATCATTCTTCATTGTTTATAGTTCCCAACTGTAACTGTCTAGGGCCGCGTACACAAGGAGGGACATGTCCACTGAAACATGTCGGATGGACCTTTTCCAGCGGACATGTCTCCTCGGATTCTGGTTCGATGGCGTGTACACACCATCGGATCAAAATCCCCGCCGGCAGACAGCGCGGTGACGTTGACGCCGTCACCGAACCAGGAAGTGAAAAACTTCCACGCATGCGTAGAATCCATTCGACGCATGTGCGCAACGGACATGTCTCCGAAATGCTTTGAAATTTGTCTGCTGGACAAACATGTCCGCTAGCCCATACACACAATCGGATTTGTCCATCGGACCAGTTTCAGCGGACAAATTTGATCGTGTGTACGCGGCCTAACTCATTTTTTTTACTTAATCAGTTGCAAATCTTCTTATATGGTGACCCTGCCACCATTCCCTGTTGCTGGCTGCCAATAGTAAGCCACAGTTACAAAATTGACAGCCTGCTTTGTGTTCTTCAGTTGGCCATTGGCCCAGCAATTTGATAGACCTGAAAGCAGAGTACATAAAGGTAGAGAAAGGGGTCATCAATAGGAAATGAGTTTCCAAGAGTATTGTATCTGGAGTATCTGGTAATGTGTCACAGAGAGTAATAAAAGCTGTTTCTAGCTAAAAAATAAAATAAAGAACATGTTGTAGAGGGGAAGTGAGGTTTTGTAGTAAATCTGGGTAATGCATATATACCAGGGCTGTTATTGATCAAAATGTTTGTGTTCGATTAATCGTTTTTTTTTTTTAATCGACTAATTTCGATTAATTATAACGCACATACAGATCCAACGACTTTTAGCTGATCTCCTTGCAGGCTGATTCCCAGTGCAGCTACCAACCACTGGAAAAATGGATAGCAGGATACAAAAAAACACACAAAGGCAGCGCTTGATGGGAATAGCATTAAAACTTTATAGTCTTCAAGTAGGTAACAAAATAAATATTGCACTGGAGATAAAATCGATGTAGCTACATAAACTGTAAAAATGTTGAGAGTATTACCAAACGGTAGCAAAAGCAGTCATAAAAACGTGTAGCTAGGTATAATACTGGTATATAAATGTGTACAACGATGCCACTGCTGAATCCAGATCAGGAGAGGTTAACATCAGTCCGTCGGCATGTAGATGTCCTGTGAAGGGAACTATCACAACTCCCAGTGGATGGTTGTAGAATCCCAGGTTGATAGAGGGAAGTGTAACAGCCCTTGTGTGTGGCAGATAGTAAGGTCCCGCCGGCATGCAGATATGAAGGCAAAGCAAAGGAGCCCTTCAGATTGACACGGCCAAGCCCCGCCAGTGTCCGTGACATCACCAGATCTCCGACGGAACTCCCTGAAGACCCGGAAGCTGGCGGAGAGGTGAGTACCAATCAAAAGAATTTTGATCGGTCAAAATTTTTTTTGATCGATCAAAAAAATTAAACATTAATTGATGAATTAATAGTTAATTTCCACAGCCGTAATATATACTGTATACTTTAAAGCTGCACTCCAGATAAAAATCAAGTTTACTCATATTATTGCTTTCTCCCCAGCACTCCTCTTCAACTCTCCGGGACTGCTGGTCATCAGAATGACCGGTTAATGAAAAGGGGTTTTGGGGCCCCAATCACGCGTGAGGGATAAAGTAAGTTAAACTGCTTTTCAATTTTCCTCTAGGCAAAACTAGCATTTAACTCTGTTGTAGCTCCACTAAAAGGATAACTTTGAATTTTAGCCAGAGTTCAGATGTAAGACCTATGAAAAGAGCTGAATGAGGCCGGCTGCAGAGAAAAGATTAGCATTTAGAAACATTTTTCCAAGCTGTCTGGTCACCCCACATCTGGAAATGCCTGTCTCATAAAGATCAGATCGTCTCCTGATAACAGCTAGACTGGGACATTGACATGACAAATGGGGCATTTAAATCTACTGTAACCTAAGCTGAGATAGTAGGTCCCTTGGGTTATCTTAATCTGAGTTTTTAATGTAGTCAAATTTAGCCATATTTCAGTAAGTTGTTTTTAGGCAGTTTTATAAAAGATTGAGTGAAGTATGGGATATAGTAATAATATCTAATCTTAACATTCTCACGCTCTGCGATTGGTGTATCACCAGATTGCCATCAACAAGGCAATTTTGTGCGGTAAAATGCCCAGGGCTATATTTATACTCCCTGCCCCAACACCCACCAGGTCAACTGTCTTTTTTGATGCCTTCTACTACTCCAGTTGGTTGACTAGCCTTCATGATACACTACAACAATGATGCAAAGTTGGGGTGGTGAAGTTCCACACTTCAAATTCAGTAAGGGTGTCTAAGGCCACTGCCATGTTGGCTATGCGTAAATCCAGCCTGGAGATGACCTAGTACACTACAACTGTGCCTGAACTGAACAAAGAAGGTCTGCTAAGTCAGGCTGGATTCTCTGTATTAAAAAAATATCTGCTTTTTACCTATGACTAAAGTGAACCTTAAAATTTTTTTAAATGAATCTCCCAACCTGTAAAAGTATTCATACACATCATTACCAGTGATAAAGGCCCCATCATTGTATTGCTTATTCTAATAATCGTTACCTCATATTTAATTGCAGCGGTTGTTGTGGTCAGATGTTCACGGGAGAAGAGGTCAGTGTAATTGCATGTTTAAAACTATTTATGTTTCCAAGTATGAGAAGCTCTGAAAAAGATGCCATTATATATCTAGTTAGGTTAGCAGAGCGATGTTCTGAAAGCCTCTGGAGAGGCGGCTGAGCCGATAATCTGTAAATCATTAGTAGGAAAAGTAAAAGCGTGGCTCAAAAGAGCATCGATGATTGTGGATTTTACAACTTAATAGGCCATTGCGTTCACTTCCTGTATGGAAAAAATATGTAATAGCTCCCAAGAGGGGTATATAAAAATATGGCCTGAAATGGCATCCTTTATCCACATAGAGATTAACCCTCTGTGTACTTGTGCCTTTGTGATTCCAATCATTGCTGTCAAAAGTATTTTTTTTATCATTGATAATTATTTATGTACATTTTTTTGGCTAGCATTCTACAAAGTCAGACTGCCCAATAAAATGTAAGTGGGCTATTGGGCAATCTGAAGTACATTTGCATTAGAAGCCAAAAGAAGAACTGAACTCTGAATGGTGCATCCAAAAAAGGCAAGCAGAGGTCAGAGGACTAGTTATCAACATTGCCTGTGGTCTTCTTGCAGCTGATTTGTGGAGAAATTCAAGACCAAAGGCTACTGCTTAGGCACAATGTAGGCTGGCCCAAGACATTGTGCTGCCTGGGTCCAAGAATGAAATGCTACCCCCCCCCCCCCCACCCCCTCCAAAAAACAAATTACCCCACCAAAAGACCTAGTATATAGACAGGCTAGGGTAGTATATAGATAGGCCAGGGTAGTCTACAAACAGGATAGGGTAGTATATGGGCAGGCTAGAGTAGTATATGGACAGGCTAGGGTAGTATATGGACAAGCTAGGGTAGTATAGGGACAGGTTGGGGTAGTATAGGGCCAGGCTAGGGTAGTATAGGGCCAGGCTAGGGTAGTATAGGGCCAGGCTAGGGTAGTATAGGGACAGGCTAGGGTAGTATAGGGGCAGGCTAGAGTAGTATATGGACAGGCTAGGGTAGTCTTGGTCATTTTGCTGGGTAAATAGAAGAGAAGGATAAGCGGCCATGGTTCAATTTGCTGCCCGCCTCCCCCCCCCCCCCAAAGTGCTGCCTGGGTCCAATGGACCCACTGTGAGCGATGGTAGGGCTGGCCCTGGTCACAATCAACACTTTAGAAATAAATATGTTGGTGTTACACTTTCTTCCTGTGCTAGTGTTATATTACTCATATTATATTATTACTCAGTGCTCATATAAATATCCACTCCCTATTGTACACAATATCACTATGCCTCTTATCAGTTTTGTTGCTCTTCTCTGCACTTTCTCCAGTTCCCCGATATCCTTTTGGTGAACTGGTGCCCAAAACTGAACGCCATATTACAGATCAGGTCTTACTAATGATTTGTATTGGGGCAAAATGATATCTCTCTCTCTGGAGTCCATACCTCTCCTAATACAAGAAAGGACTTTGCTTGCATTGCATGCTATAATTGAGCTTATGATCTACCAGAACACCCAGATCCTTCTCTACCATTGATTCCTTCAGTTGTACTCTGGAGTGCATATAGACAAGAAGAGGCTGAAAGAGACTGAAGAAGATCAGCAGTACTGAGGTTCAAAAAGGGAAGAACAAAGGTACAAACAGTATTTTGCATTGGATGCTAGTATTGAGGTTATGATCTACCAGAACACCCAGATCCTTCTCTACCATTGATCCCTTCAGTTTTACTCTGGAGTGCATATAGACAAGAAGAGGCTGAAAGAGACTGAAGAAGATCAACAGTACTGAGGTTCAAAAAAGGAAGAACAAACATACAAACAGTATTTTATTATTAAAAATAGCAATTGTTTATAATACACATTGATTATCAAACTAAATTTCAGCTCAGTTAGCTTGGATTGCCAAAAGTGTACAGTTACAGCAGCCTCAAAGCGGACACCACAATGTGCTTGTATGTGATTTCAGAATGGCCCAAAGAACCTTATATACACTAAGGGAGCCCTCCAAATTCAGGCATAACACAGACTTTGACACATTCATTGCTGCCCTTCCATCCAATTGGTTTCTGTCCTTTGGAGGCTTTCAAATTGGTTAGTTGCAGAATGAGGGACATGATAGGGTGATAGGATGGACATGGCAAAGGTCTTCCCTTTCCAGGATTCAGAGCATGTTTATGAAGTGTAATGCGACCCTGGAAAAAGTTCAGTTTTAGCTTGGTCAGGGGAGGAAAGGGTTACAATCTTTTTCCTGTTTGTAAGATGTCCCTCACTTCTAGTCCCTGTGATGGTGGTCCCCAAAACAGTAAGTGGGGAGAAATATTTTTGTATTAGTATTGCTTTGTTTGGTAAAAGGGTCAACTTGTCTAAAACATGAATTAAAAATGATCATGTTGCTCCACAAAATCCAAAACTTTGATGGCTTCAAGCAATTGATGTACCTTGTTACTCCATGGCATTACATGACATCATTTTTTTTCATCATTTTTAATTTAGTCCAAATGGTAAGTGGATACAATATATATATAATATGTTTCTATAATCACAGATACTGTATGTAAGCTATCACTTTCCTAGAGTTTAATGGAAAATATTGACATTAGATTTTCAAGGGTATTAGCTATCTGAAGAGCATTGGAAATAATGAATCTTAAATTAGTTTCAGACATATGAAAGTACTGCCATTTATAAAATCAAGATATCCTCTTTTCCAAATGGATACTCAGTAAAGCCTAGTTTTGTTCAAGGATAATCAGAAATGCCATAAGATCTGGTAGGGTGGTTCAATTGGACAGGACACTTCCTGGAGCTGATAACAGAAACGGATGTTAGAGATTCCTTTAAAATGCTCCCCTGGCTTCCAAGCATATGCTTTTGTTAACCTGCAACCTCATCATTCAAACTAATTATCCTTTCCATTATCCTTCTCAGGACAATGTGCTTTCAGTTAATATTGATTTTCGCTTAAGTTTAAACTGATCATGTTTCTTTGTATTTCGTGGTTTTCATTGGCAGGCAGGGTACAAGGCCATTGTGTTTATCCCCATGGAAAATGCAAAACTGGATTGGTTGGATAATACTACACGGTCCTGTGATGCAAAAGGCAGTTGAGGTATGTGCTAATTGGCTATTAGTGAATTAAAAGGGAGAGTACGGGACTAAAGGTGATCTGAACCCAAAAAGTGAAAATTGCTATCTTAGATAAACTTCTAACAATGTAAATACTTAAATAAGTACCTTGAAATATGTATATGTTATCTAGTATTTCTTCTAAACAATTGCAGTATACTTCCTGGTGTTTGATTGTGCCTAGGCATATCTATTCAATAAGGTTGCAATGTGAGATCATCTAATTCTTTATAATTATAGACAATCTCGAGTCACACTCCAAAATTATGGACATTCTTGAGGTTCCCCATTTTAAAATGTAAAAAGTATTCTAATAATTTTACATAATGCAGAAACATCAATAAACATAGGACACCCAACGTTACAGGTGATTTGTTCTCCCAAAGCAAATACATTTTTGCAAACTGGTATTTACTAGTATTCCAATGTTTCTCTTCTCCCTCAGTTTTTCTCCATCACTTAGCTAATGAGACCCCAAAGCTGATGGAGAGAGGCAAGGGAGGGTCAAACAAGGATGATATGCAGGCAATTGACATCCTCCTTCTCAACTGATGATGTCACTGGTTCTTAGGTTGTTAGGAGGTCGACAGATAGAAGTTTGTAATCCAAGACATAGAATGGATAAGAGTCCAGGGGATTCTAGCCCACCAGACTCTTCCTATAAAGAAATAAACTTTGTAGGCTCTTTAACCACTTCATTACCGAGCCTGTTTTTCAGATTCGGTGCTTACGAGACTAAAACAGTTTTTTTTGCTAGAAAATTATTTAAAACCCTCAAACATTATATATTTTTTTTTTTCTAACACCCTAGAGAATAAAATGGCGGTCATTGCAATACTTTTTCTCACACCGTATTTGCGCAGCGGTCTTACAAGCGCACTTTTTTTGGAAAAAATTCACTTTCTTGAATTAAAAAATAAGACAACAATAAATTTGGCCCAATTTTTTTATATATTGTGAAAGATGATGTTACGCCGAGTAAAATGATACCCAACATGTCACGCATAAAAATTGCGCCCGCTCGTGGCATGGCGTCAAACTTTTACCCTTAAAAATCTCGATAGGCGACGTTTAAAAAATTCTACAGGTTGCATTTTTTGAGATGACGAGGAGGTCTAGGGCTAGAATTATTGCTCTCGCTCTAACGATCGCGGCGATACCTCACTTGTGTGGTTTGAACACCGTTTTCATATGCGGGCGCTACTCGCGTATGCGTTTGCTTCTGCGCGCGAGCTCGTCGGGACGGGGCACTTTAAAAAATTTTTTTTTTGGTTTTCGTTTTTATTTTTATTTATTTTATAATTTTTAACACTGAAAAAAAAAAAAAAAAAAAATTATCACTTTTATTCCTATTACAAGGAATGTAAACATCCCTTGTAATAGAAAAAAGCATGACAGGTCCTCTTATATATGAGATCTGTGGTCAAAAAGACCTCAGATCTCATATTCAGGCTTAAATGCAAAAAAAAAAAAAAAAAAAAAAAGGCAAAATGTAAACAAATTAAATGTCTCTTTAAGACGCTGGGCGGAAATGACGTTTTGACGTCACTTCCGCCCAGCAGAGAGAGGGGGACGGCTGAGGGACATTTTTTCCCTCAGTCACATCCCCGGACAGGCAACGAGCGGACCCGATCGCCTCCGCCGCTACCGACGGCTACGGTAAGCGGCGGAGGGCGCGGGAGAGCGGCGGGAGGGGGGGGGCACCCTCTCCCGCCGCCGGTAACGGCGATCTCGCGGCGAATCCGCCGCGATGACCGCCGTTATCGTTAACAGGACCGCCCCACGAAGAGATGGATATCTCGGTTGTGGCAGCAGCTGCTGCCGTTACCGAGATATCCATCTTCAAAAACGTGACGTCTTTGGACGTGGGGCCGGTCACAAGTGGTTAAGGAGAACCTAAACTGTGGAAAGTTGTGCCCATAAAAGGCAAGTAGCGGGCCAAGGACTACTCACGTTTGCCTATAGGTTTACTGAATCATATTTTTCCTATTATTGACTTACTATGCCTTGTTCTGCACTGTGCTGTATTTCTGCATGAAGGCAGCCATCAAAAAGACCTGCTGACTTCCATCATCCAATCATGTGCAAGCAAAAATGCTTTTTTGTTTTTTTAAATTTTCGTGGCATGTGATTAGATATTGTTTGCAAAGTGAAGCTTTACCTCATTTACTAAACTCTGAAGCAACTGAACTTTGAAAAGTGCACAGTTTATTTGTCTTAATAAATCAACCCCTAATTGTCAGAGGCAGCAGTGCCTTAGATCAGCCTTTTTTAACCCTGGGGTGCCTTGACAAAATGCCTAAAAATGTACAATGAAAACCTGTGGCTTTGTGTAACTAAAAGGAAGGTTTCATCCACCCATCGGAATATAATGTTTTAATATTGTATAATATTTTGTATCTATAGATATGTATATATTTTTATATATATATATATATTTATTCACACTATATTGTCAAAAGTATTGGCACACCTGACTTTACACGCTCATGAACTTTAATGGCATCCTGGTCTTAGTCTGTAGGACCCGCCCTTTGCAGCTATAACAGCTTCAACTCTTCTAAGAAGGCTGTCTACAAGGTTTAAGAGTGTGTCTATGGGAATGTTTCACCATTCTTCCAGAAGTGCATTTGTGAGGTCACGTTGAATGAGAAGGCCTGGCTCATAGTCTCCGCTCAAATTTATCTCAAAGGTGTTTTATTGGGTTGAGATCATGACTCTGTGTAGGCCAGTCAAGTTCTTCCACTCCAAACTCGCTCATCCATGTCTTTATGGCCCTTGCTTTTTGCACTGGTGTACAGTCATGTTTGACCAGGAAGGGTCCATCCCAAAACTGTTCCCACAAAGTTGGGAGCATGAAACTCTCCAAAATGTCTTGGTATGCTGACACTTTAAGAGTTCCCTTTACTGGAACTAAGGGGCCAATCCCAACACCTGAAAAACAACCCCACACCATAATGATTTGGAGCAGTGCACAAAGCAAGGTACATAAAGACATGGATGTGCGAATTTGGGATGGAGGAACTTGACTGGCATTTTAATTACAAAAAAGCATTCAAAATCAATATTTCTATTTAGTGTGGTTGACTTTTTGGGGATGTCAGGGCTGGGATACCTCCATGAAAACTCGTAGTTTCTCCTAGCTGTCGTGGTCATTATAAAACCATTGTTGGTGTCAGACTCCTCTCCAAGATTTTCCATAAACTAGGGAAAGCAGCCAAATGGCATTTTTATTATGATCTTGTAGGAGAGGTAGAGATATTATGGGAAACATTATCATAGGACTCTCGTAGAGATAAATGAAACTGGAGAGAATGGAGGGTTATTCAAGCTACTGTATATCCAGCCCAAACTGACGTGCCATCTTTGGTTAAGCACATCTGTGGACTAATCTGTCGTTCAGTAGCCAGCCAAGCTTCTGAATATGCATACCCTATGTAAATACGGTGAGACTGTGTTTCCAAATCTACTCTAATGCCCTGTACACACAATTGGTTTGTCTGATGAAAACGAACCGATGTATTTTTTCATTAGAAGCTGACTTTCATCAGTCTTGCCTACACACCATCGGTTAAAAATCCCATTGTGTCCAACGCGGTGACGTAAAACAGAACGACGTGCAGAGAAAAACTAAGTTCAATGCTTCCGAGCATGTGTCAACTTGATTCTGAGCATGCATGGATTTTTGACCGATGGATTTCCCCACAGACAATCGTTTTTTTCTATCGTTTTTTTAACCATACAAAAAATTTAAAACGGGTTCTATTTTTTTTTTCACCTATGGGAAAAAAACTGATGGGGCCCACACACAATCGGTCCGTTTTCATCAGATGAACCATTCGTGTGTACCGGGCATAACAATGTGTAGGCATATTATGAATGTTCAGGAAGCCTGGGGATTGGAGATGAGCAACTCAGTTCACCATAACAGATATTTAGTCCAGGTCTGGCAGTTGTAATAAATGTCCTTTTTTTTTCTTTAGTTCAGATACACACCAAATCAGCAAAATAGGTTACCAATGGTCTATGTGATAACTGATGCAAATCTGGTCACCCTTACAGAACAAAAAAGAAACTCCACACTGTAAAAAAAAAAAAAAAATTGAAACAGCATTATTTTTACAGAAGAAAAAAAAACACAGTTCAAAAGAGGTTGCTGTTATTATTTAAAAAAAATGCATACCAATGCCTAATAGTTGCAGCAAAATAGCACTTCTCTAATACCGTTTATATAAATATAAATCAACGACAAGCTAAATCTGTATGCAAAATGTTGTTTTTACATGCAACTGGACTGTAAAATCACATTTTATCTTCTGCCATAAAGTACATACTTTCACAACAATAAATGGAAAACAGACTCATTTCTAATACTTTAAGGAAAATTTCCATTTTTTTTTTTCCCTTTCTTTTTTCTTTTTTTTACTAAAAAAGCAGCCTTCTCGAATTGCCATGTTTTGATTTTCAGCTCTGTTTTTCTTTTATGTTCACTTTGTTAATAAACTCATATTTATTAGCAGCCTATGTTCCTTTCAGTGAGAATACCACAGCTGTAAAAAGGGCTTAATTTTTCTCATACTAGTAGAGTGGTCTGTCATACTGAAGTCTGCTATTGCCAGATTAATTATTTAAAGTATAAGTTCACTTTGACTTAAAGATCATTATTGCATCCTTCCTGAGCCCTGTGTTAATGATAAAATCACCAGTTCAGCAGCCCAACTTACATAGTACCCACCTTTAGTGATCTGTTCCTAAAAGTAAAGATTGGTGTCTTCATTAAGATAGGGAAAAGAGCAAAGGGATTTTGAGGAACTATGTTTTGCCTCAAAATTATAAATGTCCCAAAACTTTGCTCATTGATCTTAAAAGTTGAAAGCTGCTTGAGGGTTCGTGTTGGGTATTCTGTTCCGCATTGGTGCTCAGTGGTCTGAAAGGAATGTCTGTTCTTTTATTGGTTCCGGTCATGTACATATGTTATTTATATGTGTAGCCAAGTCCCGGGACTCTCCAGGCCTAATTGTGACCTCCAGAGTTAGGGACAGCAGACATCCTTCTGTGTAGAGTGGGTTACGAGACATGGTGGGTGCAATGTAAGGTAGATTAATGGGTGCCAGACACTTTTCTCTTAAACAGAACTGTGGAAGAGATGGTTAGAGCCAGGACACCTTAGGTCTAATGTTAATTAGCAGACTCCGAGACTTCTATAGGTAGATAGCCATGCAGGGAAAGGCATCCAGTCAGACACCACATCTGCATATGTAGACACGCTGTCTCCTATGGCAACAATCTTGAACACTTTCTAACAAAGGTTGTAATGAACTCTTTCACTTCCTCTACAATTTTCTGTTTAGATATTCACTCAGCTGAGCTATCACCTAGACCCGCTGATCCACTGCCACTGGATCTCCTGAGCTCTTCCAATTTTCTTACTGAGGATCTTCCTCAAGTGTCACCCCTGTGTCCCTGCTGGGTCCCTAGCTTGGCACTCACAGATACTCCTCAAGCGTCACCCCACTGGCCTGCTCCCTGTTAACAAGGTGGATGGTCCCTTAGTGGCAACAGCTTCCCCTCTACCTCCAACCATGATAGATTCTCTGGCCAGCAGGACCCTGACTTTTGTTGGACTGGAAGCCGCAGTCCCAACCTTGCGCTGCTCTCTTGCTTCTGGATAGGCCCTTAGATAGCCTAGCAGACAGATGTCCCTGGGATAGGCCTCAGGCTCTGGCCTAGCAGCACGGGGCAGTACAACACATGTCCACCCAGACAGCCATCCAGGTGGCACAGAACAGTGATCACCTGACCTCACCCATACAAATAGGCTCTCCCACTAAGCCAAGGGACCCAAGAAGATCATTGCCCATTGGCTGAGACACCCCATCCATTCCTAATCTGTCCTTGCAATGCCCTTGTCTTATCTAATGCCACCAGATACCCGGCCATCTAGTGACAGAAGAGAGAAGCGCAGCAATTTCAGGATTAGGGTGGAATAAATTGACCTTCTATCAATCGGCCAAGGCAACTATCACTTGGCAGGTACATTTTCTAGCAACCCTGCCTAAACATCAGGGTGCTACATCTGGACATAAAAAAAATTGTACATACAAAATGTACATGCAAAAAATCATTTTGAGTTATCGCATCTACAGTTTTGCTATAATGTATGATCTTTTTTTGTTCTTTTGATGATTTATCATGTTGGTCAGATGATATCCAGCTATGACCCCTGAAGAAGATCTAGACTGTTATCGAAACACGTCGGGCTTTTACCTGGATATTGTATGATGATAATTTTTGAACCCGTGATCAACAATGTTTCATAAGGATCGATGAATACTACAGGGCTTAAAATGTAAAGTCCTGAACTACTAGCCAGACCTTAAGAGTTGCCCCCAGCATTTTCACAAATGCCCCTTTAGCTCTCTCACCTCTAAAAAAAAATGCCCCCAAGTGGTCAAAAAATGCCCTCCCGCTCTAAACTCTAACAAATGTTCCCCCAGCTCTCACAAATGCCCCCCAGCTCTCTCACATTTTACAAATGCCCCCCCAACTCTCACAATTGCCCCCCAACTCTCACACCTGTCTAAAAATGACCCTCCTGCTATCACAAATTCCCCCCAACTCTCACTTCTTGCAAATGCCCCCCAGCTCTCTCACCTTTTACAAATACCCTCCAGCTCTCTCACCTCTCAAAGATACCCCCCAGCTCTCTCACTAATGTCCCCCCCAGCTTTCTCACCAATGTCCCCCAGCCCTCTCACCTCTTAGAAATAGAAAATGCAGCCAGCACCGTGCTGTTTGGTATTACTGTGCTTTTTTTTCCCTTCAAAACAGTGCTCCTGACAGTTCCGACTGTCAGGACTGTAGCACAGTGCCTGAGGAAGAGTTTAATAGCACTTCACATGGCTCCATGCTACAGTCCTGACAGACAGAGAAAGAAGCCGCCTCTGACCGGAACAAACAAATTGATGTGTGCGGTTGCGGCGCTGGGACGCCGGGCACCCACTAGCAAATGTGGGGCATATGTCCTGGATGCCTGGTGCTCACACACAAAAGCTGCCACACAGAAGCCTTCTACCTCTGTGTGAGATGGTAAAACATGCAGGGCTGCAGGATTCCTTACCAGTCTCACTCGTGTCCCTATCAGTAGTCTCACTTGTACCCATCAATACAACCTCATTCGCACCTGTCAGTAGTCTTAACTGCGCCTGTCAGTAGTCTCACAAGTGCCCATCAATACAGCCTCACCTGTGCCTGTCAGTAGTCTCACCTGTGCCTGTCAGTAGTCTCACCTGTGCCTGTTAGTAGTCTCACCTGTGCCTGTTAGTAGTCTCACCTGTGCCTGTTAGTAGTCTCACCTGTGCCTGTCAGTACAGTCTCATCTGTGCCTGTAAGTAGTCTCACCTATGCCTGTCAGTACAGTCTCACCAGAGCAGAGGAAAAGTCCAGCTGACCAATCAACAGAGAGTGGGGATTGCACACTGTAAGCTTTCATTTGAATTGCTGGGTTCCTGGCGCCGCTCACGTCTAACAGTCCTGTCTCCTCACCTTGCGCCAATCACGTCACACACAGTCCCACCTCCTTAACCTGCGCCCCTCATTTCACACAGTCCTGCCTCCTCGCCCGGCACCTTCCGGCATTGAACCGGTGTTCTGTCTATCAAATGCACAGGGTGAGAAGGCAGGACTGTGAGAGGCGAAGAGGCGGGACTGTGTGACGGTAAGCGGCGCCGGAAAACCCAGCAATTATATTGAAGGCTATATCAGTGGGCAATCTCCGCTCTTTGATGATTGGCCAGCTCGACTCTTCCTCTCCTCTCTTCCCCTAGCTGGGAGAACGGCTCCCATTCAATCCCGCCTGTCGGCGGTGCTTGCCCTCCTTCCTCCCAGGCAGCCCACGCTTTGAAAGTGAGTTGCTCCAGAGCTTAGTAAATGAGCAGAAGCTCTGGGGACTTCTATCTATCATCCATGTGCAAGAAAAAATTCTTAACCTTGCATGTGATTGGCTATTCTTTGCTAAGTGAAGCCTTACCTAATTTACTAAGCTCTGGCGCAACACCTTCAGAGTGCCCAGTCTATCTGGCCTTAGTAAATCAACCCATTTAAATCTATGTTAACACTTATATATTTTTTTAGTTTGATTGTTATAAAGTATTTCAAAATTGTACTTTTTGTCTTTAAAATATAAAAGTACGTTTTGTAAATCTTTGAAAATAAAAGCCCAATTTGTCTCCTCTCCAGAAACAATATATGACTCACTTCCAGATCATAAGTAATTACAAAGTTATTGCTAAATACATTGGCCATTTAAAATATGTATAAATCTTCTTGAAACTTATAAAAGCTGAACAATTGATAAAGTAGGACACTTAACAACATAGTTTAGTTCCTGTTCAGTAATCCCATAAATCAATATCAGAAACTAGGGGCCAGATTCTCAGAAGCGCTACGACGGGGTATCACAGATACCCAGTCGTATCGTCGTTTTTTTGCCCGTGTATCTATGCGTGTGATTCCTAGAATCACTTACGCATAGATACAGGTGAAGATCCGCCATGTGTAAAACAATTACACTGGCGGATCGTAGATGTAATGACAACTCCGGCCGCTAGGTGGCCTTTACGCTGTTTTCTCATTTGCCTATGCAAATGAGGCTAATACGCCAATTCCCGAACACTTTTACGCCGCCCCGTCGTGGTTGACGTCGTTTTCGTCCGCGTAAGGTTACCCCTGCAAAGATGTGGAGTAACCTTACGAAGTCCCGTCGGATGCCATGTTAAGTATGGCCTCGGGACCGCGTCGTGTTGTGCGTCGTTTACGTCATTTGCGTACGTCGATTCTCAATGGCGCTGGCGTACGCTACGATTACGTCGTTTACATTGAGAAAATGTGACGTCCTTTGGAGCATGCGTACTGGGATTTCGTCGCGGCCGGCGCATGCGCAGTTCAATCGGCACGGGGCGCGCTTAATTTAAATACAAGCCGCCCCCTTTGAATTACGCGGCCGTACGCTGGGCCATTTACGCTACGCCGCCGCTAACTACGGAGCAAGTGCTTTGGGAATAAAGCACTTGCTTCTAGTACGATGCAGCGGCGTGGTGTAAATGGCTAACGCTACGCCGCCGGAATTCTATGAGAATCTGGCCCTCGGAGTTTTAGACTAAATACAGAGCAATGGTAATAGTATTTGTATTCAATATTTATCATTTACTTGACCAAAAAAACTAAGTTTTTTTATTTTAACCACTTGATCTCCAGAAGATTTTCCCCCCTTAATGACCAGGCCATTTTGTGTGATACAGCACTGCATTACTTTAACTGATAATTGCCCAGTCATATTTTTTACTTACTGCTATATATCCAATAAAAAAAATTAAAAAGTCTAATTTCTCATCAATTTAGGCCAATATGTATTCTGTATTCTGTATGATTTTTGGTAAAAAATCCAAATACGTGTATATTGATTATTTTTGTGCAAAAGTTATAGCGTCTACAAACTCTGGGATATTATTATTTTTTTATTATTTACTAGTAATGGTGGTGATCAGCGACTTTTAGCAGGACTGCGATATTACAGCATGCAGGACACTAACTGACACTTTTTGGGGACCAGCAGGGGGCTGAGAGTGGTATAAATAGGAGTCTATTTTTTCCACAGGAATAAACCCAGCCTGGGGGTGTGGCATCCCTGGGAAATCCACCTGCAGCTGCAAGAATCTTTTTGAGGTCCTGGCTACTGGCACTTTTAGAAAGCTTCCTAAGGATCCAGGAAACGGACAATTGGAGTACAGAAACTGACTGATACTGCAGTCGGCTACACAGTATTCAGGACACAGTGGCCTTCTGTACTTAGAGACTTTCTTTGTCCTCTTTTGGGAGATTTACTTTATTACCAGTACAATAAGGACTATTTTCCTGTTGAGGATTTCCTGTTTAGTACCCGTTTGTCTACACTTCAAAGGGTTGCAATAACCCTAAATATTAGTTCAGCATTAGTACCCTAGTCTACTACTAGTATGAAGTTCATTAAAGTATCCCTGGGCTCACCCTCACCCTATCAAAGTTCATACCTAAAAATAAAAACCACAAAAAAGACATGCACAGCCTGTTCTCTGTCTCAAGTGATTGGGAAATACTGTGTGCTTGGGTGCACATTCCTCTCATGAAATGGAACCTGGGATTAAACAAGCAGACCCGTTTCAGATCTGTGCTACAGATCAACCTAAAGAAGCCACAATATCTAAGGATTGTTTAACTGCAATATAGTACATTTTATTGTTTTTTGGGGGGTTTAGATACATTTTAAGTACTTTAAGGCTGGTTTAGCGCAGTTGCAAATTGGATGCGGCTTTCCCCCAGATCTAATTTGCATGTCAGGATATTGTGACTGGCTCTCCATTGAGCGGCTCCGGTTTGAATTGCACAGGAGTGCTGTGTGTCTTCTGGTCCGTTTTAGGTCGCAATCCAGCCAGAAATTCTCACTAAATTCGTACCTAACAACGGTAAACAGGGATGCACTGGACCCTTGCTGCAAGTCGCTTCATATGGCAGTGTGAACCCAGCCCCAAGGGAATCTCTTGTGAAGAAAAGTACCTGGCATGGAAGATTCAGGCTTGTTTCACATATGAGTCGCATGCGGCTCACAGCAGGGGTCCAGTGTGTGCTGGCTCACTGTTTGAGGTCTGATTTCAGACCAAATTTTGGGAAAAAATCGAACCTGTAATGGACCAGGTTCGGCAAAGCGCACCGGACCTGCTGCAGACTTATGTGAACCGTCTTCATAGAGAGCCGCTCAAAATCTCCTGCTATTGCGAATTGGATGCAGTGATCATGCATCCAATTCACAATAGTGTGAATCCAGTCTCAGAAGAAACCAACCACTCCCAATTTATAGTTTGGATAAATGCCATTCAGCCTTTTTAGTTTAACCCTACGAGGGTTGGTATAGTATATGAGTTATTTTGTCCGAGGCTTCTGGGTCAGGAACTTGGTTTTGTGACACATTTTGTTTCGGGGTGCAGAGGTACATTTGGCATCCGTTGGTAGCGCACAGAGACCTGAGCTTCAATGCTTGCTACTACACAACTGTTCAGGAACTCATTAAGGTGATCTATTTAATCATTTTCCAGGTATCCGCATTTCACAATCAAAGCCGAAAAGCCTCTTGTCTGTTCTTTGTAGGAATTGCTCAAGGTTGCCATTGATACTACTCACAGCCTAACAGTATCATGAAATGAGTCAAAGCTCCAATGTCAGCCTTGCCTCATTTAAGGGAAAGTTTTAGTGACACACGCCCCTGTCCTTTGATACCCAACACTAAGAAGAATATTTTGACATGTCAACTTCCAGACGGAATGCCAGAAAGATTTAACTGCATTCTTACAAGTCAGAATCATCAGAAGACCAAAGCATAGAGGATGTTTGACCTGCAATTCACAGAGTTTTGCAATATCATCCGTTATTTCCTGCAATATAGGAAAATTAAAAATAACAGAAATTCCATTTTGTTGTGTTACAAGATATGCATGAATTTAAAAGGCCACAACACCTTAAATAAAAAAGCAAAAAACTTTCACACATATAGATAGAAAAGTGCCTTTAGAATTAGTCCCCATAGCATACCTATACAGCCTTTTTAAAATCAACTTTGCCCTCCCAGCAAGGATTTAGTAGCTCCTCTCCCTCCTCCTAGCAGTAAACTTTACAACAGTAGTGATTACATGACATATGTTCCAAGTGCCATATTACTGATAATTTAACTTAAAATTGTACTTAAAATAATCACACGGCTGTATGCGTTGATATTCTTGGCAATGAAATACGATAAAGAGTCGCTTTAGCAAACATTGATAGAGATACATGTATTTAGAAATTTCATCAACACAAATTTTTTCATTTTTATGTATGTTATTTTAAATTCAAATACAGAAAAAGGTAAATGGAAAGGGGGAGGCTGGGGGTCAACAATAAATGGAGGGAAAGGGAGGGAGAGGGGTAAGGTTTGAAAAGAGGGTGGAGAAATACTGAATGAGATGAGGAATGGGTGAAAAAGCAAGGTAAGTTAGGGTTAGGGAGGGGAAATGGGGCAAGCCATCCCTTTGGTGTCTAAAAGACAGGTATAGTAAAATGGTCAGATTTGATAGGACAAGTACTCTGGTTTGCTCATAAATTCAATCCAATTGTACCAGATGCACATAAATCACTCCTCTTGATTATGTTGTAATAGGGTGAGGTCTTCTATGTGCACTAGACATGTGCAGACTGGAATATTTTGTTTTGTTTTCGTCCAGAAAATAAATTTATTTAGTTACTCCCGAAAATCGTTTTGATTTATTTCGTTTTCGTCCGAAAACTACGGTTTTTGATGACTTTGTCGAATTAAACGATGGAAATTTGACAAAGCATTGAAAATTGTCGTTCTGAATACAGGGAATATACCTATTCCCTGTATTCAGAACAACGATTTTCGCTGACTTTGTGAAATTGAACGACGGAAATTCGGCAAAGCATCGAAAATCGTCGGATCTGAACGAAAACGAAAATAAAGCATTTTGTATAATATGTGAAATCCTCCGCGCTATATAAAACAATAATAGTGTAGATGAGCTATATAAAATATATAAGCATATCAATATGATCATATAAATATGTGAAAAAGTTGCTGCAAAACCTAAAAGTGTTTACATAACACAAAATAACAGTCAAGTGAAAATAAGTGATCTTGCGCTACTACAATAGTAAATAAAATCCAAAACAAGTAAGAGATATATAAAAAAAATATAAATATACATATAACGTGCCTTATATAATTGTGAAATCACAATAAATGAATAAATAAATAAAGTCCAAAGTGCATAAGTGCCAAGGTGCATAAAGTATAGGTACAAGGCAGTCCGTGAAAAATCCAGTGTACACAATATTCGTGCAGGTGTCACTCCATGGAACAAAACAGCCTCACAGGCCTCTCACCTCACTGCCACGAAATAACTGCATTAAGTATCATCTGATAACTCCAAAACTTTTAAGCCAGGTGTGTTAGGTAGGTAGACATCCGGGTCCTCACAGAACAAGTATAAGACTAAACCAACTCGGAAAACAAAAATGGAGAAAGAGAGACTCCCATAGTGAAGTAAAATCATAAAAGGGACATTTATTAAAAATTATCTGCTTACATATAGATATATAAAAACAGCTTAAAACACACGGCATAGGCCGGATCCTCACGTCACTCCAGGTGTCCGTCAATCCCTACGCGTTACGGCTACTGCCTTCAGATGAAGGCAGTAGCCGTAACGCGTAGGGATTGACGGACACCTGGAGTGACGTGAGGATCCGGCCTATGCCGTGTGTTTTAAGCTGTTTTTATATATCTATATGTAAGCAGATAATTTTTAATAAATGTCCCTTTTATGATTTTACTTCACTATGGGAGTCTCTCTTTCTCCATTTTTGTTTTCCGAGTTGGTTTAGTCTTATACTTGTTCTGTGAGGACCCGGATGTCTACCTACCTAACACACCTGGCTTAAAAGTTTTGGAGTTATCAGATGATACTTAATGCAGTTATTTCGTGGCAGTGAGGTGAGAGGCCTGTGAGGCTGTTTTGTTCCATGGAGTGACACCTGCACGAATATTGTGTACACTGGATTTTTCACGGACTGCCTTGTACCTATACTTTATGCACCTTGGCACTTATGCACTTTGGACTTTATTTATTTATTCATTTATTGTGATTTCACAATTATATAAGGCACGTTATATGTATATTTATATTTTTTTTATATATCTCTTACTTGTTTTGGATTTTATTTACTATTGTAGTAGCGCAAGATCACTTATTTTCACTTGAAAGCATTTTGTATGTCGGATCTTTCAGTTTTCGTTTCTTGCGCTTTCGTTTGTTAAAACGATAACGAAAATACCCGGTTTTCGGACGAAAATGCATTCTAACGAAAACGAATGCACATGTCTAATGTGCACTAGGATGCAGGAATCCTGAAGGAGAGAAGGAATGGGTAGAAATGTGACACCGGGTAGGAAAGAGAGGGAGGGTGTGAGGAGAACAAAGAGACGGGGACACATGGCTCTAAGAGGTCCATTATGGAAAGCAATAATTTTATTGTCTAAAAGCTGGATGCAGTAAGATGGTCAGATTTGGTAGGACCTGTATGCTGGTTTAGTTATACATTCAATCCATTAGTGCCAACTGCACCTAAATCTCTTCACTTGACACCAGAGTGAAAAGTCCTCCATGTGGATTAGATCATTGATTAATGTGAACCGTTGGCTTAATGTTTGTGGTGGGGTTTGTTTTCAGAGAACTGAAGTACATGCTCTGGCAGCATTGACTAAATGGACCAGTAATGATTTTTCTGATTTCCAGCTTTCTAATCTCCAATGTGAACATAGAGCGGGTCCTCTGGGAGGGTGAGCAGGGAACCTGATCTGCTGAGGGAGCTTACTTGAATGACTTTAGTGCTTCTGCATCTACTTTAAGATGAATGGCTCCACAGTGACTGTGGCTACAGAGTTCAGTGAGGTCTTAGTCTGAAGCTCATTTATTGCTTGTTAGGTATATGTAAATACCTAAATGTCTACTGCCTGGTTGTAGTTAAAGGGGTTGTAAAGGAATTTTCTTTTTTCCCTAAATAGCTTCCTTTACCTTAGTGCAGTCCTCCTTCACTTACCTCATCCTTCCATGTTGCTTTTAAATGTCCTTATTTCTTCTGAGAAATGCTCACTTCCTGTTCTTCTGTCTGTAACTACACATCATAATGCAAGGCTTTCTCCCTGGTGTGGAGAAAGCCTCTTGAGGGGGGAGGGGGCGAGCAGGCAAGTAAGGACACTCTCTACTTTGCAGATAGAGAAAGGAGCTGTGTGTTAGTGGGCATCCTGACACTCCTGCTCGCCCCCTCAAGAGCCTTTCTCCACACCAGGAAGAAAGCCTTGCATTATGGCGTGGAGTTACAGACAGAAAAACAGGAAGTGAGGATTTCTCAGAAGAAATAAGGAGATTTAAAAGCAAAATTGAAGGATGAGGTAATTGAAGGAGGACTGCACTAAGGTAAAGGAAGCTATTTAGGGAAAAAAAATGTTTCCTTTACAACCCCTTTAATTCTAGGTTTTCAGTCTTTATTGATGTTGCTTTCTTCTTTCTGTTAAAAGAAAAATGTAATGGCTTCTCTATAACATATAAAAGCATCATTGTGTAGTTGCTCCAGAACTTAGTAAATGAGGTGAAGCTTCACTTTGTAAAATATCTAATTACATGTAAAGAAAATACAAAAGCAGCATTTTTGCTTGCACATGATTGAACGATGGAAGTCAACAGTGCTTCATCTCATTTATTAAACTCTGGAGCAACTGAACTTGCAAAGTACACAGTCCACTTTCCTTTAGCAAATCCACCCAAATGGGTTGAGGATGGGCTAGCATGTAACTGTCCTGAGGGTACCTCGGTAGTCCTTATGAACCTTATTGACAGTAGGATTACATGTCATTTTTACCCTCAACACAGTAACTACACATTTTTCAGAATAAGTAAGTAGCCAATATTTGTGCATCAAATACTCACACATAAGACCTATAAGAAAGGGTTTAAATTCAATAAATAAAGAAAATGTATAGAAAAATCATACATATTCCAATCAACTTAGCCATACCAGAGGCATTCTTAGTTCCTGTGAAGCCTGCAAGCCGTATTGAATGTGTGAGTCCCTTTAAGTAGCAGGTCAACTTAAAGGGTGACTGAACTTTAAATGGCAAAAATTAACAACGTAAAGAGATTTAGCTGCTCAGTCATCTAGAAGCGCTGCTAATTTCGTTCACCCATGAAGCCTCTACTTACCAAGCTGACCAAATGACATATCCAATTTACAGCGAGGCCCGGGCGGGGAATTAGAAGGCAGGCACTGACCTAAAACATTTGGGTCATCAGAAAAAGATTACTTACAGGCACAGTCTCACTGAACCTGATCATCACACCTACAGTTCAGTGCTTAGGTATGTGGCCATGTTAAACAATTACTTCCACTTCTGTTGAAGGTTGAAGGTCGCCGCATTTGGGAGAAAATGGGAATTAAAGCTGAGGCTTTAAAGGTACAGAATGGCCCCCAGTCTGGTGCCCAAACACAGATGTTGCTACATAGAAACATTGACAGATGTCAAGTGCAAGCAAAATGCCCAGGTCAAGCTCCAGATATGAATTACATTCCTTATTCCCCTTTGGGTGACTCTTTTGGGTCATTTCATGGCTCAGCTGTAGCTGATGTTCCTGATTCCTTTGCATTCTCCATACATTCCTATTTACAATCCACTAGGGAAGCCACCAATTTTAAATGGTCAAGTATCTCCTAGAAAATCTGCAATAAGAATGTACACAAAATGCATGCTCATGGTGGTACATTTTTGTATGGTGGCATGTTGGTACATACTGTATTTTTGGGATGGTGATATTCTTGACTTGGGGAGGAGGCGAAGCATTACCTACTATGAAAATAAATGTCTTGCGTGGCAGAGTTAGAGGCTGTAATCGACCCATGAAAATCCTGCTGAATCCAGCTGCAATGGATTACTGCAAACGTATGTTAACTATAAACTGAGTGGAATTGCTGAATTAAGCAAAGATAAAATCATCATTAACATTCTTGTTCTACATGCTGCCTTTTTTTTAAAGCACAATTGAACTTTTAATTTAAATCAGCTAAATACATTTCAGGTGTATCAAAACAAATGATGTTCAGTCTTACAGCTTATTTTATTTATAATGCAGCTCGTAGCTCTGTCATCAGCAATGCTCATGTACTCTGCTGATTGGAGGGCTCTTGGTCTGACCTGTTAGGGAGCTTGGCGGACTGGTGCAGAGAGATAACTGCTTACACACAGAGAACAAGGATCCTATTATGCAGCATGCTGGCAGTAGACAGGCTCTTCTACTCAGGATTAGGGATGAACATTCCCTTGGGTTCAGTTCAAACAGCGTTTGTCGAATTTCAAGAAGTTTGGATGACGAACCCCTATTGAAATTAATGGGAGCTGAATCTGTCAAATCAAAACTACCCATTTCCTGGGCTAATGCCGCGTACACGCGACCGTTTTTCATGACGTGATGAAAATGTCATTAAAAACGATTGTGTGGGCTCCAGAGCAATTTTCTAGACGTGGAAAATGGGCATTCAAAATTTAGCTCTAAATTTTCGTGTGTAGGCATTAACGCCGGGAAAAAACGTGCATGCTCAGAAGCAAGTTATGAGACGGGAGCACTCATTCTGGTAAAACTAGCGTTTGTAATGGAGATAGCACATTCGTCACGCTGTAACGGACTGAAAAGCGCGAATTGTCTCTCACCAAACTTTTACTAACGCAAAAGCAGCCCAAGGGGTGGCCCCATCTGAATGGAACTTCCCCTTTATAGTGCCGTTGTACGTGTTATACGTCGCCGCGCTTTGCTCCAGCATTTTTTTCACGATCGTGTGAAGGCAAGGCAGGCTTGACAAGAATCACGTTGAGAAAAACTTTTCAAGAACAAGAAAAACGGCCGTGTGTATGCGGCATAAGGTTCATCAAAAAATAGCAAAAGTGGTGGGCACTGCCTGGTAAGATTTTTTATCATTAAGAAATTTTTATTGAAATTTCCATGCCTTGGAAGATTTTAGAGTCGAATATGTTTTTATTAGCATATTGAGAAAAAAAAATACCATGACATGAGCGAAGCACGAGGACAAATATAGAGAATTAACAACAAGGATTACATGGTGAGCAAGTAACAGTGCCAGTCCCCAAGAAGGGTGTAGGGAATCATCACATAAGGTATACATTGAAGTTAGAACGATTAACACCACTAAATATCAGAACCTGGAAAAAACATATCTGGGCATACAATAGAAATAAGGGAGAGACAGGTGTATAGGAAAGTAAAGAGGAAGAAAAAAGGGGGGTAGAGGAAGAAGAGGGGAGAGGGCGGAAGAGGGTATGCAGGTCAACTGCAGGGGGGAGCGGAGGGTGGGGGATGCTGGGCAGACCGAGACGTATTAGTCCCACATAGCAGATTCATGGGACACAGCCAGGCTGACCATAAGATTCTAGCCTCACTTTCATGGAATCAGAAGTAGAGTAGTCCATCCAAAAAAGCCAGAGGAACTTAAATGTATCAAAGGTATCATTGTCTAAGGCGATCCTCTCCTCCATGCGCATGATATCATTGACCAAAGAGACCCATACAGTCAGAGGTGGAGTGGTGGGGGTTTTCCAAACAAGGATATGAGTTGTCTAGCTTCTGATAAAAAGAAGCGGAGTAGGGAGCTCTTTTGAGACGCTACCGACCCGGGGAGCATGGACAACAGGGCTATTTCCGGGGCAGGTGATAAAGTTCGATCATAGAGACTATTATATATGGTAAAAACCTGCGACCAAAAGGGTTGGACCGCAGCGCAGTCCCACCAAACATGCAAGTAGCTTCCCTCCGCCGAGCCACATCTCCAGCATAAGGAAGACACAGAGTTTAAAAAATGTTTCCGCCTTGGAAGATTTTAACCAGTGCAAACAAATTCCATTTGGCTGGCAGCAGTGTTTTTTTTTTTTAAAGGGCTGACATTTACAGAATAAACCTTTCCATTTGGCTTCTATTAAAAAAAAATGACACACAGACCCTGCATATGATTTTTTTTTCTTGTTCAATTATGTGTAATAATAAGATTTTCAGTACAGACACAATAAGGGAGAATCCCTAAGATGATCCTTACATAAAAGAGTGTACAAAGAATTGTTAGATGCTTCATATTAAAAGTACATTATTCAATATTTACTGTGGTAGACATCTTGTGGTGTAATACTGATCTTAAAAATTGCCAAGAGTTACCCCCAAAAAGCATTCCAGACCCTTTGATTCTGGTATGGATTTTAAGGGGTGTAAGATCTCCCTAAAGGTTTATACCCAACTCTTATGCCCTGTTCACATCTGAGCGACGCTGAAGTGTAGAGTTTATGTGCACGTTATTGTTGTGCATTTTTCGAGTGGCACCATTCATTTTGAATGGACCTCCCTCTGCTCCAAATACGTGGCAAAGCTTGTGTACCAGATTTTGGCACTGAATTAGGAGTGCATTGCATGATTTGCCCATTTTTTGCACATTTTGTTGCACGACAAAATTGGGAAAATCGTACCACATTTGGGGTGCAATGGCACTGCAAGCATGTTGCACGTTTTGTTATGTTTCTGGATATGTAGGCAGAATCGCACACAATTCCAATATGCTCAGGTGTGAACAGGGTCATAATCCAAGCATGCACCTCTCTTTCCTGAACCATACCAGGCCACATGCCCTAAAAATGAGACGGTCCCCTTCCAGGGGGGAAATACTGCCGAACAAGGGTGAAAATTATTTTAAGAACAAGGTAAACACATCTTCATCAAATTAACCACTTACTGACCGCGCTATGGCTACAGCGCAGCGCAGCACAGCCGGTCAGTTCTGGGAGAGTGTCATATGTCAGTCATTCGTAATTGTGCCTGCCGCGCCCACTGTGGGATGTGGGTGGCATGCTCTGTGATTGCTGTGTCAACCAGACACAGCTGATCAAAAAAATCGGGATATAGAGCCAATCAGCGGTTCTTTACCCTGTGATCAACTGTGTTCAATCACAACTGATCATGATGTAAACACAAGCCAGTTATCGACATTCCTTTCCTCACGATGACAGGATAAGGAGAGGAGAGTCTATAACCAGATTGTGTGAAAGAGACATTGACACTGATAATCAGACAACTGATTATCAATGTCCTGATTACCAGTACAGTCCCATCAGTGTCCACCAGTGCTACTAATCAGTGCCCACCAGTGCTACTAATCAGTGCCTACCAGTGCTGCCAATCAGTGCCTCCTCATCAGTTTCACCTATCAGTGCTGCCTATCATTGCCCATCAATGCGGCTTTTCAGCACCACCTATCGGTGCTGCCTATTAGTGCCGCCTATCAGTGCTCTATAGCGCCTATCAGTGCTCTATAGCGCCACCTATCAGTGTCCATCAGTGAGGCCTCATCAGTGCCCACTAGTACAGCCTCATCAGTGCACACCAGTGAAGGAGAAATAATACCTGTTTGCAAAATTTAATAATAAACTGTAAAAAAAAAAAATGTTCAGTCTTTTTTGCATTTATTTAGCAAAAAAAAAAACAATGGTGATAAAAAACCACCAAAACAAAACTCTATTTATGTGAAAAAAATGTATAAAAATCTCATATGGGTACAGTGTTGCATGACTGCAATTGTCTTTCAAAGTGTGAAAGCGCTGAAAGATGAAAATGGACTGGACAGGAAGGGGGTTAAAGTGTTCTGTAGGCAAGTGGATAAAGAGAAACAGTGATTAACTCTACCAAGGTTCAAGGTTCACACCTGCTTTGGGGTGCAGGAACTGGCCACAAGAGCCTTGGCAGTGTCTCCGTAACTAGATAGTTCACAGACCTCTCACATCTGTGTCCTCTTCACCTCACATTCACCTGCTGAGACCTTCCTGTCTTCCACAGGCCTCTGCGCTGCAGTGATTCCTGTGTCTCCCAATGGAAGAAAAGTGGATACCCTGCGCTGCCAGGTGAGTATAAATGGTAGCAGCTAACACAACTTTTTCAAAAAAGCAAAAGAACAAAGGAATACATAAGTGTAGTGCTGAAATGACTGGGTGAAAATCAATTACCATACAATATAGATTGCAACATATAACAGTGATATATTAATGTGCATAAGAGTCCTTCTAATTAAAGAAACAACTATTGTGCCTGTCTGGCACGTAGTGCAAGTGGACAGTTGCACCAGAAAAACCTGATAGTCCAAAATTTGGATGTAAAAAGTTAATCTGGTGGTTGAATCAAGTGAATAAGTGACTGAACGTGAAAATATGTGACTTCTTCAACGTGACCGTCCCACCACCTACAAGGATTACAGGCTTACCGGAACGTGTTGACCAACGATGACATATGCCACAAGAGGTCAAACAGGGCTTTGAATGACGGATGTCATGAACAGTCCTCGGCAGGAATCATGCGCCCGATCAGTCAAGATGTCTCCTCCCGACGCCTTTCGTGGTCAAAGCACCCCAGGCGATATGCTTTGACCACGAAAGGCGTCGGGAGGACTCCACTGTCGCCTAATTTTACTTGCAAGGACCTTTTCAATCCAGCCAAATTACAGTTTCCAGCCTATTCCATCCCACTGCAAGACATCTTGACTGATCTTGACTGATCGGGCGCATGATTCCTGCCGAGGACTGTTCATGACATCCATCATTCAAAGCCCTGTTTGACCTCCTGTGTCTCCCAATGGACTTCAGTTGAATAGGTTAACACTACCTTGCCTCCATCCACCAGGGGGGGGCTGACAAGCAAAAGGAGCTCAAGTGACTTCATGATTTTCAGTATTGAATCAAGGGGCATGAAGTTTGGGAAAGAAACTTTACTATGGAAGTTAATAGACCTGGATGAGTGCGTTTGGAGTGGAGGAACTTAACTGGCCTAACCTCAACCTGATGGAGCTTTGGGATGAATTAGAGCAGAGATTGTGAGCCAGGCCTTCTTGTCCACTAGAGCCTGACCTCACAAATGCGCTTCTGGAAGAATAGTAAAACATTCCCATAGACACATTCCTAAACATTGTGGACAGTCTTCCTAGAAGTTGAAGCTGTTATAGCTCAAAGGGTGGACCAATTCAATATTAAACCCTACTGACTAAGACTGGGATGCTATTAAATCTCATGTGCGTGTGAAGGCAGGTGTCCCAATACTTTTGACACTATATATATATAGTATATATTTATACACCGTATTTATCCGCGTATAACACGCACCGGCATATAACGCGCACCCTAATTTTAAGAGGGAAGTTTCAGGAAAAAAGGAAAAAAACTTCCCACAGCCCCTTTTATATTCCAAAGCCCCCCTGCACATTTCACAGACCAAAGCCCCCCCCCCGCACATTACACATAGATCCCAGCACATGACCCATAGATCCCAGCACATGACCCATAGATCCCAGCACATGACCCATAGATCCCAGCTCATGACCCATAGATCCCAGCACATGACACATAGATCCCAGCACATGACACATAGATCCCAGCACATGACACATAGATCCCAGCACATGACACATAGATCACAGCACAGGACACATAGATCACAGCACAGGACACATAGATCACAGCACAGGACACATAGATCCCAGCACATGACCCATAGATCCCAGCACAGGACACATAGATCACAGCATAGGACACATAGATCCCAGCACATTACCCATAGATCCCAGCACATTACCCATAGATCCCAGCACATGACACATAGATCACAGCATAGGACACATAGATCTCAGTTTTCAAACTGCCTGCGAGTGCTGTATGGGTGGGGGGGATACTCTGCCCTCCCACCTGCTTCTCCTGTCCCAGCATGAGTCGCTCCACTCACCCAGCTTCGGCGTCAGCGTCTGTACTCCCGCACGTCTCCCGGATCACGTCTCCGGGTGTTGATACCCATTCAAGACAGCGCTGGATTGGGTCCCCACGGATGCCCGCAAAGCAGGTCAAACCACAGTCTCCCGCTCAAACCACACAGTCTCCTCCTCCTCCAATCTGAAGCTACACTCGGAGGGGGAGGAGAAGCAAGAAGAGGAGAGAAGGGACTTTTTTTTATATTTTTAGTACACCGGGCTGTCCCAGGAGAGGTGGGACGGCCGGAACGACACCCCCGCCCAATCCCCGCCCCTCCTATTGGTAAACGAAAATGACATTGGCGTATAACGCACACCCCCGATTTCCCCCTGATTTTAAGGGGGGAAAAGTGCGCGTTATACGCCGATAAATACTGTGTGTGTGTGTGTAAATATATATATATATATATATATATATATATATATATATATATACACACACATTTATAATTTCTCTGTAGACTTCAGTGATGGAATATTCCAATTCATTGCCAAAACAATGATGTAAGGAAGTTTATTTTGGAGTGAGTGACACCATTATTGTTCCTGTATCAGCTGGGGCAGGGTGGAGACCCACACTTATGCTGGGAACCTTTTAAGTCTCTGAAACATATGCAGGTCCAGTAGGTGATTTATCCCTTTTTCATCCAGAATAGAAACATCAATTTTGGGTTGGATAACATGTATAATGTATAGTATTTGCACCTAGCATAAGAACACAGATGCTTTAAGCATTTTATCATCCCTCGCTCCATACTAGCAGACTGTGATGGCTGGCAGAAAACACTTATCTTATTTTAGATCAGATTGGTTTGTGTGTGGTCTGCGAACTGAGCACAGCTGAATTAAAGCATGCACATTTCATTTTAATCATGACCTGTCACGTCACATTCCTAGTGTTCCCAGAGTGCATAGCAACCCGATCTCTGTGAGGTCATGCTGCCTGACTTTCACTGGAGCAATATGATCTGTGTACAGGCACTTTTGTATCCCTGCAACTCTGTTTGTGTGCGTCTGTGCTGCTTATTTACTTATACTTCTAAACTATATATAGTTGCATAGCTACCAATTATACATTATTTTTACAGACAGCCCAAGGTTTAAAGTATTGGTCTTTGAAAAAATTATGTACATGGAAATATAGCTAGATTGTAAAACAGCACAGCACAATAAAATTCAATTTTGAACGCTACATTACATACTTATTATTTTGTTATTTTGAGGGGACAGCAAATGTACACTGTTATACAAGCTGTACACTCACTACTTTACATTGTACCAAAGTGTAATTTATTCAGTATAAAATATTTACAAAAATGTGAGGAGTGTACTCACTTTTGTGAGATATTGTGTTTGTGTATGTGTGTATAACCATGAGCGGTGATTCCCAAACTTTTTCTAACAGCCTGTACATGCCTGTTATAAATAACACCTGAACTCAGTAAAAAAAACAATGAACAATTTGGGAGAGGGAGACCCTTTACCAAATATAAGGATTTTTAAGTGAGTAGAATCAATTGTTGTAAAAAAGGTAAGTACACCAAACACAAACGGTTTACAAATTTATCAAAAGATTTTAATATATATAGTTCATGTTTATAATGAATTATAAACATGA
Organism: Rana kukunoris; assembly: GCA_029574335.1. Lineage (NCBI taxonomy): Eukaryota > Metazoa > Chordata > Amphibia > Anura > Ranidae > Rana > Rana kukunoris. Next base: position 192,341,183 of record CM056055.1, read on the forward strand.
ATTGGACCACAATAGTTACAAAAAGCGGAATCGATTATAATATGCAGATAGCCAACAAGTTTCGCACGATAGTGCTTCGTCAGGGCCTTGCAACTTTTTCTTTTTGGATAAAGTGGTCTGTGTGTGACATAAAAATACGCCATTAATACACAACAAGTTAATATAACAAATTACATTATACATTTTTACAGAAGTAAATATTGTATCTGTGTGCTTACCAATTCTGCTGGAGGCTAAGCCTATCAGGACGCAGCCCAAGGGGTCCCAACGGCGCAAGGAACAGGGAAACCAAGACAGTGACCAGTGGAAGCCAGATCCACTTAGTCGTAAGATGTGCAGTTAGTAGATAATAAAGTACCATGTATATGTTTGCGTATAAGGTCCGTTGGCGGACATACCCAAACAAGAGTACTTAGTATCCATAATCGTATATTGATATGTAAATAATTGTCCGGAGGAGCAAATCTAATTCATACCCATAACATAATAGGTCAGCCGATAGTAGGTAAATAAGTAAATGCCTCATAAAGAGATAGGTTTCCTTGAAAAATGAATAAATTAGGGAGGACCTAGATGTTTAATATAAAAATACAAAAAGGAGCAGGGTCCCCATCAAATGGGGGCAATAATAAATGTATAGATATACATATAAATGTCAGATGAGGCTTAATATACTTAGGTAGATTCCTATTTATGATGGTAATATTTGTAAGCATATAGTCTCAGATGGAGAAAGTCTAAATGACATAGATACGCTGTCTGACTTGTGCACAAGAAAGTATTAGAAAAGGTAACTAGCATCGATTGCTTAGTATATTCCATATTGACAAAAAGGCCAGGAATGTAAAAGCGATTTACCTTTGACTTGAACTGCGGCAGAGTAAATTTACAGCAGGGAGGGAGAAGGGCTTCCCCAAGATAGTACAGGTATCAAGCTTCAGCATGGCCAGCTGGTGATTCTCTTTCCTTGTACTCCGACAGCGTCTGACATAGGCTCTGTCAGCGCCATCTTAAGTACCTCGTTTTCACCGGAAGTGAAAGGTCACTAGTGTGACCTCTGACTTCACATCCGGTCCGTGCGTCCCTGAATGCACGCGCATCTGCCACGCCCACACGCTACATGCGTGGATCACCTAGGTGAGCCGCACGTATAGCATGTGGTTGCGCGCGCATCCTGTCATGGATTGAAAGACAGGAAGGAGAGGATAGAACCCAAAGGGATTCTCACTCTCTATAGGGACCCACAAAAAACTGCACAAACTATGCGTCGTAGGAACCCCTTAGTAGCATACCGTAGGGCACATCCCAGGACGCGCTAGGCATAGCCAACCAAGCAGAATAGATAGATATACATGTAACTATATTACATTTTTGTATCGTATTACAAAAATAAAAAAGATTAATTGATTTTAAGAATATGTATTGGCGCCTTGGTAATAATTGGCACCAATACTTAAAACACCAAATTTAACATGGGCCACTAAGTCCATTATAAAAAACTGTATATACAGGGGGATAACAAACAAAACAAGCACAAAAAAAAAGAGAAAAAGGGGGGAGGGGAGAGAGAGAAGATTCGTTTACAAGTCAATCACGACCATAAACACATCACAATCGCAGATATATACGGATATTACATAGTATGCATATATTAATTTTAGAGAAAGGGTTTGAAGGACAGAGAGGTATTTTCTCTTCCCAAAAAAGTCTCAGGTAAAACACCACGAGGACCTGCGGGAAGAGGACGCTCACTGAAATGCGGTAATGGTGGTGGACATAATACACAGGGTGGAACTACAAAAAAACATATCGTATCTCCCCAATTACATGGCCATCATTCCAATGTTACTCAAGAACAAGGGCTAGAAACACATGGTGACCTGGTGATGGGTAGCACTTCTATCTCAATGTTCACTACAGAAGGTGAACATACTAATTTAAGGGAATTAGGAGCCACCCCAAAAGTGAATAGTAGACATACAAACTCTGGTTCTGTCCCTTTAGGACCATCACAAATCCCACCGACACCCATACCCCAAATGCGGATGGGAAAGATGGACCCGTTTGTAGTAAAACAAACGACGCCCAACCTGGATTAGATGTGGTCAATCTGTCTTCCTATGCTCTTTCCCCTGTCGAAATCAAGGTTTTGCGATTGGGCTTGAACTTCTGCCCAGTGCAAAAGATCAATAAATTTACACTTACTAAGGACCTGCATATTTTTGCAAGGAACCTAACCTAAAAATATATTTTTGATACCGACAGGGGACGAGTACTAGGAGAAGAAGAAGACTTGTATAAGGGCTTCAAAGTGCAAGACTTTAGGGTCCTTAAAATTCTAATCCAGTTACTTGATGAAAACGAAAGATCAGGAGAATCTGTTGATTCCACTGAGGAGGATGAGGAATCAGGAACTGAACAGGCACCTGAGCCCTGCAAGTTCAAATCTAAATCACAAAAATTCCCAAACCTTCAGACCTGACCTGCGGTCTGGGCTTTTTTGAAGCAGACCAAAAAGCAAATTGAGAATTTTGTATTCCCTAAAGTCACAGACAGCAATCTGACCTATAGACAACAGCAGGCACTTGCCCAATTAACCTTGAATAGTGAACTGATTGTCAAACCCTCAGACAAAGGGGGAAATGTTGTGGTAATGGACAGAGCTCAATATATTAGAATGTGTAACAAAGTACTGAGTAACAAAGATTGGTACAAGGTAGTACCCCAGGAAGATGTGGTAGAGGCTAGGTCCTGGTATCTTTCAATTATTACAGATGCTTACCAACAAAATTGATAAAGATCTACGGGAATATCTTGAGATTAAATGGCCTATAATTCCAACTTTCTACACGCTGCCAAAAGTGCATAAAAACATCAAAGACCATCCAGGTCGGCTTATTATCTCTGGCATTGGCAGCCACACAGAAACGGACAGTAAATATGTGGACACACAGCTTCGACCACGCGTGATGGGTCTACCCTTATATCTTGGTGGTTAGCCATGATGGTTAGCCATGAATAAGCACTGATCCAGTGCGAAACACGTCGGCTGCTCCTTGTTTTCCACTGCTGTGACCCTATTTTTGTACATGCTGTCTATTGACTAAAAGACCACCCATCAGGTTTTGGAGTGCGGCTATCCATTTTTCTTTTTCCTCATTTTGCCCAGTGCACCGCCAGCACCCTCGGTATCCTGCACCATCTGTAAACCATATAGTGATCCCACCTGGAGCGGTGACTCCTTTCTCTCTATAACCTCAAGTTACTTAAAGTAATCGAGGATATGACAGTGCCAACATGCGCTATTTTGGCAGCAATCGATATTGAGGCACTCTACTCAAGCATTCCCCATCACAAAGGGGTTGAGGTAGTATCCCGTTTCCTGAGAGAGCACAATCATAATAATTGGAAACTCTGCAAATTTGTTACTACATTACTTGAGCATGTCCTGACCACAAACATGTTTCTGTTTAATGGCTCCACTTACTTCCAGGTACAGGGGGTTGCGAAGGGGACATCTTGTGCCCCATCGTATGCCAACCTGTACCTGGGGGGGTAGGAGAGAGACATTTTTTCCAATGACGCAGCCTTGATATACCTCCGCCACATTCTTCTGTGGCGGAGGTATATCGATGATGTGCTAGTCATCTGGACAGGGTCAGCTGCCCTATTGTCTGAATTTATGCAATACCTATCTATTAATGACTTTAATTTGAAGTTCACTATCCAATCAGACACTAGAAGCATTCCATTTCTTGACCTCCGTCTTTTTCTAAATGACGACGGCACTCTGTTTAGTAATCTATACAGAAAGGAGACCACAGGGAACACCATCCTTCACTTCTCAAGTTCACACCCACGCTCCCTTTGTGCGGAGCATCCCATACAGCCAGTACCTTAGCCTGCGTCGCAACTGCACAAGGGAAGAGGATTTTGAAAAAGAGGCACATGTTCTATATGTGTGTCTATTACAGAGAGGATACAGTAAAAAAAGTCCTGAAAAGGGCGTATGCCAAGACCAAATTAAACACTCGGGAAACTTTACTGTTTAAATCTAAAAATAAGGAACCTAACTCCACCACCAAATTCATCACAACTTAATTTCGCCAATTAATCAACAATAACTGGCACTTTCTGTCAGAAGATCCCATCATCTCTAAATATGTCTCAGGTAGACCAGAAATTGTATATAGGAGATCTAGATCAATAAAAGTTGGCCTCATACATAGCCATCTATCCACTGACATATCAGAGATAGAGGCATCTGGTGGGGTAGGGACCTACAAATGTGGTCACTGTGACCAATGCCCATGGATTCAGGAGGGTAATGGGTGCCCTTTACCAAGAGGTGGTTTCCTCAAATCTAAAGTGTTTGCAGACTGTACCACAATCGGAATTGTATACTTGGCCACATGCCGATGTGGTGCCTTCTACATCGGAAAAACAAAACGTCCATTTGCCAAAAGAATTCAAGATCATCTTTACTATCTGGACGCTGGCCTTCTATAAACCCGGATATGCAAACACGTTGGGTTGAATCATAGTTATGACCCATCATTTATATCATTTTTTGCATTAGAGGTCATCCCCTTTCCGGAGAGAGGGGGTGATTTTGATAAGAACCTCCGGGTCTCAATACCTCTCTGTCCTTCAAACCCTTTCTCTAAAATGAATATATGCATACTATGTAATATCCGTATATATCTGCGATTGTGATGTGGTTATGGTCGTGGTTGATTTGTAAAATAATCTTCTTCTCTCTCTCCCCTCCCCCCCCCCTTTTTCTCTTTTTTTTTGTGCTTGTTTTGTTTGTTATCCCCCTGTATATACAGTTTTTTTTATAATAGACTTAAGGGGCCCATGTTAAATTTGGTGTTTTAAGTGTTGGTGCCACTTATTACCAAGGCGCCAAAACATATTGTTAAATTTAATTAAACTTTTTTATTTTTGTAATATGATACAAAAATGTAATATAGTTACATGTATATCTATCTATTCTGCTTGGTTGGCTATGCCTAGCGCGTCCTGGGATGTACCCTATGGTATGCTACTCAGGGGTGCCTACGACACATAGTTTGTGCAGTTTTTTGGGGGTCCCTATAGAGAGTGAGAATCCCTTTGGGTTCTATCCTCTCCTTCCTGTCTTTCCATTCATGACAGGATGCGCGTGCAACCACAGGCTATATGTGTGGCTCACCTAGGTGATCCACGCATGTAGCGTGCGTCATTCGCACCACATGTGCGCTCCATCAGTGCATCGCGTGTGTGGGCGCGGCAGATGCGCGCGCATTCAGGGACGCATGGACCGGACATGAAGTCAGAGGTCACTAAAAAATCGCTTTTACATTCCTGGCCTCTTTGTTAATATGGAATTTACTAAGCAATCGATGCTAGTTACCTTTTCTAATACTTTCTTGTGCACAAGTCAGACAGCGTATCTATGTCATTTAGACTTTCTCCATCTGAGAATATATGCTTACAAATATTACCATCATAAATAGGAATCTACCTAAGTATATTAAGCCTCATCTGACATTGTGACATTTATATGTATATATATATACATTTAATATTGCCCCCATTTGATGGGGACCCTGCTCCTTTTTGTATTTTTATATTAAACATCTAGGTCCTCCCTAATTTATTCATTTTTCAAGGAAACCTATCTCTTTATGAGGCATTTACTTATTTACCTATTATCGGCTGACCTATTATGTTAGGGGTGTGAATTAGATTTTCTCCTCTGGTCAATTATTTACATATCAATATATGATTATGGATACTAAGTACTCTTGTTTGGGAATGTCCGCCAACGGACCATATACACAAACATATACATGGTACTTTTTTATCTTTACGATTATTTTTAAATTTTTTTGATAATTTTCAGACTTTTTGTTTGCTGTTGGAATCTCCACTCACTTTACTAACTGCACATCTTACGACTAAGTGGATCTGGCTTCCACTGGTCACTGTCTTAGTTTCCCTGTTCCTTGCGCCGTTGGGACCCCTTGGGCCGCGTCCTGATAGGCTTAGCCTCCAGCAGAATTGGTAAGCACACAGATACCATATTTACTTCTGTAAAAATGTATAATGTAATTTTGTTATATTAACTTGTTGTGTATTAATGGCGTATTTTATGTCACACACAGACCACTTTATCCAAAATGAAAAAGTTGCAAGTACCTGACGAAGCACTATCGTGCAAAACTTGTTGGCTATCTGCATATTATAATCGATTCCGCTTTTTGTAACTATTGTGGTCCAATTCATGTTTTTAATTGTTTTTATGAACTATATATATTAAAATCTTTTGATAAATTTGTATACCGTTTGTGTTTGGTGTACTTACCTTTTTTACAACAATTGATTCTACTCACTTAAAAATCCTTATATTTGGTAAAGGGTCTCCCTCTCCCGAATTGTTCATTGTTTTTTTTTTACTGTTTCTATTCATAGGATTGTGAGTAAACTATCAATTGAATCTGGAAAACAGTCCCACCATCTTCTCTTTTTTCTTTTAGAATACCTAAACTCAATCTACCATTATTATTTTTATACTTTATATATAGCACTCTCTACCATAGTGAGGATTTTTGTGTGGTAGCTGCCAGGCAGGTAAATTTAGGCAGGCCTATGCTTCAGGCTAGGCCTGCTTGTTTTGATCTGGGGGCAGGGAGTGGTTAGTGTAGCAGTGGGTGTTACCACCTGTGCTTTAGTTCTGGGTGGCCTCCCATGCTTCCAGGGAGAATGTTCTGGAAGTTGGGCAGGGCACAGGACTGAAGTGCCAGGGAGCTCATGCGAGGAGCACCGACCAATCCCCATCTGGGATTGGCAGGGGGCAGGCCTCCCAAATAAGCTCAGGTTCAGCCCACTTGAGGAGGGTTGTCAGCCAGGAGACATGGAGAATGGAGTGCTAGATAGCAGCAGGATCCCCATATTGGGTTGTGCGCGGCCCAGCAGAGGAGCTCAGGGGAGCTGGGAAGGAGCCTCATCCTTACACGGTAATGGAGGAGGTGTCCTGGAACAGAGGAGCTGGAGAAGCTATTGGAATGCATGTCCAGTTAAAGTTCTCCATCATGGACTCGGGACAGGAGAAGGATGGTGAGTGTGACACTGGGGACCTGGGTGCGAGGCCAGAGGAGAGACTGTGGGATTTATGTCAAATAGATGCGTGCGTGCACCAGAATTTGCAAGTTGGGCTAGCTGGGATCAGTAGTCCACCAACTAATACAAGCTGCTAAATTACTAGGCCACCGGGGAGAGGTTCAGACCTAGTAACTACTACACAGCAAAATTACAGCTAGCAATCTGGGATTATTCAGAGTGATCTCTTTTGTCAAGTGAAGATGATGGGACAGGAAGACTAATGGTTTACAGTGGAAGTTTTGTGCAGGAGTTATGCAGGGGAAGTGACTGTAAATATTAGAGTTCATCAGTTCTTCAAGGCTCTATCTATTCTCCCAAGTTCATTAAATATGATGGCAAAGCAATATGTTCTATGGGCATCCCATATTTCCTTCCCCCAACCAAGTTATATCCCCCAATAAATGAAAACAAAACAATGCAAATGGCTGTTCATTGTTTCTGAAGTGATAGAGGTCTGGCGGCAGGGTGATATGGTGGATGTTAGTAACTAGTAGCAACCATGCGCTACACACATACATCTATATATATATATATATATATATATATATATATATATATATATATATATACACACACAGGATAAAGATGTAGCGCTAAAAAAAATGGGTAGTAACAAAAGTCCATATATGAAATTCAATGATGTAAAGATGCCAAAGAGTTCATAACAAGATCCGCTTTTGAAAATCAGTGAGATGAAGAGGGCATGAAGCCGTCACCAACACCCAATAAAACTGAATGCATGGGGTATAAGCATTGAGTAAATCAAGGCAATATCCACGGCTCCTCCTAGTCATACGTCAGACCGATACAACGGAAAGAAACTTGCTTGAAATGGCTCATTAGATATGCCTTCCTATGATCCCAGCAAACTTGGCTACACATATACTCCAAGAATGGAGCTCAGTGGTCACATGTATAGAGGATGAAAAGAAGAATGCTCATCTATAGACTAAAACATTTATTGAATGTAAGCTAAGCATAAACACTCACATTATATAAAATGATAAGGATAATGATCCAGCGCTTCCTACCAATAAGATGGTCGCTGTAAACTCTGTCTGCTCCAATGCGTCATACAACCCTCAATCCACCCGACGTTTCATCACCAGCGAGCATCTTCGGGGGCGTGGTGTCGACATATGAAATTGAATGCATTCCATGGACAGGAAGTGATCCTCTCCATAGGTCAGCACCAACCACAATATCAAATGTGGGATGTAATCAACTAGAAAGACTCTGGCATAATTACTGACAAAAAATCATATCCTGGGAATATCAATATATTATCATATATTATACATAAATTCAAAGGTATAGTGTATATAAATATATATACACACAGATAAATCTAAAGCATTTGTTTAAAAACATATATAAGAGAAAAAAACTAAAATAAAAGTGACCTGAATGATTATAACTTACATTTAATGTAGTAGCACTTCTGATCATAGAGGACATATTTTTTTTTAAAGTGGCCCAGATCTGCAAAAACCATCAGCTTGTTTGTTAACTTGAACCTGATGTTTAGCTGTAATAAAAGGCAGATGCATTCCCTCTATTTTAAGAAATATACATGGCACAAAAAAAATGCACGTATACATAAAAGAGAAATTAATGTGAAATTCATTGTGACAGAGCACAGCAAATAAAAACAGAACAAATTGGACATTCCAAAATGAAAGTTGTTTCTAATTTTCAATTAATCGCACCGCATGCAAGACTTGTCCATGTGGTTAAATCCTGACTTAGTCTTTTATTGGCACATTTAGAAAGGATTTGCAGGCGGAATTTGTGGATTTATCTGAGCTCTGTGCAACTTTATTTGTCATGCCCTCCCTGAAGACTGGGTGCAGTGCCCTTATAGTTCCTGCTGCAGATAGACTGCACAATGGCTGTTATCCTGAATGCGATAGAGACCAACCCATTCACACCGAAATAGGGAACTGTTAATGGAGTGACGACTATCAGTACACAGAGAATGAATGAAAACAGCGGTGAACATAAAATGTAGAATACAAGAATCAGACTGCCCGATATAAAAGTTGTTGTATTTTTAATACATTTGTTTCAGAGTCCAGGATTTTAAAGAGGTTTCATACTTAAAGAGGAATTCTATCTTTCTGATCATGTTTCATGTTATCCCCAATATTTAAAGTGATTGTAAAGGTTGCTTGTTTTTTTGTTTGTTTTTTCAAATAACAAACATGTTATACTTGCCTGCTCTGTGCACGGGTTTTGCAACAAGGCTTCTATTTCTGCATGTCTCCCCTGTACTCCACTAAATGTTTTGCAAAGCAGATCGCATTGCAAAACATTATTTCCCGGAGATGTTGCTTTCTGGGTCACTTCAAGCAGGGGAGGAGAGTGGATATATATCCGCTCTTCTCCTTCTCCTCCATCTGCCACCACCACCCGCCATGACTGTCCCAGGCCCGCCGATGGGCAAGCGAAGTCCGGTAAGCATGGTGGTAGCGCGCACTGAGAATGCCGGTACTGGGCATGTGTGAGAGCGATCGGACAGCAGCGGCGCTGCCAGAACACTTTTACCTGACAGGCTGCCTGCCAGTTTCACACACAATCCAGGTGGCTGCAGCCACTGGATTGTGTGCAGTACAACCCCCCCCCCCCTCTATTTCAGGTACTTTTAAAGCACCCTTAATTTATGCAGCGCTTTACATACAGTATATATATATATATTGCACATTCACAAGGTCTCTAACTCATATTCATACATACACATGCTAGGGCCAATTAGACAAGAGACAATTAATCTACCAGCATGTCTTTGGAGTGTGGAAAGAAACTGGAGTACCTGGAAGAAACTCCTGCAGGCACAGGAAGAACATCCAAACTCCAAGCAGATAGTGTTGTGGTTGGTAATTAAAAATGCCCTGGACGGCATTTGATGTCAACCAGCTCTTAGTGCTAAGTCTCTACGATCTCTCCAAATAGTTTTTTTTTTTATGTTGAGATTCAACTTCCTGTTAGAGGATGGCTACTTTCGTTCTCCATGGACTCTCTTTTGCTTGCCCCAGGGGGCCCACGTTGCCCCCTTGTATGCCTGGATAGGAGGAAGACGAGAGTGGCGGGATGTAGGGAAACCGATCCCTCCATGTAGCCGCTGAATGCCTGCTTCTGCTCTTTTCCCTCCTGCAGAAATTCATCGGCTGCAGAAGGGAATTGGGGGGCTTTGCTTCCTCCACATGCCATTCCCGCCTACACCCAATCCCTGTCCTGCCCCCCTGGCAAACCCCCCCCCCTGCTCGCAGCTCTGCCGGGTTTTCTCCTCCCACTTTCCGCCAACTTCTGCAGGTGATACTGTCAGGATGGGGAGCAGGGAAGGGTAATTTACCAGCCCTCTCCTTGTCTTAATGAATAGTGATTGTTTTTTTTTTTATATTCATTCATAGCTTGGAAATAGAAAACTATGTTTACTATGCGTGTTATGACACCGGCGCAACTAAGTGTTTAATATAAACCTATAAATCCTATGATTCCAATCTGCTGCAGTTATTATAAACACCTTTGACAAGTGAAAAAAATTAGAATAAATTGTGTATATGTGACATATACTACCGCGCTGATTGCATAAACCCAATTTTCAAAATTCTATAAAAATATATAAACAAAACATCCATGAACACCAGTGCTAACTCAAAAAATATATTAATACATTATAAATATAGTCTTTTAACAGTCCTATTAGTGCGTGCTGTTGCACCTATATAACAGTGCCTTAGTCCTTTATTTTTTATTCCAAAGTGTAGAAAACGTGCTCTATGCTGTGGTAAAGATGTTCTCCGTGACTATGCACCCTTGTAGTGTCACCACCACCTCTATTCAAAGATTGCTCTCACGAGATCACAGAAAGGAAACAGCATGTAACATCCTTAAACAGCGGTTCCACACGATCCTCAATCATAAGTATCAGACCCAAATAGCTCTTTGCGTTCACCTCTTTTGGCTCCCCCAAAAAGAAAAAAGCCTCTTATGGTGTAATAAAGTTAAGACCAATTTATTTATACCAAGAAACTTTAAAAATATCACACTCACATGCTCCAATGCCCGGCCGGCATTAGCTTTTCCAGCGTTACTGTTTGTGCAGCGTACAGCGTGCGTTCCAAACCTCGTTCGGGATGCGGTTCAACGGGCGGAAGCTACAGTATTGACAATGGAGGAGGCTGGTGACAAGATTCCGTATGTGTAAAGGATAATGCCCATATGCCTCTACATGTTTCGCATGCATGCATGCGTCATGTAGTGGGCCAGGGGGCCCACGTTGCCCCCTTGTATGCCTGGATAGGAGGAAGACGAGAGTGGCGGGATATAGGGAAACCGATCCCTCCATGTAGCCGCTGAATGCCTGCTTCTGCTCTTTTCCCTCCTGCAGAAATTCATCGGCTGCAGAAGGGAATTGGAGGGCTTTGGTTCCTCCACATGCCATTCCCGCCGTCACCCAATCCCTGTCCTGCCCCCTGGCAAAATCCCCCCGCTCGCAGCTCTGCCGGGTTTTCTCCACCCACTTTCCGCCAACTTCTGCAGGTGATACTGTCAGGATGGGGAGCAGGGAAGGGTAATTTACCAGCCCTCTCCTTGTCTTAATGAATAGTGATTGTTTTTTTTTATATTTATTCATAGCTTGGAAATAGAAAACTATGTTTACTATGCCTCAATTTATGAATGAACTGTAAGCTCTGTACAGAGTTATTCCTGTTCATTCATTCTGTACAGTTAAGGCTTTAGAGAAAAGGACAGATGGATTTGTCCTCAGTCACTTTTTCTGTCTCAAAAGTGAGACATCAGGGGTTTGTTTAGACCTGATATTTCACCACAATAGGGTGTCCTAAAAGATATGTAAAAGAATAAAAATGTAAAAAAATAAAACAAAATGGTAAAAAAAATTATAAAAAAATAAAACAACAAAAAGATAAAACTACTGACACCAGTGGCAGAGCTGCCAAGGTAGCAATGGTTGCTCTTGCGACTGGGCTCTGGCATTCCTCCACCGTAGGGGGACCCAAAAAAAGCAGGAAGGTGGTCCACTGCAGGACTGTAACAAAGGATCCCACGATTGGAGTAAAGGGCCCCAGGATCAGTGGGCCCCTCATGGCACCAGGGCCCTGAAAGTTCTAAATACACATTTGGACATCCATATAATGAACAGTCTCAACACCTTTAGTAAATCCGCTTCAATGTCTGTGTTAATATTTAGGTAATTTGGTTCTACACAATGTCATTGATTCAAGTGATACTTTAACAAGCCAGATCTGTATCAATTAAAACTTTATTTAAATTAAACAACTTTCTTTTTTAAACAAACTAGGTTATTTCAGCTGTAATTATATTCTGCAATATTATTATTTCACACTCCGGTCTTTTTCATTTATAGACAGACCTGGAAAATACTTTGTTGAATCAGATCACTTTGTAAACCTACAAAGACCTGCTACAAACCTGTTGTAACTATATTATTCCTTAGTAGGAGATTTGAATTACATTATTATTTTCAAGTTACTAACAGTTTGTTTAATATGGAAAGATATAATACACAAAATAATGAAAGGATTCCCAAAGGTTTTTTTAAGTAGCAAGATAAAAATCAAAGGGCCAGATTCAGATACACTTAATTTTGCGCTGCCTAATCGAAATACTGTACGCTGCCGTATTTTACCAGGCTCTAAATGGAATTCTGGTAGATTTTTGCCCGTACGCTACGGCGGCATAGTGTATTTCTCGCTGCGTAATCGAAATACGAGATTAGGGGTCGTGAAGCATTTAAATTAGGCGCGTCCCCGCGGCGATCGAACTGCGCATTCTCCGTTCAGAAATTTCCCACCGTGCATTGCGCGAAATCACGTCGTTACGTCATTCGTTGTTTGAGTAGCGTCGTTTACGAACATTCCTATTCCCGGACGACTTACGTAAAAAATAATAAAAGACGTCGGAAAACGTAGAAATTCAACACGGGAACGACGGCCATACTTAACATGGTCTGTCTAATATTAGAGCAGCAAAAAGCTGGTATAGTGTTACGCAAAAAAAAGATGACTAAAGATGCCGTAAGAGATTGCGATTGAAGATCGTAATTTCTGGGATCGCCGGCAAAAGCTCATTAGCATACCCCGACGCGGAAAACAACGGGAAGTCCATCCAGTGGCCGCAATTTTATTGCAGCGTAGATCCGAAGGCGTACGAACACGTAATCCAGTCGAATTGAAGCCGCAGCCGTCTATTCATGGTTTGAGATTTCCAACTAGCTAAAAAACGCGCGTAATTTGAAATTACTCCAGTCTAACACCAGTTAGACAGGCGTAACGGCTCTCTGAATCTGGCTTAAAGGGTTTTAGGATAAAAATTATTGTATTTTAATATATTGGTCAAAAGAGGATTTAAGTGTACAAGGATTTAAAATATGAGCTCTGGTTTGTGACATAAAAACAACAAATTGTCCATTATTGATGATGATAATGATACATCATGGAGACAGATGTTTGCAAATACATTACTCTATTAAATGCACATGAATACCCCAATGCATTTTGAACTCCTACCTTTGTAGTCTTCTTCAGGGGTATTTATTATTCTAGAAAATATGTAAAAACATTGTTTTAGCTTATATAGATATCATTATTAACATTCAATAAGACAACTTAAAAAAAATGTATAGAGTTTGGGGGTTCTAAGTAATTTTTTTGCAAAAAACATGTAAACAACAAAGTGCCAGAAAATACCTGGTCGGCAAGTGGTTAAAAAAATAGGTAAAAAAGAAAAGTGCTATCCGTTCAGGGGACCATAGGAGGGATGGAGAGAAGGGATCATGTTTTAGAGGATAGAGGTCTGCTTTAAATGGCTGTTTATATTTAAATTATGTTAACCCATTTAAAGCTGAAGTTTAGGCAAACTAAATCTTCTTTATAGCTTGGGGGGGGAGGGGGGGCTTAGTCTGATTCTTCACAGGATTCTCTCCCCCATTCAGAGATTGTGCTAAATGCAATGTGCACTATAATACAACTTGTCCAAATGGAGGATCAGGAAGGAAGAAGCTTGTTCACATTAGATTCTCACAAGAGCTATTAACTCCCTCATTGCCAGAAGTTCGGTAGCAGGAAGACAAAAGATTTCTGCAGGATCCAGCTGCCTGCGCAACATACTGTAGGACATACTACATTACATGTAAGTTAGGTCACTAAAGCTATTGAGAATTTGTATTCTTTTAGCTAAACTAAAATAGCAAAAAATTGTCGCTACATTCCATAGCCCTCCAATTTATTTATCAAGTCACAAATGTGCACACAGTTGCTACACATTTGCACATGCTACACATGCGACTTAAAAAATAATAAAATCATATAATTTACATACAACTAAAAACTTGCTATGAAACATTAAATCCTACTTGAAAATATAGTGTACTATACAAATATTCCTCATACTCTCAATGAATAATTTTGTTAATAAGTAGTCTGAAAACTTGTAAACATATAGTACCAATTTTTTAGCTTCAATTGACAGTATCTCTTTTAAATTGTTGCTGGTATTAAAAACAATGTATTAACATCAAACATATAATTTACAAATTAATTAGCTGTGTATCTGATCTCCTTAGTGTGTTGACCTGTAGACAAACGTTGTCCCGTTCTCCTGATGATGACTTTCCACTGCTATGTCCGTATGTGCATATAATGTCCCCACTCAGTGGTCGACAGAGATGTTGCCTCTCATGTTAGTGGTCAGTGGAGAAATGCCACATTTGCATCAGCAGTTATTGAAGAAATGTGCCGCTCACTTTTATGGCCAGTGAAGATGTGCCCCCTTACATTATGGCCAGTGGTGGGGAAGAAGAATTTGATTTGTTGAATAATTTTTTAAGTAAGGAAATGAACCAGCCAACTCATCGGTTGACTAACCCTATATTAACCCATGAATATCCACTACTTTTTTCCTACAAAAATGTGAAACCCTGGTCAAGAGGGAATGTTGTTTCGCTCTGAACACATTGGCTTGCTATCTTTACCGCCTATAATAATTGCTTTTAGACTAGTAAAGCTTTGGTGTAGAGCTTTTTTTTTTCTTTCTACAATCCTGTATTCATCCAAGGTGCATATGAGAGCACTTTGTTTTAGACAGCTGCCTAACCTAGTCATTGGATTCCACAATATGGACTTGTTTTTACACTGGGGAAGAAAACCAACTCTGGGTCAAGTTTTTCCTATCAAAACCATTTTTAATTTACTGGGAGTCGGTAAAATTGCTCCTTACATTGGTAATCTGTGAGAATATTTGCCCCATTTTACTAATGGTTAGTGGTAAGGATGTCCCTTACATAGGTGGTCATTGGGAGGAATGGCCCATTTCACAGGGCTTAGTGGCAATAATGCTCTTTACATAGGTGGCCAGTGGGAGAAATGGCCCATTTCACTGGGCTTAGTGGTAAATAAACATGTTGCGCGAAATAAAATAAACATCAAGTGAGTCCAAAGAGTCACACACGTGACATATAAATAAGTGAATATTTGACTGTTCCTCCACCTTGTGAGACCACAACCAATAATCAAGATGTGCCCTTTACCAGAGAGTGTTGACTGCCTATTTATTACAGGAGGTTAACATAGGCTTGTGTATCTGGGATACTCCAACTCTGTTATGAGATCCACTTAGCAAAAGCTCCAGGCAGCCAACAGGGGGAGATATAGAGTTTTCTCAATCCAACCGTGACATCAGACCGTGCCCCAGAAGAAGTCCTTTTTAGTGAGGAAACCGGTCGGGCGAGAGCAGCATTTCCTGTCATCATGATTGGAGGATACACACTTGGAAGTCAATGGGCCAGATTCAGGTAGATGAGAGTATCTTTCCTCTGGAGTAACGCTTCTCATTTACGTTACTCTGAAGACCCTTTCAGCGCAAGTCCTGTAATTCACATAGCAGTTGCGCGTAAACTTGCGCCAGAGTAACGATAATGCGCTGGCGTAACCCGACGCAAGTGGAAGTGGGTGTGATCATATGTAAATGATGGGCGGAGCCCAGCGCAGAGGCTTACGTTCAGCGCATCATCCACGGAGCATGCGCAGTGAGTGCGGCTCCACTCGCCCCCCTTGTGCGCATGCTCACAACTTCCGTCGGCACCACTTCCTGGGAAACGTCAGCGCAATGCGTTCCGCTGGGCGCTTAAAAGCGCTGGCGGAAACGCCATTCCGGCGCAAAAGTAGTTCCGCTTCCCCCCACCCCAGGGAAGATACTTTTGTGCTGTGATGGCTGCTCCCGCTACCCCCAGAGAGAGGAGGAACCTGAATTTTAATGCCCAGGAGGTCTCAGTGATCATTTCGGCAATGGAGAGGGATAATGAATTTCTCCATGGCAAAAAAAGCCGGAAGACCAGCCGGGAAAGGAAGCAGGGCATCCTGGAGTCTATTGCTGCCAGGGTCAATGTCCTGGGCTACTCCACCCGGACTGCTGGGGACATACAAAAAAAAAAAAAATGACCTGCGGCGCAAGGTGAGGGACAAGGTGGCCTCCATCAGGAGGTATGAGAGGGGCACAGGTGGTGGTCCCCCATGTCCTGTCACCCTGACCGCAGAGGAGGAGGTGGTTGCTCGCTGCCTGGAGAGGGAGCAGGTGGAGGGGGTCGCAGGCTATGACTCCGTGGAGGAAGGCACAAGGACAGGTAAGTGTTATATAATCCCCTATTTGTTGTTTTGCATTTGGGGGGGGGGAGGGTACATGTGCCAAGTGTGTGGGACCACCAACATGTGTCTGCTTTGTGTCATCTACAGATGACGGAGCTGGGCCATCATCGTTCAGCGTACATTCCACCCCATCCCCCCCACGCCATCGTGTGCCTGAGCCACTGGGTGGTGAAGAGGTTGTGGAGGAGGAGAGTGGCCACACCACACCTGCCGAGGTGGTTGTGGAGGATCCTGCTGTGGCAGAGCAGGACTTTTCATTAGTGTTGTCTGTCTCCTCCCCTTCTCCTGGGCCATCTGTCGTCCCCTCCCCCATCCTTGGAAGCCCCTCAAGGGCGACTCCTTCCACCCGAGGACATCCATCTTCTGGCCCCAGGAAGGCGACCCAGAAGACCAGGGGGGTGTCTGATGGTATACAGGACCAGTTGGCGAGGGATCACGCCAGGCAGACGGAACAGATGGGGGCCATAGCGGTGCACTTGGAGAAAGTGTCTGACAGCCTGGGCTCCGTTGCCAACCTCAGCAACGCAGTGCAGGATGTCAGCTGTAATTGCGCTGCAGTGGTCACCACTTTGGGGGAGGTGCAGGGGGATATTCGGCACCTTACTGCAGCCGTCCAGGCCAACAGTGCTGCCATCCGGGACCAGGGGAGGCTGAGTCGGCGGGCCCAGCACTACCAGGTCACCCGTCAGCTCCGGATGCAGGCCCAGACCAACTCCTACCTTGGACGGATAGCCAGGGCCTTGGAGGGCACGCAGGCCACACCTGCCAGGAGTGGCCCACCTGGGGATCAGCCACCTCCAGATGCCCCCCCACCCCCACCCACTCCATCCAGGCAGCTGCGGAGCCAGAGAGGGGCCCCCAGAAGAAGCCCCCGGCATCCCCGATGAGGCCTTTTTTTTTTTTTTTGATATTTTTGATTTGGACATACTCAGGTCATGAGTTTATTTTTTCTTTTTCTCAGGTTATGAGATTTTGTTTCTTTTAATTATCAGGATATGATATTATTAATTTATTTTTGTACTGCACACGGTCAGGAGTGCAGGGGACAGTGTGAATGGTGTGTGAATGTGAGAGGGTGGCACTCCTGAAAGTAAGGGGTGTCACCCTCGGCCGTGGTGGTGAAGTTAACCCCACGGCTGAATGAATCACGTGTGAAAGGTGTGTGAATGGACAGTGACATCATTGGGGCCTTGACGCTGGCGTTACTGCTCCCAACTCCTACATGCTGGACTTGGGCTAATCCAATGCGATGTGCATGTGGTGTGTGTGATCTAGGGACATCAGTGGTGTACACGCGTGCACTGTCTGTGTGATTAATGTTTTGGTTTAGTGTCCAAAGATGCCTACGGCGAGGACCCTCCTGACTGCTCTTCCATCAGCAGACTGGGTGTCCTCTGGCAGGGGGGGGCTGTGTGGGTCGGGGGTCAGGTCATCACGTATGTCAATATGCAGGCCTTTTTTCATAGCAAAGTTATGTAGTATGCAACATGCAGCGATGATCTGACACACAAAGGTAGGGGAATACAATAGGGTCCCCCCGGACTTATCCAGGCAGCGGAAACGGGACTTCAGGAGCCCAAATGTTTGCTCCACCACTACACGGGTTTTGATGTGTGCTTCATTGTATTTTCTCTCTCCTCTGGTTTGGGGGTTCCGGAAAGGAGTCATTAGATGGGGTCCCAGTGCATATGCAGAGTCACCTGTAAGGTAAAAGACAGGAGAATGTTAGTCATGCATGTGCGATTTCTGTTGTGCATCACGGGAGGGGATAGTCATGCCTGCCACCCATGTCACTCACCAACCAGCCAGCTGTCCCCATACATGTTCTGGTTAAATTCTGCTGGGATGGGGCTCTGATTGTATATGTAGCTGTCATGGCTGGACCCGGGGTGTTTGGCACGGACGTGCCATATGAGGCGTTGGGCATCAGCTATCACCTGTACGTTGATGGAATGCCAATGCTTCCGATTGCGGTATATGTGCTCTGTGGCACTGGGGGGCTGGAGTGCCACATGTGTGCAATCAATGGCCCCCACAGTGCGAGGGAATCTGGCAATGTTGTAGAAATCTGTCATTGCCTTCTGCCGCAGCTCCTCAGTGGTGGGTCTGATGAACTGGTTGGACATGCGTCTGAGGATTGCAGGGACAACCTGGTGCACACATCTGCTTATGGAGGATTGTGACATCCCAGCCACCACTCCACTTGTACGCTGGAATGATCCACTGGCAAGGAAATGAAGTGTTGCCAGGACCTTCACCAGTGGCTGCACTGCTTGTGAGCGGTATGTCTTGCTGGTGATGTCACCCTGCAGGGTTGTGGTTAGTTCAAGTATTGCATCTGGGCTGAATCTGAAGAGGCGATACACCTCCTCATCCCCCATGCCAAAGAGGTTCATACGAGTGCGGTATATCCTCTCACGTGGCCGCCTTCTTGGTTCCGGGGGACCCATCAGTAGTTCTAGGACCACAATTGCCCCTGGCATGTTGGCACACAGAGGTGTTGTCCTCGCAAGTGGGGGTGCTCAGCAAGCTCCTATCGTCGGTAACGCTGCTGTAGCTGCTCTCCTGCTGACCTGTGACCGTCGGGAGTAAAGATAAAGCAGCCTTTTGTAGAAATAACTTTGCGCCGGACGGACCAGATACGCGCGGCGCATGTAGCCAGCGTATGGTGCTAATCCGTTCGTGAATTGGGAAAAATACCTCATTTGCATATTTGCAGGGGAAATCAATGGGCGCGACTGATGCGCCCAGCGAAAATAAGCGCTGACGATACTCTGGCGTCGGAACGTTCCGCCGGTCGCAAATGACCCGTTATTGGGCGCATCTAGTTTGCTGGGTACGGGCACATAGAAACGACGGCGCATCATCACAGTTACGCGGCGCATATCCAAATACTCCAGCGCAAGTGTTCGTGAATCTGGCCCAATGTGTCTGGCATATGCTGTTTTTACTTATTTTTATGTATTAAAGTGCATTACCTTCATTAAATCCTGGTGGAAAAAGGTTTTACACTAGTTTGTCTCTTATTTTGGGTACACTGAATGCATGGTTGGATTGAGAAAACTCAGTATCTCCCCCCTTGGCTGCTTGGTACTTTTTCTAAGTGGATCTCATAACAGAGTTGGAGTATCCCAGATACACAAGCCTATGTTGACCTCCCATAATAGGTCGTCAACGCTCTGTGGTAAGAGCACATCCTGATTATTGGTGGTGATCTCACAAAGTAAAGGAAGTTGGTGACACAACAGTCAAATATTCACTTGTTCATATGTCACGTGTGTGACTCCTTGGACTCACTTGATGTTTATTTTATGTTGCGCAATATATTAATTCGTCCTATTTTGTGATAATATCTCACTTGATTGTTGCAGCTGAAATTTGTTACTTATCACAAGCACAGTTTACCCTTTTGTTTTCAACTTAGTGGTAATAATGCCCCTTACATAGGTGGCCAGTGGGAGGAATGGCCCAATTCACTTGAGTTAGTGGTAATAATGCCCCTTACATTGCCAGTGGGAAGAATGTCACCCTTACAGACAACTGAAAAAATAATTGCTGTCAGTTGGGGTGCTCCACTGGTGCTACACCACTGCCTCTGCCACTTGACCTTGGTCCTGAAACTATGCATTCACTGCAGATGGGAGGTTAATCTGCCAATCTGTCATTGCTCAACAAACATCTAACTTCCTCTTGAGAAAACCAAGGGTTCCGTAGAACCTTAGAATGATGAGAAAAAGATGATAGACTTCAATAGTCATACCTCTTCCCATACTGAAAGTGATCCAAAATGTAATGATACAGTATATAGTTAAACAATATCATTTTTTCAGAACACAGCTCAGCAAAATTTGAGGTTGAGGGCTTGTCAAAAACCCATCTGTTTCTCTCACTGCCATGTTATACGTTATCTAAAACTGAGCACATAATTTAGCTTTCCTCTTTTTTTCCCGATAGATTAGCATGAAGTAATATTTTGTATGGAATTTTATATCTGTGCACCCCTTGCCAATAGCGAGGGATTCAGTGAAAGAAAAACATACAAAGAAACATATTACTGCAGTAACATGCTAAATTAAAATGATTCACGAAACCAAAGCGTTCAACTGGCTTGCCAGAATCCTTCTCAAAAGAAATTATACATTCACGGCCTGATCTTCCCTCTCTCTTCATTTCTGTCTTCCACGTATAACGTCCTGGCTTAACGTCAATTTCCTGCAGTTAAGAGTTTATAAAACTCAATGTTCCTGGGCATCAAGCCATTTGTAATGAAACTTCAATGCTCTCTATTTCTGCTCACATGTCATATGAAGATTCAATATTGTAATGTTTGCTGTCATCACCCTCATCTTCATCAGAATACAATCTAATAGTGCTGTTATTGTATCTAGCATCTGGCTACGAAACGAACGTTGGAATTAGTGATGCTTTAAGGGTTTTAGATGTATCACTTAGAACAGTATAATAACACTAGGATTATTTTGTCATGAGTGGAAAGAAAAGCCCTCTATGGGACCTGGCTGATAAAAACCAAACTCAATTTTACTAAAGACAACCTTACCATGAATTTATAATTTCATTTTAGAGCTAACCCCTTCTTTACTCATATAACGCGTACACATGATCGGAATTTCCGACAACAAAACCGTGGATATTTTTTTTTCCGACGGAATGTTGCCTCAAACTTGTGTTGCATACACACTGTCAAATGTCTGAAATTCCAAACGTCAAGAACGCAGTCACGTACAACACTACAACGAGCCGAGAAAAATTAAGTTTAATGATTCCAAACATGCGTCAAATTGATTCCAAGAATGCGTAGGATTTTTGTGCGTCGGAATTGCATACAGACGTTCTGAATTTCCGACAAGAACTTTTGTTGTTGGAAAGATTGAGAAACAGCTCTCTAACATTTGTTGTCGGAAATTCCGGCAGCAAATGTCCGATGGAGCATAGACACGGTCAGAATATTATTATTATTATTCATGATTTATATAGCGCCAACAGTTTGCGCTTTACATCAGGGAAGACAGTACAGTCACAATACAAATTAATACAGGAGGGATGAGAGGGCCCTGCTCGTTAGAGGTTACAATCTAGAAAATCCGACCAAAAGCTCACATTGAACATTTGGTGTTTTGAAATTCAGATCGTGTGTACTCCCTAACCACTTTGACCACCCTTCTTGGCCATTTTTTGCGATATGACTTTAAACTGACAATTGCAATGCTATACCAAAATAAAATGTATGTAATTTTTTCCCCCACAAAAAGAACTTTTATATGGTGGTATTTGATCACCACTTCCTTTTTTTATTTTTTGCACTATAAACAAAAAAAATTGTGTGTGTATATATATTTTATTTATTTTTTTACTTTCTGCTATAAAACATATCCAGTAAAAAAAAGTTAAAAATCAAATTTCTTCATAAATATAGGCCAATATGTATTCTGCTACATGTTGGTTTAAAAATTCCCATAAGTGTATATTAATTGGTTTACGTGAACGTCATAGCATCTACAAACTATGGTAAATGTTTATGAATTATTTAAAAAAAAATCATAATAGTAATGGCGGTGATCAAGCAGGACTGCAATGTTGCGGCCGACAATCGGACACCTAATTGACACTTTTGACACTTTCCAGGAACCAGTGACACTAATAAAGTGTTCAGTAATAAAAAATATACACTGTCACTGTACTAATTAAACATCTAGGGTGATCAAGGGATTAACTATGTTCCTAGCCAGTGTTTTTTTGTTCTGTTCTGCTTTTACTAGGGGAAGAGATGGATTCTAGTTAGGGTTGCCACTTTTTCTTAAAGCCAAACCCGAACACTTTAGCAGCGCACAGTAAGTTTTTTTATATCATTTTAGTATACACTATAGGATTGTAACATATCTGGGACACCTTTGGGCACTCCAAAGATAATAGTTATAAGGTGAACATAGTGCCCCCTCATTCTCCTGTCAAGTCCTGTTCTGAAACACATTCGAATAACGTGTCTTCATTTCACATGGACTGAAACCAAAACACATGATTCAAAACCCGGACTGTACGGGTGAATCCCAGACAGGTGGCAACCCTAATTATAGTCCCTTCTTTGCAGAAACACAGAATCTATCGCAGATCGGCTCCTGCTGTGTGTAAGTGAAGGATCACGTATGTATATGTGATCCTGCGCAGAGCTGCCGCCTTGTAGCATTAAAACTGTTATAAGGTGGTCAGCAAGTGGTTAATACCCTCTCCACAGCAGTCAATAATCACATTTACTTTCTGCAAGTCCAAATAAAATGCTAAGAAAACCACGCTAGTGTAAAATATAAAATAATAATTGAATGAGCTGCAAACACACTAGGAGAAATCACCCTAAGTAACAAAGTGCCTAAATGAATCGTAACGAACTAAAAAAATATATAAATTCTAAATAAATATATAATATGAAACCGCTTCATGAACCAATACATACATATATTTAAAGATTAAATTGAGAAAAAAAAACAATCTACCATTAGACATATAAAAGAGTTGTGCGAAAAAGGCTATGAATGTGACCCAACACAATATCGTAAACATTTTTGTTTTACATGGATTTAAATGCGATTACACCTAACGTACACATGCAGTCAAAGAAAAGTTTGACAGTGTCCCTTTACTGGACTTTAATACGTTTTATTTTCCTAAATAAAAATATCCCACTCTTCATAATGACACGTTATTCATGTCAGTTTTTCGGCAGCAACTATTTTCAAGGCTGAAGCACACGAAGGGCAAAATTAGAACCAAAATACCTGATGAGAACCTTGAGAATTTATTGAGAATTGCAATTACATCCATCAAACCAGATATTGATTTGTTAGTTTATCAAAAACAGTGTCAAATATTGCACTAGTTTTATGTCGCCCTCTTTTACTTTTATAATAAAAAATAAATACGTTTTATTACTCAGGTCGGTACATATCTATATCAGTGATTTTAAAATGTGATCATCTTTTCAGCTCTCCTTATTATTAGTGTATTTTATGTGTGGTCTCAGGCCTCATACACACGACCGGTGTCCTCGGCAGAATCCATCAAGAAACTCGGTGGGAGAGCTTTTTTGCAGAGAAAACCGGTCGTGTGTACATTTTTCAGCGAGGAAACTGTCGAGGAACTCGACGAGCAAAAAAGAGAGTTCTCTTTTTCCTCAACGGGAGTCCAAATTGGCTCGTCGTGTTCCTCTTCGTGTTTTTCTACGAGAAACACATTGGTGTGTATGCTTAGAAACCCGCGCACCTTAATTTGTAATGAAAATAGCACATTTGTCACGCTGTAACAGACTGAAAAGTGAAAATGTCTCTTACCAAACTTTAACCGAACACGCAGTAACATGAGATTAGCAAAAGCAGCCCCAAGGGTTGTGCCAGTGGAATCGAACTTCCCCTGCCGTTGTATGAGTTGAAGTCACCGCGTTTGAGAACCAGGAGATTTGGTCTTTAACGTGTGTACGCAAAACAAGCTTGTCGAGTTCCTCGACAAGCCTAACAAGGAACTCGACGAGGAAAACGATGTGTTTCGCCCGACGCGTTCCTCGGTCGTGTGTACGAGGCCTAAGACAATTAATCTCCTTCTAATGTGGCCCAGGAAGGTCAAAAGCCTGGACACCCCTGTTCTAGATTGAAGTGGTATTGCAGTGGGAGCTTCTTTGAAATATTGAATACTTATAAAGTTAAGTAATGTTGAACCACTGGCGATCCCCTAAGGGTGATCCTCTCAAAACTTTAGGACAAGAGGTTGATTAGGGAGTAGGGACCCACATTAGCTTACCATTTTTGATTCAATGGTTATCTATAAGTAGCCATAGCAGCATGGTGTGAGTGGTCCAGACCTCTTATGGTTTTAAAATGAAAACACTGCCATTTTTGAATATGGCGAGGGTTGTGGATGTCTATAAGATTTTGTATTATTTGTATCCTAGTTTTCATTTTGGATATATATTAACGTTTGGACTCTTTATACCAGGGATATGCAATTAGCGGACCGCCAGCTGTTGCAGAATTACAAGTCCCATGAGGCAGAGAAAGACTCAGACAGCCACAAGAATGACACCCAGAGGCATGATGGGACTTGTAGTTTTGCAACAGCTGGAGGTCCGCTGTAACAGAATGGCCCGTAACACCCAGAGACGTTGGAAGGATGAGAGATACTCCTGTGCCAGCAGCAACAAGAACTCTTGGGTCAAAATCCACCCTGTGCCCTTTTGGGTGTAGGGTGGCTAATAGTGAATCATAATTCATATATTACATGTGATGGGACATTATTAATAATTCATATTTCTGGACTGAGATATCACAAGGAGTCATGATGGCATGACCAGGTCAGCCAGTGAGTCATACCTTTTGTATAATAGGCTATTGAAATATCTGAAGGTGTGGATTGCACCCACTCTCACTGCCATTGTGTGATAAAGCTGTATAGATAACTTATTCAACTAGATGTCTGTGTTACTATTCAAGGTTAATTGAACACTATTGAAGATGCGGTGCCGACCGGTCTACATGGTTAGCTTACCTGAATGCCTTTTAGAGTGTGATTGAAGCCCCCCATGGTGTGAAGGGGGGTGGAGATTGCATTGTCCTGTGATTAACTGTATTATGCTGTACTGGATATAAGAAGCTGAGAAAATACTAATAAATTGTCATATCTTTGGAAGCAAGAAAGGAGCGCAGTCTCGTTTATTCTGGGAAAGGATATGGATCGTGTATGCAATATTGTCGGAGTGTGTCAGATAAGCTTGTCGTGGTTGGATGGAAAGTTGTAAGCGGTGGTGACCGTTACATCCGCTAATTGCATATCTCTGCTTTATACCATGCTTGAGCCCATTCTGGACATCCTGTGTTGTGACATCTGTTGGTCACCATAGACATATTGTGCTTTTAAAGTTCAGGGACCACATCCTAATGGGTATGAAGGGAAAAAAATTGTTAAGGAAGTGTTCTTCCGGTGTCTGCTTTTATATTCATAATGCTAATCTACACTGCTACTAGAGATGGTAAGGCCTGGAAAAATTGTGAAGAATTTTTTTTTTTTACAGGTTTTTTTTTCAAAGCAATTTTTTGTGTTTTTCTGAAAAAAAAATTAAATATGTCCTTTTACAATGATAAGTAATATAATCTATGACATGGCATTCAAACTATATAACATGAACACCTTAATTAAAGATTTCTGAGACTTTAAGTCTTAAATTATTGCAAGTTCCCTCAGTTGAAGACAAGGAAATCCTGCAATACAATTCATGTAAGACTGTACTTCTCAATGCAGTTCTCAGACAAGAGAAATATGCATTTCTGCCACTAGGACGTACTTCAGGAGAGAGGCACCAGTTCAGTTAAGCTTGTGGGCTCCATCTTGTACCTCCTACACCTGGGTGATTGTTGGGATTTAGTAGATCATAGTTTCTGACCGCTCAGGCTTTAAGTGACAGGTAAGAAGGTACATTTGTCTGACAAATTAGTTTACCTTTTATAAGCTTGAAATGATTCCTATGATTGTTCTCCACTATCACAGCATAGTGTTTCCCTATAGTCTGATCAGTACATTGTTTTTTTTTTTCCTTCTCTCAGTAAAAGGGTGAGACCAACATCTAGAGTTTGGAAACCTTTCCACAGTGCAATTTCTGCTCAGAACAGAGCTGCAATTTGCAAATAATGTGAGAAGAAATATTCTTTTCCAAATGCTACATGGATGACAAAACACATCCTGGCAATAATTTATGGAATGAAATTATGAGGACCAGAATGAATGTACGAGAAGCTTTTTCCTCCAGTTATCATTCTGCTTTGGATCATCACAAAGGGCCAGATTCAGGTAGGAGAGCGGATCTTTATTTTGGAGTAACGTTTGTCATTTGCGTTACTCCGCTGAAACTTTAGGAGCAAGTACTGTTATTCACATAGCACTTGCTCCTAAAGTTGCGGCGGCGTAGCGAAAATGAGCCGGCGGAATTCAAATTGGGCGGGTAGGGGGCGTGTATTATTTAAACTAGGCGCGATCCCGCGGCGAACGTACTGCGCATGCGTCAACTGTCAGTGCGCATGCTCCAAATTCTGTCAGTGAACGTCAATGACGTCAATCCCCATTCACGGACGTTTTACGCAAACGACGCTAAACTTATTTCATTCGACGCGATGACGACGGCCATACTTAACATAGGATACTCCACCTATGGGGCATGTTTTTCTTTACGCTGCGTATCGCTTACGGAAACGTCGGAAAGCCACTGCGTCGGGCCCGCGTACGATCGTGAATTTCCGTCTCTCGCTGATTAACATATTCTCGCCGTTAATCAGCGGGAACGCCCCGAGCGCCATTTTTAAAATTGCAGTTCCGATACGACGGCGAAATACAATTACGCCGCTCGTACAGGAACTCCAACCCGGCGTATATTGTTTTCTGCTTACAGAAAACAGAAACGCTGGCTCAAAGTGAGAGTTATGCTGGCGTATCACTGATACTCCAGAGTAACTCTACCTGAATCTGGCCCAAAGTGTTTTTTTCACCAGGAGCTCTTTGAAGTAAGGACCTTAAACAAACCACAGCCTCCCAAAAATACACAATCCCTTCTATTATGGAGAAAATTACACCTGAAAATCAGGAGAACATTGCAATATATGATTCTGGATTGGCATTATCAATAACTGAAAATGCATATTGATAGGAAGCTTATAGGTTATTATGAGGGAAAGGGAGGTAGGTACCTGTTCTCATGTATAGTTGAAATGTTCTTAACTTATACAGTCCTTGTTATTTAATTTGTAATAATAAATACAATTTTAAAAATCAAGATTAGTTTATTTACTGAATAAACTGGACTTTTATTTCAAGCATAATACTTTTATATACACCGCATTTCACTTTCCCTGTGGAAAAGAATGACTTCACACAAATTTTTTTTTTTTTTTAATTTTTCCAAAATTTCCATTTTTATTCCAGATTTTTCTTTTTTCACGGCTTAAATTTTCCCCGGAAATGTTACATCTATCTGCTGCATGATGGTGCCACTTCTTCCTCCAGTGGCTCAGTGTGATTATTATGGAGAAAGAGGAAGGGAGGGTTGTTGGGAATTGTAGCCACCCACAGTCTTTGCTACACTGTAAAATAGAGGTAATGTCAGTCAGTAGATTTTAGAAACAAAAAAAAAATTCTGGCCAAATATATAGATAACTGAAAGTAGCTTTACAACCACTTTAACCCACAGGTAAGCCTAGATTAAGGCTTACCTGTAAGTGCTTAAAATATATCCTAAACCTCCACAGTTTAGGAGATATTTACTATAATCACGGGTGCCGCTGTCTATGGTGCATGCGGCACAGGTGCACTGTAGTGTGCCATTCCTCATTGAGGCTGTGACGTCACTGCCGGCTCCCGCACACATGCGCGGGAGTGACGTAATCGCGGGTCCGGCCAATCAGAGCCGCGATACGTGGAAGTAACCTACAGGCAAGATGTCAGCTGCCTGAGCGTTGGAAGAGGACGGCTGCAGGGGCTTTGATCGAAGGTGAGTATTACATAATGATCTAGTATGCCATGCTCATTATGCCTTTGTCTTGCAGGTGGTGTTTTTTTTGGAGGTTTATGATCTTTAAGATCACATATATACATTTTAACGTTGGGGGTTGTTTAGCTCAAGTGTAGCACCCTCTAGAGAGAACAGTCCATGGCAGAAATTCAATTTCAGGGCTTGTTGGCCCACTTTTATCAAGAAAAGTTTGAAAAAACAAGAATCGCAGGTTTTCCCTCATAGGGGTTTTTCACCGTCCGTACAAAAGAATACCTTCAGCCTCCTGGCTTAAACATACATTTGAAAATAGCGAGCCACCTGGCCCTCTTCAGCAGCAGCACCACTGCTCAGGCTCCTGCATAAAGCCCTCCTGACTCCTGTCAGCAACCTCAGACTCAGGTCTCTGGGTTTTACAGTGCAGCCTGCACTCTCCAGCTTCTCTAGCTATTTCAGTGCACATCTGCATACTCTGGGTTCTCCCTTCCAAGCCTGGACTCCTCGGGAGGGTGGAGCCCAGAATGCTGGTCCTGACTCTACTATCAGGCCCACGCACACCTAAAAAAATCAGTGTGCCGATCAGTCTCAAAGCCCAAACCCAGGACTGGGGATTTCATCCCACCCGGATCTCTAAGAAATCCCCAGGCTCCAAAGTGGATTTTAGTAAATACAGAGGAAACTGAAAAGCCAGTTTCCTCCCAAACTAGCAAATACACTGGAGCCCCTCAACCTGCCTGGTTGAGAATGCTGTATTCGCACACTGGTGGGGTACCACACTACCACAACATATATACATATATATATATATTTTTTGTATCTAGGTTTGCTATCTGCACACACAAAAAATAATCTTACAATAGATATTCCTTTAAATAGCTTAAAAATGTTCTGGGAAAGCATGACTTTCCAACATCTTTTCCAAGTCCCACCATGTGAGACCTCATTATAAAGGTGATTTGGAGTTAACGATTTCTGCCTGTCAGCTGATGCCAGCTGATGCTTTAATCTGCTTTGATAAATTTGATTTAGACTAGAAGGCAGTTTCAGTAGGTAGCTGATTAGCGATGGCAGTAATCAGTGATATGGCTCAGCCAGTGCTCAGTGCCCGAATACACAGTTATGTCTTCATAGCCAAAAGCACAGTTATCTGCCATCAGATAAGAAGAAATATCTCATTTATCTTCCTTGCAGGCTGCCAGAAAGCTTGAGAAAATGTCACAGGGTTATCTCATGCTTAAGGTGAGAGGAAGCAGAAATAAATGATTTCCGTTCATTCCTAGGTAAAAAAAAATATGTGTAGGTTGTTCATGCAGAATGCCTATGTGCACAGTTCCATAATGCAGTATTAAACCCCAAACCAAAAATGTAATTTCTTTCTCGTACATCACGGGACACAGAGCGGCATATTCATTACTATGTGGGTTATATGGAGTACCTTCAGGTGTGGACACTGGCAATCTCAAACAGGAAGTCCCCTCCCTATATAACCCCCTCCCCTAGAGGGAGTCCCTCAGTTTTTTTCGCCAGTGTCTTAGGTGTTGGTCACGGAATAGCTTTGCTCCACATCCTTGGGATTAAGGGCGGGCTAACCGGATCTGTCCAAGGAGCCTCAGTGCCAAAGTGGACAGTACCCGGGCCCCAAGCCGTGGGGTTTTGCCTATAATGCTCCTCTTTGGAGGGCTGGACCCTGGGCCCAGGACTTGGAGTTTTTAAAAACCATAAGTTCCTGTTTGCCAGGGTGCTATATAGGTCCAGGACAGTGGGTACCTTCATAGGACCCCAGGGCCTGAAGGTCTACTACGCTACCCACGGAGATGGGAGAAGATTGGATCAGTTTGCTGGACAAACATCCTGCAGCATGGAGCAGGTAAGGGGGAGCCTGCAGGACTTGGTTCGACAGCAGGCTCTCCGGGGTAACCTAAAAAGGGGGATAGCCTAAGTATGCTCTGCATGGGCAACCTTGCTCACTATGTCTAAGAGAGACAGGATGACACCCTTTTCTCCCCCATCACTAGGTCCCCCTGTCTAAATATGTGTTGCTAGCTAAACCTGCTGTTTCTTCCCAGGGCTAGTAAGGATCCCTAGGGGCCTTTGGAGAGTCCTACCTGGCCGGGGGTTTGAATCTGCCGCCTGTTTCTGCGTTCCTGGATCTCCAGCAGCGCGGCTCCTCCATGTTCCTCCTGTTTTCCGGCATACGCGCGCGCGTGCGCGCGCACGTCTTATTGACGTTTTTCGCGCCGTTCAGACAGGAGGGCGGGGGGGGGGCGTGCCTGCGGCGTCATACAGGGGCGCGCCTTTGTGCTGTTATAAGACAGCAGGCATTGTCAGTGCTCAGTCTGAGGCTGATTTTCAGAGGAGAGGACGCAGAGCGGCAGAACAGTGACTCCCGGTGGCGGAAGAGGGGTAGTACATGTAGACTTTGTTCCAATGCCTTTTTGTTAAGCCAAGAAATCCCCCTTTTTTTGCAGCAGGTTGGAGGCTGGCAAACTTAGTTTGGGGTCACTGTATGTTGTCAAAAGAAAATATATAATATATTTAAAAAAAAATTAAAAAAAAACATACGGGATCCCATCAGTTTCGGCCGGACAGGATTTTTCTGCCACCGAAAAGATTTGCGGTCATTTACCCCATGGAGGAAAAATTCTCCAAGAGGTGGAGGCTTCCAGTAGTGGATGCAGCCATCTCATGTGTGAATAAATCACTAACTTGCCCGGTGGAAAACATACACATGTTTAAAGATCCGGTTGATAAAAGGTTAGAGACACTTTTAAAAGCATCCTTTGCTACGGCAGGAGCAGTGGTACAGCCAGCTGTGGCTGCGATTGGTGTTTGTCAGGCGTTAAAAGACCAGACAAAGGAAATGTTAAAGGACATGCCTACCCAACAAGCAGAAGAGTTTTCTGACATTCCCAGAGCTCTGTGTTTTGCTGTAGATGCTATAAAAGATTCCATCCAGCAGGCCTCTCGTTTGTCACTATTTTTGGTACACATGAGAAGGCTCTTATGGTTGAAGAACTGGGCGGCGGAGCCCCCATGCAAAAAGCTTCTGGCAGGGTTTCCCTTCCATGGAGGACGACTCTTCGGAGAGGATCTGGATAAATATATTCAGACTATTTCAAATGGCAAGAGTACCCTTTTACCGGTCAAAAAGACATTCCGGGCGCCTACATTTAAAAGGCAGCTCTTTCCTGTCTCGGGGCCCTCAAATTCCAGGCAGTATCGACGGCCGCCTGCACGATCCAACGTTAACAGTAGATCGCAGGGACAGGCCCCTGGGGGTAAGAGGCCATGGTATCGCAAGCCGACAAAGACAGCCCCTAAGTCTGCCTTATGAAGGGGCGCCCCCACTCTCGCGGGTGGGGGGAAGGCTTCGTTTCTTCTCAGAAGTTTGGGAAGCCAAGATCCCCGACAAATGGGTCCGGGCATCTGTAACCACAGGTTACAGACTGGAGTTTCTAAGGTATCCTCCGCCTCATTTTCAGGAATCAAGGCTACCAAGGGATCCAGCAAGGAAGGCCTCAATGCTGGCAGCTTTGGATCACCTGCTTTGCCAGGACGTAATTATAGAAGTGCCAGCCCAAGAGCAAGGGCTAGGTTTCTATTCCAATCTCTTTGTCATACCAAAGCCCAACGGCGATGTCAGGCCAATCTTGGACCTAAAGAGGTTAAACGGTTTCCTAAGGGTTCGTTCCTTCCGGATGGAATCCATCCGGTCAGCAGCCGCCGCGCTTCAGAAGGACGATTTTCTGGCCTCCATAGACATAAAGGATGCTTACCTTCATGTACCAATCTGTCAGTCGCATCAAAGATTTTTACGCTTCGCGGTGGGGCAGCGACACTTCCAATTCAGGGCGCTCCCCTTCGGGCTGGCCACGGCCCCCCGGGTATTCACGAAGATCCTAGCCCCAGTTCTGGCCAATTTAAGGGTCCAGGGGGTCACAGTCCTAGCATACTTGGACGACCTTTAAATCATAGATCACTCACGGTCGGGTCTGCAAAAGGCAGTAAACCTCACGGTTCGGTACCTCGAAGAATTCGGCTGGGTCCTAAACCGGGGAAAGTCAGCGTTCCAGCCTACAAAGCAGTTGGAATACCTCGGCATGAGGTTAGACACAGAACAGCAAAAGGTGTTCCTGCCCCTGGTAAAGATCGAAGCTATCAAGGAGTTGGTTCAGTTGGTTCTAAACAAGAAAAAACCAACTATTCGCCTATGTATGCGAGTACTAGGCAAGCTAGTGGCCACGTTCGAGGCAGTACCA
This sequence comes from Rana kukunoris, assembly GCA_029574335.1. Lineage (NCBI taxonomy): Eukaryota > Metazoa > Chordata > Amphibia > Anura > Ranidae > Rana > Rana kukunoris. Next base: position 192,373,807 of record CM056055.1, read on the forward strand.
TACGCTCAGATCCACACTCGCGTCCTACAGGCAGCCATTCTAGCAGCCTGGGGCAAGAGGGCACATGCCTTAGAGTCCCCTTTGACGCTATCATCAAGGGTCCGACAAAGCCTGGCCTGGTGGTTGAACCCCCAGAATCTTCTAAAGGGAAAATCCTTCAGCCCTGTTGTCTGGAAGGTAGTTACCACAGACGCCAGCCTGGCAGGCTGGGGGGCGGTCTTCGAGGGGTTCTCTCGCCAGGGAACTTGGGTAAAAGCAGAGAGGCAGCTCCCCATCAATATCTTGGAGATCAGAGCTGCTCGCCTAGCCCTTCTGGCATGGACCTCCAGATTAAAGGGGTTCCCGGTGAGAATCCAGTCAGACAATGCCACGGCGGTGGCATACATAAACCACCAAGGGGGAACCAGGAGTCAGGCCGCTCAGAGGGAGGTGAGCTTGATTTTTCAGTGGGCAGAGGTTCATGTACCCTGCATTTCGGCGATATTCATTCCCGGAGTGGACAACCTGCAGGCAGACTTCTTAAGTCGCCAGAGTCTGTTGCCAGGGGAGTGGTCTCTGCATCCCCAGGTCTTTCAGACAATCTGCCAGAGGTGGGGAATGCCGGACGTAGATATAATGGCATCCAGGTTCAACAAGAAACTAGACAGGTTCGTGTCTCGAGCGAGGGATCCTATGGCCTGCGGAACCGATGCGTTGGTTTGCCCTTGGCATCAATTCAAACTTCTATATGCATTCCCTCCGCTACAGTTACTCCCTCGCCTGTTGCGCAGGATCAGAGTGGAGCACAAGCCAGTCATTCTAGTAGCTCCGGCTTGGCCCCGGAGGACTTGGTACTCACTAGTCCTGAAGATGGCAGTGGGAGACCCTTGGACTCTTCCTCTACAACCAGACCTACTCTCACAAGGCCCGATCCTCCACCCTACATTACAGCGTCTAAATTTGACGGCCTGGAGGCTGAATCCCTGATTCTCAGGGGTAGAGGTCTGTCTAGGCAGGTAATTCCTACCCTGATTAGGGCTAGAAAGCCGGTCTCCAGGGTGATTTATTACAGGGTGTGGAGGAACTACGTAGGCTGGTGTGAATCCAAAAGATGGAATTCCCGCAAATATACTATTGATAGGGTGTTAAGTTTTCTCCAGCTAGGAGTGGATAAAGGCCTGGCACTAAGCACAATCAAGGGACAGATCTCAGCTCTGTCAGTGTGGTTTCAGAGGCCGCTGGCCACCCACTCGCTGGTAAAGACCTTCATACAGGGGGTCTTGCGTATTAATCCTCCTGTCAAGTCACCAATTTGTCCATGGGACTTAAATCTTGTCCTGTCCACTTTACAGAAACAACCCTTTGAGCCGTTGGCTGAGATTCCTTTAGTCTTACTGACAAGAAAGTTGGTTTTCTTGGTCGCCATAGTTTCGACCAGGAGAGTGTCAGAATTAGCAGCCTTATCGTGTAAGGAACCATATCTCGTTCTACATAAGGACAGGGCAGTTCTCCGGCCCCATCCTTCCTTTCTACCAAAGGTTATATCCAAATTTCACTTAAACCAGGATTTGGTACTTCCATCCTTCTTTCCAAAACCTACATCTAGAAAGGAGGGGTTGCTGCATACCTTGGATATTGTCCGGGCCATGAAGGCCTATCTTAAAGCTACAGAAAAAATCCGGAAGACAGATGTATTATTCGTTCTACCAGATGGCCCCAAGAAGGGGCAGGCAGCTGCAAAATCCACCATTTCGAGATGGATTAGACAATTAATCATTCAAGCCTACGGTTTGAAGAGGTTGCCTCCTCCGTTGTCGGTAAAGGCCCATTCTACCAGGGCCATGGGCGCCTCTTGGGCAGCACACCATCAGATCTCTATGGCTCAGATATGCAAGGCGGCAACGTGGTCATCAGTCCACACGTTTACAAGGTTTTATCAACTAGACGTGAGAAGGAATGCGGATTCTGCCTTTGGACAGGCAGTACTACAGGCTGCAGTTTGAAATCCTCGGGATCAGAAGCACCCTTGGTTAAAAAAAAAAAAAAATAAGTTTTTTCTTGACTAAGTTGGAATTATTATTATTATTTGAGTTTACCTCTAAATTGAATCCTTCTTTGGAAGATGTCTCCCTCCCCTCATTAAAGCATTGCTTTCGGACATCCCACATAGTAATGAATATGCCGCTCTGTGTCCCGTGATGTACGAGAAAGAAAAAGGGATTTTTAAATACAGCTTACCTGTAAAATCCTTTTCTTGGAGTACATCACGGGACACAGAGCTCCCACCCCTCTTTTGGGTGACCATTTTGGGAGGCATACTGCTTGCTACAAAACTGAGGGACTCCCTCTAGGGGAGGGGGTTATATAGGGAGGGGACTTCCTGTTTGAGATTGCCAGTGTCCACACCTGAAGGTACTCCATATAACCCACATAGTAATGAATATGCCGCTCTGTGTCCCGTGATGTACTCCAAGAAACGGATTTTACAGGTAAGCTGTATTTAAAAATCCCTTTATATTGCAGCTTACCAGGGGAACAAGAAAAAAGGGGTACTAATGATGGTAACCCAAAGGTCGGACTTTGAAGGTATTGTAAACAATGGAGAATATACAACAACAAAAAAATATGTTTATTGAAAATAGTACACGGTACATATAGAGCATTAGGAAGAATTAAAAAACATATATATAAGATACATGATATAGAGTGTGCCCCTGTGCGTTAACGAGTTTCGCTGTTAAGCTTCGTCAGGACACATTCAGGGTTTGTTGGTAGCAAGAAAGAAGCGGGTCTCACTATCTTATGGGAGAATTGCAGCCTTATCTACAAGATTCCAAATGTCATATCCAATGTTGATTAGCGTGTGGCTTCTCTCCAGGGGGTTATGTTGATCATCTACCATTTTTAATGGTCTCAAGGGCATTTACTTGTTTGGAGTCTAGTTTATCCCCCTGTTTATATACAGTTGAGCCTTTGTTTTAAGGCGTTATATGTCTAAATATTGAAAATGAAGAACGATAGAGGGCGCCACTGGGACTAAATGGGAAACCTCACTCACAATTCATGATGTGGATAGGTGCATAACATCGGTGAATATAGGCATCAATAGCTATATTAATGTGATGAATAACAACAATGCTATTTAGAACATATATTAACCACTTAGCAACCACCTGCCGAAAAATAACGGCGGCAAGGTGGTTGCTTAACTCTGGGATCACGTTATATAACGTGATTCCAGAGTCGCGCTCCCGCGCGCCCCCTGGGGCGCGCACACAGGAATGTCCGCTGATAGCGGCGGTTTACCACGTGGTCGCGCCGTCCAATGTCGGCGCGATCAGATGTAAACAGACCGGCGTCATTTGATGACGCCGGTTCCTCCCTCCTCTCTCTGTACCGATCGGTACAGTGTGAGAGGAGAGGGGAGGGAGCGGATGGCAGCGCCAGTGCTGCGGGCTGGATCTGTGACAAATGTAGTCACAGATCCATCCCTCCCTGCTCAGCCATCCCTGCTGCAATACTCTGCAATGGGGGGCAATACTCTGTGGGGCAACACTCTGGGGGGCAATACTCTGGGCATACTCTGCAATACTCTGGGCATACTGTGCAATACTCTGGGCATACTCTGGGCAATACTTTGCACATACTCTGGGCAATACTCTGCACATACTCTGGGCAATACTCTTCAATACTTTGGGCATACTCTGCAATACTCTGGGCATACTCTAGGCCAGGGGTGTCAAACTGGCGGCCCTCCAGCTGTTGCAAAACTACAAGTCCCATGAGGCATTGCAAGGCTAACAGTTACACGCATGACTCCCACAGGCAGAGGCATGATGGGACTTGTAGTTTTGGAACAGCTGGAGGGCCGCCAGTTTGACACCCCTGCTCTAGGCATACTCTGCAATACTCTGGGCATACTCTGCCATACTCTGCAATACTCTGGGCATACTCTGCAATACTCTGGGCATACTCTGCAATACTGGGCATACTCTGCAATACTCTGGGCATACTCTGCAATACTCTGGGCATACTCTGCAATACTCTGGGCATACTCTGCAATATTCTGGGCATACTCTGCAATACTCTGGGCATACTCTGCAATGCTCTGCAATACTCTGGGCATACTCTGCAATACTCTGGGCATACTCTGCAATACTCTGGGCATACAGCGCCCCTGTCCCCGTGAGCTCGCATGCAGAAGCGAACGCATACGCAAGTCCCGCCCACATATGAAAACGGTGTTCAAACCACACATGTGAGGTATCGCTGCGAACGTTAGAGCGAGAGAAATAATTTTGGCCCTAGACCTCTTCTCCAACTAAAATGATGTAACCAGTAAAAATATTTAAAGCGTCACCTATGGGGATTTTTAAGTCGCAAAGTTTGGCGCAATTCCACGAGCGTGTGCAATATTGAAGGGTGACATGTTGGGTATCTATTTACTCGGCGTAACTTCATCTTTCATATTATGCAAAAACATTGGGCTAAATTTAATGTTTTTTTTTTTTTAAAGCACAAAACTGTTTTATTTGCAAAAAAAATGTGTTTGAAAAATTGCTGTGCAAATACCATGCGCGATAAAAAGTTGCAACAACCGCCATTGTATTCTCTAGGGTCTTTGCTAAAAAAGCATATATAATGTTTTGGGGTTCTATGTAATTTTCTAGCAAATAAGTGTTGATTTTTACATGTAGGAGAGAAATGTCAGAATTGGTCTGGGTGTTCAGGAACGCTTGATGGTGCTCCCTGCATGTTGGGCGTCTGTATGTGGCCACGCTGTGTAAAAGTCCCACACATGTGGTATCGCCATACTCGGGAGGAATAGCAGAATGTGTTTTGGGGTGTAATTTGTGGTATGCATATGCTGTGTGTGAGAAATAACCCGCTAATATGAAAATTTTGTGGAAAGAAAATAGAAATGAAAAAAATCTTGATTTTGCAAAGAATTGTGGGAAAAATTACAACTTCAAAAAACTCACAATGTCTCTTTCTAAATACCTTGGAATGTCTTCTTTCCAAAAAGGGGTCATTTGGGGGGTATTTGTACTTTTCTGGCATGTTAGGGTCTCAAGAAATGAGAGAGGATGTCAGTACATCAGATGTGATCAAATTGATCAATTTTCAGTAATTAGTACCATAGCTTTTAGACCCTATAACTTTCACCCAGACTAAATAATATCTAAATTTTCTTTGTTTTGTTACCAAAGATATGTAGCAGTATACATTTTAGGCCAAGTTTATGAAGAAAAATTACTTTTTTGCAAAATGTTATAATAGAAATGAAGAAAAATTCATTTTTTTACAAAATTTTCGTTCTTTTTTCATTTGTAGTGAAAAAAATTAAAACCGCAGAGGTGATAAAATACCACCAAAAGAAAGCTCTGTTTGTGGGAAAAAAAGGACAAAAATTTCATTTGGTTATAGTGTTGTATGACTGAGTTATTGTCATTCAAAATGTGAGAGCACCGAAAGCTGAAAATTGGTCTGGTTATTAAGTGGGTTTAAGTGCCCAGTAGTCAAGTGGTTAAACAATAAAATGAATCTCAGTGAAATATTAGAAATTAATTCTGGTGTGTTGTGAGTCAAAAAAATGAGTCCAAATAAATGTCCCAGATTTTTTTTGGGATAAATAGATAAATATCAAAAATCTTCTTAGTGCAGAGTGCAATCTTGATTAGGCGAGGTCTGTGAACAAGACTTTGGCTGACCAGGGGCTTGAAAAAGATGTCTAAATATTCGCCCAATCTTGAGAAGAGTGACCCAATTCCACTGACAATTGGTCTTCCTGGGGGGGTTACTATATTTTTGTGGATCTTTGGGACTGTATAGAGCACTGGGATTTTTGGTGCGCACGGAACTAGATATTTGGCTTCCTGTGTAGATAGAATTTTCAAAATAGATCCTTCTGATACCCAAGATTTCAGTTTTTCTTTTAATGATGACGTGGGATCACTTTTCATTTGTAAATATGTTTGTCCTTCGTTGAGTTGGGACTGCATCTCATCATAATAATATTTGCGATCAAGAATGACCAGGCCTCCGCCTTTGTCGGCTGGTCTGATCACTATATGTTTGTTTTTTTCTATAGATTTGATACCTTCTTTAATTTGGATATTTGTCCTTTTATTCTGAATGGGTAATTCTCTTATTTCATCTTGGACCATCTTGCGAAAAACTTCTATATGATGGTTCTGATTTTTTTGAGGATTAAATACTGATTGGTTTTTGAGATTGCTATGCACATATGGGTCTGCAATGATTGGAATGGTGATGTTTTCATTTGGGGTCTGGCGAAATGTTTTTTAATGTTTAATTTCCGAATGTGTTTTTCAACATCTATAAAGATTTCAAATTTGTCCAGATTTTTTGAAGGGGCAAACCCTGACCTATCTGCCATCCCGAACCATCGGTGAGACATCTGAGTGGAGGAGCTGTGACACGTTTTTGTCCCAGTGCCGGGCAGGCACCAGCAGGGGTAGGAGGCCATTTGGCTGTTTATGTGTTATTTTATCGTTTTAATAAAAGGTATTGCACCATGATTTTTTCCATTCATTTTTCCATCCACACATGAGTACACCCAGTACTACTGAGGTTCCAGCGTGATCCAGCGATCAGTGTACAGGCACTTATCCTGTCCCGCGCATCTGACCTACTTTAATAGAGAGGTCATATCATCTGGTAAGAGTTTAGTATTTCCCCAGCACTTTTGGTGGAACACGAATAATCCTTTTGGTGAAGGTTTCCCTCACACCCCAGAATCAGCACACTACAATCCTATCACAGACTTGTTCACAGACCTCGCCTAATCAAGATTGCACTCTGCACTAAGAAGATTTTTGATATTTATCTATTTATCCAAAAAAAATTCTGGGACATTTATTTGGACTCATTTTTTTGACTCACAACACACCAGAATTAATTTCTAATATTTCACTGAGATTCATTTTATTGTTTAATATATGTTCTAAATAGCATTGTTGTTATTCATCACATTAATATAGCTATTGATGCCTATATTCACCGATGTTATATGCACCTATCCACATCATGAATTGTGAGTGAGGTTTCCCATTTAGTCCCAGTGGCGCCCTCTATCGTTCTTCATTTTCACTTATTATAGTTATTCACTATACAACCGAGGAGCAGCACATTATTAATTTCTATTGTATTATTTTCACCCAGGTGTAGTTCACCTTTTCTAAGTTTTGGCGCGGAATCATTTCTTTCCCTATGTCTAAATATTACCAGGATTTAAGGAGTATAATAACCTTTACTTTGGTTGTCCGTCTAAACTCATCTCTTCCCCCTTCGCCCGATTTGATTTCCATTTACAATCTGTTGGAATGAATTCAGCAAGAATACTTCCAATATGGAATACATGAGTCAATGGCTTCTATGATCATTCCCTGATACATCATCGCATATGACTTTTGGAATATTCTGGATAAGGCTGGGGAGTACTCCCATAAGATAGTGAGACCCATTTCTTTCTTGCTACCAATGAACCCTGAATGTGTCCTGACAAAGCTTAACAGCAAAACACGTTGACGCACAGGGGCACACTCTATATCGTGTATCTTATATATAAGTTTTTTAATTCTTCCTAATATGTACCATGTACTATTTTCAATAAATATTGTATTTTTTGTATATTCTCCATTGTTTACTGTGCCTTCAAAGTCCGACCTTTTGGGTTACCATCTTGGTACCCCTTGTTTCTTGTGAGTGCTTTCTTTCCTATTTTCATTGCAGCTTACCAATCCTTTGATGAGTTGTCTGCATTCATTTTACTTTTTTTTTTTTTTAGCCCTGGTTCACATTGATGCGATTTGGCATCAATTTGACATCAAATCACATGCCAAATCTGCGGCAATTGTAGGCAATGGCAGCGTCCAAATCCAAAAGTCGTTTCTGTGCTACTTTTGGCGATTTCTGGGTGCCATTTCCATTGACATCTGTGCAGAAACCCGCACAGATGTCTCTCAAATTTCCCCGAAATCGTGGGGGGTTCAGCTGAACTTATTTCATTCCCGCAGTCAGTGTGAACCAGGGCTCAGGTTTTTTCCCTGTGTTTTCACATGGCGATCTGACCAGTAACACCTCCTGTATTAGAGAGCCTCTACTCTGGAGGCATATTTGGACAACAACAATGTTAATATGGGGGGAAGGGAGTTTTAGATGTACTCAGGGCTTTTTTTCCTCAGAGAATAGGTGCAGGAACTCCCCCTTTCAAGGTCACTTTGTGTCTCCACCCCCTACCCACCTCTGAGCACCGACCCTTGGTTCCACCCCGAGCACCAACCCGTGGTTCCACCCCATGCACCTCCGAGCACCAACCCTTGGTGCCACCCCATGCACCTCTGAGCACTGACCCTTGGTTCCACCCCACGCACCTCCAAGCACAGACTCTTGCTTCCACCTCCTACCCAGCACCCAGTATGGCGCTTTTTAGAGAATACAGACCCAATTAATATTTTGTAGTGCTAAGTAATTTGTATTGAAATTAGCATTGATGACCAAAAAAGCAATAAAATAGATCCCTCACAGCCAGCAGCAATAGATTCCCCCCCCCCCCCAGCAGCAACAGATGTCCCAGCAGCCAGCATCAATAGACTCTCCAGCAACTAGCAGCAGTAGACCCCCCCTAAACAGTAGATCCCCCCCTAGCAACAATAGATCACCACGCAATAAGATATCCCCCATCAACAATAGATCCCCAGCAGGTAGCATCAGTAGACCCTCCATCCCACCCCTGCACCCCTTGCCATTGCATACATTCAGTGCTGGAGGTGTCAGAACTGCATTCCCCCCGCGTTCCCGCTGAAAAAAAGGCACCAGTCAAAGCCCCTGTCACTAAATAAAGTCAATAAATTAAGTGATTAGTGTACAGCCCTGTTTACACCTTGCTTTTGCTTGATGCTTCGGTGGGGCTATGATGAGGCTTTGGTGCAGCTTCATGGGGCTTCAATAGGGCTTTAAGCGAGCTTTGCCATAAACTTCTATGGAGGCTTTGAAGCACCACTAAAGCTACATGCGGTATCATTTTTGAAGCAATGCAAAAACAGGTGTAAACAAGACCAATTTATTTAGTGTCAGGAGCTTTGACTAGCATTCAGAGAGCTTTAACAAAGCGCGTTCGAAGACTTGTTTTGAAGCAAATGTAAACTAGCCATTAATGTGTGTTGAAGTCAAAGCAAGTTTAAATGAGCCCTAAAGGTCTCATCCACCTGCCCCTCTGTAAGGCCACGTACACACGGAGGGACATGTCCAACGGACCGTTTCCAGCGGACATGTCTCCTCCAGATTTTCGTCCGACGGTATGTACACACCATCGGATAAAAATCCCCTCGGCTAGGGAATGCGGTGACGTGGCGGTGATGTTGACGCCGCCACGTCACCAAACCCGGAAATAAAATGCTTCCGCGCATGCGCCAAATCCATTTGACGCATGCGCGGACAGTTCTGTCCGCTGGTTAGTGTACTAACCAGTGGACAGATCCGACGGACAGGTTTGTAGTGGACAAATTTCAAAACATGCTTTGAAATTTGTCCGATGGACAAACCTGTCCGCTAGCCTGTACACACGATCGGAGATGTCTGCTGAAACGGTCCATCGAACCAGTTTCAACAGATAAATTCGATCGTGTGTACGCGGCCTTAATCTTTCTATTTGTTCCCTTCTTCACCTATTTTGAGAGAAACAAATACTACGAAGGCTTCATTTAATTTGCTTTTAGTATGTGGGTTTTAGAGGAAACCAGAGCACAGGAACCAAACAAAAACACATGAAGAACATGCAAATACCATTAAGTTAGGGCCCCTTGGGAGGACTGAATACAGGACACCTGCACTGCAAGGGAAGTATGCAAGTCATTAGGTCATGGAACCGCCCAATATTCAAGTTCAGAAAGCTAAAATCTGACTGGTTGCCATAACAACCCAACTGCTATCTTTTAAGTCGGTTCCTTGTTTTACAAATGAGCCCAGGAAACTTCCTATCCCATCGTGGGATTTGAACAAAATATTCTGCGCATACATTAAACTCTTGCTGTGACTGCACTGCATTCAATCCTGTCAGCTGTATCACGTATCAGCGACAAATGGAGCATAGCCCTGAATTTGACATTCTTGATAAGACTTTGATGATTTGGCCCGAGCTCCGCTTGGCTTCATACTCATCAGCTTTGGCTTATGTAGTGTTGACAGCTTATTGGCCCACAATTCAGTTTGTCCTTTGACTAAAGCTCTAGTATATGTATATATTCTAGCATTTCAGAATATTTAAGGAGAATCACTGGAACAACTTTCCATCTTTTGAATATTTGGAATGGGGCAATGCCAACAGTATTTTATAGTAAGGAATAATGATTTTATTTGGGGAGTGTTTCCATTTTAAAAGAATCGCAAAGTGGGTCGTATTTGGGAATGCACTGCCTACGTAAAAGGCTGATTTAATTTGTGATATATCAGAGCTCACTTTTTTATGTTGCGCTATAGAAATTTTTGAAGACTATAATGGTCAAAGACCTCCCTATATGGAATGCCCTATGCAATAGTTCACCTCAATAGGCACCTCAGAAGAAATAGTTTTAAATACACCTTTTTTTATTACTATTTTACTAACTGCATTGTGCAATGTATTTGAGGGATCTAATAAAAAAAAGTACACCCTGCTTGGTTCTTTGTGGGTTGGTGACCCCCTGGTATAGGTTAGTTTAGCTATAATAATGACTCCAATGGCAGCCATTGGCTGAAAGGTTTGACCGGAGTGTTTGGCAGGGGGGCCATCTTTAGTTACACTTTAGGAATACATAACTGAATTTAATGGGGATCTTTTTACATCTGCCTGGAGTCTACTTTTAATAGTACAATATAATGTGATTTAAAGTTTTTGTACAGATGTCATAAATGATATTTGCATGCTTGCTAATGTTATTAAAATCCCTCTATATATATATATATATATATATATATATATATATACTGTGTGTGTGTGTATACAGTATATATATCTTTGTAGTTTTGTTTTTTCCTTTCATCCTTTAAATAAATGTCATACTAGAGTCACATTCTATATACAACACTGTTCAGATGTGTGCGATAATGTCCAGAATATATTGTACCGTCTCACTCTTCTACATTTCACAGCATTGGAGATGTGACGTTGCTTGTGTCACCATGTAAGGCTCCATCATCGTGCATTAGATCCGCACCTGTGGATAACAATGATGTCAGAATTTCCATAGTACTAACATACTCATCTCAAATTTACACACTGGAAGTGTTGGGATTAGGGCTATCAGCCATCAGCCAACCAGAAAGTAAACTTACTTCTCACTCAATAGGGATATCCTGATAGTTACTTTAAAGGGGATTATGTGAGGAAGAAAACACATTTTTAAATGTAATATATATATATTAGAATATGACCGTGAATATGATCAGGGTAATAGAAATAAACTGATCCAGGTGTATCAAGGTCTTTCAAGATGTTGTTTCTTTGTACTGTATGTTAAAGGGTCACTAAAGGAAAAACAATTTTTTGCTGAAATGACTGTTTACAGGGTATAGAGACATACAAGTTAACTGATTCCTTTTCAAAATGATTAAAAATAGATAAAAATCAATCATATAATGTGTCTGCAGGTTAGTTTCACTTTTGAACTGGCTTCATGTTTCTGTGAAGTAGAAATAGACACACAGAACAAAAACAAACACATCCAGGGCAGTGTTTTGTTTTTAAAATTAATCTGATTGGTTCTGGGAAGTTTTAGACACACAGTAATGACAGCTTAGACCACCGTGAGAAAGCTCCCAGCACTGTGGTTATAAGGAAACAGACAAGCAGGAAGTGTGGAGAACAGAGCAGGATTACAGCAACTTCAAAGCAAAAACGAACAATAAGGACATGAAACCAGTACTGCAGTAAGGTAAAGGAAGCTATTTAGCTAAAAAAAAAAAATCCTTTAGTGATCCTTTAATATATGTAGGTAAGTACAGGGCTCTGTTATTTGATACTGCTGTGAATTCTGAAATCTGCATCATTTGTTTAGTTTTGGCCCAATACGGTAAATACTTGGCTGCTATTATAGTTGATGGCCTTAGTTTTTTTGAGAGTAAAGTGGTATTGGACCAATAATAGTTATGGTTGGTTTTAGGGGTTGGGGAATTTGGAGGGGAAGGGGGGGTTAGAGAAAGAAAAAAGTAAATAATAATTATAAAAAAAAAAATCTTACACACATTAGACATACATATATATCATGGTCGATCACTGTTGATCACTGTATCCAGATATCCCGGGGTACTTAAGATAGGAATGGGATGTAGGTTTTGGCTTTGTGTAAAAGACTTCCCCTCCCCCCCTTTTTTTTCTTCCCCTCTCTTTTGGAATATACAATCACTATTACTAAGCATCTGGGGGTAAAGTTCTCTCTAGATGCCCTTTACACATTATGATATATTCAGAATATGGGACGCTGTGCGCAGGGCACGGCTGAGTCTAACCCTTTCATGCCTATTTCTGACATTTTGGTGTTTACAAGTTAAAATCCATTTTTTTGCTAGAAAATTACTTGGAACCCCCAAACATTATATATATATTTTTTTTTAGCAGAGAATCTAGAGAATAAAATGTTGATTGTTGCAATATTTTATGTCACGCGGTATTTGTGCGGCGTTGTTTTAAAACGCAACTTTTTGGAAAAAATTTATTTTCATGAATTTAAAAAAAATTAAAAAGTAAAGTTCGCCCATTTTGCATAGTGTGAAAGATAATGTTGCGCCGAGTAAATAGATACCCAACATGTCACGCTTTATAATTGCACGCACTAGTGGAATGGCGACAAACTACGGTACCTAAAAATCTCCATAGGCGACGCTTTAAAGTTTTTTTACGGTTACCAGGTTAAAGTTACGGAGAATTTCTAGTGCTTTTTATTGCTCTCGCTCTGACGATCGCGGCGATACCTCACATGTGTGATTTGAACACCGTTTTCATATGCGGGCGCGACTTCCGTATGCATTTTCTTTGTTGCGCAAGCTCGTGGAAAGGGGGGCGCTTTAAATGTTTTTTTTCCTTTTTTATTTTTATAATATTAAAGGGTTAAGCACATTGGGCAAAGATTACATTTTTTTTTATCACAGTTGATCATATAAGGTGTAGGTCTTGTAAAAAATCTATTTTTTGTCCTCTAATCTTTTCAATCCTTACACTACACAGATGATTTTTTTTTGTTGTTTTTTGTTATATTTATTATTTAGTTTATTTTGTTTGGAATTAAAATATATTGAATGGTACATGTAAGTTAAGACACTATGCATAAGATTAATAATGGATATGAGTGTATAATTATCTTTTTTCTTATTTGTTATGATAAATCTCAATAAAAATTGATAAAAAAAAAAAAAAAGAACAAAACAAAAAGCAAACATCAGCTTACTGAGATGTTGGCTGTATTCGTTTTCATTTTTAGGTTTTCTTTCCTTTATTTTATACCTGTTGATGAAGTCAGTAAGTTTGTTATTTTTCAACAGAACAAGCTCTCCTACAACGATATTAATTTGAGGGTTGAGACAAACCATTTATCAGTGACAGTTGTGCTTACATTGCTTTTATTTGTTCATGTAAAGCAGTGGTTTTCAACTCCCATCCTCAGGACCCACTAGCAGGCCAGATTTTAAGTACCGTATTTATCGGCGTATACCGCGCACTTTTTTGTCCTGAAAATCAGGGCAAAATTGTGGGTGCGTGGTATATGCCGAAACTCGCTTTCCCGCGCCGATTTTTAATACTGCGCCGGCATATACCAAGCACAGTTCACTCGGGTATAGTCGGGCAGACTCGGCTCCTCTCGCGCTGACATCCTGGACGTACAGGACGTGAGCGCGAAAGGAGCCGAGCCTGCCCGACTATACGCGAGTGTACTGCGCTCGGTATATGCAGGCGCAGTACACTCGTGAATAGTCGGGCAGACTCGGCTCCTCTCGCGGTGACGTCCTGTACGTCCAGGACGTCAGCGCGAGAGGAGCCGAGTCTGCCCGACTATACCCGAGTGTACTGCGCTCGGTATATGCCGGCGCAGTATTCGAAATCGGCGCAGGAAAGCGAGGATCAAGCGGGGAGGACGCCGCAGAAGGACGCCGGACCCGACGAAGAGGACACCCGAAGCTGCCGATGGACGCCGCGCAAGACACCAAAAGTGTAAGTATAAAAAACTTTTTTTCCACAGGAATGGGGGCCACTTTAGGGGTGCGCGCTATACGCGGGAGTGCACTATACCCCGATAAATACGGTATTACCTTTGGGAGATGCAGACTAGAATACGGCAATCACTGAGCAGCAAATGATATCACCTGTGATGTATTTCAGTTATCTTGCAAACCTGGCCTGTTGGTGGGTCTAAAGGACAGGAGTTAAGAACCACTGTTGTAAAGCATTCATCCGAAAAGAAAAAAATAATTAAATCTGCTAGTACATCTAACACTCCCCCCCCCTCCCCCCCCCCAGATTGACAATGTTGCTGTCCAAAGGTGCTCCCTGTGCTCCTTCATCCAGAGCGGAGGCCCTCTAATACAGAAGGTATGTTACTGACCAAATCACCAGGAGAAAAAGCGCCCCGGCAATTATAAAAACAAATAACAATAATCACCTCCTCTTTGGTGCTGCCCCCCACAGACCTACAGCTCTGAAATCCAGTCTACGATGCCCAATGTCATTCAACCTCCTTCCTGAGAGTGCAGAGGGTCAATGATACAGAAAACGGCACCAACGCCATCATACCAGTGACTGGCCTGTAAAACGTTAACCTGGAAGTAGAAATTAAGTTATAAAAAAAAATCATAAAGTAGTAGGCGGGAGTATCTAATAAGGTCACATGCATAAATTAACATTTCATGCATTCTATGGATCTCAAAAACTAATGTTAGAATGTGACACATTGGCATGGCAATTATACAAAATATCATACGAACTTTGTGGCATCGATCATAGTCACATTGATTTTATTTATTTTTTTGACAATTCATGGGTGCACATGTAAATGCTTGACAAGTTTGGTATCTATGAATATAAGATTGTGTTTGTGTGTACCATAAATATATATACAGTAAACCGTAGCGTAAAAATTGTGCAAAATAAAAAGTTGCTCCTGCCACCATTTTATTCTACCTCTGCTTTGACAAAATCTATAATATATGGGGGTAATTTCCTAGCATAAAATGCATATGTTATCATGTGAACAAAAAAATTAAAACATTGCCCCATAGACAAGTGGTTAAAGCGTATGTAGCTCTACAACATAAGGAGCCACTGCATAGATGGGTCCTTCTGCAACCCCTCAATGGCGACCCTCTCTGAATTAGAACCAAATTAGACCCAAATGCACTGACACACCAGTAGTGAAAAGTTGGCTTTTTTAAAGACAGAAAAAAAGCCCTCCAGAAAAAAGTTTGTGAAAGCAATTAGGCAACAATAAACCAACTCAATAACAACAATTTCAAGAACCAGACACAGCTATACATATCTATATGGCCTATCTGGGATTTGGGCCCTTAATATACCACTGACCAGTGGTGGGTTAAACACAGTCTGCCAGCGTTTGGGCCCATAGATACTTGTAGTCCTGTTTCTCCTTCAAGGATAGGTAAAAAATGTCCATTGCTCCTCCTATGCTGGGGACACGTTCTCCTTTCCTGTTTTCTGATAGGTAGGGCTAAAGTCCAAAGGCAGTCAGTCAGGGCTACAAATACAGTACATGAGTTTTTAGTGATTGGATTTAGACCTATTTTAATGCATGGTATTACAAAAAAAAGTTCATGGAAGGACCTCAGACAGGGGGAACAGGACGGTGATTGAATCAGGCTCTATTTCAAAGCACAGTGCAATAATAATCCACTAACGTTGCTCCTTCTTACATTTAGAAGGTTAAGGAAGATTACCAACCAAGCTTTATTGCTAAGCTGAAAATGTAAAAAATAAGGCTACACTGTATCGTAGGAGTGTTTAGATCTAAAAAATGGCCTCAGCAGATAAGACAGGTCACATATAATTAAGAAATTAGCTCTTTGTCTAGAGTTCAGCTTTAATAATACAGAAAACACAGATTATATCCTAAGTCCAGGCTTTGCCCCACCCCACCCCACTCTGTAAGTCACCTGGCAGTACAGTATCCTTTTGTTAAGATTTTTTATTTTATTATTGAAAGCCCATGGCGTGTGAAATACACTCAAAAAACTTCACCCGGTGCCAAAAAAAAATGCAAACACATAAAGGGGTGACACAAAAACGTGCAACAGGTGTACACATGCCCTCTAAAATCAGAAGGCCTTGCCCTGAATCCCACGGGGCGTTAGGCTCCAGACGGGGACAAGGGTACTTTACTCTTGGTCCATCTGGCCAAAACAGATGAACCCCTTTCTCTGCCAAAACAGATCCACCCAAGTACTAGGTGGGGCTCCTCCGAAGGCAGACCCCATGAGAGAGGGCGAACTAAGCCAGAAGGCCATGTCGACCCCCTGCCAAGACTTTCAGGGGGGTCAACATACCTACACCCTACCAGTCACACATAAAACAAACATGTACAAACAAAATAATACAAAAAAGTGACAAAGGGGATAAATAAAAGAAAGTGAAAGAGAAGGAAGTAGAGGAGAATGAAAGGTGACCATTGTGCAATACAATGGCCAGGCCCTCCGGCCAGGAATTTTTGTTAAGATGGTTCATCTGGTCACGTGATACTCAGCGCCTTCTTCATCTTCAAATCTTTTCACCATGAGGGCCAGTCCTCAATGGTTATGCTCATGGAGGGTGGTCCTCTATGATGCATAGAGCAGTGCTGTTGTGATGAAGTCAGTGCAATTCTCTGAATCATTGTATGTCAGAAAATGGTGGTCACACCCCATTTACAGGGTTTCCTCAATCTTCCAGGTTGAATGAAACTGGGTGTCATTCAATCCGCAAGACTGAGGACATCTAGCTGCCAAAAGCTGTGGGGGACAGAAAAGAGCTGAGTATTGCACGTAGAACTGCTTTTTTTTGTTTTTAGCTGCTCCTAGAGCCTACATTTTAAAAATAACATTGCCGGTAGTTGGGCTTTAACATTATCGCTATACAACACACGCAAAACCTTCATAACATATTCTAAGAACTTCTTAATTCAGATCCTATTTGCTGCAAAATAAAACATGAACAGAACAGTGTTATGAAAAGGAAGAAGCTAAAACACCCTAATAAAAAATAAATCAGACTTTAGGCTGGGTTCCAGATCTCATTCCAACCTGAACCAGGGTGGAGCCGTTTTGTACCCTCTGAGTTTTGTGATCTCTTGCCTGACTCTCCAGGTGTTTATCCATGCTGTCTTGGACTGTCTATAAAGTCTGTCACTCTCCCGCAGCTGAAGACATAGAAATCCTTATAGGAATAACACCTTCCTTGAAGCCGTGCTGACTGCCAAGACTCAAACAGAAAACTACTGTCAGCAAGCTGTGCTTTCCTATAGGCCTCCAGAGTGCAAACAAAAATACATATTAATCATCTGTAAAGTATGTTCAGAAAAATGGAGAGTTGTTTATTATTTAAAAATATAGCCAGATTGTTCGAATGAAAGCCAGGGGCACATAAGTACACCAAGAGAAGTGCAATGTTTATACAAAATCCACAAACATCTTAAGGAGAACATGGAACACCAAATAGTCTACTGATTTTGTTGTACCTTTTTCTGGATCAACAGTAACGATAGCACAACAGCAGAACTGAATATTGAATTTTAACCACTTGCCAACTGGCCAACGCCGATATACGCCGGCAGAATGACACGGCTGTGCAAAGCAATGTACCTGTGCATTGCTTTGAATTTGCTGCGTACTTCATGACCGTGAGCTGCAGAACAGGGAGATGCCTATGTAAACAAGGCATTTCCCTGTTCTGCCTAATGACAGGACAGTAATCTACTGCTCGCTGTGATCGGGAGCAGTGATCACTGTCATGTCACTTGTAGCCCATCCCCTCACAGTTAGACTCACTCCCTAGGACACACTTAACCCCTTCCTCGTCCCCTAGTGTTTAACCCCTTTTTCTGCCAGTGTCATTTACTACTGTAATCAGTGCATTTTTATAGCACTGATCAATGTATAAGGCCGCGTACACACGGAGGGACATGTCCGCTGAAATTGTCCGACGGACCGTTTCCAGCGGACATGTCTCCTCCGGAATTTCATCCGACGGCGTGTACACACCATCGGATCAAAATCCCCGCCGGCAGACAGCTCGGTGACGTTGACGCCGCCACATCACTACACCAGGAAGTAAAAAACGTCCACGCATGCGTCACATCCATTCGATGCTTGTGCGGGCAGATATGCCTGCTGGTTAGTGTACTAACCAGCGGACATATCCGACGGACATGTCTCCAGCGGACAAATTTTAAAGCATGCTTTAAAATTTGGCCGCCGGTCAGACATGTCCGCTAGCCCATACACACGATCGGATTTGTCCGCTGAACTGGTCCGTCGAACCAGTTTCAGCGGACAAATTCGATTGTGTGTACGCGGCCTTAATGGTCCCAAAATAGTGTCAGAAGCATCCGATGTGTCCGCCATAATTTCGCAGGCACGAAAAAAATCGCTTATTGCCGCCATTACTAATAAAAAATAAATAATAATAAAAATACCATAAAACTACCCCCCATTTTGTAGACGCTATAACTTATGCGCAAACCAATCAATATATACGCTTATTGTGATTTTTTACCAAAAATATGTAGAAGTATACATGTGAATAAACTGAGAAAGAATTTTTTTTTTATATATATATATATATATATATATTTTTTTTTTTTTTTTTTTCGGGGACATTTTTTATAGCAAAAAGTAAAAAATATAGCTTTTTTTCAAAATTGTCGCTCAAAAAATTAAAACGACAGAGGTGATCAAATAGAACCAAAAGAAAGCTCTATTTGTGGGGAAAAAAAGGATGTAAATTTTGTTCGGGTGCAAAATCGCACGACCGCAAAATTGTCAGTTAAAATAACACAGTGCCGAATCGCACAAAGTGCTTTGGTCAGGAAGAGGGTAAGTTCTTCCGGGGCTGAAGTGGTTAAGGAGCTATCAACCTTACATACTATGTTATTACAATTTATTTCAATTAAAGTGTTACCAAACCCACAACAGTAAAATCAGTCTATAGATGCAGTAAAGCATGCTTGTTATACTCACTGTGGAACCTAAGGGGTTAATCCTCTGCATTATGTAAAACAACTGTTTGATCCTGTCTTCTCTGATCCTCCTCTTCTTCCACCCAATCCATCTGCTGATAGAACAGAGCATAGTGGGTAAGCTGCAGTTTCTTAGTTTGTTTTTTGTTCTTAGGAGGGTGCATGTGATTAGCTCAGGGCCAAGCAGCCAACAGAGGGTCTGAGGGTCCTGCAGCCTCAAAGGACAGTCAGAGCAGAATGAAAACTACTCCCACAAGCTTTAACCAAACACTGATAGAAGTCACAATTGCTAATGATAAAAAGTCACAATTGCTAATGATAAAAAGGTATTTAGCCATTTATACTTACTAAAACTATTTCCATGTTCTGTGTACTGTGGAAGACCGGATATAGTGAATGCAGGGTCCTGGGTTTATTAACACTTTAAAGGATAAGTGCATTTTAGAACAAGGTGCTTGAATCCTTTTTGCACCCTTCCCCTGACCTAACCTATCTCCACCTCAGGCCGCATACACACGATCGGTCAAAACCGATGCAAACGGACTGAAGGACCTTGTTATCGGTCCAAACCGATCGTGTGTGGGCCCCATCGGTCAGTTATCCTTCAGTCAAAAAAAAGAGAACTTGCTTTAAAATTTGACCGATGGTTGCCTGACCAATGGGTCAAAACCAATCGTTAGTATGCAAAAGCATCGGTTAAAAGGCCGCGCATGCTCAGAATCAAGTCGACGCATGCTTGGAAGCATTGAACTTCGTTTTTTTCAGCACGTTGTGTTAAAACACGTAAACGTTACCGCGTTCTAACACGTTCTAACTCGGACCATTCTCATCGGATGGACTGATCGTGTATACGCGGCCTCACAGATACATACTACCAACCAATGGCTGTGGTTTTGCTGTTTGTTTACATCTAGTGGTACAAATCTTTACTGTCCTTGCCACACCTGCACATACAGCGACATAAACGTCTACGGGGCCTAAGACCAGGGACGATCACTGACATAGAAGTGTATGGGTGTTCTGTTTCATATGCTGCTTTAAGTGTGGATATACCCCTATAGTCCCAGTCTGTCTGTAGGGCATGATCGCCTACTGATTTGATATTATCTACAGACAGCTTAACTCTCTAATAAGACACAGAAGTTGAATCCAACACAATTTTACTTTAGATTTGTACATTACAGAGGATGTTTTTCTAGCCTTTTTGAAGTGTGAAAAGGAAAGGCGTATAAACCTCTATTATTGTACTATTAAAAGGAGTCATAGACAGCGTCCAAACAACTGGCAACTCTCTTGTTTTGTTAAGGAGATTGATGGGCAATTCTGCCTACCCCTGTAAATTGTTTACTCAGGGGTATAAATATTGTGGTGGAGCCTGTAGTCTGTCAGAGTCAAGCCCCGTACACACGACCAAGGTTCTTGGCAGAAACCAGCGAGAACCTCGCTGGGAGCCGCATTCTGCCGAGAACCTCGGCCGTGTGTACGCTCTCGGCGGGCCCTGCCCATCGGGAAACCCGTCGAGCAAATAGAGAGCAGGTTCTCTATTTGCTCGACGGCCCGTCGGGATGAATGGCTGGTTGCCTTTCCCGACGGGCAGTTTCTCTGCTGTGTGTACGCGGCATCAGTAGTAAGAGGAGAGAGAGAGAGAACCTTGGACTCCTAGGCCCTGATGGGAATTCCAGGACTTGCACAGAACTGATAATGTAGATTGTTCGTGAAGTGGCATGTCCGCAGACCAGTTTCAGCGGGCATGTTCGATCGTGTGTATGGCCTATCGGACCGTTTTCCAGTGGACAAAAGTTTCAAAACATGCTTAGAAACCTGTCCGCTGGAAACCTGTCCGTTCGATGGTTAGCACATGAAATCATCAGACCAAAATCCTGCGCATGCTCAGAATCAAGTCGACGCATGCTTGGAAGCATTGAACTTCGTTTTTTCATCACGTCGGTGTGTTCTACGTCACTGCGTTCTGGTCCGAGGGGATTTTGGTCCGAAGGTGTGTACGCACATCAGACCAACAGACCACTTCAGCCTGGTCCGATGAAAACGGTCCGTCGGACATGTTTCCTCGGACATGTCTGATCGTGTGTACGTGGCCTGATAGTTACAGGCCCCCCAGCCCCCCCGGTTTACTTACCTGAGCCCTCAAAAGTCCTGCGTCAAGAACGTGCTGGATTTTGGGCCCGGTTTCATTGGATAGATTGATAGCAGCGCAGCCATTGGCTTGTGCTGCTGTCAATCAAATCCAAATGATGCGGGTGCCGGGGGGCAGGGTATACCTAGGGAACAAGAGGTAAGTGAATAGACTGGCTCAGTCAGGAGACTGCTGCCTGGTGGTGGTGATAGGTCCACTGTCTGGGCCACATGCTTGGAAAACCTTCTCTACATGAAGTATTTGGGCCAAGTGTACCTGACCTAAAACTAAAGGAATGGGGCTCCCTGCAGTTTAGTGGTAAAGTAAGTGTTAGTCCCTTAATAAAAGCATTTTAGCCTGCTGATTGTGAACTGGAACATGGGCCATGGGTTTCTAACCAGCCGTGCTGCAAATAATTTCCCCATAAGTGGGAAATTACTTGTCAACCACCACTAGGAGGCACTACAGGTGTGTACAAAAACCCAGGGAGTTGTGGGAAATGGAGTTAAAGGAGCCTGAGCAATTATAATTACTATTTAATGGCTTTAAACATTTAATTTTTTTCAGCATGGGGCAATGACACTTGGGGAAGGTCATGTTTTTCTGTGGCAGAATGACATGAAGAATTGTAGCCCGGCTATTGAAAAATTATGAATTATGAAAACAGATATAATAGCATGAATTTAGGTGCTCAGGATTAAAAAATTTCCTCTGCCAATGGTAAAAATATATATATTGGCAATTATACTTTCCATCAATAGGAGAAAACCCCACTTTTTCACATGCGTCTTTGAATGCTATGACAGGAGAGATTCTTTCCATTGTTTATTGGAATCATGAAACTGCAGGGATTCACAGCAATAATTGCAACAGATGTGCAGGTGAGACCCCAAACTGAAGCCTCGTTTTAAACCAGCAAAATATGTTCTAGGTGCATCAAAATAAAAGGTTCAATGTCTTACAGCTCCTCTTCTTCTAAAGCAGCCACAGCCTGAGTAGAAAAGCCTGTGTCCTGAATATATGCTGTTAAATTAAAAGTGTTTTTATTGCTACTGTTTTTGTGTCTTACAGATTTCTCCATTCTTCATGTTCTGATGACAATATTGCGAGAACAAATGGAAGTGAAGGTAGTCCCCCTAATAGGGACAGAGACAGTAATTTAACCCTGTCACAGGTTCTAACCATTCTACATTCTATCCGAGACATAAATAAAAGTTTTGGCTGCTGGAATTTTGCTTTAAATCAATGCATAATCTATGTTTTACTATGCAGGCTACAAAACAATAGCATGGACTAGCAGAACTTTCTTCAATGAAGGCCAATGAGAAGACCATGATTTAGCTAGTGCCTTGAGGACCAGAGGAGTGTAACAGCGCCAATGTAGTGCATAGCATGCAAAGAAAATCCCAAAGGTGGAAACAGCCTTGTATATCACACAAAGACATTACCCATAGACAAACACAGATTTTGTCTGTAACTGCACCATTTAAGAGCTAATGAAAGCTCAGCGGACAATTGCTACCATTTAAGAAACTCACATAAACTTCCAGATTAAGTTACAGGAAAGAAACTGGAGACATGAAAAATCAGCGTTATTTAGTTGTTAGACAAACAAATGATTACTGGCCTGCTTCTTCAGAGACGCGTCAGCCTTCATCTCTAAAAACTCTGTCATTATAGAACAGAGCCCGCTAAGCACGTCTCCACAACTAATCAGCAAACCCGTTTTCGAAATCTGTCTAATTATCACTTAATTAAGCAATTTATCTACCTTTAAATACCGTGAAGACAACCTTCTTTGGTTTTATGTCCTGGGGGCCTACCTTGGCTCACTGGTTTCTCTCAGCCGCTTTATACTTTGTGTAAAAACAAATAAAAATAAAAATTGCAGGGATGATTTTTGTAGTTGAGTGGGATAACATTATAAACCACACTGACGGAAAACAAGAGCATTTGTCTTAATATATACTGTGACAGCGCTAGGACCTGCCACTGTGTTAGAAGTGGTAAATGGCTAACAGGGTTCTCACGGGTGCTGAATAAGGCGCTGTAAGGCCATCTTGAGGCCTGGAGTCCAGAGACTTTGAAGAGCTTTGGGAGGGAAGAAGGCTCCACCCCTGTGTCCAGGTTTTACCAAAGACCGGCAAGCTGTGGAAGTTTTTATGGCTATACCCTTTGTCATCAAGGGGTTGTCTGCAGTTCAGGGCCCCACCCAGGAGACAGAAGGTCCCCTGCCCGGACCAAGGTGGATTTTCAGTTCAGCACAGACAATTGAGAGTGCAGAGAGAGATAAGAGATATTAAGACCTCATCTGGAATATGCAGTTCAGTTTTGGGCCCCAGTTCTCAAAAAGGATATCGGGAACTGGAGAAAGTGCAGAGAAGGGCAACCAAACTGATAAGAGGCATGGAGGAGCTCAGCTATGAGAAAAGGTTAGAGGAACTGAATGTATTCACTCTTGAAAAGAGGAGATTAAGAGGGGATATGATCAACATGTACAAATATATAAGGGGTCCATATAGTGAACTTGGTGTTAAGTTATTTACTTTACGGTCAACACAGAGGACAAGGGGACACTCTTTACGTCTAGAGGAAAAGAGATCTCCAAATACGAAAATGTTTTTTCACAGTGAAAATGTGCAATAGACTCCCTCCAGAGGTGGTTCTGGCCAGCTCAGTAGATTTTTTTAAGAAAGGCATGGATACTTTCCTAAATGTACATAATATAACTGGGTACTGACATTTATAGGTAAAGTTGATCCAGGGAAATCCGATTGCCTCTTGGGGGATCAGTAAGGATTTTTTTCCCATGCTGTTGCAAATTGGATAATGCTCTGCTGTTTTTTTTTTCCTTCCTCTGGATCAACTGTGGGTATAGAATTGGGTATATGGGATTGTACAATATTATTTTATTTTTAGGGTTGAACTAGATCAGTGTTTCTCAATTCCAGTCCTCAAGGTTTTTAGGATTTCCATTATTTTGCACAGGTGATTTGATCAGTTTCACTGCCTTAGTAATTCCCACAGCCTTTTCATCTGAGGGAAATCCTGAAAACATGACCTGTTGGGGGGGGGGTGAGGACTGGAATTGAGAAACACTGAACTAGATAGACTTGTGTTTTTTTTCAACCTGACTAACTATGTAATTATGTAACAAATTATACATGACCACAGTGGTGCTGTGTAATGGTCTGTGGGACCAGACCAAAGGCCCGGGTTTCAGGTCTAAGCAGCAGCGCTGCAAGAGCAAACCAGGAGGCTAACGTCATTGACTTTTGTGTGTGAAGTGATGGTGGAAACCCTGCACGGCAATTATTTTGTGTTGGAACCTTTCTATGAAAGTGGGCCATCAAACCCTAAACAGTATTTTCTGGCTGGACTGAACTGACTGGGAAAGAGTACACTTGAGCCAAAACCCCCTACATATCACAATACATAGAGCCCATCCCCAGGCAGCCCCGCCCCAGACAGAGATCCCTATTGAGCAGTTATTACACCAAAAACCCATCTAAAGTCTTTTTTTTTACTTATTTAAGGTCCCATTCATATGGGATTTCCAATCAAGTTCTTTTACATTCAGCCACCCATAGATTTGTCATGGTACAGTCAAAATGAGGACAAAAACTAAATGAGCATGGAAGTCACAAAACTCACATCTGTCCCATTCTGTTCTAAATTAGCAGGAAATCTTCTCAGGAACCCCTACTCAATTGTCCTTATCTCTAGACCACTGTATCCCTTTGGAGTGATAATCGGTTATCCAGCACTTCAGTCAGTGACTGCATTAACTGGTCATCTCTTTGTGAAGTCCTCATGCTGCTACAATCTTCTGAAAGAACCCTGCCACACAACAACCAATAGAAAATGCCCACACCACCCTGGCAGAAAAAAGAAGGGTATACACACTGAAAATCAGTCCAAATCAGCAGAAACGGGCTGATATTTGGTCCGTGTGTACTGCTGCCCGTTCAACAGAAACCGGTCTAACAGCTAGCTTTTTTTTAAATGGTCATGCTGGAAAACCAGCATTCGATCAGCACTTGAAGCCATCGGTGGGGTGGGGGAGTCCCCACTGTCATAATACAATAACACAGTGGGGGAGATCTCTGCATCATACTTCGTTAGTGTTGATGCAGGGAGTTGTCAGGATGTATACTCAGCTTAGCATGGGTACCAGAAAAATGTATCTTCTTCTGCAGTGAAGAAGATAGAAGAGTTTGGACCCGATGTATTACATGACAATTAGATTATTCGTGTTTTACACTTTTTTTTTTCTAAACTAACTCAGAGTTCAGCAATAAATGAAAGGTATCATATTCTTTATCTTATTGCTGCAAATGTTTTCTAGGCGTTGAACTACTAAAATTCGTTTTAAATATGTTTTTGTTTTAAAGTAAACTGGGAGTATTATTTTCAACACACCCAATAAAAAAAATGACACTGAATTATGGATGCAAAAACTCCAATTAAACCTTATAATATCCTTTATTTTATGTTTAACTTCTTAATGAAAATAAAGATCTTGCTCTCTAAGAAAAAAAGTCACATCCAATATGTTGGAAGACATGTTTCATAGATAATACAAGTCATGACACATCAAGGTGAGAAAAACCAAAAGGAAAAGATTAAGGCAATGCCATACTGTCTTGTTACTGTGTCTCCTTCACACGACCTTTCACCTTCACCCTATATTTCATGTATGCTTTTCCATACTAATCGTTCTCTTCACTCATGTGGCTACTTAACCCAGCCAACCCGACCAGCCAGGATATACGTAGCAAGTCACATTAACTAACCCCATGTCCTCTCTCTCCCATCGGAAACACATACATTCCCCGGCATCAAATTCAAATCCTCCCAAAATAAATTGATTTGTAATCAAAGCTGAAGCCCTAGGGAAGATCTGTCCACAAGACAAAGCCACCCAGAAACTCCTTTCCACCAACATCCTCTTGTACACTGGAAGGTCAAGGTTGACCTGACATTACATGGATGTGATGTAATATGAACCATACCCTGAACAACCATATCTCACGCTGGGATCTACATGTGATTTAAACACGGGGAAATATTTAACATATTTTTTTCACAACTCCACTGTTAGGGATTATAGGTCCTGTCAACCAATAATTGTGGCTGGTCATACAGATCTACTATCATACCATATGCACAGTTTTTTACATAGTTCCTAAAAAAAAAAAAGTAAATTCTACCAAAATCCAATACCCATTTTGGGAGAGAATACTTCAACAAACTAACTTTTACTAAACTGTGGTCAATTATTGATGTGTAAATTGGAACTGTTTGACAGCTTAATTTCTTCTACTGAAACTGGGTGCAGGCTATTTAGGTGTGCCCATAACATTTGGACTTAAAAGTGTAAAGAAGTGGGGGCAAACTCTGTTGGGACTTGTAATGTAAATGTTGCTCACACTGATGAGCAAAATTAAAAACAAAATCCTGATTCCTAATCTGCTATCCTGTTAACAACCTTACATGTATACTGGTTCCTGATACCTGACTGTCTATGCTGTCTGTATCCCTGGAAGGGGAATCCTAGTGAAGACTTCTGATGGCTTCCATAGACAATAGGTTGTTTGTGCAGGCATGATACAACTAGATCATAGGTGGCAAACACAAGGCCAGCAGGCCAAATCCGGCCCTCCAGGCCATTTCATGTGGCCCTTGCACCTTTCCTGCAGCTGCAGGAGAGCTCCAGCCCTCCTCTGTTCCTCCTCCAGACCCTTAGTTTCTGCTTTCAAGCAATGCATCCAGCTTCTCCCCAGAAGCAGCATAAAGAAAGGTGGGTGCACTGTGATCTAAGGGAGATTGGGGGACTCAACTTCTGATGGTGGGGTGGCTCTTGACATCTAATGTAAATGGGAGGGGATGCGCTGGACATCTAATCTTACAGAAACAACCGGTCCTTTTGAGTACAATCATAATGCTGATGCGGCCCACGATGAAATTGAGTTTGACACCCTTGAACTAGATTTTGTCACTTTTGTTCTTCACCAGGTCCCTAAATAGTGTTCATGTTAAGCTTATAAGAGGGACAGGGGAGGGATGTTTTTGAGGGCAACCTATAGTGACTGAACAAGCTTTGTTCAACATTAGACTTCATGGCCCTAGTGAGCCTACTAACTGTAATATTTTGAAAGTGTGATCCAATTAGAGTAGCTCATACAAATGATCCACACAGCACAAAATGTATACCCAAAAAAACAAACAGGTTTAAAAGGATGCAATCCTTATGACACCAAGGTACATCCATGGGATGTGTCTGAAGTGTTTTATCTCATTCTTCAGCAACCACTGCTTGTGAAATAAAGGATCATCTTTTTTCACAATTGATCTAGGTATAGATCAATGGCATGGTAGATTCCATTTATTTACCTATAAAGCAGTTTTTCATAAGCCAAACATGTTCACACATAATGCACACAAGTTTTATTCCAATCCTTCATTAATTAGGAACAGGCTGGCATGCTAAGTTACTTCAGGAGTACAGGTATGATGTTTGTCTGTATATATCTTGGCTAATAATTTTTATTCTGACTGAGTGCCAGCCTACTACTAGTATATCAAGTCTCCAAAAGACCCATGTGCAGGAATAATTTTTGGGCTTCCCTCAATGTAATGTATGGACATGTATTCACAATCTATAGAGTGACTGATAGATGCAGATGAAGAACAATCTTTGGGATGCTCTGAAATCACTGATAGCTCACAAAGCACCATCTAGTGTGCTATTAGTGTAGTACAGGCAAATTTATGACTCATGGTAAATGTGAGTCTGGAATCTGGGTCAGAGTTTATTGCAGGTCCAGCTGGATGACTCACATAGGCAGGTCTCTGGTGCCTCCCCCTGGTTCTGGAAGTTTGGAGAAACTTCTAGAAGTTAGTGGGCAGAGGCCAGGAAGGTTGATCTGCATACTTAGGGAAACCTGGCCAATCCCCAGGTGTGCTGACCTGGCAAGGTTGGCTAGGCCATCCCTTAAATATGGATGAGTCATGTTAGGGGAGTCGGGGGGAAGATAGAATGCTTAGTTGGCTGTTGGTGGCCTTGGAGGGGTCACCTAAGTCTAAGGAAGACCTTCGCACCAGGCTGGGCCCGGGCTGGCTCAGGAGGTTCCATTCAGCAGAGTGGTTTGACTTGGAATCTTGCCTGAGAAGCAGTAAGAGCAAGGAGGACAGAGTGAGTACATCAGCACACCCAGGGATTTTCAAGAATAGAGACTGCCACATGCAGCAAGCTTTCTAAAGGACAGCGTTGTGCTTTACCCTTGAATCCTTGCTCTTGGAGATCTTCAGAGCAGTCAGGAGGGCTGGTAGTGCCTGCAAGCAGTGTAGCTAGGAGCAGTTCTACACAAGGAGAGGGTGCACTCCTGCCTGCAGTTTGCCTTAATTGTTGTGCTATTTCAAGAGGGGCTAGGAGCTCCTAGTCTGTAATGGAGGAAGGGAAGGGAATTATCACCTTTTCATTGTTCTTTACTTTAAGCTTCATCCCAAAAATCCCTTCACTACACTCATAATATGCAACAGTGCTCAGACAGAGGAGATAGGAAAAGCATGCTGCAGATCTTAGGATGGTTAGGCACCTGGGTGGGCTAAGGTACCCAATGCACAGAGAATGGCACACACACATTCCAGGAAGAGTTAACAGTTCTTGTATTTGATAAACAGGTACAGCAACACTTGTAGTAACTGATGTGGTTGCTGGCACTAATCATACTGAGGTAGCATGGGTAGTAGTGGTCTTTCTGGTAATCCTGGCAGGTCACACAGCATCAACAGATATATGCAGAGATATTTCAGACACTGCAAGGCACACCACCAGTATGGCCTGCTTGACCAGGACAGCATTTGGAGGTGGGGTTGCTGACTGGCAGGATGGTAGATTCCGCTGGAAATACAGAGAAAATGACGGCAGCAGCTCCAGTGACTAGTTCTTAATGGGTGTCCTGCAGTATCCCTGTGCTTGCCCTCCTCATAACGGAACCTTTCCCTGATGGTAAATCTTTATCCCTAACAAACAACAAATTTCCTGTCCCTTCTCTATCCACTCACAAAGGAGCACAGAATCCTGACAGGGTCCCTTATTTATAAGGGTGCCTCTTCCAAGATGGCCACAGAAGGTCACTGGGGATTGCAGTGTCCAATCACACAGCTGCTCCACCTATGGAGGCTGCACAGGAACATCATTACCTTGACTCTCCACTCCATCCACACAGTGATGAGACACCACCTACTGAATGGAGCGAGTACTAAGTACTACAGGCAAGTAGTAAATGAAAATATATATACCACATTTTTACCACTTTGCAATACTAGTTGTACACTATTATTTCTAGAGGAGCAGCTTTATTTGAATTTTATTTACACTTAGTTATTGGCGCGAAAATCCCTTTTTATCATACATCAAGTAGTAAATGAACTGCTTGTGACACCACCTGGACAATTTAAACCAAAATCATGGTTGTTGTATCATAAATATTACCTACGACTTCTCAACCGCCCTAGATACGATCAATGTTTAGGTCATAGTTTAAGGGGACCCAGCAACCATTCAACATATCTCCTAAGGGCCCTTCTGCAACTGCACAGTCTGCACAAATGACATATATGCTCCTGCCACTACCTTTCTGATCTGACGTGCGCATTTTTCCATGACTTATATGTCTTGTGGGTGTCCATTAAATAGTAACAAAAGGATTAACTTGCCTTTGAAACTCAGCTTCTTTCCTGTCAAAAATTACCCCTCATTGCATGAGTACAAAGCAATAATATGACACTGATCAGCTATGGGAAAATGATTTTCATTCTTCCTCTGCAAGGCTCCAGTTCTTCCCCAGGACCATCCTCAGGCAGAATAATCTGTATGGATAGAATAAATGATACAATAGTTTTTATTTTCTGTCATAAACCAAAGGAATGTGTTGAACTCTGTGTGATTCTTAAGTGGGAAAAAACTGATTGGAACAACTTGATCTGTTTTCTGTATTCGGTTGTGTCGCGATGCTACTCAATCAATTCTCCTGTGCATGCTACAGATTAAGGGATAAAGGACAGAACTTAATCTGATATGTGTCATTATAAGATGTGTCATAGTTCCACTGCATAACTTTGACTAACATTGAGCAGATCAGACCAAGAACAAAGTGTTTGAGTACAATGATAAATGGCGAGTCAGGCACACAGGAAGACCATATCTCTCACCAGGAGAATGTTGTCTAAGCAGTTGGCAGATGGATTGCTGTTTTGCCTTAAAACATAGGTTGGATATGTGTGCCATGTATTATTCGTAAAGAATGGACAAGTGGGCAGAAATACAAAACATGTTCTGTTCAGTTATTAGTTAACCTCCCTGGCGGTATTCCCGAGCGTGACTCGGGGTTAACATTCAGTGCCAGAAGCGGTAACCCCGAGTCACGCTCGGGGTGCATTTTTTTTTTCCCCCCAAAAATTCCTGGCGATCCGGCGGGGGTTTCCCGCTGGATCGCCGGTCAGACTAGCCTCCCTGGCGTGTGGCACGGCGTGTGGCACGCTGGATGCAGAAAAAGTTTACTTACCTTTTCTCTGCGATCCAGCGATGAATCCCCGCAGTACTCGGCGGCCGGATGTCCGCCTGATGCTGTGTGTTCCGCCGATTCCCTTCCCTGCGAGCGTCGCGACGTAGGGGGGGGAACGGCGCCAAATTTAAAAAAGTAAACAAACACTATACATACAGTACACTGTAATCTTATAGATTACAGTACTGTATGTAAAAAATACACACCCCCCATGTCCCTAGTGGTCTGCCCTGTACACTACATGTCATTTTGTATAATAAAAACTTTTCTTTCTCCCTGCAAACTGTAGATTGCCCATAGCAACCAAAAGTGTCCCTTTATGGCAAAAATTGTTTTAGAGCAGCTAAAAAACAGCGATAATAAATCAGAATCACTTGCAGAATTTAGCGATAGCGATTTATGGGGAAATTCGTCATAAAAAAAAAAAAAAATGACAGCAAAAATTCTGCAACTGAGCAAATTTCAGTGATTTTGATTTGATTACATTATTGAATAATTTTTACTATAATTATATTATCATTTGTGATCATTTTTTATAATTATTTATTATATTATAATTTTTAATTAAAAAAAAAAAAAAAAAATCATACCCGGGATGCCTATTAGACTCTTGTTTGAATAGATTTAAGTGAGTTATTCCTAAGAATTACAAGCCTACAGTATAAAACGCCAAATTCCCTTGCAAATAATGGTACCGCTTTTAGCACCTAAAATCTTAAAGAATCATACCGCCAGGGAGGTTAAGTGGAACTCATACAGTATATATATATATATATATATATATATATATATATATATATACACACACACCAAAGTGTGCAGATTATACTTACCATCCTAACCATCCTATCCAAGATAAATCTCAGGGAGTTCTGACAGGCACAGCTTTGGTACTTCTATTTACTAATGTAGAGCTACCACCAAAGCAGCCACTGTAGACTAGACAGGTTTTTTCCCCAACAGTACAGATCAGACAGGAGCAACAACAGTCCATTCCATATGGCTCAATAATCAGTCTAGGGGTTGTCTTTTGGAAGTTTATTTACTTCTAGAAACTTGAGAGGGGATTTGGGATGTTGCATGATAATACTGGGAACTAGTGAATTGGACTTTAAAGGCACACGATAATGTAGGATGAAAACTAAATAATTTATTATAAGAATGTCATAAAAGCAATTACAAACATAAATTCCAAAAAGAATCAGGTCAGTAACTGGTCCACATAGGCTAATACAGTAATATTACAATTTTACCATAAAAAGCTCAGATACAAAGCATAATTATAAAGTTGATTTATATATTGTATAACCAAGTGGTATTCCAGAGGAGTAGGAGGACTTGCTCTACATGTTGCGCGCTATACAAAGCGCTTCCTCAGGAGCACAGACATTTCAATAAAAAGTTTAACCGTGTTGGGGGTAGACAAGAGTCGGTCTTATTTCACCTAACATTGGCTGTAGTTCACCAAGCTGCTAATCAAGCCAGTTAGGGGGGTGTATCGTTAGAACAAAAGTTGGGTTGAATGGTAGGGCAATCAATTGCTGGTAAACAAAAGAGGACTCATATTACAGGGGTATGCACGGATGGTCAGGTTATAGGCTGGGTGGAATAGGCTAGGTACCAGTGAGCAGGCGGGTAAGCCTGAGTTAACCAGTTGCCAGCTTGTAAGTCTCAAATCCAGGTGAATGGAGATAGTATGCAAGCAATAGCAAACAAAGGATCCTTGGAACCCCCAGCCATTTGCACATTCGTGTGAATTTCCCCTGGTAATTGGAGGACGCCTGTACTAAAATGGAGCGTATTGCAGCAGAAGACACTTCTTCCTTAGCAGATTTGTAGGAAGACTGGAACAGTCCATCGTTCACGACTGGGGACCATAAAGTAGTATGAGCACATGTAAAGGCAGACTGGAACAGTCTACGGTTCACGGCTGAGGACAATGAAGTAGTATAAGCACAAGTAAAGGCAGACTAGAGCAGTGCATGGTCCACGGATGGGGACCATTAAGTAATATGAGCACAAATAAAGACAGACTGGAACAGTCCACGGTTCAAGGCTGGGGACCATGAAGTAGTATGAGCTCATATTATTATTATTATACAGGATTTATATAGCGCCAACAATTTGTGCAGCGCTTTACAACATGAGGGCAGACAGTACAATTCATACAGGAAGAATCATAGGGCCCTGCTCGTTAGAGCTTACGATCTAGAAGGGAGGGTCAAGGGAAACAAGGGGTAATAACTGTGGGGGATGAGCTGATGGAGACAATAGACATACAGTTGATAGGCTTCTCTGAAGAGGAGGGTTCAAGATATTGCAGGATACTCCAAAATGGAATGTATTGCAGCAGAGGAAACTTCTTCCTTAGCAGCTTTATAGGAAGACTGGAACAGTCCATAAATATAAAAGTGAATTTGCGCAAAAAAACACATCAATCAATATAAAACATATGTGATAAATATGTAATAAGTAATAAGTGAAAAGTAGATAAATAAATTAAAATAGAAATAAAAGTCCATATGTGTTGGAAAAGTCCATATAGTGCAAACGTGCAGTGCACAAAAGTTGCTCTCAGTGAAGCTGTAAAGCTGACAATAAAGTGCTAGTGCTCCTCTGTGCATTCAGCCTCTCAGGCCTCTCACCTTGGTGGCATATATAAATGCCGTGATAATGGGTCAAAATAGCCTGTGCCACTCCAAACACACAGCCTCACAGGCCTCTCACCTCTCAATAGATCAATAAAAACCTCCAAACAAATCCTCTGGGTAAATTCAATGATAGTGGATGACACCAGGAGCTATTCAGTCATCTCTATGTCTTGTAGTACCCCTTCGCTGTATTACTCGGGGAAACATAAAGAAAGATAGGCCTCCAATGGTGTAGTATGTCACAACATATATATTTATTGAAAAACAAAGTAATCTCCTTACATCAGTAAAGAATCAAAGCAGGCATCAAATAAACAAGGCGGCATCTGCCATATATCTCACGTCACTTCCAGGTGTACATCTGAATCCCTACGGGTTACGGCTCTCTTGCCTTCATCATTCAAGGCTGGGGACCATCAAGTAGTATGAGCACATGTAAAGGCAGACTGAAATGGTCTATGGTTCATTAGCTAGGCAGCCCCTCTCCTCTCAGCTCACAGGTCCACCCCCACCGGGGAAAAAAAGACCATCTCTGCAGGGCTCCAGACTATTTAGCAGCAACCTAGCTGCATCTGGGCAAACTTCCCCAGGGAATGGCTAGGCCCTGTGAATATTCAAAATATGCTATTGGCCAGTAGAGCTGCCAATCACAGTGATGGCCGGACTTGCAAGCCTCGTACACACGCTCGTTTTTCATGGCAAGAACACTGCTGGTAGAGCTTTTTGCTGAATGAATGAATGAGAAACTTATATAGCGCGGCGCATGCGAACCAAATCGCCTCTGGGCGCTTGTTGTTTCAGTCTTTCTTGACATCAAAAGAGCAGAGTTTTAATCTGTCTTCTGAAGGTCAGGTGGTTTTCCTCCAACCGAATGCTGGTTGGTAAAGCGTTCCAAAGTCTGGGACCTTGGACCGCAAACCTTCTTTCTCCTTTGGACTTGAATCTGGCTTTGGGAACTTTGACCAAATTTTGGTCGCTGGATCGCAGAATGCGATTGGGATTGTGGGCTTCTATTTTATCGCAAAGATATTGCGGGGCTTTTCCATGGATGCATTTATGAGTCAGACAGAGTGCTTTAAAAGCAATTCTGTCTTTTACTGGCAACCAGTGAAGGGATCTCAGCGACGGTGAGATTGATTCCCAGGGTTTTTTCCCAGTCACCAGTCTGGCGGCCGTATTTTGTACGACTTGCAGACGAGCGATTTGGTACTTTGGGAGTCCGAGGTAGAGGGCATTTGCATAGTTCAGTCTAGAGTTCACAATTGTTCCCACCACGACTGGTACGTCTTCTTTGGGAATGAATGGAATAAGCCTGCGTAGTTGGCGCAGCAGATGGTGAGATCCGCTGACTACTGACCCTATTTGTGCGTCCATTGTCATGTGGGTGTCAAAAATGATCCCGAGACTTTTGACTTTGGCACTAGGGGTGATGATCTGGTCCAGAATGGGTGGAGGTGTCCAGGTTGTTGCCAGTTGACTCTTGCGACTGGCATGAAACAGAAGAAGTTCTGTTTTGGAATTGTTGAGTTTAAGATAACTCCTAGTCATCCACTTTTCTATTGAAGAGAGACAATTCTCTAAGCTGAGATGATGATCCTTTCTATTGCAGATGCGAAAACCGTTTGTGTGTATGGTTTCTTGTCGAGAAAACTGTTGTGAATCTTGATGAGAAAAAAAGAGAATCTGCTCTCTAGATTCTTATCAGGAGTCTCAATTTTCTCGTCGGGCTGGTTTACGATGAGAAAAACGTTTATGTGTATGCTTTTCCGAGTCTTAAAAACCTGCGCATGGTCAGAATCAAGTATGAGACGGGAGCACACCCTCGGTAAAACTAGCGTTCGTAATGGTAAAGGTAGCACATTCGTCACGCTGTAACAGACTGAAAAGCACAAAGACTGAAAAGCGCAAATCGTTTCTCACCAAACTTTTACTAACAAGGTGGTGACATGAGATTAGCAAAAGCAGCCCCAAGGGTGGCGCCAGTGCAATCAAACTTCCCCTTTATAGTGCCGTCATACGCGTTGTACGTCACCGCGTTTGAGAACGACGAGATTTTGGCTTGACAGTGTGTACGCAAGGAAAGCTAGACAAGAATCCCGTCAAGCTTGACAAGAAACACGTAGAGAAAAACATATATACAGACTAGCATGCTAAGATAGTGTTATTTAAAGCTCAGCTGGACATAATTTCTGGAATATATCCACTTTAGTACATAGAAAATACATAGAATTACTGGAATTAATTACTTGTTGGTACTTTTGTGCATGTCACCTAGAATTCATAGTTGCCTGAATGTGTACCAAACAAGTGGAATTTTTTTTTACCAGAGGCCCATGCAGGGGGCTAAATCAGGGGGCAGAGACCCACCCAGGGCATCACACGTATGGGAAGGCCCCACACAGGTTAATAAGTTATACTGGATCAAACTGGCAGATTTTTAAAGGCTTTAGGAGTCTTTCAATTATAATAAGGGTGTGGCACGTATAGGCCAAATTGATCAATAGTGTGACAGGAAGGTTATGGGCAGTTTGCTAGCTTTCCTTTAATCATAGAATTTCTTTCAGTGGCTAAAACAGAAGGTGTGTACCAATCCCTTGGAATTCACTTTAAATGCTTGACAATTTACTGTAACAGAAACGACAATAGTATTCATCTAAATTTTTGCTGTCAAGAGCCCTCTCCAAGAAATGGTCCTGAACACTGCCATCCAGCAACAAAAGAGACCGTTCTGGAAGAAGAAGGCCTTAACTTTAACCTGAGCTTGTGTTGACAACATTTAATTGTTTGTAATGGCTGAATTTGTAAAAGGAAGACAGATCAGACTATACTTTACTTCAATACTCACCTAAGCTAACTGCCCTAAGAACCTAGAAATGGCCAATGGAGACAAGAGATTTTGGTTTGGGATAGCCAAGCAACAAAAAGGGGTGACCACTAACCAGTATGCATTTGTCATGCCAGCTCCTCTTTCATCAGCTACCTGGACTGAGAAGATATATTGAGTCATGCATAAAGGTTAATTAATGAAGGTCAGTGGGAAAAATTATCCAACAAACACTGATGGCTAGTGGGAAGAAGGAAGAAAGCCCCCCCCCCATCCCGACAGACATCTAGAAAGATCTATGCCGTGTACACACAATCAATTTTTTCGGGTTGTAAACAACAACGTTTCTCAGGCTCTAGAAAAAAATGTTTTTTCCAACTTCATTAAAACGGCCTTGCCTACACACGATCGTGAAAAAAAAATGCTCTAGCAAAGCGTGGTGACGTACAACACGTACGACGGCACTATAAAGGGGAAGTTCCATTCAGATGGCGCCATCCTTGGGGCTGCTTTAGCTGATTTTGTGTTAGTAAAAGACAATTTGCGCTTTTCCGTCTGTTACAGCGTGAGGAATGTGCTTACTCAATTACTAACGGTAGTTTTACTGGAACGAGCGCTCCCGTGTCATAACTAGCTTCTGAGCATGCGCGGATTTTTAACATCATTAAAGCCTACATACGACCATTTTTTACAACCCGAAAAATGTTACAAACATCGTGAAAAAATAGAGCATGTTCGTAAACATTTTTGCTGTTTTTCAGAACCCGAAAAATGATCTGAAGCCCACACACGATCGTTTTTAATGACATAAAAAAAACGTAATTTTTTAATGATCGTGTGTACGCGGCTTTAGGGATCATGCAGATTACTCTTCCAAGTGGTGTTGATCTCAGAGCTACATAGGTACAATCAGATGGGAGGTCAATCACCACAGTTCAAGGAACCTTTAGCAACCTCTGGGAAACCCTAGTGTTCCACAGAACCGTGATTAGTAGTGTCTGGGCTTAAAGCAAATAAAATGCAGTTATTTACCATAGTTGGATCTAAGAAAAAAAAATGTTATTAAATAAACTGCTTTCATTGGTGTTTTGTTATATGCCTTGGTGGTGATTAGAGAATTTGGTCTCCAATGATGAGTTACAGAAAACCCAGGTTTTGGAGGTGGCTGCGAAGGTAAATGAATGGTGCATGCAAGCTTTGCATACAGATAGTCACATCCCAGATAGCAAGGATAAATTGCCACACATTTGTGGCAGTATTGAATTATAAGTCTTTTTAAATTGTTGCACATTTTCACTAGCAAGTTGTGCACTTGCAGAGCACTTGGAGCACAAGTTCTAGTTGACACTCTTCCAATTTGTAGCAAATTTGCATGACAAGTCTCTTGCAAGAGCAAAGTTGCAGTGGTGAGTCTACAGCAAGAGCTCTGAAAGTCTACAACATGAAAATTCAGTCACGGTGACCCCTGTGGTGGGATGACTAATGCACAACATAATTGAACCAGAACTTGCAGCAGACTTGCAGAATGTTTGCAAAGAAAGATGATCTGGAGTCATGCAATGTGGACTTGCTGCATTTGTGCAACAAACTTATGAAGCCTGACAAGTCTAGCAATTGCTTAGCAAATCATTTTCAAACTTGCAGCACAATTGCTTGCTATCTGGGATTTACCAGGTCTTGAGTACAAATGATTTAAAAAAAGTTGCAACGCTCTGCAGTCTAAACATACTGTAGTATTGTAGTAACAAAATTGGTTTGGAATGGGACTTTTAAGGCACAGATATCAGTACACAGATTATCAAAATCATACAAATTGTATTCAACAAATCTCATTAAACTCACATAAATATGTGATTTTAATAAGATTTGTTATATCACATTTGTATGGTTTACATTTCAAATCAATTTTGTTAAACGCTTTTAACTTTGGAAGTAGCATGGTTTATCTAGGGGTCAAAATACTCAAAAATATTGTATACCGTAGTATTGATTTTTAGTGAATCCAGTGGACTCTGTTATTTATATTATTATGTTAGTTATGGTTTCTTTGTAACTTTGTAACAATAAGTGTGCAGGATGATTTGTTTTTACTCAGTCTATTTGGGTGCCCAGGATTAACCATGAATACCCGCAGGGCTTAAAATAAGTATGCACACTAAAAATAAACACTGTGTGGTTTTCCTATTGCTGGCGATTAGTAAAAGTCTTTTTGACACCATGTCTATAAGCACTTAATTGCCTCATTAATAGTTAATTACCGGGCAGTAGACGACACGTTGGACTTTGAAGTTCCATCCCACTTAGGTTCCCCTGGAACACTGAGCCACTAATTAGAGCTGAAGGTTACTTCCTGCTGATTGTGTGCACTGTTAATGACTTTCAAGAAAAATGAATTCTAGAACAGAAATAGCCCTGTACAATCATCATTTCTATTCTGGATACAGGCTGGTTCCTCTGGGGCCTTGGGGAAACACTCTTTTCTCAGTATTGCATACAGAAAAGCATGTTTTAGACTCATAAGAGGCTTGGGTGAATAGAAGTCATTGCATAGTAGCTCATAGAGAAAGCTTAGCCCAAAAGAGCCAAGAGACATCCCAGTAAAAAAATATTTATAGTAGATACAAATCTGATCACTAAAATCTTATATTAGCTTTAATATGTTAATTTCATTTTTTAAAAATGCAATATTTTTATTTATTTATTTTAAAAGATTTTCGAAAGAAAATTTGTTTGGAATTCGAACCATGTATGGTCTTAGTGTGCTGATCACAGTAATCCTGGCTGCTGATCCATGATTACCGTAGTCAGTTTACATGCCTCCGTCATCCCTCTGCTCTCCTCTCTCCCCCCTGCCTGTCACCTCTTGTGTGTGTGAGCCGTCTCCACCCCCCTCCTGCAGCTATTAGTAGCTGGCAGTAAAGGTAAAGAAATATTACTGCCAGCCCATCTGTTCTATCAATCTATCTTATACTGTGTACATGTTTTTATAAGGCGATGCCTGTTAATACTGTATCTTTTATATTTTATGGCTAGCCATGTGACCTCCAGCCGCTCTCCTTTCCTATCTAAGGGCTACAGCGGGAGGGGCTGACTGGCCAGCACATAGGCCACATGACCTCTGATTTCAGAGGGGGATCTCGGCCCCTCCCGCTGTAGCCCTTAGATAATAGAGCGATCTTATGTCTTTCCTTCTATGTTTTAAGCATGTGTTGATTTTCTGTGGCGGTTTCAAGTGGTGTTCTCTAATGGAAAACCATAGGCTGAAGAGTGTCCCATCTTGAAAGATTAGGAGAACAGATGGGCAAGTAGTGTGCAATTCTCAATAAGGGAGACCAGTGGTATGATGGGTAAAGGATATAGACTCTACCTCAAAATTAGAGATAAGTTAAAAGATCTTAAAGAAGAAGTCTCACGAGAAGTTAATAAGACTTTTTAAATCCTCTCGGGGGCCCTGGTGCACATTAAAATGTTTTCAGTTAAAATCAATTGTGATTTCTAAGCAGCAGTTTTGGATAGCTTGCCCCTTTCATCGTCACCTGGACAAACAAAGAGGACTGCTGACAGACAGCACAAAGCGATGGGAGGGGTGTCAGTGCAGATACAGAACATACAGGGCCCACACAACCTGCACCTCCTCTGAAGGCTGCAAACAGAAAATCTGTAGCCCTTCAAGCTGTGCAGCCATGCTTCCTCTGCTCCCTCTGCTACTGGTAAAAGCTTGAGCACACACCTTCCCACAGCTGCCTGTAGAAGGGCACCCCATTTTGCATAAGTGTGACCAGCATGTGCAGCCAAGGTCCCCACTTCATATAGAGCCTCATGGCCTCCTTATTGGTTCAGGTGCTTAAACTCACCTCTTGTAAACATGCTTGGATGCAGGCTATAGGCCTCTTTCTCTCTCATCCTCTTGATCACAGTCTAATAACCCCCTATGCAGGCCTCTTGCCTACTCATGGTTTAGGTTAGGGCTATGGGAATCCATCCAAACATCTGGGGCCCATGTTACAAAGGGGCTCTGGTCATCTGGTGTCTAAAACCTGAGGGGGTCTTCACTCATCTCCAGGAGGGTGATACCGGTCCTCTAACCACTGCCCACTTTGGAGCCTACCAGGTTTGCACAGTAACACCACAGTAAGGGCAGCCATATATGGATCAAAATGTGTCCAGTTCAGCTGGGACAGGCCAAATTTTTATCCAAGTATGGGCAGATTGGTTGCACAAAAGTTGATCTACTAATCAACCTGCTGGCTGAGCGGAAAAATTATTATTTCATGGCCAGCTTTAGTTCTTTATATGCACCACAGAACATTATTCCATAACTTTTCAAGTTACTCTTCTCCATCTGAGATATTATAGGGAAAAGTGATAAATGCATTAAATTTTACTTGCTAAATGAGCATGAATTCAACAGTCAAAAATTGATAATCATTCAATGCATTAGGATGTCACATACTTCAGACCATGGCAGAAGGTGCACTTTAACATTTCAAATCCGAGATCCTGATATCCATCCAGGACACTATCTTGGCAACTGTCCCACTATAACTCAGGAGGGGTGGTGTGGTGTTACTTATATTACATTGTGCTGCTCAATCCAGGCCTTAAGCCTACTCTGAGACCCCATGAATGATCCATAGAGGATTTTCTTTCACTCACAGAGACATTTTTCTTCTACAGCTGCTGACATCCCAAGAGACCTAGCAAGGCCCCTCCTCCCAAGATAAAGAGCGAAGGTTGGGAAAATCCTAAAAGTTCACCCAATGAGGGAGTGCCCACTAAATAAATTGGAACTCTAACTTACTCTTGCCTACAGGCCAGCTAGTCTGAGGAGATAACGACAGTAGTAGCTCGCAGCTTTTGTTGTATGAATGACAGTAGCTGGGAAGCAGCCCTGTTATTCACGAAACACAAGATGACAACAGCACACATTAGCAGCTACTATATTTGTCAGAGAGAGAGTAATGTAGTAGGTGCCACCATGTGCTGTTCTCAGCTTGTGTTTTTTTGAATAACAGGGCTGCTTCTCAGCCACAGTCATTAACACAACACAAGCTGCAAACTACTATAAAATTATACTGTTGCTGTATATTGTGTCAGCTATGTATTCATACAGACTTGTAGAGTTACTGAAAGGTCCACTTAAAGCGTAACACCAGCGTTTTACCTATGGGTCCACCTCCACTCCTAAAAAAATAATAATAAGCCTGTTGTTTGCATGCCCACCATTTCCCCCAGGGGGCCCATAATCATGCAGGCTGAACTTATAGTACTCTTGCGCCAGGACATGCAGAAGTTGCGGGATCGCACCTCTGATGTGGAAGGCCGCATTAGTATACTGGAGGATGACAAGCGAAGCTTGATGATTTGGAAAACAGGCTTCGCCGCAATAACGTGGGGGCTATCGGTATACCTGAAAAAATGGAAGGCAAGAACTCAGTTAATTTCATTGAGCACTGGTTGTTGGAGAAGTTTGGGAAGGACACATTTTCCCCAATGTTTGCAGTGGAACGTGTGCATAGAGTTCCTGCCAGACCTCTACCCTCGGGTAACCCTCCTCAAGCCTTTTTGTTCAAGCTGCTTAACTACAAAGATAGAGATGTTATCCTGTCTAAGGCTCGTACTATGGGAGATGCTCTTGTGATGGATAATTCCAAAATATCCTTGTTCCCAGACTTCGCTTTCTGGAGATACTATATGCCATGCTTTATCCTGCTCATCTATGTGTGGTTGCCAGGGATGAGGTCCACTTCTTCGATAAACCCTCACTAGCTATGAAATTGCTGGATAGGGAAGAACGCTCCCTCTGTGATGATTTGGCCAGGAGGCGAAGAGACACTTGACTTTGACTTTTGTTTTTTGTTCGTTTCAGGTTGGGTCCATTTACCCTTACATATCTTTCTAATCCTGTTGAGGCGAAAGACTGCTCTCATGGAATGAGTTGGCACCCTTAATGGTGTTGAATGCAGCCTGAGGTTTGTTGCCTATTGGCTTTTCAAAGCTGGCTACTGAACTTAACCCCCCCGGTTGAGAGTCCTGCGTGGGCGTTACAATTTTTTCCTTTGCTTTATTATTTTTTTATTTTTTACATTTTTTTTTTGTTTTAACTGGGGCCCAGTTGGTCTCAGCTACCTGAGTCTACCTAACACCCCCTTTTTTTCAGGATATATAGGTTTATTTGTGGACTGCTTGCTATTTTTTACTGTGCACTGTGTTCTTTGGGTCTTTCCTGGTTTGTCTCTCTGCATTTCCCTCTGGCCTCTGCCTTTAGTGTCCTTTACATATGGCTTCTGATATGTTATGGCTAAACATTGTGTGATAACTAGTTGGAATGTTAGGGGATTGGGAGACAGAGTGAAACGGTTGGCGGTTCTACATATGCTTAAACGTTTGGGGTCCTCTGTGGTATGCCTATAGATAACCCATCTGTTACCTGGTCAAGAGTCTCCGTTCTCTTCTCGGGTATTTGGTACGCAGTTTCACTCTGCCTTCTCATCTTATGCCAGAGGGGTTAGCGTGCTGATTGGTTCAAATGTATCCTTTAAATGCTTATCTCCACTTATTGACCCTAATGGCAGGTTTATATTTTTGTTATGTTTGCTGGATAATCTTGTCTGCATCATTGCTAATGT
Organism: Rana kukunoris; assembly: GCA_029574335.1. Classification (NCBI taxonomy): domain Eukaryota; kingdom Metazoa; phylum Chordata; class Amphibia; order Anura; family Ranidae; genus Rana; species Rana kukunoris. The sequence continues at coordinate 192,416,807 of CM056055.1, forward strand.
GTATACCCCCCCCCTTTCTCAGCGGTGTCGCTTAAAACTCTACCCACCTTTTTATCTCGCCATCCGAGTATCCCTGCTATTGTCTTAGGAGATTTTAACAATTATCTAGATGCTGATATGGACAAGTGCTCTGCCAGGGCTTTGGCGGGGGGTCCGACACCATTTGCCCGGCTCCTGTTGGAGTTGGGCTTGAGATGTTTGGATACTTCGCCATCTGCAGACTAAATGTTACTCCTGCCATTCTGCTACGTATGCTGGCCTCTTCCTTTTCCTTCTCCCTTTTGCGTTACTATTCTTTTGTCTGGGGTGACCAAGAAGGTTTGCTGGAAACATAACCCATTTTGGTTGTCGCTTTTTCCTAGCCCTGACCCTGTCTCTGCTAATCTGTCTGCGTTCATACGCGTCAATAAGCACTCAGCTAGTCTCTGTGTTTTCTGGGACACACTGAAGGCCTTTTTGAGGGGCCAATTTATTAAATCTATTAATTCTATTAAGACTGGGACCAGGGCTTGGGAGCAAACCGTACTTCGGGAGGTTGAGAGGGCTGAGTCTGCTTTTGTGGACTCCCCATCTGAACATACTGAAAGACTCTGGCAGGAGGCCCAACATATAACTAAGCAATTGGTTTTGACTAAAGCAGAAAATAAACGTTTCTTTCTCCACCAGAAGTATTTTGAAGAAGGGGAAGGAACGGGTCATATGCTTGCGATGATGGTGAGGTCACAAAGGGGGTCTTCGCATGTGGCGGAGATCGTTGATTCCTCGGGGGTCTTGCTCTCCTCGCATGCAGAGATTCTGTCTGCTTTTAGAGATTTCTATGCTGATGTGTACTCCTCCAAAGTTTCGTCCACCTTAGCTGAAATTTACTTATTTTTGGATTCCTGTCCGATCCCGCATCTTGGAGCCTTGGACGTGGAACAATTAAATGCCCCTTTGTTGGTGGATGAGATGTTGGAGGCTTTGGCGCTTTCCTCTCCTGGTAAGTCTCCGGGTTCAGATGGCTTGCCGGCGGAGGTGTATAGGCGTTATGCTGATACTCTAATGCCTCATCTCCGGGAGGTTTTTGTGGATGCATTTGAGAAGGGCTGTTTGCCCCCTCTATGAATGAGGCTATTATTGTTCTTCTGTTAAAACCTGATAAGGAGGCACGTTCTCTTGATTCCTATAGGCCCATCTCTTTTTTGACGACGGACGTTAAACTTTTGGCTAGAGTACTGGCCACTAGGTTAGCGAGAGTGATTCATAAGTTAGTCCATACAGATCAGTCAGGGTTTATTTCTTCCCGATCTATGGCCCTCAATATCAGATGTCTTTTCCTTAACCGTCAGATACCTGTGGATAATCTTGGTCAGCGAGCAGTTCTTTACCTTGATGCAGCCAAGGTCTTTGATAACGTTGAGTGGCCTTATCTGTGGGAGGTTTTGAGACGCTTTGACCTCGGTGATAATTTTATTCAATGGGTGAGACTTCTCTATGCTACTCCCACAGCCAGGATCCGTGTCAACGGAGACCTTTCGGATCTATTCCCTCTTTTTCGGGGGACGAGGCAGGGGTGCCCTTTATCACCCCTGTTATTAGCATTGGCTTTTGAGCCGCTGGCGGCTACTATAAGGTCGTCTACTGCTATTGTGGGCTTTGAGAGGGGTCCGAGTGTAGAAAAGATCTCCCTTTATGCGGATGATACGTTGTTGTATCTGAGGGATATGGATGTATCGTTGACTGGGACCATGGAGGTGATTCGACATTTTGGAACCTTGTCAGTATTCTCCATCAACTGGAGTAAATCTGTTATCTTACCTGTAGATGATGCGACGATTCCGTTGCCGGTTGTTGCGGAATCCCTCAAGGTGGTCTCCTCCTTTAAATACCTGGGGGTTCAGGTCTTGGCTGACCCACAGTCTTACCTTATAGATAATCTCTTACCGCTTTTTAAAAGATTTCAACTAACGTGTTATTCTTGATGCAAACTCCCACTCTCAGTCATAGGTAGAATAAACCTTATTAAAATGGTCTGGGGCCCTCAGTTGTTGTATATTATGCATAATTCTCCTCAGTGAGTACCCCGTAGGTGGTTTGTTCGTATTGATATACTCTTTTCAGGTCCCTAATTTGGAAGAAAGGAGTAGCGAGGATTAGACTTACTACCCTGCAATACAGTAAGGATCAGGGGGGGGCGGCAGGTCCCAATCCCAACTGCAACATTTAGGTGGGTTAGGGATCAGGGGCGACTCTGATTCTATTGACGCTCTATTGAGGACTGGAACGCAGAACAACTCAGTGTTGGCGAATCTGGAGGCAGGATTTCCTTGCCTACCGCAGATGGCGCCCACTGTGGTTATTTTGAAAAAACTCTGGTCCTCGGTTAAGTCAGGCTTGAGGATCTCTGGATTTTTGGCAGATACCCCGTTGTGGGATAATCCTAATTTGGCTGAATTGGTGGGGTTGGAGGGTTTCCAGACGTGGAAGGAAGCTGGTATTTGTAATATTGCTCAGTTGTACTCTCAAAATGTTTTGAAATCATTTATGGAGATACAGGAGGAATTTGGCCTTTCTAGACATCAGTTTTTTAGATATCTTCAGATCCGTCATGCTCTGCAGGCTCAGAGTCGAGTTTCCATTCTCAGATTGGCTAGTCACCCTTTAATAAATGACGTTTTTTTTTCGGTTCCGGGAAAAAAGGACTTATTCCTCTTGCTTATTCATACTTATTGTCCTCTACCCAAAACTCGGCGACTTTACCGTGCAGACAAGGCTGGACTGAGGATCTAGGGGACATAAATGACGAGACTTGGGATATTAGTTTGCAAGCGGGACCGCTCACGTCTGTATCCCAGTCACATAGACTTTCTCATTTATTTTTATTACATAGGGCCTACCGCACACCTATTCAATTGCACTGTTGCGGAAGGAGAGACTCACCTCTATGTCCCAAACGCTGTGGGGAGGAGGGATCGCTCATTCACCTAATGTGGCGCTGTCCCAAGTTGCATCGATATTGGGGCGATATTACGGAGGCTATTTCCTCAGTCTATCAGGTTAGGGTTCCGTTGGACCCCATAATATGCATCTTGTGGGTGTTTGATGAGGAGGTATATACTCCCCCTGTTAATATACAAGTGATCAGACTTTTGTACTTAGCTAGAAAACTGGTGGCTAGATTCTGGTTATCCCCGCACATTTCAACTAAAAAACAGTGGATAGATCAAGTTAATTATATTCTTATATGAGAACACCTGACATATCATAGAAATGCTTCTCGGAAATTCTATTCCATATGGCAGGCCTGGCTGGACACCCCTGGTTTGGCGCCCCCACAACTGATTATGACCCGTTTGCTCAGAGCATAGTGGACACAGTTTGCTGTTAAATGAACAATTTCTAATGGAGATATTTATTGGCAGGCACTGTATTTTTTTTTTCATATTTTCCCTTAGTTAGTTAAGGGGATAGTCCCCATTGGCAGGGTAGACTGGGGGTAAGGTTAGTTTTTGGTATGACCCGTTGGCCTTTTTTGTTTGGATGTGCTGGATGGTGGTCTTGTTCTCACTGTCTGGCATAATGTTTCTATATTCTTTTCTTAAGATGTGACATTATAATGTTTTTTGGTGTCGCTGCTTAACTGTTTTAATTTGATTGCATTGCTCGTGTATTGCAGTATAAGTATTGGCTATTTGTTGATTATGACTGGCAATGTACGACTCTGTATTTTATTCTGTTGGCACAATAAACTTTTTTTCTGATTTAAAAAAAATCTTGAAGCTTAGAGGTCAATGCAAGCATGAGTATGGTACTATACCTATACAGGATTCACAAATGGAACACAGCCACTGCCTCACATAAAACCACCAATATGGTAAAGATGGAAAACACCCCAGTAGTGTAGTATTGGTGGAAAATCCGGAGTATCACTTTAAACAAAAGTTAAGTTTTCAGTATGTTGAGGTTTTTTTTCCATGCATTGGAAGTGTGGGAGTTAAGAGAAGACCACAGGCCCCTTGCTGAGTAAGCAGGGATTCCAGCATTAGTCTGGACATTTGGTATAAAGCAAATATCAACACATTAATGTTGGACAAAGTGCTGCCTCTCCACTCACAGCCAGAGAACTCAGTTACGAAACGCACAAGCAGAACCCTGGAGCGAGAATACAACCGTGTGTTGCGCAGCATCTGAGGGCCGTCCACGCCAGAACCATTTCATCAGGAATCAAGTCATTTGTGTAAACTGTTACAGCCACAAGATGTTTTGGTGTTGGAGAATGAACCGGGATAATCTAAGAGTTTGTAAACATTCAATCTGGCAGAGAGTCATCACCTCGAGCGGTACAAATCTTTGCTTGTTCACTCTATTTCATGGAAATGTACTCCAGATCAACACAAAAGCCACCTAATGGGCTCCTTTGTACAGCCTGTGCTTCTTTGTACAACGCTTCTGATCCCATTATATAGTGCCAATATATTTTGTAGCACTTGTGCAATCAAACAACTTAAACCAGAACTGAATGCAAAACTTTCCACCGGGGTGATTTCCCTTCACTTCTTGTCCCATAGCCAAACTAGGAATGGAGAGAACAGTGGGGAATCCCTGGTTGTCACCAGAGCTAGTGTCTCCATTAAATAGTTATATTCTTTTTATTCTATTCTTTTATTTTTTTAACCCATCCCTTTATTTTCTATTCTTTTATTTTTCTATTTTGTTCTTTTATTTTGTTGGCGCTATATGACTCCTGTATAATAATAATAATAATTTGATTTGAAAACTATTCGAATTTCATCCGAAATTTTGTTTCGTTAATTCAGATTCATTTTCATTTGTTACTGTTGTAATTTGGAAATTTGGATACATCTGAATCTCCGAACATCCAAATTTCCACCTTGGCTGCAAAGGCAGCAAATTACAGTCCTAGCATGCAATTAGAGTGCTCTATAATGTGGGTGCTCATCTCCAGGGAGAAAGGGAGCTTTAATGATGAGGGAACAATAAAAAACAGGAGATCGCCTGGGACTTTAAATGAGGTGAATGCTTTTAGCCAACAATTGACAGAGTAAATGCAGTCTCAAAATTTATTTTAAGCAAACTTAAACAAGAATCATAGCCAAGCCACTGAAATGATACATACAGTAAAAAAATTCAATACACGTATCATGGTAAAAAATGAAAATTGCAAAGTACACAGGCATTAAAGTATCCCAATGTGTTTCGCAAGACCATGCTCGCTTCATCAGGGGTAGATGCATGTGTAGTACATCTGTATGGGGTATAATGAACCAAATAAGAGTCAACACAAAAATGGTATCATGACAAATAGTCAAGAGGGTCCAAAAAGCATGGCCCTATACTCACCAAAGGCTGGATCCTACTACCATTGCTGCATTCCCAGAGGCGGCAATAATGAGCGTCCGGCTCGGGAACTGAGGAGACAGAGAAAAAGAAAACCCAACAGAGCACAAACATGACATTGTCGGGGTGGGGGAATGTGTCACCTACAGTAGGATCTCCCAGTATCAATTAGTAATGTATCAATGGATGCTGTCATAACAGCATAGAAGTAAAGTGGTATATGATATAAGCATGTGCATATATGCATGATTCAATAATGGTATGGGCTAACAAAAAAACAAGAACAAAAATTAATTTTGATGAGGGAGCAATACTCTGCTACGCTGCTGGGCAGCTTAAAGGGCAGTGTGGCAGATGTGTTCAAATCACAAGACAATTACCAATCATTTGACAGGTACAATGTATTTGGCAAGTACATAACAATGAACATATACAATATGCATTTCAGCTTTGAACATAGATATTTTCCTGGAGTCCTGTTTAACTTTAACCACTTAACCCCCGGACCATATTGCTGCCCAATGACCAGAGCACTTTTTGTGATTCGGCACTGCGTCGCTATAACTGACAATTGCGCAGTCGTGCAACGTGGCTACCAAACAAAATTGGCGTCCTTTTTTTCCCACAAATAGGGCTTTCTTTTGGTGGTATTTGATCATCTCTGCGGTTTTTATTTTTTGCGCTATAAACAAAAATAGAGCGACAATTTTGAAAAAAATGCAATATTTTTTACATTTTGCTATAATAAATCTCCCCCAAAAATATATAAAAAAAAATTTTTTTCCTCAGTTTAGGCCGATAAGTATTCTTCTACATATTTTTCGTAGCAAAAAATTGCAATTAGCGCTTATTGATTGGTTTGCACAAAATGTATAGCGTTTACAAAATAAGGGGTAGTTTTATGGCATTTTTATTTATATAATTTTTTTACTAGTAATGTCGGCGATCAGCGTTTTTTTCAGTACTGCGACATTATGTCGGACACTTTTGACACATTTTTGGGACCATTGGCATATATAGCAATCAGTGCTATAAAAATACATTGGATTACTATAAAAATGCCATCGGCAGTGAAGGGGTTAACACTAGGGGGCGGGGAAGGGGTTAAGTGTGTTCCTGGGTGTGTTCTAACTGTATGGGGGGGGTGACCTTACTAGGGGAAATCACTGATCTTCTGTTCATACATTGTATGAACAGAAGATCAGCGTTTCTCCCGCTGACAGGACCGGGAGCTGTGTGTTTACACACATAGCTCCCGGTCCTCGCTCTGTACCAAGCGATCGCGTGTGCCCGGCGGCGATCGTACCCACCAGGCACGCGCGCAGGACTCGGGGGCGAGCGGGGACGCGCCCCCTAGTGGCCGCAAAGTAGCGGACGTATAGCTACGGGCTCTCGCCCAGCAGTAATATGGCAACCAGTTAAACTCCAGCCATTGTTTTAATGGATTGGGGTAGGATTAGAACCTCTGTTGACTTAATATTGCTGTTTTTTTTTTTTTTTTACCTCATTGGGACAGGAAATGAGGGGGATTTCCCCAACAGGAACATAGACAAGATTCCAATGCAGACATTTTTTGAGTATAGCCTCATATAGACAAATTAACCGTCTTAATGGCGTACCATCATCCAGAAATATAGAAATGCAAAAAGGGTGGGGACAAAAGTGACCATGGACAGTGGCTGATGCTGACCCATTAGCATTCCCTCCCCCTAGGGTTGATGGACTATCTTGGTACGATAAAAACAACATACATGGTAAGTAAAGGAAAATTTATTATATATAAAAATAATACAATGGGTATTGTTAAAATGGGACAAACAGAAGCTCAGGATCACCCAAGCATTAACTGTTGTTACAACCGAATGGAATGGTCTGGGTCTCGACTAGTTTTGCGGTGTAACTGCTTCCTCAGGAGGACCACTCTATAAAACAGAAAATACAGTAAAAATAGACATGATTCAACAGAAGAAATACAGCATATAAAAAGTAATACAAAATGATGAAGTAATCTTGCATTCTGCTACTAAAGTCAAGCTAAAACAAAAGGAGTAAACCTGCTGACCTCTAATCCTACTGCCTTCCATACAAGTCCACAAATGCCCTGTAAGCTCCTAATTCTGGCAAATTTTAAAAACACCATTTATCTATTTATAAAAAATAAAAAAAATGAATGTATTTTTAAATGCACAGTAGACTAGGAAATGGGGGGAAAGCTCTAGTAACCAATCAGGCTCTGGTAGGATGAGAGGAGGTAAAAAGCCAACCAAAATGAATGAAAGTTAAAGAAACTGATGTGAGCTCACAGACTCACAGATACCAACAAAGTCCTTTTTTTGTATTAACCACTGCCCGACAGGGTGGCTCTGAATCTCTGGGGGGACGTCTTTAGACGTCCACCTCGTTCCGAGCGCACGCTCCCGAGCGTGCATCGGGGAACTTCTGTGCTGGCCGTGTCCCTTGGACACATCCAATCACAGATCGTGGTAAATAGCCAATCACAGCAGCTATTTACAGCGCGATCTGTGCGGCCAATGAGAGATGATCTCAAATGTAAACATATGAGATCATCTCTCATTGCCGACTCACACAGAGACAGCATCCTGTCAGGGAGAGAGGATACCGATCTGTGTCTCTTGTACATAGGGCCACAGATTGGTCACCTCCCCCAGTCATCCCCCTCCCCCCACAGTAAGAACACAATGCAGGGTACACATTAACCCCTTCCTCACCCCCTAGTGTTAACCCCTTCCCTGCCAGTCACATTTATACAGTAATTAGTGCATATTTATAGCACTGATCGCTGTATAAATGTGAATGGTGCCAAAAATGTGTCCGATGTGTCCGCCATAATGTCGCAGTCCCAATAAAAATCGCAGATCGCCACCATTACTAGTATGTTTGTTTATAGCACAAAAAATAAAAACCACAGAGGTGATCAAATACCACCAAAAGAAAGCTCTATTTGTGGGAAAACAAGGACGCCAATTTTGGCCCAGTAAGCAAGTGGTTAAGTACGTAAGAGGCAAACTGCCTCCCCTTTGCATTTATCACTCTCAGTGCCATCATTGGGCCCCCAATTTCGGGGCAGTATGGGCTCAAGGACCAGCTGCTTTGGAGAAAGTGCAGGGGACCCCCATGCAGCGGGGGCCCCGGGCAGTGCCCAGGTGTGCCCTCTCAGTAAGACAGCCCAGTCTGATCTTGCTTAACTCAGGATGATCAGATACAAGTATCATAACTAGTTATCCATTACTTACTCAGGGTAGTCCCTTCCCTTAGCCTCTCCTTCCCTTTTTTTTCACGTAATCCCCCCCTTCCCCTCCTTAAAAAAAAATATTTTTTTTTCTCCCCTCTTTTTTTTTTCTCTCTGTTTTTGCGCATAGCTTACAGGGGTCTCCAAACATTCTAAACAAAGGACCGGTTTATTGTCCTTCAGACCCTTGGAGGGCCGGACTTTGACCAGCGGGAGTAGAAATTTTCCTGGCATCATTGTTATTGAACATCTGGTATTAGGGGGGAGGAATAGTGCCCCATTGCTGGTATCATAGGGAGTAATAGTGCTCTATGAGTTGTGTCAGTGGGAGAAATGATGCTCCATTGTCGGTGTCAGATGGCAGAATAGTGTCTCGTATCAGTGGGAGGGATAGTGCCCCAAAGGCCGGATAAAGGCAAGCAAAGGGCCGCATCTGGCCCTTGGGCCGCAGTTTGGAGACCACTGGCTTAGAAAAGGTATAGGGTGAATCCAGATACAGCATATGGGGGTGGTGCCCCCGCTCGCTGTAATATCAGCATGATGGCCTCCTCAGGGATATATGGAGGCTGCTATTAAGAATGTGATTATTATCCTGTGTTTAATGATTAGTGATCATATCTGTTATGTTATTGTTTATATATGATTGTTATGAAAACCTGGATTTTCCCTTGGCGGTATAAATAAAGTATTTGAAAAAAAAAAAAGAAGAAGGTATGGATCCCTTCAAAGAGTCAAAGAAAAGTTGAAAGTTGGGTACATGGAGTCTTCCAAACTTGTTAGTCCGTAATAGTCCATACGTATTGACAGGAAGTGACCTCATCCGTCTGCTGCTGATCATTCATTGTCCAGTCACAAGCTGTGGGCAGGAAGATGACTGAACTATATTTGTTAATAGCAGTGGAGGACAGTAAGGTCCCAAACCTGGCAGTGCTGTCTGTCAGGACAGGATGGACAGAGCTGCTCCCACATATTTATTCCAGTGCTGTATTTAGTAGTCTGTCGTAAGTTTAACTTTAGTGTGATGAGAGTTCCTTATCATAAAATACACTGGATGGATTCACCCCAGACTTTGTACATGTTAAAAAAATAAATAGTCATAATCCTCTCTGCACACTCACACATTAAAACCACATCTTCCAATAAGGCTGGTGTCATGCTGATGAGAAATGAGCTTTAGCCCTACGCTCAGAGGTAGGTCTTACCCAACCAGCATGAAGCTCCCAATATGTCTGGCCTATAATTTTCTGACATTCCACATATTTAGGGAAAAAATTCCAAACTTAGAGGTTTGTTGATGTGTTTTCTTTTGTTTGGCTTCTGCGGGATCTCCATGGGAAATCCACACAAACCATTGTGGTTTAGAGAAGAAAACTGGGACACTGGACAGACTTACTGGTTCTGAATCATAATGATTATAATGCAGGCTGCAGGGTAATATCACAGTATGTATAATCCACACCGACTTGTATTTACACAGATATGCAAAGTGCTAAGAGGACTTAAAAACTATTATATGTAAATGTTTATGATAAGATTATAGACTTTTGTCACATTTATGTATTTATTTTCCTTAATTATTCGATATGTATTTGCTTTTTTTTTAATACATATATATTTTTTCTTTTTTTATTGTCTGTGTTTTGTAATGAAAAATATGAATAAAGGAAAATTAATATTAAAATAGAAAGGACACAACCTAACACTCTGCAAACCGAGGGTAATTGTATACAATTTGAATTGAATCGTGTATGAGGGATTGATTTTACATAAAATAAATGGTAGTTGATCTGTTTGCTGTCAGCCCGTGCATGTAAAGCTGAAGCCTGCTGTCGGCTAACATCACATATCCGGTCCAGGCTTGAGCAAGGTCATGATAATGAGTCAGGATCTGCCTACATGACCTTCTCAGTGAGCCTTTAAGAGCCTAAACCGGCTGCTCCCTCCCCCTCCACAGCCCAGCGCTCCAGTGAGCATGCAGAGGGGGGCAGAGCAGAGAGCAGGTGACTGACAGTACAAGCTTTCTGCTCTGGGTACTGTGAGAACCGAGCAATTAGCAGTGTGTGATTACTCCGTTCTTAGTGTTAGAGCCAATGGGGAACAGATGCAGTATCGGACTAATGCTGCATCCACCTAGTTCAGGCATGTCCAAAGTCCGGCCCGCGGGCCAGTTGCGGCCCTCGTTCTAGTTTAATGCGTAATTTGTATATATATATCCTTTGTGGCCCCCAATGAATCCCTGAGCGCCACTGGGATTTGTTGGGGGGCCACAAAAGCTATATACCGTATTTATCGTTCTAGCAGCCTCAGAGGGGACAGGGAGGGGGCCGAACGAGTCCTGTCAGATTACATATTGGAAAATCCCCTGTTTACTCGGCGGTGTCTGTAATAGGAAGTCCTTTCTCCTGGGCTGCCATTGCATGACTGTTCTGTCTATCACAGGAGGCGTGACTTTGTATTAAAGAGGCCACCGGCAAACAGGAGATTCTCCTGTATGTAATCTGTTGGTGCTCGTCCCGCCCCCTCCCTGCCCCCTCAGAGGCTGCAGATGGCCATGGATCAGGCTGCAATGATGGCAATGGGGAGGCTGCATTCATGGCAATGGTGAGGTTGCATTGATGGGCAGTGAACCTTATTTTCTTCACAGTTCTTTATTTAAAATTAAAAAAAATCCAGAAACGTCTCTCTCAAAGTGAAGGTGCATGTTATACGCTGATAAATATGGTATATCCAAATCACAAGCCCAAGCTCATCCTTAGACTCTTCACCACACACAGCCACAGAGGCAAGAGAATTCTTGTTGGGCAGCGTGTTTGTTAATTTGCATTTAATTTTAATGGTTCGAAGAATGTTAGGCAAAATGGTCGGCCCTCACGCATGTTCACTTCATCAAATCTGGCCCTCTTTGAAAAAAGTTTGGACACCCCTGACCTAGTTAGTATGAATCTGCAAAAAAAAGTCCATACTTCTCTTTTAATATACAGTTTTGTTGGTGACTCAATGTTTAAGACACCTGTACAATTATATATTATATTATATTATTTCAGCGTCACACTAGTGACTCATAGACTCACTAAACCTTATTTAAAATTACATTTTCTTTATTTAAAGGGGTTGTAAAGACAAAAATATTTCCTCTTAAATTAAAGTGTGACAGTAACTGATAAAGTAAAAAGTAATGTTTTGCATTATAACTAGTTTTATTCACTTCCATCACTCCTGAATCATTATTCTCACTGACTTCCTGGTTTGTGGTGCGCATTCATTCTTGCTACATCACGGCCTAATGGGAACTACAGTTCCCATTAGGCTTAGCCTCCATGCCTGTGAGGGATAAGAGAGCATCTTCACGCAGGGCTGTAGTCATAGGGAGGGGGTGAGCACATTCTGCTTTCCACCATGAAAAACAGCTAAGGTGCTGGTGGAAAGCAAGAAGAGGAGAGACAGAAAATGGCATTTTCAAACCTGGATTACTGTTTTTTGGAGGTCAAAAGGAAAAACGAGGTAAGTGATATTTAAATGCTCTAGCTTACAGCAATTAATTGATCTAACAAAAAATGAACCTTTAGTGTTCCTTTAAGTGCAGCACAATTTTTGTATACATGCATTGTTACTTACCCTATCCTGCACTCCAGCCGGCTCAGGTGCTACCCTCTTCTCGCTGAAGCTCCAGTCTGTAGGCAGTCCCCCTGTATCATCACATACAATGCAGGGCTATTGCATACCTTAAGCTAGGTTCACTGTATTGCAGGTGTGGGAGCTTGTGTAAATTACATGTGTTTCCACACCTGCAGCCAAAATGAACTGCTCTTCAGCAGCCACATGGGGGTGCCATTAATTCTTAACAGTGCCCCCATGTATTTGAAAACCCAGCGTGTTTTTGGGTGTGCGAGACCACATGGTGTCATAGCACCATGCACATCTGTGCAGCTGACTTATGGGTGCCTTTTGTAAAAGGATCGAGACCTTTTCCCTGTGTCCTATAGGTACAACAGCTCAATCAAATGAATGTGCTGCTGTCCCGATGTAAACTTGAGTTGCACCACTTGCTACAGTGAATCTAGCCTTACGGAGGAGGCTGCCAGGGATCAGTCGCACCACTGCTAGAGTACAGAATAAGGTAAGTATTTACTCTTTATTCAGGTACCCCTACACATTCGCGGAAGGGAGTTTAAAGCGGAGGTTCACCCAAAAATCAACTTTCTGAAATTAGATCCAGCATACTGCTAACATCTGCAGTATGCTGGTTTTTTTTTTTTTTACTTATTGTTTTATGAGCCGTTGTTATCCGACTCCGAGCGGGGAATCCTGCGGGGAATGGGCGTTCCTTAGCCAAGAGGAGTTGATTGACGGGCTGCTAAGGCATGTCACGCCTTCCGAAAATACCCGAGTGTCACTTTGGGTATTTTCGGAAGGCGTGACAAGCCTTAGCAGCCCATCAATCAACTCCTCTTGGCTTAGGAACGTCCATTCCCCGCAGGATTCCCCGCTCGGAGCCGGATAACAACGGCTCATAAAACGATAAGTACAAAAAAAAAAAAAAAACAGCATACTGCAGATGTTAGCAGTATGCTGGATCTAATGTCAGAAAGTTGATTTTTGGGTGAACCTCAGCTTTAGCAAGACATGTGGCCACTCATTAAAATTAGAAGAAAAGAGGTTTAACCTTAAACTATGTAGAGGGTTTATTACTGTAAGGCCTCGTACACACGACCGAGGAATTCGTCGTAAATGAAACATAATTTTCCTCGACGAGTTCCTTGTCAGGCTTGTCGAGAACTTTGAGAAGCTGTCTTTGCATACACACAGTCAAGACCAAATCTCCTTGTTCTCAAACGCAGTGACGTACAACACATACGACGGCAGGGGAAGTTCGATTCCACTGGCACAACCATTGGCGCTGCTTTTGCTAATCTCATGTTACTGCGTGTTAAAGCGGAAGTAAACCCATCGATTTAACAGTTTAAAAAGCAGTTACATTTCCGGCATGCCGGGATTGCCAATTGTCACATTGGTTGTGCTCTCAACCAAACTGTCAAACCATCCAATGGCTGGTGTCATAATGGATCACATGTGCAGCATCATGGCAGTTGAAGATTAAACATAGGCCAAGATGGCAGCTTCCTTGCCTGAAAATGATGGGTGAGTTTACTTACACTTTAAGTAAAAGTTTGGTAGGAGATGATTTTTCAGTCTGTTACAGCGTGACAAATGTGCTATCTCCATTACAAACGCTACTTTTACCGAAGGTGCGCTCCCGTCTCATACTTTATTCTCAGCATGCGCGGGTTTCTAAGCATACACACGAACGTGTTTCTCATCAAAAACCAGCCCGACGAGGAAATTGAGACTCCCGACGAAGAAAAAGAGAACTTATATTGTTATTTTTTGGTTGTGTTTGTGTATAACACTAGTTCATTCATTCACCCCACCTTTGTTTTTGTTACCTTATCACTATTTCAGTACAGTGATTGTGTACCTGTTATCCATTTAGAGAAATTATTGTCTCTATCTTACTTTAGCGCTACATTTTTTTCCTCATACCACTGTTCAATATTTGTCACTTTGTAGTGTAGCGGCTTTATTTTTATTTACATTTTCATTATAATTTATTTGGATTAGCGCAATATTTTCCCCATTTTCCTATATACAAGGTAATACTGACATATAATCACACACATAGGTTGGCCTTGATGGACTTTTTCAACCTCACCTACTATATAACTATGTAACCCATTTTGTAATTGATTGATTTGTATTTTACCCAGCGTCACCACTTCAATTCAAAGGGGTTGATTTATTAAAGGCAAACAGGCAGTTCACTTATCAGGAGAATTTTCACATAACTTAGTAAATGTGGTAAAAATTCAATTTGCAAAGAATACCCAATCACATGCAAGGAAAATAAAAAACAGTGCATTTGCTAGCATGTGATTGGATGATGTAAGTCACGAGAGACTTATGCCATTCACTAAGCTAAAGGGAAATTTCCTTTGAAAAAAGAACAGCCTATAGTAGTACCTTGGATTGCGAGCATTATTCGTTCAGCATGCTTGTAATCCAAAGCACTCGTATATCAAAGCCAGTTTCCCCATAGGAATCAATGGAAACTCAGATAATTTGTTCCAGTGTCACTGCTAGTGTATGCAGTACCACATGTGGCCATAGGTGGGGGCATCAGGGAAACTTGGAAACACTTGGAGACAGCGAACAAACGGAAAAACCTGGATGGCCGCACTCCGATGCAACACGTTTTTTTTTATATTAAAATTAAATACATGACAGTCAGTCTGTACAGTACAGAAGGGGGGGAATACAAGCCACTGACGCGTTTCACACCTCGATTTGGTGTTTAGTCATAGCTAATTTGATAATGAAAAAACTGTGAAAAAAAAAAATATATATATATATACACACACGGTGATGGCCAATAGGATGCAAAGTGCCCTAATAGCCACTCCCATATGCATGATCAAATCAGAGAATATGGAACAGCTGTGAAGGGAGAACCCTCCTGTCCACAGTTCTTACATGAACAAATGAGACATACTTACAATTTAAACACTCATAGACACAAACCAATTACAAGTAACATAATTAAATGACAGACTTCCCATGTATTAATAGACACAGTCCATGAAACACTCAGAGACACTCTGAGACACTTGGGGACAGAGAGTTTCTGATCGTCTCAGAGCATCTCTGACTGGTCTTCGAGTGTCTCTGAGTGTCACCGGCGCCCCCCGCACCTCTGGCCACATGCGGTGCTGCACACCCCCAATGGCTTAAATCCTGCTCTTCTTGCGAGACAAAGCTTGCAAATCGAGCCAGAATTTAAAAAAAGCAACTCGTAAACCGCGTTACTCGCAATTCAAGGTTATACTTTATTTCCCTTTAGTAAATCAACTCCAAAGCATTGTAGTGGAAGCCATGATCTGCTCAATGAACACTTCCAAAAATACAAATAGAGTGAATACCTATCTAATCAGCTTCTCTGTCCTCTGTACTGCCGATAAACAGGCCAAAAGGCAGCTGTAGAGACTCTTCAATGCCGCTCTCTATCCATCAGACAAATGAGGAGAAAATCAATAGAGTTTTGTGGATTCCAGACGTTCAAAGAGATTGTGAGATAGAAGGAAAAGGGGATTTCAGAGCGAGAAAAAGAAAAACACAGAATTCCCTGGTTTCTATGGAGGTTCTATTCATCGTCTAATCTTAATGAGTGCATAGAAAATGATTTTCAATAGTCCATGAAATAAGAGATAGTGATTGTTGCCTCCATTGTAAATTCCATCTATTAGTCCAAGTATTGCACATTCATCAGATAGTAACATTTGTAGATGATGAAGTCATACATATTGATTATTACTGACAATTTGTTTTGAACTGTCTGTGATACTTTTTTGTTTCCACTCAGGGCTGCTGCTAGAAATCATAGGGTCCCGTGCAGCCTTCCTGACAAGGGCCCCCCAACCCCACCTTCCCCCCCACCCAGGTGCAGCGGAACAAGGCCACTGACTTCCCTGGGGCCCAGGGAATTGTAATTAAACCACAGAAGAAAGTTTCTGTCATAAGCAGGGCTTTTTTTCAGCAGGAACGCGGAGGAACGCCTTTCCGGCACCTCCAGCAATGAATGTATGTAATGGCAAGGAGTGCTGGGCTGTACTGGAGGGTCTATTGCAGCTTGCTACTGGGAGAACTATTGTCACTGGTGGGGGGTCTCTTGTTGATCTAGTGTTGCTAGTGGGGGGTCTTATGTTTCTAGAGATGGCAATTGTTGCTGGGAGGTATCTTCTTTTGAGGGAGAGGTCTATTGTTGCTGCCTCCTTAAGGGTCTATTGATGCAGTCTGCTGGGACATCTGTTGTTGTTTCCGGGGTTCTATTGTTGCTGGGGTGGTATTTTGTTGTGGGGGGGGGGTCTTCTATTGTTGTGTGGGGGCTTCATTTTTGCTGGGGTGAGGTCTATTATTGCTGGGGGAGTCTACTCTTGCTGACGGGGTCTACTCTTGCTGGGGGGGCTACTCTTGCTGGGGTAGGGTTTATTGTTGCTCACTGCATGGGATCTTTTTTACTGTCTTTTTTCGTTATCATTAACAAATGCTGTGCAAATCACTTAGTAGCAAAAATGATACTTGGTTCTGTATTCTTTAAAATGGGTGGAGGTCGGTAGGAATGGGAACCAAGGAACGGTGCTCAGGAGCCGGTAGGTAGCAAAACCGAAGAGTGAGGGTCGGAGTTTCTGCACCTATTCTCTTAGAAAAAAAAACCCAGCCGTAAGCATGTACATATGGCATGTGAGATAACCTTTTGCAGCGAGGGAGATGTCGTCAGCACTCCTTCAGCAGCGATCTGTCTCCAATAGCAACAGGAGAAGCTCTGGTACAAAGTTACAGAAGAGGAAGAGTTAAGTGAAGTGCACACACAAAGTCCACGCTAGTTGCACGACGGGACCCCATACCGTTACTGGGAGTGAGGTAGAGGTGATACACTGTACAGGTGGTGAGGTCATGGGAACTGCATGTCCCTCCTAACTGCACAAGTGACCGCAGTGATGTGTATTACAGCTAGAGAGTTTAACCACTTCCTGGACTCCCGCATCCCAATATACGTCAGCTGTTTAAGAGAGATATCTTTGTTATGGCAGCAGCTAGCTGCCGCTACCCATGTATCCTTCTCTTCAGCCGGCGGTCCGGTTTTTGATAATAGTGGTCTCGACGGCAGATTTGCCGTAAAATATCTTTTATCGGCTGCGAGAGGGCCCCCACTGCTCTCCCGTGCCCTGAGCCATCGGCAGCGGCGATTGCAATCGGGTCCTTCTTGTGGCTGGGTATGGAGACGAGTGAGGGGAAGATGGCCCCCACCCAACTCCATAGCATAGCAGGGTGGAAGCGACGTCAAAACGTCCCTTTCACCCAATGCTCTGAAAGGGCCATTTTCTTTGCATTTATTTTTAAATGACAACATTTTTATTTACATTGTTTTATTCCATTTTAGTGTGACTATGAGATGTGAGGTCTTTTTGACCCGAGATCTCATATTTAAGAGGACCTGTCATGCTTTTTTTCTATTACAAGGGATGTTTACATTCCTTGTAATAGGAATAAAAGTGACACAATTTGTTTAAAGAACAGTGTAAAAAAATAAAATAAAAGGTAAAATAAGAAAAAATAAAATTAAATGTGCCCTGTCGAGCTTGCGTGCACAAGCGAACGCAAACTTGAGCAGAGCCTGCATATGAAAACAGTGTTCAAACCACACATGTGAGGTATCCAGGGGCTGACTGATTTTTGAGGAACCTGGGCACTGCCTGAGGGCCCCATCAGGGTTGCCAGGCTCATTGAAACCAGGTACAGTATGTAAAAATCTGTGTTTTATTTTACATCTGTCCCTGATATGTCCAAAACCTACATGCTTTTGATGTTAAAATCCTGAGATTTTAGCTGCCCCGCCTCTGTACTCCCACCTGGGATGGTGGCCATCTGTAAGCCCGGGGGCCCCATAATCTCCTATTGCCCAGGGGCCCTATGAGTTGTCAGTCGGCCTCTGGAGGTATCACAGCGATTTTTAGCGTGAGAGCAATAATTCTAGCCCTAGACCTATTCTGTAACTGAAAACATGCAACCTGAAGAATTTTTTAAACGTCGCCTATGGCGATTTTTTAGGGTAAAAGTTTATCGCCATTCCACGAGCGGACGCAATTTTGAAGCGACATGTTGGGTATCAATTTCCTCAGCGTAAAATTGTCTTTCACAATATACAAAAAATTGGCTAAATTAACTGCTGTCTTATTTTTTAACTCAAATTTTTTTTTTTTTAAAGTGTGCTTCTAAGACCGCTGCCCAAATACGGTGTGACATAAAGTATTGCAACAACCGCCATTTTATTCTCTAGGGTGTTAGAAAGAAATATATATATAATGTTTGGGGGTTCTAATTAATTTTCTAGCAAAAAAAAAGTTTTTAACAACAAATCCCAGAAAGAGGCTCGACCTTTAATAAAGTTAACACAAGAAAAGCTACCCTATGCGTAAGGGGATGAACGCCTACAAAGTGCCTAGCATATCCCAGAAGGACCCACCCCGGGGTAGGTCTCTCATGTGACCCTTGCTTTGTGCCCAACGAGGAGGGAAACATGGAGGGCTTGATGGCCACCCTACCTGCCTACCCTTACATACTTTCTGAGTGTTTTTATATTCCACATTTCCACTTTGACTGCAGCATAATTTTATTTCTACATACAGATCATCTTAAAGTAGAATATAAGTAAGCATTTTTTTTTTAAATGTTCCTGGCAGTTACTGTCTTCTAGAACTCCAAATCGAAGAAACTCTCGTGATAAAACTAATTTAGAAAGCCTCCAGTCTGAGGTGTTGACCCAGCGCTCAGAGGAACTCAAGTTAAGTGTAAAAAGTGTGAATAGTGTGTAATGGAATCTGAAGATCGAGGGTTGCAGGGCGGGGACCAATTCAATAAACAGCTTATCTTCTCCTAAAGAGTTTCAGGCACCGACCTCAAAGCCAAAGTCTGAATGCAGCCTCGGCCAGTGATGTTTTTATTGGGAAAAAATGTTCTGGAAACATAGGCCATAAAAAAATGAATTGATGTCTAAAATGTAATATAAGAGACAGGTTTAATATTGGACATATGTCAGAAAGCAGAGCAAAAGGATCTCCAATTTCCCAATAAATAGCCCAGTACCGTTACTAATCGTCCCCAACAGGAGACTGGATTGTATCTAAATTCCTATAACAGATACAGAACTAGTCATTTGGTAATGTGAGTTCAAGTTGAGATCATTTGTAACAGCCAGCACAAATGAAAGCAGATTGTTGTCCATGTTATTCCTGACAAGTAGATTGTTGATGGGAAAAAGTGAACATGTGATTGGGTGTTGGAGAAATACTTTTTTCCTATTTCTTTTTTTTTAATGTTTATTGAAAGACTTACATTTTAAGTTAAACCCAGAGATTATTTTCCTGTAAATGCTGAGATTTGCTTTTGCCTCCTGCGCCCCTGTATAGGCATTTTAATGTGATGGGCAACCACACAAACCAATCAGAAAGGTTTCCCTTAGTGGGACCTTAATTAGTAATCTAAACAAAGCAATTGGAAGCAGAAGAACTACTGCAACCAGAATATACCATTAACCAGATGCACACCAATATAGAAATAATGCAAGCTTTATATAAAAAAAGATCCAATGTACAAACAGGTACTTTCAGCAAAGGCCCTATCAGTAGTCCTATTGGAATTGTGCACATTTACTTTGGTATATATAGTTATTTATAGAGATACCTCCAGATGAATGTTGAGGCACAGCCTGTTAAAGGGGCTCCTGAGGATGATGTGGCATCTGTATTTGTGTCGGAGCCCTGAAGACAAGATCTGCGGAGATGAGAATATCCTCCAGGCTTTAGCCAACCAGCCTGGAATGCAGTCCAAGTTATCTGGCAATTATCATGTTTTCAGATCTAGTATTAGTAGCAGACAGGACATGTGGCTGAGACCCTCTCTCTCTCCAATTCATCTTACCAACAACCCCAAAGCCAGGAAGTGACATACATAATTATACATTAAAGTGTAATACTAGCAGCTGACAGCAGACGGCAGAAGATCCTAAATTGTAATTAAATGATTTATTTGTGCATAAACTCCCTTCTGTGTTTTTATGTCGGTTTTAGAATGCAAGAGAGAGGCACACAAACAGGGGTAGAAAAGCTTTCAGCTAGAACAACATGCTTTCTTCATGGAGAACATAGGATCTACCTAGAATACATCAATACATCCTCTTAATCACCACTGCTATGAACAGGTGAGTATATACAATCACTGCTCTTGGTAGACAGGTGTAGCAATCCTCCTCTTGGAATGATGCACAATGACCCCCCCCCCCCCCCCCCAAGTAGTGTGCTAGGCTAAAATTTGAATCTCATAGTCTGGTTCTTGGTATATGGGGAGGTAAATCATATGTTGGGTGCAATTCTTATTAGTTTTTTTTTTTTATCTTTTATTGTTGAACTTGGTTCTAAGTGAAATGGTATATGGGTGCAGGATACCCACAAATAATACAAAAGACACTAAGACCATATTAAAGTAGTAGTAAACCCCTTTAAGAGCAGATGTTTGGTACTTGCCGGTCCTGTAGGGGCAGCCAGACAGATCTGTGACTTTGTATAAGCAGTCATAGTCTTTTCCTTATATTGCAGTGGATTTATCACTAATAAATCAGGTTTTGACCCTTTTAGAGGAGTCAAAGATACCTTGATTGATAGGCAATAAATCCTTCTTACAATGTCTAGACGGTAGCCACTACCCAGCTCCTCTTCACTCTTCAGCAAGATGGTCTTTTTCCAGTCCAACTTCCTGCAGATAACCACTCCAGCAGATAGCTTAAAACCTTGAGCCCCTGACACAAGCCACAGGCTCAGGAAAGGCCCACGTGAGAAGACAATCTAAAACACACTTCCTCTCAAAGCAAAAGGCCGAAGAACGTTCTGGAAATGTCATAGGAATGTCCATTGCCATCCCTCAGTTGTTACTTCTACTGCCTCAGTCCTCATCCGCCCCATAGCCAACA
This sequence comes from Rana kukunoris, assembly GCA_029574335.1. Classification (NCBI taxonomy): domain Eukaryota; kingdom Metazoa; phylum Chordata; class Amphibia; order Anura; family Ranidae; genus Rana; species Rana kukunoris. Next base: position 192,437,968 of record CM056055.1, read on the forward strand.
CAGAACAAAGCCATCTGCTAGATATGTGTACAGATGGTGGGCTAGTAACCATCCACTAAACAATTCCCCTGGACCATAATAATACTGGCCCATATGTGACTGGGAGTACTCACATTGCAATGCAATGTTTACTCCATGATTCCAGATTAGGACTTTAACATTCCAGCTGAAAACCTAGGGCCCCAAGTCACCTGGTGTGTTTTCCATAGAGTGTTCTGCTCTTCATCGACAGGGCGATGTCTTCCCCTGTCCACCACCACTCCTGACCTGACTTGTTCTGGTCAAAGGAGTACGTTTTTGGATTATCCTTCCATTTCTATTCCAACAAATATTTTTTACCAGAAAAATTAAAGGTGAATCTCCCCAGCAGGAACACAGATAGCAATATAAATGTGCAGTTGGAACACGATCGGCGTCCCTGGTTTTTCTATGAGCGTATCTTGATCTACTTTGACATAAGTGCAATTTTAACTGTTAACATTAAATTTAACAACTTACTACACTTTGAGGAGTTTCTTTGTTTCTTTGAACACCTACGGTTTACCATACCACTACTTGGCGGGTGTGCTACTTCTTGAACTGGTAACCTGGAGATATCTATCTGACATGCTGGTTACGATTACCTGTCATGGGTGTCATATACCTTTGGTGGGTAGGACGTTTGCCTAGGGCAGTGATGGCAAACCTTGGCACTCCATATGTTTTGGAACTACATTTCCCATGATGCTCATGCACTTTGCAATGTAGTTGAGCCTCATGGGAAATGTAGTTTAAAAACATCTGGGGTGCCAAGGTTCGCCATCATTGGCCTAGGGGCTGGTGGAAGAAGACACTTAGGCCTCGTACACACGACCATTTTCCTCGACAGAATCCATCAAGAAAATTGGTGGCAGAGCTTTTTTGTCCAGGAAAACGGTGGCATGTATGTTTTTCGTTGAGAAAACTGCCGTGGAACTCGACGAGAAAAAAGGAGAACAAGTTCTCTTTTTCCTCGTCGGGAGTCTCATCATGTTTCTTGTCGGGCTGGTTTACGAAGAGAAACACGTTCATGTGTATGCTTAGAAACCCGCGCATGCTCAGAATAAAGTATGAGATGGGAGCGTACCTTTGGTAAAAGTAGCGTTCGTAATGGAGATAGCACATTTGTCACGCTGAAAAGCGTGAATCGTCTCTTACCAAACTTTTACTTAACACATAGTAACATGAGATTAGCAAAAGCAGCCCCATGGGTGGTGGCAGTGGAATCAAACTTCCCCTTTATAGTGCCGTTGTATATGTTGTACGTCACCGCGTTTGAGAACAACGAGATTTTGTCTTGACAGTGTGTACGCAAAGAAGGCCTAACAAGGAACTCTTCGAAGAAAACGATTTACAACGAGTTCCTCGGTTGTGTGTGCGAGGCCTCGGGATTACATACTTGCTGGAATGATTGTTAAGAACATGACCATCACTTGTTTGGACTTATTTTGGTGGAGGTGTATGGACATTCCACAATTTGTACAATTTATAAATTTTCCTAATATTTATATTTTTTATTGTTTTATTTATATGATTCGCATTTGATGTTTTTATTGAGCGCGGTATGAAACCTTAGTATCCTTAGTATCCTGCATCAAGTAATTGCTTATACCAGGGGTGCCCAACATTTTGAAGAGCGAGGGCCACTTAAGCAACTTGGTAACAAGTCGCGGGCCACAAATAGCGGAGCGGGCAGATGACAGGTCACAGCTACTCTATAGGCCCTCTGATCTGCCCTGATGGAAGGGGACGAATTCCCTTCTGTTTTTCGGATTGGAGGTAGGTGGGCGTAATAGGACATCTGTCGGCCCATAGAGGTGAATTGAGGGTCCCATTTAGTTGGGCTGATCGTGTGAAAAGGCCCCAAGATAGCACTGATGTGCTGCAGTTTACCCACACTGCGGGTGCAGCGTAGTGCACCTGTGTCTATCCTGCGGGTTAGCTGAACTTCGCCATAGACTCTGCCTGTGGCAAAAGCCAGCACTGTAGAGGAAGCATTGGCTTATGGGGCTCTTTGTTCCTCTACCACCAGCTTCATTCACGACAATGATGCTGTGGTATGGCGGGTCGGCAACTTGTGATCTGGGCTTGCCAACCCGCCATTCCAGAGCAGCAGGTCGCGGGCCACATCAGAGGGCTCCGCGGGCCACATGTGGCCCCCGGGCCACTGGTTGGCCACCCCTGGCTTATACACTAATCAGATTGTATCCGTCTCAGACATCAATAAAATGGATAAAAAAAGCTATAATGCTACATTCCCGTCACACTACATCCCTCCCAGGGACTAGAGACATAAAGATTGCACACCATCACCCAGGTTTTTCTGTGGCTTTTCAACTCATGGCTTTCAGGAAAGATGGTCTGAGCACTGTGCAGCCAAAAAGAATCTAATTGCCACAAAGAATCTGAATTTAATCGAATCCATACTGAAATATGGGATGAAATGTTGACAACAAAGGAAAAACAACACTTGGAATCATAAGAACACTAAACATCAGACATTTGAAACAAAAACAAAGGAAATTAGACAATTCTGAATGGTTTTGCAAGTGGGCAAAGCGATGCTAATTAGGACAGGACGCATATTTGCTATGGTCTTTGTACAGGCGGATGTGGTATAGTGGTTAAAGTGTCGGATTTATAAATATGTTGCTGAGAATGTAATGTTAAGGCTGTCCAGGCAGCTTTCTGTGTGATCTAGGTAATTAAGATCTCTCTAAGATCAATGTAATTTTCCAGTGTATTAATAGGCTCATAGACACCCCTTTTATGCTTTTTGGTCTGTACACAGAATGAAAAAAAGCCTTTGCCTAATGGGTCAGATTAACGAGTATGTAAGCCCTAACAAAGTGCTTCCCTTATTGGATTTCTTGGACTGGTAAATGTCTTGTTATATTTATTCAAAATGGGTAAAAAAAATATACCTTTTGATCCTGCCAAATATCTAGACAACCGCTAACTTCCAGTGCTGTCCTTCAATTATTTACATTGTTCCCAACTATCTACAACTACAGCTAAAATAATAGAAATAAATTAAAACCTGCGTTTAGCGTAATCAACTTGGTTGTGAAACAAAGTCAGTTGAAGTCAATAGCAGCACTCTCAATATTGTACACAGCAACATAAATCATAATAAATTAACCACTTGCTTACTGGGCACATATATCCCCCTCCTGCCCAGTTGAAATTTCAGCTTCCGGCACTGCGTCGCTTTAACTGACAATTGCGCGGTCGTGCGACGTGGCTCCCAAACAAAATTGACTTCCTTTTTTCCCCACAAGTAGAACTTTCTTTTGGTGGTATTTGATCACCTCTAGTGTTGAGCGGAATACGCCATATTCGATTTCGCGATATTGCGCGAATATATAGAAGAATATTCGCTAATATCGAATATTTGTGATATTTTATCCAAAAAATAATTTGCGAAATTTCGCTAATGCGAAATTTCGCTAATGCGAAAATGATTGCGAAATTCTCATAAACGGAGATCATTTCCTGTATTACTAAACTAATATGCACTTAACACTAACTCTACACTAACTCTACTTAAAAGAAAGGAGAATAAGGGGGCAAAAGAAGGGCGGAGAAGATAATCGCGCAATATTCCTATTGCGCGATTATCTTCTCCGCCCTTCTTTTGCATCAGAGCCAATCAGAATAACTCGAATATTCGGCAAAAGGAATATCGCGCAATATTCCTTTTGCCGAATATTCAAGTTATTCTGATTGGCTCTGATGCAAAAGAAGGGCGGAGAAGATAATCGCGCAATATTCCTTTTGCCGAATATTCGAGTTATTCTGATTGGCTCTGATGCAAAAGAAGGGCCGAGTAGCTGATGCGATTCTTTTATGTTGCCGAAAATTCGCAATGCGAATTTTCGGCAACATAAAAGGATCGCCTCAGCTACTCGGCCCAGGGTCTCTAATCATACCAGCAATGCTTTTAGACGTCGATGGAGATCACTAGGATGTGATCTGTTTTAAAAATAAATTTGAAAAAATACGAATATTCGCCATAGCGAATATTCGCCGCAATATTTGAGTTATTCGCGAATACTCGAATATGCAATATTCGTAGCGAATATTCGCAATGCAAATATTCGTGAGCAACACTAATCACCTCTGCTGTTTTTATTTTTTGCTCTATAAACCAAAAAAGAGCGTAAATTTTGAAAAAAAAAAACAATATTTTTTACTCGTTGCTATAATAAACATCCCAATTTTTTTTTAAAAAAACATATTTTTTTTTCAGTTTAGGCCAATATGTATTCTTCTAAATATTTTTGGTAAAAAAAAAAATCGCAACAAGCGACTGGTTTGCGCAAAAGTTATAGTGCCTACAAAATAGGGCGATCTGCGATTTTTATTGAGACTGCGACATTATGGCGGACACATCGGACACTTTTGACACTATTCACATTTATACAGCGACCAGTGCTATAAATATGCACTAATTACTGTATAAATGTGACTGTCAGGGAAGGGGTTAACACTAGGGGGCGAGGAAGGGGTTAAATGTGTTCCCTGCATAGTGTTTCTAACTGTGGGGGAAGGGGACTGACTGGGGGAGGTGACCGATCTGTGGCCCTATGTACAAGGGACACAGCATCGGTCTCCTCTCTCCCTGACAGTGTTTACACACACAGATCCACGTCCTTGTCTGTGTAACCGCCGATCGCGGGTGCCTGGCGGACATCATGGTCTGCCAGGCACGCTCATCGGCATCTCAGTAATGCGGAGGGCAGGCGCGCGCCCCCCAGTGGCTGAAGGCCGGGGCCGTATATAGACAGCCTCCCGGCAATTAGGATCCACATTGCGGTCGTAGAAAGTCGTCAGGCCGGCAGGAAGTGGTTAAAAACGTGTTGCGCTTTCAATCAATATACAATTGACAGAGCTTACTAAATGAGCAGAAGCTCTGCTGACTTTCATCATCAAAACACATGCCAGCAAAAAAGCTGTTTTTTTATCCTTTTATTTTGCTTGCACGTGTTTTGCAAATTGAAGCGTTACCTCATTTACTAACCCCCAGAGCAACTACCCTTGCAGAGTGCAATTGCAATTTGCAAAGTACACAGTCTATTTTCCTTTAGTAAAGCAACCCCACGTGCCTTCTCACAAAGTGCAAAATAGTATCAATATATCGTAAAAGCCATATGGTTGAAATATTTATGCAACCTAATTGCAAACAAAGTGAATAAAAAAATTAAACCAGAAGGAAAAAATTGTGCATGAATCTCCTCTATGTTCTTATTGTGTGCCACACCCGGTGCTCCCCTTTGGAAATCAAGACGAATATATCTTCTTACTGGATCATTAGACCTTAAAGGGGTTGTAAAGGTAAAAAAAAATCCCCCTAAATAGCTTCCTTTACCTTAGTGCCGTCCCCCTTCACTTACCTCATCCTTCTATTTTGCTTTTAAATGTCCTTATTTCTTTTGAGAAATCTTCACTTCCTGTTCTTCTGTCTGTAACTCCACACAGTAATGCAAGGCTTTCTTCCTGGTGTGGAGTGCTGGGCTCGCCCCCTCCCTTGGACTACAGGAGAGTCAGGACGTCCACTAACACACAGCTCCCTTCTCTATCTGCAACGTAGAGAGCGTCCTGACTCTCCCGTAGTCCAAGGGAGGGAGTGAGCACGACACTCCATACCAGGAAGAAAGCCTCATATTACGGTGTTGAGTTGCAGACAGAAGAACAGGAAGTGAGGATTTCTCAGAAGAAATAAGGACATTTAAAAGCAAAATGGAAGGATGAGGTAAGTGAAGGAGGACTGCACTAAGGTAAAGGAGGCTATTTAGGGGATTTTTTTTATTACCTTTACAACCCCTTTAACAGGTCTGTATTCACCTTAGTGAGCTTCACCCCTCACTATAAGTATGGGCCACCTCTGCTTTTCAGCCACCTTATGGATACCAATGATGGGAATCACTGCATGCATATGTCCTTAGGAACCTTAGGCTGCATTCACACCTGAGCATCGGTCGTTCGGTCTTTTTTTCGGAGGTTTTTTGCCGGCGTTTTGACACGCGTATTCAAGCTTATTTGCGCGTTTGCATACAGCGTCGTCCGACGTTTTTGTACTTCGACGTTTTTTATTTTAGCCAATAGGAACAATTATCATCTTTTCATCACTTGTTGCTATGTTGGTAGATTTTATCTTCTGCCTGGGTGAAAAGTTCTATTGATTAGAGTGACAAAACGCCCGTTGTTGCGCAAGTCACTTGAATCGAGCGTTTCCATTACTTTCTATGGGAAATGGAAACGCTCAAATACGCCCAAACCGCCCGATACGCGCGACAAAAAAAGGTCCGGGACTTGTTTGAGCTTCACGCGACCGGCGTTCGGCGTTAAGATGTGAACAGTCACCATAGACAATAATGTTATTTCATCCCTCCGGCGTATTGTAGCGTCGCGCTTCAGGCGTTAAAACGCCTAGGTGTGAATGCAACCTCAGACCCAGTCATACAGCATACCAATGAGAAGAAGAAAAGATTCATGGCGAAAAATCCAGTTAGAAACATAGAAGGTTATTAAAATTTTACTTACAGCAGCGAAGTTAAAACAGGCAATGAAAAACAAACAATCCGTCTTACACCCTCCATAGGTGTGAAGTCATCAGCGCTATTTCCTTGCCTTGCCGGGTCCAGCAAACTACTTGAGTGATCCATCCAGGCTGGCCTACACCCTCCCTAGGCTAGGCAGCAGTGCGCACTATGCAGATGCCTAGTTCACCAAATGCAGCGCCGGCCCTGCTTACATTGGTCTAAGCTGGAATAATGTAACTTGCCATACCTTGGATTCAGCTTTAAACAGACACTGTTCGTTTGTTCATTTAGGGCGCTGCCACACCACTGCAGGAGTCCACCTTGGATGACATCATCGCCCCTTCCCACATCATTGGACCCAGCCATTGTCCACTCAGGTCTGAGCACTGTCATATAGAGGAGGTCACATGCCCCTATAAACCCATAAAGCACCCAATCTCTTGCGATGGAGTCAGAGAGTTCCTGCAGCTACACAGAGCATTGAGGGCTTGTTTCAAAGGTCTTTGCTTGCTTGTTAAGAATAAGTGATTACTTCAATGTCCATAGTCTGGTGACAGGTTCACTTTAAAGTAGGGCTGTGCAAATTAACTTTTAATTAATCGATTAATCTTTAATTTTTTTGATCGATCAAAATATCTTTGATCGATTAAAATTCTTTTGATTGGTACTCGCCTCTCTGCCGGCTTCTGGGCCTTCAGGGAGTTCCGTCGGAGATCCGGTGACGTCACGGACACCGGCGGGGCTTGCCGTGTCCATCTGAAGGGCTCCTTTGCTGTGCCTTAATATCTGCATGTCGGCGGGACCTTACTATCTGCCACACACAAGGGCTGTTACACTTCCCTCTATCACTTCCTTCTATCAACCTGGTATTCTACAACCATCCACTGGGAGTTGTGATAGTTCCCTTCATGTGACAGCTACATGCCGACGGACTGATGTTAACCCCTCCTCACCTGGATTCAGCAGTGGTATCGTTGTACACATTTTTATACCAGTATCATACTTGACTACATGTTTTTATGACTGCTTTTGGTACCGTTTGGTATTACTCGCACCATTTTTACAGTTTATGTAGCTACATCGATTTTATCTCCAGTGCAATATTTATTTTGTTACCTACTTGAAGACTATAAAAGTTTTAATGCTATTCCCATCGAGCGCTGCCTTTGTGTGTTTTTTGTATCTTTCTATCTATTTTTCCAGTGGTTGGAGCTGCATTGGGAATCAGCCTGCAAGGAGATCGGCTAAAAGTAGTTGGATCTGTATGTGCGTTATAATTAATCGGAATTAGTCGATTAATCGATTAAAATAAAAAACGATTAATCGAACACAAAAATTTTGATCAGTAACAGCCCTACTTTAAAGTGAACCTCTGCTTTGGATACAGGAAAGGAACAGGTGCAAGGTAAAGGCAGTTCCACCAGCTGCTTATATTTACCTTCCCTGAACTTACCCACTGCTCTGTTTGATCACAGTCATAAGGTCGGTGACTTAAGTTGGCCATGCAAGGAGAACATTTTGCTCAGTGGGTGGCCCTGTTGGATGCCTTCTGCCCAAAACCCTCAACTGACAAAATCAAAGGACTTGGGATGAAAATTGCCAGCTGAATAATGCCTGCATCTAATTAGATGTAACCGCTGTTTCAATATTCTGACAGTTGGCAATGCCAGCTGGTGAGATATATTAACCACCAGGGCTTTTTTTCATCTGGAACTTGGGGGTACTCAGTTCCACCACCTCTGGCTCAGGCCCTCTGTTGCCTGCTCACCAAACTATCATTGGTAAACACAGAAGTCCGGCTCCAGTCTTCCAGCGGTTCCCACAGATCTGATCTCCTTAGCAGCTTCCACTGGATGGGAACAAGGGAGATGCATGTGCCCGGGGTGCATTGTGGATGCCGACACCCCCACTAGATGATCTCCCTGCAAGTCACAGAGGATGTGTCACCTACAGTGTGCGGAGAGGTACTAGAGCCGACTGCTTCAGCCTAATACAGCAACAAAATTAAGATATGTGGAAGATGGTGGAGCTTTTGAGGGGGGGGGGTATGGGTGAAGTGAAGAGGAGCTGTGGAAGAAGCCTGAACTTTGCACTCTGTATGCAGTGAACCCCCTGAACTCTGCAAATAGCACAGCCCCGACCTCTGCATGTAGCACATCCCTAAACTTTGTACAATGTACCAAGCGCACACCGGAACTCTGCACGTAGCGCACCCCTGGGCAGAGTTTTTTTTTGGGGGTTGTGGTTGAGTTCCTGCACCTATTTTCTGAGAAAAAAAGCCCTGTTAGACGCAATGGGAGAATCTTCCATTCACACTACAGCTAGACAGGGCTTTTTTTCAGGGGGAACTTGGGGGGACTCAGTTCCACCACCTCTGGCTCAGACCCTTGGGGGTCCTGCTCACCACGATCACTTGTAAACACAGAAGTCCGGTTTTTGTGTTTACAAGTGGCAGCTCTGCACTCTGTGTGTAACCCCCAGAACTCTGCACTCTGTATGAATGCAATCCTGGTATTTATTGCCCCTTTAAGACCCTTCTACTGTTTGTAAAATTTGAACGGGGTCGTGGTTGAGTTCCTGCACCTATTTTCAGAGAAAAAAAGCTCTGCAGCTAGCCATACGTTATAGAATTTCTAAATTTCCTTTAGATTTACCATCAACTGTGTAGTGCAAGGGCCTGCCTGAGTGTGTGCAAATTGAACGTTTTTAGGTTTGATCTCATATTATATGGTTTTGGTAAATCTAAAGGAAAATTACACAAGAAAATAGTATAATAGATGGCCAGCCTAAGGGTCCTGTTGGATTTTTTTTTTAGGCTGCGGGGAAAAGGATCTTTATGTGTGGCCAATTTTAGAATGTAGTGAATCCAGAAGACCAGCTGGACTGGCAGGTGAGTAACCTTTGCAGAACATGGTCAGCAATGTCAGTCTACATAATTCCATCATGACAGGTTCCCTTTAATGGAGTGCATATGACTGAATCGAATCATAAATTGGGAAAATTTGGCACAATTTTTAAGATAATTGTGTCTCTTTATTCCCCTGAATTTTTACATACACTAGTCGATATGCCGAAATCAAGAGGTTGCAGTGGCGTAACCAGAGTTATGGGCGCCCGGGGCAAAAAAAATGTTTTCGCCCCCCCCCCCCCTATATAAACATCCACGTTTATATGTGCGTAAACGTGGGGGAATTAAACATTTTGGAGCTTTTTTTAAAACTTTTTTTATATTTACTTATTTTTTTTCACTCTTTTTATGTTTTTTTTTACACTTTATGTCATTGCTATTACATAGGGGGATACAAATCCCCCTATATAATAGCACAGGTACACTGACAGGTCCTCTTTATGGAGACATTAGGGGTCTTCAGGACCCCTAATGTCACCTGGGGATTCCAAAAGAAGCTGATGAAGCACAGATCTGCTTCTTCTCTCTGGCTATAGCAGCCAGATGACTGACAGGTGAATGTGGATGTAATCCACATCACTTCTGCATTCACAGCCTGGAGGGAGATCAGCAAGGAGGAAGATGCTGGTCTCCCTCCCATCTTACCTCCTGACACCCTCTCGAGCCGGTCCCGGGCCGTAGATGGGGCAGCGGATCCCAGGATTGAAGGTGAGGGGTCAGGAGGGGGGCGGCGGCAGTACTGGAGGGAGGTAAGGGGGCACGCAGCCAGCACATATACACAATTGGCAGGCTATAGAGCCGCCGATCATGTATATGTGAAAGTTCAACCGGTAATGGCACTGACCCCCGACACCTACACTGACCTGACACCTGACACCTACACTGACTTGACACCTACACTGACCTGACCCCTACACTGACCTGACACCTACACTGACCTGACACCTACACTGACCTGACACCTACACTGACCTGACACCTACACTGACCTGACCCCTACACTGACCTGACACCTACACTGACCTGACACATACACTGACCTGACCCCTACACTGACCTGACACCTACACTGACCTGACCCCTACACTGACCTGACCCCTACGCTGACCTGACCCCTACACTGACCTGACCCCTACACTAACCTGACACTTACACTGACCTGACCCCTACACTGACCTGACACCTACACTGACCTGACACATACACTGACCTGACCCCTACACTGACCTGACACCTACACTGACCTGACCCCTACACTGACCTGACCCCTACGCTGACCTGACCCCTACACTGACACTGACACATACACTGACACTGACCTTACACCTACACTGACCTACTACACAGACCCACCTAACTCGTACAGTAGGAGTCCTACTTCCAGCAATACTCGCACCCCCCCTCCCCTCAGCTTGGTGAAAATCCATCCTCCGAGTCCTCCTTACCTCTGTCTGCTCTTCTCCAGAGACTCCAGGACTCTCCTCAGGACGGACAGGACCCCAGCACTGGATGTGCAGAACTGCTTCGGAGTCCCGACTCCCGTCCCCGCCAGCGCCATCCACCCGCAGCCCGCTCCATGGTGCAACTCCCTCCATACAGCGCCGTACCACAGAGCAGAGTACCAGAGCTGAGGGGAAGACAGCGGCCACGGCGGCTCACACTTTTAGTGCCTGACATCTCCCGCCGCCATGTTCAGAGTTTCCCGGCACTCTGTGATTGGGCGTATGGCGGTCATGTGCGGAGGCGGGACTTCCAGCCCCACAACTCACATGACCCACATATGCCCAATCACAGAGCGCTGGACATTAAACATGGTGGCCGCCTGGCTGGTCTGGACATCCGTGTCGGTGAAACAGGAAATTAAAAATAAGGAGGAGGCACGGAAAGTCGCCCCCCTAAATGTCGCGCCCAGGGCAACAGCACCCCTGCCCCCCCTTGCTACGCCAGTGAGAGGCTGTAAATATATAAAGCTCGCCCCTATAATATTCACTGCGCAAAAAAATGTTTGTTTAACATGCAGATCCTAAAGCAAAACAATCCCTGAAAGATCTTCGTCGTTCCCTTTGGAGTTGCAATAACCGCAGGAATGAAGACAGACCTGACAATTTTTATTTTTTTCACCCTGGCAGAGACTGATCTAATTTGTCACTGCCAAAACAAAAAACCTCCAGGCAGTATTCTAAATACAAGATCAAAATGTATGATTAAGTTGTTAACGTCCCTTTTCTTTTCCTTTTCTCTATAACTTTGGTGTGTATTTTTGATCTGAGCTTTCCCTTATAGTAAAAGTAATAATGAGACCTATTTATCATCGCCTCAGAGCCACTTCACTGACTGCGGAAAAAAAAAAAAAACAGACATGTCAAATATAGAATTATGTCTGATCTAAAGTTCATGTAAACCCTAACTAAATTACATTTATTTTACCAAAAACTGAGTATAACAATTACAGTGTAGCACCCTCTACCATAGGTAGGTGCTAGATGTGAGGTTTTTGGTGTTAGCTGCCAGAGCAGGAAAATTTAAGCAGGTCTGTGCTGCGAGCTTGGGGGCAGGGAGTGGTTAGTGTAGCAGTGGGTGTGACTGACCTATACATAGATCTATAGTCAGACAATAAAGTTAACAAAAACAAAAAAACTAAAAAAAAAAAATATATATATATATATATATATTTATTTTTTGTTTTGTTTTTGTTAACTTTATTTAACAAATTATATATAATGAACTCCACTTTTGTGGTAAAGAAAAATAGCAAATAAAGAAAAAATAATACAGCACATTAGGGCTGGGGAAAAAATCGTTTTGAATCGTGAATCGAGTTGCGAGTTCAAATCGATTCAGATTTTCAGAAAATCGTTTTTTGTTTTTTTTTTTATCCTTGATCGGTGCTGACACCACGCCGGTCCTGGGGAGCTGCGGACAGGAGTTTTTAGGCGAGGCCGCGGCTTCGGCCTAGTCTGCGAGGCCAGACGCTGCGGACTAGGCCGAAGCCGAGAGCTCACCTTAAAACTCATGTCCGCAGCTCCCCAGGACTGGCGGGGTGTCCATCAAAAAAAAAAAAAACCTTCATTCGAATCGTAAATCTATTTTTTTTTTATAAGAAAATCGCAGATTTTTTTAGGGGAAAAAATTGTCCAGCTCTACAGCACATATAATTGCAACACTAATCATATTGCATAATGCAATTGAATGTTATTAAAAATTACCTTTCCTTTTCAATCTGCAGCCACTGTAATTTCTGAGAATACATTGCTACATGGCTACCTGGAACTTTCTGTACACAGAGTGTTTACTGACCACTCCCCAGAAACATCATTTCCTGTTTGTGTAATAGGCTCATCAATTTTCCCAGAAGTCTGTCTGAGATACAAGTCAGATTCCAGGCATTCCCAGCAACAAAAATGACATTTTTTGGAGAGATATTTTCAACACGTCTAAGGCTGCATTCACACCTAATCGCTGTGTTTTGTACCGCGATTTGCGGCGACAAAACGCCGCGATTTTAACCCCCATTTAACCTCCAGTTCCACATCTCCTATGCCAAACGCCCAAGCCGCCTGAAAAAAAGAGTTTGTTTTGAGCTTCAGGCGTACGGCGTTTCGGCGTTCGGTGTGGAGATGTGAACCATCTCAATAAAGGGCAATGTAAAATCACCCCTCCAGCGTATTAGGGGCTGCTGCGGCGTCGGGCTTCAGGCGTAAAAACGCCTAGGTGTGAATGGAGCCTAAAGGGATGCAGGCCCAGCAGATTTCCTCATTAGTGCTCTGCAGCTGCACACCTGACAGTTAATTATGGAACCACTCCCATTAGATCCACTTGGTGCTGAGGCACAGAGATTTCTTCAGAATAACAAAAGGTAGGAATCTGCAACAGTTTGTTATAATCCATTAAATGTACCCAGAGGGTAATGTTTTTTTCTCAACAAAAGTGTTGTTACATTTAAAAAAAACTACTCTGCCTATTTCTGCTTTGACTTTTCTATGTTTCTATGTTACTACAGAATAGTAAAACTTTTCAATATGTATTTTATATATTTTTTTATTCAACAAAGCCAAAGTCTTAATTCTAGTTTATGATCTATAGGTTGTGCTAATAAGAGCAGCTCAATACTCAGGGCTCGTACACACGACCGTTTTCATCAACAAAATCCATCAAGAAAATTGGTGGCAGAGCTTTTTTGCCGAGGAAAACGGTCGTGTGTATGTATTTTGTCGAGAAAACTGTTGTGGAACTCAACGAGAAAAAAAAGACGCTCTCTTTTTTCTTATCGGGAGTCTCAATTTCCTCGTCGTGTTTCTCGTTGGGCTGGTTTACGACGAGAAACACGTTCATGTGTATGCTTAGAAACCTGCGCATGCTCAGAATAAAGTATGAGACGGGAGCGCACCTTCGGTAAAAGTAGCGTTAGTAATGGAGATAGCACATTCGTCACTCTGTAACAGACTGAAAAGCGCGAATCGTCTCTCACCAAACTTTTACTTAACACGCAGTAACATGAGATTAGTAAAAGCAGCCCCAAGGGTGGCGCCAGTGGTATCAAAATTCCCCTTTATAGTGCCGTCGTACGTGTTGTACGTCACCATGTTTGAGAACGATGAGATGTTGTCTTGATAGTGTGTACGCAAGGAAAGCTTGACAAGAATCTCGACGAGCCTGACAAGAAACTCATCGAGGAAAAACGATGTTTCTTTTACGATGAGATTCTCGGTCGTGTGTACGAGGCCTTACAGAACAGAAGCAGGTACAGGTCTGCTATAAAGAATGGTAAAACTTTGCTGTATAATTTTTAAATTTAAATTTGCTCAACAAAATCAATATTTTTCCTTCTAGTATAAGATCATGCAGGTATTGCTGATAAGACCAGGCTCCTGCAGGCCTCACTATCTGTAGAACGTCAGGAGATATAGGTGTGTCCCCTCCTAACACACAGTCCCATTTATAAGCCGCACACTGCTGAACTACGTTGTGAATGTATCCCAAGAGCTGGCAACCAGACTCCAAACATCCAAACCAATTAGAGGCACAATGATTCTTTCTGCCCCCTTTTCACAAGATGTTTTCATGTTTAGCCCCAGGAAGAAGTGATACAGTTGTTGTGTTGTTCAATGCTTATTGAATATTATATTCATGGCCTGAAAGGTGATGGAAAGCAGTTTTCTTGAAGGAACACATCTATGGATTTCGGAGCGTGGTACGTCATGCCCAGATTTTCCTATGTGGGAAAAGAAGCAAGAAAAGTCTTCAGCGATCTTTACATCAAACTCAGGTCCCACCTACAATGTCGCCGCTTCAAAGTGTATATAAAGAAAAACTTTAACGCTGAAGTCTAATTTGCTTACATGTGTGACTTGCCTGGTTCCTTCTTTTCTCATCAACATCATAATGCATTAAAAAAAAATCTATAATTGGATTTCTGTGCTTGCCTATGCAATGCAGATAGATCATGGTTGGTGGGCGGGACTTTAATCAATTTTAATGCAAAAAAAAACAAAAAAACAAAAAAACAATATATAACCAAATTTTGGGGTAAAATAGAAAAGATGATGTTACGCCGAGTAAATGTAACATTTTAAAATTGCACACGCTTGTGGAATGGCAACAAACTACGATACTTAAAAATCTATATAGATGATGCTTTTAATCTTTTTGCAGGTTACCTGTTTAGAGGTACAGAGGAGATCTAGCACTAGAATTATTGCTCTTGCTCTATTGTTTGTGTCGATACCTCACATGTGCGAACACCGTTGATATGCATAGCCTGTGCGTGAGCATAGAGGGATAGGGGCACTTTAAAAACATATATATCTTATTTATTTTTTTAAAGTGTATTTTTTGTGCGTGAACTCGAGAGAGAGAAGCCGGACTGCAGGAGTTGGGAGTAGGCAGACCCTCCCCCCGGAGGCAATCTGCCATCCTTCTCCATGCCCCCGGTGGCAATGGCGGGTGTGAGGGGGGCCTCCCACTCACCCCACCCTACCTGCTCCACTTGGGAGCCCAACGGGACCCCAACGGGGCAGAGGGACTCCCCCTATGAGGGAGTGAGGGGGTCTAGCCCACCCAGCCAGCCCCATAGGTCCTTCGCCTCTCTTTTTATATATATCTTATTTATTTATTATTATTTATTTTTTTTATATATTTTTTTTACACCGTCTTTTATCACATTTAATCCCCTTTTACATGGAATGTAAAAATCCCTTGTAAAATAAATAAGAGATGACAGGTTCTCTTTATGGAGAGATCTAGTGTCAAAAAGACCCCACATCTCTCCTCTACCTTTAAAAACAAAAGGTTAAAATGTGATCTCTGCTTTAAAAGAAAAAAAAATTGTTTACTTCTGCCCTAGACTGGAAGTGACATTGTGACGTCGCTCTGGTCCTCCGAGGCCATAGAGGTGATCAGAGACAATCTGGTCTTTGGCAACCTCAATGGCCAGCTGCGCGAATCATCAGATCTTTTCTCAGGTGCATCTGTAAAAACGGTAAGCCTGAGAAACACAGGCGAAAGACGGGAGAGGCGGGAGAGACCCCTCCAGCTGCTCTGGAAAGCGAACCAGTGGCTAATTAGTCGCTTGGACCACTTTTATAAGAAAGCCAGTCGCCGGGTCAAAACAAAATGATAGCTTCAGCCATAACCCTGGTAAACCCCTTTCAAACCGCAACGTATATATGTGTATTGCAACATTGCCCAATGCAGCCCAGCAAGGTTGGTGTAGATGATCTCTTATAATAAGGTCAAGATGTCCAGCACAAATGGCAGTAACAGGGGATGGGGCAACTTATAGCACAGATCAGGAACACTTTTAAGTGTTCACTCACCTTGTATCCCTATGGGCTAAAGCAGAAGTGCCCAATCTTTTGTAGAGCGAGGGCCACTTAAGCAACTTGGTAACCAGTCACGGGCCACAATGAGCGGAGCAGGCGGATGACAGGTCACAGCTACTCTATAGGCCCACCGATCTGCCCAGATGGAAGGGGGACGACTTCCTTTCTGTTTTTCGGATTGGAGGTAGGTGAGCGCAAACGGACATCTGTCGCTCTATAGAGGGGAATTGAGGGTCCCATTTGGTCAGGCTGATCGTGTAAGAAGGGCCTAAGACTGCTTTCACACTGATGTGCTGCCACACCATGGGTTCAGCGTAGTGCACCTGTGTCTATCCTACGGGTTAGCTGAATTTTGCCATAGACTCCCCCTGTGGTAAAGGCTGACGCTGTAGAGGAAGCATCGGCTTATGGGGCTCTGCTCCGCAGCCACTTTCTTCCTCTACCACCAGCTTCATTCACAACACTAATGCTGCAGTATGGTGAGTCGGCAACCTGCGATCTGGGTTTGCCAACCCGCCATTCCAGAGCAAGAGGTCGCGGGCCACATCAGAGGGCTCCGCGGGCCACTGGTTGGCCACCCATGGGCTAAAGCCTAAAGCAAAACTGGTTCTACCACTGCTCCAGCACCTGACAGTGTAATGACATGACCGCTACTATAAAACAAGGAAAATAGGTGACATCATAATAAATACAACAAAGACCTGCTCAGCTATAACAGCGAATGAGTTACAATAACCAGAAATACCTAATGTAGGTCCCTAACTGTGCAATTAAAGATATGGTGACTCCATACAGTTTTTGCTACCGTGTGTGACTATTTTCAGTTGTATTCTCACCCTAGAAATAATCAATTTACAATTAACATTCATATACCACATGTACCTCCATAAATGTAAAGCACCAAGTTTGGATTATGGCCATGCTCCTATCTTTCCACAACCAACCTATGAAACTCCTGGCTACTATCAGTGACACTATGCAACTTATGGTGTCACTCACCCCCACCTCCCTCTAGCTATCAACATCTTGTGAATGTTAGCATAAGCGTAAAGTGGAATTGCTCATGGCACGTGCCCCACATGTCTGTTATTAGCGGTGGGGGTCCATTCCAGGGAAAGACCTTTGTCGTGTCTACCTACTGATTTCCAAGACCCAAGCAAAGCTGATTGCAACCTGAAATTTAGAAAGTCGTCAAAGATAAGTGCAGAAGTTAATCTATTGAATATGGTCTCAATAACTCGAGGCTTGTTATTTGATTTGGTGTCTGTGGTCCCTTATTTCTCCTTTAAATACAAATGCGGCCTCACAAGGTCATCTTTAAACCCAAGTGAGATCCAAGTGAAATGTCAGTATATTTATAATGTTAGCTACTAGATCTGTATATATCACTCTCTCTTTATATTTATCTCTCTCTATTCCTGTCTTTGTATTTATAAATATCTGTCCATGTCCACACAAATGTTTTCTAAGACACCTTTCAACAAATACTTTACAGTGCAAAGTACAAATACTGATCCCCTTCCAGCATTCAGTTCATTCAATTTTAGAGAACCCTCATGATTATGTAAAAACAGAATACTGATTAGTAAATAACGACTAATTACCTCCCTTTGCCTCTTCCATTACCTGCTAATGTATCCATAATAAAAATCCCTTCTTTAGTCATTTATGCTTCTGTCTGTGCTACTCCCCTGATTGAAGCCCGATTTGTGGTGGTTTTCAGTAAAGCAGCAGTAAACTGCTGGGCGTTTTTTTTTTAAACGGCAAGATAAGGTCATAATGTGCTAGTATGCGATGCACACAGGGGCGGACTGACCATTCGAGCACTCGGGCACTGCCCGAGGGCCCCATGCCACTAGGGAGCCCCATCAGGGTTGCCAGCCTCAGTAAAACCAGGGACAGTAAGTAAAAATCTGTGTTTTTTTTTTAGTCCCAAGATTATAGCTGCCCCGCCTCTCCAGTACATTTTCAGTGTGTGTATGTGTAGTCTGTGTGTATGTATACTGTGTGTGTGTATATACTGTGTATGTATACTATATGTGTGTGTATATACTGTATGTGTGTGTATACTGTGTATGTATACTGTATGTGTGTGTATACTGTGTGTGTATACTGTGTATGTATACTGTATGTGTATACTGTATGTGTATACTGTATGTGTGTGTGTATACTGTGTGCATACTGTGTATGTATACTATATGTGTCTGTATGTATACTGTATGTGTGTGTATACTGTGTGCGTATACTGTGTATGTATACTGTATGTGTGTGTGTATACACTGTGTGTGTATACTGTATGTGTGTGTGTATACACTGTGTGTGTATACTGTATGTGTGTGTGTATACTGTGTGTGTATACTGTTTATATATACTGTATGTGTTTGTGTATACTGTGTGTGTATACTGTTTATGTATACTGTATGTGTTTGTGTATACTGTGTGTGTATACTGTGTATGTATACTGTATGTGTATACTGTGTGGCCCCATAATCTATTGCCCGGGAGCCCCATAATCTATTGCCCTGGAGCCCCATAATCTTCTATTGCCCGGGGGCCCCATGAGTTGTCAGTCCGCCCCTGGATGCACATTATGTCACATTGGGGGTTATTTACTAAAGGCAAATCCACTTTTCACTACAAGTGCACAGCGAAATCGCGGCAAAATTGTGGCCGCCAAAATGTGTAAAATTCTACTGTGACTTCAAAATTGCGTGATTTTGCCGCCACAATTTTGACGTGATTTCAGGGAATGCCTGTGCAAATTTGAGGTCTACGGACCTCAGCTCACATCAAAGTCGGACCAAAGTAGTACAGGGACTATTTTGAAGTCGGTGCGATGAGAAGTCGCACAGATATGAATGGTACGCATTGAAAATCATGGGCTACAACTTGTCATGCGCCTTTACAGTCCCAAGTCACAGGACAAGTCACACAAGTGTAAAAGGGGCCTAAGCTCAATCATAACATTCCTCCCCCGCTTTACCTCACCGAGGCGAGGTACGTCATCCTGCCCATTGGCTCTTGGTATATGAGCGTCTTCAATCCCAGGGTTCAATGGGCATCCTCCTCTTGTAGCAGAGCAGTATTTCGAAAACGAAAATTACGCAATGCTAGGCGGAGATAAATCTTGATGGACAGGTTTTCACAACAACGGGGCAGGAACGTCCTCTGACATCGTCGTTGCTATGTCCCAGGGTCCAGCGATGCAGGGGAACGAAGCCCTGCGCATCTCCCCCTCCTCTCCGGCCCCCAGCATTGTCACTGTGGGCGCCCGGCTGTGGCTTCACAGCATGGCACGCAGTGCACATGGGCGAGCCGCGTTGCACTGCGCATCGTGATTGGAAGAGCAATCATCTGGGACCTGTGACATGTCCCAGGTGATTGCGGAGAGGGAGGGGGTAGAGGTGACTTACTTCCGGGAGGAAGTGGGAGCTGGAACCCTCTAAAAAGAGGGTTTCAGTTCCATTTTTGGGTGGAACTCCACTTTAACTTCCTGTTTTTTGTGGAGAATAATGTGGTGGAATTCGCACATATGTGAACCATCAAATGCGATTCCAGAATGATTTCCATTGATGTCTATGGAGACTAAATTCGTGACGCAACGCTCTAAACTCGCACAAGACCCTTTTTTCATTGTATTCGTAACGCATAGATCTGAACCACCATCATTGAAAACAATTACTTTTTGGATGACATGCGAATCTTGTTTGTGTTTAATGCATCGCATTCGGTAGCAACTCGCACAAGTGTGAACCGGCACTAAATCAGGTTGGGAGGAGGCAACGTATCGCCTCCTCACCACCTGTCAAACACACTCAGGTCGCTTTTCAGAGGAGCAACAGTGCCTGCTGCACTTGTAAATGAGCCCTTAGTTGTATTCGGCGGCAGCAGCACCCTTAGGGCTCATTCACACGTCAAATTGGGGGATTGTAAAATCCTGCAGTTAAGATACAGTTTTACCGCCCCCCCCATTCCTGCCCCCTGTGGCAGCAGCCAAAAATGTACACATGCCTCTGAAGGAATCAAGCCCCCTATTGCTTTTGGTGGGTGCTTTCACCTTCCAGTCACGACTCATTCAAGTAAATGGGATCACTCTTCAAGCGCCCCAAACGGCATGCTTCTGAGGGGTCTGAGGGGATAAAACAGCTGGTGGGAAAGCAGAACAATGTTGCCGGCTTCAACCCTTTGTTAGCTGTACTGCACAAGATGGCAGAGCACTTGCAGAGCGGCCTCTTCCACTTGAATGGGTCATGCTTGGTAGCTGCCACACCCATGACAGGGCATATAACTACTGCTGCGGCTGTGACATGTGTACACCCCTGGACACTGCAGCTGAAGGGGGTGCGCTAGGGGTGAGGGTGATAAAAACACATCTTAGCTATGGGGTTTTACCACCCCCCCAAACTGCAAATGTAAATGAACCTTTACTCTTCTGAGCCCCCAATAAGGCTGCTTTCACACTGATATGCTGTGGTTTCCCTGCACCACATGTGCAGTGTAGTTCATCTGCGACTTTTCTGGGTTAGCTGCGCTTTGCCATAGACTTCTATTATATCCTGCGAGTGTAATGCACTTTCTGAAAGCACACCATGCTGTTTCTCATGTCAGGGACTGGTGAGGACCGGGAAGGGACTGGTGAGGACTGGGAAGGGATTGGTGAGGACTGGAAAGGGACTGGTGAGGACTGCTCTTTCCCATGTCAGGGACTGGTGAGGACCGGGAAGGGACTGGTGAGGACTGGGAAGGGATTGGTGAGGACTAGAAAGGGACTGGTGAGGACGGCTCTTTCCCATGTCAGGGACTGGAAAGGGACTGGTGAGCACTGGGGAGGGACTGGTGAGGACTAGGATGGGACTGGTGTTTCCCATGTCAGAGACTGGTGAGCACTAGGAAGGGACTGGTGAGAACTGGGAAGGGACTGGTGAGCACTGGGAAGTGACTGGTGAGCACTGGGAAGGGACTGGTGAGGACTGGGATGGGACTGGTGTTTCCCATGTCAGAGACTGGTAAGCACTAGGAAGGGACTGGTGAGAACTGGGAAGGGACTGGTGAGCACTGGGAAGTGACTGGTGAGGACTAGGAAGGGACTGGTGTTTCCCATGTCAGAGACTGGTGAGCACAGGGAAGGGACTGGTGAGAACTGGGAAGCGACTGGTGAGGACTGGGAAGGGACTGGTGTTTCCCATGTCAGAGACTGGTGAGCACTGGGAAGGGACTGGTGAGAACTGGGAAAGGGACTGGTGAGCACTGGGAAGCGACTGGTGAGGACTGGGAAGGGACTGGTGTTTCCCATGTCAGAGACTGGTGAGCACTGGGAAAAGACTGGTGAGAACTGGGAGGGGACTGGTGAGGACTGTTTTTTCCCTGGCAGTTCTCACCAGTCCCTTCCCAGTCCTCACCAGTCCCTGACATGGGAAACAGCAGTCCTCACCAGTCTCTTCCCAGTCCTCACCAGTCCCTTCCCAGTCCTCACCAGTCTCTGACATGGGAAACAGCAGTCCTCACCAGTCCCTTCCCAGTCCTCACCAGTCCCTGACATGGGAAAGAGCTTTTTCCCATGTCAGGGACTGGTGAGGACTGGTAAGGACTGGGAAGGGATTGGTGAGGACTGGAAAGGGACGGGTGAGGACTGCTCTTTCCCATGTCAGGGACTGGTGAGGACTGGGAAGGGACTGGTGAGGACTGATCTTTCCCATGTCAGGGACTGGTGAGAACTGGGAAGGGACTGGTGAGGACTGCTGTTTCCCATGTAAGGGACTGGCGAGGACTGCTGTGTCCCATGTCAGGGACTGGTGAGGACTGGGAAGGGACTGCTGAGGACTGGGAAGGGACTGCTGAGGACTGGTGTGGACTGTTGCCAGTGTCAGAGTGAATGATTGATCCGAGCGGAGGGTGTCGGGGAGGGTCGGGCGCTGCAGAGAGTCTTGTGTCTGCTCTGCCCCCTCTAGTGGGCGGTGTGTGTGTGTGTTGAGTTCAGGATGGGACTCCGCGAAGTTTGTAAAGTGCTGTGTGTGTCCCGGCCGGTCCGCAGTGTGATAGGGAGGGAGGGAGGGAGATGCAGAGCTGCAGCCGCCTTCATGTGCCCATCATAGCAGCCCTCAGTACTGCCCTGTGCCCGGCACCCCTCCGCCCCCACCCCGCCTCTGCCATGGGGCAGCACAGCGCCGTGTACAGCCCCAGCCTGTGATCCGATCCCAATTGTCGGCACTTGTTAGATGAGGAGAGAAGGGATCTGAGCTTTACTGGGAACCATGAGGACCAGGACTGGACTGCTGTGCTTTGTACTGGGCACCCTGCTCATCCTCCAGGGGGGTCAGTGCAGGAGGCTGCCCATAGACACTGGTCAGTGCGGACTGCCCAAGGCGGTAAGTTACTGGAAGGGGTAGAGGGATTCTCCATCTGTCTGCCTTCTACTCTCTGTGAACTTAAATGACATCTGCAAGATTGCTATGCATTGCATGTGTGTGACCCTTATTTTATGTGACGTGATACTAATATTTCCAGGGACACTCTGCTGCTGAGCCAGATATGTCTCATTTCATTACCAACTGACTGCAACCTATCCATTGGGCTATAATATAGTGAGTGAGACCCTTATTTTATGTGTCTTAGATACCAATCCAGGGACACAAGTTCCTGAGTCAGATTCATTTCATTTCTATCCAATTGCTGCCCTTATTTTATATGACATATATGCCAAATATTTCCATCCAGGGACACTTCTGCTGAGTCAGATGTCTCATTTCATTACCATCCAGCTACAACCTATCAAATTGGGCTATAATATAAGATTTCATGTGTGTGACCCTTATTGTATGTGATCTAATGCTAATTATTTCACCCAGGGACACTGAGTCAGATAGGTCAATTTATTTCATTACTGCCCAATTGCTACCTATTCATTCAATTGGTCTATAATATAAGATGTGTGTGGCCATTGGCTATTCTTTTATATGACAATTATTATCATCCAGGGACACTTTGCTGAAGAGTCTGTACATTTAATTACTGCCCAGCTGTGATATGCCCATGAAATTGGGTTATAATATAACATTACTATGCAATGAATATACACAATATGCCTCTTAGCAATTCTTCTATATGGCATAGTTATCTTTTTTTCACATTTTCCAGGGACATTTTGCCCCTTTCATTACTGTCCATATGTGATCTATAACCTTACCTTGCTATGCATTGTATGTGGATGCCCCAATGTTTTATATGACAGGACACCTTTTTTCAACTTTTCCAGGGACTTTCTGCTGCTTAATCTGTCATTTTTGACTGCCAATTGCAATATGTTCATTAAATTGCTTTGCATTGCATGTGCTTTTATCCAAGGACACTGTCTATTTCATTACTTATTCAATAAATTGGGTGATAACATAAGACAGCTTTGCATTGAATGTGTAGCTCCTTATCCATTCTTTTATATGGCATAGATATCCATTTTTTTTACTTTTCCCATGGACATGTTGCTTATAAGGCAGACAGGACTGCCCTGTTCATTACTGTTCAATATCAACCTGTTCATTACATTTGTCTCTACCCTAACCTTGCTGTGCATTGTAGGTGTGTGTGCCTTACCACATATTTAGGACATAATTACTATTTTTTTCATCCAGGGACACTTTGCCTCTGAGTCTGTCTGTCCATTTCATTACTGCCCAACGGCTACCTACATAAGATTGCTCTGCATTGGATGTGTATTCCCCAAGCCAGGCTTTTATATGACAGTTAATACTTTTTTTCAACTTTTTCAGAGGCATTTTATTGCTAAATCAGATTAATCTTTCCCTTTTCATTAACATTCCATTATAACATAACATTGCTATGCCTGGCATCTCTATGCCCCCATTTTTGAATTATATACTGTATTTATTGGCGTATAACACTCACTTTTTTACCCTGAAAATAGGTGGTAAACTGTGCCTGCGTGTTATACACAGGGGGCTGTGGAAAGTTTTTTCCCCGAAACTTTTCTCTTAAAGTCAGGGTGCGTGTTATACGTCTGTGCGTGTTATACGTCTGCGCGTGTTATACGTCTGTGCGTGTTATTCGTCTGCGCGTGTTATAGGTCTGCGCGTGTTATACGTCTGCGCGTGTTATACGTCTGAGTGTGTTATACGTCTGTGCGTGTTATACGCCGATAAATACGGTAGTTACCAATTTTTTTGTATCTCTTCCAGGCATACTTTGCAGCTAATTCAGAAAAAAATGTGTCCCTTTCATTAATATCTAAGGCCTCTTTCACACGGACGGATAGATTAGTGCTTTTAGCTGCGGATTCTCAAGTTATCTACTGCAGCTAAACGCACACAATGCTTTCCTATGGCCCCATTTACACACTGCGTTTAGCTGCAGCTAAACGCACACAACGCTTTCCTATGGCCCCATTCACACGCTGTGTTTAGCTGCGGTTTCATTACATGCGGTTTGGTGCAGATAGAAATAATAGATTTCACTGCATCCAGGAACGATTTTGCGCCGCTATCTGCACATAACTGCAGGTAATCGCAGTGCACTGTGTCAGCTGCGAATAGCAGCGTGAGCAAAAGAAAAAACAACAGGAAGCACATCAAAATAAACACGGTTTGCTATGGGGATCACAATAATGGCCAACCGCAGCTAAACGTAGCTGCATGTAAACGCAGCTAATCGCAGTGTACAAATGCAGCCGATCGATGTGCCTGGAGTCTTGAATTTTAAAAGAAAGAAACATGCTTTTAACTGCGGCAGAACAGCCGTCCGTGTGAAAGGCGCCTTACTCTTCATTCAGTTGGGTTATAACATAAGATTGCTATGCATTGCATGTGTTTTATGGCATAGGGGGAGATTTACCAAAACTGGTGCACACAGAATCTGGTGCAGCTTCTAATGTCAGCTTGTTCAATTAAGATTTGCCAATAAAACTGATAAACAGTATATGGTATAAAAAAGTCACAGCTCAATAAACACATTTACTAAATGCTGAGCACTTCATACATTTACATTACATGGCAAAACATTGGTTACTTTGCACAACTGCACCAGATCCTGTGTGCACCAATTTTAGTAAATTTCTCCCCAAAGTTACCTATTTTCTTTTAAACTTTTCCCAGGGACACTCTGCTGCTAAGTCTGCCTGTCCATGACTGTCAAACTGCTACCTATTCATTAAATTGGGTTACATGTCATGCCAGTCGCAACCTGTTCATTACATTGAAATGCACAGATATTGAGTGTCATAATTTGCACGAGAATGAAATACAATAATAGCCGTAAAAGTGTAAATGGACGGTAAGAACTGAGGCTGGCGGGCAGAAATTGGTGCTCTCTGTGAATTCCGACCTGTTACCAGGGATGACCAAGAACAGGTTATAAACGGGGACTGGAAGGGTAGTCAGGGGCAAGTGACAACTATGTATTATATATATATAATGAGAAAGAGAGCAGTACAAATATCTATCTATCTATCTATCTATCTATCTATCTATCTATCTATCTATCTATCTATCTATTGTATTCTATCTATCTATCTATCTATCTATCTATCTATCTATCTATCTATCTATCTATCTATCTATCTATCTATCTATCTATCTACCTATCTACCTATCTACCTATCTATCTATCTATCTATCTATCTATCTATCTATCTATCTATCTATCTATCTATCTATCTATCTATCTATCTATCTATCTATCTATCATCTATCCATATCTACAAGCACACTACTATTTATAGAGATACATAGATAGATAGAGAGAGGGATATAGTAGCATACAGTATATATACAATACAGTGCATATATATATATATATATATATATATATATATATATATATATATATATATATATATATATATATATATTTACTCCCAATATGATCAGTATAATTGATCAGCATGTTTTTTTTATACAAAAGTTGGAAACTGCTGGTCAGCAAAGTTTGGGTATTTTTTCACACATTCAGCTCAGGCTAATCAGGTTATTATGTCGTGTTCTCAGAATATGTTTTGCTATGTAGTGTAAATGTATGAGATGCTCAGCATTTAGTAAATGTGTTTATTAAGATGTGACTTTTTTATACCATATACTTTGTAATAAGAATTGCACATTTACACACACAGGTAGATGGTTGATATATTGATTGATAGAGAGATAGATATATACATACATACATACATACATACATAGATAATGATTTAGACAGATAGAGATACAATGATTTATATATGGATAGATAGATAGATAGATAGACAGACAGACAGACAGACAGACAGAGAGAGAGATAGATAGATAGATAGATAGATAGATAGATAGATAGATAGATAGATAGATAGATAGATAGATAGATAGATAGATAGATAGATAGATAGACAATGATTTATATACGGATAGATAGATTAATAGATAATGATTCATATATAGATAGATAGATAATGATTTATAGATAGATAGATAGATAGATAGATAGATAGATAGATAGATAGATAGTAGAGTAGTACTATAAATATTTCTAGATATAGGTGTACACTTCCATCAGTGTGATTTATAATATATAAATTATATCATTATTTATACACATTGATTCAAACTTTTTATTTATAACTTTTTTTCCCTAAAACTTGTTTAAATGATAAATACTTTTAATACTGGAGATCTACAATGGATTACTTTTGTAAAGTGTCTTTCCAGCATTCTAACTCGGTCTTATTCCCGGAGAGTAGCGGTGACTATGTGACAAGGATTGTACTTGTAGGAAGTGATGTGGGGTGGGGGCAGGGTGTACGGAAAGCTTTGATTCCAATCCTATTTATCAGGCCATGCACTGAGAGGATAACAGCCATTATTTGCGCACCCCAGGGTGTCTCTGAACTGGGAGTGACCGCTGAATGGATGGCGCTTATACAGAGGTGATTTCCTGGGGAAAGCTCGGTGTCATTTTTCTGGCATGTTGATAAAAGTTATTAGAGCCTTAGGCCTCGTTCACACATAGCCGACTCCGTCTCAGTCCTTTCCGACGGAGTCCGCCTGTGTCTGCCAGCTCAGCGGGAGATCAGTCCGCAGATCTCCGCTGAGCCGACGGATGACAAGCTCCCCTCTGCTCACTGAGCGGGGAGGAGCTTGTCGAGTCCCGCTGTCCTCTATGGAGCGATCTGATGAAAACGGACAGCATGTCCGTTTTCATCAGATCTTTCCCGATCCGATCCGCATGGACGGATGGGGACGTGAGCCCCATACGTTTGTTTTTAGCGGATCGGATCAGGTCGGATGTCAGCGGACATGTCTCCGCTGACATCCGACGCTCCATAGGGGTGCATGGAGCGCCCGTTCAGGTCCGCCTGAAAAACTGACAGGCGGACCTGAACGGATCCATGTGTGAACGAGGCCTTAAAATGAGTACATTGCCGACCATCAACATGTCTCAGGGTAGTCATAGGGGTTGATTTACTAAAGGGAAATAGACCGTGAACTTTGCAAAGATGCTCCAGAACTTAGTAAATGAGGAAAGTTTCACTTTGAAAAGTATACCCAATCACATGCAAGGAAAAAAAATAAAGATTTTTTTGCTTGCACATGATTGGATGATGGAAGTCAGCAAATATTCTGCTAATTTAATAAGCTCTGGAGCAACTGCTCTTTGCAAAGTGCACAGTCCTTTTGCCTTTAATAAGTAAACCCCACATATGGGACATATACTGGTCAAGGTGCAGTGATCACAAGTCCCTTATGTCAAATAACCACACATTTTAACATGTCAAATGACTACAGATGTGTAGGGCTGCAACTAACGATTCTTTTCATAAACGATTAGTTGGCCAATTATTGTTTTGATTAATCGATTAATGGGATTTGTTGTTGGGCAGATTACAAAACACAAATTGCCGCAAAAACACATTACATGCTTTTCTGCAGCTTCTCCATTGAAGTATATTGAACCAAATAATTAAAACAAAAAAAGCACCGTTTTGCGTTAGAAACTCCTCGCCCTTTCCAAATACACAGCAGATGAAAAATAATCATGGATGTGAACGTGTCCCAGAGGAAAACATGTAACTGAACTGTAGTGTGTTTCTTCAAAAAGCACCAAAAAACAGGAGGTGTGACCCCAGCCTGAGATGTTTAGTAACATAATGGGGTTAAAAAAACAAAAATAAGTACAAAAAGAGCAAATAATCGCTACTATAAGGGGTTAATTTTTTTTACTGTGGGACAGTAAAAGTAATATTTACAGTAGCGATTTGATTTTTTTGTACTATAAAGGGCTAATTTTAGTTTTTTTTAACCCCATTATGTTACTGGCCGATTAATCGATTTATGAAAATTGTAATCGAATTATTTTATAATCGATTAGTTGTCGATTAATCGATTAGTTGTTTCGGCCCTACAGATGTGCAATGTTTGCCTATTTTTTTATTTTTTTATAATTTATTAGATATGGTGGGGTTGATTTACAGTATTCAAAGAAGAAAGAACATGTTCGCTTTAAAAGTTAATTTTCACTTTGTGAATGCAAAGGAACATACACTTTGCAAAGGATACCCAATCATGTCCAAGGAAAATTTACAAGATTTTGTCTCACGCATGATTGGATGATCGATGTCAGCACAAGTTCACCACAATCACTAAGATAATTGAAAGTTCCCCTTCCAAAAAGAAAATTCACTTTGCAAAGCCATTAAGTCACTGAAAAGCGTCCAGCGATTATCCTTCGTATGCTAAGCAACTTTTCTCACTGCTAATAGAATAGAATTAGAATAAAATAATAAAGAATAACATAATAAATAATAAAATAATACAATTAGAATTCAGTTAACATTGAGGAAAGTCTCTGAGTATATGAAGGATGTTGGTGGAAGCGTTTGATTGATGGGTTCTTAAACACTGATGACTTCCTAAAAGTAGGATCATTATCAGATAAGTATAGACGCTGCTACTCTCCAGAGATAAGGCAGACCTTGTATGAAGCTTGGACTTAAAACACTCCACTCCATGTTCTCCATTATTTAAAATAATTATCACTTGAGCAAGTTTATACATAGCAAGTTGGATTGAGTCAAATATTCAAATTTAAATGATTGTGTGTATTACATTTTTATACTTTAAATAATATTCATCCTGAAATATTTAAGTAAATAGCTAAATCTGTAAATGTTTATTGCCCTGTATATTTATTTTTTATTTATGTTTATATATTATTTTAAATATTATATTTTAGTTTTAAATTATTTGTATTATTATTTTTTTTTAGATTATTATTCTTATTATTTATATTATTCTTATTCCTAGTCTTATTTTCTTATTTTATATTTTAATATACTACTTTATAGATTCTCTATCTATCTATCTATCTATCTATCTATCTATCTATCTATCTATCTATCTATCTATCTATCTATCTATCTATCTATCTATCTATCTATCTATCATCTATCTATATATCTATCCATCTATCTATATATCTATCTATAAAAAGGTAATTCATTTTAGTTCTCCAATATTACAAATAGTTATAACTTATTTTAATAGCTATAACAAGTTTTAGGCAAAAAAGTAAAACAAACATGATATCATTTATATATTATACACCCCACAGATGGAAGTGTACACCTTTATCTATAAATATTTATAGTACAGTACTACTTTACTATCTATCTATCTATCTATCTATCTATCTATCTATCTATCTATCTATCTATCTATCTATCTATCTATCTATCTATCATCCATATATACATCATTATCTATCTATCTATCTATCTATCTATCTATCTATCTATCTATCTATCTATCTATCTATCTATCTATCTATCCATCCATCCATCCATCCATCCATCCATCCATCCATCCATCCATCCATCCATCCATCCATCCATCCATCTATCTATCTATCTATCTATCTATCTATCTATCTATCTATCTGTCTGTCTGTCACATCTCACCCCATTTTAAAATTTTGGACGCAGCTGCAGACTTTCCATAAACTGACTAACCATGCTCTCTTTTTTCAGCAAGAAGAACTAAATTCCTTCTTGTGGACCATTAAAAGAAACCCTCCTGCTTATCTCTTTGGAACCATCCATGTACCATACACTAGAGTTTGGGACTTTATACCTCAGAACTCCAAAAAAGCCTTCCAGGAAAGCAATAATGTGTACTTTGAGCTGGACCTGACGGATCCTTATACCATCTCAGCACTGGCCAGCTGTCAAATGCTCCCGCAAGGGGAGAACCTGCAGGATGTTCTGCCCAAGGACCTCTACCGGAGACTCAAAAGGCACTTAGAATATGTCAAGTTAATGATGCCTCACTGGATGACCCCAGACCAGAGAGGCAAGGGTCTCTATGCAGATTATCTGTTTAATGCCATTGCTGGGAACTGGGAGAGGAAGAGACCCGTGTGGGTGATGCTGATGGTAAACTCTTTAACAGAAGCAGACATTCGGTCTCGAGGAGTACCTGTCTTGGATTTATACTTAGCCCAAGAAGCAGACAGGATGAGGAAGAGGACCGGAGCTGTGGAAAGGGTGGAGGAGCAATGCCACCCTCTGAACCGGTTAAACCTGTCCCAGGTAGGACCCAGAATTTTTCTTTATTAATGTTGCTTTTGAAGTTGACTCTGGAGGTTTTGTAAAGCAAAATTGTTCCTTATTTGTGAAATGATGTGGAAGATTCCTGTTCATTTAACAGCTGCTCAAACACCACAAGAAAAATATTTATTTTTGAATGCTGATTTTCATAGGGACCTTAATATTTTGACACTCCTAAATACATATTACCAAAGAATACTGACATCTAAAGCGTTCAGTGTGAACATTGCGTGATGTGTGCCTTAATTATTTAAGGAGTAGAGAAAAAGTTTTACCAACTGCTCAAGTGGTCATAGACATCACCTAGTGGTTGGCCATGCAGGCATCCAACTACCCAACAATTGTTTCCAAAACAGCTGCATTTTAGCAGGGCTTTTTTTCAGGTGGAACTTGGTGGAACTCATTTCCTTCCCTCTGGCCAGGGGCGGACTGACCATTGAGTCACTCGGGGACTGCCCGAGGTCCCCATGCCACTAGGGGGCCCCATGAGGGTTGCCAGGCCCAGTAAAACCAGGGACAGTATGTATAAATCTATGTTTTTATTACATCTCTCCCCAAAGCCATCATGCTTTTGATGTGAAAATCCTGATATTTTAGCTGTTTGGCCTCTGCACTGCCTCCTGGTGTGGTGGCCATCTGTAAGCCCAGGGGCCCCATAATCTTCTATTGCTCGGGGCCCCATGAGTTGTTAGTCCGCCCCTGCCTCTGGCTCAGATCTTTTAGCGCCTGCTCATCACAATCACTTGTAAAAACAGAAGTCCGGTTTCTGTGTTTACAAGTGACAGCTCTGCACTCTGTGTGTAACTCCCCTGAACTCTCTGTATGTAATGCAATCCTGGTATTTAATGGCCCTTTAAGACCCTTCTACTGTTCGTAAAATTTGACTGACCACACGCACTATTTGATGTGATTTGGAGGGTGTGTGTGGGGAGGGGTTTTGGGGGGTCGTGGTTGAGTTCCAGCACCTATTGTTTGAGAAAAAAAGCCATGCATTTACGTATATACGTATAAGTCCAAACTTTTTTCGGTTTTGTTTTATGCAGAAGGTTTGCAGTTTCAGAGAAAGCCTTTATTAGCCTATTTAAGACACAAGTTTTTGAGGCATCTTAGATCCCTTCATCAGGTTTTAAAAAGCTTGAAGAAGGGATCTAAGGTAACCCAAAACCGGGCTAGAAAATCCCATGAAGTAGCCAATGCTCCTTAAAAATTAGAGCCATTGCACAAATGTTGATGTTCCCTAGTTGTCCTTTGAGCTGGCTCCTAATAACACTGTTGGCTCCTGGACTAGATAGACCGGCTTCTGAATTACTTATTAATTTGTCCACCCTGTCCCTAAACCTTTAATAACTTCAGTTAACCAATAAAGGGTATC
The DNA here is from genome assembly GCA_029574335.1 of Rana kukunoris. Lineage (NCBI taxonomy): Eukaryota > Metazoa > Chordata > Amphibia > Anura > Ranidae > Rana > Rana kukunoris. Next base: position 192,470,210 of record CM056055.1, read on the forward strand.
ACTTAAACTCCCAGCTTTCTGTATTGATTGATGGCTAAAACAGTACAATACTCTGTCATTGTTTTGTTTTCAATAGCTTAGGGAAGGGTTAAAACTAGAGTTGCACTGATACCAGTATGAGTGCCGATACTAAGCATTTGCTCAAGTACTTGCACTCATGTAAATGCTCCGATACTAAAACCGATAGGAATCTTTTTCAAATCACACTTTGATCCGATGACACGCTTTTTTCGAACAGGCTGTAAAAACTCATTGACATGCACATGGAAAATTATGTCTCTACAAGTGAAATCTTCCTCATCAGTTATGCATGTATAGTGTGAGCCAGCCCTAAAAAAGCTGTCATATGACACTAAAAATAGGGCCCAGAGGGGCAGCATGAAAAGAGTCCCCGCCGGCTTGCGCTACACTTTTAGTGTCATTTTGGATAGAGTAAGGGATGGTTATAGCCCTCGTTAAATATTTTTTGCCATCCGTTCATTCCCTTTCATATCCTGCCCCATAGCCAAACAGGAAGTGAGAGGAAATCTCTGCAGATTAAGGGAATCCCCCCCCCAAGGCCCCCAGGACTAGTGTCCCCACTGGAAAATTTCAGGGCAAGCCTTAAACAGGAAGGGGTGTGGCTTGACAGGAAGGGGTGGATCATATTGAAATTAGGGGTTGCACGAGTTTAGTCAGGCCTAGGGCAGCACAAAACCTAAATACACCACTGGGTATCAGTAATTGGTATCGGCAAATACCGGTACTCCTACTCAGTCTTAATAGCTAGTATTAATGCACCCCTAGTTAAACCCCATGTTAAGTAATTTTTTTACTTGTTATGACCCCCCTGGGGAGAATTCCCTTTACGTCTTACCCTGGAGATGCAACAGGAAATGAGGGAAAATGTCTACACATTAAAAAGAATTAACCCGTAGAAAGAGGTGTTCCTATTGGAGGATTTTCCTTCATCCCTTGCTCTTTTGACAACTTAAAATTAAAAAATGTCCTCTAATTTTGTGTCTTGGGGAGAATGGTGACCAGGACTAACAAAGAGCTGAATCTTCCCACAGACAGAAATAAAAACCCATCCTCTTTCTAGAAAAAGCCTTTTCATACGTTATAATTAGCATGCTTGTATGGTATAACTGTGTTTGTTAACCAGTTGGAGGTGAGGGAGAAGACACATCCAGTTTTATAATATCACAACTAGATTCTAAAATCCAACCCAGAATTAAACTGGTCACCTGTGGTCTTGGAGCTGCCCAGTGCTATTCATGGCCATAGAGTTTCTTGCCAGATCACAGACGATCATATTGTTTAAGAGATATGATTTACATTTGGACCAATTTAGGTGCATTCTTTTTTGTGCAATAAGAACAAAACTATTTTCCCAGTTGCCAAACTGGAAACAATCTAATTCAGCTTTGCCCAAAATTTTAACTCCTTCATATAAATTTCAGGACTCAGGGAACCATTGCTAAAACCATTTTTTGGGGGGTCAGTGGGAAAAATGCCACCTTCCATTGGTGGTCAGTGGGAGGAATCTCTTTACAGCATTGCTCATGGTCAGAATGCCAGTTGGTGTCATTCCACTCTGCCCAATGGTGTTGGCCTTGCAGAACACCATTAGGCCGCGTACACACGACCTGTTTCCTCGGCAGAATTCAGCAAGAAACCCGTTGAGGAAGTCGTTGAGCCAAAAAGAGTGCATGTTCTCTATTTCCTCGATGGGCAATGGGAAAATTTGGCTCGACGAGTTTTTTTACTGCTGAACAAGGAACTCGACGGGGAAAACTACGAGTTTCTCGGTCGTGTGTACGCCGCCTTAGATGGGAGGTCAATCAGTGAGAGCACAAGGAACCTCTTGAGGAACCCTAGCTTAGAATGGTTCACACCTATGTGAGTTGTGGTTGATGTACTTTCCCGATGCATTTTATTAATTTTTTTCACAAATGTATTTGATGTGTTTCGTGTTTTTGGGAGGTGTCTGTTGTCATGCAGGAGAAACCAGCAAAAACGCATTTTAATTATGTTTCTTCTGCTTTTCCATTGAAGTCTATGAAACCTAAAATGCAACCTGCTACAGTCAAAGAAGTCCCTGACTCTTTCTAAAAAGTGCACTGGTTAAAAATACACACAATCGGATTTTCCGACAACAAATATGTGATGGCAGGGTTTTTTTGGAAATCCGACCATTTGTACGCCCCATCGGACAATTGTTGACGGATTTTCCAAGAACAAATGTTTTATAGCATGCTTTAAAACACTTGTTGTCGTTTTATCCGATCGTCTGTACATCGGAAAAAAATCCAAAGTACAAACACGCTTGCTCCGAACAATGCTAACCATAGCACAACATTAGCAGAAGTTGCCCAAAGTGTGGTGCTAAAGAGCTGAAAAACTATACAGTTTTGTGTATGTTGGCTGAAACAGTTCTGACATCTGTAGGCATACCAAGTTCACGGCCAATGCCCTTCAGACAAAATTCAACAGATTTGTTCGATGGAAATCCAAACGTGTGTATGAGGCTTTACCATAGGCGTGCACAAGGGGTGTGCCAGGTGTGCCTGGGCACACCCTAGTCCTGATGGCTGGCAACCCATCAATCGTGAGCTACCTGCCGATCGTGGGCATGTGACAGGTAAACCGCGATCCTTCCTTGCCAACCCCCAGAATCTGGACCGGAAGGGCAGAAGGGCTAGGATATAGTGGAACCGTTCTGTATTTTACTCCTGCAGCAGATGAAAGTAGGCTCCTCCTCCTCTCCCTCTCCCCGACATTCAGCTGCTACAGGAGAAAAATACATGGGGAACAGTACCAATATATGCCACCGCCGCCACCCCTCCTGTCCCTGTTCATCTTCTTTCTGCTGCCCGGATCAGCCTTGCTCCCCCCCCATTGTTTCAGGATGGATAGTGGGGAAGAGGCCGGTACATATGTCACACATGCATATGTGTTCGAGCTTTGAGGTGCACACCCTAATGAAATAGGCTGCGCACACCTATGGACTTTACTGATAAGAGTGCATCACAAGCAGAGAGCACACGATGATAAGATTTCTGGCAGGATCACCAGAATTTTTTTTGCATTTTTCAAAAGGATATAACAAAATGCTTTTAATAATATAATGAAATGACCAATCATAGCTAAGGTTTACATTCACTTTATATTTAAACAATATCCAAAGCACAGAACAGGTGACTTGCTACTGCTAAATGATTTCATTTTGTCCACATGGCTCTGTAGCGGTCGCAGGATCTGCTGTAGTTAGGCTCTTGGTGTCAAATCCCAAATGAAAGTCACCCATATAGTAAGGTCAGGGTGGTTCTACGTATGGGCAATGTCACAGAACGAGACAGCAACGCCCAGCCTTGACCTTATCACCAGTGACACAATACATACACTTTTCAACAATCTGGATTTTATCATCATGCATGAATGGCAATTCTCACTAACAGAAGGCTTGTTTCATTGATACTTTTTGAAAGTGGGAAAGAATCTAGCATTGTACCCCCTTCCTCTCTCTGCAGGGGTTATCTAAACAAAGCCTATTAACTATGCAGACCGGCGTGTTGATAATGTTACATAGGCAGGTGATAAAAGTCGCTATATCATGTTCATTCCTTTGAAGGTATTGTTGAATTGTTTGAGTTTTGCTTTTTGATATCATTTATCTCTATACAATTATCCTGGTTTCTGCTTTTCACGGGACTTAATCAGATAATCTGCGCTTGGGTATAGAGCTGACCACAGGCAGAAAAGAACTCTTTGACAAAGATCCGAGGATATTCATCAGATCAGTTAACAATTCACACCTTGTTTTATCTAAAGATAATAGATAGGAATTACGTATGGGCTCTTTTCTTTATTTTAAAACATCAGTTGGGCATTAGGTGGTGTGAATTTGTATTTTTGTTATTTTTTGGGGTTTAGGTTTTCTTTAAATGCTTTTTTATACTTTTTTTTATGTACTTATTTATTAAAGTTTATAATCTTTTTGTTATTTTTGCAGTATTTATATAACATGAAAATTTTACCAAAACAAGGGATGCATCTGTTTTTACCTATCATTGAATTCCTGCCTGCATACACTTCTTTAAAGCAGGGGTCTCCAAACTGCACCCCCGGGGCCAAATGTGGCCCTTTGCTTGCCTTCATCCGGCCCTTGGGGCACTATTCTATCCACTTAAGCCTTGTACACATGATCAGTCCATCTGATGAGAACGGTCTGATGGACCGTTGTCATCAGTTAACCGATGAAGCTGACTGATGGTCCGTCGCGCCTACATACCATCGGTTAAAAAACTGATCGTGTTAGAACACGGTGACGTAAAACACAATGACGTGCTGAAAAAAAATGAATTTCCATGCTTCCAAGCATGCGTCGACTTGATTCTGAGCATGCGTGGATTTTTAACCGATGGTCGTGCCTACTAACGATCGGTTTTGACTTATCGGTTAGGAATCCATTGGTTAAATTTAAAGCAAGTTGGCTTTTTTTAACAGATGGTTAATTAACCTATGGGGCCCACACAAGATCGGTTTTGACCGATGAAAATGGTCCATCAGACCGTTGTCCTCTGTTTAACCTATCGTGTGTACGAGGCCTAACACCAACAATGGGCAATCATTCTTGTTGCTGAAATACACCAATGGGGCACTATTCATCCAACTGGCACTAACCAAAGGGTACAATTCCTTCTATTCACACCAACAATGGGGCACTAGTCCTCCCACTGACACCAAAGATATGGTATTGTTTACTCCCACTGGACATTTTCTACTCCCAATGGCCCTAGTCCGGCCCTCCTAAAGTGTGAAGGACAGTAAACTGACCCTTTGTTTAAAAAGTTTGGAGACCCCTGCTTTAAAGGATATGTCAACCCAGAATTTCATATTTCTGATCTGTGCCGGCTGTACTTGTATAAAAATGCATCCTATTCTATTTGTATTGTATCATTTGTGTGAAATACCTGGTTTCCCTCTGCTTTCCTATTAAAATCTGATCACATTAGGCATGAGAGTACAGTGTGGTCAGTTTTCCAGCTGTGCTAGGACCTCAGCCTGCTCTACTCCAATGATCAAACTGGTGCTGACATAACCCCCCCCCCCCGCACAGCTATTCACTTAGAAGACCAGATCCTGATGTGTTGGGAAGCCGTGCGATTTTGCCCAACACACAAAGATGTGAACCAGGTCTTACTTGATAGAAACACGATACATAAAAGAGTGGTAGTAAAAGAAGACCAAATGATCCATCGACTTCATTTATACTGTAATGGTTACCAAAGAAAAAGGTGAAAAAGTCCAAGATGCTTTTAATTGTTCATAATTTGACCACATAAAAACACCCAGAGGGTTGATCACGTAATTGATCAAATTCTGAACAATTTAAAGAATTTAATATTTAAGTGAATGGGCTGCCCGAGGCATGATGGGCCCAGATGATCAGTGCAGCCCCATCGATGTCCATCAGTACAGCATATCAGTGCCCTTCAGTGTCACATATCAGTGCCGCCTCATAAGTGCCCATCAATGCCACCTTATCAGGCCTCCTCATCAGTGCAGCTTATCAGTGCCCAACAGTCCTACATATCAGCGCCCATCAGTGCTGCCTATCAGTGCCCATCAGTGCTACATAGTGTCTATCAGTGCCACCTATCAGTGCCCATCAGTGCTGCCTATCAGTGACCATCAGCACCACCTTATCGGTGCTTCCTCATCAGTGCCCATCAGTGCAGCTTATCAGTGCCCACCAGTGGCTCATCAGTGCAGTTTATCAGTGCCCATTAGTTCCACCTCATGAGTGCCTATCAGTGAAGCCTTTAACAGTTCCCATCAGTGCAGCCTATCAGTGCAGCTCAATAATGCCCATTTATAAAGCCTTATCACCGCACATCAGTGAAGAGAAAAAATAACTTATTTGCAAAATTTTAGAAGAGAAACAAAGATAAAGGTTTTTTTTCAAAAAAGTTTTGGACTTTTTTAATTTGTTTATCAAAAAATAAAAAACCCAGTGGTGATTAAATCGCACTAAAGAAAGCTTTATCTATACAAAAAAAAATATACAAATGTTGTATGGGTACAGTGTTGCATGACAGTGCAATTGTCATTCAAAATACGACAGCGCTGAAAGCTAAAAATCAGCCTGGGCAGGAAAGGGACAGTAAGTGCCCAGCAGGCAAGTAGTTCGTTTCTTAATGAAGCCATGGGAAGTATGACTGGGGCTATAGGAAGCACATTGTTAAGTTAGCATGGTATGCACCGAAAGGTGTGCCATCTTTCCCACCCCAGTAAGTAATAATTCATTTTTGTCTACATTGGAGTACAAAGTATTCGCCTTTCTTTGACGCAGTTCAGCGCTGGGTCATTGACACATCATCATAATGTTTCTCAAGACCCGGGTATAAACGTGTTACCATGGTATGTATATTTAGTAAACTGTTCTGTGTGGCTTGTCTGTTTATATACAGTCTCAGCACGCAGCGTGTACTATATACATCTGGGAAGCAACAACAATGCGTGCGCAGAGACAAGTTTACAAATTCCCTGTCACAAGCCGACAGACTGCAAACACGCCAATGCTGCGCAAAATACACACAAGATGTCATTAGTCTGTTTTTGGCTTAAAACAACCCTAACAAAAATAGCAACATGACTTTCCCTGACAGCCACAATCCATTAAAGTCTCTCTCTTCCCTGCAGCATCCCCCTTCCTTGTAAATAACAATCTTTTTTTTTTTTTACTTAAAGCGGAGGTTCACCCTAAAATATACCCTCTCCCATGTGATCCAGCATACTGGCGTCAGCGCCAGTATGCTGTTTTTTTTTTTTTTTTAAATCCCCCACTTACTGTGAAATCTTTAATCTTTATTTCTTTCCCCCGCGGTGGCTGGCGCCTATACAGCTTGTCAAAGCTTCTGAAAATACCCGATTTAGGACTCGGGTATTTCTGGCACAATGCGGTGCCTGCGCACAGACCTAGGAGCTGACTGCGCAGGCGCCGTATTTCTCCGAGCCATAGCCGTAGGACTCGGAGAAATACGGCGCCTGCGCAGTCAGCTCCTAGGTCTGTGCGCAGGCGCTGCATTGCGCCGGAAATACCCGAGTCCTAAATCGGGTATTTTCGGAAGCTGTGACCCGCTATACAAGCGCCACCCACCACGGGGGGAAAGAAATTAAAATGAAAGATTTCACAGTAAGTGGGAAATTAAAAAAAAAAAAACAGCATACTGGCGCTGACGCCAGTATGCTGGATCGCATGGGAGAGAGAATATTTAGGGTGAACCTCCTCTTTAACTGCCCCAACAAGTTATGGGGTTCTCTTATCAGAAAAGTCATCACAGGTCTTCATTTAAATGGCTAGATCTGCCTGGCAGTGTGCATAGCGAGCTGAGGTTGACAACGCCCCAAAACGCAAATGCCAAAATAGGCGGAAAAATGCGCAAAAAAAGGGGTAAACACGCAATAACGCTAATGTAAAAACGCGGCTAAATGCAAAAAAAATGGCCCTTAGGCACCATTGACACCTAGGCGATTTGAATTGCAGGCGGAATCGTGGCGAAACGCAGGACGCGTTTGCGATGCCATTATTTCTCAATTGCTCCCTAAATGTAGTGTGATTTTGCCACAATTGTTGCACAATAAATCGCGGCAATTACGCAGAGTGCAAAGCTTGGCACTCAAAAAGGAGCAGGGGCTTCCTTTGGGCAACAGCTTCACACGTTGCAGTTTGCTGCAATTGCAACGTGATATATCGCAAAGTAATGGCATCGCAAATGCGTCCTGCGTCTTGTCGTAATTCGGGAATCATGGGCAGAATTGTAGCGATTCTACCTGCGATTCAAATCTTCTAGTTGTGAATGGAGCCTTATGGTTTCTATAGAGGGGCTTCAGGACCAATGTTCAGTCACACAGCTCATGTCCTGGTCTAAAACCACATAACCACAGCCTTTGCTATGGAGAAAAGCCCCCAAGTAATCACTCAACAGTACAAAAAAATTGTCAACCACCAAACCAATAACTGGTCTTTGCAGCAAGGCGCACGTGGAAAGGTAATGTACATCACAAACAGACAAAAGCTTTCCCAGCACAAATACCAGCCAGGCTGCAAAACAACCAAATTGGTTGTTTTGCAGGTTAGCTGGTAAGTGTGCTGGGAAAGCTTTTGTTTGTTTCTAAAAAACGTATTTCACGCTCTTATTTTTTAATGCATTTTATAGCACCTATGAGAGCAGAATACCCATATGGGCAAAGGCCAAAATATTAAATGGTTTGAGAGTAACAGAGTAACACAGTCTTGATCTCAGAAAATATTTAAAAAATGGTGCCCAACGTGAGGTTCATGGGCCCAAAAGCTGCCTACTAGTGTTCAGAATGCTGCCTTCTGTGCTACAGACCTCTACTTGCATCCTGGTACTGTTCAGTGCATTCACACCTGAGCGTTTCAAAGTGGTGATTTTGGCACCATTTTGTACAGGTCACAATGTAAAAAGCTGAAAACCCTGTAGTCTGCCCCAAAGAACCTTATTTTCCTTATATTATGTACGGACAGATTTTTTTAAAACTACCAGCTGATTCTAGATGTGATTAAGAGGATAGATGCAATGTTAAACGTTTATTTTTAGGGAAAACTCCCCTTTAAGGCGTTTTTTAGACGTTTTGCTTCAGGTGACAAAATGCTCAGATGTGAACTGGCGCCATTGTAGAGGACTTATGCTAGGAGGGATTCATATTTGGGGTGAGGGAATTTGAGCTGAGAAGGGGGGGTGGATTTGTGCTGGGAGGAAAAGGGATTTATGCTTAGGGGAGATTAGTGCTCAGTGGTTTTGTGGGTGGAATTTTGCTGGTACAAAATGATCAAGCATATTGAGGGGGCACAGTTTGGCATGTTCACCCTGGGCTGTAGACCTTGTCCCGGCACTGCCTGCCCTCCTCTCACCCGGTCAACCACATGCTAGCCCTGTTTGGTAGTCCTTACAAATTTACAATAACGGTTTGGATCACTCACCGGCAAGATCTCCCTATTCAGTTGACCCTGTAGAGTCATTCCACTAGAACCATGGTTCTTCTTTATCATATAAATTGAATAAAATACCCTCCATCCCCATGACAACACCAAAGCAATCCAACCACGATGGAGCATCCTATGTACGCTAATTAGCTGGGATACATGCTCTAGTGGAAATTGCTAGGGTTGTTGGTTGAAATCCCAACCATGGCACTACCTGCATGGAGTCAGTATGTTCTCTCTGTGTCTGTGTGGGTTTCCTCTAGGTACTCCAGTTTCCTCCAACACTCAAAGACATGCTGGTAGGGTCTTCGGCTCCTGTCTAAATTGGCCTAGTATGTGTATGTATGAATGTGAGTTAGGGACCTTAAATTTTAAGCTCCTTGAGGTCAGAGACTGATGTACAATATATACATTATGTAAAGCGCTGCATAAATCATAGGTGCAATAAAAGTACCTGTAATAAATAAATCATAAATTCATTAGGACACTGATCAGAAAAATGTTGTAACCCTGCATGGTTTTGTTAAGGTGGCAGGAAAATCGGGGCATAAGGAAAACTTATTCCAGCAGCTGAAAAATAAACACAACTCCATTGAAGTCACTTTTTTCACCGGGAACTAATATTGTCAGGGGAAGGGCGTAAAAATCATATCAAGTTACATAAACATATATAACGTGTCACTCGTACATCCGAGTAGAATTTAGGAGGACAATTTTCTGCAAAGGTCACAAACTCTGTCACAGCCAAAGAAAAACATGACTGGCAGAGAACCAATGTTATTTGAAACCGTCTGTCTGGATGTTGGTAATGGTGATCAGAGGGATACGGCTTACCGTGCGCCCACACGCCAATTATAATAATGACGGCCTGTCATATCTGCTCCGGATTGGACGGTTAGTTCTCCTGGTGACTTCTGATTGACAGGTCAAGTACACCTGGCTAGATGGAAATGTAATCTGTGAACATTTCTTTCTCTCAATCTGTCTGCAGAACATTTTTTTTTTAAGGAGTAATGTTAAAAGGATATCAAATCTCAAGATCAAAAGTTTTTATATACTGCAGCTTACCAGCCCTAAATAGTGGTGGCTGCATTGGTTTTCTTTTTTTAGTGTGCAGAAAAACTGCCAAAAATGTAGTGTCCCTATAACTTCCTGTGACACATTGGTGAGATTTTCCTAACTTATATCTAAGTTAGGTTATACCTAATCTACCTTATTCGCCCAGTGAACTTGCACGTACCTTCTTTCTATGCAAATTTCACAGAAAAATAAATGCTATTGTTGTTGTTCTGGTTGAATATTTTTCACATTGATTTAAAATAAAAAAATACCACATTTGGCCACGATATGGTACAAAAACAGCACTATCTAGTGGCCAAATGTGGTATTTAGCATTTTAAATCAATGAAATCAATTTAACAAATGTACATACACTTTAATTGGATGAATTACTAAAATACACCCCTATCAGTCATTGACCTGGAAGTATGTAAATAAGGACTTCAGATGTTACTCTGACTTTCGTATTTTCCCAGCCAGTGACTAAGAATGTATTAGTCGGTTAAGGACCGCCGCCTGCACATTCGTGCAGAATGGCACGGCTGGGCACATGCACGTACATGTACGTCCTGTGCTAGTGCCCAGCCGTGGGTCGCAACAAATAAAAACCGCAGAGGTGATCAAATACCACCAAAAGAAAGCTCTATTTGTGGTAAAAAAAGGACGCCAATTTTGTTTGGGAGCCACGTCGCACGACCGCGCAATTGTCTGTTAAAGCGACGCAGTGCCGAATCGCAAAACCTGTCTGGGTCCTTTAGCTGCCTAAAGGTCTGGGTCTTAAGTGGTTAAAGCCAGAAATTCCGCATGTCATCCAGAGAAAATTAGCTGTAAGGAGATAGAGGGGGGAAATACAGAACAGGATGCATTGACAAGGATATTTGCAGCTCTGTCTTGTAGTTATCCTCTCTTGAATTATAAGCATCACTTAACGATTAGCAATACTGTTCTTGCTAATGTTTGAGAGATAACATCATGATCAGTGAGATGATTATGCGGCTAAAACAATCTAACATGGTTATTTGATTCCACCATATTCTGCCAGTTGCAATGTCACAACTTCCAAGTCAGATCCCTCAGGATATACATTGGGTATGCTAAGAGGGATATGCTTAGGAAAACTCTCATAGGGATATGATTCACTAGGATATTGCTTATCCTGGTGAAGTTGATTATCCCGGTGAAGCAAGACCAAGCACTGAGCTTGGGGAAGACTTGTAGCTAATAGACATAATAAAGCTATTCATTTGTCCTCATTTCTCATCTCTGATTTCACTAATCACACCCCAGGACGTTTTAGCTGTGATTACAACACTGATAGGATTACCAGAGTGTTAATTGTACTCGATAAAAGGGACAAGAGGTCCTTCTCACAATTGCCTGAACAATGGCTTTATCCTTACCGTCCTAACCCCCTGCAGCTCCACCAAGGAAGTAGTACTGTTATCATTCATCGAAACTCCCCCGCGCTTTGATTGATTCATTAGCCTGTTACATTACCTTGTTTGGCGGCCCATATCTGATACTGGTATGTCTAAATATCCATCAGGTCACAGATGGTCGGCACTCTCATAGGGAAAGGTATTCCAAAAGATCCCATGGAAGTTGTCCTAAATTTAAAGGCTAAGCACTGTAAAAAATACCCATTTTCACAATTTTTTTCTTTTTATGCTGGGGAAGCAAGTTCTAGCCAAAGCTTGATGGTTCTCCACCCACCTGGTAACATAGGTGAAGAATAAAATGCATAGTCTCTCTTGAATGAAAACGATCTGAAAGGAGTTTGGAACCCAATTATTTATCTAGGTTTTTTGACCATTCACTCTTAATCTTCTTAATCTTTTGACTGCTTTATCAAGCTAGTTAGGTGACTTACCCTGGTAAAAGAGCGACCCATGTCCACCCCCAGTAGATTCCCCCAACTCTCGCCCCACCTCCCACCACTGCCTACTGTACCTTCAATGTCTGCCCCCATTCTTTTCTTTCACTTTTCATAAATCTTTACTTTTACTAGTTGGCTGTTATAGTACAGTCAAGATATTTTATGCATTTTTTTGCTGGAGCGTTTTGTGAACATGGTTTATGGTTATGGCACCAATGTACTGCACCACCATTGTATTGCATTTTGATTATGTGTAAACACCCTACTTGGCTGAAAGTGTGCTTGCTGTCATGTTGAACAAAAGATTATTGTAACTGAAGATACATCAGTCCATACGCCCTGAACTGATATTTCAGAGGATTAAAGGTGATATTCAAACCATCACCCCTCTTCCCCCCATACCCCTTTTTTTTAACCCATTCTACCTATTACGCAGAGTAGTTGTCCTCAATTCACATACTCACCTTCCCCGGGAATCCATGTTTGTCCTACTAAGATCTGCTGCTCCGCTGCCATAGCCTGGCTCCTACTATGGAGCCAGCTGTCTCTTCCAGGTTCTTGCAGCTTTTCTCTGATGGTGGGCCACCAGGCCTGCCCACTGGCTGCTGTGTGTTCCTGTTCCTGTAGCCCCTGGAATATGCGACAGGGATAATCCAAGAGGTTGTAGGAACAAGGAAACATCATTCTCACCCAGGTGAGAATGGCGGCGAGGGCAAGACTAGGGTATAAAAATGTAAAAAGGTATCATAGGGAGCATAGGGGAGTGCATGGAGACGAATTCAATTTCGGGAGTGAAGGTCCACCTTAAATGTCTCAGGAGCTGTGTTAGTGAGATCTCTGCATTGGGTTCCTTGTTCTGTACACCCAGTGTGGAGATTTCACTATTCCTGTTGAGTTAATTAGTTTTTAACTAGGTGGTTATCACTTCTGCCTAGCAGCACTGGGTTCGTCGGTTCCAATCTCAACCACGGCATTACCCGCCTGGAGTTTGCATGTTCTCCCTGTGCCAAAGACATTCTGGTAGATTAGTTGGTTTCTGTTTAAATTGGCCCTAGTATGTGTACGTGAGTCAGGGACCTTAGATTGTTAGCTCCTCGAGGGCAGGGACTAATGTGAATGTACAATATATATGTAATGAGCTGTGTAAATTGGCAGCGCTATATAAGTACCTGTAATAAATAAATAAAATAACTGAGGAATTTATAATTATGGTGAACACAAAACATACAGGAGAACAGGAACTTAGACAGTAGAACTGTATACTGTAAGTGGACTGAGACTTTAAATCCTAAATCCAGGAAGTGAGAAAATAACAAAATATGTCCCCCAGCAGATGAAGGATCTGATAATTAGCTTGTTTTACCTTGGAGTTGGTATAACACAGAGTATTTCTTACCATAATCTAAAGTTCCAAGGTCTTCTTCTCTCTGGTTCCTTTTGTGCTGACTGGTCCCTCAAAGTCACTTTTATTGCCAGTTTCTGACTGGTCTTGCCCCCTCCCTCTTACATCCTCATGGTTAACGGAGGACCATTGGCCCATTATTATGCCAGGACTGCTAGTCCTGCATTGTATGTGAAGACATAAGAATGGAGACCACATTCCAGCACTGGAGAGAACAGGACTGATAGATATTGTGGACCAGGGGTTACTTTTTGCTAGTCTGTTCGCTAGACAAAATGAGCAAGAGATTCTATATCAGCTTTAAAAGGAAACATACTTATCATCTTTAAGGGTGGCTACAGATTGGGACCTACTGGGATTTACATCTTATGGGTTACAGCAGCAAGCATTAAACTTTAGATCTGGTCAACTTGTGAAAATTTCTCTGCATGGAACTGAGCATCTTTGAGCTGATGCCTAATGATCACAACAGAAGCATGAAATTGCAAACATTGATTGTCAGCTTAAGATTGATTCTACACAACAAATTAAGGTGTTTCATAATTCTCATACTTGGCTTTAACTGACTCAGTCTTCATTTCATAGAGCATTTCATACTCTTTGAAGAGATTATTTTCACTTACTGCCATGTTAACATCACAGGAAGCAAAGGGAAATCTCCCCCACAGGGACATAGGCATACCTACCAACTTTTTGAGATGGGAATTAGGGACACCTATCAGCAAAAGTATGCAGACATAGGACACACCCCATTGCCACGCCCCCTAAAAAGGAGAATTGTACACAAAAACAAGATTGGTTAAACCCACAAGTGCTTTTTTTACCACTACCATTCCTTTATATTGGATTTTTGAATTTACAAATGCAGCAATTTAGAAATCAGATGAAAATTTTAGTGCTGGAAAACACTTTTTGATAGATAAAAAGTGCATTAAAAGTGATATAGATCAGACTAAAATGAGGGACAAATGAGGAGGAAAGAGGGACAGAGGGACATTGCTCCAAATCAGGGACATGCCCTCGAAATCAGAAACAGTTGGGAGCTATGACATCACAGGCAACAATGAAATCCAGAAAATTATTTAACCCTTTCCCATTTTTTCCAAAACAAAATAAAAGGTATTTTTCCCAGAGATTAGTGAATGTGGTAAAATTGCACTTTACAAAGAATACCCAATCACGTACAAGGGAAAAAAACAGCAATTTTGCTTGCATGTGATTGAATGGTGGATGCCAGCAGAACCTCACCTCATTCACTAAGCTCCTAGGAATTTCCCCTTGCACAGTGCATCCATTGCAATGTGAACAGTATATTTGTCTTTAGTAGATACATTTGAATGACCATGGGCACATTCTTGAAAATCTAAGTTGAACTTAGCAATCAAACGACGATGCTCACATTATTTTTTGACTGTACTAGCAAAATACTATTGGCTCTTCAGATAAGGCTTCCATTTTGTTCTACCCTAGATTTTACATCAAGGTCTGTTCATCCAGCAGACTTGAAAGAATCCACTAGGCATATGCTACATAACCTTTGTCAACTTCTACAGAAGAGACCTTACGATCGCAAATCATAGGCAGACGTAATGAGAACACACAATATTTCAGGGTTTATTGGGGTCTTGGCTTTTCTCTGGAATGTACGAATTGGCCAACTGAGCCTTGACCATTTTTTTTTTATGGCTGACCTCCACTAGACCATCACAGCCATTTTGTTAATTTAAATCTATATATGTATTTATTTAACTGCTCTCAGTATCATTTTTCTTTTAATGAAGCAAAAACCTGTCACATCATATGACGGCCTTTCGATGCACTTCAGTATTCCTTTCAGTTCCCCTCCAACAAAATGAATTTCCTTGCATAATATTTTCAGTTTTATCAGTTTCCTAGCCAAAGTAATTTACTCATGGCAGCCATCCATTCTGTGAGTCCTCGGTGTAATTAAATATAACATTTTAAGCTGACTCTGGCACCATTAATGTGTTCCTGACCTTACTTTACTCCAGGACGGATTCAAGACCGCGTGGGTTCAAGAGAAATGTACCCCTCTTTATAATTACGGTTTATTTTTTTATTTTAATACGCACCAACATTTACAAGGCATAATTTATTATGCCAACTTAGAATGCCTGCGCTAGTTTCTGGAACATTTTCAAATAATGTTATCACAATACAAATGCTTTAAGTGCAGTTGAGCAATAATCTTCCCATGTGTGGATTGTGAACAAATGTAGCGTCAGTCTGGGGGAAGCCGGGGTCAGCAGAAGAATAACTGTACCAGTCAGTGTATTAAATGCCTCTGCTGAAATAGGAAAGGTCTTTGGCATTGTAATGGAAGCTAAAATGTTCTAAAAGCCACACTTCCCTCCTGAGATTTCTTATAGCATAGCTAGGAACTCTCCGGATCTCACTCGGAGACTCTGGCCAATTAGTGTTCCTTTTGTCCGCACAGCTAAGGCAGAAAGTAGTGACAGCAATGTCAACTGTCAGTTAGAATCCGAGAGTGGCAAGTCAGCACTACAAGGGAGGAGAGAGCCAGGAGAAGTTGCAGGCTGTGCTTCCTCTCCTTGCCTCCAGCACTTTGCACACCACTATTAAATTCTTGCCTCTACGGCCACTATGAATGTGACCCAATACAACTTAAAAAATTAGATTTTTTGGGGGGAGAATTTTTTTTGTAAAAATGCGTTTACACTTTACAAACACATGCGGCCAAAGAAAATTTTGACTGTCTCTTTTCTGGACTTTTGTAAGTTTTGTCTTGCAAAGAAAAAATCTCCCACTCTTCACAGTCACACCTTATTCATGTCATCAGTTTTCAGCAGCATCTATATTTGTGAGCAACTATTTTCAAGGATGAAGCATATGAAGGGTAAAATTTGACCCAAAATATCTGATGAGCAGCTTGAAAATTCATTGAGAATTGCAACTACATCCATTGAACCTGATTTATGCATTAGCTTATCAAAATCACTGTCAAATATGACACTAGTTTAACGTTGCCTTCTTTTATTATTATAATTTAAAAAAATAAAATAAAAAATGAAGTTTTATTACCTAGATAAATACATTGGGCCAGATTCAGAGAGCCGTAACTCCTGTCTAACTGGTGTTAGACTGCAGTACTTTCAAATTACGCGCGTTTTTTAGCTAGTCGAAAACCTCAAACCATGAATAGACGGCTGCGGGCTTCAATTCGACTGGCTTACGTGTTCGTACGCCTTCGGATCTACGCTGCAATAAAATTGCGGCCACTGGGTGGACTTCCCGTCGTTTTCCGCGTCTGGGTATGCTAATGAGCTTTTGCCGGCGATCCCCGAAATTACGATCTTCAATCGCAATCTCTTACGGCATCTTTAGTCATCTTTTCGCTGCGTTATGTTATACCAGCTTTTAGCTGATCTAATATTAGACAGCCCATGTTAAGTATGGCCGTCGTTCCCGCGTCGAAATGCAACGTTTACCGACGTCTTTTATTATTTTTTACGTAAGTTGTCCGGGAATAGGAATGTTTGTAAACGACGCTACTCAAAAAAAAAAATGACGTAACGACGTGATTTCGCGCAATGCACGGCGGGAAATTTCTGAACGGAGCATGCGCAGTTCGATCGCCGCGGGGACGGGCCTAATTTAAATGCTTCACTCCCCCTAATCGCGTATTTCGATTACGCGGCGAGAAATAGACTACGCCGCCGTATCGTACGGGCAAAAATCTACCAGAATTCGATTTCGAGCCTGGTAAAATACGGCAGCTTAGAGTATTTCGAATACGCTGCGCAAATTTACGTGTACCTGAATCTGGCCCATTATCTATATCCGAGATCGGTAACTTGTGATCTGCCCAGCTTTCTCTGCTCATCAGTTATCCTAATGCTAGTGTATTTTATTTGCGGCCCAAGACAATTTCACTTCTTACAATGTCGCCCAGGAAGGTCAAAAGGTTGGACACCCCTGGGTCAAATGCTTGTCTAGAGGACATAGTAGAAGACCTACTTACCTGTTTCTCTGCTCTTCTGTGCTGCTGGACCAGTCCTATCAGCATCTTCTCTTCATTGCTCCTTCAGTCTATGTTATCAAGACTAATGCAGAGTCGGTAGTCCAGCTTTTGACATGATGATACTGTGGGACAGTCCACTGCTGAAGCATCAGGGAGCACCTTCTGCTGGGGAAGAGGGGGACTTTCCTAGAGTAAATAACCTAGGGAGAAGTTCCTGGAGCTTTAAAGCTTTAAAGCTGAATTCCTGGCTTGACAGAGTGCTATCCATACAACTGAAATACATACATCTTCTGCCAAAGGATCCGTAACTTTGTTCAGCCAGTTTCATGATCCAGACACCCTGGCCATTCACCATAACCAGTTTGGTGATCAAGCTTTTCTGTACTCCACTTAAGCAATATAGCTGTAGCTACCAACACCACATACACAATGCTTAGAAAGTCTAGGAGGGGATGCGTCAGAGAGGAATACTTACTTTATTTCTTGGTGTTCTAGTTTTCTTAGTTTCTGCCCCAAGATGTGGATGTGCCCTCAACTGCTGGTCTTGCATTGTATTTGATGCCATCTGAAAAGGGAGCAGTGACATGATCAGACAAGAGAAGCGGCTTCATAGAGACTGGTTACCAATACAATAACTGGCGCGCAGGAAGCTTAATTTGTTTGGCCAGCCCTCAGTTGGGTTTCAATTTCTGGCATTCAGCTTTGTGTGATGGGCAGATGCTGGTTGTTCTTTGTTTCACAGCTAATCAAAATTAATTTGACATTTTTCAAGTGAGAGCTGAAAATAAAAGAAAACATTTGATTGGTTCATGTGAGCTGTATATACTTTTTATGCTTTATTTTATTTTTTATCTCTATAAATTATAGTGCCCCGAAATTCTCAGCATGAGTGTAAGAAAACAGCATTGACAACCCTCACACAGGTTAATTTCACCCTATTGTCTTGTAACTCTGTCAGAATGGGACTTGCGAAGAGCTGTAAAGCGAGGAAATCACCAGGCACATGGTTTTCATTCCCAGGTCGTTACAGCTGTCATTTATATTGTGCTGTTAGAGCAATGGCTGGCGGATTATAAAGGAAAAGTGCCGGAGATGGGGTGATAATCCCAGAATGTCACTTCTGTCAAGACAGGAAGATTGCCGAGATTTATCCATGGCCAAGACTCATACCGGATTCCTGTAGCCTTCTTCATTGTAGCTTTTCAGGATTAAAGCAAAATTCTATACTAGTAGGAAAAGTAAAATGTGCCCCCACCCCTCTACATGAAGAATATCATGCTCATTTTGTCCATGGGAGGGTCTACTACATATTATAACTTGCTATGTTCCGTGTCCTGTTACAGCTGGCGTCCCAATTCTCTTCTCTCCGTGTTGGCTTGGTTTCCTTCTCATCATCGCACTGCAGGACTAGTTTGGGCCTGTTGTCTTGCATTACATGTGATGATGTCACAGGAGAGGCAGCGGCATGACCAATCAAAGACTGCCAAAGAGGCTTTGGGGGACTACAACCAGAAAAGACAAGGAGTAAGACTATAGGACCATAGCAAGTCTTATTCTTTGTTAGATTATCCCCTAGGGCAGGGGTCTGCAAACTTTTCAGTACGAGGGCTACATAATATATTTTACAAATACTGTATTCCTGGGAATAATCATTGAAATAATTTTACTTGTTCTTTTTTAGAATCAGCATGATTTGATTCAGAACCAAAGAAAAAGGACTTTAGTAAAACAAACCAATGCCCCTCCCCTCCACATCAGAGTCCCCCCTTACATAAGGGTCCCCACCTTAGCCCCCTTAGATAAGGGTCCCTGATACACCAAAGCCCACCTTAGGGGTCCCCCTCACGTCAGGGTTACCATCAGAGCCCCCTTATATCAGGGTTTCCATCACTGGTCCATGGTTACCTTGCTTATAGAGTGGCTGTAGTCAGTATAGCAGCATGGCTGGGGCCAGGAGATGGAGCAGGTATTGACATAGCAAGCTCCATCCTCCAGCTGCAGCTCTTGTGTCTTCTACTTCTCGCTTCCGCCGTGCGTCTCCTCCCCTCCTTCTAGGCTTCCAATAGGATCGACTGTCCTTTCAGCAAATTGGGTGACGAGTTTTAGACCTGCTTCCCGATTGGCCGGGAGGAGGATCAGTGTTGCAACAGTGAATATTATTTTGCTGTTGCAACACACTTGGGTGGGCTCCAGGCACAATGCTCTGTGTCCCATTGCGTTCCATCTTTTTTTTAAAGCCTTTGGCTCCAATCAGGTGCTTCAAAAAACTCAGCCCCCCTTCCCCCCTGCCCACCATAGAAATTCATATTGCCCAGTTTCCTGAAAGGGGCTGGGTGCATAGATAGGGTGGGCGGGGGTGTTGGATAGGGGAGGGGCGCCCATGCACCCCCACAATGAACGGGCCACCCCTGGTATGCTGCAATATATTTCAGTCTTGGTATTGGGGCTAATACGACATTAACAAGGAATCAAATTGTGTTTTTTTCAGTTTGTGGTGCTCAGATATAGTTAAGTTCTGGTTTAACTGAACCTGTAAGTTTACTGTGCATGGGCAAAGCACAGGTTCACGTTAAAGATAATCTAATACAGCTAATAGGTTGTTTAGATAGCAAAAAATATTGCCCCATACATTCTACATTCTGCAGACAACTGTACATCATTAAAATGGTTTAGAAGTTTTTGCAATCTGTTTATAGTTTGAGGATTGGAGTTCGGAGTTGAGTCATAAAACTTGGAAATAAACATCACAGAGCATGAAACAGACCATACGTCAGACACATGTCAGTGTATATATCCTATAGGCGGAGGTGAGGCTCCATCCACTCTGGAAGACAAGATTGTTGTTATTTTTAAGATTATATTATTTTCTCTTTTATTATAAGGCATAGCTGTGGTTACAGAAAATTCTCTCTAATGGTGGGACTTGTCATCTCCCTTGAATATAATACTGTTTTACATTAGTTTTCAATACTAAACATTTAGAAAACATATCTGAGTTCCAAACGACCACATTAAATAAAGGAATGGTGAAATATTTTTTTTTAGAACATATGTACAGCAAAATACATTTTTAATAAATTGAATTGAATATTTTTAGTTCAAGCTGAGAAGGATTTACTTACCCCCCCTTTCCCCCCCTTTTCCCCGTGTCAGTTTAGTTTTTACTTTATGTGTCTCATTGGGGAGATTTCCCTTCACTTTCTTTTCTTGAGACCCAACAGGAAGCGCTCCCCAACCAATAGGGGGCATGTGCTGAATGGAGGATTGTAGCTCTAACTCAGCAGGGGATGTGTTGGGCAGCAACACAGAGAGACCGCTGCTTCCATACAGACAGCAAGGCTCATCCTCTGCACCAAGCTAACAGTGGATAGACTTTTCTACTAAAGCTCAGAAAAAACAAGCAAACTCCTGCGCACGGGTGGATTGTCCAACACTCAGGGCTTTTTTTCTGGGGGAACTTGGGGGAACTCAGTTCCACCACCTTTGGCTCAGACCCTTTGGTGCCCGCTCACCACAATCACTTGTGAACACAGAAGTCTGGTTTCTGTGTTTACAAGTGACTGCTTTGTAACCCCCTGAACTCTGCACACTGTATGTAATGCAATTCTGGTATTTAATGCCCCTTTAAGACCCTTCTACTGTTTGTGAAATCTGAACAGGTCGTGGTTGAGTTCCTGCACCTATTTTCTAAGAAAAAAAGCTCTGCCAACACTTATTCGAAGATCTTCATAAAAAGTCATACAATTGTCAAGAATGGCAATAACAGAGGCCTTGCTGCCCTTCGTGGATGGGAAAGTCCTGGCAAAAAACAGAAAAAGAAAAGAAAGGTGCACCAGCCTGGTGTATTACCGCTTGACAATTTATTGAATAATAAAAATATTAAAAACTACTCACAAAAGACATAACAAAACAGGCTTGTCAGCAGACAATGAGGTATGTTCCCCTCAGACCGCACTCCATAATGGGGGGACTGGAAGTATGTTGCTGCTCTCTGACGCGTTTCGAGGCGTCTGGGGCCTCTTCATCAGAGCTCTGATGCACTGAGCTCTGATGAAGAGGCCCCAGACGCCTCGAAACGCATCAGCCAGCAGCAACATACTTCCAGTCCCCGCATTGTCAAGCGGTAATTTGTCAAGCGGTAATACACCAGACTGGTGCGCCTTTCTTTTCTTTTTCTGTTTTCTACTAAAGCTGTGTCTGCTTCCTAAAGAAAATGAACTGTATTACTCTAAACACATTTTGTTTTTAATTTATTAGTTGAAGCTCAATAGGTTTTTAAAGAGTCTATCAAGGCAAACATACAAAAAATAGTAACTTATACCCTAATATTTATTTACATTTCTTCTTCTATCTTTTTTTTTTAATTGCAAAATCTTAGATTGAGTCCTCAGCCTTAATTAGGTATAACAAATCTGCTTCTATACATAGCAGAGACGTGGCACCCAGCTTGTCTTATAACATAATTGTTCTGCTGGGATTTTTGATATTGCTTGACTTGTGAAAATGAGTGTTGAGTTGCACCCATTAATGTAAAAAAATGTTGATCCTTCCAGTTCCCTGTATATTAAAGTGTTATCAAACCCACATAATTTAAAACGATCAATAAATGGTGTATTGCATGCTGTCCATACTCACACAGTCCCTATAAGATTCGTTTTCTGTGTTCTGAAAAAACCTGGTTGATCCTGCTCTCTGTCTCCCCCTTATGTCCCCACTGCAGTTAGGGATTTTGCAGAGCAGTGTTGGCAGCTAGTGCACATGAGTTTCTATGCTGAGCATTTCCTCCCTATCACATCTGAGCAGCTTAAATGACTTTAGAGTCATACCTGTGGACACAGTGGTAACTGACAGCTCACTCCCTCCTCCTCCTCCATGCCCACTAACCAGCTAAACACAATGAGGGCAGGATATTAAATATGGATTGATGGAGGCTTTACCTCCCTGTTATTCTAAGACACAGGCTGGAGGGGCGTGACACAGCCGGTGACCATCAGAAATCCACTCACACCATGTTACTGCCAAAAAACAATGAAGATTTGGTTTCAAACATATATTTGTATGACAATTTAAAACAGTTTATTGATAATAATTATTTATTTTTACTCTGTATTCTTAAGGCATTTTTTTCTTATTTTAATGTGACCATTAGCAGAAGACTATAAGCTCCCCCTGCTATTGTTTCCCTGCAGACAGGCTGGGAAAGAGCTGGGTCATGTGACAGCTGTATATCGATTAGGAAAAAAAAAAAGATACTTAGCTGTTTTGTAATGAAATTATTTACAGTGCCATCATCCATATACAGATTGCAGTTATGTGATCGCACACGAAGATAAGAAAATTACATATTTTGCTATTTTGTAATTACTTTCATTAAGTAAGAAAATAGGCAGGATTAGAAGTGGTGTGGGGACACTTTAACCTCCCTGAGGGTATGATTCTTTCTGGATTTAGGTGCTGAAAGAACACTTTTTATTATATAAAAGTACATGTAGAACACTGGGTAGACCATTAGGGACAAGGGGGGTGTGTATTTTTTACATACAGTATACTGTATGTAATGTGTTTGTTTACGTTTTTGAATTTGGCGCCGTTCTCCGCTCCCGTGCGTCGTAACATCGCAGGGAACGGAGATCGGCGGCACACGGAGGCACTGTGTGAATCGAGCGAGCACCCGCTCGCTCACACAGCGGAGAGGCATAGCTGGATCCAGGGACAAGGTAAGAAAACCCTGCCTGTGGATGCTGCGAGGCAAGCCCGAGTCTGACTCGGGGTTACCGATTGCAGCACAAAAATGTAACCCAGAGTCAGACTCGGGATTACCGCCAGGGAGGTTAAAGTAAACAATTCCAATCTTTTTGACAACCCATAACAGAACATGCGCATAGAGAGGTTGTAAGCTCTTTGTATTTCTTACATGAAAATGTGAACATGAAATGAAAAAAGTGAATACAGTGGAGCCTTGGATTACGAGCATAATCCGTTCCAGGAGAATTATCGTAATCACTCGCATATCAAAGCGAGTTTCCCCATAGAAGTCAATGGAAACTAAAATAATTTGTTCCTCATTGACTTCAGTGGCATGCAATACCGCATGTGACCAGAGGTGCCGAGAGCCTCGGAAACACCCGGAAAGGCCAGAGGACAGCTCGGAAACACCCGGGAATGGAGTATTTCTGAGCATTTCCGAACGGTTCAGCTCGGCTCTGCTTGGCTCCGACGCCCCCCGCACCTCTGGCCAAATGCGGTACTGCACATCCCATTAGCTTGAATTCTGCTTGTTTCGCAAAACAACAAACCGAGTCAGAAAAAAAATAATAATAATTGCTCGTCTTTCAAAATGCTTGTTAACCGAGATTCCACTCTACAACTTACTAATAGAGATAAATTGAGAGTTTTCATTTCCCTGAAATGTAGATTTAAATTATTATATGGTGAAATCAAGGTGTTTTTTGGTGTTGCTATAATGGATTTGCTATTATGCTGGAAACAAAAAAACAACCACTGATTACTATAATTTCTTTATTTATTAACAAAAAGAAAAAACTGACATTAAAATAAGTAACAAAAAAAAAAGTAACGATCAAATACACAAAAAAAAAAAAAAAAAAATTACTAAGAACTTACATTTTTTTTTTTAACTAAACTACCATAAATACACAAACAAATCCTATAAAGAAAAAAAGAGCAATTCACTCAGCAAAATTGTGACTTTCTTATTTGTCGAAACTCGTCGACAGTGAAACTGGTAATGTTGTGGCAAAATCAATTTCACCAAAACCACTCCACTCATCCCTACTCACTGACTGTACTCTGCCAGAAGCTGAACTTTTCATATTGTAATTTCACTAGGGAATCTTTCAAAAAATAAAGTGAGGCTTAGGCTTTGTTTCAAAGTGTGTCTGTCTGAGAACGGGAGAATGACAGAGAATAAGATCAGGATGTAGAATGGAACAGTATAACTGACTTACCCTATTGAGAGGTATGAAGGAAATGGAGCAAAAACAAAATGACATTTTAATGGAGACATGATTCTACATCAAAGGATGAGTTTTTTACTGAGGCTCATGCGGGTCATTGTGATCAAAATGGTTTAAAGGCTTCAAAAAACATATTTCAAAAGCTATTAGCATTTAATAGGTGGTGTTCATAGCTAAAGATGACAACGTGTCAACGCATAGACCTCTGATTTTCCTGTGCTACTATAAACTGTGTTCATTATTTGATCTGTTACAATGGCTCCTGGTAGAGTAGGTTGTTAAAGCCCAACTCCAACTTTAGAGTTTTATTCAATTGCCCTGGAAGAGTTAAAATTGAAAAAAGCATCTCTGACTGCAATGCTCAACCTATGTATGGTGCTGTCCCCAAGAAACTCACCGGGCGGCAATCCACATAGGTCCTTATCTGAGTTGAATGATGCCATTCATCCCGCTTCTTGTGAACCCTGGGGGCCAGGAATACACCTTCCTTGGTGGCATGTCATCAAGTTGTTCTAGATTCAGAGAAGAACACTCCAGTAAATAGTGCTCAAGAGTGGTGCCATTCTCTGCAACAACAAAAACAAAATGTTGGAGAGAGCTTTTAGTTGGGGGTCATACAGGTGGTAGGACTCCAAGGAAACCTTTATTTGAGCTCTAATGCTACCCTTGGATGAAGGTCGAACATTTGTAATCAGAATGACCTCTTATGCTGTGTACACACTCAGACTTTTGCCTGGCCAAATCACATCAGAATTCCGATGGAATTCCATCGGGAAAAAATAGAACATGTTCTATAGATAAACTCTGATGGAATTCATCAGAATTTCCGATGAAAAAACTTTGATAGGGCTACGCACGATCGGAAAATCCGATGGAAAAAGTCCATCAGATGTTTTCCATCGGAAATTCCGATCGTGTGTACAGGGCATTAGAGATCTTTAATAAATCGGTTATGGATTTGAGCATTTATGTATTTGGCCACTTTTATGTCTAAAAACAATGGTCAATTCTCTTAAAAAGCCAGCCCACTCTGGGCTCTTATTTGCACCTGTCATAAACCTTTTTTGTGGCCTTAACCTTTTTAATAAGGTTTTTCCAAATTACCAAAACAACAGATCTAACACTTCTAGGTATGGGAAAGCACATGGCATTGTCCCTTGGCTGCCACTGCCTGAGTAGCCAGGTGCCAGGCCAGTGACATCACAGCAACTCAACTGATAGCAGGCTTTTATCAAATCCCAAAAAATTAATAAAAAATACATAAAAACTGCTAAACCTGTTAGCCAGGGGCGTTGCTAGGTCTACAAAAGATCTGAGGCTAGAGCCCATAGCAGCGAAGTAAAGAATGTCATACGGTTGGCCCGTAGAACTCTCCTACCTTACAAAGGCGTACAGCAAGAAGAGCATCTGAGATCGACATCACAGGGCTGGATGGGAGAAACTACTGAAGTTAACTTTTCACATTAACAGGCTGGTGATTGGTTGGTGAACCAATCACTTGCTGTTTAATGAAAAAAGTTAACTCCTATGGTTCCCACCCCCATCCAGCCCTGTGATACTGGCCACTTGCCGCTTTCCAATGAGGAGGACAACGGTGAAAATGTGTGCAGGCCAGATGACCACATTCAGTGGTGGTGGGTCAGGTGCCGACCCCTGCCCTAGAGACCATATTTGGGGCTATAGCCTCAATAGCCACCCCCTATCGAAGCCTCTGCTGTTAGCTATTTGGGGGAGAGGCAGCAAAACAGCTCCAAAAATCAGTTCATGTTTTGCTTCGGTTTTTGTCCAAATGTTTGCCCTTCCCCCAAGTCTTATACTTACCAGTTGACAGAACCCTGTCAGATCAATGCAATACGGTCCACAGGAACTGTGCAACATCTGCTAAAAGCTCTTCTAGTCAGTCCCCCTTTATTTTCATTCATGGAAAATAATCACATATTTTCCAATGATAGATGGGAATTTTTCCCATGGGTGGCAAAATGTTAATCTGGCAAGAATGTGGCCAGACAAGTGTAAGATTTGGATGGGTAGGTGTCAAAGGATAACAGCATGAAAGAAGAATAATCTTTTAACTTTAGCACTGGCAGGTTTTACACTTGAACCTGGGACTGCTCGGAGGGCACCATAGTCCACATTTGGTGGACATGCCCAGTGGTTAACAGATTTTGGATACTGGCCTATAATTTAATTTGCTCTTTAATTCACACAAATTACCATAAAAATCCCTATGAAGCTCTACTGAGTGCACCAGTCCTTGTTTTCTTCAGAAAGTGTGTTATTTTACCATATATTTTGCAGCTACAAGATTAACTATGGCTAGAGCCTGGAAGACCCCTACTTTAAGCTTTAGGCAGTTGAAAAGAAACTTTCAGATATAATGAGTAATAATAAATGGCAGATTCCCAATTCCTGAAGCAAACTTTTCAGAATTTAGCCAAAGAGAATATCTTATTTACAGTCGCAAGGTTTTACCCATTCTCCCCTGTCCATATGACTATGCTGATGAATTGGCCTCCTGGGATCCTTCCCCTCTGATTTCCCCCTTTACTTTTTTTCCTGCCTGCTCTTCTGCCTTATTGACTGTATTCACTTCTTCACCTAGGTCATTGAAAGTTCTATATAAAACCTTTTCCAGTGGACTAACATTATCAGCTGCACTAGATAGTCTTACATGCCTTCTGTGATGAATTGGCTCTGATTTTTTTTCTGCTTTCCCTACATGGACATTTATAAGTCAGGTTACTCGACATTATGTTAACCTATCTGTGTCTTTTGCACCATGCAATACTTCCAAGTTTGACAAATTGTTATATTGTATACCCGATGTGAACTTTTCCAACTTTTCCAATAAACTCTTTTTCTTTCTCGTACATCACGGGACACAGAGCGGCATATTCATTACTATGTGGGTTATATGGAGTACCTTCAGGTGTGGACACTGGCAATCTCAAACAGGAAGTCCCCTCCCTATATAACCCCCTCCCCTAGAGGGAGTCCCTCAGTTTTTTCGCCAGTGTCTTAGGTGTTGGTCACGGAATAGCTTTGCTCCACATCCTTGGGATTAAGGGCGGGCTAACCGGATCTGTCCAAGGAGCCTCAGTGCCAAAGTGGACAGTACCCGGGCCCCAAACCGTGGGGTTTTGCCTATAATGCTCCTCTTTGGAGGGCTGGACCCTGGGCCCAGGACTTGGAGTTTGTAAAAACCATAAGTTCCTGTTTGCCAGGGTGCTATATAGGTCCAGGACAGTGGGTACCTTCATAGGACCCCAGGGCCTGAAGGTCTACTACGCTACCCACGGAGATGGGAGAAGATTGGATCAGTTTGCTGGACAAACATCCTGCAGCATGGAGCAGGTAAGGGGGAGCCTGCGGGACTTGGTTCGACAGCAGGCTCTCCGGGGTAACCTAAAAGGGGGGATAGCCTAAGTATGCTCTGCATGGGCAACCTTGTTCACTATGTCTGAAGAGAGACAGGATGACACCCTTTCTCCCCCATCACTAGGTTCCCCTGTCTAAGAATGTGTTGCTAGCTAACCTGCTGTTTTCTTCCTAGGACTAGTAAGGATCCCTAGGGGCCTTTTTGAGAGTCCTACCTGGCCGGGGGTTTGAATCTGCCGCCTGTTTCTGCAGTCCTGGATCTCCAGCAGCGCGGCTCCTCCATGTTCCTCCTGTTTCCGGCATACGCGCGCGCGCGCGTGCGCGCGCACGTCTTATAGACGTTTTTCGCGCCGTTCACACAGGAGGGCGGGGGGGGGCGTGCCTGCGGCGTCATACAGGGGCGCGCCTTGTGCTGTTATAGATCAGCAGGCAATTGTCAGTGCTCAGTCTGAGGCTGATTTCAGAAGGAGAGGACGCAGAGCGGCAGAACAGTGACTCCCGGTGGCGGAAGAGGGGTAGTACATGCTGGACTTTGTTCCAATGCCTTTTTTGTTAAGCCAAGAAATTCCCCTTTTTGCAGCAGGTTGGAGGCTGGCAAACTAAGTTTGGGGTCACTGTATGTTTTAAAAAAAAAAAAAAAAAAAAAAAAAAGAAAATATATATAATATATATTTAAAAAAAAAAAAAAAAAAAAAAAAAAGAGAAAAACATACGGGATCCCATCAGTTTTTGGGCATTAGTGATCTATTGTCCCCTAAGCTCTGGTTTTGTACTCCTGGCCACTACAGTCTGTTGTGTGGGCGGAGTCCCTCGATTTTGTATTATGGCTTCCAAAGGTTCGGGGTCAAAGGGTACAAAAAAGACCAAAAAACAAAGGGGTTCCCCTTCTGATTCTGATGATATGCCGATACTTTCCCCGCAACTTATTAACATAAAGAGCGCCTTGGATGAGCCATTAGGGGGATCTGGTGCGGAGGCTGGCCCAGATCAGCCCAGCCCTGTGTTTATCACAGAGGAGATGCTAGCCGTATCCCTAGGGGGGCTAGAAGAGAGAATAGCAGCATTGATCGCTAGAGCTATTCCTGGTAAGAAACGGGTTAGATCCCCATCACCAAGAGGTGTATCCTCAGATGCTGAGATTCTCTCTCCGGAGGAATTGGAATCACAGGAGGATCAACTAGACCTGAACCAAGAGGGTTCAGGGATTGAGGGATCTGCCTCTGAGGAACCATTTTCAGACTCCCAGACAGAAAGACTGTGGGTACAGTCTTTGACGGACATGGTCCGCTCGGCATTTAGTTTACCATTGCCAGAGCCTCAGGTTCCTCCGGTATCCTCTCTGGGCTCTTTGAAAGCTCCGTTAAGCAACGCAGTTTTTCCGGTCCATCCTCTCTTGGAGGAATTGATCTTTCGGGATTGGGTACGGCCGGACAGGATTTTTCTGCCACCGAAAAGATTTGCGGTCATTTACCCCATGGAGGAAAGATTCTCCAAGAGGTGGAGGCTCCCAGTAGTGGATGCAGCGATCTCATGTGTGAATAAATCACTAACTTGCCCGGTGGAAAACATACATATGTTTAAAGATCCGGTTGATAAAAGGTTAGAGACACTTTTAAAAGCATCCTTTGCTACGGCAGGAGCAGTGGTGCAGCCGGCTGTGGCTGCGATTGGTGTTTGTCAGGCGTTAAAGGACCAGACAAAGGAAATGTTAAAGGACATGCCTACCCAACAAGCAGAAGAGTTTTCTGACATTCCCAGAGCTCTGTGTTTTGCTGTAGATGCTATAAAAGTTTCCATCCAGCAGGCCTCTCGTTTATCACTAGTGATTTTGGTGCACGATGAGAAGGCTCTTATGGTTGAAGAATTTTCTGGGCGGATATTTACGGAGCCACCCATGCGAATAAAGCGAAATTTCGCTATTGCGCGCCATTGGAAATTCGCGATTTCCCGAAATTCCGATAGCGAGGCGACGACTACTCGAATCGGCGAGCAGCGATCTGAGATATTTATCATATTCAGACTATTTCAAATGCTTCTGGCAGGGTTTCCCTTCCATGAGTAGAGGATCCAGACTATTTCAAATGGCAAGAGTACCCTTTTACCGGTCAAAAAGACATTCCGGGCAGTGGCGTAACCAGAGTTATTGGCGCCCGGGGCAAAACTTTTTTTTCGCCCCCCCCCCCCCCCCCGGCGCTAGCGCATGACCACATACGCCCAATCACAGGGCGCCATGCCAATCAATTGCCACCACTGTACCATGCCATCAATTGTCACCACTGTGCCATCAATTGTCACCACTGTCCCACCAATCATCACCACTGTGCCACCAATCGTCACCACTGAGCCACCAATTGTCACCACTGAGCCACCAATTGTCACCACTGAGCCACCAATTGTCACCACTGAGCCACCAATTGTCACCACTGTCCCACCAATCATCACCACTGTGCCACCAATCGTCACCACTGAGCCACCAATTGTCACCACTGAGCCACCAATTGTCACCACTGAGCCACCAATCGTCACCACTGAGCCACCAATTGTCACCACTGAGCCACCAATTGTCACCACTGAGCCACCAATTGTCACCACTGAGCCACCAATTGTCACTGTCCAGACATCTATCCACCTCGGAGCTTTATATTATAACCTGCTGGGACTTGTAGTTCTCCATCGTCTCCTGGGGCTCAGGTGCATGCAATCCACCATCTTTGTTCAGTTTTTCTTACTGCTGGGACTTGTAGTCCCATAGATGGTGGATCGCATGCACCTGAGCCCCAGGAGACGATTGAGAACTACAAGTCCCAGCAGGTTATAATACAAGGCTCCGAGATGGATGGGTGTCCGGACATCCATCCACCTCAGAGCCTTATTGTATGATAATGTATAACCTGCTGGGACTTGTAGTTCTCCAATCTCCATGAGCCCCAGGAGAACTACAAGTCCCAGCAGTCTTACTAAAATAACAGGCTCTGAGGTGGATAGGTGGGGATCAGGCAGAGCACCCCTTAAGATTTACACCGACACCCCCCCCCCCTTCTTACCTTGCTGGAGAAACTTGCCGCCGCCGCCGCGCCGCGCTGTAAACACATGTTCTAGGCCAATCAGCGCGCCCTTCTGTCTGGTTGGCTGGTGTTTCCCGCCACTCCCACATCAAGGGAGACAGACAGTTCCACCAGCCAACCAGGCGCACCGCCGCCGGGTGTGCCAAGATGGCCGACAGCTCCAGTGCTAGGCCCAAGCCGCGGCCTTTCCTGAGGCGGCGGCGGCGGCGCATTCCGCGGACGCAAGGATTTCGCCCCCCGCAATTTTTCGCCCGGTGCAGGAGCCCCCCCTGCCCCCCCCCTCGCTACGCCAGTGATTCCGGGGTCCTACATTTAAAAGGCAGCTCTTTCCTGTCTCGGGGCCCTCAAATTCCAGGCAGTATCGACGGCCGCCTGCACGATCCAACGTTAACAGTAGATCACAGGGACAGGCCCCTGGGGGTAAGAGGCCATGGTATCGCAAGCCGACAAAGACAGCCCCTAAGTCTGCCTTATGAAGGGGCGCCCCCACTCTCGCGGGTGGGGGGAAGGCTTCGTTTCTTCTCAGAAGTTTGGGAAGCCAAGATCCCCGACAAATGGGTCCGGGCATCTGTAACCACAGGTTACAGACTGGAGTTTCTAAGGTATCCTCCGCCTCATTTTCAAGAATCAAGGCTACCAAGGGATCCAGCAAGGAAGGCCTCAATGCTGGCAGCTTTGGATCACCTGCTTTGCCAGGACGTAATAATAGAGGTGCCAGCCCAAGAGCAAGGGCTAGGTTTCTATTCCAATCTCTTTGTCATACCAAAGCCCAACGGCGATGTCAGGCCAATCTTGGACCTAAAAAGGTTAAACGGTTACCTAAGGGTCCGTTCCTTCCGGATGGAATCCATCCGGTCAGCGGCCGCCGCGCTTCAGAAGGACGATTTTCTGGCCTCCATAGACATAAAGGATGCTTACCTTCATGTACCAATCTTTCAGTTGCATCAAAGATTTTTACGCTTCGCGGTGGGGCAGCGACATTTCTAATTCAGGGCGCTCCCCTTCGGGCTGGCCACGGCCCCCCGGGTATTCACGAAGATCCTAGCCCCAGTTCTGGCCAATTTAAGGATCCAGGGGGTCACAGTCCTAGCATACTTGGACGACCTTTTAATCATAGATCACTCACGGCCGGGTCTGCAAAAGGCAGTAAACCTCACGGTTCGGTACCTCGAAGAATTCGGCTGGGTCCTAAACCGGGGAAAGTCAGCGTTCCAGCCTACAAAGCAGTTGGAATACCTCGGCATGAGGTTAGACACAGAACAGCAAAGGGTGTTCCTGCCCCTGGTAAAGATCGAGGCTATCAAGGGGTTGGTTCAGTTGGTTCTAAACAAGAAAAAACCAACTATTCGGCTGTGTATGCGAGTACTAGGCAAGCTAGTGGCCACGTTCGAGGCAGTACCATACGCTCAGATCCACACTCGCGTCCTACAGGCAGCCATTCTAGCAGCCTGGGGCAAGAGGGCACATGCCTTAGAGTCCCCTTTGACGCTATCATCAAGGGTCCGACAAAGCCTGGCCTGGTGGATGAACCCTCAGAACCTTCTAAAGGGAAAATCCTTCAGCCCTGTTGTCTGGAAGGTAGTTACCACAGACGCCAGCCTGGCAGGCTGGGGGGCGGTCTTCGAGGGGTTCTCTCGCCAGGGAACTTGGGTGAAAGCAGAGAGGCAGCTCCCCATCAATATCTTGGAGATCAGAGCTGCTCGCCTAGCCCTTCTGGCATGGACCTCCAGATTAAAGGGGTTCCCGGTGAGAATCCAGTCAGACAATGCCACGGCGGTGGCATACATAAACCACCAAGGGGGAACCAGGAGTCAGGCCGCTCAGAGGGAGGTGAGCTTGATTTTTCAGTGGGCAGAGGTTCATGTACCCTGCATTTCAGCGATATTCATTCCCGGAGTGGACAACCTGCAGGCAGACTTCTTAAGTCGCCAGAGTCTGTTGCCAGGGGAGTGGTCTCTGCATCCCCAGGTCTTTCAGACAATCTGCCAGAGGTGGGGAATGCCAGACGTAGATATAATGGCATCCAGGTTCAACAAGAAACTAGACAGGTTCGTGTCTCGAGCGAGGGATCCTATGGCCTGCGGAACCGATGCGTTGGTTTGCCCTTGGCATCAATTCAAACTTCTATATGCATTCCCTCCGCTACAGTTACTCCCTCGCCTGTTGCGCAGGATCAGAGTGGAGCACAAGCCAGTCATTCTAGTAGCTCTGGCTTGGCCCCGGAGGACTTGGTACTCACTAGTCCTGAAGATGGCAGTGGGAGACCCTTGGACTCTTCCTCTACAACCAGACCTACTCTCACAAGGCCCGATCCTCCACCCTACATTACAGCGTCTAAATTTGACGGCCTGGAGGCTGAATCCCTGATTCTCAGGGGTAGAGGTCTATCTAGGCAGGTAATTCCTACCCTGATTAGGGCTAGAAAGCCGGTCTCCAGGGTGATTTATTACAGGGTGTGGAGGAACTACGTAGGCTGGTGTGAATCCAAAAGATGGAATTCCCGCAAATATACTATTGATAGGGTGTTAAGTTTTCTCCAGCTAGGAGTGGATAAAGGCCTGGCACTAAGCACAATCAAGGGACAGATCTCAGCTCTGTCAGTGTGGTTTCAGAGGTCGCTGGCCACCCACTCGCTGGTAAAGACCTTCTTACAGGGGGTCTTGCGTATTAATCCTCCTGTCAAGTCACCAATTTGTCCATGGGACTTAAATCTTGTCCTGTCCACTCTACAGAAACAACCCTTTGAGCCGTTGGCTGAGATTCCTTTAGTCTTACTGACAAGAAAGTTGGTTTTCTTGGTCGCCATAGTTTCGGCCAGGAGGGTGTCAGAATTAGCAGCATTATCGTGTAAGGAACCATATCTCGTTCTGCATAAGGACAGGGCAGTTCTCCGGCCCCATCCTTCCTTTCTACCAAAGGTTATATCCAAATTTCACTTGAACCAGGATTTGGTACTTCCATCCTTCTTTCCAAAACCCACATCTAGAAAGGAGGGGTTGCTGCATACCTTGGATATTGTCCGGGCCATGAAGGCCTATCTTAAAGCTACAGAAAAGATCCGGAAAACAGATGTGTTGTTCGTTCTACCAGATGGCCCCAAGAAGGGGCAGGCAGCTGCAAAATCCACCATCTCGAGATGGATTAGACAATTAATCATTCAAGCCTACGGTTTGAAGAGGTTGCCTCCTCCTTTGTCGGTAAAGGCCCATTCTACCAGGGCCATGGGCGCCTCCTGGGCAGCACACCATCAGATCTCTATGGCTCAGATATGCAAGGCAGCGACGTGGTCGTCAGTCCACACATTTACAAAGTTTTATCAACTAGACGTAAGAAGGAATGCAGATTCTGCCTTTGGACAGGCAGTACTACAGGCTGCAGTTTGAGATCCTCGGGATCAGAAGCACCCTTGGTTGTAAAAAGAAAAAAAAAAAAAAAAAAAAAGTTTTTTTCTTGACTAAGTTGGAATTATTATTATTATTTGAGTTTACCTCTAAATTAAATCCTTCTTTGGGAAGATGTCTCCCTCCCCTCATTAAAGCATTGCTTTCGGACATCCCACATAGTAATGAATATGCCGCTCTGTGTCCCGTGATGTACGAGAAAGAAAAAGGGATTTTTAAATACAGCTTACCTGTAAAATCCTTTTCTTGGAGTACATCACGGGACACAGAGCTCCCACCCCTCTTTTGGGTGACCATTTTGGGAGGCATACTGCTTGCTACAAAACTGAGGGACTCCCTCTAGGGGAGGGGGTTATATAGGGAGGGGACTTCCTGTTTGAGATTGCCAGTGTCCACACCTGAAGGTACTCCATATAACCCACATAGTAATGAATATGCCGCTCTGTGTCCCGTGATGTACTCCAAGAAAAGGATTTTTACAGGTAAGCTGTATTTAAAAATCCCTTTTTTTAGAACAATCTGGGACTGCAGTTTTCGAAACCTTTTTAGGTTGAGTTTGAGTTGCATTGTTTTATAGAGAAACACAATCTTTAAATGTTGTGTGGGTGCCCTAATGGGGGCCTTACATTTCTAGTGGGTCTCAGTCTTACCAAGTAGACCCACTGGTGTCCCCATTCTTTAGATTCAGGCTTTCTGTTTGTTCTGGTGACCATTGTTACTGGTACTGAAGCAAGGGTGACTACAACATTTTGAGGGTGCTTTTTTCGGTGTAAACTGTCTAGCAGAATGTCCTTTACTGTAGCTCTCTTGATCTCCTTTGTGTCTTCAAGACAGGAAGAAAATGCCCCTAAGTGACAGGGGTTTTACCCCTTCTCCACTCTGTCTAAAACTTTAAAAT
Source organism: Rana kukunoris (assembly GCA_029574335.1). Taxonomy (NCBI): domain Eukaryota; kingdom Metazoa; phylum Chordata; class Amphibia; order Anura; family Ranidae; genus Rana; species Rana kukunoris. The sequence continues at coordinate 192,505,264 of CM056055.1, forward strand.
GTTTTGGTTTTAGATATACTCTAATACAAACCCTTTCTTCAATATCTTTCACCCCAGTAGCACAGATTCACCTTTTCTGACTACTCCATTCAGTTGCCAGGGAAAGAAAATACCCAATACTTCCAAGTACGGAGAACCATGTGACTCACTAACATCAGTGTGTCACCAGGCACCAGTGCTGTCCCATGTGAAGAGTCGGTAGCTCTGTTTAAGCTATGACTGGAGGTATCTCTTGCTTTTAGCAGCTGGATGGAACAGAGGGGTAGCAAAGGTAAGGTAAGTATGTGAATCTTGAAGAAATTCCATCACTTCGGTAAAATCCATAAGTAGGTAGCCTTTACAAAGTGTTGGCATTTCTTTGAGATTCAGATTCTATGGGGCTGACAGACACTGAAAGCTTGAGCACTGGTGAACACATTAAACGTAATTAAAGAGTGAAGGCAGTGCTGTGTGTCTTCTTTTTAAGGTATGTGCTGCTGGGGAGGGAGCCGACTAAAGTAAAGCTTTTGCTTTGTCCTGCATGGGCAAACCACGGGTTTACTTTAAAGTCATAGTCCACCTATTAAAAAATATATATTTATATTTAATAATAATTTATATTTAAGAAATGCACCCAATATTGGAAAAAGAAAACACGCATTTGAGAATGCAAAGCATTCCAGCCATGATCAGTGGGTCTTGGGTATAACCAGCTCCTGAAGACTATTTCTCCAACCTCAGGTCCATACCTTGATAGAGACCTTCAGCTATGAAGTTTGTGAACTATGAGTCCCTCTGCTGTAGTAACAGAACTTGTAGTCTTTACATTGACAGAGCGCTGAGAATGGATGATACAGCTGTGTGGGCAGAGACAAATTTTTGCGCCAAGTTCAAAATTAAACAGAAGCCTGTGTGGAGAAACACCCCAAGATTCAGATGTAGAAATAAAAAGAAATGGTGGATTTTTTTTTAACCTCCAATCATACATGTGTTTTTCCAGGTTTCTACTTCGGCTCTAATTTTAGTCCCTTCAGAAAGGAAAAATCATTTTTGAAGATCGTGGAATGTAGGCACTTTCCTTTATTAGTTTTGACAAAGCGCACCAATCCTCATGGCACCATTACGGGGTGTTGGACTGCACGCCCTTAGCCAGCTGTAATGGACTTGGCGCCTTGCTCGTTGAGTAGACCTCAGATTTCATCACGCTAAACCGCCATCTATGATTGCAAGGGAAATTGCCAACTTGTTAACCACAAGAAAGGCTAGTATGTTATTACACGCTACAGCTGCTCCTCTTCTCAGATGCCTGCTTGATATGTGTGTAGAGGATGCTTTTCTGAACCCCTTCGGTACCACAAAGAACAGGAATGAATAGCTGACAAAATAGCCATCCCACTATAAAGTTAAAGCCCAACTCCAACCAAAACTTTGTTCTTTATTTTGGATAGAAGCTGGTGATAGACACCACATACAGTAACTGTTGTCTGATCTAGACAACTAGCTATTTTTGGGTACCATCTATTTAGGCAATTATATCATGGTTAGCACACTTGCAGACGGTGGTGGCTTAACACTCTAATGGACATACATTTAATTAAGGCTTTTTCAGAGGTGGTGGAAGTAAAACATATTGGGGTTGATATACTAAAAGAAGGTGCAAAAGCTGGTGCAGCTCTGCATAGAAACCAATCAGCTTCCAATTTATTTATTTTTTGTAAAAGCTTAATTGAACAAGCTGAAGTTAGAAGCTGATTTTGCACTATTTTGTTTGGGAGAATACAGAAAGGTTAATTCAAAGAAAAATGTCAGTGCTACGCTTCTCACAGACATGGGTCAGATCACTAATGGCATTAAAAGTTTAACGTTATTGGGAAAATGGAAGATGAGAACAACTTCAGGAAATTGACCTCCATTGAGTCTCTGGGGGGCTGTCTGGTTTTTACTGCAGGGGATTGGAGAACACAGATTGAGGAAAATTGAACTTTATGACTTTAGCAGAGCTGCAGTGCTTGATACATAGCATTAGTTGCTAAGTGATTGACGTGGAATAGCTGCCAGCTCAGAAATCACATACCCTGTCCAGAGACTACTACTGTACAATTAATTTATAATAGAATAGCCCTAAGATTCCAGCCCTACCCTAACACCCTTCACAGGTTTTATTGCTCTGTGTCCCCAAAATGGAGATTCACTTTCTCTCTTTGTCCTGATGACCAATGTCACTAGGAATGAAAGTTTGGCAAATTTCTTTATTACAGGAAGCTTCTGCATAGAGGCAAATTAACACACTATAGAAAATTCAAGTCAAAATACAGATCTATTGCATTTAGACCAGTGGTCCCCAACCTCCCCAGGACCAGAGATTGGCCCCGCTGAATACAACCCCTCCGTGGATCGGGAGGTTGTTTGCAGAAAGTGCTGTGGATGCAGCTTTTCTCTAGTTAATGGGTGAAGGAATGACTGTGACCATTATGATGCTGCACAGCACAGCCTCTGATCTTGTGGTGTAAGCGGTAGTATCTGTCAAGCTGTGGTGGACTAGGCAGAAACTGAATGCTATGAGTTGCAGTAGGCAGGACAGTTGGGCACTGTGCCCAGTGTTATGTAAATTAATTCTCTGGGTGGAAGGTAGTGTTGGGAGAAGGGGAGCAGGTGCCCTCTGGCAGTTGGAGGGTGGCAGTTCAGGTTGTGCTGGCACATTCACCTGCCACCCACCCCCAACCCCAGCAGGCCAGGGACTGGCACCAGTCTGCAGCCCGGGGGCTGGGTACCACCGATTTAGACAATGCATACTAATCCCGGAGTTCAGCTTTTTTTTGAGCTTTGGAGGTTAACACAGGTGGAACAAATTGTGCTTATAACTTTATTTCATCATAAAATTGTGCTCAAATTTTTCCAAATATTAAATTTTCTGCTCTCCCTTGAGAACTATGAACCTTGGAGCATATGTTCAGTTGCCACGGGATAAAAATGCAAACATATTGGAATTGCCGACTGATAACAAGAGTTTGCTCCATATAACAAATCTCACTTAATCATAACTGGGAATCTTTGTCTAATATAATGTCATCTCAAATGTGTTTGGCCTCAAGAAGTCAGAGATGGGATGACAGCTTTCTCTAAACAATGGTATTAAAACATCACAATCTGAAGAAGTTAAGGAAAGCTCTCAGCCACTTAACACCTTCTCACGGGTCTCAAGCTGTGGAGGACCAAACAGAATGTTTTAGGTCAGGCCAATACACATGGTTCGTATTTGTCCAAGTGCACAAAGCTAGCTCTCTGTATGGAAACAGAATGTCATAAAATTGTGAGTAAAAGGGTGCCACGTTTAGTGTGTCAGCTCAAGTACTTAGTGATTCCTCTATGTGGAGTCTCCCCCAGATTACTTATATAAACAGCATCAGCTGCTTGGTTACATGAAGCTCAGTTAAAAGAGTATTAATAGCCAGCTGGATTCACATAGACTATCACTTGTTTACATTGAGATTGATAGAGTTAAGTACTGGTGGTAATATTTGGCAGGGTGCGTGATATGTATTGAGTAGATGTATTTAAAAACCAGCTCAATACCAAAAATGATATGACGACTGTACCAAAGGTAATGCAAAAGGGGTCATAACTTCTTTGTTAACTTTGGTCATTCGAATTTTACATGTTGGTAGAGTAACTCTTCCTCTATAGTAAAGTATACCCTCCTAGTTAGGTTGCTAGCAGTTTGAGACAAATTTAGTTTTTGGCTCTGTAGCCAGTAGAGCAACGTTTGATTGCTTCTGCTGGTTTCAGGCTTGACTGCTTTCCCCATGATTCCTGGTAGGTTCCAGAACTTAGTGGGTAGAAGAGGCAGATCCTCACTTGCATATTCATACAGCCTTAGCCAATCCCTGGTAGAAAGAATGACCAGTAGGGGGCTGAGGTGTGTATAAATAACAGCAGGGTCCTTGTTCCAGGGGAAGAAGACCCAGCCTGAGGGCTGTGGCCCTTTGGGTCACTTAGCTAAAATTTAGAAGATGCCATCGGTCCCAGCTCAAGGAAAACTGGGGGACCTACGTCCAGAGTTATTGGGAGCAGTTTAGAGGGATTCCACAGAGGATCTGACCTGGAGATACATAGTCCATGAATCTGTATGGTACTTTAGGGAAGTACTCAGCACACAGTGAGCACCAGCCTGAAAAAAAAAAGACCCTAAAGACTTTCTTTGTTAACTCTTCAAGAGACTGCTCCAGACTTGCTGGCTCAGGATTACTCTTGATTTGGAGTCCCCTGAGTTGTAGTTCACTTGTCACTAACCTAAAGTGGGGGTTTCACCCTGAAGAGACAGTTGCAGTTAGAGAGTTTCCTCCTTTTGCACTGAATCTGGAGTATTCTGAAGCTTACCTTGCACCCCACCCAGGTTTATCAAGTAATACATAAAAAAAATACACTTTCTGCCTGGTTCTTATGAGGAGAGACAAATAGAACTCAGGACTAATAGTAAGACCCATCAGGGGTCAGTGCGCTACATTACTCTTCTTCTTTTTCATTGCAAGTAAATAATGGATTCCAAGAAGAAGCAACGTGCACTCACTGAGTTCTTGACGAAGTAATGGCACAGGCTGTCCGACTTCCATAGAAGGCTACAGTCTGTTTACGGAGATGACTATTGACAAGAGTCACCAATGACAAGATATTTCTCCAGTCAATGGTGTCATCTCCATAAACATTATGTAGCCTTCTTTGGATGTCAGACAGCCTGCACCCTTCCTTTGTCAATAACTCAATGAAGACATCTTGCTTCTGCTCAGAATCCATCAGTCTGCTGCTTCTTCTTTCACCACCCAGTCACAGGCTGGGGAAGGGAGAAGAGCACCACCTAACTCCAGCAGAGAAAAATCTGGTCTCCTTCCCTGCCAGAGCTGTGTAAATATCAGAACTGGATGGACAGCATTTATAAAATCCTTTAGTAGGTGAAAAAGGCCCTATGTATATATTTTATCTGTATATTTAAGTGTTTGCCTGGACCTTGGCTTTGTAAGTTGAGAATGTCTCTGTAGGAATGTGTATGGGCAAGCTTTTCAAAATAATACCTTTTTATTCACAAATGGACAGTTTTTCCCTTTACTCAGAAAATATTTTCTGACACGTTATTTAAAAAGGTAAATCAGGTCTTGTTAGATAAATCAGCAGAGAACCGGTTTGTATGAGGACAACTCAGAAAGAAGTTTGTCCAATCACAACCCACACAGAGGAGCTGGAATCAGGCGGATAATAACGCCCAACGGCTCAGGTCAAAGCTTCATTTCTGAGCCTCAGGGGACATCTTTTGAGAGCTAATCTTCATTGTTCTGTCATTTTGTTTTGGTCAGGACAATTTTAGAGGATAATGAAAACTTTTCCTGACTCAGAAATTTTAATAAAATGCAGCCTCGCCTCACTTAACAACATGTGTTACATATATTTTTATTGATTTGTTTTTTTTTGGATAATAATGATTAGTCACATTTTGTTAAGGATTATTGCCAAATATTCATTGTATCTTTTGTATTCTATAGTTTTCATCAGCCAACGTGGGTGTTTGTGGTATACCCGTCTTGTACTTTTATATGGTCAACTCATTTGCAACAGTTGAAATATTTTTGAGAACATATTATGCAATCTTGATTTGTTTAGCCTGAAGCACCCCGTGAAACAATGTGCACTTATCTCCCACCCACCCACCATCCCTTGACTCAACCTAACCGCCCCTGGCTTTCCAGAGATGCATACTTATTTTGCAATTCCACAGTTTTCTTTATATTCAAGGTCCTAAGTCTGCACTATCACGCCCACATATAACAACCCCATAGATATCTAATGGACTCTCTCCGGCCTGAAGAACAAGCCCCATCTATAGGGCACTAATGCACAGATGAAGGCAGAACAATGAAAACTTGCACTGCTGGATGCCAGCAAGCAACAGAACTCTGGCCATCAAAATCAATATATGTACGCATCTATGGAGGGGAAGGTAGGGTTAGGTAAGGCTGGGGGAGGGGAAAAAGACAAATAAACTTTCCATTAAAGTATGCTTATCCTTTAATCAGCTCCATGATGTTGGTAAATCAATGTCATTTTTGTGTCATTCACTTTTGACAGAGTCCTCCTCGGTTAAAAAACACTAAATTTGTATTCCATTTTACAAATATATGCATGTATATTGTAATAATATTACCTGCTGAGATGTGCCTAATAGTAGCCATACATGCTTCTATAAATGATCAGTCTCTTTTCTGATCGACCCCTTTTGATAGGAATATTTGATCCTTAGTGGCCAACCCATTTGATTGATATGTCACACACAGGGTTGTGGATTTTGATCCATAGTTAAAAGAGAAGTATGGGACTTCATTTTTTTTCTAATCATACTCACCTATGTAGATGCAGCTTTGCTAAATCATTTAGACAGGAAGTTATAGCTATTCGATAGCTTGCTGATTTGATAGTTTAATTGAATTACACATTGATCAGATAATAAAATTGAAGGGCGACCTCGGCCCTCTAGCTGTATTAAAACTACAAGTCCCATGAGACATTGCAAGATCCTAACAATCACAGGCATGACTTCTAGAGACAGAGGCATGATGGGATTTGTAGTTTCACCACAGCTGGAGGGCCGAGGTTGCATACCCCTGCTCGAAAAAAATATTTAATGTTTATTTTTTGGATGGTATGAGGGAGGGCTTAAAACTCTGTCAGGTTTTTGTTGTTACAAAAAGGGAAATTAAAGAGTCTCACCACTGCTAAAAGGTCTAGTTACAAACTATTATTCCAATAAAAGTCAAAGGGACGATCCAAAAGTAGCCAATGCATTTCAGGTGTCCAAAAAACCTCTTTATTGGAACAAAGTTGTATCTGGATCTTTTAGCAGTGTTGTGGCGCTTCAGTTTCCATATACAGTAAAACCTTAGTTTGAGAGTAGGGTGGTTTGAGAGACAAGACAAATTTTTTAATACATTTTGACTTATACAAGCGATGTCTTGATATACAAGTAGCGTCATGTCACAACTGAGTATAAAAGAGAAGAGAGGCACCCCTAAGGCCTTGTACACACGATCAGACATGAATGATGAGACTTGTCCGATGGACCGTTTTCATCAGACAACTCTGAACTTGTCTGATGGTCTAATGTGTGTACACACCATCGGACCAAAATCCGATCAGACCAGAACGCGGTGACGTAGAACACAACGACGTGATGAAAAAACGAAGTTTAATGCTTCCAAGCATGCGTCGACTTGATTCTAAGTATGCGCCGGTTTTTGGTCTGATGCTTTTGTGTACTAACCATCGAACCTGTCCGACGGACAGGTTTCCATCGGACAGGTTTTAAAGCATGTTTTAAAACTTTGGTCCGATGGAAAACGGTCCGATAGGCCGTACACACCATCGAACTGGTCCGATGAAACCGGTCTGCAGTCTGGTTTCAGTGGACATGTTCGATCGTGTGTACGCGGCCTTAGTGTAGCAATATGGTTACATTTAAAAAAAGTATAACATTTAGCAACATATTGCTACACTTAGAGGCGTCTCTCTTCTCTTCACTACTCTGTACCTCCTGGATTTTGCTTCTAAATCCCTTGTGGAGCCGGCCATTTCTGGATGGACATTTTATGGTTACACAACTTGGTCACATTGCTATAATCTTTTTATTACGGACTATAAACTGAAAGACCTATGAATAAATGGTTGTGGAACAAATCATCTGAGTGTCTATTATTTCTTATGAGGAAACTTGCTTTGATATATGAGTGCTTTGAATTACAAGCATGTTTCTGGAACGAATTATGCTCATAATCCAAGGTTTTACTGTATGTTGTATCACACTACAAGGGAACTGTGGAGATCCTCTGGGGTGTAGATCCTGTTGGAACAGGAACCATATTATTTACATCAACATCAATACTTTAAGATAGCAAAACCAAAAGGATAACCTTACGGGTTTAGCACAGTTTTTACATTTTCCTCAATTAAGTATTTATTGTTGTCTGTGTCTCCAATGGGAATGGTTGCCAGGACTATAAGTGAGGGAATAACTAAAAATGTGATTTGTTAGCAGAACAGAAATAGAAAATCTTCCAGTGGGGACACTTGTTTCATTGACACAAGAGGAAACTGCTTGGATTTTGGAGAGGTTTTCTCTTACCTCCTGTTGTTCCTATGGGAAAGAAAGTAAAGGCAATTCTCCCTAATGGGACACATATGGCAAAAAAAATAAAAATCTGGCCTTTCTATCTACCTTAAAGTGGAAGTCTGGGCTAGCTCTAACCAAGCTTACCTAACTCCTATACTAACTACACTGTAGAAGGAAGATGCTTATACTTACCTATTCTCAGTGAGCTCTGGTCTGCTCACGTGATCGGTTCCCAGCGGCAGCTTCAGGGGAGAAGAGAGACAGCCGACAACGGATGACCTATGGCCCATAGGATATGGTTTATAGATGACGTCTCCAACCAGGCATTCCATCCATTGATGGTGCACTCTCCTCTCCCTTAAAGTCAGCTGCTGGGGAGATCATGTGTCCAGACTGGAGCACCCTGAGAGTAGTTAAGTATAAGCATTTTACGGGGGAGTTAGAATAGGAGTTAGAAGGGGGTGGAAGCAGTTTTAAGCTTAAGTAGAGCTAGCCTGGAATTCTTTAAATATGGTATAAAATGAGAACATCTTTGACTTTTTGTTTATACATTTTTTTTGTAACAGAACAATATTCCTTATTCTATTTGTTTGATTTAAAAAAAATAGCACAATATCTATTCTGCAGCAACTTCCCACTGAGAATCTGATAAGAAGAAGAGAAAGTTGGACAATTTCTTACCTTAACATTGTTGGGACATGGCTTTAGACAGCTTTACCATTGGATGAGGGCAGCTATCTTTTGAGAAAGTAGAGAAGTGTTATCGAGCACTCTATCTCAGTTGATCAAACATTCCTTTAAACCATCTTTTGTGACAACACGATTAGTCTGGAGTTCAGATATCAGCGGCAAGACCAGGAGAATAAAGTCCACTTTTCTCCTTCCAAGTGCACAAAACAAAAACAACAGAACAAAGAGGTCTGTGTAGGAGCTTGAGAAAGCTTCTCTAAAGGCTTCAGGAAGAAGAAGACTTTCAGGTTGAATCTCCCTTTTCGCGGTAACTCAAGTTTCATTGCTTTGTACTCCAGGTGGGGGAGAAAATGTCCTTAGAAGTCTTTGTTGACAGAACCGAAATAGGCAGATGGTCAGGTCTCCTTTGGCGAAAACCTTATCTGACTTTTATTTTACTTGTTGTGCTCTTGTGTTCATTATAAAGGATTTATCTGGGCATGACACAGTGTCACACGTAAATAGTTCCTAGGCAAAGATTAAAAGCATATTTTGTGTATCTCCGCAATACATGCACAAAAAGCACATAATAACAACTGTTCATGTGCCACAAATAAAATGTGCTCCTACTTTTCTTTTTTGATAGGACAACACACAGTGAGGTTGATTTACTAAAACTGGAGAGTGCAAACTCTGGTGCAGCTGTGCATGGCAGCCAATCAGCTTCTAACTTCAACTTGTTCAATAAACTGTGCAGAGCTGCACCAACCTTTTCTGATCTATCCCTATTCTCATCTTTATTGTCCAGGGGCAGAGAGCACAGGAAATTATCAGCTCACAAGATTTCTGGCAGGATCAACATGTTTTTATTGCACTTAGCCCCCATTTACATTAGGGCAGCTTTCATCTTCTTTCTCTACATCTGACTATGCCTTACTGCAGGGGTCGGAAACCTATGGCCCGCGGGCTGCAGCTATTCCGCCACCGTTAAATGTCCAGCCTGTCAGTGCACGCGTTGAGCTTGGACTCTGCGTTGTCATATCCTGAATAGAGAGACCAAGCAAGGCACCATAGGAAATGTAGTTCAGACAGCTGGGATTACCCCTCTAGCTGGATTGCTTGGAACTACAACTACCAGATGGCTGTGACGGAAGAACAGGTTGCTGGGAGAGCCTATTAAAAGGATCTAGTCTAGGTCTAGGCCTAGCTAGCTTTCTTGCGACACCGGCCTGGATCTGTGAGTAGGGATTCTGTGACTGTGTGTGCTGTGGCTGAGTCGCAGCCTGTGCAAGAGGAGTCATCCAGCGGATATTCAGAGGGAAACCTGTGGACAGCATCACCTTACTGTCTGTCAGCAGCCTTAAGGCCTTTCCAGTTCCATCCATCCTGCATTTGCATCAGATCCGGGTGGGCCGCAGCGTATTGTGACAGAGGTCAGACGCCATCCCCTGAGACAGGGTCCTAAGGAAAGCCTGTAAAGTCATTTTCATCACCACCACCTCCTCCATTGGCAGTATTGGTGAGCAGGCACCTGCCCATCCATATACATAGACACTGTATACAGACACCATTGTCTCCATTCATCTTGCTGTTACTTGTAATTCTACAGGATATAATATCGTTCAACGAGCAATCACAGTGATCTTTCTTTGCATGTTGCCAACACATGAAGATTCTGTTCCTTTGCTTATGAAAGCCAAATCAGTTGAATTGTTTTGCTCTGCTATTCAGGAATTCTTCCAATACAGCTCTCCTAAATGCTAGCTGAACACCAAAGGATGGCATCTCTGTAATACAGGACTACCTTAAAGTGGTTGTAAACCTTTTTGAAATACTACTACCTATAGATAAGCCTAGAATAAGGGTTACCTATAGGTAGTGGAAATATCTCCTAAACATGCGCCGTTTAGGAGTTATTTAATTTGTAGTCCACCAAAAATCCCCACAGCGAGAAAAAACGAAACTAAGTGCCGTTTCTTCCCCAGCCTGTGCCGTGAATTGCGGCTCTCGTGACGTCACACGGCTCCGGCAGATCACAGCGCCGGAGTCTGCAGCCCAGAAAGAAGAGAAGACAAAAGATGGATGCTTTCTGCAGCTGAGACATCACTGGATTCTTTTACAGGTAAGTGTCACATAATAGGCTAATATGCGATGTATACTAGCCCATTATGCTTTTCATTTGCAGGCTGTTCATGGGGCAAAAGAGAAAGTAAAACCCATAAGGGTTTACTTCCTCTTTGAGGAATTGCGCCTACTTTAAGGAATTGCTCTTACTGTGCAGAGCTAGAATTGTTTCCTAGAACTCTTTGAAGGAGCAGGTTAAATTCCATTACATTTAACTGTTGCTGACAGTTAATGACACTTCATTTATCGCTTGCACCCGTGGGTTGAGGTACAGAAGGGAGTGGTTTGACATTGCTGAAAGCTATTTCTCTGCACTTCTGTTGCCTGTTTACAAAGGTCGTATATGTATGTGTATGTATAAGGGCTGTTTAAGTTTAATTATTCTTTACATTTGATCAGTTGACAAAAGTGGGATCTGACTATACAGCAGGAAATTAAAGTGGATGTAAACCCTCTTATATACCCAGTGAGTAAAGAAATCTCCCTACATAAGTTTTACTAATACGGTAGTACTTTGGATTACACGCATAATTCGTTCCAGAAGCATGATGCTTGTAATCCAAAGCACTTGTATATCAAAGCGAGTTTCCCCCATAGGAATCAATGGAAACTCAGATAATTAGTTCCAGTGTCACTGCTAGTGTATGCAGTACCGCATGTGGCCAGAGGTGGGGGCGCCGGAGACATTTGGAAACACTTGGAGAAGCAAGGAGACCACCGGTGACACTCGGAGATGCTCAGGAACCAAGTGTCTCTGAGTGTCTCAGAGTGTCTCTGGCGCCCCCTACCTCTGGCCACATGCGATACTGCACACCCCAGAGGCTTGAATCCTGCTCGTCTTGCGAGACAACGCTCGCAAATTGAGTCAAGTTTTTTTTTTATTAAACAGCTTGTATTGTGAAAAGGCTTGTAAACTGCGTTACTCGCAACCATAGGTTTTACTGTAAGTTATATTTGCTGTCTTTCCCTTCTCTACACTCTTTGAAAAGTGCTGATCATGTTAGAAATCTGTCTTCCTCATTCAGCAGTGGGTGTGGAATCTGGCCATACACTGTGTGAGAGCTGATTGGAGGAAAGGCACACATCCCCCCCACCACATAGGCAGAGGAACGGAGGAACATGTAGAGATGTAGTCTGAATAGACAAGTTTCCTGCTAATCTCCCTTTAAATCCTCAGCTTCTGTTGTCTCCTGTGTCAGAGATCTTGTCAGAAGTGACTCTGCTGATATGGGGGAATGGAGCACCAGAGAGAAATGGCACTCAGAGCTTTGGAGAGAGATAAGTAAACACTACAGATATATGTGCCCAGGTTGGATTTCATGAATGAGGTTTACAACTACTTTAAATTGTAAACCCCTAAGAAGTAGGAACCAATGTAATTGATTCAGTGTTCTTAATAAATGGTTCTCTGTAAATTTACAGCATCAGCCGCTTTACAATTAAGCAAAATAAACAGGTGGTAAATATAACTGTACTTATTATAATTAATATAGACTATACACCCAGAAGATAACAAGAATATCTTTGATTAGAAAAGTTACTTTGTGTCTTTATAATGTGACATCATTTCAAAATTCAAGCCTTGAGAAAGGAAAATATGCAAGGTGTCGTGTTATATTTTCCATCTCGGTAGTCTTTGCTTCCTAATAACCACAGGTCAGATCAGCCAAAACCAAATGTGACACCACCGAGGACTGGATTTAGATTTCAGACCTTGGTAATAATTTTTGTTGATTTACCTGACTAAAAATGTTAAGAAGAACACAAAATAATGGGGCTTTTCTAACCTTCCTGTTTGCATACATTCTTTATTGCACGACTGTTACTTTCTGAAGGGTTTCCTGAAATTTCTAAAGCTGCAAAAAATCTGTATGGTTTACATATGAAGGAAAGGCGATTTTATGACTACCGAAAGGAGTAAAATAATTTTTGACAGTAATTATTTTAATAGCCAAAAGGGAGGTTTCCGCTTGGGCACAGAAGAGTACCGGCTGTTGTTTTAACTGGATTGGCGACGATGGATCTTTCATGGAAAGATGGATCCTCATCCGGCATGGAACCAAAGCATTCAAGTCAAAGGTCTTTCATAACTACACAACTCCATATTGTTGTCTGTTAAAGGGAAATCGTTTGACACTTTTTTCCTCCGAAATTTTAGAAAATTGGTTTACTTCAAGAAAAGTTCTATTTGTCACCTGGGGCTAAAAAGGAAAAAAAAATATTATCTGAAGGGTTAGATCTCTGATAACTTATATATTTTAGACAGAGGTTATGCTTGATGGTTGGAACTTGTATAAAAACAAGGACAAGTAGACTGTGTACTTTGCAAAGTGCAGTTCACTCTGCAAGTGTAGTTGCTCCAGAGCTTAGTAAATGAGCAGAAGCTGTGCTAACTTCCATCATCCAATCATGTGCAAGCAAAAATTCATTTTTTGTTATTTAATTTTCCTTGCACATGAGTGAGTATTTTTTGCAAAGTGAAGCATTACCTCATTTACTAACCTCTGGAGCAACTGCACTTTACAAAGTGCACTGTCTGCCTTTAGTAAATCAACCCCCATATGTGATGGGACTGTATTAGATGACTATTTCAGAGCAGCCCCATCTTATTTTAAGGCAAAATGCCTTGTCTGCCTATGTGCCCAGCTCACACCACTGCATTGCCTCTGTCTCCTCTCCATTAATCTTCAGTGCAGCTGAGGCTACTGATAAAGGGACTGAGGAATCTCTGTCTTCAGTCCCTTTCCCTGTCTCAAAGGGGGATGTCAGGGGTCTGTTTAGACCCCTGATATTTCACCAAAAGCCCCCCAACAGAGTTGATAAAAAAATAAGAAAGGAAAAAAATTAAAAAGGAAAATTGTAAAAATAATAATAAAAAAGTGCTCCTTATGTTCTTTATGGTTTTTATGTGGATAAAGGCATTTGGGTCTCAGTTTGGTGTGCAGCCATCTGGACTTTCTCTTCATTATTGCCTACTCTTCACAGCTGCACTAGATTTTTGTACTCTACAATTTTAGTAAATCAAACCCCATAGTGTCGCCGGACAGGAACTAAGAGCAAATCTCTCTAATTAGGAAACAAATACAGCAATATGAATCTGAAAGATATTCTAACCTTTCTACAATTCTATTTGGACTGCAGTTGAGCTTTAAGAAACAGCTGAGGTTTATTGTGGAGTTTAGGTTGTAAATGTTCATCATGTGTTTTGCTCAGTTGCTGGGCAGGCTTAGAAAGTGAAATGCTCCTTTTGGCCCTGGAAGCACAATCAGTTGCTGACTATAATCTTGTTTTGACAGGCTCTTTGTGATACGATGAAACACAAGCACAGGTATTTGTCTATTGAGTGTACTGAAACCTTACTCCACACCGCCAGAACGCAGCAATTTGGTGTTGGCAGGGAACATCATTAGGTGCATTTAGATCATTATCTTGCTAAGAGACCGGAGGGTCCCATTCACATTTTCTGTTTTTAACTGCTTCCGTAGCTGAGGAAAAGAATCCCTACCCAGAGGATATTGTGGTTCACGTCTTAAAATTTAAGATTTGAACTAATTTGTGCTTAATTTAAAGCAAAGAGTGCTGTGCAAAAATGCTGTAACTGTAACTTACGGATTGTAGAATGATGATTAAATAAGCTGTTCGGTATCACTTTTGTTGTCGGGTGTGATTTTTGTTACTGCTGGAGAGTTAAACCACCTGATAGTTTCATCTATCTCTTGGGGACTCTCTTGGCAAGATATCTGTGCTCCACATTCCACATGGTGTGGCCATTATGAGGGGCTGTAAGGCTCCCTTTTGGATTTATTTTGGAATTTATGTAGAATGCAACATAATATGCAAGACAAAAGTGAAGCTAGGGACTAACTCAGGCCATTAAGTTTCACTATTAACTGAAATATTACTTTTGCATGGACTGGTGCTAAAATTAAAAGTGTTTTTCATGTTTTAAGCAAATATTTTAACTATAGAGGTCCGATGTACTCCTACTTAAATATGTGGGTCCTTTGTGTATTTCTTCCAGACCTGTGCAGTAATAGAGCATAAAGCTTTTTCTTTGTGAAGACCGGTCCCTACTGCTCTCTTTATTTGTGCAAGGTGTCTGGTCTTGTCTCCACCCCTCCTGTAGTTTTCTGCAGAAAGCCTATAGTGGGTGGAACCATGCTGGGCCCCTCCCACAGCTCTGCCTTCTGCACAGCATATGTACAGTATAGTCATGATGTCACTGCTACTTCACCAAGGTATTAACTGGGTTGACAAAGATATTTGGTGCACACAAAGTGGATTTATATCCTATGTGGCTGTTAAGAAATACTTTTAAATTATATTTTTGTGCCTGGAGTAGCTCTTTCGATTCAGCTGCTTGGTAACATAGGTTCCTCCTCAAAGACTCTTATTTTATTTATTTATTACTAGGGCCCAAAAGTTCAGATTTCATGATCTATAAGTGAAATATTGTATTCAGACCACACTTCAAGGAACAACAACGCCCAAAAAAAGGTTTTAATATAAGTCTGTTTCCATGAATAAGAAAAAATGTTTTGCCTCTGACTAGGGATGAGTTTCGAGCCAAATTCGAGTGACACGAAACGGCCCATAATTCACATTGCGCGCTGATGATTGGCCAAGCATGCTGTATGTCCCGCATGCTTGGCCAATCACAGCGCGCAAAAAACGAAGAGCCATAATTGGCCAAAACCTGGGTGGCTTTGGCCAATTATGGCTCAGGGCTTTAGCACACGCCCTACACTATATAAGACCGCCTGCTGGGCGGCCTCGTGTAGTGTGTTGCGGTTGTTAATGAGAGCAGTCAGAGAGACATAGAGATTTTCTTTTTATATAGCTAGATAGAGCAGGCAGGCAGGCTAGTCAGTTTAGCTTAATTTACAGTGTGTAGAGAAAATATATACATCCCTAGGAGTTGTACATATATTTATACACTGTATAGCTTAGATAGATCAGTTCTTCCTAATTTACTGGCAGGCAGGTGATTGTGCTATTTAAAGACGTTATCACAGGTATAGACACCCAGCAGGTACAATATTTAAAGGAATTTTTTATTTAGGCATTAATAAAATCACTGCTCCTGGAGCAGTGATTTTAATGATGCTTAACTTAAAATAAAAAAAATAAAAAATTACTTTAAATATTGTACCTGCTGGGTGTCTATAGTTTGCCTGTGAAAACGTCTTCGAGAACCCGGGTCTTGCCCAAGGGAACATGTATCAATGGAAAAAAAAGTTTTATAAACGTCATTTTTTCAGGAGTCCTGCTCCTGAAAAACTACAGTTTTTTTAAACTTTTTGCCATTGATACATGTTCCCTGGGGCAAGACCCGGGTTCTCAAAGACAATTTCCAACAATAACTTGAATATTGGTCTTTAAAATTATCGTTTTTGAATTCGAACGTTCGAGTCCCATAGACTTCAATGGGGTTCTAAATGTTCGTGCGAACGGTCGGTCTGTTTGACGGTTCTGGTGCGAACCGAACGCGGGGGTGTTCGGCTCATCCCTACCTCTGACCTTAATATTTAGTTAACACAATATACAGTATATTTAGATGAACATTTATCACCCAAGTAAAAAATAGAACTCATCCAAAAATGTAGCAGTCAGTAAATTATGAAAACTCAACTCAGGGCTTTTTTTTTGTGCCGAAACTCTCTTGTCCTGCCTCCTAAGCACTGTTTACATTTGCCTTGCCTCTCAAGCACCACCCTGCCACTTCCTTTTTTAAAGAACAAGAAAACAAATTATTATGCGGGCATTGATAAAATATTATATTATAAAGCACTGCACAGCATATTCAGTGACTTATAATAAAATACAAAACGTGTATTAATCTAAGGAAAAAAGAGCTGGCCTGTAAGCTATTTTTAAATGGTCTCTTTCACAATAATGTAGCCTGTGATGCAAAATAGATTAGCCACAGCAAAAGTGCACCAGAGCTCACATTTTAATAATTATAGAGACAGTGATCATGCAGTATTATGTAGTACCCAAAATATAACATAGTGCAACATAAAACATGGGCAGAATATAATATACACAGTATCATATGGCACAACACCACAGCAGAATGAGATGGTACCCACATTGAAACATAGTGCCCCAATATGAAACGCTTCCACTAATAACCCCTGAAAATATAGTGGGTGTCATCTCCCATTGTAACATTGGTTGGTGGTTTAACGGGTGCCCTCCTATAGTAATAATCACTGGAGGTTTAGTGGATTCCCCCTATAGTAATAATCACTGGTGCTCTAATGGGTGCCTCCCATAGTAAATTTCACTGGAGGTCTAGTGTGTGTCACCCATCCATAGTAATAGAGGTCTGTTGGATGCCCCCTATAGTAATAATCACTGGAGATTTAGAGGGTTCCTTCTATAGTAATAATCATTGGAAGTCTAGTGGATACCCTCCTATAGTATTAATCACCGGTGGCCTAGTGGATGCCCTCAATAGTAATAATCACTGGAGGTCTAGTGGGTTCCCCCACCCATATCAATACTCTCTTGTGGTCTAGTGAGTGCACATCTATAGTAATAATAACTGACAGTCTAGTGGGTGGCCCCACTCATAGTAATAATCTCTGGGGGTCTAGTGGGTGCACATCTATAGTAATAATAACTGACGGTCTAGTGGGTGGCCCCATCCATAGTAATAATCTCTGGGGGTCTCGTGGGTGCTCCCTCCATAGTAATAATCCCTGGGGGTCTAGTGGACATTATATCTATATATAAATAAAGATCACTCCATTCTTGGTCTTTTTTCCTCACCATAGTGCCAGTGCCACTGTGCACGGTAAATATCTGGTGCCGGTCTTCCTGCGCCTGTGCACTGACAACCCTTAGACTTAAATAGGACATTTCTCATGCAGTATGGGTATGTCCCATTTGAGTTTGTGGGAAATTAGTGTGCAAGCAGTCCAGCACTGTATTTTGATTGGGTCAGATTATAAAAAGTGTGGGAAGCCACTGCCATCAGAGTAGGTAATTAAGCACTTGGTAGGGGTAATGCTCATCATAGGTTAGTTTGTGCTGCTAGGAAGGGAACCCGGGGTTTAGAAAATTAGTAAACTTTCTCTGAATGTACTTTGAGTAAGTGAAAAAGTAATTAAAGCATTTCTCCACACACTTTTTTGAACAGTTATAGCAACCTTATTTTTTTCTTTTGGAAAAAAGGTTAAGGGCTCATTTATATTGTGTTTGTGCATGTTATGCTTATTTGTGCAACGTACGGTAATTCCATTCATTCCTAATGGCACCCCAAAGCACAACGGTGACACAACTCTATGCATGATTAAGCACTGCGCAGTGCCGTGGATCTCAAAAAATGGTGTATGCCTGACTTTTAGTGCGGTTTGAATACTTGACAACCCAATTAAATGACTGGGTTGCTTTAACATGTGTGCCCTGCCGCAACACACCTAACTGTAACAATGTGAATAGGTTCTAAAACCATATGAACCTCTGGGGTAGATTTACTAAAATAAAATAGACTGTGTACCTTGCTAGTACTGTTGCTCCAGAGCTTAGTAAATGAGGTAAAGCTTCAATGCAAGAAAAATATATATAAAAAAAAAACAGCATGGATGATGGAAGTCAGCAGAGCTTCCCCTCATTTACTAAGCTCTGGAGCAATTGCACATTCAAAGTGCACAATCACCTTTTTTAGTAAATCAACCCCCTTGTGTTCTAAGCATCCCTGGCAAGTAAATGTACAGATACATATACCGTATATACTCAAATATAAGCCAACCCAAATATAAGCCTAGGCACCTAATTTTACCACAAAAAAAGGGAAAATGTATTGACTTGAGTATAAGCCTAGGGTGTATGCCTCATTGTGCCTCACTTTGCCTCACTGTGTCCATGTGCGTGCCTCACTGTGTCCATGCCTCACTTTGCCCATGCCTCACTGTGCCCATGCCTCACTGTGCCCATGCCTCACTGTGCCCATGACTAGACTGACGTTTAACATCGGAGTCTATGGAAGGGTCCCGGCTTTGAAAAATCGGTGCTCCCCAGCGTAGGTCCCCCAGACAACAAACTTTGCACACTTGTAGAGGAGAAATGGGGCTTCCCTGAGTCCAGGGAACCTACGACGGGCCAGTACCGGGTCCCCAAAATGACCAGAGAAATTACCGTTTAACATGGGAGTCTATAGAAGTGGTGCCTGGCTTTGAAAAATCGGTGCTTCCCTGCAATAGGTCCCCCGGACAACAATCTTTGTACACTTGTAGAGCACGAGTGGGGCTACATGTGTGTAACGTTTGGGGTCCAGAGGACTTACGGACGGCCAGTACTGGGTCCTCAAAGTCCGGGAGATCAGGCGCAAAAGGGTGACTCGAGTATAAGCCGAGGGGGGCATTTTCGTGCTGAAAAACTCGTCTTATACTCGAGTATATACGGTATAAAAAGTCATGTGAAAATAACAAAGTAAACTCATACTGTATACTGAATGCTGTCACCCAAACAGGTATTATCCTCATATAGTTAGCAGAATATAATATTTTTTTCTATGGTGGTCCTTTAATTTGTAAATACGTCTTGTCCCTTGGACAGACACCGCCATGCGCTCACCGTCCCTGATCTCCTCTCCCTGTGTACTCAGATGACCCCTGACTCAGATACAAAGAAACAGCCAGAGAAACACATGAATAAAAATAAGGACCTTTATGAGTAGGAGAAAAAAATGAGACAGAGCGACAAACATTTCAAATAAGAACTTGCGGTTCCCAAATCTGAGCTAATGTTTTCCCAGAGGCTGGAAATTGTTTCCTCCAGGATATCTGGGATCAGGACTATCCAACCTCTGGAAGTAACGAAAAAAAAGAGAAAAAAAAATAGGGCTGTTATTTATTATGGGGGATCGGGGGTAATTGGAAGTGACAGCACAAATTGGACCCGGAAAGAAGGTAATGACAGGGAAGCAGGACGTTCAGCCGTTAGACAGGAATAAAGCGCGTTTTTCAGGACGGTCTACAAAACAACCCCAAAGAACGTCCACTATGCAAAGTATGTAACGTTACAACCAAAGTCAAACACATGTAAACACAGTGATTATATTCACTGATCTAAGGAGAACTGATCGTTTATACACTGCTGGTCTTCTAGCGGTCTCCTCTGTTAACTGCTTCGTGTCCGGGAGGTTCTGCTGATTTTATGGCAGGAGCGGATCTCAGGTATTTGTATGAAAGTTGTACTATTCTGACATGATACCACTTGATCCTAAATAAATACTCTTTTGATACATAGCCAAAAAACTGAGGGCCAGATCCACATACAATTGCCCTGGCGCAGTGTATCAGAGATACACTACGCCGCTGTATTTTACCTGGCTCTAAGTCGAATCCAGGAAGATTTCGGCCCGTAAGGTACGGCGGCGTAGTGTATTTCTCACGGCGGAATAGAATTACACGAGTAGGGGGCGTGAATCATTTAAATGAAGCGCGTCCACGCGGCGATCGAACTGCGCATGCTCCGTTCAGAAATTTCCCGCCGTGCATTGCGCGAAATGACGTTGAAACGTCGTTTTTTTTTTTAGTACCGTAAATTACGTACATTCCTATTCACGGACGATTTACGCAAAAAAAAATCGACGTGGGAAAGACGGCCATACTTAACATGGCAAGTCTATCTATAGACCGGATGATAGCAGCTTTAACTATACGCCGGAAAAAGCCGACTAGCGACGACGTAAGAGAATGCGACGGCCGATTGTTACTTCGTGGATCGCCGTAAAAAGCTCATTTGCATACCCGACGCGGAAAACAACGCGAACTCCACCCAGCGGGCGCAGAAATATTGCAGCTTAGATCCAAAGGCGTACGAAGACGTAAGCCTGTCGGATCGAAGCCCGAAGCCGTCGTATCATGGTTTGAGGGTTCAAACTAATGATACGACGCAGGTAATTTAAAAGTACGCCGGTGTATCAGGAGATACACCGGCGTACTAGCTCTGTGGATCTGGAACTGAATTTTTAGGGTATTAGACAACATTTAAAGCTCCAAGATCTTTACAGCAATCTGATTTAAAGAGGAAGTAAACCCTGATGGGCCTAGGGCCTAATTCTGATTTAGTTTGTCTCTTAAGACTATCAATGGGCATTCTGAAAACCCAGCCCCTGAAAATGTATAATAAATCTCAAATTAATTCAAATATAGTGGACTTTTCATCTTTGGCACAACTGCCACCTTTCCTGCATGCTGAAAGTAGTAGATTGATGGTGCTGGAAACTTAGGTAGATTTACTTAAAGTGGAGTTCCGCCTTCCCTTCAAAAAAACTTAAGTCAGCAGCTACACATACTGTAGCTGCTGACGTTAAATATTAGGACACTTACCTGTCCTGGAGTCCAGTGATGTCGGCACCTCAGCTGATGTTTCCATCGACTGTCAGCTTTACGGCTGGGTCCCTACTGCGCATTCACAAAGCCCGGTTCTCCTACTGGCCCGACAGTAGTGAAGGAGGAGGAGGGGGCCAGACTTCTGACATACCATCTGAAGTACCTTGCCATGGCTAGGTCTGACGGAAGTGGAGGCAGGGTACCTGTCAAAAACAGGTGCCCACTCCCCCACGAAAGGTGCCAAATGTGGCACCGGGGGGGGGGGTCAGGGGGAGGCAGACAAGCGGAAGTTCCACTTTTGGGTGGAACTCCACTTTAAGTTCTTTATATATATATATTTAACAAAAATGTACTGGTGACATCCTAGTGGTGTGCCTAGGTGATAAGTGGGCAGCTGAGGAACTGGAACAATAGCTATAATTATGTTATTTGTTATTTGTCTCAAGGTTACTAGTTTCATCATGTGATAGTGTGTTGTATATACAAGCGGTCCCTGGGTTACAAACAAGATAGGGACTGTAGGCTTGTTCTTAAAGGAGTTGTAAAGGAAAAAAATGTTTTGCCTAAAATGAATGTCTGCAAGGTAGACAGACAGAATAGTGTAATGATTCTGTTAAAAAACGAGTAAATACCTATTAAATTCCTTCATCTATATCACCTCCGGTGTTCTAGTTTCTGTTCTCTCATTCACTTCCTGGTTTGCATCATTTGTTCATATAAGAACTACGTTTCCCAGTATGCATTGCGGCATGCCCAGTAATTCACACCTCCTTGAAGTCTCTAACATGTAGAGAGTGTCCTGCCACACAGATGTAGTTCCCAGGAGGGGGGGAACACGTCACTGACCACCGCAGTAAAGTCTCCCTTCACGGTAGTCAGTAAAATCAGACAAGCAGGAAGTGAACAGAACAGAGAAGAAATAGAGCAACTTCTGAGCAAAAACGAACAATGAGGAAGTGAAAAGAGGAATGTCTGCAGGTAAAGGATGCTTACTATGAAAAAAATGTTTTTCCTTTACAACCCCTTTAAGTTGAATCTTTTTGTAAGTTGGAACAGGTAAATTTTTTAAGTGTAGCTCCAGCCAACAAATCAATTTTTAAGCTTTTTGGATAGCATAGGGAAGGGTTATCACCCCTGTAACATATGTTTTGCTGTCTGTGCCCCTGTTCATGAAGATTTCGCCTCACTTTCTGTCCCAATGACAATTGGATTTTGAACATTTTGGGATATTAGGGAAACAAGAATAAAGCATCAGCGGAGACACATTTTTCCCATATTAACTCTTACAGGGGAGAATTTCCCTTCCTAGGGCTAGATTTCCTCTCACTTCCTGTTGTCTCCCTCCTTTGTAAGTAGGAGTCATTTGTAAGTCGGATGTTTGTAAGTAGGGGACCACCTGTATATGGATTGGATTTTGTACACTCAGTTATGCTCAGAAATGTACAAACTACAACTTTAAGATCTCTTTTTCATGCATTATTTTAATCCAATAATTTTAGATTTTCACATCATGCTTTTAGCCCTTGCACAGGATGCCGATAGACGGCAGGTACATTCCTTACTATTTGGATTGTGGTCCTTTTAAAGGATAGCTTTTTTTTTTATGTCACAATGTAGAGTATAAGATTTCCAATCATCTGTGCCCAGTCTTGCCACACAGAGTTAATCCAGATCTGAGAAATCCTCTTTTAATGTTCAGTGAAAATGAACAGCCTTCCAGATAAAAACCTGCCTTAAATAACAAGTCAGTTTTCTCTCTTCTTGCTTTGAGTGACAGGTTATTTACATATCTAGCTTGGAAATGATTATCATATGTTATGTTATGTTTATCATAACATGAGGTATAAAAAGTGAGAAATACACCCCTCCCCCACATAACACATCCTAGTAATATACAATGAACTTTGGATCACCTCATGTTATGATAAACATGTCCAAGCTAGATATGTAAATAACCTGTCACTGAAAGCATAAACAGAGAAGCGGACTTTATAATTTGGCAAGTTTTTATCTGGAATTCTGATAATTTGCACTGAACATTAAAAGAGGATTACTCAGCGCTGGATTAACTGTGTGTGGTAAGACTGGGCACAGATGATAGGAAATCTTATACTGTGCATTGTGACATCAAAAAAAAAAAAACATTTTGGGGGGTTTACATCCACTTTAAGGGTTCTCACCCATTAGGATGTTGGGTTCCAGGTAGTCTGGTCAGAGAGGAGAGGACTAATTTCCACTACTCCTTGGATTGGTAGTCCTCATTAGGGACCAAGAATTGTGGAGGTTTGGGTTTTGGGAGGAAAGAACCTTCAGACCTTGATTACAGAGACTCTAGTTCTGATGGGGTTAAGCCACATGTAAGGGGGGTCTTGGAAAACAGCAGGTGTGTATGTGGGAGTGTGGAGATGGAAACACCTGGGTGAACTCTTTGGAGACTGGGACCCTCGTTTGGCTGAGTTCCTGTGGCTTGGCTTGTCCCCAGAAGCAGACGGGAAACACCAAATCATCGATGTGTGATCGGTATATTGGTGGTGAGCCATTCTCTTGTTTCCATTTTACCAGAGTTATGGACTATTTTTGTGTTCATTTGCTGAAGAAAGCTGTTTTGTTTTCTGAATTGATTGCAAGTTCAATAATGACTGTCATTTATTTTACAAGTGGCTGCCAGTGAGCCTGAGTCCCCTTATCACACCCTGATGGAAGGGACAATGTGCGGTTGGCTATAGCACCTGTTATATACTTGGAATAAAATCTCCTTTTGGACTCCAACACTTTGATGTGTTGCTTTATTTTTTAGACTCAAATAACTTTACCTGCATGAACAGATCATACACTGGTTGATTGGTATTGTTGTTCTCTCGGTGTCAAGACAATATTATACCCAGGCCCAGATGCCAGGGATTGGCTACTTATTATGGACGCAATCTGTCTTATTTATGACATCCTTATAGAACCTGCTGAGTGTCAGGATAAATTGATTATCCTCTGTTTAGTTACATATGTCTTTAATCCGTAGTGTTCTGCCGGAGGGGATTAGAATGTGTGAGTTTTCAATGTAAAAACAGACCAGACCGGGGTTATGAAAATGGGATTCGGCTGGACAGTGAGTGGAGATTTAATTGAGTTCTGGTGCCTGAGCAGGGATGCTGCAGTCTGCCGAGTGATTGAACATTGAACATTGTCACGTAACCTTTCTATCCCCTCATTCAAGTCTTGTAAGTAGTTAACAGCTCTGAGGTAGTGCAAAGTGAGTAATGGTGGGGAAGTCGGCTTGTGAACTTAATCCGTCATTATGATGTTGCCTGTGTAGACCTCAAACAGACCTGCTGTGCCTAACCAGAGAAAGATGACAGCGGCTGTGTTTTCATAGATAAGAACAAAAATAGTGTTAGAGTCATGGATGATGGTTTCACATCAGATTCCCATAGAGAAACACGGCCAAAAACATTTCCAGTTCACTTGAATTGACCATGTGACTCTGTCCATAGAGTGACAAGGTCTATTTACAGCACATTACTCACCCCCTCTTCCTAACCCAGTTATACTCACCTTCACTAAGTTTCTTTTACCCTGTGGTTTTAGGTACAGGGACATGTGACCTCCTACCATGATCTGGGCCCAGTAGCCGATCATTAGTTTGGCACAGTTGACATTAAGGTCACTAATGGGGACATATACTAAAAACACATCTTCTTGTAGGGGTGGGAATGTTTAGACCCAAGACTTTTTTTTGCTGTCCATGTCTCCAAGAAGGAGATCTGCACTCACATCCTCTTTAGGACCTTGACCAGTATCAAACAGAAGATAAATCCGCCACTTATAGTCACCTTTACTATGTTTCTTTCACCCTGTGGTTTTAAGAACAGGGGCATGTGACCTCCTACCATGATCTGCGAGCTTGGGCCCAGCAGCCAATCATTAGTTCGGCACAGCTGACATAAAGGTCACTAATTGGGACATATACAAAACATATACAAAACACATCTTCTTGTACAGGTGGGAATGAACTTTTTTTGCTGTCCATGTCTCCAAAGAGATCTGCCCTCACTTCCTCTTTTGAACCTTGACCAGTATCAAACAGAAGATAAATCTCTCACTTATAGTCACCTTTACTATGTTTCTACCACCGGGTGGTTTTAGGTACAGGGGCATGTGGCCTTCTGCTGTGATTTGGAGCTTGGGTCCAGACTCCAGCAGCAAGCGATCATTAGTTTGGCACAGTTGACATCAAGGTCACTAATGGGGATATACAAAACACATCTTCTTGTAGGTGTGGAAATGTTTGGAAACAAGACTTTTTTTTCTGTCCATGTCTCCAAGAAGGAGATCTGTCCTTACTTCCTCTTTAGGACCTTGACCAGTATCAAACAGAAGATAAATCTCCGCTTAAGACGGCCAGGGACCGATTGAAATTCACTTAAATTCAGCTCTGCAAGAGGCCGATATCAGGTCACACTTCGGTACTTACACTGCTTGCATTTAAAAAAAAAAATTCTATGCTGTAATAATTGAACGATAGCTACATTAATTTGTGTCATTTATATCTGCCTACAGTTCAATTTTAAAGTAGATAGCAACAATTGTTTAGTGGGAACACAGATACCGTATAAACCCTGAGGTTCTGACCTGCTAAGTTCGGCATACTCTATGCCAGAGTAAAGAAAAAAAGAAAAAGTCTTTACATGTTCCTTGAAATATTATATATATTGGAATGTAAATGAAATATACTACTAGGATAATTATTATGGTCCCAGTTGTTCAATGATGCAATGTCTGTTTCACCGGTAACCACACTGGGTGTTAGCTATTAGAAAACTATTTTTGGGGACATGTAACATTTGATGAATCATCTGGACAGAATAACGGATAATGATTTCACCAAGCAGACACCTGGTGTTTAAATGCCAAACCATGATTGAGGATAGCAGTTGAATTCCAAGTCTAATCAGTTTAGCAGACAAGATTCTCCATATAAAAATGCCAGTTGGCTCCCCGTGTCAGATGCCAAGTGCACAGTCTTTTCCAGCTGGCAACAAACCAACAGTTCAGGAAGATATGATAGCGGGTCCTTTCCTGGCACACGGAGGAGGCTGAATTGTATCAACAGGTTAGCAGCAGAAAAACTTGGATAATGGTATAACTTAATACTTGCCTGCAAAGTGGATTAAACATACACCCAGCCTGCTCTCAGTATGAACATATACAGTGGGGTAGTAGGTACTTCAATATGTCTACTTACAAGGGCTGTAAAGTGAGCAAGTGTACATAAACCCACAAGACCAGCAGACCCAACCACCCTACTTTATTTACCAGCTATACAGAAATAAACATAATTCCTCATTTAGGCCTCATGTATGCTGGGCGTTTAGCCCCAATACATGAGGCTCTGGCATTTAGCTGTGGCTGGAGGGCACTGGCACACCATCCAGCTCTGCTGCGCACACTATCCAGTGACTTTATCTGATTGGATGCTCTGTCATTGTTTGGCTGACCATTTCCCAAACAGACGTTTTGACAAAATTCAGAGTAGGGAATGTCCAACATTCAAGCTGGACCTTCACCCTCAAAAAAACGAAATTCATGACTTTATGCTCCTTCCTCCCCTCTCCCTCTTTGGATAATTTTTTTTTAATAAGGTTTTCGTGCTGCACCATCTTTCTCGTTTGGAGATCTCAAACGTCACTGTGTCTGCACATGCACAGAAACACCTCCAGACGTGCACAGATGGGCATAGCACTTCGAAACATCTGTGAAGGTGTCTTACAAGCATGGTGGCACCAGAGGATGGGGGGTGCCAAAGATAAAGGGAACTGAAGCTCCTTTTTAACTCTAGCATTTTTTTTTTAGACAGAGTGTGAAAGCCCATTTCTATTTTTTCTATTATTTTTTTCAAAATGACCCTATTGAGGAAATTTTCCTTTGCCCTTCCCCTTTCACTTCCTTTCCTTTAAACAAAATATGGTGGGAATGGTTGTCACTTGGACAAGAAAACCTGATTCATGAAATTTGAGCTGGGCACATATATCTGCAGAATTGTATTATCTCTTTAATGAGTTAAGTCCCATAGCTCTCTCCTGAACTGTTCCTCTGTTAGCCTGATAACTCCTGACACATTTTTAGACAAAAGCAGCCTGAATATTTTGTCTGAGGAGGTTGCTAAAATAGATTAGCAGGGAGCAGATCCTTTTACAAAACACCTCTGAGAGTCTCTGCCTGTTATGAAAGGGGGTGTGTGCCTTTCCTCCAATCAGCAATATTAGCGATCTTGGCTGTATGCCAAGACATCACACTTTGTGTTAACCAGGAAGATAAATTTTCCTAACACAATCTCAACTTTCTAAATGGTATATAAATGTGAAGACTGCAGATATAAATGTAAAAAATATGTAAGGAGATTGGTTTCATCCCTCTGTATTATCTAAGGCCTCGTACACACGATCGGACATATCCGATGAAAACGGTACACACCATCGGATCAAATTCCCCGCCGCCGGACGGCGCGGTGACGCGGCGGTGACGTTGACGCCGCCACGTCACCGCCACGTCATCGCACCAGGAAGTTAAACACTTCCGCGCATGCGCCGAATCCATTCGGCGGCGGCGGTGGGGGACGACATGTCTGCTGGTAAGTGTACTAACCAGCAGACATGTCGGGCGGACAGATTCCACCGGATGGATTTCAAAGCATGCTTTGAAATCTGTCGGGTGGAGAAATCTGTCCGCTAGCCCATACACACGAGCGGAGATGTCTGCTGAAACGGTCCATTGGACCGTTTTCAGCGGACAAATTCGATCGTGTGTACGAGGCCTAAGGCTGTTCACTTCACTGGGTGTATGGAGGGTTTACATCCACTTTAAGTAGAACTGTGGAAACTTCATGGTTCAAATGTCTGCCCAAAAATCCGTAATCCTGTTTAGCTGATGTGATCCAGACACTGCTAGGTAGGATAGCCGGTTCTCTGACCCACTTTTCTCCGCTGCAGCTAAGCAATGCAGCTTGGTCTAGGACTACTGCATTAAAAGATATGAATGATGGGGGAAACTAATGAGCAAAACCACACTAGCTAAAACAATAAAGACTAAATATATATTTTAATTAAAATAGGAACTATGCAGCAGCCACAACAAAATAGTGCTCACACACTGATCAAGTATTAATAGATGGGAGGGTAATGGCGCTTGTTGACACACAAAGTGCAAAATACTAATAAATCCGATAATCTCAATGTGTCAGAAAAAATGTGTCAGAAAAAATGTTTCACTCCTGATCAATAATGACCCACCAAACATCAACGAAATGATGAGGGGGGTAAGAATGTGATTTTAGTGAAAACAAGAATAAAATGGTCTGAATATTACCAAATATGATATTGCAAAATCACACTAACAATAAATAGAATCTAATGTGATTAATAATAATAATGATGCATATGAACACAAACAAAAATTGTGTAGGTGGAACTTCAAGATCCACTATCAAAATCGATGTATGGTGGAAAAAATGGATGCAAATAACAAAACATGCGTGCATTAAAAGTTGAGCTTGGCTGTCCTCCAAGCTTTTCTCTAACCAAAACTCCAAATTCCCACCTTTTTTACTCCATTGATTCGTAGATTAGGTCTTCCCTCCCCCTGTACATCCCTGTGATTAAACGACCCGACCCGCAGTTCATTGGAGTACAAAAAGGCAGAGGTTCGGGAGTTTGGGTTAGAGGTTATTTCTCTACCTGTAACTGATTGTACATGGAACATATCATGTGAGTCCTATGCATTGCTGTGCTGGGTACATCCATCTGTAGCTTAGCTGGTAGCGGGGCATTCTTATTATCTTAGACACAATAATGACATGCTCACTTGAGGTAGACGAGCACAGATGGAAATGATTGACGCTTCCTGGCACAAGTTTTTGTATGGTCTGTGGCTTGTTGAAAACTTGAACACCACAAATTAGCATTCAATTGAGATTGCATTTAACCAGTAGCAGGCTTTACAGACTCTTCACTACTGACACCTTGAACAGTAGGACCAGAGGACAAACTATAATAAGATATTACTTTTTTATATTGCATTTTCAGTAGAAGCACTAAACAGATTGTTGAGTAAAAAAGTAACGAGTCTGTTTAGGTTTGCTGTAATGCTGGTTTTCTGATTAGTGAGTTAGGGCAAATGCACACGACGGTTCGGCTTGTACAGTATTATGCAAAAACTGAGAATTTCTGGGTGCCCATGAGGTATAGGTGCAAAATCAGTAACAAGCTGAAAAATGTGGCTGTAGATTGTTTTGAGTGGTTTTCCTTTTCAGGGTATTATACTCTGCAAATACGTCTAAATGAATGACTTTTAATTTTATTAAAGCACTTTGAATTCTAAAAAAAAAGATTTTATATTGTTTTTCGTCTTTTTTATCCTTTGTTGCATCTCAGTATTGCTGATTTTCTGCAGCCTCTTTCAGTTGCCTCCTGTGACCTGTCTACACGCACTTGCTCTCTAACAGCAGCAACAAGGCATTGCTTGGGACGGAATTGTTGATGTTGACAACAGTTGACCATTTCTGATAAATAAGTAGGGCCACAGCACATGGTATGGGGGAGGGGGCGAGCAGGAGTGTCAGAACGCCCACTAACACACAGCTCCTTTCTCTATCTGCAAAGTAGAGAGTGTCCTGACTTGTCTGCTCGCCACCCCCTCCCCCCCCTCAAGAGGCTTTCTCCACACCAGGGAGAAAGCCTCACATTACTGTGTGTAGTTACAGACAGAAGAACAGGAAGTCAGGAGTTCTCAGAAGAAATAAGGACATTAAAACCAAAATGGAAGGATGAGGTAAGTGAAGGAGGACGGCACTGAGGTAAAGGAAGCTATTTAGGGGAAACATTTTTTACCTTTAAAATAATAGGAGGGGGGTGTAGAAAAAACTTTAATCAACCACATGGTTTTACTGCTAGCTTAAATGAGCCCTTTAATAAGGTGACCAGATTTTTTAAATGAAATCCGGGGACATATTTTTTCTTTACTAGTAATGGCAACAATCAGCAACTGTCTGCCCGTCGCCGCCCACCTCACAGCCTCTTAAGTCTTACTCTTCGGGCCCCGGCTACTACTGGATGGGGAGCGGAGGAAGATCACTCCGCCAGGGAAGGCAGGTGGCTGACCAGAATTTGAGCCAGGGCAGAAGAACATGCGAGTGAACCTGAATGGGCACCTGAAACTGAAGAAATATTTCCTTTGCTCCGACCAGCACATGATCATCAGAAAGGGGCACAGATAATGGGAAAAATACAACCCCCCTATGCTAGTAGGTACGGCGGAGCAGGGGTGTGTAATTCAATTTTTTTTATTTTAATTCTGCACCGATTGTCTTTGAAATTGCCCCTGCCCCCTATTAAATCCAATATGGGGACAAAACCAGGGACAGACTTGGTCCAGGGACAGTGTCCTCAATCAGGGGACTGTCCCCTGAAACTGGGGATGTCTGGTCACCCTACCTTAAAATTACTTTAACATGTTAAAGATCATATAAGACTGAATGATTAGAGTTACATATACTTAGTAACCCAGTGGTTAGCACTTTGGCTTTGCAGCCCTGGGGCCCTTGGTTTAAGTTTTAGCTGGAACATTATCTGCATGGAGTTTGTATATTCTTCTTGCACTTGTGTGAGTTTAAAGTTTCCTTCCACACTCGGGGAGGGTTAGTCACTCCAGTTTAAAATTGGCCCTAGGATATTCTACTGAGTGCACCCAAGATGGCTCACCTTCTGCCCCAACAGCAGATAAAGTGCTTTGAGTTCCCAGGGAGAAACATGCAATAGAACTATTCATTCCTTTGCTGGCGGGATGCTATAATCTCTGTTCCATTGACAGCTAAACTCATATTGTATCCTCCTGAACTTTCATTATAGGAAATAATTTGACGCTTGGTGAAACAAAACTCTTGACGGAAGTTCCATCAACTTTTTTTTCCATTTAGTTTTATGTAGACTGAAAGTTTACAAGTTTGGCGAACCCGCTCATATGTAGTAGATTAACTTTTCCACTGGGCTCCGACTATGTACTTAGAGTCCTTTACAACTCTACAAAACAAAACTTGTTTGACATACGAAGGGGGCCTCTAGTGAGTTTGCACAAGAGTCCTGCGGCTTTTAGCTACACCTCTGATAGAAGGATACCACAACTGGTGAACAATGAGCCGTTAAATATACGTTACATCCTGTTGAAATCTCACTATAGGAACTTATTTAGCACGCAGTTAGAATATTTGACGGAAGTTCCAGCAAGCCTTTTCCATTTGGTTTTTACGAAGACTTAAAAGTTTACAGCTTTGGCAAGCCGGTTGTGTTTAATAGATTAACTTTTTCACTGGGCTCTGACTGATTAAGTACTTAGGGTCTTTTAAAACCCATGAATCATATTTCCTGATTTATAAAGCTGCAACTTTGCAGATCAATGGGGATCTATCAGTCTGCCCGAGTTCTATGCCAATCCTTTCTCATACAAGAGTGTCATTGTGCTTATTGGGTGTATTAACCCATTAGAGCACGGTGTGGGAAGTGCCATTTACTACATTGCCCCCCGGTGCGTGAGAAGCCCATTTTTCTATGGGACACTGGAACATTTGTGCTGCTGTGGGTTTTCTTAGCTGCAAAGTTTGCCATACGATCCAGTGTATGTATAAACCATGAAACAATTTACTTCCACGCCACGCCAGTGAAAATGTCCATTAAATTTAACAGTTCTATTAAAAAGAAGGCTTTAGTTAAGGATTCTTTGTTAACAGCAAAACGCCTGTGGGATGTATATAGGGCATTACCGACAGCGCTTCTCACTATTAGCTATTAAAATGGATTTTGCAGGCCTGGCATAGAATGCTCGGCACTGTTAAATGAAAGACCAAATCCACTCTCCCATTCACTGTAAAAATGACTGTCTTTATGATGTGCAGGTGCACCTTACATAAGAATACCAGTCCTCCCCTATTTCAACCAAAGGCACGTTTAAATAAAGCGCGACTGCATTGACTAAATAAGCGTCTTATTTAAAAAAAAAGAGTCCCGGCAGCTTTAATTGCACGAACATTCCACTTGCATTGCAGAAATAACCTTTTGATATTGATATTTCTTGCTGCCCCTTCACCTCTTCCAGTATGGAAAATGTTTGATGTTGGAAAGTATAATCTAGCCTAGCGAGGGTACGTTTTGTAAGGTGTTGAGTGTACGTTGGTGATTTCATCGACTTAGAATTTTTCAGTTGTACCTGTACTTATTAAAAACTTTGATGCGTGCGGTCATTTGGGCTGTTACATCTGGACAGATCCCAGGTGCCAGGTCACCAATGTGCTTACAAAAATAACACCTGGAAAGTAACTTTATGGCGAATGATCAATGTAAGCACACAACATCTATTAAAAGAAAGTTTAGAGCCATTTGAAGGTGTATTATATTGTAATGAAAAAAAATAATAACAAAAAGCCTCTTCAGTGATTTAGAAACACCTCCATAGTCTTCACCAATGAGCTGAGTAAAACCTTTGGGGGTCTGCCAGGGGTCTCGCAACTGGTCTCTTTTTTTCTTTGCCATAAAAAGTCATGCCATAGTCAACTGCAATCCATTTGAAGGTGTATAATATTGTAATGGAAAATAAGTAGAACAAAAAGCCTTTTTGGTGATTTAGAAACACTACTTTAGTCTTCACCAATGAGTTGAGTGAAACCATTGGGGGTCTGCCAGGGGTCTTGCAACTGGTCTGTTTTGTTCTTTGCCAACATAGTCATGCCATGGTCAACTGCTAACATCTTAAAGCCCAAATCCAGACATAAAACAATCTTACTTAACCTCCCTGGCGGTATGATTCTTTCAGATTTTAGGTGCTGAAAGCGGTACCATTATTTGCAAGGAAATTTGGCGTTTTATACTGTAGGCTTGTAATTCTTAGGAATAACTCACTTAAATCTGACCAAACAAGGGTCTAATAGGCATCCCGGGTATGACATTTTTTTTAAAAACAAAATTATGAAATTATAATATAATAAATAATTATAAATAATTATAACAAATAATAATATAATTATAACAAAAATTATTCAATAATGTAATCAAGTCAAAGTCACTGAAAGTTGCTCAGTTGCAGAATTGTCGCTGTCAATACTTTTTTTTTTTATGACGAATTTCCCCACAAATCGCTATCGCTCAATTCTTAAAGTGATTATAATTGATTATCGCTGTTTTCTAGCTTCTCTAAAACCATTTTTGACATAAAGGGACACTTTTGGTTGCTATGGATAATCTACAGTTTCCAGGCAGAAAGAACAGTTTTTATTATATAAAAGAACATGCAGGACACTGGGCAGACCACTAGGGACAAAGGGGGTGTGTATTTTTTACATACAGTACATACAGTACTGTAATCTATAAGATTACAGTATACTGTATGTATTTTGTTTTTTTACATTTTTGAATATGGCGCCGTTCTCCGCCCCCGTGCGTCGTAACGTCGCAGGGAACGGAGCTCGGTGGCACACGAGGACACTGTGTGAATCGAGTGAGCACCCGCTCGCTCACACAGCGGGGATGCATTGCTGGATCCAGGAACAAGGTAAGTAAACCCTGCCTGTGGATTCAGCGAGGCGAGCCCTAGTCTGACTTGGGGTTACCGATCGCAGCACAGCTCCCGTGGGACCCCAGAAGAGGACGTTTGGGGCCACTCTGTGCAAAACTAACTGCACAGTGAAGGTAAGTATGATATGTATGTATTTAAAAAAAAAAACAGAACCTTTAGTGTCCCTTTAATATGTGTTCGGGTTTAAAGGGAAGAGGTGGCAACCCTAGGTGAAACCAATTAATGGTGCTTAGAGTTGGGTTGGGGGCAGAGACATGGGGTGGCTCGGAAGTTTGGATTACCTGCACCTATTCATTGTAGGTAGCTCTGGATAGAAGAGATGATGGCAATTAAACATGGTATGTTTAGAAATAAGTGAGTAGTTCCATCAGAAATACGAATTTACTGTAAAGAGGCAGATCTGTTGTTACAAGGTTTGATTGTCCTGGAGAAATTACACCAAGAACCCCCTGTACTTGCTCGGTTTGGACTTTCTGCATGAAAATCATTAGATGAAGTAAGTGCGCACACCTCATCAGTTACACAGAGCTATGCGGAGAGTAAAGCTGTGAAATGACAGTTCATGAAAAGCTGTGAAGAGCAAGAAGAGAGAGAGACAAACTGTTTATGTGCTGGCTAATGAAGTGCTCCTCTAAGCCAAGATATTGGATGGTACTCCAGGAAAAGAAGTTATCTGACACTCCAGGGCAGTTGGACATCGCCAAGCAGATCGCATTACAAAAAGACCTGGCACAGCATTTAAGTACCATCAGTCTCCCGTGACTTCTGCTTGCAGATAAAGCACATCTTTCCCTTGGCACGTAGAAAAGATATCAATTTCCCATCCTTTTTGGGGGATTTTCTCATATAACGTTTGTTTTCGCCATTTATATAGTTTTTTACACAACCCCATACTGAGAATATTACCGGTGATGATTGCTGGCTTTCCCATCACTTTTTATCCCCATGACAGTGGCATCAGGACAGATAGTGAGAGTTGTTGTCCCCAGTGGGAACACAGATAGCAATTAAAACCCAACAGAGATTTTGTCCCTTTTGTGATCTAAAACTAAGGAAAATTAATTATAGATTATTTTCTATTTTTCCTCTTTATTTTTCTTCACTTTGCTGTGTCTTTGGGTCCCTTTTCAGGTTGCTGTCCTCCATTCCAATCAGCAGGGGATTCATGAACAGATACCCTGCTGAATCGGAGACTACGGTTGGCCATACACGGTTCAAATCATTAGTGAGCAGGCTGAATGTACCAAGATGATTGATCGATCAACTTGGGTACAAACCGAATGCCGGATTTACTTGCTATAGCTGCTAGCGATAATCACTGTCTTCTCCCGGCGGGGGCGGCTTCTCCCGCCCGCTCCCACCCCCCTCTGCCGGAAGAAGACAATTGCTCTGCAGGAGGGATTTCCCTGTCAACACTGTCTGTGTTGAATGGGGGAATCGTGCACATTTCATGTGGGTGCAGGAAAGAAATGTGCACTGTCTATGGCCTGCCTTACAGAAAGGATGTCACTTTTGTGATGTCCATATTTGTTCAGTTTTCTCCTGTAGCTGGTGACCAAGACGAGTGGTTACACAAAAGTTAGCAGTCACTTCCAGCGCTAAGAGGTCCTCTGTGGTAGAAAGCAGAAAGGAAAACAGCAATTCCAAACTGGGCAGATGGAGCCCTCCTCAGACGGGGTAATCCGAATTGATACTACAAAAACAAACACAAAAGGGAGGCACAACCTAGTGCATTGCCAAAATAAATTTGTTTAAATAATAAAATGGATAAAAATGGGTACTCATAAAAATAGCAACTGTCAATTAGCAACAGAACCACGTAATGCTATACAGTGTGAACACACATATGCTATTCACAGAAAGGGGTATAAAACTGACGTGTTTCAGGGGCACATCCCCTTTCCTCAGAGCTAGGCTGTAGGTAGGTGGATGTAAATAGACATCCATCTGCTCATGGAAAAAAAATGGAAAAGAAGGCATTTCCATTTATGTCTACCTTTCCATAGGTCAGTGTTCTCCAAACAATGGATGCAGACAGAAAAAAGAAGCTGAATCTCTGAGGAAGAGGAGATTCCCCTCGAAACACGTCAGCTCTTTTGGACTTTCATCTCACATTCTGGTCTTGTGTAGCAGGCCAGGCTGGGCGGAGCACCTCTTGGACTATGTTATGCTTGATTCATGTCATTGTTTGTGAGGATATATCTAAAAATATAGGTTCTCCAAAAAATGTCCTGTGGGCTATAGGATTTTGTCAGCCCTCAGATAGGGTTAGAAGCCGATCCTCAATGTGCACTGATTCAGAGCTAAGGTCAGCAGAGGCTACCTATGGTCTCTGCTTCTGATGTAAGGTGGGACTCTGATGGGCACACCAGATGTAAGGGAGTGCCTTGAAGTTGACCCTGATGTAAGCGAGACTCTAATGGGGACCCTGATGTAAGGGGGACTCTGACGGTGAACTTGGCGGGCAAGTACACACCATTGGGCACTCTCATTATTAAATGTCATATCATCTGGTGGAAGGGGGATTCTGGTGTTGGGTTGCTGTTCAGGAGTTGGGCTTGGTCCCTTAGTTCCAGTTTTATTAGATCAATTGATTGCTGTAAGCTAGACCATTTAATTATCACCTCGTTTTTCCTTTTGACCTCCAAAATACAGTAATCCAGGTTTGAAAATGCCATTTCCTGTCTCTCCTCTGCTTGCTTTCCACCAGCACCTGAGGCGTTTTGCATGGTGGAAAGCAGAACATGCTCACCCCCTCCCTATGACTGCAGCTCTGCGTGAAGATGCTGTCTTATCCCTCACAGGCATGGAGGCTAAGCCTAGTGGGAACTGTCTTTCCCATTAGGCCGTGATGTAGCAAGAATGAATGTGCACCGCAAACCAGGAAGTCAGTGAGAATAACGATTCAGGAGTGACAGAGGTGAATAAAACAGCTCGATTTCAACAGGTATCAAACTAGATATAATGCAAAACATTACTTTTTACTTTATCAGCTACTGTCAGACTTTCATTTAAGAGGAAAATATGTTTGTCTTTACAACCCCTTTAAGGCATAAGCATAGCAGTACAATTTCATGATCCCTACTTTGTGGGAACAGTCTGGAATTGGCCCTTCCTGTTCAAACATGGCTGCTCACCAGTGCACAAAGCAAGGTATATAAAGACACGGATGATGAGCTTGGGGTGGAGGAACTTGACTGGCCTGCCTCAAGCTTTGGGATGACTTAGAATGGAGACTGCGAGCCAGGCCTTCTCATCTGACATCAGTGCATGCCCTCACAAATGCACTTCTGGAAGAATGGTGAAACATTACCATAGACACACTCCTAAACCTTGTGTGCAGCCTTCCCAGAAGAGTTAAAGCTGTTATAGCTGCAAAGGGTGGGCCAACTCAACATTGAACTCTACAGACTAAGACTGGGATGCCATTAAAGTTAATGTGCGTGTAAAGGCAGGCGTTCCAATACTTTGGCTATTATAGTGTACTTTACCTGAGTGCCCGGTACTAGGAGCCATGGATATTAGGGAGGATGTAGAGCTGTTTCACCTGTTCCAGTCCATTATTGGTTTCAACAGGCTGGCTGCATGGAATACCTCTGCATCCCGCGTGGGTGCAGTCAGTCCTTCTAACTCATGTACGGATCAGTACACTGTGTGAGTGAGGCCCTAAAGTGAATTTTAATTCTCCAGCATCTAATAAATGCTGAAATTTCATTCTGATTTTTCACTTATCGGGGTTGATATACTAAAGAGGTAGAAAGCTCACTATTGATCCACTTGTGTATTTTCTAAAACATTTTCTAAGTTCCCCTGTATGTGATTTGGTATTCGATGTGAGGGCACGGTTTTCCAGCTAAGTGAAGTGGCTTCTCCTTTATTGAACATCGAATGTTGTAGTTGTCATTCACTTTTGTATTGTTTCATGTACTGTATGCTCTGGTAAACGAATGAACAATGAATATTTTTCTCTTGGAATGTTTTTCTGATTGTTGTTTTTAAAGCACATCAAACAATGGACATAGACTTTGGAATGTTAAGATTATACCATTGTTATATGGAACTAACCTTCAGTTACTGCAATGCTTCTCTCACTTGAAGTTAACATTGACCTTTTTAAGAGTTCTGAACTCTCGGCATGCAAAGGGCTCAATGTCTAAATTCCAGGAGGGATAACTGGCCCCTTGGTGAAGACAATAGCTAGCCCCTTGGTGAAGACAATTGCTTCAATAAACAATCTTCCATCACGAGACAAATATACACAAAGAAGGAATTTGAAAACAGCTTTAATGGATAGGTTTTAGCAGTGATATTTTGTTTTCTTGGGCTGAAGACGCTATAAATAAATTTTCCAATGTTCTAATTTCTATGTTATTCCCCTTTAAGTATTTAGCAATCTGAAATGGACCGTTGGCTTCTTTTAAAGTCCCCCCCATCTCAGGTCCTTATAGGCAGTGTCCTCTCAGTGTGCGTTAGTGCTTGACTCAGTGGCCAATTGTAAAACGGGTCTCAGTCCTGCTTCTGATTGGCCGTATTGAGGATCAGTGTTTCAATAGTGAATATTTATTTGCTGTTGTAACACCTAGATGGGCTCCTGGCGCAATGCTCTCCGCCACAAGCTCATCCTATTTTGAAGCCTATGAGAGCCTCTGGCTCTAATCAGATACTTAAAACACCGCTGCTGCTTTTATTCATGCGCCTGGCATTCTGAAAGGGAGGGGGACGCATGAATAGGGGGTGCCGGTGTCTTGTCAAAATAGCAACCATGGATAGAGAATGGAGGTGGTAGCCGTAGATAGAGGTGGCAGCAGTCTGGTGCCCCAAATGGATGGGCCACCACTGGTTTGACTGTTTTGCAGAGGGCAGTGGGGAGAGCCCTATAGATACACACTGCTGGTGGCTTATAAGGGCTTGATGGAATACAATGAGAATGGACTAGAGCTGAACTGGACCTTTAAAGTGGATGTAAACCCACTCTTATCCTTTCTAAACTACTACCATAGTGCTGATCTATAAGGATATAGATGCCTTCTGCATGTATCCTTACCTGTCAAATGTTTCCCCTCTGTCTGTTATAAGAACTGAAAAACTGCAGATTTTGTGGGTGGATCTGTTGTCTGGAGCTCTGTGGGTGGAGTTGTGATGTCAGTAGACTCCCCGCCCTCCTCTACACTCCCCTTGTTAACATGTTTTTTTCCTGCGTATTCTTTACCCTAAATTCTGCTATGATCATCCAGTCAAAATCCAGAAAAGTAACCACATGACTTCAGAAAAGGAGTGGGGGTGGGAATTAAAAAATATTGCCTGTCTCCAGGCTAGTGCATGAGATATGTAAATAACCTGTCACTCACAGCCAGGGGGTGGAACGGATTAAGGTTTTTCTCTGTAAGTCCGTTTTATTTCACTAAACAATAAAAGAGAATTGCTCAGAGCTGGATTAAGACTGGGGCAAGACTGGGCACAGATGACAGGAAATCTTATACTGTACATTGTGACATCAAAAAATAAATAAAAAATTATTGCTTTAGTAAGTCTGTGTCAAAATAATTATCCAATTTCCTTTGGGATTAATTAAGTATTCTGTATTCTGTAAATTGTGAACAGAAGCTGTGTCTGTGCGCTCTCTGCGTTCCAATTGACACGAATGGGACGGGATGCACAGAACACCTGTGCATCCTCATGCAGGTAGCTTACGCTCTCACATGGGCACACACAGTAGTGACTGTAGTATACCCGTGTGAACAAGGCTTTACTTGTGCTGTACAATCTTTCTAATAAAAGCCTTTTGTAAACAAAAACAAAATTGAATAAACTTTCTATCAACTAGCCCTGTTTTAAGGTGGAGCTTTGAGAGGTATCAGTGCAATCCGCTGACATCTTGAAGTCAAGGCTATACCTAAACACAAGGGGCCAGATTCACAGAGCGCTAGACTGTAATACTTTCAAATTACGCACGTTTTTTAACTACTCTGAAACCTCAAACCATGAAAATACGGCTGCGGGCTTCAATCCGACTGGCTTACGTGTTCGTATGCCTTCGGATCTACGCTGCAATAAATTTGCGGCCGCTGGGTGGAGTTCCCGTCGTTTTCCGCCTCGGGGTATGCAAATGAGCTTTTGCCGACGATCCACGAAGTTACGAACGTCAATCGCAATCTCTTACGGCATCTTTAGTCATCTTTTTGCTGCGTAAAGTTATACCAGCTTTTTGCTGGTCTAATATTAGACAGCCCATGTTAAGTATGGCCGTCGTTCCCGCGTCGAATTTCAACGTTTTCCAACGTCTTTTTTTTTTTTTTACGTTAGTCGTCCGGGAATAGGAATGTCCGTAAACGACGCTACTCAAACAAAAAATTACGTAACAGCGTTATTTCGCGCAATGCACGGCGGGAAATTTCTGAACGGAGCATGCGCAGTTCGATCGCCGCGGGGACGCGCCTAATTTAAATGCTTCACGCCCCCTAATCGCGTATTTCGATTACGCGGCGAGAAATACACTACGCCGCCGTACCGTAAGGGACAAAATCTACCAGAATTCGGCGTAGAGCCTGGTAAAATACGGCGGCGTAGTGTATCTCTGATACTCTGCGCCAATGTAATTGTATCTGAATCTGGCCCAAGGTCTTTAATACTTTGGCACCATTTGGCCTAAATACCTGAAGAATCCCCCACTTGTTGGATGGTGTAATCCCTTTCAGTTGAGTCTTTGTGCAAGAGGATTGAGAACAGACCTTGGGACAGACTCCGCTAATATCTTTCAGATGCGACTCGTCTGTCTACAGTCAGCGAGCTCCCTGGTGCCATAATCACAAGAACAAGACAGTAGAACATCTTGAGCCGATAGAAATCCCCAAGGGTGGAATTCTTTACTTGGGAGAACAAGTGGCTTGCTGAGCTGAACATATAAACATGGAGCGCCAAGCAGTCAAAGTCACATAAACAGACAGCAAATCGATGAATGGGCCATTTCAGGCAGAGGGGGGGCAACGAAGGATGTTCCGAGGTTAATAACCTCCATGAAAGTGAAAATACTGGGAATGTTACATTGGAATCACACAGCTAACTAATGTATGCTAAAGACTACGCTTTCAAAGACAGTTTAGAAGGCGGCCAGCAGTACAAATAGCATATCTGTAAACCACAAGCTCTTCCAACAAATAAAAGAACAATTTTGTCCTTGTTGTTATGAATTGTTCAAACAATGCGGTTTAAAAAAAATAATGATTTAACAGCTGTATCATTACTATATAGACGAGACACTTCATTTTAAAGAGAGGCTGTGGTGCATTTTCATTTAGTACACATTTCGAGTTGTTGAACCTTTATCTAGTATAGTTGAGTTGTTGTAGGTCATTGCAATCCTTTGGAGAGCTGTCTGCTATAATTATTTAAAACGTTACTCCAAGAAGATATAATCAATTTGGCATTGTATTCAAGGGCCTATATATACTGCTATATTGCTTTTTCACGCATGTGTTCAAATGCACTAAAACGCATGTGTCCAACTTCCCCATAACAATAATCTGTTCCAATCTCAGTACTGCGGAATAGTGTGTTTCGAAGAATAAGATCGGCTGATTTTGTTCCACATTTTAGGCAATGGCAGCGCATCAAAATACATAGGGCCAGATTCAGGTAGAGTTAGGCTGGAGTATCAGTGATACTCCAGCCTAACTCTCACTTTGAGCCGGCGTTCCTGTTTTCTGTAGTCAGAAAACAAGAAACGCCGGGTTGGAGTTACTATACGAGCGGCGTAATTGTATTTCGCCGTCGTATCGTAACTTCAATTTTAAAAATGGCGCGCGGGGCGTTCCCGCTGATTAACGCCGAGAATATGTTAATCAGCGGGAATCGGAAATTCACGATCGTATTCGGGCGCGACGCAGTGACTTTCCGACGTTTCCATAAGAGATACGCGGCGTAAAGAAATACATGCCCCCTGGGTGGAGTATCCTATGTTAAGTATGGCCGTCGTCATCGCGTCGAAAAAAATAAAATTCGAGTCGTTTGCGTAAAATGTCCGTGAATGGGGATTAACGTCATTGACAGAATTTGGAGCATGCGCACTGACAGTCGACGCATGCGCAGTACGTTCGCCGCGGGATCGCGCATAGTTAACATAATACACGCCCCCCTACCCGCCCAATTTGAATTCCGCCGGCTCATTTTCGCTACGCCGCCGCAACTTTAGGAGCAAGTGCTTTGTGAATAACAGTACTTGCTCCTAAAGTTACGGCAGAGTAACGTAAATGAGAAACGTTACTCCAAAGTAAAGAAGCGCCCATCTACCTGAATCTGGCCCATAATATGCATTTTGATGCGATGGCAACAGATAATAACTGGCCTTAGTCAATGGCTGGCTTTTAACCCTATCCACTTCAAATTCTAAATTCAAAAATGCACTAAAAAAATGTGTGAATGAAATCTCTTTATACAGCAGTAGATCACTAGTGATCTGTTTCTGGCTGAATGTTAAAGTGGTTGTAAACCACAAGGCTTACCTGTAGGAACTGTAAGGGCTCTTTCACACGTCCGTTCCGTTCGTCCGTTTTTGGACGTCCGTTAACGGACCTCAATGCTTCCCTATGGAAGCGGATCCGTTAGCGGATGATGCATCCGCTAACGTCCCCCAGATCCGCATCCGTTTTTTCGGACGGAAGAATGTCCTATTTTTCTTCCGTCCGGCCGAACGGATCGGATGCAAACGGACAGACGGTCCGTTTCCATCCGATTCCCCATAGGGGATAGCGGAGGAGAGACAAGGCGGTCTCCCCGCACAGTGTGCGGGGACCGCCCTGTCCGCCCGACAGCTCAGCGGAGACCCCCCGCTGAGCCGACGGACACACGGAGCGGACCGAAAAACGGACCGCTCCGTGTGAAAGGGCCCTAAATATCTCCTAAACCTTTAGGAGGTATTTACCAAATACGCTACCGCTGACGTCATCGGCGCATGCGAATTGAAGAAACTGTTTGATTATGCCATTTCTAATATTTTATATGTATATATATATATATATATATATATAAAGTATCTCACAACATTGAGTACACCCCTCACATTTTTGTAAATATTTTATTATATTTTTTCATGTTACAACACTGAAGAAATTACACTTTGGTACAATGTAGTGAGTGTACAGCTTGTATAACAGTGTTAATTTGCTGTTCCCTTAAAATAACTCAACACACTGCTGGCAACAAAAGGGAGTACACCCCTACAAGGGGTCTAAGGTGTGAATGGGAAGCAGCTGTGTTAACCACTTAAGACCCGGACCAATACGCTGGTAAATGACCCAAGGTGTTTTTGCGATTCGGCACTGCGTCGCTTTAACAGACAATTGCGCGGTCGTGCGACGTGGCTCCCAAACAAAATTTGCGTCCTTTTCTTCCCACAAATAGAGCTTTCTTTCGGTGGTATTTGATCGCCTCTGCGATTTTTATTTTTTGCGCTATAAACTAAAATAGAGCCACAATTTTGAAAAAAAACACAATTTTTTTACTTTTTGTTATAAAAAAAATCAAATAAACTAAATTTTAGTAAAACATTTAGGCCAAAATTAATTCAGCCACATGTCTTTAGTAAAAAAAAAAATCGCAATAAAAAAAAATAGCTACCTAGCGGGAACAGCGACACTAATACAGCGATCAGAAAAATGATCGCTTAGTGACGCTGGCAATAGGGAGTGAAAGGGTTAACTAGGGCGGTGATCAGGGGGTTAAAACTTTATTAGGGGGGGTGGGGGGGCTATCCTGAACCTAACACTAACTGTTTTTTACACTGCCACTAAATGCAGTGATTAGATCACTGCATTCAGTGACACTGTGACAGGGGGGTGGGGGGGAGCGATCACAAGGGGTTAATGTGCCTATGTGAGTGTGTGTCAGTGTTGTGTTGGTGCACACTTACTTGTGATGTCTTCTCTCATCAGCAGCGCTGGGAAACAGCGCTGCGATGAGAGATTACATCATTTCCTCCTTCCTGTGTAAACACAGGAGGAGGAACTGACACGATGGGAGCGCGCTCCCATTGGCTGGGAGCGATCGTGGGGGGGGCGGAAATCACGGACATCCGCCCGCTCGTCGGCGATCGCTCCCAGAGGCAGGGGGACCCCCGCACGCCGCGGAGGGGGTCCCGATGGGACCCCCAAACCGCACGAAGGTGGGGACGTAAATTTACGCCCTTGTGCCTGTACGAGCCATTCTGTGGCCGTATATGTGCGTACGGGGGTCCTTAAGTGGTTAAATTTGGTGTTATCCCTCTCCCTCGCT
Organism: Rana kukunoris; assembly: GCA_029574335.1. Classification (NCBI taxonomy): domain Eukaryota; kingdom Metazoa; phylum Chordata; class Amphibia; order Anura; family Ranidae; genus Rana; species Rana kukunoris. Next base: position 192,549,406 of record CM056055.1, read on the forward strand.
TATACTGGTCACTGGAAGTTCAACATGGCACCTCATGGTAAAGAACTCTCTGAGGATCTGAAAAAAAGAATTGTTGCTCTACATAAAGATGGCCTAGGCTATAAGAAGATTGCCAAGACCCTGAAACTGAGCTGCAGCACGGTGGCCAAGACCATACAGCGGTTTAACAGGACAGGTTCCACTCAGAACAGACTTCACCATGGACGACCAAAAAAGTTGAGTGCACGTGCTCAGCGTCATATCCAGTGGTTGTCTTTGGTAAATAGATGAGTGCTGCCAGCATTGCTGCAGAGTTTAAATGGGTGGGCGGTCAGCCTGTCAGTGCTCGGACCATACGCCACACACTGCACCAAATTAGCCTGCATGGCTGTTGTCCCAGAAGAAATGCTGGTCTAAAGATGATGCACAAGAAAGCCCAAAAACAGTTTCCCAAAGACAAGCAGACTAAGGACATGGATTATTGGAACCATGTCCTGTGGTCTATTGAGACCAAGATAAACGTATTTGGTTCAGATGGTGTCAAGTGTGTGTGGTGGCAACCAGGTGAGGAGTACAAAGACAAGTGTGTCTTGCCTACAGTCAAGCATGGTGGTGGGAGTGTCATGGGAGTGTCACCGGGGAGCTACAGTTAATTGAGGGAACCATGAATGCCATTTGCTGCTTGAAATTAATGTAATTTTATTTGGATTTTTAGCCTTTGCAGGCTTATAAAAAAGTCACCATTGTCATAATTTGCGCCTTCACCAACTCAACAGAATCTCATCTTAAGGCAGCCATACATGGTCGAATTTCGAAATAATTTTCTTTTGAAAATCAGAAAATGTGTGCGTTTTGTGATCCGATACATTGATTTCGAAATTCGGCCAACCAAGCCTTCAATTTCACCTCATGTTCCTACAGAAAATAATTTTCGTGGCTGGGAATCTTCTTTTCTTTCCGTGAATTTTCTTTTCTTGCACATGCGCTATTCTTTTTCAAATACATTTCTCGCATGATTCTCCCATTATTGATTAGAAAATCGTTTGTTTTTCCAAAAATTTCCAACATTACTCCAATTCGATGGCCGCACCGAAAATCGAATGTTGCTGCAGCCCACTAAAGGTGCAAAATATAACTGACATTTCTTAGATAAGATTTTCAAAGGAAAATTCTTTGGAACATCGACCCATGTATTTACTTATGCTAACAATTTGTCCTCACTGTTTTTTTCCCTGCATGCGTCGCTCTGTAGCGTCCAAAGAGGAATACAGATTGTCTAACTTAAAACTCTTAAGGCCAGTTTCATCGGACCAAACTGATCGTGTGTACGGCCCATCGGACCGTCATCCGTCGGACCAAAGTTTTAAAACTTGCTTTAAAATCTGACCGATGGACGCCTGACCATCGGCCCAAACCGATGGTTAGTACACAAAAGCATCGGCCCAAAAACCCGTGCATGCTCAGAATCAAGTCGACGCATGCTTGGAAGCATTGAAATTTTTTCAGCATGTCGTTGTGTTCTACATCACCGCGTTCTGGCCCGATCGGATTTTGAACCAATGGTGTGTACGAACATCAGACCATCAGGCCATCAGTCTGTGAACCGATGAAAACGGTCCGTCGGACCACTTTCATCGGTTTGGTCCGATCGTGTGTACATGGCTTTATGTTCACATTGAGCTTTGCCATTCTTCGACAAATTCAAAGAAAATGTTTGTCCAATGTTGGGCTTTAATAACGTGGGTGTGCAGCAGCTCAGATTTACATTCCAGAACTCACCTATGCAAAGCGTTGCTTATTCATGTTCTCAAACCTTGATTTCATTCATAATATATCTGTGGTGTGAAATAACAGCGGTGAGGAAATATAATTTGGGAAGTTCTAGCTGAAAACTCAAGTATCATACTGTTCTTTTCTACACGGTGGATGGTAGCCATGGTACAGAAAACTAAACAAGACTTTTAGAATTAGTAGTAAGGCGTGAAATGCCATGGAATCGTTTTTTTTTATTGCTGGCCAGCCTCTGCCTGCCGTTGAGAAAAAGCTGCCTGAGAAAATATACCTTTGGTGACATGTCTGTCAGGTGACTGCGCGGGTTGTTCGGTAGATCTTGGTGACAGGCGACTGTAGTGACAAAGTGTTTACTCCCCATAAAGCTGTCCACGGGATCTTGCAAAATCTGTTATGGGCCCCAGATGAGATTTTTTATTATAGAGCTACACATAGCCTAAAGCAAATCCACAGTAAATTTCTGTCAAATCTTCAATGTGAAATTTAAGTCTGCACTCCTAATTTTACAATGTGGTTTTTAGGAGAATTTGTGCACAGTGGCTAACAAAAGCTAGTTAGGCTACCGGTAAACTTAAATCTTACATCTGATTGGTTGCCATTGGATAGTGCATGGCATCATACTTTGCATTTTTTTTACTTTTTTTTTATTCCACAATTTTTTTATTGGAAAATACAAGGTGATAACTGTATACATCAAACAGCACCATCAAAAAAAAAAATAACATAAGAATACAGAGATAACCCCACAGTCTAATGTGTACTATAGGGACATAGACCAAGGTCCCAAGAGAGGGGCCCCAAGCAAGTACTACTGTAACACTTAGCGACAGCAACCAAGTCCCATATGTGTTTCTTAAGGGCAATGTGCATAATAGAAATCTCTAGGAAAACCCTCTATATGGACGACCTGTCAGGCCCGTATGACCTCATGCTAGCCCCGATTCATGGTAGCAGTACCCAGTCCCTTATCTGTCGCATGAATCCTCTCACATGGAAAAGGATGAATGAGGGGGATGGGCGGGAGACCGACCCTCCCACCCAAGTCCCTTAACGTTGACAGAAAAGAGGTCAAGAAAGAAAAGAAAAAAAAAAAAAAAAAGAGGGAGAGCAAAGGATAACCAGAAAAGGGAAAGAAGAGAGAGAGAGGGGGGAGGGAAAGAAGAAAAAGAGAATGGAGGGGGGGGGAAGAGGTGTGCATTTTTTTTACTTAAGCCCCGGAAGGATTTACCCAGCAGTGCATCACTTTAACTGACAATTGCGCCATCATGCGACACTGTACCCAAATAAATTTATATCCCTTTTTCCCACAAATAGAGCTTTCTTTTGGTGGTATTTGATCACCTCTGCGTTTTTTTTTTTTGCCTTATAAACAAAAAAACAAAGACAATTTTGAAAAAAACAATAAGGGTCCTTTCACACGGAGCAGACCGCCCTGTCTCTCCTCCGCTCTCCCCTATGGGGAATCCTATGGGGGACCGCGTGTCCGTATTCATCCTATCCGTTCCGCCGGACGGAAGAAAAACAAAAACAAAAATATTCTCTTCATCAGTTTAGGACATCTTGTAAGTGTTTTAAACCCTTCCTTGTCATTAAAGTGTTTTATTACTGCACTCAGAAGCACCTTATTCTCAGCTTTGTTCTTCTTATGGAGTGTGCTTCCCTCTTCTGAAGTGCTGCTGTGATTCATAAATCACATCTCAAGAACCAGTCATGTACTGTTTGTTAGTCTCCTTGTTATCCAGAGCACCCTTTTCGCCACACTCCGACCACACAGCATTGCACTTGGTTGCAGGGAGGTTGCGGCACAGACCATTCTCTTGTGAACGAAGCCTTATGCCTCAGTCACGTGATCGGACATTTCGACAACAAAACTGTGGATTTTTTTCCGACGGATTGTTCGCTCAAACTTGTCTTGCCTACACACAGTCACACAAATGCTGTCGGAAATTCCGAACATCAAGAACACGTCACGTACAACACTACGACCAGCTGAGAAAATTTAAGTTCAGTGATTCCGAGCATGCGTCAAATTGATTCCGAGCAGGATTTTTGTGCATTGGAATTGCATACAGATGATCGGAATTTCCGACAAGAACTTTTGTTGTCGGAAAAATTGAGAACCAGCTCTCAAACATTTGTTGTTGGAAATTTCCGACAGCAAATGTCCGATGTAGCCTACAGATGGTCGGAATATCCAGCCAAAAGCTCACATCGACCTTGGCATAACTGTTTCTGTGGGATAGGTAAATAGTCTGAAATACTTACCTTTCCTAAACATACTTCTGCTTTATGCCCCCTCATGGCAAGTCACATGACCCCAAGCCTAGGCATGACCCTTGCTGATCAGCCAGACTTTGCGATCCTCCCTTTCATAGACAATAACATGAGTTTATGGTGTCTTTATTGCTCTTTATTGTAGGCATTTCCCCATGAGAGATAGTTAATACATATTTCGATTAACATTTTAATATAGGCCAACTTCACCGCTTGCCACATCTATAGTTTTTTTTTTAAGCTGATATCATATCTATTCATAAGGTAGGTAGGTGTGAACTTTTTCTATGAAGTGTTATATGTTGCCTGTGTAGGCATCTTCCCCGTTCTGACTCAGGTAGTGCTATGGTGGTACACCCCCCGGAGGCCCGAGTACAGAGGAAGTAGGTTATATAAACAAATCTTTTCCTTCATTGCTAATTTCAGGCAGGAGGGAGGTATTTTTGCAGACTGAATGGCACTAGGGTTGGGGCTGATAAATAACTTTTTTAATGGGACTGTCAGGTCAACACATCAAAGAAGCTGAGTAGGACCATATCAAGGGAATTCTACTAAAACAACCACAGCAAGAATCAGCAACAATGCCGCAGTGAGCAGTGCTCAGTTCTTGTACTTTTTTTTCTATAAGGAAATCATTTTGGGTCCACACTTACTACATTTATTGACAAAGTTATAATAATTCTTACAGCGCCGACCAGCTTAATGTTTAAATCAGGCTTCCAGAATATTCTACCTTTACTGGACTCTTAAATGTGAGAAGGGTACTGAGAACAGGAATGAGTTCCAGGAATCATAACTTGTGTTCTTGATGTCCCTTTCAGTAGATCCGACATCTTAAAGCAGAACTTCACTCTCTCAATCAACATTAAAGCTGACCATACACAGTGCGAATCATGGCTGGTTCAGCAGAAACCGTCTGAGATTCAAAAAACTTGAACTTTATACTATATAAAATATCTGTGTTAATGGGCTGTAAGCGTGTATTAACAGGCTTTTGAGTCTCAGTTTTCCTAGTGATGTCACTGATTTGGTCTGTCGACCACGCTGGACTGACTGGGTCGGCCATTAGCCGAGAGCAGTTGGCTGTGTGAGCAGTGAGGAAGGAATCACTTCCAATAGGTTATGCCCGGCGGTGGATGGTGGTGGTGGACTCTCTTGGGGGCTTGGGCTGATACCTTTCTGGTTAGGCCTTATGGTCATTTGAGCGAGAAGACTTGGATGGGAGGAAAGGAGCACCCAAAGTCCAGAAAAATTATACTTTTGATGCAGGGTTCATTAAACGCAGGGCTTTTTTTCAGGGGGAACCTGTGGGAACTCAGTTCCACTACCTCTGGCTCAGACCCTTTGGTGCCTGCTCACCACAATCCCTTGTAAACACAGAAGTCTGGTTTCTGTGTTTACAAGTGACAGCTCTGCACTCTGTGTGTAACCCCCTGAACTCTGCATTCTGTATGTAATGCAATCCTGGTATTTAATGCCTCTTTACGACCCTTCTACTGTTTGTGAAATCTGAACGGGTCGTATTTGAGTTCCTGCACCTAAAAAAGCTCTGGTTTATTGAAAATGTAAACATGTATATCAAGCCCACACATTTCAGGGGAATGGGCTCCTTCTCTTTCAGGGCTGTTGCTGTGTATTAGTGGGTGGAAGTGATTCGCAAAAGGATTTCTAGATTTTTTGGAAAGCAAGCTGCCTCTGCATCCTTAGCCGTCGCAATGTCAATCTGCTTTCTGAAATCTAGAATTTATTTTGTGAATCCCTCCTACCCACTAGCACACAGCAACAGTTCTGAAAAAGGGGAAGTCCATTGCTCAGAAACACTCTGACTTGATGTACATGTTTACATTGTCAAGAAATATTTCATGAACCCTACATCAAAACATGCATTTTTCTGGCTACCTGGCACTCATGCATTCCCATTCCAGTGATGTCACTGGCACCTAGGTGAAGGGACCGGAGTCCACGATTAGCGGTGACTATTGCAAATCCACAGTAGGCTGTCATGAAAGCAGACTGCTGGCGCAGTCAGCTGCGACCCAGGAATTCCCTGCCCTACAGCTGCATGTAACAAAGGGGCAGGGATATTGGTAACATCATTGACCTAATATGGGCAAATGGCCATATATGGTCAGTGACATTGCCCAAATGTGGTCACAAGGCAGGGCAGGGAATTCCTGGGCTAGCGGCCTTCTATCATGTGACAGCTTCCCACAGATTCAGGCCAACATGGGTTTGACCCAAATCTTAGCTCATTACTAGCCATGGTCTAAGGCAGGGGTCTCCAAACTTTCTAACGAGGGGGCCAGTTTACTGTTCCTCAGACTTTAAGGGGGCCAGACTGTTGCCATTTCGAGTAGAAAAGGTCCCCACGTCAGCAGGAGGAATTGTGCCTCATAGTTGATGTCATTGGGAGGAATTGTGCACCATCATTGGTCCTAATTGTTGGTGTCATTGGGAGGAATTGTTCCCCATCGTTGGTGTCATTGGGCCCAATTGTTGGTTTTACTGGGAGAAATGGTGCACCATCATTGGTCCCAATTGTTGGTGTCATTGGGAGGAATTGTTCCTCATCGTTGGTGTCATTGGGCCCAATTGTTGGTTTTACTGGAAGGAATTGTACACTATCATTGGTCCCAATTGTTGGTGTCATTGGGAGGAATTGTTCCCCACACTTTGGTATCATTGGGCCCAATTGTTGTTTTTATTGGGTGGAATTGTGCACCATCATTGATCCCCATTGTTGGTTCATTGGGAGGAATTGTGCCCCATCATTGGTGTTATTGGGCCCAATTGTTGGTGTTATTGGGAAAAATTGTGCCCCACCTTTGGTATTACGGGGGAGAAATTATGCCCTGAGGGCTAGATAAAAGCAAGAAAAGGGCCGCGTCTGCCCCCGGGCCGCAGTTTGGAGACCACTGGTCTAAGGTGACCATCTTTCTCTTTTTTCAATTCAATGCAAGGATCAAAAGTTTCTTATCAATATACTTTTCTGAGCTTTTCAATTTTTGCAACTGTTGTTAACTGTGGAAGGATATCTTCTGCTGGAGGAGCATAGTCAGGAAAAAGTGCACCAAGACTAACTTGTCCTTAAACCAAACCCAGCAGATAATCTGCTTCCCAGCTCTTTGAGTTACAAAGGTTTATTGCCGCACGTCACTTGGCGAGTTATTTTAAACTTACATGAGAATTTTTCTGAAGTTTTTCCAGACTGTTCCACAGCGTACAGGATATTGGGAGCGCGCTACGAAAATTATGTTTGACAGGCATAAGCAAAGTTTCCTATATGTCTGTCCAAATTAAGCTACTGGTGGTGTCACTAAGGATAGTGATAGATTGCCTCTTATTCATTCCCTAGCCACATGTAAGCTATGCGTGCTTTGTGTTGTATTAACATTAGCACTTCCAGTAAAAAAAAATGGGGGCCAAGTTAGCTTGGCGAGCGATTATATCAAAAGCTCTTCAACCCCAGTACGACCCCAGATCAAAAGCAGATGCTCTTGCAACACTTCGCTGCAGAACCCAGCAGCCGCCAGGGGGAAAAGTTTCACTGGAAGACAATTTATCATCTCAACATAAAAGCCTGCGCAATACCAAACAGATGTATAGAAATGGGGGTGTCAGGACGTTTGATTCATTTGTCTCCCACCAGAAGCCATCTTCATTTTGATGTTTCAGATATCAGCAGTTTTTTTTTTTTTTACAAATAATAATCTGGAGAATTTCACTTTATAAATCTTCACTGTCAACAAAATTTCAAAAGTATAAAAAGTTATGAAGGATAAGCTCTAATCTTATCTTTTGCCTCCGGTGAGTCATAGTCATGAGCAGGGAAAGGAGGGGGGATAAGTGTTTTGTAGGGATTTTCAGCAGTTGCCGTTTTTGATGATTTGTGCTCACCTGATAAGTGTACAGTTGTCAAATGCCAGCTAAAATTAGCTTTGTAGTATGATGTATGGCGCTGTATAGTGGTTGGACCGGTAACAAACGCTGACTTTTAGAAGATTCAGTTTAGGGGTCATTGATGATTAGTCAAGGAAAACTCAAGTTCTGGTAAAAAAAAATATAATAACCTTAAATGGGTTGTAAAGGTTTGTTTTTTATTTTCTAAATAGGTTCCTTTAACCACTTGCTTACTGGGCACATATACCCCCCTCCTGCCCAGGCGAAATTTAAGCTTCCGGCACTGCGTCACTTTAACTGACAATTGCGTGGTCGTGCGACGTGGCTCCCAAACAAAATTGACGTCCTTTTTTCCCCACAAATAGAGCTTTCTTTTGGTGGTATTTGATCACCTCTGCGGTTTTTATTTTTCGCAATAAGCGTCTGGTTTGCGCAAAAGTTATAGCGCCTACAAAATAGGGGACAGAATTTTTATTTTTTATTATTTATTTTTTTACTAGTAATAGCGGCGATCTGCGTTTTTTTATTGGGACTGCGACATTATGGCGGACACATCGGACACTTTTGATACATTTTTGGCACCATTCACATTTATTCTGCGATCAGTGCTATAAATATGCACTAATTACTGTATAAATGTGACTGGCAGGAAAGGGGTTAACACTAGGGGGTGAGGAAGGGGTTAAATGTGTACCCTGCCTAGTGTTTCATTGTGGGGGGCAGGGCCGCCATCAGGGGGGTACAGGCAGTACACCTGTAAGGGGCCCTTGGGATAGAAACCCCCTTTTTTTTAGGGGTCCAGAGGTTCCCAGGGGCCCGGAGGCCCCCAGGGTCCCAAATGGAAACCCCCCCCTTTTTTATTTATTTTTTATGAAATAATATATATTTTGTTAATATATTTTTATTTTATTTTTTATTAAAGAGCCATTTATTTTTTTTTTTAGAGGCCCGGAGCCCCCCCCCCTTTTTTTATTTATTTTGTATAAAAAATATATATATATTTTTAATATATTTTTATTTTTTATTAAAGGGACAATTTTTTTTTAGGGGTCTGAAGGTCCCCAGGGGCCCGGAGATCCCCAGGGCCCTGGATGAAACCCCCCCCCCTTTTTTTATTAAAAAATAATCTTTTTTTTTTATATATTTTTATATTTTTTTTATTTGTGTATATATATATATATATATATATATATATATATATATATATATATATAATGTTATTATTATTATTAAAGGGCCCCGGATGGCAACCCTCCTTTTTTATATAAAAAAAAATTAAAATTTATATAGTTTTATTTCTTTTTTTTTCTTTCTTTTTTTTTAATATATAAATAAATAAATAAATATATATATATATATATATATATATATATATATATATATATATATATATATATGTATGTATATATATATATATATATGTATATATATATATATATATGTATATATATATCACTTAGCTTTTCCTTTGATTTCCATCTAAATTTTTTTTTTTCTTTGTCTGAATTTCCCCCTTCCTTTTCTTTCTCAGTAAGCTTGCCCCATTCATCCGAGCCATTCTGGCTGGGGGTTAGTCAGCGTGCTCTACCCTTCCCTTGGTGTCACCCAAGGGAGGGGGCGAGCACGCTGACTAACCCCCAGCTAGAACGGCTCGGATGATGGGGCAAGCTTACTGAGGAGGAACAGAAAGTGAGAAATTCAGACAAAGAAAAAAGACATTTAGAAGGGAAATCGAAGGAAAGGGTAAGTGAACCAACAATGCACTAGCTTAACCACTTAAGGACCTTGCCTGCTTTTCAGACTCAGTGTTTACAAGTTTAAAACAGTTTTTTTTTCTTTTTGAATTACTTAGAACCCCCAAACATTATATATTTGTATATATTTTTTTTCTCACACCCTTTTTTTTGTAATTGTCACACCGTATTTGCGCAGCGGTCTTACAAGCGCACTTTTTTTGGAAAAAAATTACTTTGAGAAAATGTGGAAAATGTCAATACTTTTATACACAGTGTATATATATATACTGTATATATTCGCACACACTATATTGTCAAATGTATTGGGACACCTGCCTTTACACGCACATGAACTTTAATAACATCCCAGTCTAAGGAACTAGGTAGAGTTCAATATTGAGTTGGCCCACCCTTTGCAGCTATAAGAGCTTCATCTGTACTGGGAAGGCTGTCCACAAGGTTTAGGAGTGTGTCTATGGCAGTGTTTCTCAACTCCAGTCCTCAAGGCCCCCCAACATCTCAGGTTTTCAGGATTTCCATTATTTTGCACAGGTGATTTGATCAGTTTCACTGCCTTAGTAATTCCCACAGCCTTTTCATCTGAGGGAAATCCTGAAAACTTGACCTGTTGGGGGGCCTTGAGGACTGGAGTTGAGAAACACTGGTCTATGGGAATGTTTGACTATTCTTCCAGAAGTGCATTTCTGAGGTCAGGCACTGATGTTGGACAAAAAGGCCCGGCTCACAGTCTCCATACTAATATATCCCAAAGGTGTTCTATTGGGTTGAGGTCAGGACTCTGTGCAGACCAATCAAGTTCCTCCACCCCAAATTTGCTCATTTATGTTTTTTTGGACCTTACTTACATCAGTGAACATGAAGTAGGCAGCGTGATGTAATGTTTTCAGAAAGCTATGTGCAGCACTCTGTCAGCCCCTCCCACCAGCCATGATCTGCCTGCACTGTGGAGAGCGGTACAGAGATCTAGTTATGACATTTGTGGCTATAAAATAGGGTATGTGATGAAAACAGAATTTCATTAGCAAGTTGAGGAGCCAGGGAAGGCAAAATATAAGCAGATTAAACCTAATCTTTAAAAAACGATTCTTCCCATATCAGCTAATATCTCAGTTTTTACTGGCAGTGGCCTAATGTAGGGATTTGCGTGTCAACAGTCCCAACTGACAGGCCTGCTTTGCTGAAATGCGGCATCAGGCTGGCTGCTGGATTTATATACAGTGGCAGGACAAGTGAGATAATGACAGCTTAACTTACTGAAATTCCAGCTATTTGACCTTTATCTCATCCCGGTGTCCAGCGCATGCCGATTATGCCTTCAGCTGTCTGTAATTGAAAGGGAAAGTAACACTAAACTTTAATTTCCAGCAGTGCTGCAGTGGAATGTCAGGGCAGACCTGAACACTGAACAGTGGGCTCTACTGTCATGCTCTGTGTATTACGTTTTATGTTTGCGGCTAGCAGTCGCTTAGGGCTAACCTCTTTCTTTGAATTACCAAAAATACCCTTGCTGTACCCCCCCCCCCCCCCCCCCGACTGCAATTGTTAAATTCTTGTTAATCCTAGCTGTAATAATTACCTTATTCCTCACTCCAGAAGGCTTCCTCCACACCGTGTGACCAGTCCCACAAAGCTTCTTCTCTTTGGCACGTGCCAGCCATCAGTTGCCCTCTGACAATTTCAGTCTAGAAAGGTTATTGTATACTGATATTCAGCCAACAGCAAATTAGGCACTTAGTGCATTTTCTTTAAGAATAGGCCCAGTGTGTGATATGTTGGCTTTTTCATGCGGGTTGAAGGCACAGGTGCCTCGTCTAGTCCCACTGCTGACAGCCTGTAAAACTGTTTTAGAGGCTGAAAGCTGCTGCAGCTGGACAGGGCTGGACAGCGCACCATGTGGTTCTTTCATTTAAGGTATTATGTGCCCAGGGACAGTTGCCCAGGATGCAGGCTTTCATCTCTGGATGTACACTGCACTAAATGTTAGCACCACTAGGTTGAAAGGGCCAGCCCTATCCAGCCACAGCAGCTTTTAGCCTCTTATGCAACATACACACAGTCGGAATTACGTGGACGTGTTCTTGAAGTTTGGATTTTCTGACATTTGTGTGACCGTATGTATACAATACAAGTTTGAGCAAGCAATCAGTCGAGAAAAAATCCACGGTTTTGATGTCAAATTTAAATGTTAAAAAAATATAAAATAAAAATCCTGACTGAAGACCAGACCTACTCTATCCAAAACATAAAACTGTAGACCAGACCCACTCCATCCAAAACACTAAAACTGAAGACCAGACGAAGACCAAAGAAAACCCAAGAGCAGACCAAGACCAGACGTACTTTATACAAAACCAAAGACCAGACCTACTTTATCCAAAACACTAAAACTGAAAACCACACTGAGACCAGAGAAAGACCAAGAGCAGACCAAGACTAGACATACTTTATCCAAAACTCAAGATCAGACCAAGACCAGACCTACTCTATCCAAAACACTAAAACTGAAAACCAGACAGAGACCAGAGCAAGACCAAGAGCAGACTAAGACCAGACATACTTTATCCAAAACTCAAGACCAGACCAAGACCAGACCTACTCTAACCAAAACACTAAAACTGAAAACCATACTGAGACCAGAGAAAGACCAAGAGCAGACCAAGACCAGGCGTACTTTATCCAAAACTCAAGACCAGACCAAGACCAGACCTACTCTATCCAAAACACTAAAACTGAAAACCAGACAGAGACCAGAGCAAGACCAAGAGCAGACTAAGACCAGACATACTTTATCCAAAACTCAAGACCAGACCAAGACCAGACCTACTCTATCCAAAACACTAAAACTGAAAACCATACTGAGACCAGAGAAAGACCAAGAGCAGACCAAGACCAGGCGTACTTTATCCAAAACTCAAGACCAGACCAAGACCAGACCTACTCTATCCAAAACACTAAAACTGAAAACCATACTGAGACCAGAGAAAGACCAAGAGCAGACCAAGACCAGGTGTACTTTATCCAAAACTCAAGACCAGACCAAGACCAGACCTACTCTATCCAAAACACTAAAACTGAAAACCAGACTGAGACCAGAGAAAGACCAATGGCAGACCAAGACCAGACGTACTTTATGGAAAACTCAAGACCAGACCAAGACCAGACCTACTCTATCCAAAACACTAAAACTGAAAACCAGACAGAGACCAGAGCAAGACCAAGAGCAGACCAAGACCAGACATACGTTATCCAAAACTGAAGACCAGACCAGACCGAGAACAGACCAAGACCAAGGTCTTGTCTATCTTGTCTACCTTCTCTATCCAAAACTCCAAAACAATTTTAATAAAAAAGTTTTGGCTTTACATGCACTTTGGATAAGAGAGTGTACAATAGCTGCCTAGGTTACCCAAAATAAATCAATGTTTCCCATTAAATTTCAATGTTTGAGAACCATGTACATGAGTCTCACTGTGGTTTAATTTGAGGGAGGGTATAATCTCCAAAAAAAAGTATTTTTAGTATGGAACAGGTTATAGCATATGTGAGCCATGAGAAAGTCAGGACCTTGTCAGCCGCTGACAGGGTTAATTCTCCAATTTAGCTGGAAAAAGACATAAATTGTGATACTAATAAGAACCATTATGTGCTTTCAAGAAACGGCTTCCAGCCCTGGTGAAGGGGAATAGAGCTCTGCCATGGAAAAATAATTATTTAACTTGCTTTGCGTTTTTAGGCTTTTCTGTGTATAAAGTCTGTTTTATTAATCGCCAGGAAACAAAATGGACTTCTTTTATTCCGAAGAGCTCTGCTGAAGTGTTAGATGCAGCAATACAAGCTGTGATCACTCCTGAATACAGAGCTATATTATACAAGCAAATCTTTCCATGTACATTATATCCATGTACACGGCTGGATAGAAAGTAATAAAAACATACTTTAATGTCTAATACATACACTGTAAAAAATGAACGGTTTTACTGGCTGGATCCCCCTCTCTCACTGGGTATGGGCTGTATTAGTTTTTATGGACTTATCAGGTGTACTACATCGAAAGAATTACAGCTAGGGCCCTAGTGCCTATCTCCCATGTAAAACCGGTTCTGAGTATAAGGGCCTATATACATGGACGTGAACAGTGTGCAGTATTTGGTTTTGTACGTGGCTATATACTAGTCCAGGGATCTCTACATTTTCCAAACAAAGTGCCAGACTTTAGTGGGGCCAGACCGTGGCCAGTGGTAGTAGAAACTTCTGGGCATCAGTGGGAGAAGACAATGTCTCAAGCTTGGTGGTCAGTGGGAATTTAAAAAAACTGCATATATCAGCTGTGGTCAATTGGATGAGGAATGCCCCATCACTGGTATTAGTAGGAAGAATAGTGCTCCATCATTGGTATTTGTGGTAGGGATAATGCTCCATCATTGGTGTTAGTAGGAAGAATAGTGCTCCATCATTGGTATTTGTGGTAGGGATAATGCTCCATCATTGGTATAAGTGGGAGAAATAGTGACCCATCATTGGTATAGTGGGAGGAAGAATCCTCCATCATTGGTGTTAGTGGGAAGAATAGTGCCCCATCATTGATATTAGTGGGAAGAATAATACTCCATCATTGGTATTAGTGGGAAGAATAGTGCCCCATCATTGATATTAGTGGGAAGAATAATACTCCATCATTGGTATTAGTGAGAGGAACAATGCCCCATCATTGTAGTTTGCGGTAGGGATAACTATCCATCATTGGTGTTAGTAGGAAGAATAGTGCTCCATCATTGGTATTTGTGGTAGGGATAATGCTCCATCATTAGTATACGTGGGAGAAATAGTGACCTATTATTGGTGTTAGTGGGAGAAATAGTGCTCCATCATTGGTATAAGTGGGAGAAATAGTGACCCATCAGTGGTGGAGTAAATAATGTTCCATTGTTGGTGCTAGTAGAAGGAATAGTGCCCCAATACACATAAAAAGATGGAAACAGCTGTCATATGATACGCTGTATGCATGCAAGTGCTTTTGCTAACATTTTATTGTGTACAGCAGTCAACATACAGGAACCCTATTGCCTGTGGCCGCCTCTTCTTCTGGAAAACATGTAAATTTTAACAATGTGTAATCCATGGCACCCATAGGCTTAATGAGTCTGGATAAGTCATTGATGGGTCGGTGCTGGACAGCAATTACAGGGAACTGTCTCCTGTCATCAGTGGTGGTGTAGGATAAGGGGCTTGCAGCGCAGGATCTGTTATTTTTTTTCCCATTGATGCCTGAACAACAACAGGGGATCAATCACTCTGCCTAAATCAAGTGTTATATTTTTGGTGGAGTATTTGCTTAACCCCTTTGCACCTAAGGGTAAAACAAATCTAAATGCCTATGCACCTTTGACTTGCGTTAGTAAAACCATACATATCATCACAACTACTTTGTGCATCCAGGTGGATTATGCCACTTTTTTTTTTTCAGGACAAATTAGGCTTTCATTTGCTGGTAAATGGTAATTGATATCTCCTGATTTTTTTTTATTATGAAAGGAAAACTGTCTCAAAATAGTAAAAAAAAACTTTTTTTTCTTCTTAAAATGTAGCTATATATTTCTTGCTACTACCATTACCTTCCACCAAAGGAAAACTCAAAATAAATTCTCCTGACGATCGCAGAAACACCTTGTATGTGTATGTTATTTGTATTCCCCTGTACAGCCCAGAAACAATAGTGCACATCTTGCTTTTGAATATTAACACTGATACTAATTAAAAAAAAAATCCTGTCCAAAAAAATCCTGGCCCTGACATTTTTTTCCTTGACGTTTGACCCTGACCTTAACCCAAATACTAAGGCTGCATGCACACGATAGGTTAACCAGAGGACAACGGTCTGATGGACCGTTTTCATCGGTCAAAACTGATTGTGTGTGGGCCCCATCGGTTACTTAACCTTCGGTTAAAAAAAAGACAACTTACTTTAAAATTTAACCGATGGACGCCTAACTGATAGGTCAAAACCGATCGTTAGTAGGCACGAGCATCGGTTAAAAATCCATGCATGCTCAGAATCAAGTCGACGCATGCTTGGAAGCATTGAACTTCATTTTTTTCAGCACGTCGTTGTGTTTTACGTCACCGCGTTCTGATACGATCGGTTATTTAACCGATGGTGTGTAGGCACATCAGACCATCAGTCAGCTTCATTGGTGAACCGATAAAAACGGTCCTTCGGACCGTTCTCATCGGATAGACTGATAGTGTGTACGCGGCCTAACCCTGACACTAACCCAGATCAAATTTTGATCTAGTTTTTTTATTTTTTTTATTAAAATGTTATTGTTTATTTTTATTATTATTACATTTTTCTTACATGCACTTTTTTTTCTCTCTTTGCAAGGACAGAGAGAGATACCATGTGTCTCTCCTCCATTCATAGAGAGAGAAAATACGGGGGCGGGCTTCACTTAAATACGGGGGAGGACTGATTATTGTGATAACCAATCAGAGGCTATCACAGCGATCAGGTGACTCAGAAGTTCTGCGTCCCGATCGTCAGTATGAGACCTCGATCTCTGTACCAGGACCTCGCCGTGCTTCAAACAGCGATTCGCAAATTGGAGCCACGTGCAGAAAAAGCCCAGTCCAGTGGGGTCACATATTTGCGTACGCTTGGCATCAAAGGGTTAAAGAAAAAAACAAATAGCCCTAAAAATGATCAGGTGACCCAAAACTGAAAGTTCCCAAACCCGATCATTAGTACTGGGCCTGGAGCTCTCGGTAAGACCCCGGGCTCTGTGGGGCGCTCTCCCAGCACAAAGGGAGATATGTAAATATGCGCACCTACAGAAAAAAGCCCAGTCCAGTGGGGCAGCATATTTGCATATGCTTGGCACCAAGGGGTTAAAGAGAAAACCAAATAGCCTTAAAAATGATAATATATATATATATATATATATATAGTAAACATTAATATTACCCTTTAGTCCATAGATTCTCACTTCATTGCTTTTGTTCTGCTGCTAGATGTCCTCGATCCCAGGTCATCCTGGACACACCCCTGTTTTTTTCACCTATGAGCATGCTTCTTGTCAGCACATGAACTGATTGGCTCCTTGTACAGCCCTGCCGTACAGGGACTGCAGAGGCTAATGTAAGATTACAGTAAATTCACTTGAATACAGAGCTGCATTAATTTGTTGTATTTTTAATATCTGCCCTGAATTTAGCTTTATCCATTTGCTTTTTTTAGCGCAATACGAGTCTAGTTAGACACAGACAGCTGATTACACCATAATTGAGTCATGCTCTGTTTATTTCCTGATGATGGAATGCTCCTCGAAGAATCCCGCACTTCATACAAATCCCGTCCTAGATCATAGGATTATCTGTCATTGTATTCAGCATTACAAGAGCAATTCGGGAAGAAGTGGGTTACAATGACATGCCTAATCCGCATTTTGGCTTCTGAGCGGTATAAATACCGAGCAATTACGGCGACTGATTGTGCGACTGTTGTTTGCAATCTGCTAATTACTGCCAAATTGACTGCTGATGTTTGTGCTGCTGTCAGACCCTTCCAGGCTGGAATTCCCAAACAAAGTGCATTCCCTAACTTGTAGTTTAACATGCCGGTCCTTATTCTATAATTTCATACCGCCATTTACAAATTTCAAATTAAATTGAGATGCGTTTTAAGCAATAAGCAATTATAAATAAAAATGTTTCCATAGTAACCAAGCTCAAACTTACTGACCAAACAACAGCAAACCAAATTCACCTGTCTAACTGTATGCATTAAAAACAGAGGTTTAGTTGCACGCATTTGCAAATACATGTGTAAGCTGCAGTCCTAACTAAAAAAAGAAGCTGTGTTCAGTTGGGTTTATCAGTTCATCCTCATGAAACAAACGGTCTTCAATTACACAATGGAAATTAACCCTCAAATATTTTGTGGTCTGAGCACTTTGGCCTCCAATGGTCTGTCGCTGTACGCTGTTCTGTTTCCAGAATATAGTCTTCACTCCTTCGCCTGTCCCGACTCCACTTTATTAACTTGCGGTGTAATAAGCTCTTGTTACCACGAACGCTAAACACATGTATGCCATTTTGTTGCTCACCTCTCCTGACCTGCAGGTAGTGATCTTGTGTAAGAACATCTGGCTTCTCACCACAATTAAGAAAGAATGTGGCGTCAGAGTAAAATATGGCAGAAACAGTGGGAATATTTCATGGCACGAGGCCGGTTCTGTACGGCACACACCTTCAGCCCTTCTCAGGATCAGCTAGTCTGCCGTAAACCTTCTCTGGCAGCCTGACATTCCAGGAATAGCATTTAGATCCAATTACCTTTATGTGTGGTGCCATTAATGCGCAATTTCTGGAGGCCGACTTTTTGTAAGATGAAGATGTTCTGTTTGTAATAAATTCTGGAGTCAGACTTATGTTTCTGAATTACATGTTCGTGGTGAATACGTGTCCTGCAGTCATAGGAATTCACCAGGAGATGATGGCTAAACTGTTCCCACAAAGTTGGGAGCATGAAATTGTTCAAAATGTCTTGATATGCTGACGCCTTAAGAGTTCCCTTTACTGGAACTAAGGGGCCAAGCACGACCCCCGAAAAACAATCCCACACCATAATCCCCCTCCACCAAATGATTTGGACCAGTGCACAAAGCAAGGTCCATAAAGACATTGATGAGCAAGTTTGGGGTGGAGGAACTTACATGACTGGCCTGCACAAAGTCCTGACCTCAACCGGATAGAACACCTTTGGGATGAATTAGAGCAGAGACTGAAAACCAGGCCATCTTGTCCACATCAGTGCTTAATCCCCCAAATGCGCTTCTGGAAGAATGGTCAACCATTCCCATAGACACACTCCTAAACCTTGTTGACAGCCTTCCCAGAAGAGTTGAATCTTTTATAGATGCAAAGGGTGGGCCAACTCAGTATTGAACCCTACAGACTAAGACTTGGAGGCCATTCAATTCATGTGCGTGTAAAGGCAGGTGTCACAATACTTGGTAATATAGGTAATATAGTGTATACTGGGTACATCATCCACAACCAGTCATCCCATTAAAGTGAATAGGACTGTCGGTGAGTCAACAGCTGGTCAGAGGCGGAGCCGCTGCGGGGCAGAAATTAGTTGCTCTTTAAAAATTTGGATTTAAATCAAGCTTTTTTACTAGTGATTTAAATCAACTTGATTTAAATCAAATCCACCCTGCCCCAAACACACCTCCAAGACGACCACTGCCTTGCCTCTTTTTTTTGTGCCTCTAAGTGTAGCAATATGATTACACTTAATACCGTATTTTGTATTGCCATAATCATTTTTATAAGAATACTGTAAATGGTTGTGGAATGAATCATCTGAGTTTCCATTGTTTCTTATGGGGAGATTCGCTTTGATATACGAATGCTTTGGATTACAGGCATGTTTCCAGAACAAATTATGCTTGCAATCCTAGGTTTTACTGTATATCTGTTTAGTCGAATCTGCCTCTAAGCAATTCTATGGGCTAGCTCTCTAGTCACCATGTTTGATTTGCTTGAGAGCCTTTCCCATAGGATTTTCTTGACAACGTTTTTAGAAGGTGTGTTGCCAGGTCTTTCCTAAACCTCCCCCAAATACTGGGTGATAACACATGTACATAAGTAATTTGTATACACACTAGGGTCAGGTTAGACAAGAGCCAATTATTCTACCAGCATCTAAGATTGGAAGTACAGTTTATACAATGGTCTATCCCAAGAGTGGAAGTTCTTTTTCTACAATGGTCCATCCTAAAAGTGGAAGTTCTGTTTCTACAATGGTCCATCCTGAGAGTGGAAGTTCTGTTTCTACAATGGTCTATCCTGAAAGTTGAAGTTCTTTTTCTACAATGGTCCATCCTGAGAGCGGAAGTTCTGTTTCTACAATGGTCCATCCTGAAAGTGGAAGTTCTGTTTCTACAATGGCCTATCCTGAGAGTGGAAGTTCTGTTTCTACAATGGCCTATCCTGAGAGTGGAAGTTCTGTTTCTACAATGGTCCATCCTGAGAGTGGAAGTTCTGTTTCTACAATGGTCCATCCTAAGAGTGGAAGTTCTGTTTCTACAATGGTCTATCCTGAGAGTTGAAGTTCTTTTTCTACAATGGTCCATCCTGAGAGCGGAAGTTCTGTTTCTACAATGGTCCATCCTGAAAGTGGAAGTTCTGTTTCTACAATGGCCTATCCTGAGAGTGGAAGTTCTGTTTCTACAATGGTCCATCCTGAGAGTGGAAGTTCTGTTTCTACAATGGTCCATCCTAAGAGTGGAAGTTCTGTTTCTACAATGGCCTATCCTGAGAGTGGAAGTTCTGTTTCTACAATGGTCCATCCTAAGAGTGGAAGTTCTGTTTCTACAATCGCCTATCCTGAGAGTGGAAGTTCTGTTTCTACAATGGTCCATCCTAAGAGTGGAAGTTCTGTTTCTACAATGGCCTATCCTGAGAGTGGAAGTTATGTTTCTACAATGGTCCATCCTGAGAGTACAAGTTCTGTTTCGACAATGGCCCAACCTAAGAGTCATAATTCCGTTTCTACAATGGCCCATTCATAACCGGCCCTCTTTAAAAATGTTGGGAGAAGAGATAGGGGCTTTTGCCTCTTCCATAAACTTACTAAATTCATAAAATATCCCAAACAGGTCACTTCTCTTAAGCGGCTGAAGATTTTAATATTTCTGAATTGTGCACTGCGGTGGTCAAGCCCATCGGACAGCTGGTGGTGTGGACACATCGGGACAAGCAAACACAGCTGCTACATCTCAGCACAGTCATTTCTTGTTGCCCAGAAACTTTTCATAATAGAATGAGCTTTTTCAACTACGAATGTTAGCAATAATGATTGCAATTCCACAGCGCCCATTCTCTTTTTCATTTTTATTGAGGCCCTTTTCATTATTTGTATGAAGCGCTATGTACATTTTAGCTGAATGACTGGAACAGAGTACAGCCGGGATTTTCATATAGACAATGTTTTCTCAAAAGCTGTTATGCACACTATATGAGCACTACTGCACACTTTTTTTTAATTGCTGTGTGTTTGCACTGGGAATGGGGGTCTGCAAACAAAATAAGCGGACCATGGTTGTAATGAAATGCCCGCTTTAGGGCTGAACCCCCCACGTACAGCTAAAACCAAGTGAAATACATATATGTGAACTGCTCTACCTGCTAGGATTTGTCATTACACTTAAGCAAAACAGCCTAGTCTATGGCCTACCCCAGTTTGTGATTGGACAGTAAAAAGGACTCACTGTATTTTATATAAGCAGCAGAGCCTTGATTGGCTCAGACCACTACCCCTCCCTTTTGCATAGTTAATTGTGAACAATTGTAGGAAAATTACAGGAAAATTCTATCAAGGCGCAATATGGTACTTATTTTAGTTTATAGTAATAATGCATTAATGTAGGTTAACAGTACACCTATCATGGGATAGATATTGAAACTGCCATTGCTAGGCTCTTTTTAAAATTTTAGAAGCCTGGCAACAGTGTGCGCCAGAGGGAAGCCTGCCTAGTGGGATTGCCCACCTGGTGCTTTTTCTCAGGCTCTGATGATGAGTGATTACCTTGCTTGGTTGTTTAAATGAGGGCTTTGTACACCAATGCAGCATGTTGAGATGAACTGGAGCAAAAGGACAGGGGTCTAAAAACTTTTTTCAACAATGGGCCAGTTTACTTTAGGTGCTTTAGGCGGACCATGGTTGTAATGCAATGCCCGCTTTAGGGCTGAACCCCCCACGTACAGCTAAAACCAAGTGAAATACATAAATTGAGAGAAAATCCCTGGATTGAGGGAGTTCTTGGAACTAGTGTCCCCACTGGAAGATTCCCTCAATTACTTTTCTTGGGACAACTCAACATTTGGAATTTTATTTCACTTTCAGTGATAATAGTAAACATGAGAAATAGAGAAGGAGGGATTTCCCTAACAAGGGCACAGCAAGCAATAAAAACCTGACAGAGATTCTAAGCCCTCTCCACTCCAAATCTAAACATAATTTAATCAGTTAAAGTGACACTAAAGGTTCACTTTAAAAAATAAATAAAAATAACAAACACATTGTACTTACCTCCACTGTGCAGTTCGTTTTGCACATAGTGGCCCCGATTGTCCCCATTCAAGGGTCTCACGGTGGGGGCTCTCGCGGATCCTCCCGGCAAGAGCTAACCGAGGGGGTTAGCTTGCGGGTGCGCTCCCATGCCATACTATTGTATGACTCGGCCCTGCCCCCGGCGGCCACTTCATTGGATTTGATTGACAGCAGCGGGAGCCAATGGCTGTGCTGCTATAAATCTATCCAATGAACAACCGATCAGGCATGGGAGAACGATGTGGGATCGCGCCCTCTGAGATTCGGGCCTCAGGTAAGTAAAATGGGGGCTCGGGGGGCCTTGACTGCAAGGTGTTTTTTCACCCTAATACATAGGATGCATTAAGGTGAAAAACACGAAAGTTTACAACCCATTTAAGTCTAGCCTGTTAGTTTTTACTTTTGTTATGTTGCTCAGACTTCCTGGAACCCATTATGATGCTCATCCCTGGATGTATTTGAAGCCATACCTAAAACGTAACCCTTCTACAAGGTATTGGAGAGCAGTTAACGTGACCCCGTCATGGCCAGTTCTGGTTGTTGGCACCGAGTGTGTGATTTCCAGTGAAAACAGTGCTATAGCTCCAAGACAACCATAAAAAACCCATTAATATTGACATGCGTTATCTTGCCAGTACACTAAAGACTGAAAATCTGACATGTGCCTGGACATCACATTTGTATTCTCTCTCTTTAAAACGACGTTGGCTTAGTCTGTGTTTAGCATTTCCCCCACCTATCCATCCAGCCATCTATGTATAAGGTAAAGTATTTAGAAGTTCTGGCCATGCAAGCTCGGCACATGTCCAGGATTCAGGCTGGGCTGTGTTCTAAACTCTGGTGATGACATTTATTAGAATTAAGATAAATACAGAACATTCTATCACTGAGATGTTTAACAATATTGAGGATCTAAAAGGGAACAGATGTTACAAGTGAATCTCCAAACATTTGGAAAGTGGTCGAAACCTGTTTGGCCAGCACTTAAAGTAGAACTAAAGGCAACCAGGGGCGTAACTAGAAATCACAGGGCCCGATAGCAAAATGTTATATGGGCCCCCCTGCAAACAGCCCCCCCCCACAATATATTTAGATCAAATGTCCCCCAATTATTGTACGATTAGACCACCCCACCACGATCTGGGCCACGTACACACGAGGAGACATGTCCGCTAAAACTGGTCCGCAGACCATGTCCGATCGTGTGTACGGCCTAGCAGACAGGTTTCCAGCGGACAAAAGTTTCTAAGCATGCTTAGAAACTTGTCCGCTGGAAACCTGTCCATCGGAAATGTCCGCTGGTTAGTACGCCTAACCAGCGGACCGAAATCCCCCGCATGCGTCAAATTGATTTGATGCATTTGTGGAAGCATTGTACTTCCTTGTTTGCGCACGTCGCGGCATCAACGTCACCGCCACGTCACCGCGTTCTCTGTCCGCGGGGATTTTGGTCTGATGGTGTGTACACACATCAGACCAAAATATCCCAGGAGACATGTCCGATGAAAACGGTCCGTGGACCGTTTTCATCGGACATGTCTCCTCGTGTGTACGTGGCCTTAGAGATGTAACTAAGTTAAGAAAAGTTAGTTTCCTGTCCTCAGATCAGACATCCCCCCACTGATCAGGCCCTCTCCCCGGACCCCTCCTCACCAGTTTGGTGGCCCTGGTCCGATCATGCGATGCTCCATGCTGACCCCCAGCCTTGCTCCGGATTGACAGCAGCGGCTCTTTCAGGGCACTTTGCAGGCACTGGTTTTTAGCGTTATAACGCCTGCAAAGCGCCCTAGTGTGAAAGGGGTCTTTTGCACTTTAATTTGGAAGCTCAACATTTGTCCTATTAAAAGTGAGCCATTGACATGGTATTTGACCGAAAATTGTTGAATATACTTTCTTGTTCAAATGAAATTCTACAGGTGTAAGGCCAGCATTAGTCACAATAACTAGCCTCCCGTCAAAGCTAGTAATGACTTGTATGGGCTGTCACACCTAAGCCCCATTCCAGGCCATGATCCTCAGGCTACCAGTAGAGTGGTGGCCTACTGCCATGAATGGAAAGTCAACAGAGGACTTATCTGTAAACAGATTTAATTAGAAATCTGTTAATGCTAAACCACCATGACCGGGCTGCCCAGGGGATTAGCAGCAATTTCATGCTTTCCTGTGGTCAGCAAATAAAATCTCTTTAAGATCTCAAATTCCTTTTCTGGTTGCATTCTGCCTGCTCATTTTTCTCCCTTGTGCCACTCCAAAAGCAACTCTCTGCGCTGAATGGCGGATCAATATTTGTCTATGTGTTCTCAGAAAAGAGCCCCTTGACACTGCAACATCTGTGTTTGCTCAGCTCCCAGGAACACAACAGTGGAGACTTTCATCAGATCCATCTTTCACCTGACAGGTCAGCTTTTCAGTCGCTGGGCAGAAGAGGTAGCTAAGCAGCGGCTTTGTTACTGCTGGACCCGAAGTGCAAGCTGCTCCGGTACAGATAAAGACAACTTGTGCCGGATAAATTACAGCTGAGATGTCAGATTCTGTCCAATTCTGGCATCTTTATTGTCGAATACTTAAAGCGGTATTATACCTAAAAACAAAAATGTAATATACTACAGCTTAACAATTCTTATGCCGCGTACACACCATAGGAATTTCCTATGGGCTAAAATCTGATGGAATCTTTCATCAGAATTCTGTTCAAGCTGTCTTGCATACACACTGTCAGACTAAATTGTGACTGTCCAAAACGCGGTGACGTAAAACACAATGAGCTGAGAAAAAATGAAGTTCAATGCTTCCGAGCATGTGTCGACTTGATTCTGAGCATGCGTGTTTTTTTCTCCCCTGGAGTTGCACACAGACGATAGGAATTTCCTATTGTTTTTTCCCATCGGAAAAATTTAAAACATGTTTTATTTTTTTACTCCAATGGAAAAAAGTCCGATGGGGCCTACACACGATTTGAATTTCCGATGATGCAAGTCCATCGTACTTCCTATCGTGTGTACAAGGCATTATATGTGGTGGCTGCATTCGTTTTCTCTATTTTACTGCTTTTATATTTATATTATTACTTTGTGATCCTGATTTAAGGCAACTTTCATACCGTAGCCACAGCCGCTTGCTTTTCGACCGATAGGGTGGGTGCTTTTAACCCCTGCTAGTAGCCAAACCAAGGGTTAAAACTGGCCATGCTGCCCATGCATTCCAATGGGCAGGGGCAGTTTAGGAGCGGTGTATAAAGCGCTCCCAAACTGCCCCAAAGATATTGCTTACAGGACTTTTCGTAACGCTCCACAAGTGCACAGTTGATCACATGGTTAAAAAGCCACGGCCTGGGGTCTTTACACAGATTGGGGTTGCGCTGTGTTCTAGCAACACTGCCACCCAGAACGAGAGCTGCACCACCCAGCCGTCATTTAAAGATGAATATGTTCGACCGTTTGTCGAAATTCGAACATTATGGGCCATTCGCGCCAAATTCGAGTGGCGCGGCACGCCCCATAATTTACTACAGCATTGCGCGCTGATGATTGGCCAAGCATGCACTATGACGCGCATGCTTGGCCAAATCACAGTGCGCAAAAAAAGGAGAGCCATAATTGGCTTTGGCCAGGGTGGCTTTGGCCAATTATGGCTCAGGGGGTTTAGTACACGCCCCACACTATAAAAGGCCGCCTGTGTAGTGTGTTGCGGCAGTTAACAGAAAACAGAGAGAGACAGAGAGAGTGTCATTTTTTGCAGGTAGATAGAGCAGGCAGGCTATCGCTCCCAGAGCCAGGGGGACCGATGCACGCCGTGGAGGGGGTCCCGATCGGACCCCCGAACCGCACAAAGGCGAGGCCGTATATATACGCCCTTGTGCCTGTACGAGCCATGTTGTGAACGTACATAGGCGTGCGACGGTCCTTAAGTGGTTAGATAAAAAATAAAAAAAATTCCTTTAAATATTGTACCTGCTGGGTGTCTATAGTTTGCCTGTGAAAACGTCTTTGAGAACCCAGGTCTTGTCCGAGGGAACATGTATCAATGGAAATTTTTTTTTAAAAACGGTTGTTTTTTTTCAGGAGTCCTGCTCCTGAAAAAACAACCATTTTTATTTTTTTCCATTGATAAATGTTCCCTGGGGCAAGACCCTGGTTCTCAATGACATTTTACGACAATAACTTGCATATTAGGCTTTAAAATGAGCACTTTTGAATTCGAACGTTCGAGTCCCATAGACGTCAATGGGGTTCTAAATGTTCGCGCGAACGTTCGGTCCGTTCGAAGGTTCTGGTGCGAACCGAACAGGGGGGTGTTCGGCTCATCCCTAGCAGGTGGCAAATAGTTAATTAGAACAGTTTTTCGTCTGGAAATACAATACAAATAAATTATATTACTTCCGAATTGTCTTCCATACGTATGAGAATTTTCATACTTTAGTAACCTATTTACATTTGATATGGAGACTAGCATCCAAAACAAAACGGGCGTGTGTACGAGGCCTGAGTGTGATGGAAGAAGAAGGCCTCCTGTAGGAATGTTATCACTGCTTTGTCTTGTTGGGTGAAGTATAGAATGCAGTATAGAATTACGGGCTGTGGAATTGTGGTTGTTTTGGTCAGAGTTCCATGTGGAAATTCTTCACCGGGGCCCTAACAAGCTGATTCGCATTCCTCTTTAATTCAATTTCCTTTTCTAAACAGCCTCATTAGAAATCAATTATACTGGATGAAGACGTATTCTGTGAAATAGGTAGAGCAGGTAATTGAGTTCTGCATGCCGGGTTAGTTGGGTGTTACTCCACCGCCTGGAAGAGATACTTGTTAATGTGGTGTTTGTTAAGCAGTAAACACAGAATTATTGGATTAACATTGCTCTAAAAAGCAACTAAACTTTCTAAAACATCTTCATAGACTGTAGTAAAGATAAAGAAAACTCTATCTGCAAAAATATGTTTTCTTCATTTTTCATTTCAGAGGTTTCCAACCATTTTACCACTTCCGGCCTGGCCTATAGCAGAATGACGGCCGGGAGGTGGTTCAGTTATCCTGACTGGGCGTCATATGACGTCCATCAGGATAAAAGCCACTTCGTGCCCTTGGGGTGTGCTTTGCGGCGACTGGTGGTGCGGTGTGTCAGTGTGACACACCACTACACTAATCTCGGTAAAGAGCCTCCGGCTGAGGCTCTTTACCAAATGATCAGTCGTGTCCAATCACGGCTGATCACAATGTAAATAGGAAGAGCCATTGATGCACCAGGGAGGTCCATCACACTGGACCACCAGGTATGCTACCCTAGACCACCAGGGAAATGCCAATCAGTACCCAGGCAGCTGCCAATCAGTGCCCAGGCAGCTGCCAATCAGTGCCCATCCCCAATGCCTGCCAGTGCCATCAGTGATGCCTATCAGTGCCATCTATAATACCAGTGCCCATCAGTGCCACATATCAGTGTCCAGCATTGTAGCCTATCAGTGCCCAGCAGTGCTACCTATCAATGCCACTCATAAGTACCCAACAGTGCAGCCTTTCAGTGCCCATCAGTGCCACCCATGAGTGCCCATCAGTGCTGCCTATCAGTTCCCATCAGTACTGCATATCAGTGCCACCCATCAGTGCCGCCTACCAGTGCCCATCAGCGCCACCTCATTGGTGCCGCCTTATCAGTGCCTGTCAGTGCCGCCTTATCAGTGCCCATCGGTGAAGGAAAAAACATACTTATTTACAACATTTTTTAACAGAAACAAAAGAACTGTTCTCCGTTGAAAAATGCCTCCGATTGGTCTGCGCATGAGCAGTACCAATAGTCGCTCCAGCTGATATGTTGATCAGCTGGCGTGACGTCAACAGAGCGCATTCACAGATCGTCAGAGGCATTATCCGATGCTATGCAAACAGCGGAGGATTGTAGATTGAGCCTCGCTGTTGCGGGGTGGGTTGTCGGTGTGTTTGCATAGCCTTGAACAAAGCCTGTCGAATACTGTCTCCCATCGAAAACTGCCTCGTTTGGTACAGCACGTGCACAGATTCGCCAGGGGCATTTTTCGATGGAGGGCATTTCTCGATATAACTCCGGCAAGTCTAGTAATGGCAATAAAGAGCTGTGCTAATAGATATATAGTCCAATATGATTAATGCAAAGTCTTTGAGAGATAAGCATGTATCTTTTCAATCTTTAAAGTGGCACAGGTGAAGGTCCCTTTAATTCATTAGACAAAGCACCACATAGAATCACACCACTCTACTGTACACCATCACCTTAAGAAAAACTTGCTTACCAAATGGCAAGATAAACAGGCATGTGGCTATTGCCCAGCCAAGGCCCTGTCTACTTGGAGATAAGGCTGATCTTGAGATGGGACACTGAAACCAAAACCTCGTACACCTCATATCCAATCAATGGATTTAAATGATGTCACAATTGACAGAAATGGCCCAAAAAGAAAAGCTCACCATAGTGTAAGATTGCCTTAAACTATTTATTAAATAAAAATATATGCACTTACAACAAGTAGATTCAAATTTTGCATGGATTTAAAGATGGACGGTAAATATCAAAGCTCCTGTCCTCCGGGATACAAACAACATGGTGATGTCAACACGTCCCTCCTCCAGACGCGTTTAGTCAAGTGACGTCGTCCTGGGGCACCTTTATTAATACATGCAGCCACGCCTCGTTCTGAGTGAGGCTGGTGTGAAAACGGCCATCTTAATTATGGGCATCCCTCTTTTGAATAAATGTCATATCAAACAAAAGTCTAGTAATAGCTTAGCAAGTCATTTTCAAACTTGCAGCACAAGGTGAATGACAAGCTCTGCACCAACCCCATCCTCAGGTTTCATTTAGCAATATCAGTTTAACGCCATCCTTTATGTATAATCTTACCTTTCTGCCCTTGTCCCAGCGTGTCTGCAGCTGAGCGGGTGGTATGGAATGGATGCTTCATATAAAGGTTTGTTCAGTCGTGTTGCCAGTTTCTTTCCTATAAATGTATTTGCTTCCTCCCATGAAGCCCCTAAAGGTATCAGAGCAGATACTGTGTATATAGTGATCAGGAAGTAGTCATAAAATTTCAGCACTCGTAGGAATATGTTTATTCACTGCCGGAGTGAAACCACACGGACGGAGGGACGGCCAGCGCTCACGCTGAGTCACATCGAAACCCAAAGAATTAATATCTCAGGTACTGTAGTTCCTTTATCCAGGACGTCATCTGAATAGTAAAAGGGGTCTTGTGTTATTCTCTCCCCCGACACAAAGAGTTTTTAAAGATATATTTTTTTTGTTTGTTTTAAATCTGTGTCAGGATATTGCTTTTTCCAAAATGTGAAAGCGGCTCATTCTAGCTGCTTGGTGGGATGGGGGAAAGCTGCCACATTCAAATCCCCATGGACATGAAACCATGTCCTAGGCAGAATACCAAAGAAAGTTTTGTGTTTTGGAGTGGATAGAGATTTATTTGCACAGCGGACCTGCAAAGTTAAAGTATAAAGTTATTAAACCACTTGTCGATCGCCGCGCAAACATTTACATCGGCAGAATGGCACGGGCAGGCAAATGGGCTTTAAAGCCACGAGCTCCATGACTGTGCCCGCAGGACCCGCAGACTCGGTGTCCCACGATCGTGTCACCGAGCTGCAGAACAGGTGGATTCCTGTGTAAACAAGGCATCTCCCTGTTCTGCCTTGTGACAGGACAGTGACCTACTGCTCCCTGTCATCAGGAGCAGCGATCAGTGTCATGTCACATGTAGCCCAGCCCCCACACAGTTAGAATCACTCCCTAGGACACACTTAGCCCCTTCCTCGCCCCCTAGTGATTAACCCCTTCCCTGCCAGTGGCATTTACATAGTAATTAGGGGTGCAACGGATTGTCACCGATTTGTGACCTGAACGGGTCACCCCGTTCGGATCGGCACACCCCGCGATCCGCGGAGCGCTCCAGAGCCTCGGCCGTAGGAAAGTCCCTGGCTTCGGCCTAACTCCGGAGAGGCGGCCATCTTGGTACACCCAGCGGCGCCCCTCCTCTCTGTTCACACCCACAGAGGAGGAGCCCGCGCTCGAGGGAAACACACGCCGCTGTCTGAGGTCTGAACTACTGTTGTGGGGGTTACTGTCTGAGGTCTGCACTAATGTTGTGGGGGTTACTGTCTGAGGTCTGCACTACTGTTGTGGGGGTTACTGTCTGAGGTCTGCACTAATGTTGTGGGGGTAACTGTCTGAGGTCTGCACTATTGTTGGGTGTCTGTACTGAGGGGGACCATAGTGGGTGGAGGGGTGACACCATTTTTATTTTTGTTGCACCGAGTGACGCCACAGCAGTGTGGGGGGGGGGAGATGTAGATATTACAGTGGGGGGGAATTTTTTTTTTTTTTGCTTTAGCTGATCCGAAAATGATCCGATCCGTGACTCCTGATCCGAGGAACGATCCGAACCGTGAATTTTTTGATCCGTTGCACCCCTAACAGTAATCAGTGCATTTTTATAGCACTGATTGATGTATAAATGTCAACGTTCCCAAAATAGCGTCAAAATTGTCCGAAGTGTCCGCGATGATGTCGAAGTCAAAATAAAAATCTATGATAGCCGCCATTACTAGTAAAAAATAAATAATAATAAAAATGCCATAAAACTATCCCCTATTTTGTAGACACTATGGCCCAGATTCACAGAGCGATTACGCCTGTCTAACTGGTGTTAGACAGGAGTAATTTCAAATTTTGCGCGCCGTATCACTAGTTTGAATCCTCAAACCATGATACGGTGGGTTCGGGCTTCGATCCGAGAGGCTTACGTCTTCGTAAGCCTTCGGATCTACGCTGCGATATTTTTGCGGCCGCTGGGAGGAGTCCGCGTGGTTTTCAGCGTCGGGATATGCAAATGACTTTTTACGGCAATCCACGAAGATATGAGTGGTCTTCGCAATCGCTTATGTCATTTTTTTGCTACGTACTGTTAGACCAGCTATTTGCTGGTCTAACGGTGCGTAGCCCATGTTAAGTATGGCCGTCGTTCCCGCGTCGAATTTAATTTTTTTTATTTTTTTTACGTAACTCATTCGGGAATAGGAATGTCCGTAAACGACGCTACTCAAACAACGAATGACGTAACGACGTGATTTCGCGCAATGCACGGCGGGAAATTTCTGAACGGAGCATGCGCAGTTCGATCGCCGCGGGAACGCGCCTATTTTAAATGCTTCACGCTCCCTACTCACGTAGATGGCTTGCGCCGGGAGAAATACACTACGCCGCCGTAGTTTACTGGACAAAATCTACCAGGATTCCACGTAGAGCCAGGTAAAATACGGCAGCGTAGTGTATTTCTGATACTCTACGCGAATCTAATTGTATGTGAATCTGGGCCTATAACTTTTGCGTAAACAATTTAATAAACGCTTATTGTAATTTTTTAACCAAAAATATGTAGAAGTATATGTATCGGCCTAAACTGAGGAAAACAAGTTTTTTTTAATATATATATATTTATTGGGGATATTTATTATAGCAAAAAGTAAAGTATATTGCTTTTTTTCAAAATTGTTGCTCTATTTTTGTTTATATCCCAAACAATAAAAACCGCAGAAGTGATCAAATGCCACCAAAAGAAATCTCTATTTGTGGGGAAAAAGGATATCAATTTTGTTTGGGAGCCACGTCGCACGACCTCAAAATTGTCTGTAAAAGTAACGCAGTGTCGAATCGCAAAAAGTGGCCGAGGCAGCCAAATCCTCCGGGGCTGAAGTGGTTAAATATTCTTTTTTTTTAAATGCAAGCAGTGAAAATACCTGAATCAGATCTCGTATCACCCTCTTGCAGTTCTTGTACAGCAGAGCTGAAGTGTGAAAGGGGAAAGCAGCACAGGCAGCCTATTAGTTCATGTGCTCACAAGAAGTATGCTGATAGGAGGAGAGAGAGGAGTAACAGGGATATGAGCTCATCGCTGCGCTGCTTCTTTGTTCACTGTCCAGTCCCAGGTTGGGGGCTCGTCCGGGATTAGCTGTCTTTTTTGGCTGTGAGCCACAGTGAGGAGGCAGTGTGAATTTCACTGTAGCGCATCACACAGTTCCCTTTTATTTTTGTCAACTTTATTTGCCTTGCACACCATGACATTTCATTCATGTCACTGCATAACAGTACAATTCAGTGACATGTGGTGTCTTCCTGTGTGCTGCGATAAAATGCAGTATGTCTGCATTTTATCGCAGCTTACTACTGCACTGCACCCCTGGACCGCATTGCAGTGTGAACAGGGTACATGTAATGTACGTATCAGTGACTGCCATCCCTACAGTGAAAAAAAAAAACAGACACTGCACTATGTGTAAAGAAGTCGTAAATGTCACTGCTAAGGATTTCGGGAGCTCAGCAGCAGCAGAACTATTTAACCACTTCAGCCCCGGAGGATTGGGCTGCCCAATGACTGGGCCACTTTTTGCGATTCGGCACTGCGTCGCCTTAATTGACAATTGTACGGTCTGCGACGTGGCTCCAAAACAAAATTGATGTCCCTTTGTTCCTACAAAAAGCAATATTTTTTACTTTTTGCTATAATAAAGGTCACCAAAAAATATATTTAAAAAATTGGAATAAGATTTTATTGATTGGTTTGCGCAAAAGTTATAGCGTCTACAAAATAGGGGATAGTTTTATGGCATTTTTATTAATATTTTTTTTACTAGTAGGCGGCGATCAGAGATTTTTATGGCGGACACATCGGACACTTTTGAGGCTATTTTGGGACCATTCACATTTATACAGAGATCAGTGCTATAAAAATGCTATGACTAAGCATCTATCCATGATGTGAAACATGTTATCTTTTTTTGTCCCCCATGTCCAATTTCTACCATTGATTGCAGTGTTGCATGAATTTTGGATGTCATACAGCTTTGGATTTTATCCTTTGTTCATTTTGGTTCAATAAATCGCCGATCAGAACGCGGCAGTCCAGGACAATTTCTTTTTTTCTACGGTGTAAATGTGACTGGCAATGAAGGGGTTAACCACTAGGGGGCTAGGAAGGGGTTAAGTGTGTCTTAGGGAGTAATTCTAACTGTTAGGGGCGTGGCTTACTGTGACACAACACTGATCATTGGTCCTGATGAGAGGGAGCAGACGATCACTGTCCTGTCACTAGTCAGAACAGGGATATGCCTAGTTTACACTGGCTTCTCCCCATACAGCTGCTCTGTGACTTGATCGGACATTGAGCCTGTGGGTCCCACGGGCAGGGTCATGGAGCTTGCGGTAGGGCCCATGGCACAAAAGTCAAAGTAACGGGAATTTACATGGCGTAATAATAAGTATTATAATGCGAAGCCGCAACATTCTGCCGACGTAAAAGGACAGGAGGCGGTCGGCAAGTGGTTAAAATTTTGGACGTTGATGGTCTATGTTTGAGGCAATGAATTCTTTGCACTCCAACACATGACATTCACCTTGATCAAATACGCACGCTGATAGGAGGAGAGAGAGGTGTAACAGGGAGATGAGCTCATCGCTGCTTCTTTGTTCACTGTCCAGTTCCAGGTTGGGGGCTCGTCCGGGATCACCTGGACTCAGAAATTGTGAGTTTAGTGTGCAGGCAACAGTCCATTTTGAGAAGGCAGTGTGAAATGCGTTTTAGTGCATTATACAGTTCCCTTATTTTTTTTAAATTTATTTGAAATGCACAGCGGTGCAAAGCGGTGACTACCAATCTTTTTGGTGCAGAAAAATGCCACGAGCCCTAAATGTCTACCACTGTGAGGCCCCGTACACACGTCCGAAAACCTCGTCGGGCTAAACCCATCGTTCCGCTAGACGAGGTTCCCGATGAGCGGTCGAAAAAGCTTGTCGAGCCAAAGTCCTCATTGAACAACGAGGAAATAGAGAGCATGCTCTCTATTTTGGCTCGACGAGCTGCCCGACGGGACGCTCGTCGAAGGTGTACACACGACCGAGAACCTCGGCAGAATATGTCTCCCAGCGAGCTTCTCGCTGGATTCTGCCGAGAAGCTAGGTCGTGTGTACGGGGCCTGAGACTGCTGAGGATTCCAGGAGCTGAGAAGCAGCAGCACTGAAATGCTGGAAACTGACGGTCTCTGGTGGAGGCAGTGGATTCTTCGCACTCCGACACATGACATTCATCTTGATCAAATAAGTCAAATCAGGCCAGTCATTATGATTTTGGATGGAGAAGAAAGAGATGCAGAGTAGCGGTTCCATATGCATCTATAATCAAACCTCCATTAGCTCATTTGTTCGTGTTTGTTTTATTTCTCAGCAAGGTTAATGTTTATTTTATGAGATGAAAAGGAGAATGAAATGGCCCCTAATCTTACGTCGTATCCATAGCCGAGGTTTATCATTTAACATATGGTTATGATACACTTTTTTCCAGTTTCACTTGCAGCCATCACAATACCAGCTAAGTACTGAATTATGGGCAACGTGGAATGGATTTGTGTAGTGAATTAACCCCCCACCCACTCCGAACACTAAACAGACTTCTTTTTAAAGAGCACCTGTACTGTGCTGATATTGCGACGCAAGATGTTGGGGCCGGAGATTTGATTCTTCCCGTGATAAGGATTTTTGGGAAGTTTTAACCCTCTCGCATTTGTGTGTTTTTTTTTTTTTGCGAACAAGTTTAAAAAAATGTCTTAAGCTTGAACATTTCTTAAAGCGGAATTCTGCCATTTTTTTTTTTTAAAGCCAGCAGCTACAAATACTGCAGCTGCTGACTTTTAAAATATGGACACTTACCTGTCCAGGGCGCCCACAATGTCGGCACCTGAAGCCGATCTGTCCCTCGGCTCTTGGGTGCTGCCGCCACCATCTTCGGTAATGGAATCAGGAAGTGAAGCCTGGTTCCCTACTGCACATGCGATCTGAATGGTCCCTGCTGTCTTCTGGGACATGTGTGACAGAGGAGGAGCTGGATATGGCATAGATATACGCAGATACTAAGTTAATCTATGCCTGTAAGTGGGAGCAAATACCTGGATTACACAGTTATCTGATCCTTCCTCCCCCTGAAAGGTACCAAATGTGACACCGGAGGGGGGGGGGGGAGGATTCCGAAAAGCAGAAGTTCCATTTTAGGGTAAAACTCCGAATGTGGCCAGAGAGCGCCAAAAATGTCTGAAAAGGCCCAAGGACACTTTTGATAGTTTCCTGCGCCCCTGTACTTCAGGCCAAATGAGGTACTGCAGGCAAATGTTCAGTTTTTCTCGGCTCCTGCGCCCCCGTACCTCAGACCAAATATCACGGTAGTTAAAGATAAACTCACCAAGGCCAAGATGCTGAGGGCGGCTCCCTTTGCGACCTAGCGCGATCCGCCCCCTGGAGTGGGTACAGGGGGACGGACGCACCGGGAGGCACCGGTACCGACAGGTGGATGAAGACTGGATCCGTGGAGCAGAGACTGATCCGGAAGCAGGTCACTGGGGTCAGCTGAGGAAGCACACGGAGATAGTCCGGAAGTCCAGATAGCTGGAGCTGGGAACAAGCAGAAGATTAATCCGGGAAACAGGCCGTGGTCAGGAGGGTTGGAGAGATCAGGAAGTCCGATAGTTCAAGCCAAAGGTCAAGAGCAGGAGACAGCAGCAGTCCGGTAACAATAGCCAAAGGTCAAAGGATCAGGATCAAAAGGTCGTAGGTATCAGATTCACTTAGAAGCTGTGACAAGCCAGCAACCAGACAGGAGGAAGAGGCTGGCTTAAATAGCCCGCCTAAGCCACTGATTGGCCGGATGGAGAGCGTGTCCGTGCGCGCCCGTGCGTGCGCCCGCGCCGCGCGCCTATACCACGCACGCACGCGCCTAATACATGCACACGCGCGCCCGAGCCGCGCATGCGCGTGCCCGCGGTAAACGGCCGCGAACGGGCAGCTCTAATGCCCTGACACCAAATGAGGTACTGAAGGCCTATTTTCATCTCTGCTCGGCTTCTGCGCTATATTTTAATCCGACTTAAATTCTGTGCATCTTCACACATTTCACTATCTAAAGTTAGCACATTGCACTTTTTTGGGGAGCAACTTTCTCTATAACATATTCACAGCATAGTCATGTGACTGTTTATTGCATTTTGGCTAAATCTGGAGTTCTTATCAAAGGCCAAGATGGAGAGTTAAGATACAACTAAAGGCTCCTATATTACAGAATAAATAAGTACCAAATCCAGTTAAAATAGTATGCGATGCAAAAGCCTCATAAAAAACAACTCGCTTTTACCTTCCCTGACTGAGCCAAAACCTCCTTTATTTGTATCTCACACACTCTCCCTCCCAGACACTGCAGCTCATAGTGGGAGGGTTTCAGCAGAAGAAGCAGTGCTGTCAATCCAGAAAGCAGTGGGCAGGTCTAGGTGTGGCCAGGTGCCGATTGTCAAGTTACAAGCTTGTGATTCAGCATGACAATGTTAATAGTCACACCCCCTGCAATATTGTCTCCTCCCACTCTGTAGGAAAGCACTGCCTACATAGGAGTGTCAATTCAGGACAACATTGTTCTCATCCCACCACAGCAAGCTGCATTATGTGGACTTCACTGGAGGGATCAACAGGTATTTGTGGAACCTTTCAGGCGGACTATGAGAATATTGGAAGTGCAGATGCATTTATAATTAGGCTCTGCCAGACTTTTGTTATTTAATGGGAGGTCATAGTTTTATTTTAATAGGGAATAGAAGCATTTTCTCTTACACAAGCTGCACACATCTCTTGACCCAAAGGTTTACTATCAGTGATTTTTTTATGAGCAGCTGACAAATAGGATAAGAGGATGCTGATCCAGCGATGGTTGGTGGTGACTTTAATACATGGAATTACAACAGCTGTATTGTAAGTAAGTGCCGAAGTGCCCCACACTGAACACTTATACCAAGTTCTTATCGCAGCGTCACTCCATAAACAGCCCATTAAAGTCAAATGACTTCTGATTCCCACTCTGTGGGATGTTTCTGCACATCCGCACAACAAGAGAACGCCAGTGATTTCTGTGCCGGGACATGAATTTCGGGGGAAACACAGATGTATGGCTTTGTGTGTCTGTGTTTATGAAAGAAGAACTGTATGTGATACTTAAAACTAGGGTTGTCCCGATTCCACTTTTTTAGGACAAGTATCAATTCTTGCCTATACCGATTACCGATACTTTTTTTTAAATCTTATGTGACAGCAGCACATGTGCCAGTATTTTTTCAATTTTTTATTTTTTTTTTACAGTTTTTTACTTTTTTTTTTACAATGTTTTCTTTTTTAAAGGGGGGGGGGGGGTTCGCAGTGTCAGTGTGTTTTTTATGTTATCTTTTATTATTTTTTACAATAATTTTTTTTTATTATTTATTGCAGTTCCTTGAGCCCTGTTGAGGGGCTTTGGTGAGATATCAAGGGTCTTAACAGACCTTTTACCTCTCCCCTTTGAGACAGGGAAAGGGACTAGGGACACATATTCCCCAGTCCCTTTCTCAGCAGCCTCAGCTGCGCTGAAAATAAATGGAGAGAAGACAGTGGCTCCTCTCCATTCATAAACTGAAACATTGTAAACACAGTTTATGATTTTTCAGTTATGTGAATGGACAGAGTCAGTGATCACTGACTCTGTACATTCGGAAAAGGTAGGAGCCAGATTTACTGGCTCCTACCTCCACTCTCCATCCTGACAGATCAAGGGGGACAGCAGCACGGAGGGGAAAAAAAGAGGGGGACAGCACCACGGAGGAGAAGAGAGGGGGACACGGAAGAGAAGAGAGGGGGACAGCAGCATGAAGGGGGACACAGAAGAGAAGAGTGGGGGACAGCAGCACGGAGGGGGACACGGAGCAGAAGTGAGGGGGACATGGAGCAGCACGGAGGGGGACACAGAGCAGTAGAGAGGGGGACACGGAGCAGCACGGAGGGGGACATGGACATGGAGCAGCATGGAGGGGGATAGCAGCAGAGCAGCAGAACGGATGGGGACTGGAGGAGGATGTGGGGACAGTCAGCGGTGATCGTGTGTGGGAGTTACAAGCACCGATCACCGCTGATTTCACTAAAAGCAGCGAAAAGCCGGACTTTGAAACCTATACAGGGTGATCAGTGCTTGTAACTCTCCCACTGCACTGAAGACCCTAACTGCCCAGGTATTGGGCGAGGCATCGGAGCATTTGCCCGAGTACAAGTACTCGGGCAAAATGCACAGTATCGGTACCAATACCGATACTAGTATTGGTATCGGGACAACCCTACTTATAACCACTAGTTTTAGGCCACATTGGGACGCTTGGTAATGCACATGCTTGTTCCAAGTAATTAAACAGTGTGAATTCCATTATTACAGTGATTGTAAACTTAAAAAAAATAAAAATAATAATAATTGTGTTATACTTACCTGCTCTGTGCAAAGGTTTTGTGATACTTATAAGTAAAAGGGGGGCACTGTGATTGCAGAGAAAAGTAAGAGATGGAGCAGCACTTTAAAGGGGGGGGGGTTGTGATTGCTAGGAGCACTGTAGTCTACGGGGACACTGTAATCT
This sequence comes from Rana kukunoris, assembly GCA_029574335.1. NCBI lineage: Eukaryota > Metazoa > Chordata > Amphibia > Anura > Ranidae > Rana > Rana kukunoris. The sequence continues at coordinate 192,587,709 of CM056055.1, forward strand.
ACAGGGGCACTGTAATCTACAGGGACATTGTAATCTACAGGGGCACTGTAATCTACAGGGACATTGTAATCTACAGGGGCACTGTAATCTACAGGGGCACTGTAATCTACAGGGACATTGTAATCTACAGGGGCACTGTAATATGCAGGGACACTGTAATTAATCTACAGGGGCACTGTAATCTACAGGGACATTGTAATCTACATGGGCACTGTAATCTACAGGGACACTGTAATCTACAGGGACACTGTAATCTACAGGGACATTGTAATCTACAGGGGCACTGTAATCTACAGGGGCACTGTAACCTACAGGGACACTGTAATCTACAGGGACACTGCAATCTACAGATTCACTGTGACATAAAGGGGACTGCACTGTAAAGGGACACTATAATCATTACAGTGCAGTCCTCTTTATATCACAGTGCCCTTTTACATTACAGTGCAAAGGGCCAACTCTGTGAATATTCCGTCACCAGCAGCCCTCAGTCCCTGTAAAAATTGGCTAGTCTAAAATGCCCGGGCCTATTTTTGTCCCAGTCCAGAGTTGCTTGGACATATTGCAGCCAGGCACCTAGCATTTCAGTAGGAGGACCGTGTTACCAGCCCTTATCTCTTTCTCTATACAGGTTTTCTTTAAAAGCAACATCAGGTAATTCTTCTATAAAATGTATACAGCTAGCAGTCCAGGTGGTCCGACATCAATTCTGTGTCTTTACAACAAATAAATGTGTATGTGACAAATCACACAGCTTATATTTACTGCATGAATCACACATTAGAAGAAATAAAACTGATAAATATAGCAGTTTACCCTGCAGGCTCTGATTTTGTTTATATGTTTGTATTTTTTTATTTTTTTACTTCTGATCCTTTCATTACACTGATGTCACACAGAAAATATTTTATATCCAGTAAATTAAAACTCCAGGGAGCCATTAAAAGCAACGGTTGCTAATTTGTAGCCTGCCAGTTTTTCAGCGCTGTCCAAAACTTCATATAGGATGGAAAGAATGACTTTACTGTCTTCTTAAAAATATGTCATCCTAAGGAAAGTGGGGACAGAACAGTATGGGGTTTAACTTATATTGGTATATACAGTATCTCACAAAATTGAGTACACCCCTCACATTTTTGTAAATATTTTATTATATCTTTTCATGTGACAACACTGAAGAAATTACACTTTGCTACAATGTAAAGTAGTGAGTGTACAGCTTGTATAAGAGCCGGTTCACACTGGGGCGACTCGTCAGGCGACTCAGCCACCTGACAAGTCGCGTCCCATTCTAGTCAATAGAACCCTTCTAATAGGAGCGACGCAAGTCACTCCGACTTAGAAAAAGGTTCTTGTACGACATTGGGGGCGACCTGGGGCAACTTGCATTAACTTCTATACAGAAGTCATTTTGAAAGTCGCCTCTGAAGTCGTCTTCAAGACACCTTGCCAAGTCGCCCCCAAAGTCATGCTGCCCCAGTGTGAACCAGCTCTAACAGTGTAAATTTGCTGTCCCCTCAAAATAACTCAACACACAGCCATTAATGTCTAAACCACTGGCAAAAAAGTACACCCCTAAGTGAAAATGTCCAAATTGGGCCAATTAGCCATTTCCCTCTCCAGTGTCATGTGACTCGTTAGTGTTACAAGGTCTGAGGTGTGTTAAATTTGGTGTTATCGCTCTCACTCTCTCATACTGGTCACTGGAAGTTCAACATGGCACCTCATGGCAAAGAACTCTCTGACGATTTGAAAACATTTTTTTGCTGCTCTACATAAAGATGGCCTAGGCTATAAGAAGATTGCCAAGACCCTGAAATTGAACTGCAGCACGGTGGCCGAGACCATACAGTGGTTTAACAGGACAGGTTCCACTCAGAACAGGCCTCACCATGGTCGACCAAAGAGGTTAACTGCACGTGCTCAGAGTCATATCCAGAGGTTGTCTTTGGGAAATAGACGTATGAGTGCTGCCAGCATTGCTGCAGGGGTTGAAGGAGTGGGGGGGGGGGGTCAGCCTGTCAGTGCTCAGACCATACGCCTCACACTGCATCAAATTCGTCTGCATAAGTGTATACAGTAAGTGTATACTGTATATGTGGGTATGTGTGTATATCTGTAAGTATGTGAATGTATGTGTATATCTATATTTGTGTATATCTGTATGTATGTGACTATGCTGTATGTCTATATCTGTATAAGTGTATATCTGTATTTATGTCATAATTGTATTAATGTGGGTGCATATTTCTATATTCTGTGCACAGAGTGATTGTTAAACTGCAGAATCAGATAAAAACCTTGGAAATCAAAGGCTGCTATAAGAGGTTCTTTATCTTTGTTGACATACCTCCTTTGCGCACACAAAGTTAATAATATTCCGAGTAATGCCCAGGTGGTCTATTAACAAAAATACAAGATGCTTCTCTTTTTCCCAGTATTATAAATTATGAATTATTACTGAAGGAGAACCCCTCAGAGCGCAAAATACATCACGGTGTCCAACCTTTTGACTTTCCTGGGCCACACATAAAATACACTAATGCCGCGTACACATGGTTGGAATTTCCGACAACAAATGTATCATGTGAGCTTGTTGAGCAGGCTCCATCAGACATTTGCTGTTGGAATTTCCGACAACAAAAATTTGAGAGCTGGTTCTCAAATTTTCCGACAACAAAACTTGTTGACGGAAATTCCAAGCGTCTGTACACAATTCGGAATCAAGCAGAAGAGCCGCACTGGCTATTGAACTAAATTTTTCTCGTCACCGCGTTCTTGACGTTCGCAATTTCCGACAACATTTGTGTGACCGTGTGTATGCAAGACAAGTTTGAGCCAACATCCGGCGGAAAAAAAAACACGGTTTTGTTGTCGGAATGTACGATTGTCTGTACGCGGCATAACAATAAGGATAGCTGATGAGCAGAAAAAGTCGGGCAGATCACAAGTTTAACAATGGCTGATGTAGATAATGAACCAGTCTGAGTAATAAAACTATTCTAAAAATAAAAGAGTAACAAAAATGAATGCGATATTTGACACTGTTTTTGATAAATGAACGCATCATTATCTGGTTGGATGTCTGTAGTAGAAAGTTCTCAAGCTGCTTATCAGATATTTTGGTACTACAGAGATACCAACTTTAAACTGGAAGAAAATTTAGAAAAACGTTCAGGTGTAAAAAAAAGTTACAACCTCTTACTGTTATGCTTTCTTTACATTTCGTACTGTTAACCACTTCAGCCGCAGATAATTTTGCTGGTCAATGACCGGGCCACTTTTTTACAATTCGGCACTGCATCGCTTTAACTGACAATTGCGCGGTCGTGCGATGTGGCTGCCAAACAAAATTGGTGTCCTTTTTTTCCCACAAATAGAGCTTTCTTTTGGTGGTATTTGATCGCCTCTGAGGTTTTTATTTTTTGCACTATAAACAAAAATAGAGCGACAATTTTAAGAAAAAAATAATATTTTTTACTTTTTGCTATAATCAATATCCTCCAAAAATATATATAAAAAAATAGTTTTTCTTGGTTTAGGCAGATACGTATTATTCTAAAATCGCAATAAGCATTTATTGATTGGTTTGCACAAAAGTTATAGCATCTACAAAATAGAGGATATTTTCATGGCATTTTTATATATATATTTTTTTTACTAGTATCGGTGGTGATCTGTGATTTTTATTGGTACTGTGACCTAATGGCGGACACTTCGGACACTTTTGACAAATTTTTGGGACCATTGCCATTTTTTATTCAGTGCTATAAAAATGCATTGATTACTGTAAAAACGTCACTGGCAGGGAAGGGGTTAACACTAGAGGGAGATCAAGGGGTTTAGTATGTTCCCTAGGTGTGTTCTAACTGAAGGGGGGTGGGACTGACAAGGGGAAATGACAGATCGCTGTTCATACATTGTATGAACATACGATCACTCATTTCTCCCCCTGAAAAAACTTGGAGCTGTGTGTTTACACACACAGCTCCCGGTTCTCGCTCTGTCATGAGCGATCGCGGGTGCCCAGCGGTGATCGCGCCCGCCGGGCACTCGCATTGGCACCAGGGGTCAGCAGGGGGCGCAATTCGCAATGCAAAATCATGTTATATTACATGGTTTTGCGCAGCTGAGCTGACCTACCACCGTAAAACTATGGTGGGTGGTCTGCAAACGGTTAAAATGTCCCTTTAATTCAGTTTGATGGGAAGTTATTGCAAAGGGCGTCTTCAAAGAGAATTTTGATTCTGTAGCAGCGTTTTTCTGTATCGATCCGAGATGTCCACGGATTGTAAATGTATTTTTCTTAAATCCCAGGCTCTGCCGGTCTGGTGGCAGCTTCGTGATAAAACTGCTAATCTGGAAGGTGTGGGGACGTCATTCTCTGACCTTAGTTAATCTACGCTCCTCCGTCTCCACAAATGCAGCTTGTTCAGCCTCCTGATCTCTTTCAGTGTGTGGTTTCTTTATACCCTGGCCTAGAAGCAATAAATATTTGGGAATAAAGTAGCTGGTGTTCATTTAAGGTTAGTTTGGGGCTTGAGGATGTGATGAATAGGCTTTAATTTACATGCCGGCGGTTTGGTAAGTGGTGGCTTTTGCCACTAGACTGGCCAAAGCCACAGCAGTCACATGTAACTAGATCTAATGAGGTGAGCTCTCCTGAGTTTAGTGAGGATGGATGGAAAGTACAGAACTCTGGATGGGGCTTTTGATTCATTAATTAATAAAGAAAACGTAATCCTAAAAAATTGGAGGTCTAGGCTTATGAAGTTAATCCTCTCTAATATTATTTTTTTTGTAGGCCAGTTATTCCCCATAAACACGCCATCAGCGGTACATAGACAGGCCAGTGCTTTAGAAGACATGGAGAAATCAGTGTTGTAATTCCTGCTTTTTGGAAATTGGCAGTTAGTTCTGACCACAGGCGTAGCTTGAAGCTTGTGGGCCCCGATGCAAATGTTGACCTGGCCCCTGTTCTCGCTCCAGTGCTCCTCTCCATTCAGGAAATGTCTCACAGCTTGTTCCCAGCCAATGAGAATGGAGGAGTGTGGACCGTGGAAGGCAAAGTGGAAGCCCAGTTCTTGAGCGTGGCTGTGGGGCCCTTGGGCAGATCAGAGCTGGACTTTGTGGAGGATATGATAATATGAAAGGGAGGCTGCAGGGACCCCCTGCAGCTAGGGGTAGGGTTGCGATTGTGACCCCTGCATCCACTTATGCTACGCCCATGGTTCTGACCCTTAAAGTACCCTACAAACCTGAGTATGAGAGGGTTCACTGAGTCAAATGTGACTAGTTATTGCAGCTACAGAAGGAGAACCTAAAGTGTAATTTAATTGTTCACATCAAATATAGGAAAAGCCCACTACATATTTGTTATGTTCCCTTTCACACAGCATGCCGAAAAATGTTTACCTTTTTAGATGTTTCTCAAGAGAATGTCTCATGGCTGACTGCAAGCATTTCTTAACAATGTCAGAGTCAGTCTGTCCCAATAGAAAGAGTCTCCTCTCATTAATTTGGGATGCAGGAGGCCAGCTATTAAATGATAAGACCCCTTTCACACTGCCACGACTTAAAAGTTGCATGATTTTGACACGCTTTTGCCATAATTTTAAGGGAATGCCTGTGTAAACTTGAGGTCTATGGACCTCAACTCACATCAAAGTCGGACCAAAGAAGTACAGGGACTACTTTGAAGTCGATGCAAAGTCATACAGATATAAATGGTTATCATTGGGAATCATGGGGTATGACTTGTCATGCGACTCTGTTGTCCAAAGTCGCAGAAAAGTCAAACAAGTGTGAAAGGGGCCTTAAGGGAATAGCATGCTTGTCAGTTGTTATTACCGTTAAGGAGATACCCCCTCTTTATTTGTCCTATTTACCATTATCATTGAAAGTAAAAAGAAATAGAGGGGAAATCTTCCAATGGGGACACTATTTCTGGTGACCTGGGGGTCCCCAAGGGATTACCTTAATTTGCAGGGATTTCCTCTCACTTCCTGTTTCGCTATGGGACAGGAAGTGAAAGGAAATCTCTACAATGGGACAAGTGGCAAAAAAAATAATAACTCTGACAGGGGTTATAACCCTTAGTAGCTCTATCCAAAATGAAGAAGGTTTTGCCGATAGTTTTACTTTAGCAAATTAGAAATATTGTTGACCAATCAGAAGCCAAAGTACAATATGTGCATTTTTTTTTTCTTCCTGTGTCTTGTTGGTGATGGTGTAAACCAGCCTTTCACAACCAGGGGTCTGTGAAACCCAAGGGTACCTCCTAGATGTTGCTAAAGGTTTCTTGATCAGGTGAGAGTAGTAGTGGATTGATCATTTGACTGATGGTGCCCGCATAATTCTGCCACCGTCAGTTGGCAAAGCAATTGGCGTTGAACTATTTGAGCTTCTCTTCTTGTAGCTCAAATAGTTGATATGTTAGCTGTCTGTAAAGAGGTATTCTTCCTACTCTCAACCAATATAAAGGGTAGTCTTTCTACTCTCCTCCATTGCATGGGGGCACTACACTGACCATCACTGTAATGGGCATCCTCTATACTGAATACCAGAGTAAGGGGGCCATTCTCATAATGACTACCAATATGGTTTCGCTAAGGTACAATGACCTGCTTATATCATCCTTTTTAGAAGGGGGTTCCATGATACTTTTACGTTAAGGGCTCCTTCATAGTATAAAGGTTTAAAACAAAAACAAGCCATGCATGGATCTCACCATGATATAACATAGGTGCCCCCTATCTCTAGCTGTAGCAAATTGTGAGTAATGTACAAATACAATTTGGCCTTATTGGAATGTTCATTTAATTCAGAGGTCTCCAAACTGTGGCCCGAGGGTCAGATGTGATTCTTTGGTAGACTTTATCCGGCCCTTGGGCATTATTTCTCCCACTAATATAAGGCACTTTTCCTCCCACTGACACCAACAATAGGGCACTACATCGTCCACTGATACTAATGATGGGATACTATTCCTCGTACTAATAGGGGCACTACTTCTCCTTCTATTGACCACCAACCCTGAGGCCATATTTATTCTCACTGATGCTGAGCCCGTGACATTTTCTTCCCCTGCTGGCCACAATCCGGCCCTCCCAAAGTGTGAAGAACAATAAACTGGCCCTTTGTTTAAAAAGTTTGAAGACCCCTGCTTTAAATGATAGCAGGCCACACATTACGTATATAACATACACTGTTCGCTATTATAGTAGCTGGAGCTTTTATCACTTCCATTCTTAAGTGTTGATATAAAGTATAACCAGAAACATTTTCCTTCATGCTCTTTCTGCTTCCACTACTATTTTAAAACCAAAAAAAAACTTTATTAGTGATGTTGTTGAGGCAACCGTGCAAACAACCAGAAAATCTAATTTGCCTGTCAACAGTGGCGGCAGCAGCCCAAAAGTTCCAGAACCTTCTGCTCATGAGCACTTACAAGATGACACAGTGACCTGATGCAGATGTTTCCTTGTCCTTACAAAAGCAATGCATTCATCTTGACTCTTCATTTGATTGCAATAAACACTTTATTTGGTACTATAAACACTCATTTTATTAAAGCATATGTATAGCCAACAACAAAAATGTAATATTGTAACTTGCCAGTTCTTAAATGTGGTGATTACATTTGTTTTATTTTTTTGTCTGTTAAAATTTCATCCTGCCAATAACACATTTCCTGTCCTCGTGTGGCTATGCTCATTCGGCCACAGTATCTATGGAGGGAGCAATGGTTGTCACCCAGTCTGGACTTTAAAAATGTAGGGAAGATTATCAGCTTCCAGAAAGAAGATAACATTGTTGCTTCCAAGTCAGCTTGTAGGTCTGATAGGTGTATGAGCGCTGGGTCAGTGTGAATAGAGATTATTTCTAATAAATAAGGAATACAGTGGGGTTTTTTTCACAGTGGAATATCAAGCTAGGTACCCAGTCCTTGGCTTAGCCTGCTGCCTCTCCAGTCACGATAGTCAAATTGCTCAACAGATAAACAACTTTTTGGTGGTGTGGAGCACCAAATACAAACTTGTATCTTACTTGAAATTTGTTGAAAATATTTATTTGCTAAGGACATGAATTAAGCCAAAGCATTTCGGGGGAAATTACTTCTCCTTCTTCAGGGCTTCAACAAAGCTTTATAATGCAATCTTCATATAAAAAAAATATATAAAAATATATATAGAAAGCCTTAGGCCTCGTACACACGATCGGACATATCCGATGAAAACAGTCCGCGGACCATTTCCATCGGATATGTCCGATCGGGAGTTTGATCCGATGGCGTGTACACACCATCGGATCAAATTCCCCGCCGCCGGACGGCGCCGTGACGCGTCGGTGACGTTGACGCCGCCACGTCACCGCCACGTCACCGCACCAGGAAGTTAAACACTTCCGCGCATGCGCCGAATCCATTCGGCGGCGGCGGTGGGGCACGACATGTCTGCTGGTAAGTGTACTAACCAGCAGACATGTCGGGCGGACAGATTCCACCGGATGGATTTCAAAGCATGCTTTGAAATCTGTCGGGTGGAGAAATCTGTCCGCTAGCCCATACACACGAGCGGAGATGTCTGCTGAAACGGTCCATCGGACCGTTTTCAGCGGACATATCCCCTCGTGTGTACGAGGCCTTAAAGGGGTTGTAAACCTTCATGTTTTTTCACCTTAAAGTCCTGCATCGAGAACATGCTTGGTTCTTGGCTCTTCCCGGCCCACTCTTCATTGGATAGATTGATACCAGCGCAGCCATTGGCTCGCGCTGCTCCCAATCAGCTCCAATGATGCAAAGGGCCGATTGTTGGGCCGAGCTGACATATATACAGGCACGGGGTTGAGGCTGACATATATATGGGTGTAAGGGGGGCTAACATATTTACAGGATTGAGGGGGGGGCTAACATATATACAGGATTGGAGGGTGGACTGAGTGCGTACCTGTGAGGTGGCCAGTGTGTGGATTCGGTGGGATGGCCTGTGGGCAAACCCTGTGGAATGTTGGTGGTCAGACTCGTGGGGGTCCCAAGCATACAGCTGTGTAAGGGGCCCAAAAAATGATGATGGCTGCCCTGTGTATCTTTATCTGTTATGGGAAGTCATGCACTGTACATGTGCAAGTTGCAAAGTAAATATTTTCTGCAATTGAGTATTCTGGACTGGTCGCCATTTTTTCTAAGAAGACAGTGATGTAGCCAGGGCTTGTATAAATAAATTGGTAGCAAGCTCTGAAGAGAAGGCGGTAGGTGGATGGACATGGATGGAAAGACCTGTGGTGTGGAATGGTGGAGTATACCATCTATTGAAAATAGCTATCTAGTTGGGGGCATTTGCTTTTCTGCATTGGCCCCAAGACAGTGACCTAGAGCTACTGTTATTGGAGAGTGCTCTTATTGAGAAAGTTTCCCTTGTAAAACTGAACCATGAAGTAGACAGCTTTAGTTTATGATCTGGGTTATTGACCCTCCATACAAGTCTTTGCATCTTAAGCCCCATACACACTATCAGTTTTCCTGGCGGTTTTCTCTTCAGGTTTATCAAAACCATCTAATATGAGGTCAAACCTCAAGAGTTTCAATTTGTATGCAATCAGGCAGGCCCTTGCACTACATGGTTTTGGTAAACCTGAAGAGAAAACTGTCAGGAAAACTGATAGTGTGTATGGGGCTTTACGGTCCTTGCAAGTTCCAAGGCTTATGCCGCATACACACGACCATTTTTCATGATGAGAAAAATGCCAGAGCATTTTTCTTAACGAAAAATGGACTACATCATGGAGTCCCATCTGGAGCGCAGACATCTCACCAGCATCAATCAACATTGATCACTTGTCCACTACGGGAGGAGTTTTTGACCATAGGACTTCGTGTCATCGAACCCCCTGGCTGGGGAGAAAGCCATCTGCGGTCAGAAGGTGTCTAGTTGGGATCTTCCCCTCCGGTAGGGGACAGTGTTTTCCATCGGTGGAGGTGTTTTTCCTATCTGTTTGCACTTTTCTGAGGTTCCTGTTTGTGATGTCACCATCTGCTTGAACACAAGAAATTTCACTGCCGATTTATACCATCAGATCTTTTTCCACTTGTATTAATAGCTTGATGGACTTTATAGATGCATTGACTGTTTGGTATTGCTCTTTATCAATTAAGAGATTCTCATAGTTGCGCAGCTTGTTTTTTATTTCTAAATTTTTCAGTGCCTGCTCAATTTTTTCTCTGTGTTTTTCACGGTGTGAAAAACGCGTGTGTGTACGCTTTAACGAAGGGGGAAAAACGCACATGCTCAGAAGCAAGTTATGAGACGGGGAAGTTAGCATAAGCAGGGCAAAGGGTGGCGCCATTCAAATGGTACTTCCCCTTTATAGTGCCTTCGTATGTGTTGTACATCACGTCGCTTTGCTTGAGCATTTTTTTTATCAACATGTGTATGCAAGGCAGGCTTGAGAGGAATCATGACAAATCACGTCGAGAAAAACTTTTTTTTTTTTTTTTTTAATGACATGAATAACGGTCGTGTGTAAACGGCATTAGACAAATATGCCAAAAAGGGGCATAACGGGCAGATTCAGACCACTTGCTTCAACCTGTAACTAACATATTTCTTTTGGATGGACTGACCCTTTAAAAAGTGACTTTTAACAGCTCTGACTTGTATTACAAAATAATAATGCAAGTTCTCTATTTCCCCCGCTGTTGCTGGCTTGCGATCTTTGGCCAGACGGAGCAGGTGACAACTCCCCCTTGTAACACTACCTTTAATTAAATGCATATTTATAAAAATGGTCTTTCGTTTATTTGTCTGTAAGGACAGTCGGGTTGGCACGCATCCATCATTAAACTCTTCTGAGGCTCTGTCACGACTTATGATTTAAATAGCGTTTAAGCTAAATGCTTTCCCATGCAAACCTTACACTCCCAAGACCCCTTGTATGAAATCTGCCTCTCTTAATATTCCATTTCATACACAGAACCCTTTTGCACACCATTAGATCCTGTGCAAGGTTCCTCACTTGCTGTCAGCCTGTCTCACCAACACTGAATTTTGTCTGTGACTGCCCAGACAGCCTGTATTGTGCTGCTAGAAAAACTAAGGGCCTGCTACGGATTTATGACCTGTTTAGGGATAAGGCAGCACGTGCCAATTTGGTGCCGCAAATGCTCCTATTTGCACAACTTCAATATTAATCAGCTAAAGACCTATGGAGGAGCGACCTTTTCACTACAAGATACTGAAAACAGGCTCTGTTTTATTAGAAGAGAGTGAAATGTAACCTAAGGTGACAAGATTAAATTAAATCCGGGGACATATTTTTTTTACTAGTAATGGCGGAAATCAATCACTCATAGCTGGACTGTGATATTTTGGTGAACAAATTGGACATTAATGCCGTGTACACATGATCGACTCATCTGATGAAAACGGTCTGATGGACGGTTTTCATCAGATGAACCGATCATGTGTGGGCCCCATCGGTTTTGTATCCATCGCTGAAAAAACGTAGAACTAGTTTTAAAATTGTCTGATGGTTAAAAAAACTATCCATTGATTAAAAATCCACGCATGCTCAGAATCAAGTAGACGCATCATCGGAAGCATTGAACTTCATTTTTCTCAGCACGTCGTTGTGTTTTACGTCACATGATCGTTTTTTTAACCGATGGTGTGTAGGCACGACTGATGACAGTCAGCTAAATCGGATATCTGATGAAAAAATCCATCAGACCGTTTTCATCGGATGAACCAATCGCGTGTACAGGGCATTAGTGACACTTTGTGGGAACCAGTGACACCAATACAGTGACCTAATTAACTTTCCTCCAGTTTTTATACTTACTGTAGCTACTAAAAGCTCTTCTAATCCTATAACATGAAGAATCTTTTAATGGTGAAAAAACAGCCAATTGCAGCAATATGTGTGATGCTTTCTGACTGTCAGGTGAACAGAGTATACTTCATCTACATTTATTTAGGCCTGGGCTCCACTATGTATTCTTGAACTGTATGGCCAAATGTTTTTGGACACCAGATGACCACACCTATTTGAGCTTGATAGATATTCCATTGCAATAGCATTATAAAGAAATGCACTGAGCTTGAGGGAAATGATGAGCACAGGGCATGCATGACAGGGTGGAAGGAAAACCAGGCAGTAGGGGGTTAAATTAGTTGTTAGGATATGAAAGGTCAGGACCCTTACCTTATTGGCTGAGTAGATGGGGTGATGGGGAGAAGCAGGATAAATAGTAGTTGGAGGGGAGGAGGGGCTTCACTTGCAGACTAGAAATCATAGGAGGAATATCCCTCCTGCCTGCCCTGGTGATGTCATTTTTTGTCGTTCTACTAAAGAGGTTGGACGTTGGCGGTTGGAATCCTTGACGAGGGTCCCAAACATGGTGTCTAACGATAAAATGGTGGGACCCATCTCAGGTATGCAATCCTATGGTTGGTCTAGTTCAGTCTAGACCTACCGGGTAGTTTAAAGTGGTAGGGGTCTGTGGTCACTTAGGATAGTTCTCAAGGCGGTCTTTGGTGGCTGGGGACAGAACCTAACTCAATGGTACCACAGACTGCAAAGTTGTGGGAGATGGTATTGTCAAGGATCTGCAACCATTCTTTGATCTGGACTTTTTTATGGTTTTTTTTCTGTTATTTATTGTTTGGTTTAATAAAAGGTCATTTAATCCCAATGCGGAATGAGTGTTGTTATGTAAAGGTAAATGGGGGTGGAGTTGGGCACTGATACAGGTAATACGGTTAAACACGTGGGATCTGAACTACCCTAGTCATGTAGTTGGTCCTTCTTTGTGGCTTTAACAGTCTTCATTCGTTCCCATGATTTTGGAATGTATCTGTTGGAATGTATGCCCATTCAGCCTAAAAAACATTTGTGAGGACAGGTACAGATGTTGGGTGAGAAGACCTGGCTAGCAATCTATGTTCCAATTCATCTCAAATATTTCAGTAGGGTTCTGATTAGGGCTCTGTGAGGGCCACTTGATTTCCTCCAAACCAAACCCAACAGACCATGTTTTCATGAAGCTGACTTTGTGCGCAGGGGAACAGTCATGCTGGAACCATTCAAAACTGTTACCGCAGAATTGAAAGGGCATAGTTGCCTAAACTATCTTTAAATGCTGTAGCATTAACACTACCGTTCACTGGAAACCCTTCAATGTGGTGTCTACATACGTCTGACCATCTGTTCACACACTTTGCCAATATAGTGTTGTGTCTTTGTACTATGTACTGTGATTCCCTTTAGGTTGCATTTATCAGCATATATATAGTTTATATCTACTATAATTTTGAAGCGTGTTTTAATGTGGTTCACTAATACTAGAAATCTCTGGTGCTATTCCCAGAACTACTGAACTTAATTTTTTACATTAAACAGGGCGCATTCGCAAAAGCCTACCTACCAGGACATGTTGTGTAGAGCAACGTTTTTCAACCAGTGTGCCGCGGTACAGAGTCCCCAGGTGTGCCGCGGCAAAATGACCCCAAATATTGGCAGCTATGGCTGCTATCTAATGCAACGTTTTTCAACCAGTGTTGGTTGTTGTGCAGCTCTGATCGTTCTTCTTTCAGTGTATGTGTACACATGTCTGTTAGTGTGTGTGTGACAAAAGTAGTTCTGATGGTACAGGAATAGGGGGGGTCAGGATTAAAAGTAACATACATACAGACAGATGTACGTGTGTCTGTTTGTGTGCGTGCGCATCTGTCTGTATGTATGTTACTTTTAATCCTGACCCCCCCTATTCCTGTACCATCAGAACTACTTTTGTAAGGTTCGAGATAGCAGCAAGGACTGCTGCTCCTCTGAAAAGCAATTTGTGTTCATATCACTTTTCAGGGGCATTTGCCAGCCAGTAAAGAGGCATATCTTGCCTCCTCACCACCTGTTTTAAGCCCGTAAATGCAATGCACACAGTTGCGGGGTAGTTGCAGTGCAGCCTCATTATCCCTGGGTATACCTCTAGCTGCAGCCACAGCATGTTTACACCCCCAGCTGTTGCCTCTGCAGCTAAAGGGGCAAAAGTTGGGGGTGGTAAAAACAGCTCAACCATGTGGTTTTACTTCCCCTCCAGCCTGATATGTGAACAAGCTCTTGGTTCTGTGTGGATGCGTTCTGCGTGTAGGGCAGCCCATTAATTTCCCTATCCGCAGTAATGCGGGGAAAGAAGTCCCCGACCCTTTTTTTTTAATTGTGCCATAACAAAAGCAACCCATGTTTGCCAATGCATGGGGCACCATTAAGAATTAATGACACCCCTAAAGAGCAGAGCATTTGTGTCAAGAACAAGTGCGATTTTGCGCGTGTTCCGCAACACACATCGACGTGAACCAAGTCTTGGACAGGGGTGCCTCAAGACTGAAAATACTTTTCAAGGGCGCCCCGACTGGAAAAAGGTTGAGAAACACTGGTGTAGAGATCTGCATCACAAGAGGCTAAACAGCTGTACTCGGCGTTCTTCCCCACTCTCGCCTAGCCCCATAGCCTCCCTGTGAGCTCTGGTATCTGCTAGACATGTGCAGACTGGAATATTTTTTTTCGTTTTCGTCTGGAAAATCGTTTTGATTTATTTCGTTTTTCGTCAGGGAATAGCTTTTGTCCGAAAATTCAATAATACTTGGTTTCTGTCGAATGGTCAAAAGAATATTCGACGGAACTTCGAAACTTTATGTCGAATCGTACATTTCCGGTCGAATATTCCGCCTACAAGAATTCTAATGTTGTATGACTAGTAATAATGTTGAATCTATTCTCTGTAATGTCGAATCTATTATTTCTATAGTGTTGAATCTTTTCTCTACGATGTCGACTCTTTTCTCTATAATGTCGAATCTTTTCTCTATAATGTCGAATCTCTCTATATCGAATTTTTACCACAACAAAAACGAAAATGAAGCATTTTTTATGTTGGATCTTTCGGTTTTCGTTTCTTGCACTATCGTTTGTTAAAACGATAACAAAAAAAAAGATTTTCGAACGACTATCAAGGACTCTTGCTTGGACTTCCCCCATCTTCTCCCACCCGCACCTCTCACTCTCTGCAGCCTACCCAGCCATCACCCAGAGACACAGGTGACTGACATAGACCACAATTCTACTCCCCCTACATAACAAATTGACCCTCTACAGCCAGGACTCCTCCAGCAGTTTAAACACATGCTGCAGAGGGCTCTGAAGCACATCTCGGATCTCATTACTGTTACAGATCAGTAATTCATAGAAATTGGGCCAATGCACTGCTGATCTGGAGGCCCGAGTAGATAACTTTGACAACACTACTCAAAACCATGCTGGTGAACTGAAATCTCTCAGGGAAAAGAACCTGATCCTAAAGTCCCATCTCGAAGTTTTCAAGAACAGAGCTAGACCTACAGTCTATCATGACAGCCCTGTTTCAAGAATTACTGCCTTCTATCAGGGTGGTTACCACTTGCAAACCTATGTGATATTAGAGCAAAATTCCACTATTTTCACAAAAAAGAGCAGTTTTGTGGCAGCAGAGTGAGGAAAAGATTTGTTCACGTTTCAGGGACAAAGTTACCAATTATTTAGCGCCGCTTACAATCATCTGAACGGCATGCCATGAAACCCCATCTTCAAATTTTAATGTAACATCATATTTCCTACAAATGGGGGAGTCTTTTTTCTGTCTGCTTTGTAACAAAGGATCCAAATACACCTGCTGCCTACCCTGAGGAATTCCAGACTGCCCTGCTGGACCTCCAGTTGGCGACCCCTGCGCCTTAATTTTTTTTACACCAAATATTTATTTGGTAACTTACATTTATTTGCATTTCACTTTCTGTTTTTTTTTAGACCCTGGTGAGAGGCCCTAGCTGTCTCCTGGGAAGGCTACATCACCAGTGTCTTCCAGAGAGACCTTGGGCCAGATTCTCATATATTTGCGGCGGCGTAGCGTAAGCCATTTACACTACCCCGCCGCTGCGTGCTAGAGCAAGTGCTTTTATTCTAAAAGCACTTGCTCCGTAGTTTGCATTGGCGTCTCGTAAATCGCCAAGCGTAAACCCGCGCAATTCAAATGGGGCGGCTTGTATTTAAATTAAGCGCGCCCCCGCGTCGCACGAACTGCGCATGCGCCGGCCGGGAAAAAAGCCCAGTGCGCATGCTCCAGCTCACGTCGGGAAGCGTCGTTGAAACCGACGTCAAAACGACGTGAGCGTCATTTACGCAAGTCCCTATTCGCGAACGAGTTAGTAAAACGACGTAAGCGACGGAAAAAGCCGACGCTGACCCGACGCCATACTTAACATGGCGTCCGACGGGACACGACGGCATCCGACGGGACCTCGTAAGGTTACTCCACATAGAAGCTGGGGTAACCTTACGAGTTCGTAAACGACGTACGCGACGACGGGGCGGCGTAAAAGCGATCGAGAATCGGCGTACTACTTCATTTGCATATGCAAATGAAAAAACAACGTAAAGGCCACCTAGTGGCCGGAGTTGTCATTACATCTACGATCCGAAAGTGTAATTGTATTACACTTGTCGGATGTAGAAGCGTATCTATGCAAAAGTGATGCTCAGCATCACACGCATAGATACGAGTCAAAAAAAAAGGCGATACGACGGGGTATCTGAGATACTCCGTCGTAACGCCTCTGAGAATCTGGCCCCTTGTCTGCAAAGATCCATCTTGCTAGAAGTCAGGGAAAAAGTATTTTTTTTCCCATTAGAGTAGTGTTGAACACCAGGATGTAAGTAAGGGGGGAGGTTATCATCTGCCTCTACAAAAAATGTCTGTGGGAGAAGAGAGTGATGAGTGTAAAAAAAAGAAGAGCTGGCAATGAACATTAACTAGATGAAGGTACACTTTAAATATTAGGACACTGTGGGCCAGATTCTCATATATTTGCGGCGGCGTAGCGTAAGCCATTTACACTACGCCGCCGCTGCGTGCTAGAGCAAGTGCTTTATTCTCAAAGCACTTGCTCCGTAGTTTGCGTTGGCGTCTCGTAAATCGCCAAGCGTAAACCCGCGCAATTCAAATGGGGCGGCTTGTATTTAAATTAAGCGCGCCCCCGCGTCGCACGAACTGCGCATGCGCCGGCCGGGGAAAAAGCCCAGTGCGCATGCTCCAGCTCACGTCGGGAAGCGTCGTTGAAACCGACGTCAAAACGACGTGAGCGTCATTTACGCAAGTCCCTATTCGCGAACGAGTTAGTAAAACGACGTAAGCGACGGAAAAAGCCGACGCTGACCCGACGCCATACTTAACATGGCGTCCGACGGGACACGACGGCATCCGACCGGACCTCGTAAGGTTACTCCACATAGAAGCTGGGGTAACCTTACGAGTTCGTAAACGACGTACGCGACGACGGGGCGGCGTAAAAGCGATCGAGAATCGGCGTACTACTTCATTTGCATATGCAAATGAAAAAACAACGTAAAGGCCACCTAGTGGCCGGAGTTGTCATTACACCTACGATCCGAAAGTGTAATTGTATTACACTTGTCGGATGTAGAAGCGTATCTATGCAAAAGTGATGCTAAGCATCACACGCATAGATACGAGTCAAAAAAAAAGGCGATATGACGGGGTATCTGAGATACTCCGTCGTAACGCCTCTGAGAATCTGGCCCTGTGTCTATTTATAATAGGTGGTTTTATGCCGCGTATACACGGTCAGAATTTCCGACAAGAAAAGTTTGATGTGAGCTTATGGTTGGAAATTCCGACCGTGTGTAGGCTCCATCTGACTTTTTCTGTCGGAATTTTCGACTGCAAAAATTTGAGAGCTGGTTCTCAATTTTTCCCGACGGGAAAAGTTCTTGTCGGAAATTTCCGATCGTCTGTATGCAATTCCAACACGCGAAAAAACACGCATGCTGGGAATCAATTAGACGCATGCTCGGAATCATTGAATTGAATTTTTCTCGGCTCGTTGTAGTTTTGTATATCACCGCGTTCTTGACGGTCAGAATTTTGTGTGAACGTGTGTATGCAACACAAGTTTGAGCCGACATTCCGTCAGAAAAAAAACGTCAGTTTTCTTGTCGGAATTTCCGATCCTGTGTACGCGGCATTAGAATAATAATGAACAACATTTTTTGTTGCATAGGCATATGCTGTATGTTGTGCATTATTATTATTATTTTTTTTTTGTTTTGTAGGGTCCTGTTCTTCTCTTTGGTAGTTATATGTATTTTGATATCCAGCCTGTAGTAATGTTTTAAACTTTATTCCACCTTGTTTTAGATGGTGTGTTGTATTCCTGTAGCGTTTTTATAGAAAGTCTCTGAGCGTTTTGCCTCAGTTGAGGTCATTATCCCTCAAACGGCGGTCATCACGTACGTAATCTCAGCGAAATCGAACTTTGCATTCCATTGCTAACGCAGAGAGCTAATGATATTTAAGTAAACAGACACAAACAGTTGTGACCTAAATATAGTAACGGGTAACTACGACACGCCGTCCCGCAGGCTCTGGATTGCCAAAATCTGATAAATACTTTGAATCCTGTTTATTTACTGGCCAGTAATCATGCACACAGCTGTAATTGTATCTCATCTCTGAATTGACGTCTTCCTGTAGGCCTAGGCTTAGAAATCTGGTTTGCATCAGATCACGTTTTACAAACATTGTCAGTAAATGAACTCAGAGGAATTTGCAGTTGTCGTTTATTAAACAAACATGTAAACACAATTTTTTTTGGGGGTGCCATTTCGTCCTACCCTGTCAATTTTATATTTTTGATGTTTTTGATTTCCCATAATCCAATTGGCTAAACTATATTACTCAAATTGGAAAAGGGAGTATTTGGCCAGAAATAGTTGGTAGGCAGAAATATAATCTGAGCTGACCATTAATCATCAAGACCTGTAATTAGTTTTTCATCTTGTAATTGAAGAAAGATAAGCCGACTTGGGAGCTAAACATAGAATTGTGTATACCTTCCTGCATTAAAAGGGGCCTTCAACTCACATTCAAGGATGAATAAGCTTCAGGAATGATCAGAGCTGAAGAGATGTCAAATGAAGGTGGGGTGCAATGTTGTCAAAAAAACTTTCTGTGCGCCAATCTCATTAAAGAAAACCAAAACTGAGATCGCTAGAGAGGCTGCCGAGGTCAATTTCATGTCCTCAGTGTTGTCTGAGTCACCCACCTGGAACAAGCATGCAGCTAGTGAGGTCAGAGGAGAGCCCGATCTTCTGGACTGCATGTTTGACGTCAATGGCTCAAAACATTTAACATGACAAATCATATACAGTAAAACCTTGGATTGCGAGTATAATTTGTTCCAGAAACATGCTTGTAATCCAGAGCACTTGTATATCAAAGCAAATTTCCTCATAAGGAATAATGGAAAATCAAACGATTCGTTCCACAACCATTTATTCATAGGTCCTTTCAGTTTATAGTCCTTATAAAAAGATTATAGTGACCAGGTTGTGTAACCATAAAATGTCCATCCACAAATGGAAGCCTCCAGAAGGCGATCAGAAGCAAAGCGATTAGAAGAGAGGGGCCTCTCATGCGATCAGTTTTTCCGACAGTTTTTTCTCAGCAGGAAAGCGGCTGAAATTTGTCTTGCATACACACGGTCACTCAAATCTTGGCTGAATGTCCGAACGTCAAAACCATACGACGAGCCAAGATCAATGAAGTTCAATTTGCTCTTCTGTTTGATTCTGAGCATGCATCGTAATTGCATACAGACTACTGCGATTCGCGATAGGAATTTTTCCTGTCAATAATTATTTGGATTCCACTGTGTCCAATCACCTGCTGATCGTTCCGGAGAAAGGTAGAATGGCGGTCTGCCTATTTAAACAAGGCAGACTGCTGTTCTGTCAGAGGGAACGTGTGCGAATCCTGTGTTTCTTCTAAGCAGGAACACAGATCTTTAACTTCCCCTCAGTCAAAGCATCTTCCTCACAGTTAGAAAGCACTAAAGAACACATTTAACCCTGTGATCGCCCCTGATGTTGACCCCTTCCCTGCCAGTGTCATTAGTACAGTTGCAGTGCATATTTTTTAGCACTGATCACTGTACTAGTGTCACTGGTCCCCAAAAAGTGTCAAAAGTTTCAGTTAGGTGTCCGATTTGTCTGCCACAATATCGCAGTCACTGATCACCCCCATTACTAGTAAAAAAAATAAAAAAAATAGTTTATAGACGTAATAACTTTTGTGCAAACCGATTAATATACATGTATTGGGATTTTTTTATTTAACAAAAACATGTACCAAAATACATATTGTCCTAAACTTATAAAGACATTTTTTTTTTTTTTTTTTTATTGGATAAGTTTTAAAAAAGATATTTTTTTTGTCAAAATTGCTAGTCTTTTTTTGTTTATAGCACAAAAATAAAAACCCCAGAGGTGATCAAATACCACCAAAAGAAAGCTCTATTTGTAAGAAAAAATATATATATTTTTTCTATTTGAGCACAGCGGTGCACAACTGCGCAATTGTGAGTTAAAATAACACAGTGCCATATTGCAAAAAATTGCCTGGTCATGAAGGAGAGTAAACCTTCCGGGGCTGAAGTAGTTAAGGGAACAAGTTACACACTCCTCCATACCTGGAAGTACTCGGTATCTCCTTCACTCCCACAGACTGAATGGAGCAATTTTAGAGTGAAGGTATGCGTGGGGAGAGTGGATTAACCTCGACTTGTCGCTTTGCCCTGTAAAGTCGGGATTCATCTTCCATTCTCTGACATGGACTGCGAAGATGGAATTCATAATCCAAGTTGGCCGTTCCTACAACACATCCACTTTTATGTTCTAGCTTTTACAAATTGGTCCCTTAGAGACCGTCCCGTCAAACAGCTCACAGAAAAGCAATGCAAAAATAAAAACGGACACATTTTTTTTTTTCCGCTGGCTGCGAAGATTTAAATGCTCACCACACGAGATTTGTGTGCGTGCCTGTTCTCTGCCTAAAACAAACTGTTACTTTCTTCGAAACTAAATATTTAATTGGAGCACTTGAGTGTTAGCCAAGGCTTTGATTAAAATCGGACTTAGCCTAGCATTGCTTATTAATAGTGTGTTATTCTAAACTGTTTGGTCTTTTTTAAGAATGGATTGTCTATCCTCGTTAGGGAAGACATGAGGACGCCGTTCTGTGTCAACATGACGCTATCGTCCAGGCTGCGGGAACACTGCGGAGCTTGAGAATAAGTTCAGATTAATTCAGTCCAGTAGACGAAACCTGAACTCTAAGCTAGGAGAATTCCAGGAAAACGTAGTTGATACGTGTACAGTACTATATATGTTACATAGGAGATTTAACCACTTCAATACCGGGCCCTTTCACCCCCTTCCTTCCAAGGCCAATTTTCAGCTTTCAGCGCTCTTAGGCCCCATACACACAATCGGACATATCCGATGAAAACGGTCCGCGGACCGTTTCCATCGGATATGTCCGATCTGGAGTTTGGTCCGATGGCGTGTACACACCATCGGATCAAATTCCCCGCCGGCGGACGGCGCGGTGACGTGGCGGTGACGTTGACGCCGCCACGTCACCGCACCAGGAAGTAAAACACTTCCGCGCATGCGCCGAATCCATTCCATTAGGCCTCGTACACACGAGCGGATATGTCCGCTGAAAACGGTCCGATGGACCGTTTTAGCAGACATCTCCGATCGTGTGTATGGGCTAGCGGACAGATTTGTCCACCCGACAGATTTCAAAGCATGCTTTGAAATCTATCGGGTGGGAATGTGTCCGCCCGACATGTCTGCTGGTTAGTACACTTACCAGCAGACATGTCGTCCCGCACCACCGCCACGCCGCCGCCGAATGGATTTGGCGCATGCGCGGAAGTGTTTTACTTCCTGGTGCGGTGACGTGGCGGCGTCAACGTCACCGCCACGTCACCGCGCCGTCCGCCGGCGGGGAATTTGATCCGATGGTGTGTACACCAGATCGGACATATCCGATGGAAACGGTCTGCGGACCGTTTTCGTCGGATATGTCCGATCGTGTGTACAAGGCCTTACACTTTCAATGACAATTGCGCGGTCATGCTACGCTGTACCCAAATAATTTTTTTAACAGTTTGGTCGCACAAATAGAGCTTTCTTATGGTGGTATTTATTCATGACTCAGTTTTTCATTTTTTGTGATATAAGCGAAAAAAGCGGAAATTTGGAAAACATATACATTTTCTTCTTTCTTTTTTTAAAGGAAATCCAATAAAATTCGACTTTTGTCATAAATTTAAGTCAAAATGTATTCTGCTACATGTCTTTGGTAAAAAAACATAATAATTGGTTTGTGTGATCACGGACATATGTACGCAAATGATCATGTACAGATGTGCGCAGGTGATCACGGATATATGTGTGCAGATGATCATTGGATATGTGATTTTACTGTTACATATGTGGGGGAGAGGTGTTTTTACTATGTGGGGACATGTGTTTTGGGGACATTGTGTGGGGACACTGGGCCGGTAATCCAGTGTGTAAAAAACAGCTCATACTCACTGATCACTAGCTGGCTGCAGCGATCTGCTCTCCTCTCCTCACTGACAACTTCTATGTGAGGAGAGCCGATCGCCTAGCAACAGGCTGTCTATTTACATTACATGATGGCTGTAATTGGACACGGCCATCCTGTGATTAGGAGGGCCAATCACAGAGCTCTCCTGCCGATCGGAGATGCGTCGCATGACACGAGCGCATCGGGATCTCCCCTTCTTCTGAGGGACATTCCTGAATGTCCACTCAGAAGGAAAGAGCGCCCACCTGGTCATATATATGCAGTGGCCGGGTGGGATGTGGTTAAAGTACAGTAAAACCTTGGTTTGAGAGCATTTTGCAAGACAAGCAAAATTGTTTAATATTGTCATAATATGTCATAATTTACTAGAATTCAGCCACCCTGGAGGTGTGTGAACCATCTCCTTTGAAAGTCAGTCACACTCTCCTGTTGAAAACCTGCACTCAATTTGCATAAGTGTGAACCCAGCCTTACTCTTACACAAGTAAGCTCAGGGGCGCACTCCACTTAGATAAGTCACATCCAATGGTAAACATAGAGGCTTCAGATACAGTCCTAACATCTTGGCCACACCCCTACGACTAAGCCCAATCAGGGTGAAATGCGTCAGCAGGGCCTGGCCAATATTTGGGTACTGTAGCTGGGCTGTGTATTTACCAGTGGATGTGGCTGGTATAGCTGTAGTGTGTCCTTAAGTTTACTATTATAGTGGATTCACAGAGTAGAACATCCCCTTGGAGGATACTGTGGAATGGATTAAATGTAATTTTTCTCTTTAGTGTGAATGCTGTAGGGATCTTCCTGTTCACGGGCAGCACAGTTGCATAGTGTTTAGCACTTCTGCCCTTTGTGTGCCTGGGGGTCCTTGGTCTGAATTCTGGCCATGACACTTTCTGTATTTACTTTGCAGCTCTAATATTGTTCTGCGTTATACAGATTGTTTCTTTTTTAATAAGTTAAAGCCTTTTCTTTTCTTTTTTTTTCTGCTTCTTGTGTGTAAATTTGTATTGTATGCAACCATATTGTATGGTATATCTAACCATCTTTATATGCTTCTTTAAATTTTAATATATATCCATGAAAAAAAATAGCTTTCTGGCAATAAACTCTGAATTTCCCAGGTTGTTCCACAAGCCTAGGAACACAGGCTAGGAACCAACTTGCCACACAGATTAAGAAATGTTGTCTATTTTTTTACCGATATCCCTTTAATCCAAGTGTAGTGATCCAAATCCTAGGCCTCGCTAATGAGCTCCGACCTCGTCCCTCTTCTTGAAGGCACACATTGCTCTTATTGTGCCCTGATTAATGGGAGGTCATGTTAATTATGGCTGCCAAATGAAAACTGAAGAGGTCATTTTACAAAATCTGTTTGTAGCTTGGATTATGCCAGCCACCAGTTAATGTTTGTCAAAAGCCTCCTCTTAAAAAGGTCTCTTTCAGAACTGAAAATTCAGCTACAGTACAGTACTTCAGAGACAACATGGAATCAGAAGGAGGGACATGGCAGCCTCATAAATCTTAGGAATCAAAATGTTATTTTCCAAATGCTGAGTAATAATTTTCCATCATTTCCTTGAGTAAATAACATACGTTTTTATTTATTAGGTGGCATTTTCTTCAGGCACTCTGGCTTAATAAGCCTGTTTATTTTGAAGTCAAGGCCTGAATGGTCTTTAAGGAAATTGTAAGTGAGAGTCATGTTTATATAAAAAGACCCGGAGCGGGTTGTCTCTGGTCAGATGACACCAAGCTCGGTGTCGTAGTTACATATAGGCTAAGATTATGGTTTCAGTTTTTCTTTGCCTCAGCACAGTAAGACTTAAAATAGGATAGATTGTTTACAGACCATCCATAGCTTCCAACTATCTCTCATTTGGATGGACTGTCCCTTTATGCTAACAAAATCCCTCTATCCCTTTGTCCTCCTCAATTGTCCCTCTTATTGGTCTGATGTGTAGACCATTAAAATGTTATATTTAACAACCAACAATGTTTTACTACACTAAACCTTTCATCCCACCTCAAAATCCCAACTCCAGGCAAAACAAGTTTTCCCATGCAGTGGGGCTGTTCTCACATCGCACAGGTGATCTGCTCCTCTTTGTCTAGGACAGAGGAGAAAGGAGATATACTTACATAAACCTCTGATCCTCCTAGCACAAGATCATGCTCCAGTTGACTTGAGTTGTGGAAACTTCTTGACATTATCACGCCCAAAGCAGGCTCTATAGACCAGGTACAGTCCACCACTTGAATGTGGGGGAGCACAATTTTCCAGTGGAGCGAAGGATCAAGTGAGTATAAGCTTTCTCCTCACCCCTGTGCATTGTGGGCACAGTATTACTGCACACGAGAAAAGATTTTTGCACGAAATTGGGCTTTACATTTTTTTTTTATGTTTTGAAAATCCATTAAGCTACGAGTCAACAAAAAAATTACATGTTGGTTTAACTACTATTCAGTATTACTCAAGTATTATTTGAGTACTTAAAGTGGTTTAAACCCTTACAATGCACTTTTACCTACAGGTAAGCCTATAATAAGGCTTACCTGTAGCTACCTCGGATATCTTCTAAACCTGTACGGTTTAGGAGATATCCCCTGTATCTGCATGTGCCAACGTCACTGGCACATGGGCACTGAAGCAATGGCACGTACGTGCCATTGATTCAGTGAGTGTGCCGTTACCAGCGACTCCCGTGACGTCATCGTGGCTCTGGCCAATCACAGCGCCGGAGCCTGCAATACTCGGAGCCTGCCATGTCGCCAGCCGGAGCGGTATACGGAGACCGGTATGAGGGCTTTGATCAAAGGTAAGTGATTCATAATGAGTTACTCATTAGCTCATTATGCCTTTGTCTTGCAGGTTTTTTTATTTATTTATTTTTGGATCATGGGTTTACAACCACTTTAATACCCCTTCGTTACTAGGCCATTTTTTATTATTTAGTGCTGTGATATTTTGACTGATAATTACTTGGCCATGCAACACCTTACCCAAAATAATTTTATAAAACATTTTTTAAACAAATAGAGCTTTCTTGTGGTGGCATTTATTAACCACTGAATTTTATTATATAACATAAAAAAAATTAAAAAAATGGGTTTGCTTACATTTACCATTCATTTATTTACCTTTAAAAATCAATTCTTATTGGCGATCAGTGGCACTTTAACCACCTGCCTTAAAGGAAACAATCCCACAATTATTGGTGGTTAGTGGCACTTTTAAACCTCTTGCGTTAAAATAAATCATCTCCAATCATTAGTGATTGGTCCTGCATTGTACTTAATGCAAGCATTGGCCCGAAGAGCCTTAGTCTGGCCATACATTGTCGAATTTTGAAATGATTTTCTTTTGAATATCAGAAAATTTGTGCGTTTTGTCATCCGATGGTGCCACCATTGATTTCGAAATTCGACCAACCAAACCTTCAATTTCACCTCATGATGCTACATAAAAAAAAAAAATTGTAGCTGGTGATCTTCTTTTCCTTCCAGGAATTTTCTTTTCTTGCTCATGCGCATTTCTTTTTTAAATACATTTCTTACACGACTCTCACATCATTGATTAGAAAATCGTTTGTTTCCAACACATCCGATTACTGAAATTCGATGGCTGCACGAAAATTGGCTGTTGCTGCAGCTCACTAATGGTGCGAAATACGAACAAAAATTCTTAGATAAGATTTTCAAAATAAAATTATTTTGAAATTCGACCTTAGAGAAGAGGTTTTGGGGAACGGTCGCATAAGCTGGGGGGAAGCCTGCTAGAGCAAGGAATAAAGTATTACACGTTATTTATACCTCTACCCAAGTGGTGAGTGGGTGTGGGGAAAGAAGTATTTAAAAATCAGGAGGTGGCCTGTTGGGTGATCTGTTATTCCTCCTGAATGGGCAAAGTGACAGGTTAGCTGTAAACAAAGTTTTCTTCAGATGACAAGAAAGCTGACCCTGCAGCAATCTTAGAAACCAATATAGTGTACGGTAATTCATAGCAGGTTACATCTTTCAGCATTTAAAAAAAGTTCAACTGATTGGTGAAGCCTTAACTTCACTTTGCACATTTCTTGAAGGTGCCAGTCTCACTTACACTGGAGCTGTTTTTCAGGAATAAATTATCCGAACTGTGTGAACACTTACAACTTGTGTCAGTCTCTAAAAGAACAAAGCAGAAGTATGTTTTGCTGGTGTCAAAGTTGAAAATGTAAGTAATTTTGTAGACATGGGAAGGCAAAGATGAGAGCAACACCCTAAATTCCTTAGGGAAACTAAATATATTTTAGGTGAAAAAAGGGTCAAGGTTGATTTGTAGGGCTGACAGTTATAATCTTCTCATAGAAGCAGTAAAAACTCTTTTATGTTACAGATGAATAACCAGTCTTGCATGCTGCAGATGTAGGGTTAAAGCCAAACTCTTCCCAACACTTTTGATTTATTTATTTTGTGACAAAACTGGGCAGTGGGACAAGAAGTCAGGAGTCCCCCAAAAGAGTCACTGACAGCAAAACATCCTGACTATGGTTTTAAGCCTTCCTCACCTGTTAAAAAAAAAAAATGCTTAGAGTTGGACATTTTCAGTTAAAGCTAGGGCTCAAGGGGAAGCTTACCCCAATCTAAGGGACAGTGGTGCAGTATATATATTATAGTGAGGTGGGCCAAAAAGAACCAAAAAGCCCTCCACTTCAAGAGCATGAAGCGACGTAGAGCCTTCTTAAAACAAAGCACATAAATATGTCTCATTTCCATCACAAATCTAACAAATAAGCGTTTATTCCTGATTCAAAAATTGTGGGCAGAGCCATGCAAATCATTCCTTTATGCCCAGCACAGTGTTGTGGTTGGGATTCTAACCAACTGCCCAAGTGTTGCTTAGCACTTCTGCCAAGCAACACTTGGGTAGTTGGTTCGAACGCTAACCAAAACATATGATCTTCCTGTGGCTAAAAAGGTTTCAACCGGGTACACTAGTTTCCTCCCACACTCCAAAGATATGCTTGTAGGTTAATTGGATCCTTCCTAAATTGGCCCTAGTATATGTATGAATGTGAGTTAGGAACCTTAGATGGTAAGCAACTTGAGGGCAGTGACTGATGTAAATGTACACAATGTATATGAGAAGTTCTGTGCAAATTGACGGAGCTATTTAAGTACCTGTAATGCCCCATGGCTAACTGTACATCTTGACGCAATTCTTTATCGTACCCATACAGTCTAATATTATAGAGCCACCTATTTTAGTAATGCACAATGATCATGAAATAAACATCTACTATTATTTTGTCCAAATAAAGGCTCCTGTTATTGGCTCTTATGTTTAGGGGAATATAAACAATAGGTATTGGCTGGAGGAAGAAAGTCATCAAGGTTGTCCTTCTCCCAAGATAAGTTGACTAGCAGGTATCTGCACAGGTCATTTACTGCCCATTAAGATTGACATAGATCACCCCACTGATCTGACCATAAACTGCTGGCTAGGGTCTATATCATCTCAGGCAGGGCTTTTTTTCAGGAGGAACCTGGTGGAACTCAGTTCTACCACCCCTGGCTCAGACCCTTTTGTGCCTGCTCACCACAATCACTTGTAAACACAGAAGTCCAGTTTCTGTGTTTACAAGTGACAGCTCTGCACTCTGTGTGTAAACCCCTGAACTCTGCACTCTGTATGTAATGCAATCCTGGTATTTACTGACCTTTAGGACCCTTCTATTGTTCGTGCAATTTGACTGACCACACCCACTAGTTCATGTGATTTGAAAGATGTGGGTGGAGGGAGTGGTTTTGGGTCATCGTGGTTGAGTTCCAGCACCTATTGTTTAAAAAAAAAAAGACATGATCTTAGGTCACAGGTATATTAGATGACCACCTTAGAGAATGATGGTGATACAGAGGAAATGGATAACTGTTTGATGTTGTTGCCTAATATAGACATTGTATGTATTCAGGATAGGAAATAACCATGACAATGCCTAACCTCCAGAAAGCTGAAGTTGCTAAATGATCATGGTTGATGCCCATGTGTTTTTTTTTGTAAAGATGAAGTTGGCGCAGTTCTCCTATGGACACCTTGAGTGAGCCCCGCCATTCAAACACTATCCAAACCTCTTCTTAGGAGAACAGAAGCAGCAAATAAATCCTTAATAACACTAAAAGTCAAATGGCAGTGTCTGATATGAACAGTTCTGTTGCCAATGTCACACGTCAGGATCTGAGAATGTGTAGTCTTGGATCGGATTATTGTAAATTCATTTAACAATGCTGTGCAAACATTTCCTTTAATGAAAAACTAGGAGATAGCCACCCAAGTACACCACAGTTTCTGATAACTAATGGTAACCAATCAAATGTTCATTAAGACATTTTCCCAAGCAAGTACCTGATTGGTTGCTATGAAGGAGTTGATATTTGCTGTTTGCCCAGCGATATTAGGCCAACAGTTGGGTTTTTAAATCTCTGAATTGTTAATCTGAAACAGACCCTACAATACATGTTTACCTTCCTCTTGTAATAATAAAAGATAGCTGATGTCATTGTATAGAGATATTCAGGCTTAAACAAAGTATTGTTCTTCTTGATCTGTATTACAAAAATTACTGTGTAATTGGTGGCCATCATATGGATGTTGGCTAAGCAGGTTGTCATGGTCATGTACAGACGATCGCAAATTACGACAACAAAACCGTGGATTTTTTTCTGATGGATGTTGGCTCAAACTTGCATATACATGGTCACACAAATGTTGTCGGAAATTCCGAACGTCAAGAACGCGGTCACGTACAACATGTACGACGGCACTATTAAAGGGAAGTTCAATACCAGTCGTGTTAGTAGAAGTTTGGTGAGAGACGATTCACGCTTTTCAGCCTCTTGCTTTTCAGTCACTTACAGCGTGACGAACGTGCTATCTCCATTACGAACGCTAGTTTTACCAGACCGAGCGCTTCTGTCTCATACTTGATTCAGAGCAAGCGTGGAATTTTGTGGGTCGGAATTGTCTACACACAATTGGAATTTACGAGAATGGATTTTGTCGGAAAATTTGAGAACCAGCTCTCAAATTTTTGTTGTCGGAAATTCTGAGAGAAAATGTCCGATGGAGCCTAAACACGGTCAGAATTTCCGACAACAAGCTCCTATCAAACATTTGTTGTCAGAAATTCAGAGCGTGTGTACGTGGCAATAAGGTAATGAGCACTGTGTACAGAATGCCGTAAACTAAACCAACCAGTTGGAATTTACCTTTATTGGTTAACTACAGAAATCTGATTGGATGCTCTATTAAATAAGCTGGTATATTATGAAGATAGAGCATAACTTTGTGAATTTTTTTTCTTACTTTCAGGTTTTATTTGCTTTAAACCAGACATTGCTGCAGCATGAGAGTCTACGGGCTGGGAGCTTCCAAGCCCCTTACACAACAGAAGACCTCATCAAGCATTACAACTGTGGAGACCTCCACTCTATCATCTTCAATCAGGACACACATCAGGTATATACTATGTTGAGATTG
Source organism: Rana kukunoris (assembly GCA_029574335.1). Classification (NCBI taxonomy): domain Eukaryota; kingdom Metazoa; phylum Chordata; class Amphibia; order Anura; family Ranidae; genus Rana; species Rana kukunoris. The sequence continues at coordinate 192,617,732 of CM056055.1, forward strand.
ATGTCACTGATGTAAAATATGTGACGTGAAATCTTTTTATTCCTTTTGACTTGTTACAGATATGCACACTAAGGAGATCTGTATTTTAGTGAGATGAAGAAAACTAAAGACCACTTTTGTAAGATTTTTTTGAAGGGATAAGTGGGTGTCAAGCAAGATGAAGTAATACTCTACCACCCATATTTATCAAACCATGTCGTTATGGAGCTGGTTTTGTACATAGGCGCACAGACATTCTGGAATAGAAAAGAGCCTTAATCACAATTAGACATGTGCATTTCGTTTCGTTTCTAATTCGTTTTTTAACGAAAATTCGTAAATTCGTAATTTCCGAATTTTCGTATTAACACATTTTTTATTTCCGAATTTTCGGACTTCCGAAAATTTCGAATTTCCGAATTTCGGATTTTTCGGAATTCCGAAAATGCGAATTTCCGAATTTCGGAATTTTCGTATTTCCGAAAATTCGAATTTCCGAATATTCGTATTTCCGAAAATTCGAATTTTCATTTTCGAATTTTCACATTTCGGATTTCGAATATTCGAATTTTCGAATTTTTTATTTTTCGAAATGTCGAATCTTTCATTTTCGAAATTTCGAATTTCGAATTTTTCAATTTTCGAATTTTCGAATTTTTCAATTTTCGAATTTTCGAATTTTTCATTTTCGAAATTTCGAATTTTCGAATTTTTCATTGTCGAAATTTAGCATTTTTGAATTTCCAATTTTTGAATTTTCGCATTTCGAATTTTTCAATTTCGAATTTTTTCATTTTTCGAAATTTCGAATATCCCAATTTTCAAATTTTTTATTTTTCGAATCTTTCATTTTCGAAAATGAAAAATTCGAAAAATAAAAAATTTGAAAATGAAAAATTCGAAAACTCGAAAATTAAATAATTCGAATATTCGAATTAGAGAATTCGAAAATTGAAAAAAATTGAAAATTCTAATTTCCGAATTTTGAATTTCCAAATTTTTGTATTTCCGAATTGTTTAATTTCCGAATGTTCGTATTTCCGATTTTCGGAAATACGAAAATTTTTAGTATTTTTTTTAATTTTCGATTTTTTTAATTTTCGATTTTTTTAATTTTCGAATTTTTTAATTTTCAAATGTTTGAATTTTCAAAATTCAGAATTTTCGAATTTCGAATTTTTCGAAAATTCGAATTATTAATTTTCTATTTTTCGAATATTCAAATTTTTCATATTCAAATTTTTCATTTTCGAATTTTTCATTTTTCGAAATTTCGAATTTCCCAATTTTTTATTTTTCGAATTTTTCATTTTCGAAAATTAAAAATTCGAAAAATGTGAAAATTCGAAAATTAAAAATTCGAAAATTAAATAATTCGAATATTCGAATTAGAGAATTCGAAAATGAAAACATTTGAAAATTCGAATTTTCGAATTATTTAATTTTCGAAATTTCTAATTTTCGAATTTCGAATTTTCAAATTTTTTATTTTTCGAATTTTCGAAAAATAAAAAAATTACGAAAATTCAAATATTCTAAATTTCGAAATTGTAACATTAAAAAATCTAAAGTTCGAAAATCTAAAATTCGAAAATGGGAAATTTCTGAATTTTTCGAATTTAATTTCCGAAAAATTTTTTTTTTTCATTTTCGTTTCATTCATTTTTTTTTCGGAAATTTCGTTTTTTCCGTTTTATTCGTTTTTTTTGCATTTTCGGAAATCCGAAAATTCCGAATTTTCGAATTTCCCGAATTTACGAAAAAAGCAAAAAAAACGAATAAAACGGAAAAAAAATATTTGTTCGATCTTCCCGAATTTACGAATTTCCGAAAAAAAATTAAAAAAACTTATGAAACAAAAACGAAAAAATTTTTTTTTTAATTTCCCGAATTTCCGAATTTCCGAAAAAATTTAAAAAACGAAAATAACATAAACGAAAAAAACGATTTTTTTGGCAGTGCACATGTCTAATCACAATGTTACCACAAGGTTAGACGTGCACCATTATCTAACATGTCCTTGCATGCTGTAGCATTATAGTACCCATCACTAGAAGCGCCTGAACTCAATAATCTGGAGGGATGTCTGCCTACTTTTGGCCATATGGTAGGTGTCATTCCGAAGTGTCCACAAAGGTTTGGTTGCATAGTGTAGGTTCAGTGTCTGCCACTGAAAATGTCCACAATCCAATGACCTTCCTACACTCACATTTTGAAGGAAATTAGTCAACCTGGCAGTGTGTTTTTGGAATGTGGGGAGTCAGAGCAGCTATAGGAAGCCCACACAGACAGGGAGAGAACATACAAATTTAATGCAGACAATGCCCCAGATTCAAATCCAGGACCCAGATTAGTATACTACACAGAAACATTGCATCAATGTCAGCTAATAAAAATGCAGATACAGTAAAACCTTGGTTTGAGACTAACTTGGTTTGAGAGCGTTTTGCAATACAAGCTAATTGTTTTAATACATTATGACTTGATATACAAGCGATGTCTTGATATACAAGTAGTATCATGTCACAACAGAGCATAAAAGAGAAGAGAGGTGCCTCTAAGGCCGCGTACACACGATCAAATTTATCTGCTGAAACTGGTCCGCCGACCAGTTTCAGCGGACATCTCCGATCGTGTGTACGGGCTAGCAGACAGGTTTGTCCAGCGGACAAATTTCAAAGCATGCTTTGAAATTTGTCCGCTACAAACCTGTCCGTCCGACATGTCCGCTGGTTAGTACGCCTAACCAGCGGACAGAAATCTCCCGCATGCGCCGAATGGATTCGACGCATGCGTGAAAGTATTTTACTTCCTGGAGTGGTGACGTGGCGGAGTCAACGTCACCGCCACGTCACCGCCACGTCACCGCGTCCTCAGCCCGAGGAGATTTTCGTCCGATGGTGTGTACACGCCATCGGACCAAAATCCGATGAGACATGTCCGCTGGAAACGGTCCGTCGGACATGTTTGAGCGGACATGTCTCATCGTTTGTACGCGGCCTAAGTGTAGCAATATGATTACATTTAATGAAGGTACAACATTTAGCAACTCCCATGGTTGATGATGAAAACAGGCACATCTAAGTACATCTAAGTATGTAGGCATCTGGGTTAAAGCTGTCCACATAGACCATTCTCCTCACCACCATTGACGTCGTCCCTTTAACGCTGCACTCCACGAGCAGATCAAGCCTCGCTTTCAAATCGCTCTACTGCAGTGTAGTCTTCCCGGTCACAATTGCAGACTGACATCGGTGAGAGCCGGCAGTGAGGAGGATGGTCTATGTGGACAGCTTTACCCCGGATGCCTGCATACTTAGATTTGCCTCATGTGAGTTGCTAAATGTTGTACCCTCATTAAATGTAACCACATATTGCTACACTTAGAGGCTCCTCTCTTCTCTTTTATACTTTGTAGCTCCTGCTGGATTTTGCTTCTAATCCCCTCGTGGAGGCTTCCATTTGTGGATGGACGTTTTATGGTTACACAACCTGGTCACATTGCTATAATCTTTTTATATGGCCTAAAGACTGAAGGACTTCAGAAATAAATGGTTGTAGAACGAATCATCTGAGTTTCCATTATTTCTTAGGGAGAAATCCGCTTTGATATACAAGTGCTTTAGATTACAACCATGTTTCCGGAACAAATTATGTTTGCAATCCAAAGTTTTACTCTAATATAATTTCTTCATCTGGAAAAAATACACAACACTTGTTACCTGGCAAAGGATTTGTATTTCTGTTCTCCAAGTCTTCAGATTGAGGCTCTGTTCACACCTAGGCCATTTAAATCCTGGGCAGAATTACCAAGGTTCTGACAGCGATTCCATAATCGTGGCAAAATGTGGAACACATTTGCAATGTCAATATTTCTTAATGACACCCCAAATATGGTGCGATTTTGCCACGATTGTAGTGTGACTAAGCAGCGCTAACAATTGCGCGAAACGCATCTACTTTTTTGCCCCCTGCTCCAACTGTCAACCACTGGTCATATAAAGCTTCAATAAAAGGATTTTTGGAAGTGCAGCCGTCAGGAATAATTTCCTTATGATACACAGCATGCAATCTGGGCTAGCATCTGACTACTGTGGGGATTAACCAGCGACTTACTCACCTGGAGCAGCTCTTTGAGCTTCTTTGGAGTATTATTGGTGCGGAGGGAGGCCCACTCAAATAGTGCTGGACCAAAAACGCTCTACTAAAAAAAAAAAAGCTAAAAATAATGCTGTCACTGCACTATGCTCAGGTGTGAATAGAGCCTAACACACAGCTCATCAAGGCTAGTGACCTATTTTTTTTATATTGCAGTTAAGCAACAAAGCTAGTTTACATGCCCGCCTCTAACCTTGATTGGACGTTGATGGAGTGGCAGCAGGGTGATGAAACTATCTCTGTACTCAAGTCCTCCTGCTGCTATTAGATGCTAAAATTAATGCTGAACTTCAGGCAGATTATTATTTTTTTCCCATGCAGTGGGGCTGTGTCCGCAGTACATGGGTTAACAGCTTGTTTTTGGCTATGGGTACAGGGAGCTGAGATATACTCACCTAATCATCTCATTCTCCCAGTGCAAGACTGGTCCCTTTGGCTCCTGCCCCCCTGCGGTCCAGGGGTCTTGTGTGGTGGACTGTTCCTGACGTCATCATACCCATAGACCAGCTGGACATGAAGATGTCAGGAACAGTCCACTGCTGGACATGGGGGAGTGCTGTTTTTTGTAGGATTGAGGGATTGGGTGAGTATAGGCTCTGTGTTCACCCCTAGACAAAATGAGCAGTTAACCCATGCAGTGGGGCTGATACAAATTCGGGCATTTGTATCAGAAGTTATTTGTTAATGAATATACTGACTTCAGTGGTGAAATTTTAATATCAGTGTGGAGTTGAGCTCTAAGAAACTGAATGTAATCTAAATACTAGATAATATACAAGCACTCCCTGCAGTTGCCGTCCCCCCAGCTCCATGTTGCGTCAGTCTGTCTCCACTGGTCATCCTCTGTAATCCATTTTCCTTCCTCTTTAGCTTTCATCGCTAAAGACCAACACGTGGCTCTCATTTGCCCCGAGAAATAATGGGATTACCGTCCTGTCCCCTTGGCTGGCCCACGTGAGCGATTGGCTTCTTGGTTTAGTCTGAAAAGATTTGAACAAGAATGTGTAGCAACAAAGCCCAATTATAAGGACTTTCAGAGTCTTTGCATGTAAGTCCTCTCATCATAACTAGAGGCTTAAGAGCAAGACCTCGCTTATATTCGAAAGGGGGCCATGGCACATGGTTGCTACTTTAATGGTTATCAGAATAAGTCGCTACACTAACACACTCCCCCGCATCCTAAGCTCTTGGAGGCTCTCAATTCAGCAGCTCAGTAAATGTCAATGAACTCTGCAATCGGTACATAGTACAACCACTGAAATATATTTTAGTTTTGGGAAAGCATAAACAGTTTTCATTGGCTTTATTCTTTAGAAATTATTGAGGATGATTGTAATCAAAATGACTGTATTCATGGCAGGGTAAATGAAGGTTTACTTGAAGGATCGCTCAATTATTGGGATCCCTGTACTCCTATTACCTCAATAATAAGTTGCTAATTCACAGACGGTCATTCTCTGCTGCTTAGTGAGTCATTGGCCCACAGCAAAATGTGGGCTAGGAGTGCTAAAATCACGGTACAAGATTAAAAATCATATTAATTAGTGAAGCTGGTGATCACCATGGGAGAAGTAGCATATGCTAAGAGATGCCGGCTATAACAAACAGGTATTTTACTAACAGGATCCCTTTATCTAGAACACATGGGAACAGGCTTACAAATAAGACATTTCAGGATGGAAGCTGCTTGGTTATGCCTTAAAAATTGCTGAAAAAATAAAGGAGAATCAAACTTTTTCATTTCTAATCTTTTTATTAAAGTTTTGTGAGAAAAATACAAAATTCCAACACATCATTGGCCAAACAAGTGTTTTTTAACAAAGAGAAGTAAAAAAAACAGTAATCATTCCTGACTTCTGTGGGCAACCGAAATTGAGAATCATCAAAACGTAGGCCAACACATTTTGGAGGTCTGCCATCACCATTGTAGCACTATTTAGTCCAAGCAAGGCTCAAAAATGATGTATAAACATGGTGCAAAACTCAAGGGCCCAGATTCACAGAGCGATTACGCGTGCGCAACTGCTGTTGCGCGTGCGTAAGTCTAAATGTGCGCGTGCGTATAGTTGGACGCGATTCACAAAACAATATACGCCAGAAATCTACGTTTTTTGGTCCGGCGTAATTGAGTTAGACATTCGCTTCCCTTCGCGCAAAACTGCGCTAGACACACCATTGATTTGCTAGTCAAATATGCTAATGAGGGAGTTACGGGGATCCACAAAAAAACGCAGTTGCTGCGCAGGCTACGCGATGTGCGCAACTGCAAAATGTCCTGTCTAAAGTTAGAGCACATAAAAGCTGATCTAACTTTTGAAAAAAAGTCTAATTGTCAGATAAAGCAACACCGTTATTGAGGAGCAGACCACACACACGTGTTGCACTACAATTTGACTGCCAACATGCTAGGGGCATCGTCGCTCATAGCTGCACTAGTGAATATAGATGACCAAAGAAGGAGGAGGGCACGGAGGATGGCACGGGAGAGGGTATACCGCACCCGCATACACCTGTTTGGCATGAATGATTCAGAGGTCTTTCGCATCTTCAGATTCCCCCCTCATGCCATCCTGGAATTAACCACAACCTTGCAGGAGGACATCACCAGCCCAACACAACGCTCACATGCAGTGCAGCCACTGGTGAAGGTCCTGGCAACACTCCATGTCCTTGCCAGTGGCTCTTTTCAGCGTACAAGTGGAGTGGTGGCTGGGATGTCACAATCCTCCATGAGCAGATGTGTGCACCAGGTTGTCCCTGCAATCCTCACACGCTTGGCCAACCAAATCATCAAACCCACCACTGAGGAGCTTCGAATCAAGGCAATGGCAGATTTCTACCGAATTGCCAGATTCCCACGCACCATCGGGGCCATAGATTGCACACATGTGGCACTACAGCCCCCCCATGAGACCGAGCACATGTACCGCAATCGGAAGAATTGGCACTCCATCAACGTACAGGTGATAGTTGATGCCCAAGGCCTCATATGGCACGTCCGTGCCAAACACCCAGGGTCCAGCCATGACAGCTACATCTACAATCAAAGCCACATCCGAACAGAATTCGAACAGAACGTGTATGGGAACACCTGGCTGGTTGGTGAGTGACATGGGAGTCAGGCATGACTATCCCCTCCCGTGATGCACAACAGAAGTGGCACATGCATGACTAACATTCTCCTGTCTTTTCCTTTACAGGTGACTCTGCATATGCACTGGGACCCCATCTCATGACTCCTATCCGGAACCCCCAAACCCCAGGAGAGGAACGATACAATGAAGCACACATCAAAACCCGTGCAGTGGTGGAGCGCACCTTTGGCCTCCTGAAGTCACGTTTCCGATGCCTGGATAAGTCTGGGGGTACACTGTTGTATTCCCCAAACTTCGTGTGCCATATCATCGCTGCATGTTGCATGCTACACAATCTCGCAGTGAGGAAGGGCCTGCAGGTTGAGCTACGTGATGATCTGACCCCCCAACCAGAAAATCAACCCCTAACCGAGGATACCCCGTCTTCTGAGGGAAGAGCAGTCAGGAGGCAGCTCATATTGGGCATCTTTGCACGTTAAACACACACATTAATCATGGCACAATGAGAATGCATGCATGCACACCACTATGGTCCCTAGCACACACACCCCACATCCTCATCAAATTGGATTGGCACCAGTCCACCATGCTAGACTGGTGAGCAGTAACGCCACGTCAAGGCTCCAATTATGTCACTGTACATTCATACACCATTCACACGGACCTGGGAATCACTTCTCCCTGGTCCTGGGGAACCCTTCTCCACCAAAATTGAGGGTGACACCCCTTTTCCAGCAGGAATGTCACCCCCACATTCAAACATCATTCACAACCCAAAATATGCCAAAAAAGTCAAACAAACAAAAATGCATAGAAACAAAAAATGCATAGGAAAAAAAAAATGCTTAGAAAAAACAAAAAAAAGCAGAGAACAAAAATAAAAAAGCTTTCAAAACAAACAAAAGGGGGTACAAAAAATTATTGCCCTCTGCCTGAGCCACGCCTGGGGCGCCCCCGGCCACGGCCCCGGACCCTCAGGGGAGACGCATGGGGGAGGGGAAAAGCCGGGGAAGGAGGAGCAGCCCCTGAGATCTGCCCACCTGGCGGCCTGCCCTCCAAGGCCACGGCTATTCTGTCCAGGGCAGCACCAAGTGTTGCCGTGTTGCCCTGGATAGCCTGGGTAAGGGCCCTCACATCCTGCCCAACGCCTGCTGCTGTAGTTTGCAGGTCATTTAGGCAGGTTGTGGAGGCCCGGGAGTGGGAGTCCAGGTTACCCAGGCTATCATTAATGGAGGACAGGCTCTGATCCACCCGCCCCATAGTCTGGCAGAGCTGTCTCAGAAGGCGTGTCTGGGTGGCCAGGTTCCTTCTCAGACAGGCGGGCATGAGATTGGGCGCCCCCCTGGTGCTTGGGGATGACCTCCTGGCTCCAGCTGATGGTTGTGGCCGGGGAGAAGGGGAGGCCCTTGTGAGGGGAGCCATGTTGGGGAAGGAGGGGGGGGGGCTGACCCTTAGGGAGGGCAGGCTTCTTGCAGCCAGAGGGGAAGAGTCCGCAGAAACCAAAGGGCCAGTGCCTTCCATGGACTCCTCCTCCTCATGATTCTGCTCCTCCTCATGATCGTCCTCCGCATGATCCTCCCCCTCCTCTTGTTCCTCCTCTGCGGACTCTGGCCTTGTTGGGGGGGCCTCATTAGGCTGCTGTCCTGGGGTTGGAGCGGTCAGTCCAGATGGCCCTGCACCCTCCTGCACAGCTGTGGATGACACAAAACATTCACAGGTTGGAGGATCCACACACTTGCCACATATTCCCTTTCACCCCCTCCCCCACACATGCTACACACCTGAGAGAAATAAAAACCTTACCTGGCACCGCGGGGACCGGACTTGTGTCAAAGCCTGGCAGGCCCTCCACTTCATGCCGGTGAAAGGTCAGGGCCACCACACGCTCCGTCTCTGAAAATCTAACCCGGCATGGTGGGCCCCCTCCTGTGCCCCTGGCATGGGCATTTATTGCGGCCAGTTTTTTTTTCACCTCACGCCGGAGGTCATTTATTTTCTTTTCTATCCCAGAGCGGGTCCGTGTCTCCCCCTCCCCCGATGAATTGACCTGCTCCGTGATCATATCCAATATCTCCCTCCTCCTGGCCGGGGTGGTGGTGGCACTCTGCGGGCCGTGGAGAAAACGCCCATAGTCGGTAATGGCCCGGGCAAGAATTCTTTTTTCCCCCACAGTAAAATTGAGCTTTCTTTTTCTCTCAGTCATACTTCCAAACAAACTCACTAGCAGTCACCAAAAATCTGTCACAAATACAAGCACAACCAATCAGACAAGAACACACACAAAGAGAAAAAGAACAGCCAAAAATCACACTAGCACTCAGCAAGAAACACACACAAAAAAATCAGATGAAAAAAAAAAGCAAGAAAACAAACGCTCAGAAATCTATCAATCAAACAAACAGTCTCAAACACTTATCAAAATACACTTTCACAAAACTACCAACAAGCACAAGATCACACAGAACACTAATCTCACAACTACAAAACACACTCTAACGAACAACAGAGCAAAAGCACTTGATTCAATGGGAAGGGACACAAAGGGATGTACTTTTGCAATGGAAGGGCGTTTGTGTGTGTCTATTTATGCTGTCTGCGTAGTTCACAACATTGCCCTAGTCCATTTCCAATTTCAATGATTGCGCCGCTCCCGAGTTGTGAGCATGCGCACAACGGAGCTGACATGGTTTCCTTCACGCGCGCATGCGCGAGTCGGCCGGCCCTTCATTTGCATGGGGTCACGGCTCATTTCAATGTAACACGCCCACGTCCCTCCCAATTTGTATTACTCCTCCTTACGCCTCCGGAAAAAACCTTACGTTTGCGCAAGCTCTTGCGTAAAAGCTACGTGAATCGCCGGATTACGCGGCTAGATTGCGCAAGTCTAACGGAAAAGTGGTGCGCTACGCCGGAATGATAATGCGCCGATCTACGTGAATCTGCCCCAAGGTGTCCACCAGTTCACCATGGAAATTCCCCAGATACTCTGGGAGCCGTAGTACAGAGAGAAAATAATATAGGAAATAAAGATAGTAGAAGTGATCACTGTCACCGAACCCGGCAGACTTCTGTACTACATTAGCTGGTACCTGTCAGGTATTTGATCCAAGGGTCACATTTTTTTTTTAGCAAAGGCATCTTATCTTGTAATAATTGAGAGAGACGTTTTCCTTTCATAAATTCTTATTCATTGCAATGTGACTCTGAACTTAGAAAAATTAACTACTTGAGGAGAGTCGATTTCGAAGCACAGCCTCCTCCCTCCTTGCATATCATGTTACTATGCTCTTATTTTTATTATTCGATTCATATAGTGCTGACAAAGCAGCACTTTACATAATGTACATTCACATCAGCTCCTGCCTCAAGGACTATACAAACTAATCCTTCCAAAACAGTTGACAACATGGCAAGATCTTCCAAAAGTTAAAAATATTATTGGCACATTAGGCTAAAATCTGACTTAGCAGACCTACAAATGCATTTTAGCCATATTGACCTTAGTCATAGCCAATAAGCTTTTGTACTTTTTGAAGATCTTGCCATGTTGTTGATTCTTTTGGAGGGATTTGCTATTGTATGGCCCGCAGGGGCAACGGTCTGAGCACTGGAATCCCACATTTTTGAGATTGGGTGAAGAATTTGAGCACAGCCATTGTTATTGTTAGCTTACAATCTAAGGTCCCTGTCTCACATGCACACACTAGGGACAATTTGGATAGGTGCAAATTAACCTAACAGCATGTCTTTGTTGTGTGGGAAAAAACTGGAGTACATGGAGGCAACCAACACAAATACAGAGAGAATATGCAAACTCTGTACAGATAGTGTCCTGGCCAGATTCAAACCAAGGATCCCATTTCTACAAGGCAGATCACCTCTTCTGGAAGTGTCTAAATACTCTCTTTGATGGCCAAGATCTCCTCTACGCTTCCCCTCACCTTGCTGTGGAAACTTTTATGTAGCTGCCGGTGGAGGAGCAAGGGAGAATACTATAGAATGTTAACTGATAACTCCGGGTCAACTGCAGCTCCTGACATCATATCCAAGATGGTAGCATCCATCAGCAGTAAGTGGCACCTGGGCTTTAGATGTCTACACAAGAAAGGTCTTTATAGCAGAGCACAATGCGCAAGCATGGTTACATATCAGAGGGGTACCACTTGTTCCTTATATTCTGGGGGTGCACCTTAGATGCTGGTGCTGCGCCCAATGGTTCTTACGTTTTGCACATGACATGGCAGATCTCTCCCAATGGAAATTTCACTATACTGGGGACCCTTTATTACATAGTAAATTTTAATACAAAGGTGAACTAACCCTTTTACTCCTACTGCGATCAAACTGGCCAGACTCCACCTATTTCCTGGCAGCTAATGCTGATATCTAAGGTACACATACGATGGCCGACTCATCCAGTAAATATGTGGTAATCTCCGGTAATAAAAGTGTCATGGTTTCTAAGCGGCTCTGCGGCTTATAGGAGAAGCCTAAGTGGAAGCAGAGTTGAGGGATCTGAGAAGCAGATGTTCTGGGTCGAGCTGAAGCAAAATCATGATCCTTGATAAATGAAACACAAAATGAAATTCTGATGCTCCAGATCTTGAAGCAATATGGAAAGACAGTGAAAAGTAGAAGGCCTCTGTCATGGTGGAGGAGTTTATTTATTAAAGATAAATCATACGTCTGGGTAATAATCAGAGTATTTCCAGATTATCTTGTCAACACATAGATCTCTTTGACATTATTTGCAGGATTGGGACAAGACTTAAAAGGCTACTGCTTTGGGTGCAGATAACTTCTTCATGTAGACAAAGCCGTGCTGAAAACAGATGTCATCTGCAAGTCTGGGTCAAAATATTTCAAAAACTGTTGGCTTAAAGTACTGTAAAACTATAGCCTTCCTTAAAAAAAAGTTCTGTAGCACCGAATTATCTGCACTTACAGCTATCTCTTAAGCCCTGTACACATGGGCAAGAACCCTGTCGTAAAAAAAAAAAACGTTTTTCTCAGCGGGTTTCTCGTCAAGCTTGACGGGATTCTTGTCAAGCCAAAATCTCATCGTTCTAAAACATAATGACGTGTAAGACGTACGACGGCAGTATAAAAGGGAAGTTCGATTCCACTGGCGCCACCCTTTGGGCTGCTTTTGCTAATCTTGTGTCGTGTGTTAGTAAAAGTTTGGTGAGAGACGATTCACGCTTTTCAGTCTTTTACAGCATGACAAATGTGCTATCTCCATTACGAATGCTAGTTTTACCAGAAGGTGCTCTCCCGTCTCATACTTGATTCTGACCATGCATGCATTTTTAAGACTTGAAAAAGCATACACACGAAAGTTTTTCTCGTAAACCAGCCCGACGAGAATCACAACAAGAAAATTGAGACTCCCTACGAGAAAATAGAGAGCAGCCCTGTACACAGGGGCCAGAATCTCGTCAGGAAAAATGCATCAAAGTCATTTCGAGCATGTGCAGGTTTCCACAGCAACAGGTAAGCATACAGACGCTTGGGTTTCTCAGCAGGAAAACACTATGCCGAGAATCACAACGAGAAGATAGAGAGCAGGTTCTCTATTTTTCTCGTTGAGATTCTGGGCAGTTTTCTTGACGAGAAACCTCAAAGCCTCAGGCCGCGTACACACGGCAGAGAACCTCAACGGGCGGAACACATCGTTCCGCCCGTTGAGGTTCTCGCCCGGCCGTCAGATTCGGCGACCAGCCATTCATCCCGACAGGCCGTCGAGCAAATAGAGAACCTGCTCTCTATTTGCTCGACGGGTTTCCCGACGGGCTGGGCTCGGCGAATCCGTACACACGGCCGAGGTTCTCGGCAGAATGAGGATCCCAGCGAGGTTCTCGCTGGTTTCTGCCGAGAACCTCGGCCGTGTGTACGGGGCTTCATACACTCGGCAAGATAGCTCTGTCAGCTTGCTGGTTCTTGCAGAGAAAGCCGAGCGTGTGTACGAGGCTAGCAGGTTCTCTATTTTTCTCATCGAGATTCACAACAGTTTTCTCGACGAGAAACAAAACACACAAAAGTTTTTTCGGCAAAAAGCTCTGCCAGCAGTTTTCTTGCCGAGAAAACCGTGTGTGTGTGTGTACGAGGCTTTAGGCTTAACCAATACAGCCATGGGTAAACAGGTGTTGGATTGAACACTTTTCTTTGGAGCTGATGTACAGTAAATGGGTTAATGTTCTCTACAAAGTGTTGATGGAAATAGCGCAGGGTATGCAAAATGAATAAAATAAATAAGCATTTGAATTTTTTTGGCAGTTGGACACACCGTGGTCGGCTGCAGACTGCAAATGGAAAAGCAATTTTTAATAACATTCAATTAGAAAAATGGCTTGTGTAGCAATATATATATTTTAGTAATTTTTTAAGAAATTGGATTTTCCCTATACATTTTCAGCTCTCAGGTGATGTAACTTTCATTTATTACACCATACCAGTCATTTTTAAGTGGCAGTCATGAAAACACCCAGCAGGATTATATTATTGTTTGAAAGGTGCTCAAGATTCTTGCACGAAAACATTGGCACATGTGCATTTGATTTTCAGCAAATTGGATCACAGCAAGTGTTTAATTCATTAAGTGCACTTTAATATGCAACAACACATATCACAGGGCTTGCCATTTATTATTTGGATGAATGTTTATACAGAGGCAAGGAATCTTAATGAGAAATACCCCAGAAGTATTACAAAAAAAATAATATAAATGTTTATTCGCTTATGTTCCTGAGTAAAATCTGGAAAATATATTTACTGTGTAAGAAAATGTTTTCGTGCTCAGCTCTGATTCCACAAACAGATATTTAAGGGAACTTTATGAAAACAAATACATACATTTTTAAAAAGGTCAGTTTGTGGTGTTTTATTTTACCTTGAAGATTTACACAAAAATTTTAATTGCATTATATAAAACAACTAATAAAATATATACTATATTACCCGAAGTATTGGGACACCTGCCATTACACGCACATGAACATTAATGACATCCCAGTCTTAAAGGGGAGTTCCAGCCAAAATTTATGTCTATTAAAAGTCAGCAGCTACAAAAAGTGTAGCTGCTGGCTTTTAATAAACATTCACTTACCTGCTCCACGTTCCAGCGACGCGCTGGCCGGGGGTCCGCTCCTCTCCCCCCCTCCCCGGCCGGCGTCTTCATTCTAACTGTGGGCACCCGACTGTGACAGCCTTCGGCTTCACGGCCGGGCACCCACTGCGCATGCGCGAGTGGTACTGCGCATGTGTGCGCGGCGCGGCCCGCCGCTGATTGGACAGGCGATCGCATGGGACCTGTCAGTGTTCCATGCGATCGCCTACAGGGAGGGGCTGCTGTAGGCGATTAAGCTTAATCGCCTAACCAGCCCCTCGGCAGAAGCATTCGGCAGAAGCAGTCCCACTCCTCCTGAAGCCCCCACTCCCCCCCCCACTCCCCCCCCAAAAAAATTACATGCCAAATGTGGCATGTAAGGGGGTGTGGAGTGGATTAAGCAGAAGTTCCATTTTTGGGTGGAACTCCGCTTTAAGCCCCATACACACTATTAGATTTTCTGCAGATTTTTGTCTTCAGATTTACCAAAACCATATAGTGCAATGGCCTTCCTGATTGCATACAAATTAAAACTTAAAGGCTACTTTCGCACCGAGGCGTCGGCGGTAAAGCGTGCTTTTACGCCGCAAGGGGTGCACTTTTAACCCTCGCTTGCTCGCGTGTACACGGCATTGAACGTTGACACTGGAACAAGTGTTTCTATTGAACAATTTGTTCCTTTGACCATTCTTAAATTTGCATTATTCTCTACGTTCAGGTTGTGACAGTGGCCAAAAGGGACACATTGAAAGAGTTACTGTCACTGATAGGGACACAGACAGCATAAATAACATAACAGGGGTTTTACTCCCTAACCACACTATTGAATGCTAAAATAAAATGTAAAAAAAGAAAAATTGGCTTTAGACACAGTTTTATGGTAACTTATTTAGTTAGAATTAGGCTTTTGGGAGTTAAAAAATGTTTTGTTTCACGCTTGAACAATTTGGGTTTCAGGTGAAAATTTCATTTGGTGTTGCAACTCTTTCCGCTAAAAACAAATTATTGCACAAAAAAATTAAAATAAAGTGCACGCACTGACTTTTTTTAATATTCATTTTAAATGTTATAAAATGAAAGGAAATGATACTTTGGAATATTACCAAGTTGTCTGAGTGAGAAACCATCTTGGTATGCACAAATGGCTATGGATAATGTACCGATCCTTCCTGAAATCCTTTAAAAACTCTTTTGAATGATAAACTGGGTTTGAATTGGACACAAATCATTTTTTTAATCTCCATAAAAAAAGTCAGAGACGTGCATGTAAAATCTCAAACATTTCCTATCAGAAGAAAGATAAAAATATATGGGGGAGGATCTGATAAAAGTGGAGGGAGAGAAACATCTGTCAAGATTCTTTTTATTTGTGGTCAATTCCAGGAAAAATGCCTTAACAAAAAGTGTGTGTGTATACATGCTGTATACAGTATATACATATATATATATATATGTGTGTGTGTGTGTACAGGCTCGTCGCTACAGGACAGGCAAAACAAACAATTGCTTGGGGCCCCGAGCTGTCCTGGGGCCCCCAACTTCCCCTTCCCAGGCTGTAGCGTGGCTGAGCTCCTCTTCCTTCCTCCTGGAGTCCTGTCAGTCCGGCCAGGTACCGCGCATGGTACAGGAATCTGAATTCAGTTTCCTGTTACCGGCCGGACTGACAGGATGTGCACACTGAGTGCTCACTTTCTGTCAGTCACAGGAAACTGAATCTCCTGTACCGCGCGGTACCCAGCCCGACCCTGGCACTATCTGATAGGGGACTGGGCACCCATAATGATAGAACACCGGACTGACAGGAGAAGGAGGAGCTCAGCCACGCCTACAGGGAAGAATAGAAAAACATAGGGACTGTTTCAGGAGAATTCATGTTGATAAGTGGAGAGAACATAGTAAGCAAGGGGGGGGGGGTGACCAAATCACTCTGCTGCTGCTCATTCTTTGACCAGTCAGCAGGCTGGATATAGGGAATGATCACCATTGTATTTGTTATTTATACAGATGTAGCAGTGCCTGTCTAGCAGGGCTGTGTAAATCTCAGGATTAATTGGAAGGACATACAAGTGCTTTGGCAGTTAAATAGCTCCCATCTATGTATTTAATCTTTATATTTAGGCATTTACCTGGACTACAGCATTAAAGCCACCCTGTCAAATGCCAACAAAATCCATATAATATTTTCCTGTAATAGAAGTGAAAATAAACCTAACTCTCTGATGACAGCCTCTGTTAGTCCCCTTAATATTTTGAACCATAAAATACAGAGCATCAGACTAAAATCAGATAAAAGAGTGTGAGATCATTTTAATTTGAGATACAAAAAAGTCATAGTTAGATAAAAAAAAAACTCCAACGCGTTTTTCTCCAACACCACTCCCCCTTCATTAGGCTAAACATAGAATGTTAAAAAGGGTATTGATTAAAACACATTAAAAAGGGTATAATAAGGCCCCTTAACCACTTCAGCCCCAGAGGATTTGGCTGCCAAGTGACCGGGACACTTTTTGCGATTCGGCACTGCGTCGCTTTAACTGACAATTGCGCGGTCGTGCAACATTGCTCCCAAACAAAATTGACGTCCTTTTTTCCCCACAAATAGAGCTTTCTTTTGGTGATATTTGATCACCTCTGCGGTTTTTATTTTTTGCGCTATAAACAAAAAACAGTGACAATTTTGAAAAAAAGCAATATTTTTTACTTTTTGCTATAATAAATATCCCCCAAACAAAATATAAAAAAATTATTTCCTCAATTCAGGCCAATACGTATTCTTCTACATATTTTTGGTAAAAAAAATCGCAATAAGCGTATATTGATTGGTTTACGCAAAAGTTATAGCGTCTAAAAAATAGGGGATAGTTTTCTGGCATTTTTATTATTATTTTTTTTTTTTACTAATAATATCAGCAATCTGTGATATTTATCGTAACTGCGATATTGCGGCGGACACATCGGACACTTTTGACACTCGTTTGGGACCATTGCCATATATACAGTGATCAGTGCTATAAAAATGCACTGATTACTGTGTAAATGACGCTGGCAGTGAAGGGGTTAACCACTAAGGGGTGAGGAAGGGGTTAAGTGTGTCCTAAGGAATGATTCTAACTGTGTGGGGGGTGGGCTACATGTGACACGACATTGATCACTGCTCCTAATGACAGGGAGCAGAAGATCAGTGTCCTGTCATTAGGCAGAACAGGGAAATGCCTTGTCTACAAAGGCATCCCCCCCCATTCTGCCTCTCCACAAGTCAGTTAATAGACCCCTATTAGGAAAAAAAAATGTTTTTGTTTCATTAATTTTTTTGCGAATTTTTGAATTTCTGAAAATTTGGAAATTCTAAAAATTCGGAATTCTAAAATTCGGAATTCGGAAACTCAGTAATTCAACTTTCCAAATTTTCCATTTTTGAATTTTGAAATCTCGTAAATTTTGAAAATTTCCAATTTTCCAAACTTTCAATTTTGGAAATTTCGAAATTTTGGAAATCTCGTAAATTTGGAAAATTGGAAATTTTGAAAATTGGAAATTTCGGAAATTTGGGAATTTCAGAAATTTTGAAAATTGGAAATGTCAAAAATTGGAGATCTCGAAAATTAGAGATTCGAAAAAAATTGCAAAGTTCAAAAATCTAAAATTCGAAAATGGAAAATTTGCAACTTTTTAGGATTTCCAAATTTTCAAAATTCGC
The DNA here is from genome assembly GCA_029574335.1 of Rana kukunoris. Taxonomy (NCBI): domain Eukaryota; kingdom Metazoa; phylum Chordata; class Amphibia; order Anura; family Ranidae; genus Rana; species Rana kukunoris. Next base: position 192,635,766 of record CM056055.1, read on the forward strand.
AAAATCAGAATTCGGAAATTCAAAATTCGGAAAAATCGGAATTTGGAAATTCGCAAAAAAATGAATGGAACGAGAACGAAAAAAACATTTTTTTCAGCAGTGCTCATGTATAAATTTCGTAAATTTGAAAATTCGAAATTTCGAAAATTTCTATATTTCTGAAATTCTACATTTCGGAAGTTCAAAATTTTGGAAATCCGAAAATCCAAGAATTCAGAAATTGAAAAATTTGGAAATTCGGAAATTTTGTAATTAACTAATTTGCCAAAAATCTTTAAAAAATTAATTCAGATCTAAACAAATTACACATGTCTAACTCCTATACTAATCATGGCCCTGGGTAAGATATCCTCTCTGAGTTATGGGAGTTTCTGCTGTCTTCATAAACGAAATATCTATGAGATTTTAAAATGTCTTATGTTAATTAAAATATACTCTGGTTGACATCTCTAAATGTGGCCTATCCACAAACAGTTTCTACCGTAACTAATTGGAGACATTCAGCTTAGTGTTGCATGTTTACAACTTAGTGGCTTGGCTCTACTTAGGACCACCACCCTGTCGCTTTTCCTTGAACTGGCGAAAATAGAAAATGGAAAGTTGACTTGTCCCCCACTAAGCACTTTGGGGAGATTTCTGAACTCATAAAGTCTTTCAGTTTCGAGCTGTGATGGTGGTAACTGCCTACTAATTACTTTGGACTGTCTAGCCGTTAAGGAGGCAAACGGCTATATTAATCAGTATACCAACAGCTGCCTAACTACAGTGAGTCCAATGAATCATAGTGCATGTCGTGATCCTAAGCAGCAAAGAGAAGTTAGGATGATTAATGTACCAGGCATCACAGCAGCTGGAAGCTTGATTAGACTACGGTAGCCTGTAACTTAGGGTAGAATAATCATCTGTCTTCTCTTAATGGATACACAGGCGTTAGGGAGATCTATGGAGGCCGTGCATACCTCTGAACTGACCGATTCCCACTGGTTTATTACCCCATTAGAAAGGTGCTTATTGTCAACTATTAGCAACACCTATAGGGCTTGATTTACTAAGGGAAAGGGGACTTCGCAAAGGAATTTACTCCAGAGTTTAGTGAAATTCCACTTTGTAAAGAATATCCAATCACATCCAAGGAAAATAATAAAGTCCTGTACACGCGATCGGTTTGTCCGACGAAAACAGACCGATGGACTGTTTTCATCAGACAACCCGATCGTGTGTGGGCCCCATTGTTTTTGTTTTCCATTGGTGAAAAAATAGAACATGTTTTAAATGTTTCCTATAGATAAAAAACAATCGTCTGTGTGGAAGTTCATCGGTCAAAAATCCAGGCATGCTCAGAATCAAGTCGACGCATGCTCGGAAGCATTGAACTTTTTCTCAGCACGTTGTAGTGTTTTATGTCACCGTGTTGGATACGATCGGATTTTAGACTGATGGTGTGTAGGCAAGACTGATGAAAGTCGGCTTCATCGGATATCCGACGAAAAAATCCATCGCATTCGATTCCATCAGATATCCGATCGTGTGTACAGGGCTTTAGACATATTTTTTGCCTGGATGATAGAAGTCAGCAGAGCTTTACCTCGTTTACCTCGTTTACCTCGTTTACTAATCTCCGAAGACAATTCACGTACAAGTGCAACTCCCCTTTCAAAGTGCACAGTCTATTTACCTTTAGGAAATCAACTCCATAGAGCAGATATTCTTTACCTTTTTAAAATGGAGGAACACTTGAAATAACTTTTGGGTCCCATGGAACCTCTGGTAATAGTTACTATATCTACAGCTCATGGTACATTAGTGTGATGGTCAGAAGGAAGAATACTTCTTAACCACTTCAGCCCCAGGAAGAATTTATGCCTCATACACACAATTCAATGGAATGTTGTCTGATGCTAACTATCAGACATTAGCAGAATTTGCCCAAAGAGTGGTGCTAAGGAGCTGTATGTTGGCTGAAAAAATTCTGCTATTTAGGGAAAAAAAATTGTACCTTTACAACTCCTTTAACCACTAGCCGACCAGCCACCGCAGTTATACGGCGGCAGGTCGGCTCGTCTACGTGAGATCACGTAGCTATACGTCATCTCGCATTTCAGCCAATAGGGGTGCGTGCGCCCCCCGCTCGCCCCTGGTGCCGACGCGTGTGCCCAGTGGGCGCGATCACCACCGGGCACCCGGGATCGCTCGTTACAGAGCGAGAACCGGAAGTTGTGTGTGTAAACACACATTTCCCGGTCCTGTCAGGGGGAGAAATGACGGATCGCATGTTCATACAATGTATGAACAGCGATCTGTCATTTACCCCAATCAGTCCACCCCCCCTTTAGTTAGAACACACCCAGGAAACATAATTAACCCCTTTCTCGTTCCCCAGTGTTAACCCCTTCCCTGCCAATGGCATTTTAATAGTAATCAATGCATTTTTATATAACTGTTTGCTATAAAAATGCCAATGGTCCCAAAAATGTCTCAAAAGTGTCCGAAGTGCCCGCCATAAGGTCACTGTCACGATAAAAATCGCTCATCACCGCCATTACTAGTAAAAAAATAAATAATAAAAATGCCATAAAACTATCCCCTATTTTGTAGACGCTATGGCCCAGATTCAGAGAGAATTGGATTCTCGTAGCGTATCAGAAATACACTACGCCGCCGTTTTTTACCTGGCTCTACGTGGAATCCAGGTAGATTTTGTCCAGTAAACGACGGCAGCGTAGTGTATTTCTCCCGTCGCAATCCATCTACACGAGTAGGGGGCGTGAAGGATTTAAAATAGGCACGTTCCCGCGGCGATCGAACTGCGCATGCTCCGTTCGCAAATTTCCCGCCGTGCATTGCGCGAAATCACGTCGTTACGTCATTCGTTGTTTGAGTAGCGTCGTTTACAGACATTTCTATTCCCGAACGAGTTACGCAAAAAAAAAAAAAAAAATTAAATTCGACGCGGGAACGACGGCCATACTTAACATGGGCTACGCACCGTTAGACCAGCAAAAAGCTGGTCTAACAGTACGTAAAAAAAACCAGACGTAAGCGATTGCGAAGACCGCTCGTATCTTCGTGGATCGCCGTAAAAATACATTTGCATATCCCGACGCATGAAAACGACGCAAACTCCTCCCAGCGGCCGCAAAAATATCGCAGCGTAGATCCGAAGGCTTACGAAGACGTAAGCCTCTCGGATCGAAGCCCGAAGCCGCCGTATCATGGTTTGAGGATTCAAACTAGTGATACGGCGCGCGAAATTTGAAATTACTCCTGTCTAACACCAGTTAGACAGGCGTAATTGCTTTATGAATCTGGGCCCATAACTTTTGCGCAAGCCAATCAATAAACGCTAATTACGATTTTTTTAACGAAAAATATGTAGAAGAGAACGTGTCGGTCTACAATGAGGAAAAAAAACATTTTTTTATATATTTTTGGGGATATTTATTATAGCAAAAAGTAAAAAATATTTTTTTTTTTTCAAAATTGTCGCTCTATTTTTGTTTATAGTGCAAAAAATAAAAACCGCAGAGGTGATCAAATACCACCAAAAGAAAGCTCTATTTGTGGGAAAAAAAGGACGCCTATTTTGTTTGGGAGTCACGTCGCACGACCGCACAATTGTCAGTTAAATCGACGCAGTGCCGAATCGCAAAGAGGGGCCCGGTCATTGACCAGCAATATGGTCCGGGGCTGAAGTGGTTAAGGTGAAAAAACACGAGGGTTTACAACCCCTTTACGTAATTTTTTTCTACCAAAAATGTATTTTGTACAAGAAAATTTTACAAAAAAAACGCTCCTTATTCTTTTCCGTTTCAAGTCCTCCAGGAGGGCCCCTGGCAGTGAAAGGGTTAGCGCCGAGAGAAATAAGCGCCTGCACAGCACAATACATGAGTAATGTATATTTAAACTGACTGCACTATATATGGTATAATGAGTCGTGATTGCGATCCGTCTTTGTCAGATGTTTAGGTAATGTGAATGGCTACCTTTTACATTCGCGGCATCCCGGGCCGGTCTATACATGGCTCCATCAATCATAATTAAGGTTTGTTTTATAGAACATGAAGAAATGTCCTTTTACATCAAACAAAACCGTCGGAGACAGATTGCACAGGTCTGCGGGGTACTCCGTCCCCAATGTTTTGACAGTTTTGCTGTGAATTCAAGTCATTTGGCGGTTATTGTGCACGCCTAATGTTTGCATTTAATCCACTGTCCACTTTAAAAGCCTCAACAATGGCCTGGCAAGGCACTCAACTGTCTGACTTGTTTGTGGTGGTAAAATGCTTTGTATGTCAGCACTGCTCACCAGAAGGGGTGTCTGGCGTAGGTGGAATGTCTGCTAAGGTAGGCGTAGGGCTGCTTCTGCTCTTCATTAAACTTAAAGAGCATATTGTTTAAGAAAATGCCAGCATGTTGTCTTTTCCAGTCATTTCCAGTACAACTGACTTAGAAGACATTCAGTAAAGGGCTGCGGGGATCCAACAAGTTGTGAGATGGGACCCCTTTTAGTGCCAAAATATTTAGGTACATGTCATGCTTCATGCGTTCAAAGGTTCAGGTAGAATAAAAAAACAAACCATTATTTCTCCACGAGAAAAAGTCATGTGATCGTCTACAAAATCAACTACAAAAAGTTAACCAAAAATGTATAAAAAGTTCATTTAAAAAGGTTACTTTTTAGTCCTCATGCACACTGGACGTTAAAATAACGTTATAAAAACGCCAGTACCTTTGCAGTTTTTCAAAAAAAAATTCAATAGCGTTTTTTTAACGTTTTTCCCCGTTGCATCAAAATCGTTTAAAAACGCTGATGAGTGATGTTTTTGAGCGTTTATCAGCGTTTATCAGCGTTTATCAGCGTTTATCGACGTTTATCAGCGTTAGAGTGTTTTAACAGCTGAAAAACGTCTCTCAGAACCCACTAGTTTTGGGTTTTTTTTACTGCTCAAAAACGCCACTGCCCAAAACTGCTAATAACAGCCTATGTGTGCATGGACACATGGGATAACATGATGGAGAGTTGACTATAGAAAAAAACGTCTACTGCCAAAAACAGCTGCTGTAAAAACGTCCAAAAACTTCCAGTGTGCATGAGGCCTTATGTTGATAAACGTCGATAAACACAGATAAACGCTCACTAGCATTTTTTAACGTTTTTGATCCATTGAAAAACAAATTTTTTTCTTCAACAAAAAAAAAACGCTAAAGAACGCTAACGCAGAAAAACGCTAAAACGCGCTATTGAAAAAAAAGTTGAAAAAAGTAAAAAAAACTCACTGCAAAGCTAATGGTGTTTTTATAACGTTATTTTAAAGAGGAGTTCCACCTACAATTTCACTTTTTAAATATAAATACCCCTGTAATACACAAGCTTAATGTATTCTAGTAAAGTTAGTCTGTAAACTAAGGTCCGTTTTGTTAGGTTTTTACAGCATTTAGATTATTATAATCTAGAAATAGACCGTGGCCATCTTAACTGTGGGCATCATGAAGCCAGACTGTATGACTTCCTGAATTTCAGCTCTGCATATCTCGCACATGCTCAGTGCTGCACACTAGGTTTCAGTCAGGTTTGCAAGGACTACTGGGAAACATGATGCCTATCCCAGAAACCCTTGCAAATAGCCTTGTGACTTAATAGCCCAGGCCAGTGGTAGGCAACCTCGGCTCTCCAGCTGTGGTGAAACTACAAATCCCATCATGCCTCTGCCTCTAGGAGTCATGCCTGTGATTGTCAGGGTCTTGCAATGTCTCATGGGACTTGTAGTTTCAAAACAGCTGGAGAGCCGAGGTTGCCTACCACTGGCCTAGGCTAATAAGGAGGAGGAAGTAATGAAGGACTACAAAATAAAGGTATTTACAAGCAACAAAATAAATAAAAATTGTCCATTCTAAACACTATGAGATCAGGGCATGCAGCACAGACAAACATAAAAAAATAGGTGGAACTCCACTACAAATGTGTGACGGCAGGATTTTGTCGGATAATCCAGCCGTTTGTACGCTCCATCGGACAATTGTTGTCGGAATTTCCAACAACAAATGTTTTATAGCATGCTTTCAAATTTTCCGACAACAAATGTGTTCGATCGTGTGTACACAAGTCCGTCGGAAAATAAATCTGAAGTACAAACACGCATGCTCTGAACCAATGCTAACCATAGCATAACATTAGCAGAAGCTGCCCAAAGGGTGGCGCTGCAGAGCTGAAAAAACACGTTGTTTTGTGTATGCTGGCTGAAAAAGTTCTGCCGTCTGTATGCATACCAAGTTCACGGCTAATGCCCTTCACACAAAATTTGCCCGATGTAAATGCGATCGTAGACTTTACAGTAGAACCTCGATTGCGAGTAATGCGGTTAATGAGCGTTTCGCAATACAAGCATTTTTTTAAATCCTAACACGGTTTGCGAGTGTTGTCTCGCACCACAAGCAGGATTCAAGCCTCTGTGGTGTGCAGTACCGCATCTGGCCAGAGGTGCGGGGGCGCCGGTGGCACTAGGAGCCGTTCAGAAGTATTCGGAAACACTCTGTTGCCGAGGGTTTCCAAGTGCATCCGAGCGGTCTCAGAGTATTTCTGAGTCTCTCTGGCGCCCCCCACCTCTGGTGACATGCGGTATTGCATGCCATAGAAGTCAATGTGGAACAAATTATCTCAATTGACTAAAATGGTCAGCTTTTTTTTTTATTTATGTCAAATCTTTATCCCAAAAAGAAATTGTTGTGTCAGGCCCCGTACACACGGCAGAGAACCTCGACAGGCGGAACACATCGTTCCGCCCGTCGAGGTTCTCTGCCGGCCGTCATAATCAGCGACCTGCCCGTCGGGAAAGGCAACCAGCCATTCATCCCGACGGGCCGTCGAGCAAATAGAGAACCTGCTCTCTATTTGCTCGACGGGTTTCCCGACGGGCGGGGCTCGCCGAGAGCGTACACACGGCCAAGGTTCTTGGCAGAATGCGGCTCCCAGCGAGGTTCTCGCTGGTTTCTGCCGAGAACCTCGGCCGTGTGTACGGGGCTTCAACTATGGTATTAGCTGGAGTTTGGATTCAATTTGTTTAGTGTACTGAAATCTGCTAGTACAGCAAATAACCCCCCCCCCCCCACCCCGGGCTGACAATGCTGCTGTCCAAAGGTGCCCGTGAGCTCCTTCAACTTTAGAGGCACTCTAATACAGGAGGTGTGTTACTGGTCTCACAGACCTGACTCCTGATTGGCGGGGAGGAACTTTAGTGTGAAAATAGAAAAAATTCACTTGCTATGATCACACAACTGGGTGACCTCGGAGCACATTGCTCTGCGCTCCAAGGCCACCCTTTTTTTAAGCCTATTCACGTGTTTCAAAAATACACCCGCCCCGCATTGAATCCATGGTCCGGCACCACTGATATGTAGATCAGAGGACCAGACCCATGGATAGGGGAACGCCCGTGCGCCCTCTATGGACAGGCTACCACTGGGTAAACCTATAATAAGGCTTACCAGTAGGTAAAATTAATATCTCCTAAACGTGCACCATTTAGGAGATTTTCACCCTGGATGCAGCCAGTTACGTCACCGGCGCATGCACTCTGAAGGATCTGGCATACCTTGCCGAACCTTCAGAGCTTTGTCCCGGAACCAAGTGACATCATCTCGGCTCCGGCCAATCACATAGCTGGAGCGTGCAAACCTAGAAGAAAGATCCGGGGAAGATGTCAGCTCTCTCAGCAGTGACAGCACAACACTGAAGGGCTTCATTCCAAGGGGAGTATTTCATAATGTGGTAGTATGCGGTGCATACTGGCACATTATGCCTTTGCCGTTGCCAGTGCCATTGCAGGTGTTTTTTTTTTTTTTTTTTACAACAGCCTTGGTTTACTACCACTTTAAGTAGCTCAATTTGGCTGCTTCAATAAATAGCAATTGGTCACTAGAGATCAATCACTGAACAGATTAAACAATTGACTCCCTGTTGTGTAAACTACACAAGTAGCACATTAAATTAATCTTGCATGATTGCACAATGATCCAATTGTATGTACCGTATTTATCGCCCTATAGCATGCACCGGTGTATAGCGCGCACCCCCAACCTAGAAGGGAAATTTCAGGAAAAAAATAAACTACTTACAGTTTGAATGCCCCTCGTCGGTGTCTTGCCCGGCATCCATCGGGGTGGATTTCTCACTTTTTATACTTCGGATAAACATAACATATGATAAACATGTCCAAGCTAGATATGTAAATAACCTGTCACTCAAAGCAAGAAGACAGAAACTGACTTTTTATTTAGACAGGTTTTTATCTGGAAGTCTATTAATTTTCACTGAACAATAAAAGAGAATTGATCACAGCTGGATTAACTCTGTGTGGCAAGACTGGGCACAGATGATAGGAAATCTTATTCTCTACATTGTGACATAAAAATAAAAGCGTCAACATAAGGAAAATAAAAATGTAGGGAAAGGAGGAGGGGGGGGGGGAGAAATAGCATAAGAACTAGATAAAGAAATCCAGCAAATCAATGGGAAAATGGTTAATGGATGTCAAGGGGACTTGAACTGTAATTTGCCCAGGGAGTTGGTCAAATTGGCCTTAGGACGCTTTCACACAGGGACGGGCGGGCATCGACGGTAAAGCGCCGCTATTATTAGCGGCAGTTTACCATAATTTTTGGTACACTTTTCGGTTTTAACCCCCGCTAACGGCCAAAGAAGGGTTAAATGCGTCAGCAAAGCACCGGCAAAAATTATTTCAATGGGCAGGAGTGCTTTAGAAGCGCCTCAAAGATGCTTCTTGCAGGACTTTTTTTAGTGTCCTGCCAGTACACCACTCCAGTGTGAAAGTCCTTGGGCTTTTACACTATAGTGACAGGATAGGTTTTTTGCAGGTGCTATTTTTAGCGCCTGTAAAGCACCTTAGTGGGAAAGTAGCCTTAAAGCGGAGGTTCACACAAAAAGTGATCCCTCCCCCCCTCCGGTGACACATTTGGCAACTTTCAGGCGGGAGGGGGGTGCAGATACCTGTCTGAGACAGGTATTTGCACCACTTCCGGGTCTGATCCCCACTGGGAATCCACCCTGTGACATCACTCCCCCCGCTGTCTTCTGGGAAACACTGTTCCCAGGAGAGAGCGGAGACCAGTGATGGCGCACCGCGATCCTCGCGGTAGGGAATTGGTAGGGAATCGTCAGGCTACACTTCCTGATTCTCTCACTGAGGATGGCGGCGGAAGCAGCCGAGGACTGACCGATTGCTCAGCCTCGGCTGCTGACATCGCAGGCGTGCTGGACAGGTAAGTGTCCATTTTTTAAAAGTCAGCAGCTGCCGTATTTGTAGCTGCCGACTTTAAAAAAAAACAAAAAAACGATGGAACATTCGCTTTAAGGTACCACGCTGTGTATTGGAAAGATTGCATCAAGGATGATGGACTTTTTTTTTACCCGACTAACTATGCAACTTCTAGAGCAGTGGTTCTCAACCTCTCTAGTGCTGTGACCCCTTGATATAATTTCCCAAGTTGTGTGGGCCCCTAACAGTAAAATAATATTCATAGCGTGGGTTGTCAGCACCCAAGGCAAGACAAGTAATTTGTGCCCCTAATCCACAGACATTTAACACTGCCTGAGTCCCCTCCACTCGTACAGTATTAAAACCCCTTATGGTACATTTTAGGATTTTATCCTTTCTTTCCCTTTTATCTCTCTCTATCCTAATTTCTTGTTTATCTTTTTCACTATCTCTCTCTCTAGCTATATTTCTTGTTGTTTCTCTTATTCTTTCTCTCCCTTTTTCTTTGTTCCTCCCACTTTTTCCCTCCTATTTTCCTCTCCATACCATGTATTCTCTATTTTTATTACGTCTCTTACTCATTGGCGGGGGGGGGGGGTGTGATCAGTGACAGTACTGGGGGGACTTCTGATCAGCCCACTTAGGTGCTCTTGATGAATGTCATCTGCTGATTTGAGAACTGTAGTGGGGACTTTTAATGGCAACTATATTCACAATGTTCATTAGTAGTCTTACTCACCATAGGTGTGCGCAGCCTACTGCATTAGGGTGTGCACCCCAAAGTTCAAACACATATGTCTGTGTGTATATATGGGCAGTAGGTCAATGGACGGTGTCAGTAGGGTAGTGGACAACGCCAGTAGGGCAGTGGATAATGTTAGAAGGGCAGTGGACAATGTCAGTAGGGCAGTGGACAATGTCAGTAGGGCAATGGATAATGTCAGTAGGGCAGTTGGCAATGTCAGTAGGGCAATGGATAATGTCAGTAGGGCAGTGGAGGATGTCAGTAGGGCAGTGGATGATGCCAGTAGGGCAGAGATTGGTGTCAGTAGTTTTTTTATTATAACTTTTGTCCCACTTTGAGACAGGGAAAGGGACCGAGGACAGAGCTTCCCCTGCCTCTTTCTCTTCATCCAAGCAGCAGGGGAAATCTGTACATTACAACATGATTAGGGTGTGCCCAGGCACACATGGCACACCCTGTGCGCACGCCTATGTTACTCACTGTCTCGTAGCAGTGACACTTATGCCGAAATCAGAAGATAGGGTCTCCTTCAGCCCCTCCCACTTCCCATTCCTCACCAGTCAGCTGACCTCTAGCCTCTGCCCCCCAGGAATGCCGTGAACTGAATAGACGGCTGCGAAGAGCCTGAGTGGGCGGCCACGGGCTCCAAAAACAGCCAAGCTGAGCAGCCTCAAAAAGGCCTTTGAGAGTGGTACGAGCTTCAGGAACAGCCCAGGATTCGTGACCCCTGTCAAATAATTATTTGACCCCAGTGGGATTCCCCACTCCACAGGTTGAGAACCACTGCTCTAGAGGAACCCTAGGGTTCCACAGAACACTGGTTGAGAATGGCTGATCCAGTATATAAAGATCTGTGTGGGCCAGGGATCTAAGACAGCTCAGCAGGGATCGTATTATCGGCTAATGCATAAACTTGCAGAGGAGAGAGTCTGAATTTCAGCATTGTTGTTGATTTAGAAAGAAATTGGGTTAGTTAGACAAATAAAAATGCAGGTATTCCAATAAAAAGAATGCACTATTTTCAATTTTCTAATTAATTTGTTTATTTATTTATTTCCTGCAGCTCCCCACATTTATCAACAATACTTTACCATCACAGGACCAAATAACAGCTCAGGAGATAGACATTTACTTCAGACAAGAACTCATTTATAAGAGGAATGAAAGAATGGCAAGAAGAGTGATGGGTCTGCTGAAGGAAAACCGAGACAAGAGTTTTTTCTTCGCTTTTGGCGCAGGTACTTTATTATTTTAGTAACTATTGGTTGTTGTTGCCTTTAGGGACCCTCATGCTGCGTACACACGATCGGTCCATCCAATGAGAACGGTCTGATGGACCGCTTTCATCAGTTAACCGATAAAGCTGACTTATGGTCGTTGTGCCTACACACCATCAGTTAAAAAACAGATCGTGTCAGAACGTGGTGACGTAAAACCCAACGACGTGCTAAAAAAATGAAGTTCAATGCTTCTAAGCATGCGTCGACTTGATTCTGAGCATGCATGGATTTTTAACCGATGGACGTGCCTACTAACGATCGTTTTTTTCTATCGGTTAGGTATCCATCGGTTAAATTTAAAACGAGTTCCCTTTTTTTTTAACCGATGGTTAAATAACCGATGGCGCCCACACGCGATCGGTTTGGACCGATGAAAACGGTCCATTAGACCGTTCTTGTCGGTTTAACCGATCGTGTGTGCGCAGCATCAGAAATTGATTTTCATCATTGGGCCTGTGGATGTACAACCTTTGGCACCCAAAGCAAGGCCTCTGTTGGGATGGTTCCCTTTTATACGGAAATGTTCTTGTTTTACTGATTGTATCCTGGTTTAGTATTTTATGAGAATGTGTATATAAGCTTTTGTGAGATGTGAGATGACTGCATTTTGACTTATAATAGGAAAAAAATGAGTCCAATAATTTTACAGCCGTCTCTTTCCTCCTCTGCCTATAAGTCCAGGCTTTGTGTTCCTAATGGTAAAATCAGCCCTGGGTTCCTTCCTTATAGATGTAGTAATTGTTGCTCTGTTAGCCCACTTTGAATGAATTCTACTAACAGTCTCCAACTCTAGACATAAGTAGGTAAGTATATTGTACAATGGTTTTTGATGTACCTTAACCACTTAAGGACTGCCGCACGACGATATACGTCGGCAGAATGGCACGGCTGGGCACATGGACGTTTATTTACGTCCCCTTTAAGAGCCCAGCCGTGGGTCACGAGCACGCTGACGGCGGTGTGCTCGCGACCTAGTCCCGCGATCGGTCACCGGAGCTGAAGAACGGGGAGAGGTGAGTGTAAACAAACCTTCCTTGTTCTTCTCTGTGGCAATGCCAGTGGTCGTCTGTTCCCTGATATAGTAAACGACGATCACTGATGTCATATGTCCAGCCCCGCCCCCTACAGTTAGAGACACACATGAGGTCACACTTAACCCCTAAAGCGCCCCCTAGTGGTTAACCCCTTCACTAAAATTGTCATTTTTACAGTAATCAGTGCCTTTTTAAAGGCACTTTTCACTGTGAAAATGACAATGATCCCAGAATTGTCAAAAGTGTGCCCGCCATAATGTCGCAGTCACAAAAAAATCGCTGATTGCCGCCATTATTAGTAAAAAATACATTAATTTATTAAAATGCCATGAAACTATCCCCTATTTTGTGAACGCTATACATTTTGAGCAAACTAATAGATAAACACTTATTGCAATTTTTTTTTACCAAGAATAGGTAGAAGAATATGTATCAGCCTAAACTGAGGGAAAAAAATGTTTTTATATCTTTTTTGGGGATATTTATTACAGCAAAGAGTAAAAAATATTGATTTATTTTCAAAATTGTCGCTCTATTTTTGTTTATAGCGCAAAAAATAAAAACCGCAGAGGTGATCAAATACTACTAGAAGAAAGCTCTATTTGTGGGAAAAAAAGGACACCAGTTTTGTTTGGGAGCCACGTCGCACGACCGCACAATTGTCAGTTAAAGTGACGCAGTCCGGAATCCCAAAAAGGGGCAAGGTCCTTAACCTGCATAATGGTCGGGGTCTTAAGTGGTTAAGCAGCCCAGAAATTTGGCTTGTGTCTCCTTTGCAAATTTGGCTTCTTTATGATCCACATAATGCTCAGAACATGTGGCCGAACCAGAAAATAATTGTTGATTTTGTCAGATGCTGATTGATCTTGCTAAGCGAAGAAGAAGCTCTGTGTCATAAGAATAGTCTCTATACAAGTTGGATTTTTTGGAATCATTTTTTTTTTTCTGGCTGATGGAATAAGCCCTGCAGTCTTATATGTTCATATAAAAGGAAGATGATTACCCCGCGCTGCCAATTTTGGTTAAATGTTAGCTGCTAACACGGCTCATATGAGAGAAGCAAAAAGAATTAAATGTGTAGGAAATGTGTAGCGCTTTAAAGTGACTGTCTGTTAATGACAGTCAGAAGCACAAAAAAAGAATAAACAAATTTTGTGTAAAGTAAAACAAATAAAGGACCCTGGAAAATCCAGGGACAAGCACTGTATAACTCGTGTGTGATGAACAGTGTGAAAATAATCTATTAGTGAGATGACACCCGTTGTTGGATACAATTAATCACATATAAAAACATATATACATTGAAAAACAACAGTGATTGTTCATTTCTTTAGAAAGACATGTGTAAATTATTAGCCACTGACTGACAAGTGCAATAATGTCCCGTGAAAGGAAAATAAAACAAATCCTGATGTAAATAAGTAATAGTCAATCTGATGATTGGTGAATAACAAATAATGACTTCTCCACTGTGTTGTTCCCACCACCGAAAGCAATGCAGGCTTACCAGAACCAGTTGACTTCAGATGGCTTACGCCACTGAAAGTCAAATTAGGCTTGTAGTGGCTGATATCACAATGGGCTCCTTGGCAAGGCAATACTTTGAATGGTCAGCAGAACCTCCGTGGGATGGATGGATGAAGCCCAGCTGGGAGTGCGATCCCCAAGTGGATATTCTCATAGAAAATGGTTTGCATAAGAGATAAGAGAAAGAAGTGGCCACATAGCGTAATCCCGTTTAAGTAGAAAAATAAAATATTTATTTACAGCTATCAAACTTACATTTTAGCTGAATAAAAAATGCTTGTATACAAGTAGGGCGGCAGTGGAGTCCTCCCGACGCGTTTCGTGGACAGAGCACTTCGTCTGGGGTGTCTCTCCACTGTAGCCCACTCCAATTTATGTAAAAACAGTGAATTACAGTCCAATCAGTGAAGATCTGACTCACCATGCACCTGCAGCAATGAAAAGCAGCACTTCCATCTATCCAAGATGGCGCTGTGGCTTGCTATCCAAGCCTCAATGTGAGTTTGACCACATTAGCATAGCATTGCTATCCAAGCCTCAATGTGAGTTTGGCCTCATTAGCATAGCATTGCTATCCAAGCCTCAATGTGAGTTTGGCCTCATTTAGCATAGCATTGCTATCCAAGCCTCAATGTGAGTTTGGCCTCATTAGCATAAGCAGGAAGTGAGCAACATATTGTGTGAAAATACGAGAATATCGTTAGATCTAGATGTTATGGGATATGGTTGCTAAATGTGGAACTGTAATAGTATTTTTTGAAGTAATTAACTAAAAATATAAAAGTTTAAAATAAGAAACGATGACTGTGACACAGAACGAGATGTTCCTTATGCCTAGTTCTTACAGCCAATGGCTAATGAGCCAGTAACAGCTAAGGTGTATATGAGTTAGCAAATGGCGGATAGGGTGCAAGTATACTAACCACGCCTTTCGGTAGATGTGTTTGGCTGTGCCCCAGAATGAATTAGAATAAGCGCTTGCGCACATATGAGGCGACGGCGCTGTGGAACGCATATGCGTTCCAGCTGGAAAAAGCAAGCGTCGCACAAAGCGACCGAAGGGGCGGGTGGAAATAATCCAAAGAGGGCGCATGCGCGCTCGCATGGACCTCGCTATGGAACGCACGTGCGTTCCAACTAACGTGCGCTCCGGTTATGTAGGTTTCTGATTAATATTAATCTGGCTGGCCATACTCAATGTGGAACACACCTAGATTGCAGCTAATGTGCGCTCCTACTACATGGAGTGGGATCTAACCATATAGCTCTTTAATTAAAATCAATCCAAATAACCATGCCTGGTTGACAGCACAAAATTGCATTCTGGCAAACAGGAAAGAAACTAATCCATGTTATGACTGCCGAAAATACAAATTAATTCATGGCACAATGTGGATGATTGCAGCAGCTCAAAGTAATGAAGCCACTACATGTTATAAAATGTATATTGAACGATGACACCATCTATAAAGCAATTCAATCATATATACTAGTGTCAATGATGGTGGTATGCTTCTATTAATGAAAAAACTACCGCTTCATGTGTTTTGTGAGTCAGATCTCCACGTACATATGAATATACATAACTGTGAAAAATGGACACGGAATAAATTGCAAATGGTGAACATATTGTATGTTCCAATATAATGAGAAAAAAACAGAAAAAACATAGAAAAAATATACTAGAAAAATTACCAAAGACCCGGAATGTGATATTATGACATATTGATAAAGGAATTAATGTCCCATTCGACATTCATTCCTAATGGGATATAAGTCTGGAGTTCATATATCCAAAAGGTTTCGAGGCGGGATACCCCACGGGTCATAGCTCCACCTCTCCAGGGCGGGGTGTACTTGTCGATAACGACAAACTGAGTACCCTTGGGGTCCCTATGATGATGTTGCCTATAGTGTCGTGGTACGGGGTGTTTTGTGTCCCCACCTATTATTAATGCAATATGTTCGCTGACCCTGATGGAAAAGCAACGAATAGTGCGACCAACATATTGCATGCCACAAGGGCACGTGAGTAAATATACAATATATTTAGTCGCACAAGTGCAGAACGTTTTGATTTTGTATTGTTTCTTGGTGACTGATGATGAAAACTCTGAAATTTTTCGTGTAGTGAGAGCATTGTGATGACACACTTTGCATCTCCTGCAAGGATAAAAACCAACTAAATCATGGAAGAACGAACTCTTTACGGGAGGGTTGATTATATTTGGAGCAATCTTGCTCTGTAGTGAAGGAACTCCCTTGAACACTATCTTTGCCTGTTCAGGCAATAAAGGACCCAATATCTTGTCTCCTCTAAGGATATTCCAATGTTTATTGAAAATGGTCTTAATTTGCTTATACTGAGTAGAATAAGTAGTCAGCATAGCGAACTTGAAGCCATCGTCCGTAGGGCGTTTAGGTTTGACAGATATTAGTGACCTCCTATCCAATAAAAGGACTCTTTGTAACTCGAGATCTATATCACTAGCCGAATATCCCTTATCTACAAACCTCGATTTCAAAATCTCGGCCTGTACAAGATAGGTGTGATCATCTGTACAGTTTCTGCGTATTCTAAGGAATTGACTACGCGGAACCGAACGGAGCCACGAGGGATGGTGACAGCTCCCCATGGGAATGTAACCGTTACGGTCCGTCGGTTTAAAATAGGTCTGGAAGTTGAATTTACCATTCACTATAGTTATCTCTAAGTCCAGAAAATGGATCTTAGTGGGGCTAAACTCATATGTCAAAGAAATGCCCCTATCGTTGTTGTTCAGAGACTCAAAAAAGGTCTTCAAAGACTCTGGACTGCCATTCCATAGGAGGAGGATGTCGTCTATGTACCTGGCCCACAGGCCCAAGGATGGTACAGTGTGGGCATAGACGACATCCTCCTCCCACTTGGCCATAAAGAGGTTCGCTAAACTGGGTGCGAACTTGGCCCCCATGGCGACGCCTCTTAGTTGTAAAAAATAACGTTGGTCAAACCAAAAATAACTGTGTTTAGTGGCGAACTCTAAGAGTTCAATAACATAGTCACTTTGAAATGAAGCGAGAGACTGCTCTCTGTTCAAAAAGTGCTGTACAGCTTCTATGCCTAAATGGTGGGGAATACAGGTGTATAGAGAGGCCACGTCTGCTGTGACCATAATACACCCTTCCTGTACTGCTATACCCTCCAGAAGGCGAATGGTATCGCCTGTATCCTTAATATATGAAGGAGTCTGTTTGACCAGGGGCTGAAGATAAAAATCAATATAGCGGCCTATACGTGAAGTGACCGAATTGATGCCACTCACGATGGGTCTTCCAGGTGGTTGGATGGGATCTTTATGTATTTTGGGCAAATAATATATTGTTGGAATTCTGGGTACTTTGGGAATTAAATATAATTTTTATATGTTCATATAGAGAAAGACTAAAAAATAATTCATGCACCTAATAAAACAACATAGCTAAGTGTCTATAAAGCTCTTAAGATTCCTAAACATGCTGTATAGTTCTCTGCAGCCTCAGTATTTGTGCCAGTAAATCTACTTCAGTCTTGAATGGAAAGCTTCCAAAGCATCTGATTGATAAGGTAGATGCTGATGTGCAGTCACCAGACATTTGCAGAGAATGAACTCCACAGAAAGTTTTTAGAACTAGAAGGCCCATCTGGATAACGTTCTTCTCTCCGTAGGCCAATTTCTATTATTTCTCATGTGGAATCCTCTGCCTGTCCTCTTTATATTTCTTGTTATAGAAGAATATTGAGGCCTTCCCTTGGAATAGCTCTGTGATTTTAGCTGCATGAGGATCTGGCAAATGATTGTGTGAAATAGAAGCGAGTGGCCAGAGAAGGTTCTTTGGTGTGGCATGTGACACGGGTTTCAGTTGGGATCTTTACCTCTTAACCACCTAACCCCCGGACCATTTCGCTGGCCAAAGACCAGAGCACTTTTTGCGATTTGGCACTGCGTCGTTTTAACTGACAATTGCGTGGACGTGCGATGTCGCTCCCATACAAAATGTACATCATTTTTTTCCCACAAATAGAGCTTTCTTTTGGTGGTATTTGATCACCTCTGCGGTTTTTATTTGTTGCGCTATAAACAAAAATAACGCGACAAGTTTGAAAAAAAAATTCAAAATGTTATACTTTTTGGTATAATAAATATCCCCCAAAAGATCTATAAAAAATTAAATTTTTCGACAGTTTAGGCCGATACGTGTTCTTCTATATATTTTTGGTAAAAAAAAAATGCAATAAGCGTATATTGATTGGTTTGCACAAAAGTTTACAAAATGTGAAAAAAGTTAAACACTGTGAATACTTTCCGGATGCACTGTACTGTACATATTTGTGGGTTAAGTGAGAAAAGGATTTTTAGAAAACAATCTAATAATCATTTAAAGTGTGTTAGAAACTTTAAGTAAGCCTACACTATGCCATGAAGCTCATACTTACCTTTTTTCTCCAATGCCACTTCGTTCAGTCAGGCTAGAGTCACAGTATCCTGTGGTTTGTAGACATGTGCAGACTGGAATATTTTGTTTTGTTTTCGTTTGGAAAATAAATGTATTTAGTTACTCCCGAAAATCGTTTTGATTTATTTTGTTTTTCATTGGGGAATAGCTTTCGTCCGAAAATCCAATAATACTTGGTTTCTGTCGATTGGTCAAAAGAATATTCGACGGAACTTTGAATCTTTACGTTGAATCGTACATTTCCATTCGAATATTTTGCCTACAAGAATTCTAATGTTGTATGACTAGTAATAATGTTGAATCTATTTTCTCATAAATCGAAATCTAATCTCTGTAATGTCGAATCTATTATTTCTATACTGTCGAATCTTTTCTCTATAATGTCAAATTTTTTCCCTATAATGTCGAATCTTTTCCCTATAATGTCGAATCTCTCTATATCGAATTTTTACCGCAACAAAAACGAAAATAAAGCATTTTTTATGTCGGATCTTTCGGTTTTCGTTTCTTGCGCGAAAACGAATGCACTAGTGGTTTGCAGTCTTCAGTCTGGTGCGGTTTTGTTCACTAGTCCAGGTATGATTCGGGTGCTAATTCTTACTTAAATTTGCACCTAAACCAGGCCAAAAATTGCACAGGACCCATTTGATAAACAGACCGCCCTCAATATATGTAAACCAACTCTATTAAAATCTGTCTGATTCACATGTTATGTGAATTAGATGCGGTTAAAAACACATCCTATTCGTATATATGTGAACCAAGTCTAATTACAGAGAGCAAAAGGAATGCCCTGTATGAATCACTGAAGTCATAGCTGCACATGGTTATGGACAAATGAAAGCACTCTTTGGTCCAGTGAGTCACATGTACCTCCATACTTAGAAAGGGTGCAAACGAAAAGGCCTTTAGACTTTAGACTTGTGTCAATGGCCTCTGTTTAACATCAGTTTGGGACCTTTCTGAGATAATTCGCCTAGACTTCTATAGTTTTGCAAAACCCATGAAAAAATTTAAAATCTCATGAACACATGCCCTAAATATGCTGCTGAGAAAGGTGAGATTAAAGCAAGCCCTTTGCTTTGCCTTGAAAGCTCAAAGCAAAGGTTTTCTCTAAAGCTTAGTTTGAAATTTCTGCTTAGATTTTTGTTTCATATTATTTGTAGCGAGCATTTTGTAAATGTAGGCCTTGTAAATCAAATCCAGAGCAACGCA
Source organism: Rana kukunoris (assembly GCA_029574335.1). Lineage (NCBI taxonomy): Eukaryota > Metazoa > Chordata > Amphibia > Anura > Ranidae > Rana > Rana kukunoris. The sequence continues at coordinate 192,655,315 of CM056055.1, forward strand.
GTAGTCAATATGAAAATATTTACCCAAATAATATACTTGGTGGAATGGGAAGAAGAAAGACCTTGTCCATAAACTGGCCAAACTTTGCTTCCTTCCATGGAAACCATTTTTTTTGTTGTTGTAGTGCCCCGTCGAAAAGAAGACGACCTGCCAAAAAAACAATGAGGCACTCAAAGTGGGATTAAACTCAGGATTGCCCACTTCAAAGGCAGTAATGTTGGAGACCACTTGTGAATGCTAATCAGACATCTAGAGCTGACTGTAAAGGGAGATTATACCCCTGTCTCTTTGAGATAGTAACAGCCGTCATTCTCAGGGCCACTGCCTCAGCGGGAGGTGCCATATGCAAATAGGGGTGCATGGTGTGGTTGATGTTATACATTTGCTGGATTACAGGATTTGACAAAACGCTTCCCCTTTCATCTCGTTCCCTCGGACAAAGATTTTTCTGTTCCTTGTTAAACTCAAGGAAGCTCTACAGGCAGATCTATTAATATTAATTATAGAATTAATTCAGGCGAAGTTCACACAGAACGTTTCCTTGTTTAGATTAGAGGAGGGGACTCCTGGCCATGTGTGATCCCTGGAGTGCCATGTCGGACTTTCACAAGAGCTTTCTTTCTGTAAGGGGGGGTGGTGAGGAGACTGGACTTATCTTGCGGAGGGGCCATGCTGCCACTTCCTAACCATTAGAGCTGACCTTCCTTTGGTAGCTGAGGATATATTCACACTAAAGAAGATGAATGATGAAGTCTGCTTTATGTTTACGTTATAGATTTAAACCTTTGTGTTCCTTAGAGTAGGCGTTGGTTTAACAAGGAAACCCGGATGAATAAAAAGTTCTATACATTATTTAATGCTCCAATACATACTGCATATCTGCATTCAAATATATATTTATATATATATATATCATTTTTTGTTTGTTTTGTTTTAATTAAGTGATGATTTGCATCTGGTGCTTGTAAGATTATTCTCTGAGGCCGCGTACACACCACCAAATAAATCCGATCAAATCGGTCTGACAGATCGGATCGGATTTGTCTGCTGGGGTATATTGGTTTGATGGTGTACACACGATCAAACCAAAATCCCCGCCGGCAGACATCGCGGTGACGTGTCGGTGACGTTGACGCCACCACGTCACCGTCACCAGGAAGTAAAACACTTCCGTGCATGCGTCGAATCCATTCGACGCATGCGCAGGCAGATATGTCTGCTGGTTAGCGTACTAACCAGCAGACATGTCGGACGGACGGGTTCCCAGCAGACAGATTTTAAAGCATGCTTTAAAATCTGTCTGCTGGAAAAACCCGTCTGTCCGCCCATACTCACGATCGAATTTGTCTGCTGAAACGGTCCGTCGGACCGTTTCCAGTAGATAGATTCGATCGTGTGTACGCGGCCTTATAGAATACTGCCTCCCATGCACATAAAAACCTCTTGACTCCTGTTTTTGACTAGCAGAGGTATCACATTTCAAACCCTTAAAGGGGTTGTAAAGGTTAGTTTTTTATTTTCTAAATAGGTTCCTTTAACCGCTTAAGACCCGGACCATTACGCAGGTAAAGAACCTGGCCCCTTTTTGCGATCACCTCGGTGGTTATTTTTGTGCAATAAACAAAAATAGAGTGACAATTTAATTTTTTTTTTTATATTTTTTACTTTTTGCTATAATAAATATCCCCCAAAAATATATATAAAACATTTTTTTTCCTCAGTTTAGGCTGATACGTATTCTCCTATATATTTTTGGTAAAAAAAAATGCAATAAGCGTCTATTGATTGGTTTGCGCAAAAGTTATAGCGTTTACAAAATAGGGGATAGTTTTATGGCATTTTTATTAATATATTTATTTTTACTAGTAATGACGGCGATCAGCAATTGTTTTTGTAACTGTGACATTATGGCGAACACATCGGACACATCGGACACTTTTGACACATTGTTGGGACCATTGTTATTTTCACAGCGAACAGTGCTATAAAAATGCACTGATTACTGTGGAAATGACAATGGCAGTGAAGGGGTTAACCACTAGGGGGCGCTGTAGGGGTTAAGTGTGACCTATTGTGTGCTTCTTACTGTAGGAGGGCATGGCTCGACGTGTGATGTCATTGATCGCCGTTTCCTATGACAGGGGACAGACGATCAGTGACAAGCCACAGAGAAAAACAGGGAAGGTTTGTTTACACTCCCCGTTCTTTAGCTCCTGTGACCCGATCGAGGGACACTGGCGGCAATCGGATCCATGGGTCCCATGGGCGTGGTCACAAAGCTTTGGACCGGGTTGCGAGCGCGCCGCCGGGTACTTAAAGGGGACATACCTGTACATCCATGTGCCCAGCCGTGCCATTCTGTCGATGTATACCATTGTGCGGTGGTCTTTAAGTGGTTAAGCCAGTGCATTGTTGGTTCACTTACCTTTTCCTTCAATTTCCCTTCTAAATGTTTTTTTTTCTGTGTCTGAATTTCTCACTTCCTGTTCCTCCTCAGTAAGCTTGCCCCCATCATCCAAGCCATTCTGGCTGGGGGTTAGTCAGCGTGCTCGCTCCCTACCTTGGGACTACATCCCTGTGGGGAGACGCTGTGAATAGAAGTAGTCCCAAGAGAGGGGACGGGGACGCTGACTAACCCCTGGCCAAAAAGCCTTGGATGATGCGGGCAAGCTTACTGAGGAGAAACAGGAAGTGAGAAATTCAGACAAAGAAAAAAAACATTTAGACGGGAAATCGAAGGAAAAGGTACGTGAACCAACAGTGCACTAGCTTAAAGTACCCTATTTAGAAAATAAAAAGACAAACTTTTACAACCCCTTTAATGCCTCGTACACACAACCGTTTTCCTTGGCAGGAAAAAACTTTTTTCCCAGTGGGATTCCTCGCAAGACTGCCTTGCATACACACGTTCAGGCCAAATACCGCCTGTCCAAAGCATGGTGACATACACCACATACTACGGGACTATAAAGGGTAAGGCAACCAACCATTCATCCCGACTGGCCGTCGAACAAATAGAGAACCTGTTCTCTATTTGCTCGACGGGTTTCCCCCGAGGTTCTCGGCAGAATGCGGCTCCCAGCGAGGTTCTCGCTGGTTTCTGCCGAGAACCTCGGCCGTGTGTATGGGGCTTCAGTTTCATTCAAATGGCTCCACCCTTTGGGCTACTTCTCGTGTTAGTAAACGTTTGGTGGAACACGATTTGCGCTTTTACAGCGCGGCGAATGTGCTATCTCCATTACGAACGCTGGTTTTACTAGAATGAGCGCTCCGGTCTCATACTTGATTCTGAGCGTGAACGTTATTTCCCCTCGGAAAAGCTTCCGCCCGACAGGAAAAAGTCAGCCGGCAATCCCGGTGGGAAAAAAGAAAACATGTTCTCTTTTTTCCCGCAGTTTTCCTGTCGGGAAAACTGCAATGGAGCATACACACGACTGGGATTCCCGGCCAAAAGCTCTTATGGCGCGGAAACCTGCCGGGAAAACCGGTATTGTGTACGAGGCATAAGTGTTTGAAATGAGATACCTCTGCTGGTCAAAAGCAAGAGTCAAGAGGTTTTTATGTGCATGGTACCACTATACATTTGTTTAAATCCAGTATTCTTCCCTTTGTCTTGGTGGGTTCAGAAGGTTATCCTGCCAAGACATACAAAGGAGCATGTGCCAATCTTGGTGGCAGAGATGTATTACATTTTCTTCATGTGCTACAACTTAGAATATGTCAGAGTTTGCGACGTATACAGTATACGGAGAGATTTATCCAGAATTTCATTTTGTATCTAATTCCATCCCATAACGGTTTCAGCTGGTCTAAAAGTGTTTTTCTCCAGTGTTGTTGGGAACTTTTCATATATATTTTCCCCATTTTGTTTCATTACCTGTTATATGTATTTAGCTGTGAATTATTATTGGAACCAAGTTCAAATGTTTAAGTCTTGGCTCGGTTTAACCAGAGCTAAATTAGAGGTTAATTACTTAATCAGCTTAACTAGTCTGTGTTTACCTTACAGTGCCATTCATTATGAAATAAAATAAAATAAAATTCTTAATATAACTGTTTGAAGAAGATGAAGTGTTTATTGTATATACTGAAATAGTTGACTTTGTTTAAAGTATATTACATCATGGGAAAATATACTGTAGCTTTAGCACTAAATATAGGCTCTGATCACATCAAAAGCTCCATGTATGTTATTGTTAAAAGGCTCAGCATCCAAAACTGATAAGGGAAAGGGGACATTGATAACAATTTCAAAGGATAACTTTATTTCTTCCCTGCTTTCTTGTTTTCTTTTTTCTCTCCATCCCTCTTGCTTTCTTTCTTTCATGCCTTCCCCCAGCAGGGACAAAAAATGAGAACACAAAAAATAAATAATAATTTTTGGACATTTTTGGCCTTCCTGAAAGTGACTTGATGTCATATTGTAATGTAATAAACAATCAGTCAAAGTTTGTGGAACACGGTTTTTAAACCCTCTATGATTAGAGACCCACAAAGGATTATACAATATGTCCCCATAACCCCTAACCCAAGGGTGTCAAACTCAATTTCATCGTGGGCCGCATCAGTATTATGATTGCCCTCAAAAGGGCCGGTTGTATCTGTAAGATTAGATGTCCAGCGCATCCCCTTCCCTTACATTAGATGTCAAGAGCCACCCAACCATCAGAAGTTGAGTCCCCCACTCTCCCTTACATCACAGTGCACCCCTCTTTCCTTATGCTGCTGCTGGGAAGAAGCTGGATGCATTGCTTAAAAGCAGAAAGTAAGGGGTTTGGAGGAGGACCAGTGGAGGGCTGGAGGTGCGAGGGCCACATGAAATGGCCTGGAGGGTCGGATTCGGTCTGCGGGCCTTGTGTTTGACACCTATGCCCTAATCCCTTCTCAGGACTGTCTAAGATCATCATTGGTTTCTATTAGGATGCAGTGGGGTTGATTTACTAAAACTGGAGAGTGCAATATCTGGTACAGCTGCGCATGGTCGGCAATCGGCTTCTGAGTGACTGAGAAACTTATATAGCGCGGCACATGCGAACTAAATCGCCTCTGGGCGCTTGTTGTTCCTGTCTCCTTTGATGCGTTTTGATCTTTCTTCTGAATGCTAAGTGATCCTCCTCCAACCGAATGCTGGTTGGTAAAGCGTTTCCATAGTTTGGGACCTTGGATCGCGAATCTTCTTTCTCCTTTGGACTTGTAGTTGGCTTTCGGAATCTGGAGCAGGTTTTGATTGGTTGATCGCAACCCGCGATTGGGATTGTGAGCTTTTATTTTTTCGCATAAATAATGGGGGCATTCCCATGGACACTAATGCTCGTACACACGATCAGTTTTTCCGACAGGAAACTTACGTTTTTTTCTCAGTAGGAAAACGGCTGAATAGTGTCTTGCATACACACATTCACTCACATCTTGGCTAAAATTCCGAACGTCAAGAACGCTTTGATGTACAACACGTACAACAAGCCGAGATCAATGAAGGTTGCCATTCTGAAGCTTCCTTCCAACCACTTTGCATATTATTTTATATATACTGTGATTCTGTACTTGCCAAATATGCTGTAGAAATCTCCCACCACTAAGTCTGGCTACAGCCATTTTAACTGGGGGCAGCGGAAGCTGCTGTCTGTTCACTTCCTGGATTTACACAGACACACAGAGGCACGCCTCCAACTCTGCAACTCTCATTTGCCCTCTTATGGCTTATCCCCCCTCCCTTCCTGGCAAATTCTCAGGATAGAGAGAGAGAGAGAGAGCTGTGCATGATGTCATAAGCCTAGGCTTTTTACCAGACAAGAAACAGGAAGTGGGCTGTATAAGGTATTTACTGGCAGAAAAAAATTGTGTTTTACTATGCAAAGTTAAAACAACAAGGGCAGAAGATTCAATAGATGGAAAGATGAAAAAAATACTGAAGGTCTGCTTTAATTAAGGTGATTGGATTTCACACATGGGTGCTAGCCCCGACTCGCTTCCATGGAATACATGTGTGAAAAGGAAGTGGCTGCCACAGCATGACAATCAAAGTCCTTTTATTGCAACAGTCCAAAAATCCAACATGGATCCAAAAGGACAGTAGCAGGTACAGAAGGTTGACATGCCAACCTTCTGTACCTGCAACTGGCCTTGTCGACCTATGTTGGATTTTTGTTGGGATGTTGCAATAAAAGGACTTTGATTGTCATGCTGTGCAGCCACTTCCCTTTCACACATTGCTGAGCCTAGTCCTAGGACCCCCAGATCTTTTTTCTTTCCTGGATTCCCCCAAACGTTCTCCTCCTAGCAAGTAGCACTCATACTTTAGCTTCTACGTGCATTACCTTACATTTTTCAACATTAAAACCAATTTGCCATGTAGTTGCCCATCCTTTTATTTTAATTGAAGTCTTCTTGTGAAGCTTCGGTATCCTGCTGTGAAGTTTTTGCCCTGTTTTGCCTAGTACATACGACCGGTTTTCCCATCTGGAAAACTGCCATGAAAGCTTTTGGATGTGAAAACCGTCCGTGTGTATGCTCCATCACAGTTTTCCAGGCAGGAAAACTATGGGAAAAAAAAGAGAACGCGTTTTCTTTTTTCTCGACAGGATTTCCTTCGGTTTTTAACCAGCAGTTTTCCTATGGGAAACACTGCGATGGAGCATACACACGGCCAGGATTCCCGACCAAAGCTCTCATGGCAGTTTTCCTGTCAGGAAATCTGGTCATGTGTAGGGGGAAAAAGTTACAGAGCAGGTTCTCGGTTTTCCCCTCAGGTTTCCCGGCGTACTTTTTTCCCGCCGGGAAACACGGTCGTGTGTACGAGGCATGAAGCTTCATATAATCAGCAAACACTGAGAATTAAATAATTATACCAACTTCTGTATAATTTATGGACAAATTAAACAGAATACACAATGAGAGTACACAAGGAGGTTTTTGGTGTTTTTTGTGCCATCAAAATATGGGATTGAAGTAGAGTTACTGACAATGTCATCTCACACATCAAGTTGATGTCAAGTTTAATAATGCAGAGATTTCTGATTCATTTTTTTTTTTTTAACAGAAACTGATTCATTATTTTAATTATTGAAAGATCCAGTCCCATATCCCCAGCAATTTTGTTCCCAAACTCCCCCAGGTATGGATACCCCAATTAAGAACTCCTAAGTTTACAGCCATGACATCAACTAATAATAACCAATTAGCTGTGGGCTTGTTGTACTAAAGATGATGGCTGATTCATTGCTGCGGGATACTACACTATAATTTTTGCCTTATTAAAAACCATAGTAACCCACATATAGATGATGCTATATTCAACTGTAGAAAATGGCACCTGGCCTCATAGCATACACACAGGCTTTGTCCATAAAAGTTCCCTACAACCAGCGCGCCTGGGCCTCAAAGCCCATTTATCCTCTCCAGATGGGCAGGATTAATTATTTAGCCTGTATTGGGACTGACATAGCCTCGACAATCTTCCCCAGAATCCAGAGCTTAAAAGTTTTGTTGACTTTTCTTCCCTTTTTAATCTCTTTATGTTTTTTTTTTTTAACTTGTTTTACTATTTTTAAAGGAACAGCGTGTAGTCTTCACATGCTTTAAAGGGCAATCCCAGCTAGAACTAAACTAAGGAAAGAATTGAAATACATATTTGTGAACTGTTTAACCTGTCAATATTTTTTATTTAGTCTATTTTGCAGGTTTTTTTTTATTATACACCCCTTTCACACTATATATCCTGAGGGGGATACCATTATTCAGATCCTGCAGTTCTAGGCATTACAATGTGGCTCATTTACAAGGAAGAGTAGATATCACTATATTGTCTCCATTCATTGGGTGTGGTGCCTATGGAGCCAACAGAGTTCTCTCAGTTTAAGGTCATGAATGGGCCATGGCTTTTAAAGGCTGGAGCTGCATGAAGACATTCAATTATTGGCTATACATAGGTAGCAGATGCATGACTACAGTTGCTTCTCCCAATTTGACAGCTATGGGGTGTTGGTGAGTGGCCCCCGAATACACACAGTATACTGCTTCCTCCCAGTCTGAATATAGATATCAGATATTCCAACCGGTGACAACCAATAACTAGGCAGTACTCATTTTGGCTGCTCAACATGAACTGTTTATTTGAACATAGGCACGCAGAGATATTCATACGTCTCATCAGTAGACTGTCCAATCAGCAGGGAGAGCTGTTGGAGACATATACATCCCATAATAGGTTGCTCCCAAGGCAGACAGACACAATAGAACAATGGGATAAAGCCACAACTAACAAACACATAGTAAACCCCTACCCCACCTCAAACAATCTAGTAGGGGTCTCTGATGAACGGTGGACTTTATCTTCATCTATTCTTGAGGTGAGACTGGGGTTCTCGGTCACCCTGTGCCCCTAATAGACACAGGGTAACTTACACATAGGAGGGGCTGGGGGAGCTTGACAAGGAACTTCCAGTGCTCTCCAAGGTAACCTGGGTTCCCCAAGCCCCCCCCCCCCAACAAAGTGACTCCAGTCACAAGTTCCACTTTAATCTATGAGCGGTAATAACTCACCTGCTGACATAAGTGCGAAGGAAAATTAAAGGATCTGGTCCAGGTTCACCGCTATCATGGATGCAAGAATTCTGATCATGGTGTATTTTTGTGCAGATTTTTCTAAACCATGATGCTTTGCATGGCCTTTAAACTGTGGCCAACAGGCTTAGAAGGGCAATGGTGGGGCTTTTGGATAAGCCAGTATCCTCACTATAAAGAAGGGGCTCAGAGCAGCCTTAAGCCTTAGTACACAGGATGAGATTATCGGACTAACGATCGTCCATTTTTTTTTTTTATACTATTCTCCACTTTGAAAACGAATAGTTTAAAATTCTTCGCAAATTCTTGTACAGCAGAATAACAATTTGGAAGAGATGTATTATATTTGTATTATATTTTCGGGCGAAAACTCTCCTGATTAAATGAAAATCGTATGATCTGGAATCGTACGAAATACATTTGCGTTTTTGACTCTTCACAAAAATTTGGATGAAAGCTGTGCACGAACAGATTAACCCATGATCGATTCGAAATCTGTATTTTTTGTACAATACTCTGATCGTGTGTACAGGGCTTTAATGTCAATGACCTAGAAGATGTTGTATCTAAATGTGGCAAACTACATAGGAATAGATTAGAGTCAATTAGGAAACTGAATTTGTAATTCTGGCTGTTCGCTCCTTGGGCCTCGAACTCTGCTGCTTGTTATGATTAGGGGATTTTTTTGTGTTCTATTTTATTTTGTGGTTGATTGAAGGCCAGCCGTCACTTTTTTTGGTGCAAGGCTTCACTTTAAAAAAAGTGTTTCAAATGGTGGTATTTTGGAGTTTTTGTTTATTTTTTGGGGAAAATGTTTTGTATTTTATGTCCATAGGGCTCCAAATTTAGGTTAAATAGCTTTTTTTGGGTGCTTAGAGCTGAGCATTCACTTGTTACTTTTCATCTGTTCTCTGAACTGCCTTTTGTTTGCAGCATGCTGCAATATTGTTTGAAAGAAAAAAATCTAAGTGCAAGAATATCAGTCACATTCAACGCACTCCTCTATCCCCCCAAAAAATAAAATAAAAGTTAGGAACTACAATTATAAAAACAATAAAAACAAAAGTTAGGCAAGCACCAATTAGGCCTATTATACCTGATTACCTGGTTGATTTTACACTGGTAAATACTGTGCTGTTAAGGTGTGTTATCGCTGAGATGGTCCGAAAAACCACACTGTTTAGGACAACCAAGTATAGCTTTAAGGGTCTCCAAGCATGCTATTTAAAGATTTTGTGTATTTTCAATGTGGCCCTTGAAAAGATCCTCTACCTGCTATATGGTGTTTTTTAAATGTTTATAATTTGGTACATATCCCCCATGGCCAGGGATGGACTGAGACCAAAATTTGGCCCTGGACTTTATCCAGACCGGCCCACTATATGTTTGCAAACAAGAACAAAAACAGTATATAAACTATACGCAATTGTGCAAAAAAACATAAGTAGCATAACATAAGGAGCCCTCACTCACCTCTTATTATTTCACTTATTCTCCTCTGTATTTTTCTCATCCTTCTCACATCACTGCATGAAGTGGAGGGCGAGCTGCGCAGCCATTACTTTGACAGGCTGTCACTGAAACCGGCCCACTGAGCCATCGGCCCACCGGGAAACTCCCTGTAGTCCCTATGGCCAGTCCATGCCTGCCCATGGCTGTGTTCCACTTGCCATATCTTTTTTTTTTACAGTAGCTTGCCTATTAGTCCTACAATTTGGCCCCATAGAGTTCATTGGAATTCACCTGTAAGTTAGGGTTCCTTAAAGTTTGAATACAATTTGCCAAATCCTTGGCAAATCTAACCTGAACATACTTTCCCATCACCAATCATAATAACAGGGGAGGGTGGGAATATAGAGGCAGTTGCTGAAGCTGACCAAAAAAATTCCCACCCAATTGATTGTAATGGACTATATTTCGGTACTGATAAACAACAACGTTTTTTAAAAAAAATAAAATATTTATGACATATAAAATTGACATACAAAATTCATCTAAAAATCAATAAACAAATACATTGGGTTACCCCAAGAGGTATCTGTTGGTGCAATGTATCTCATAAATTAGGGTAGCCTCAACTAGTTTTGCGAGAAAAACACCGCTTCTATAATCAGCTTCTATAATCATATTAACAGAAAGTGTAAATATTCAGGTTTTTTCAAATGCCGTTGCTTTTATGGTTTCCTAAATACTCAACACAAGATATTGTGTTCTTTTTTACATAATATTATTATTGAACATAATTATTATTATTGCTATTATTATTTTTACTGCTATGTTCCAGTTTAAAAGATCTCTTCTTTAGTTAATGGAAAGCACTTCAGAAAAATACAACTGCTGTACAGTATATCATATATAAACAAGACATAAGGTTACGCACACATCCTCTAGACCAAACTACGAAGTAAGTGGTAAGAAAATATTGCCTTATATTTGGGGAGTTTATTTCTTTAATCTGGTTATAATTGAGATGTTTTTGCTGTACACACAAGTGGTGGAGAATTTGTGGCTTTCACTTCCTGGAGTTTGCCCCCAATTTTCTTAATTGTTCATTTTGTTAGTTAGAAGTCAGTTGATGTAATATAGAATGTACAGAATGTCTTTGCTATGTTCGAACTTAAAAGGAAAATCCCCCCCTTAAAAGTAACTATTTTTCTTTTCAATCAGAATGTTGTGATTGGTCTTTCGTAATGTCCATTTAATTATTTAGCCTTTTACCTAAATACGTCTTGCTTGACTTGATTATTAATATTTGGAGGAAATGGGAAAAGAAAACACGATGCTAATTCCTACCCAATCTGTACATTTATTCATTAAAGTTGTGAGCAGGTAATATGAATAAAGTCTAGGTTTATATTCTGTGGCTTGTTGACCCAAAAACCAATGTTGTTTTAATTAGAAGCCTCACATTTTGGGTGCTACGATTAATAGAAAACTCAATTTGGCACAACGCCAGCTGGTGCCCCAGAACTAACCATTTCAGCCCGGAAGAATTTTCCCCCTTAATGACCGGGCCATTTTAGGCGATATGGCACTGTGTCTCCTTAACTTTATTTTTTACCCACAAATAGATCTTTCTTTTGGTGGCATTTTATCACCTCTTTTTTTATTTTTTGCACTATAAACAAAAAAATATATATATGTTTTTTTAACCGGTTAAGACCTGGACCATTATGCAGGTTAAGGACCTTGCCCCTTTTTGCGATTCGGCACTGCGTCGCTTTAACTGACAGTAGAGCTTTCTTTTGGTGGTATTTGATCACCTCTGCTGTTTTTATTTATTGTGCTATGAACAAAAATAGAGCGACAATTTAAAAAAAAAATGCAATATTTCTTACTGTTTTCTATAATAAATATGCCCAAAAAATATATAAAAAAACATTTTTTTTTTCCTCAGTTTAGGCCGGTACGTAATTTTCTACCTATTTTTGGCACATAAAAAAATCGCAATAAGCGTTTATCGATTGGTTTGCGCAAAATGTATAGCATTTACAAAATAGGGGATAGTTATATGGCATTTTTATTAATATTTTTTTTTAGTACTAATAGCGGCAATCAGCGTTTTTTTTTTGTGACTGCGACATTATAGCGGACACATCGGACACTTTTGACACATTTTTGGGACCATTATCATTTTCACAGTCAAAAGTGCTATAAAAGTGCACTGATTACTGCGAAAATAACAATGGCAGTAAATAGCATTAACCACTAGGGGGCACTGTCAGGGTTAAGTGTGACCTCATGTGTGTTTCTTACTGTAGGGGGGCGGGGCTGGACGTGTGACGTCAGTGATCGTCGTTCCCCATATCAAGGAACAGACAATCACTGACATTGCCACAGAGAAGAACGGGGAAGGTGTGTTTACACTCACCTCTCCCCGTTCTTCAGCTCCTGTAACCCAATTGTGAAAAACTACCGCGGAGATCGGGTCCGTGGGCGTGGTCACGGAGCTTCGGAGCAGGTCGCGAGCGTGCCGCCGACGCACTCGCGACCCACGGCTGGGCTCTTAAAGGGGACGTATATATACGTCCATATGCCCAGTCGTGCCATTTTGCCGACGTATATAGTCGTGCAGCGGTCCCTAAGTGGTTAACTTTCTGCTATAATACATATCCAAAAAACAAACAAAACAAATGTATTCATCAGATTAGGCTGATATATATTGTTCTACATATTTTTGTTAAAAAAAATCGCAATAGGCGTAAATTGATTGTTTTGCGCAAAAGTTATTGCGTCTACAAACTATGGGATAGATTTAGGGACTTGTTTTTCTTTATTGTTTTTACTGGTAATGGCAGAGATCTGCGAATTTTAGTTGCACTGTGACATTGCGGCGGACAAATCTGATTCAAATGACATTTTTTGGGGACCAGTGACGTTATTACATTGATAAGTGCTATAGAAATGCATAGCAGTGATTATTGTGTTCCGCCAGTAGAGAAGGCTCCCTGCCAGCAGAACACAATAGGACTGAGGAAGGGATTGGCCCATCAACACTGACTTTGTTGATGGAGGTATTGCTATCAAGCAATTTTTTAAAGAGCGGTTGTGTTGTTGGGGGTATCGAGAGATTTTCATCTATGGCTTGCTCTAGTGCAGACTTCTAGAAAGATCACTCAAGCAGGAAACTACATTTTTGGAGGCATTTTGTACAACAATAGTGTACAGAACACCTCCAGGTTGCCATATTGCATTGAATTTTACAGAAAATGCGGCTGCAGATTGAAAAGGAAAGGTCTTTTTTAATAACATTAAAGCGAAGCTCCACAAAGATTTTTTTTTTTTAAATACTGCAAAAAAAAAGTGTCTGTTGCTAGGCAGATCGTCCAAATCTGCCACTTCCTGATCCGCGGTCCGTCTTCTTTCTTCTGTTCCTCGGCTGCCTCCTGTGGAATGGTGAAGCGGTGTCTTCTGGGAGTGTGTGTCCCAGGAGACATCATCCATTCGCGTCGCGCCACGTCACTTCCTGACTCCCTCACCGAGGATGGTGGCGGGGCAGCCGAGCCCCTAGCATTTGCTCAGCTTCGGCTACCGTCATTGCGGGAACCCTGGACAGGTAAGTCTCTTTATTAAAAGTCAGCAGCTACAGTGTTAATAGCCGCTGACTTTTATTTTATTTATTTTTTTTAACCGGACCTCCGCTTTAAATTACAATATGGCTGTACTCATTTTTGTACAAAAGTGGAGTTACCCTTTAATGCTTTCTCCAGTATCATCCAGCAAGCATTAATACCTTTCAGCAGGTCAGATTTTTCTTCACAGAGAAATTTATAGCATTTGTCAATTTGAATCCTAGCCAAGTACATTTAAACCTTTAGAATGGAAATTAATATTCTGGCACAAGGCCCGATGAAGTTAAAACCGATGCTTGCTCCTGCTATGTTTCATTTTTATATTTCGCTAATGATATAAGAACATGGGAGAGGGATACGAGTTTAGAAATTAAAAGGTAAAATCTTCCTTAAACACAGTCTCGGGTTTAAACAAAGCAGACCTCGTCAATGTTTGCCCAGAACGGTTTTAATCACAACTCAACCTACGTTTTCTGGAATAAATAGAGACTATCCAGAGTATCATTTATACCCATGTGTTTATATTAGTTTTTATGCTGGGTTCTCTATCTTTCATCATTTTTCCCTATGTAGCCTCTTGTTCAGATACACTATATTGCCAGAAGTATTGGGATGCCTGCCTTCGCACGCACATGAACTTCCAGTCTTAGTTACGTAGGGTACAATATTGAGTTGATCCACCCTTTGCAGCTGTGATGGCTTTGACTATTCTGAGAAGGCTGTCCACAAGGTTTAAAGCCCTGTACACACAATCGGATATCTGATGGAATCTAATCCCATGGATTTTTTCGTCGGATATCCGATGAAGCTGACTTTCATCAGTCTTGCCTACACACCATCAGTCAAAAATCAGTGACGTAAAACCCTTACGAAGTACTAAAAAAATGAAGTTCAATGCTTCCGAGCATGCGTCGACTTGATTCTGAGCATGCATGGATTTTTGGCCGATTGACTTCCACACAGACGATCGTTTTTTTAACCATAGGAAAAAAATTTTTTTTCCACCGATGGAAAACAAACCGATGAGGCCCACACACAATAGTTTTTTTTTCTATCCACTTTTAGGCGATCCCTGAAAACTTTTATCTTCAAATAAGCCCTTCCTGCCACCACCTCCACACTTTTATTTTCTCTATCAGCTCATCTCCCATGGTTATTACCTTTTGTATCACTTGACTTTCCCTTTTAGATTGTAATCTCTAACGAGCAGGGCTCTCTGATTCCTCCTGTATTGAATTGTATTGTAACTGTACTGTCTGCCCCCACGTTATAAAACGCTCCATAAACTATTGGCGCTATATAAATCCTGTATAATAATAATAACAATAAAGTTTTGCACAATCTGGTTCAATGTAAGTATCTGGTGTCAGGAGCATCTAGTGCTCCTGCTTCTAATTCCAGCATCTGGGTTTTGGCTATGACACTCTCCTTGTCTGTCTGTCCACCTGCAAGGTGATTAATGTGATCAGACTCTGGGCAGAAACCAAACCTGTTATAAGCCAGCCAAATCCTCACTCGCATGCAGAGGCAGCTCTAGGCTTTGTGAGGCCTTAGGCAAAAAGGCCATGAGGCCCCTCAGGCCGCGTAAACACGATCGAATTTGTCCGCTGAAACTGGTCCGACGGACACGTCACCGTCAACGTCACCGCCACGTCACCGCGCTGACTGCCGGTGGGGATTTTGATCCGATGGTGTGTACACGCCGTCGGATGAAAATCTGGAGGAGACATGTCCGCTGGAAACGGTCCGTCGGACCGTTTCAGCGGACATGTCCCTCCGTGTGTACGCGGCCTTAGACATGAAGCCCGCCCACTCACGCCCATAATGGGAAAAATAATTCAAGCAAGAAAAATGGCTGCAGAAAATGCACACAGGTAAACAGCCCCACTTCCAGGGCACCCTCCTCACTCAACTCACTCAATCAGACATATTCAGCCAATGCAAGGGGGGAAAGAGGGGGAAGTGAGAAAGAGAGAGGGGTAATAGAGAGATCTTAGAAAAAATTGGGGGAATCTCGCGCCAAAATAAAGTGGGGGGGGGGAAATTACCAGTGCAATTGATTAAGAGCTGCTCCCTAAATAATACAGAGTGCTGGATTATACGTGTGAACAAGTGGAAATAAGGGGCGCTGACTAATGATATATTTACCATATATTATGCAACATTAATGTGAAAATCGTGCCACAACAATATAACAGCAAATAAATAACAAAACAGTGAATACAACAAAAGTGCAATGGCGGTGGACAACATGGTTGCTACAGTGACCGGGACAGAGGCTGTCGTCTAATTGAGTTGTCCCTCCCATTTTTGATTGACAGACCTTTAATAGTAGCCCACAGCGTGCACCAGGTACGCTTCCTGATGACGACAACAACGAAACGTACGTCGAGGCGGTACCTGGGCACGCACTACTAGCTCACTTCCGGTTTCCTGGTTCTCAAGCTGACGGCGGTGGAACGCACGCCGGCTTCACCAGCTTACCACACCATCTCTCTCCAATCCCTATATGTCTACAGCCTCAGTGCCGGGATTACGGGCACCACTCCAAGTAAGAGGCCACTCGGCACTGTATTTTTAGTATTTTTACTCCAATAAAAGGTTTTACACTATGGAAGCTGTTTTTCTCCTTCTATGAGATCTGTTTACAACTTGGTTTGCAATCGAGTTTCCCACGGGTAGCAGCTGATTCCTGAGCTCATTTGACCTTATTTTAACTAATAGGTCAACACCATCGGGTAAGGAGCCATCTATCCTCACTTGCGGTGGCACTTTGGTGAAGGTGGAATATATTATTTGGAAGATCTAACACGGAGCACTCCATAAGATCACTATTGTTTTCCAGCACAATATTGCACATCTTATTTATGGACTCTGGGTAGACATTCATTATCCACCGCCATTGCACTTTTGTTGTATTCACTGTTTTGTTATTTATTTTCTGTTATATTGTTGTAGCACGATTTTCACATTAATGTTGCATAATATATGGTAAATATATCATTAGTCAGCGCCCCTTATTTCCACTTGTTCAATAGAGAGATCTGATGATGCTGACATTAGTATTGATCACAGGAAAATGAGGCGCCCGCAAGGCCCCTGTGAGTGCAAGGCCTTAGGCGACCACCTAATTTGCCTAATTAGAGAGCCGCCTCTGCTCGCATGCTTGTGATAGAGAGTGATATCAGTGTTACTCCTGATCAAGTCCCCTGTCTGTCTGCCCTGCTCTGCTAGATTGGATTTCCCTGAACTCAGCATGCCTTTTATCTGGACTGTCATAGAACCACACTGTCTGTGTGGCTTTATGTTGGGATGTGGATAGATCCTTGCAGGCTTGCACATCTGACATCTCTTATTTAGTTATAAGATATTGCTAAAAAAAGATTTTGCTTTTTATGGTCTCTGCAGAAGAGGAATATTTGTATGCCCTTTAACCATAAATGTAGCCCCAACGTGCTATTGGGCGGTCATATTTAACTTCCAATGATTTCCCCTTTTGCACACACAGCACATGGTTCTTGGTATGAGGCAAGCAATTTTCATTGTTTGTGTTTCATGCTGTCCGTCAGCCTCCTGCTAAGTGCTGCTGAGAGATTGTTGTGGTTTCAGTAGGGTCACACCATGATCACCTCTGACATCTCCCAGGATTGGCTAATGTACTCTGATCACATGATCTGTCACCCAGAAAACAAAGGGGCCTTTGAGCGAGGCACCTCTGACACCCCCCCTCTTCCCGAACCACCAGCCATTCATGTGTATTTATCATCACCTATGGAAACAGACTTGAAATATCAAGTGCTTGCAGCATGTCAGACTGGGCCTATTAGAAATGCCTTTTAACCTCCATCTATGCTAAGTATCCTGCAATAAACTCAGGGGAATGATCCAGGAACAATTTCCCCTTTGTATAGCTGGATTCCTGCACAGGAGAGAAGAATCAAAAGACTTCAGACCTTTCAGTAGCAAATAACAGCCCTTAGAATGATGTGATGAGGCACTTTTAACCACTTCACTGCCACTCTATAAAAAAGGATTGCAGATCTGCAGTTTGTTCTTTTTCTTGGCTGTTAATTTAAGACTTGTGAATGCATATAACAGCAAAACCACTCTTGAGGTCAACATAGTTTTTTCATTTTGGATAGTGTAGGTAAGATTTAGAACCTCTATCACGTTTTATTGCTAATACAGTAAAACCTTGGTTTGAGAGTACCTTGGTGTGAGAGCATTTTGCATGACAAGCTACATTTTTTAATACATTTTGACTTGATATACAAGCGATGTATTGATATACAAGTATAAAAGAGAAGAGAGGCACCTCTAAAGCCTCATACACACGATCGGACTTCAAACTTTTCCATGGATTTTTGTTCGAAGGGAGTTGTCCGGGCACACCCATAGCATACACACGGTGGGACTTTTCTGCAAACTTTCCTAAAACTTTTCCAACATCACGTGGTTTTTCTGCTCTCTTCTGCTCTTTACCGCCACCCTTTGGTCAACTTCTGCTATTGTTGGTTGATTTTAACCACTTCAATACCGGGCTTTTATACACACCTCCATACCGGGCCTATTCTGACACTTCTCTCCTACATGTAATAATCATCATTCTTTTGCTAGAAAATTACGCAGTACCTCAAAACATTATACATGTTTTTTTTTAGCAGACACCCTAGGGAATAAAACGACGGTCATTGCAACGTTTTATCTTGCACGGTATTTACGCAATCATTTTTCAAACGCCTTTTTTTTGTAAAAAAAATTGTTTCATGAATTAAAAAAATAACAAAACAGTAAACTTAGCCCAACTTTTTTGTATTATGTGAAAGATTATGTTACACCGAGTAAATAGATACCCAACATGTCACACTTTAATTATGTGCACACTCATGGAATGGCACCAAACTTCGGTACTTAAAAATCTCCATAGGCAACGGTTAAATTCTTTTTACCGGTTACCAGTTTAGATTTACAGAGGTGATCTAGTCCTAGATTCGTTGCTGGCACTCTAACGCACGTGGTGATACCTCACTTATGTGGTTTAAACGGCATTCACATATGTTGGCAGGACTTACGTGTGCGTTCGCTTCTGCACGCTAGCTACCGGGGACAGGGGCGTTTTAATTTTTTTTTTGGAATCTTTTATTTATTTTTTTACTTTTTTTTTTTACACTTTTTTCAATTTTTTTTTATTCACTCTTATTGCTATTACAAGGAATGTAAACATCCCTTGTGATAGGAAATGTGTGTGACAGGTCCTCTTTAAGGAGAGATGCGGGGTCAATAAGACCTCACATCTCTCCTCCAGGCTTGATACCATGAGATCGGTGAAAAAAAATTCACCAATCTCATGAATGGTTGCTTACAGCCGCAATCGCGGCTTTGTTTACTTACGGGGACCCAGGCATGACGTCATCACATCACGCCCGGGTCCTCCGACGGTCATAGAGATGACTGCCGACGCCGGACGATTCGTTCTCCGGGCCCCCGAAGGCACGAGAGAGTCCGGAGAAGCACCGGATGTCGGCGGGAGTGGGGGGATGTCCCCTCCCGCGGCCTGTAAGAACGATCAAGCGGAAGAACCGCCGCTATGATCGTTCTTATGTTCTTATGTCGTGCAGAATCGCCGGCTGAAGAAGAGGATATCTGGATGATGCCTCTGGCTGCAGGCATCATTCAGATATTCACCCGCAAAGCCCAGGCCGTCATTTGACGTCCACTTAGGATGGGAGATCCCATCTCTGGACGTCAAATGACAATGGGCCGGTATTGAAGTGGTTAACATTGGTTCTGGGCATGCGTATTTGTACTTTGGACAAAAGTCTGATGGATTTCTGTACACACAATAGGACTTTGCACCGTAGGACTTTTGTTGACAAAAGGTTTGTCCGTTTGCAGAGCGAACTTTTGTCCGATGGAGCACACATGGTAGGATTTTTTTCAAAACGTGCTCATTTTTAAGTTTGTTGTCAAAAAGTCCTACCGTGTGTATGGGGCTTTAGTGTAGCAATATGTAGCAATATGGTTGCATTTATTGAAGGTACAACATTTAGCAACATATTGCTACACTAAAGCCTCATACACACAGTCGGACTTCAAACAAACATTTCCGTGGATTTTTGTTTGAAGGGCGTTGGCCGTGAACTTGGTTGCATACACACAACAGGACTTTTTCAGCAAACTTTCCCAAAATCACGTGGTTTTTCAGCTCTGTTCTGCTCTTTACCGCCACCCTTTGGTCAACTTCTGCTATTGTTGGTTGATTTTAACATTGGTTCTGAGCATGCGTGCTTGTACTTTGGACTAAAGTCCGATGGACTTCTGTACACACACGATAGAACTTTGCACCGTAGGACTTTTGTTGCCAAAAAGTTTGTCTGTTTGCAGAGTGAACTTCAAAATTAAAAGGTTTTTCAAAAAATCATTTTTTCGGTTTTCATCTGACAAATGTTTGCTCTGCAAACAGACAAACTTTCCAGCAACTAAAGTCCTACGGTGCAAAGTCCTGCCATGTGTACAGAAATCCATTGGACTTAAGCCCAAAGTACAAACCCACATGCTCAGAACCAATACAAAAAATCAGACAACAATACAGAAGTTGACCAAAGGGTGACGGTAAAGAGGTAAAAAACCACATGATTTTGGGAAAGTTTGCTGAAAAAGTCCTGCCATGGAAAAGTTTGTTTGAAGTCCGATTGTGTGTATGAACCTTTAGAGGCCCCTCTCTTCTCTTTTATACTCTGTAGCTCCTGCTGGATTTTGCTTCTAATTCCCTTGTGGAGCTGGCCATTTGTGGATGGACATTTTATGGTTACACAACCTCTCACATTGCTATAATCTTTTTATATGGACTATAAACTGAAGGACCTTTGAATAAATGGTTGTGGAACGAATCATTTCATTTTCCATTATTCCGTATGGGGAAATTCGCTTTTATATACAAGTGCTTTGGATTACAAGCTTGTTTCTGGAACAAATTATGCTTGCAATCCAAGCTTTTACTGTATAAGTAATACGGTGAACTGGTACCTTACACATCCATATATGCAAAATTATACCAACAATACAAATGTCAGGCAGCGTACACACGATCAAATCTATCTGCTGGAAACGGTCTGCCAGACCGTTTCAGCAGACAGATTTGATCGTGTGTACGGGCGGACAGACAGATTTGGCCAGCCGACAGATTTTAAAGCATGCTGGGAATCCATCCGTCCGACACGTCTGCTGGTTAGTACGCTAACCAAAATCCCCGCCGGCAGACAGCGCGGTGACGTGGTGATGACATTGACGCCGCCACGTCACCGCACCAGGAAGTAAAACACTTCCGCGAATGCGTCGAATCCATTCGACGCATGTGCTAGCAGATATGTTTGCTGGTTAGCGTACTAACCAGCAGACATGTCTGCTCGCACATGCGTCCAATGGATTCGACGCATGCGCGGAAGTGTTTTACTTCCTGGTGCGGTGACGTGGCGGCGTCAACGTCATCGCCACGTCACTGCGCTGTCTGCCGGGGGGAATTTTGGTTTTATCGTGTGTACAGCGATAAAACCAAAACAGCCCAGCAGACAAATCTGATCAAATCGGTCTGTCAGACCGATTTGAACAGATGTATTTGCTCGTGTGTACGCGGCCTCAGACTTTAAAAATACCAGTATAAATAAATGGTAAAAACAAACTTTTAATACTGAATATGTATAAAACAATTTGGCGTAAAACTTTACAAAATGATGAGAAGTTGTTGTACTTTATAAATGGCCCCATTCGTATATTCACTCCAAACACCATCGCCTCATTAGTCATAACATTTCAATCATATACATCCCTGTTGTTTATTTCTCACTATGCCACTGATCTGCTGCCTCAGTAGGTGTGGAGGCAAACCTATGAGGATCACATGAGAGATTAAATAAAGGTTCAAAGTTGTAGAGATTTGTCCTGCTAAAAAAAAATTCCCTTGGTCAAGCATAGAGTCAATGAAGAAAAAGACCTACCACCGTGATTCCTGTGCAGAACCACGATTAGGAATGTGCTGATGCACTTGAACATTGCCTGCAAGTGGCTTCTGCAAGTTCACATTGTAATATTGGGTCCTTTATTACTAACATGTCCCCACAAATGGCGTGTCAAACTCTCTGGGATAGATAATGCTCAAATATGGAGAGGAAGATTTGCTGAAAGGTGGCCTAATAAGAGTCTGCCACATACTCCGTTAGTCCAAGATGTAGTGGTAGAGGGGTATTGGACACAGATTTTCACAGGTTATCAAAATGTGAACAAAGTCATTACTTGAGCCCAGTTGGCCTTTATTTGGCAGCTCACCATAAAGACAGGGATCCCCCATAATGCCCTACACACATGATTGGTTCGTCTGATGAAAATGGATCGATGGACCGTTTTCATCGGACGAACCGATCGTGTGTGGGCCCCATCAGTTTTTTTCCCATCAATAAAAAAAATAGAACCTGTTTTAAAATGTTCGTATGGTTAAAAAACCAATAGAAAAAAACGATTTTCTGTGGGGAAATCCATCGGTCAAGAATCAACACATGCTCAGAATCAAATCAAATCGGAAGCATTGAACTTTATTTTTCTCTGCACGTCATTGTGTTTTACGTCACCGTGTTGGACACGATCGGATTTTTAACCGATGGTGTGTAGGCAAGACTGATGAAAGTCAGCTTCATCGGATATCTGATGAAAAAATCCATCAGTTCGTTTTTATCAGATATCCGATCGTGTGTACAGGGCATTAGAGGGCATAACCCAAATTCCAAATGTATAAAAGAGCAACAAATAAAAAATCCTTAGGAGTACAAAGTCTTTATTGTTCAACTGGCTATAACAAACGGGGACAAGGACATTTGATACGTTTCGGGGGCCACACAATCCCCCTTTAGCAGGGCTGGAGGAAAAGCTTTAAAAAATGTTTTAAACACAATTGTTGCTAAAAATACACATGTGGAACAATAAAGATTTTGTACTCCCAAGGATTTTTCCTTTGGCACACTCCATGACCTATTACACGTTGGCAGTCTCCATTGGAGCCATCCAATGTACAGAGGACAATGCATGTCTTAGGGCCCAGGGGTAGGTAACCTCGGCCCTCTAGCTGTTTTGAAACTACACGTCCCATGAGACATTGCAAGATCCTGACAATCACTGGCGTGACTCCTAGAGGCATGATGGGTTTTGTAGTTTCACCACAGCTGGAGTGCCAAGGTTGCCTACCCCTGTCTTGGGCCATGCAAATATTGAAGATTCATTGAAGCTGCCTAACTATGCCTTATATAGACCCAAAGATTTGTAATTCGCTATGCCATCATAGAGGCTCTGGAAATGTAACTGGTCCTCACCACACAGAAAAAGAAGACAGGAGGGGATGCACCGGTGTCCCACAAGACTCTGGTGTGTCCTACTCTTTTCGATGCAGTGAGGACCAATTTAATTTCCAGACATTTGTATAGTTGGGATAATCAAGGTTTATTGTTGTCTGAGACCTGGCTAGGAAGATTGCTCCAACTCGATTTGTCTTGGGTACCATTGTCACCGGGACTAAAAGCATGGTAAAATCCAAAATTCTGAGTTGTCACTTGAACAGGAATAAAGTAGAAATGTAAAATATTTAATATGAAGCTCCAGGCAAAATCGGCTCCACATGCCACAATCACATCTCAGGTGCTGGCTTGGCTCATCTCCACCGAAGCAATGCATTGTACCAAGAACTGGCATGCTGCACACTGAGATGTAAAATAATATTCTTCCTTTATTAAATTAGCCAGCAGGAGCACGTTCTTTTCTGACATGTTTAATGCTAGGCACATTGCTTTCTCCGAGAAATTGAATAGAGGAGAGTTTTTCCAATGTGTGGGACTTTTCTTTTGCTTTGTATATGTTTCAGGATAAGGTTTGGAGTTTTTTGAAATGCTGAAAATAATTATAATATATATATATATATATAAATATATATATATATATATATATATATATATATATATATATATATATATATATATATATATATATATATATATAAAAAGAGGGGATTCTTTTTCTACTTTGGAGAGCTTTCCTTCAACTTCCTGTTGCGTTTCGGGGACAGGAAGTAAAGTATAATCTCCACAATGAGACACAAGTAACAAAAAAACTTAAACAGAGGTGGTAATCCTTTCATACTTTATCCAAACCTAATCAAACGTGTTAACACTGTGAGCAAGCTTGTTCACTGTGTTCACTTAGAAAATAATAGGGCTGGTAGATAACATATTTACTAGCTCAGTCCCTTCCCCTGCACTCCATCATGAAACGTCCCCCGCAGTAGCCAGGGGGAGAAGAGAAGAGGGAAGCCAGCAGCACTGCGGGGCGAGGGGACCAACACAGGAGGAAGCGAAGCCCGGACAGTAGGGGGAAATAGCACTGCCCATAGAGATTAGGGTGTGCCCTGGTACCATGTACATCTGCACTGGATTTTTCACTTTCCAGTTTTAGTAAATCAACCCAATTATGTCTAATTAAAACAAAAATGAAAAGTGTAATTTTACATACAGCTACAATAATTACCTAAAGCTGTCCAGATATCCTGTAATCCTTATCCAACAGCTCTTCGATTTGTTGACAGAGGGGCAGAAGCGCTTTAGTCTGTTCTGTGAATGTTATTTTACGAGAGGAAGAAGAGGGAAGTCATCAAGCAATGTCTTGATATAAGAGTAGCGTCATGTCACAACTGAGTATAAAAAAGAAGAGAGGAGACTCTAATGCCATGTACACATCATCGGTTTTTCTGATGAAAAAAGTCAGATCATGTGTGGGCCCCATCGGACTTTGATAGGAAATTCCGATCGTCTGTGTGGAAGTCCATCGGAGAAAACTCCATGCATGCTCCGAATCAAGTCGACGCATGATTGGAAGCATTGAACTTAATTTTTCTTGGCTCGTAGTAGTGTTTTTCGTCACCCCGTTTTGGACGGTCAGAATTTAGTCTGATGGTGTGTAGGCAAGACTGATGAAAGTCAACTTCATCGGAATTCCGACGAAAATTTTTATCGGATTTTATTCCATCAGAAATTCGATCATGTGTACGCGGCACAAGTGTAGCAAGTGTAGCAATATGGTTACATTTAATACTCTATTTTATACTCTGTAAAAAAATGCTTTGATATACAAGTGCTTTGAATTACAAGCATGTTTCTGGAACGAATTATGCTTGCAAACCAAGGTTTTACTGTACTTCACAGTATATAGGCAACTTTAAAGGAGTTGTAAAGGAAAAAAAATGTTTCCCTAAAATTAATGTTTGCAAGGTAGACAGACAGAATAGTGTAATGATTATGTTAACAAACAAATAAATACCTATTAAATTCCTTCATCTATATCACCTCCAGTGTTCTAGTTTCTGTTCTCTCATTCACTTCCTGGTTTGCATCACTTGTTAATGAAAGAACTACATTTCCCAGTATGAATTGCGGCGCGCCCAGTAATTCACACCTCCTTGAAGTCTATAACACGTAGAGAGCGTCCTGCCACACAGATGTAGTTCCCAGGAGAGGGCGACCACTGACCACCGCAGTAAAGCCTCCCTTCACGGTGGTGAGTAACAATCAGACAAGCAGGAAGTGAACAGAACAGAGAAGAAATAGAGCAACTTCTGAGCAAAAATGAACAATGAGGAAGTGAAAAGAGGAATGTCTGCAGGTAAAGGATGCTTATTATGGAAAAAAAAAATTCCTTTACAACCCCGTTAAGGTTTATCTGAAGCCTTCACTTAAAATAGAGTATTCCAGTGGGGGGATTTCCCTTCACTTCCTGTTTTAAAGGCACAACAGGAACTGAGAGGCAGACAGTTGTCTTTAGAAAAGGTGCCCATGCTGGAAGATTTTCCTTCATCTACTGTTTTGGAGGCAACTGTAAAATTTCCCATCACTTTCTGCCTTGGCGGCAATGATTACCAAAATAAATAACAAGGTGAAAAGAGGACTGAATCCCTCAGCAGGAACACAGAAAGGAAAAAGACCTGTCTTTTCGTTTTGGCTGTAGATATGCTTTAACAAAAATATAATAATAATTTTTGCTGTTGGTTTTATCATAGACCATAAAAGAAAACAAGGACAAATATACTGGAGATAAGCTTTATTGCTATAACTCATCCATATAAATAAAAACTTTGAATTACCCATGACCTAAGAGAAGAATAAACCTTCCATGGCCAGCTTCACTTCTGAATTGTTAGATAAGATGCTTCAAATTATTTACAAGAGTGCAAACAGGAAGTAAAAAGTGCCTAAAGGGAATTGTTTGATCAACCAGTTAGCCTGCTGAAAGTAATCATTGTTTCTTCCAATGATATGATCACTGAAAACCATACATTTAGAACATTGGCGCAGATTCCTAATACTTTAGCCTAGTACACGCTATTTTTGTTATTTTTGTTCAGCCCAGCGGGATTACCCAGCAGCACTACTGATCCGCAATCTTCCCCATTGAGCTGTTGTGTTCTGACTGACGTCCCCCCTGCCAGACTCCAATCAGCGCTCTCAGCCATTGGCTGATCGGGAGCTGGTCGGCTGCTGTTTTCCCAGCATGCTCATCCGACAGAAACCGGCCAAACGGCATACACATGGGTCGAATGTCAGACGATTTTTATTGAACCGGGCCCAGCAGGCCGATGTCGACCGGCATTAGGCCCATGTTTGGGGCTTTACTCCTCCTCAGTGCTACAGCCTTGGCTGTTTGTTTGGCTTTGCAACAATTGTTAACTCTCAACCAGGGCCCAAAGCAAGATGGGGGCCCCCAAGCACCCCCCTGCACGCAAAGCCTACATTAGTGCTAAACTAATTTTTTACACCCATGTTCTTACTCCCCCCCCCCCCCCCCCAGTCCCTATGTTTTTCTATTCTCACCTCCCCTTCTTCCCTGTAGGCTGCCGCTGTATCGTGGCTGAGCTCCTCTTCCTCCTGTCAGTCCGGTGTTCTATCATTATCGGTGCCCAGTCCCCTATCAGATAGTGCCAGGGCCGGGCTGGGTACCGCGCGGTACAGGAGATTCAGTATCCTGTGACTGACAGGAAGTGAGCACTCAGTGTGCACTTCCTGTCAGTCCGGCCGGTAACAGGAAACTGAATTCAGATTCCTGTACCATGCGCGGTACCTGGCCGGACTGACAGGACTCCAGGAGGAAGGAAGAGGAGCTCGGCCACGCTACAGCCTGGAAAGGGGAAGTTGGGGGCCCCAGGCCAGCTCAGGGCCCAAAGCAATTGTTTGTTTTGCCTGTCCTGTAGCGACGGGCCTGTTCTCAACCTGGTGAACCAGGACATTTCATTTGTCTGGGTTGTTCAGAACTTCTTGGCATGAGATGGTACATTTGATAGATATGTGGCTTTCAACATATCTCTCATTTGACAACCACTTAGCCATAGCAGATGCATGTTCAGTGCTGTATTTACTATACTGACAAGGGCTAAGGGCAGAAGAAAGTAGCACTAAATCTAAAAAAGTACAATCTGATAACTTTGGAGGGAAGGGTGTGCAGGGAATGCTGAGTGGAGTCAGAAGAGTGGCTATATCTTAAGAACAATGAAGCCATCTCTCTTAATTTGTGCCTGTACAGTTAAAAAGTAATTCAATAAATACCAACACAGAGATGTATCAGTTTCCTCCGGATACACTAACTTCCACAATTATATTGGCAGGTCCATTGGCAATTGGCATCTCCAAAAATTGGCTTTGCAGTGATGTCCAGCATAATTTTACCAACTACCTATATGCCGAAACTGCCATGGACACACTCTCTTGGGGCACATGATCTTGCCAGATTGCTAAGTAACATTCAAACATCATAACAACACAGGAAGATGCATGCTGGGACTTGTAGTTTTGCAACATCTAGGGGCCGCCAGTTTGAGACCCCTGATCTAGGGGATACGGCAAGAGTCTGCATTACTTACCTGACTGCCCGCTCCAATTGGCTCAAGTGCTGTTCTCTTATTTCCAAAGCGTAAAGGGGTTGTAAAGGCAGAAGGTTTTTTATCTTAAAGCAGAGTTCCACCCAAAAATGGAAACTCTGCTTTTCAAAACCCCCCCCCCCCCTTCGGTGTCACATTTGACACCATTCAGGGGGAGGGGGGAGCAGATACCTGTGTAATACAGGTATTTTGCTCCCACTTCCGGGCATAGATACCCGAGCCACCCGTAGTTATCTACACCCCTTCCCGTTCCCCCTGCTGTCTTCTGGGAATCACACAGGTCCCAGAAGACAGCAGGGTCCAGTGGTATCGCACAGTGTGAGTCGTACATGTACAGTTGGGAACCAGGAAGTGAAGCCGCAAAGGCTTCACTTCCTGATTCCCTTACCAAAGATGGCGGCGGCAGCATCCGACAGCCGAGGGATCGATCGGCTTCGGGTGCCGACATCGCGGGTGCCCTGGACAGGTA
This sequence comes from Rana kukunoris, assembly GCA_029574335.1. NCBI lineage: Eukaryota > Metazoa > Chordata > Amphibia > Anura > Ranidae > Rana > Rana kukunoris. Next base: position 192,683,375 of record CM056055.1, read on the forward strand.
AGTGTCATTTTTTTAAAAGTCAGCAGCTGCAGTATTTGTAGCTGCTGACTTTTACAAAAATAAAATTTGGCGGACTTCCGCTTTAATGTATTCTATGCATCAAGGTAAAATGCCTTCTGTGTGCAGGAGCCTCGAGCCCCCTCAGCAAACCTAACACTTACCTGAGGTCCCTCTCTGTCCAGCAATGTCCAGGACTGTTTCAGCCTTCTGAAATGCTCTTTCCTGATTGGCTGAGACACAGCAGCGTTGCCATTGGCTCCTGCTTCTGCCAAAGTCAGCAAGCCAAGAGCGAAAGAGGTGGTGGGGCCAGGTCAGAGCTCAGTGTCTGAATGGACACAGGGAGCTGTGACTCAGCATGGGTGCCCCCATAGCAATCTGCTTGCTATGGGGGCACTAAACGGGAGGAAGGGGCCAGGAGCACAGAAGAGGGACCAAAGCAAAACAGGATCTGGGTTGCTCAGTTCAAATCCATTGCACTCTACTCAGCTATGATAAATTGTCTATAAAGTAAGATATGGTGGGAGGTTCCGGGTAGATCACTTATATAGTGTGACTTACCGTGTACTCAACAAGCATTTAACCCTTGCAGAATAGGGGGCCCCATTGCAAGAGTATTTTTTTGTGTGCCCACAGTTGAGCTTTAAAGAGCAGGGGAAGATGGAGTTACAGAATAGCCGGAGTTATGCTTTAAGGCACAATTATTGCTGACTCCCTGGTTTTCCCAGCAAGGAAATGTAAAATAAATGTATTGTTTTAATCTGCTTTATAACACTGCAATATTTACCCATGACAGATTAACTTTAAACACACAGGGAGCTACACGTTCTTGTATCCAGGGAGTCATCTCAGAATAGCTATAAGAACCATGCAAATGTATAGTATAAATATTCATGCATACAAAGACAAATATACTGAAAGCATTTTATATTCTGACTTAATTGACTGCAGCCTGTATAGTTGCCCTGTGTTATGTAAAAGCTTGGCTTTGTATTGTAAGAGTCCCATAACTGGTGTGCCATATATGTTTCCAATAATTGTTATAGACTTCTTTGATGAGGCGCGGGATGATCCGTAAAGATATTTTTAGTATGGAGCAGTAAACAAAAGCCACATAAACTGAGTTCACAGAATTTTTCCTTTTATTCTTATGTATAACACATTGAGCGGAATAAAATCCAGGGTCGCTGTGTGATGAAATATGAAGAAAAATATATATAACTTGATATATGATCACTTACTGGGATTTTGATGTCGCCAAGCAAAAAAAAAAGAAAAGAAAAGGCAACTTGTAAAAAAAGAGTCATAATGCCCACCAATGTGTAAAACAGATGATGGGTGGTTGCCTCTTCAAGCACCTCATCCTGTGATTGAATCTTCACAAATATTAAAAGCAATTGGGCTTCTGATGGTGTTTAATCAGTTCAGCAGTCAAAAGGACCAAGCACCGCAGTTGGCTCCCCTGGGACGAATCGCCATCAATGTAGGTTGGCCGCTTAAAGACCACCAGGAGGCGAGCGGCCGCGATGTATGCCGGCCATCCGCAATTGCTCCTGAGAGAGACAGAACGGGGATGTCATGGATATGCAATAATGTCTGGCAGCTTACCTTTCTCCATGTGTTCATTAGAGGCCTGAATCTGTTATCTGGCTGCCTTTTATCATCTCTCCTCCCTGTATGGCTCCACCCCAGGCCATCCCCGAAACTCTTTATTGCGCACTGCACTGCTGGTCTGTGGTGCTGTTCAACGTTGTTTGTTAGCATTGTGTTCCTGCTTGCCGTGTGCTACGTTAATCTCTCTGTGTACCGATTTTGGCTTGTCCACGACTACTCGTGTTTGCCTTTGACCCTGACCCTTGTCCTGTCCCTTGGTTATCCTCGTCTACCTGTTGCCCCCACCTCGGCTTACCCTTCACTATCCCTTGTGTCCTGAGTGGATGCTTCCCCTCTCTCCCTATGGAGCGTGACCTAGGAGACTCCAGGGGCCGCGACCTGGACCCAGTAGCAGCTAAGGCCATCCTCACCACTAGAAGTCCTGGTGAATACCAACTGGGTCTTAGACTCCGAGCCCTGGGGAATCTTGGGCTCAGGCTTCCTTTAGGCTCCCTGCCTATGCCCCAGCGAACCTCTCCGCCATATCCACTCTGTGGTTGATCCGCAGCAGTCTGCTATAGGGTTCACTACTTTGTGGTGCACCCCTGCCTCCAACGGGGTGCACTTGTCATCTGACCACAGGTGACCTGACAGGGGATCTGTCAATGTAAACAGACAGATATCCATTCTGTCAGGGGAGGAGAGACAGATCTGCTGTTCCTAGTGATTAGGAACAGTGATCTGTCTCCTCCTCCAGTCAATACCCCCACACAATGGTTAGAAACACCTCCCTAGGGAACACTTAACCCCTCGATCGCCCACTCATGTTAACCCCTTCCCTGCCAGTGGCATTTATACAGTAATCAGTGGCTATTTTTAGCACCGATCGCTGTATAAATGTCACTGGTCCCAAAAATGTGTCAAAAGTGTCCAATCCATTCGCCGTCCCGCTAAAAATCAACCATTACTAGTAAAAAAATATAATAATAATAAAAATGCCACAAATCTATCCCCTATTTTGTAGACGCTATAATTTCAATATAGGCTTATTGCGATTTTTTTACCAAAAATATATAGAAGAATACATATCATTCTAAAATGATGAAGAAATTATATTTTTTTACATTTTTTGGGGGGAATATTTATTATAGCAAAATGTTTTAAATATTGTATTTTTTTTCAAAATTGTCAGTCTTCTTTTGTTTACGGCGCAAACAAAAAAAAGAAAACTCAGAGGTGATCAAATACTACCAAAAGAAAGCTCTATTTATGTGAAAAAATACATTTGGAGTTGCTATGACATGCAATTGTTAGTTAAAGAGACGTAGTGCCGCTTCGCAAAAAATGGCCTGGTCATTAAGGGGGAAAATCCTTCCGGTCCCTAAGACCCCTTTTACACTCCCAGCGTGGCTAGTTTTAGCAGCGTTTTACTGTAATTTTAGGTGCTCTTTTCGGCTGCTAGCGGGGCAATTTTAACCAAAAGGAATGCGCTCCTGAAATGCTCAAGATGCTGCTTGCAGGACTTTTTCTAACGTCCTGCCAACGGACCGCTCCAGTGTAAAAGCACCTTTCAAGGACTTTGACTGGTTTTGTCTATGGTTGGAATCCTGACTCAGTGGGAAACTTCTATAAGTCAGGCACACCCAGGTCATCATGGAGCACTCACCTCACAATCGGCCAGCCAGCAGCAGGGGATTGGATTATATCATCTCTTCCTACTACTGGCTGCAGCTATTCATAATGCAGCTGCCAAGATATTGTATAGTTGAATATTTCCTTGCAATGCATGCAGAGTGGAGAATCAGCTGCAAACAAGAGGAAACTTTGAATCGTCTCCAGGAGAAGCGGAGACGCAGACTGCTACATCCCCCAATGTATGCGTAGTAGTGTTTCTTCTCACTTATACTTATTTTAAAAGCCCATTTCCTATTATTTGTCACTTGAACATCTAGAAAACCTATTATGCCCCGTACACAAGATCGGAATTTCCGATAAAAAAATGCCCTATCGGAGTAATTCCATCAGAAATTCCAATGAATTCCATCAGAGTTTACATGTTCTCTTTTCCTCCAATGGAATTCTGTCGGAATTCCGATGTGAATTTGGTCGGACAAAGGTCCGATCGTGTGTACGGGGCATAATATGAAGAATGAATAGAGTGAGAATGAATTAGGACCTCAAAGCTAAATTGGTTAGTCCAAACGAGTGCAGGTTACACAGAATCATGCTGCAAGATTAGTTACAAACTGCCCAAGGCGGAATCACATCTCCCCGGTACTTAAGAATTTACACTGGCTCCCGATAGTAAAACGGGTTGAGTTCAAGGCACTCTGGTGTTCCGGGCCTATTGGCAACTAGGTCCGATGTACTTATCAAACATGACACAACATTACTGTCCACCCAGAGAGCTTCGTTCGACTGACGCCCTGTTAGCGATTATTAAATCTAGCCGATCAGCTTCAAAAGGTGGCGGCCGGCTCCAAACACTGGGGAATTTTCTTTGGAACCAGCTCCCTCATCAGCTCCGAGCATCCACCTCCTTGATGGCCTTCCGTAAGGGCTTGAAAACATTTCTTTTTTCACAACCCTTTAGATAGAGACCTGGCCTTCCAATCCCTCAGCAGGACGCTGCCTTAATCCTAAGGCTGCGGTCCATGGTCAGGGAGTAGGGATAGGGTTTCCGTGCCCTGACACCCCCCCCCCTTCTTTTTATATTTCTGTTTTTTTTTTCTTGTCTGTTCCCCTCTTTTACTTATGTCCTAGTTTCTTCTTTTTGCTCCTGGGAACTGGATACCCCCAGCTTGTTGGTAAGCGCTTAGACGCGAGTTTCACAACTCGCATTCGGCGCTTTATAGGTATTTATTCCAATCCAATCCAATCCAATTGTCAACCATGGTTCCTCCAGAGCACAGGTGTCAAACACAAGGCCCGCGGGCCGAATCTGGCACTCCAGGCCGTTTCATTTGGCACTTGCACCTCTCCTGCAGCTGCAGGAGAGCTCCAGCCCTCATCTGGTCCTACTCCAGACCCTTACTTTCTGCTTTCAAGCAATGCATCCAGCTTCTTCCCAGCAGCAGCATAAGGAAAGGGGGATGTAAGGGAGAATGGGGGACTCAACTTCTGATGGTGGGGTGGCTCTTGACATCTAATGTAAAGGGGAGGGGATGCACTGGACATCTAATTTTACAGATGCAACCGGCCCTTTTGAGGGCAATCATAATGCTCATGCTGCCCACGATGAAATTGAGTTTGACACCCCTGCTCTAGAGGTTTCTAGGGGTGCCTTGAGCTGTCGCTAACTGACCTCCAATCGAATGGTGTCTTTATAGTAGCATGATCCCAAGGAATCATTCAGCTGTCTCTAGAGGTAGCATAATAACCACCACTGTAAGGGGGCATTTCTCCCAATGACTACGAGTGTAAAGAGCAGTTTACTAATTACCCCCGGACTAGCCTTACCAGAGTTTTCTCAAGACTTCCAAATTAATTCAAAGGTTCCTCTGGGGTAAAAAGGTTGAGAAAGGCCGAGTTTGTTTTTGATGATATGGAACAGAGCAAACTGTGGCACCCCAACATCTAGCTCTCATCAGTACAAGGTCTTACAGGTAGTCAGTGGTCATTATAACGTCTTGTATTTCTGATGAATGTCTCTTGCAGCACATCTATATGATAAAATTCAAACAACGTCAATATTTAGAGATAAAACAGGACTTTCATTTGTAAAATAGACCCTTTTGGGACTTTTCACACAATCAGCCCATAAAAAAGTCAACATGTGGATGGGCTGTGAGATGAGCCATGAACGGGAGCCTGTGGGAGGTTTGCTTTAAAAGTGTTTTCGATGTAATCAGAATGATAGCAGCTGGCTATTGTTTATGTTGCAGTGCAGAGCCTTTGTTTAATGTCATCCTACACATTTGGAAATTGTATATAACATTAATGGCAGTAATCTTTTTACTTAATGTGGAGTAAAGAGCACCTGTAAATGCAACAAGGACAAATAATGAAGTAACGCAATGACCCCCACTATTTTCTGTATATGAAATGCTGCTCTGGCCAAGACTAGTATTTCTGGCAACGGACCAAATTGAAAAATCTGACAATTCAAATAGCACCTATTTATTTGTGATTATGTACTGAAGTTGTTTGATCACCCAACGCTTACCATCTGAATTTAGTAAGGGTTGAGTGTGTTTTTTGCCCATGTGTTAACGTGCCATGCCAAGGTGGCCATTCCAGTGACTTTCTGCCAACGCACCTTATTGGACCAAAAATTGCTCTTGAACTATATTTGGTGAGCACTTATGGTATTAAACTCAGGTGGTAATGATGTATAATGATGGCATGTTGAACCCATAAGGCAGGCCATACATTATACAATTTGGTTTCCTTCAACAGTGGGTTATAGTAGCTTCTGCCGGTGGGGAGCCTTCCCCACCGGCAGAATGCAATGATGTTCGAGATAAAATAAGCAAACTGGCTGGTTGTACTAAAGTCTATGAATGGATCAACTTCATTAAAACCAGCCTGCCCATAGACAAGGTACAATTCAGTTGAGCAGGAACCGACTGAATGTTGATCTGTCTATGGATGGCTTAAAGCGGTTGTAAAGGCAGAAGGTTTTTTATCTTAATGCATTCTATACATTAAGATAACAAATCTTCTGTGTGCAGAAGCCCCCTCTGCCCCCCTAATACTTTTACCTGAGCCTCATCTCTATCCAACAATGTGCATGAGTGCCTTGGCTCTCCATTCTAAATGGCTGAGACACAGCAGTGGTGCCATTGGCTCCCGCTGCTGTCAATCAAAGTCAGTTAACCAATCAGGAGAGAGAGGGGGCAGAGCCAAACCGCGGCTCCGTGCCTGAATGGACACACAGAGATGCAGCTTGGCTCAGGTGCCCCATTTGCAAGCTGCTTGCTGTGGGGGCACTCAACAGAAGGGAGGGGGCCAGGAGCGAGGGACCAGGAGAAGAGCAGTATCTGGGCTGCTCTGTGCAAAACCATTGCTCAGAGCAGGTAAGTATAACATGTTTGTTATTTTTAAGAAAAAAAATACAAGACTTTAGTATTACTTTAAAGTGAAGTTTCCATCCCAATTTTTTTTTATTATTATTGTGCTCATTAGACCTAAATGCCTGTTGCTATGTGGTCCCACAAAATCTGCCTTCGGAATCACCTAGGATTCTGACATCATCTCCCTCGGCTTCTCAGCACACTAATGCTCCTGGGAAATGTGTGTCATGATTTCCCAGGATGCAGTGCGCTACCCCATTATAACTCCCATCCAAGACTTCCAGGAAGTAAGTGCTTGTGGGCTTCACAATGCCCACAAGCAAAATGACAACGGTGTGTTTATAAACTATCGTTTTTTAATAACTATGCAGAGCGGTGGCGGATTGTAAAATAGTAAGTGACCGGATTTATATTATAAAAACGCATGCTGAAAGGACATACATTTAAAAAATGCTAATTGTGGTTGGAACTCTGCTTTAAGGCTGTATGCCTTATCATCTCTGTTTTTTAACAAAAGCCCCTTTTGGCCCATTTACTCACAGAGTTGAGGCTTAATGTGTGATAGCAGACCTGAAGATCGACTTGAAGTTTGATAGTAGACCTGGAATGGCATGGGATGTAGACACTGTACTCTGGACACAAATGAATTCTATACTAAGAGCAAAGTTGTCTGAGGGATCCAACAGGTCCACCCACTACAGGCTGCCTATCTAAAGCTACAGGGGGCGGATAGAAAGACCAGTCACCCTGCACCGGGAGAGAGAGCAGCAGTGACCGGTCTTTAATACAGGAAGCTCCTAGTGGCAAACTGCAGCAGTTATCAGATGGATTACTCTGTAGATGTATAATGGTAGGAGGAATAGTAGAATCATGCAGAACCATGTAAAGATGGACATATTTCAGCTTTAACAGGTTGTGGGATTGAAACCCTCATTAATCAATGTTTGTAAAACACTACATGATATGTTGGCACCATAGGTGTATGCAGACTATTGCATAAGGGTGTGCACCCCAAAGCTCAAATACATGTGTGTGTATATATATATGATATGGCAGTAGAGCAGTGGATTGTGTCAATAAATCATAGATTGAAGTCAGTCGTTTATTTTTATTTTTTATTATATCTTTTACAAAAATGTATTATTATTATTTTATTTAAAAAAAAATAGGCTTTGGTAAAATATCAGGGGTCTAAACAGACGCCTGACGTCTCATTTTTCAGACAAAGAAAAAAGCTGAGCATAGATTTCCCAGGCCCATTTCTGGTGCCAAGCAGCTAATCTATGAGTAAAAACTAAGTTAGTGTGAAACGCGTCAGCTGTCCTGGGTTTCGTTGCTGTGACTTGTAGTGCCTGTTTCCATTTTTTACAATAAAGCTACGTTGGATTGGAGTGCGGCTGTCCTAATTATCTTTTGTTCCTAATTGCCATGTGCATTGCCAGCACCCTCGGTTCCTGAGAGGATGATTGCAACCAAGCAGGACCTATCTGGAGTGGCAATTTCTGTTTCTGCCGCCAATCAGCCTGGGGAAACTGTGCACCACAGCATGATTAGGCTGTCCCCAGGCACACCCTGTGCGCACGCCTATGGTTGGCACTATATAAACAATAAAAATAAAAATACTGCTGATGAACAGTTGATAGTGAAGGAAACACATAAGAGTATTAATATCTGACTGAAAATAGTTTTCCGTTAAGCCAGTGGCTCTCAACCTGGGTGTCGGGACCCCCTCAGAGGTCGAATGATGATTTGCCAGGGCTGTTCCTGAAGCCCATACCACTCTCCCAGCCTTTTTGGGGCCACCAAGCAGGGCTATCACTAGAGCCTGTGGCTGCCCGGATGTTCCTAAAGCCTGCAGCTGCCCACTCTGCCTCTTTACTGATACCCATTCAGTTCACGGCATGGCTGGTGGGCAGAGACTAGAGGTCAGCTGACTTTTGAATGTGAAGTGAGATGGGCTAAAGGAGACCTTATCCCCTTATTTCGGCATTGGTGTCACTGCTACGAGACACCACAAATTCGAAGACACAGTGAAGCCGAAGATACAGCGAGCAACACTACCTGCTATTAGAGTCATCAAAAGGACTCAGGGAGTGCTAAATGTCTGCGGGTTAGGGGAACAAATTACTTGTCTTGCCTTGGGTGCTGACAACCCATGCAACGAAAATTATTTTACTGTTAGGGGTCCCCACAACTTGGGAAATTATATCAAGGGGTTCACAGCACTAGAGGGTTGAGAACCATTGCATTAAAGTGGATGTAAACCCCCCCCAAAAAAATCTTTTTTTGATGTCACAATGTAGAGTATAAGATTTCCTATCATCTGTGCCCAGTCTTGCCACACAGAGTTAATCCAGATCTGAGAAATCCTCTTTTATGTTCAGTGAAAATTAACAGCCTTCCAGATAAAACCCTGCCTAAATAAAAAAGTCAGTTTTCTCTCTTCTTGCTTTGAGTGACAGGTTATTTACATATCTAGCTAGGACATGTTTATCATATGTTATGTTTTGTTTACAATAACATGAGGTGATATAACATCATAACACTTCCTAGTATTATACAATGAACTTTGGATCACCTCATGTTATGATAAATATGTCCAAGCTAGATTTGTAAATAACCTGTTACTGAAAGCAATAACAGAGAAACGGACTTTATAATTTGGCAAGTTTTAATCTGGAATTCTGTTAATTTGCACTGAACTTTAAAAGAGGATTACTCAGCGCTGGATTAACTCTGTGTGGCAAGACTGGGCACAGAATATAGGAAATCTTATACTCTACATTGTGACATCAAAAAAAAAAAAAAAATTGGGGGTTTACATCCACTTTTAGCGAAATCCTCCTAAAACATCAAATAACGTTTTCACTTGAAGTACCGTATCTACCAACGTCTGCCAGTATAAATAGTAACGATTTAACATTAATGTGGCAAAACAGCATAAACAGCAATAGCGAAGCACAAACAATACAAATTGAAAAAGGATGGGGGCAGAATACAGAGTAACAGCTCTCCCGCGGCACTTGGCAGCTGTTTTGGATCATCTTTTTAAGAAACACATCTTGGTTGCTTGGAAGCGATCGCACTGGAGTATTTGTTTTTATAAGAATTTGGGCCATCATAAAAATCACATGTTTAGCAATGAACTTGTTTGGTGAAGTTTACAGCAGCTGGAGGATATTTCGTAAGCTACATTACCAATCACCATTGTGCTCAATTAATCAGCGAAGAGCAAGTTCAAAACGTAGACGGGTGATTGACAGCTCCATTTCACCAATGGCTTCCGCAGCTGTCGGATCGGGGAGGAAGAGCTTGTTTATTCAGGCTCATCTGTAATGGATATTGATCAGTCAAATTATCTCAACCTGCGAAGAATGTCAAGGATCTTCTTAATGTCAGGCAACATTTTAAACCAACCATTTGTGCAACAGTTTAAAGCACAATTTCATCTTTAGTGATGTTTTCCTTTAATCCCCCCCCATCCCTGTGAGTGCAGCCCACCTGACATAATACTCACTTCCTCTCCAATCCAGCAATGTTTTCATCTGACAAGCCCGACAAGGCTCTTATCTGGGTGAAATTGTCACTGGGCACACTGACTACAGCTTGGCAGCACTCCACAAAATAAGGACCACCCTCAGGAAAAGGGAAAAGATCCACAGCAGTGCCGTCTTTAACCACTTAAGACCCGGACCATTACGCAGGTAAAGGACCTGGCCCCTTTTTGCGATTCGGCATTGCTTTGCTTTAACTGACAATTGCACGGTTGTGCAACATGGCTCCAAATAAAATTGGCGTCCTTTTTCTTCCCACAAATAGAGTGGTATTTGATCACCTCCTGCGGTTTTTATTTTTTGCTCTATAAACAAAAATAGAGTGAAATTTTGGAAAAAAATTCAATATTTTTTACTTTTTGCTATAATACATTTTCCCAAAAAAGGATATAAAAAAAACGTTTTTTTTTCTCAGTTTAGGCCGATACCTATTTGTCAACCTATTTTTGGTAAAAACAAATGCAATAAGCGTTTAACGATTGGTCTGCGCAACATTTATAGCGGTCGTAGGAAGTGGCTCCCAAACAAAATTGGCGTTCTTTTTTTCCCACAAATAGAGCTTTCTTTTGGTGATATTTGATCACCTCTGCGGTTTTTATTTTTTGTGCTATAAACAAAAATATAGCGAAATTTTTTAAAATAATTCAATATTTTTTACTTTTTGCTATAGTAAATTCTCCCAAAAAATAAATAAAAAACGTTTTTTTCTCAGTTTAGGCCGATACGTATTCTTCTACATATTTGTGTTGAAAAAAATTGCAATAAGCGTTTAACAATTGGTTTGCGCAAAATTTATAGCGTTTACAAAATAGGGGATCGTTTTATGGAATTTTTATTAACTTTTTTTTTTTGCTACTAATGGCCGCGATTAGCAATTTTTTTCGTGACTGCGACATAATGGCGCACACATCGGACAATTTTGATACATTTTTGGGACCATTGTCATTTTCACAGCAAAAAGTGCTTTAAAAATGTATTGATTATTGTGAAAATGACAATTGCAGTTTAGGAGTTAACCACTAGGGGGCGGTTTAGGGGTTAAGTGAGTGTGAGTGAGTGAGAAACTTATATAGCGCAACACATGCGAACTGAATCGCCTCTGGGCGCTTAGTATGCCTTCCTTGAGCAAGCCTCAGAAGAAATGGGTTTTGATTTTACCTCCATCCGGATGCTGGTTGGTAAAGTGTTCCATAATCTGGGTCCTTGGACCGCAAATCTTCTTTCTCCTTTGGACTTGTAACTGGCTTTGGGTATCTGGAGTAGATTTTGATTGGTGGATCGCAGAATGTGATTGGAGTTGTGAGCTTTTAGTTTTTCGCATAGATATTGGGGGGCATTTCCCAGAATACACTTATGTGTCAGACATAGTGCTTTGAAAGTGATTCTGTCTTTTACTGGCAACCAGTGAAGGGTTCTCAGTGAAGGTGAGATTGATTTCCATGTGTGACCTCATATGTGTTTCTAACTGTAGGGGGGCGGGGCTGGACTTGTGACATCATTGATCGTCTTTCCCTATATCAGGGAACAGACGATCAGTGACACTGCCACTGTGAAGAACGGGGAGGGTGTGTTTACACTCAACTCTCCCCGTTCTTCAGCTCCAGGGACCGATCGCGGGACTCCGGTGGCGATCGGGTCCGCGGGTCCCGCGGTCACAGTCACGCATGCTCAGAATCAAGTCGACGCATGCTCGGAAGCATTGAACTTAATTTTTTTCAGCATGTCGTAGTGTTTTACGTCACCGCGTTTTGTCACGGTCAGGTTTTTGACTGATGGTGTGTAGGCAAGACTGATGAAAGTCAGCTTCATCGGATATCGGACGAAAAAATACATCGGACTAGATTCCATCAGACATCTGATCGTGTGTACAGGGCTTTAGGGTTGATGAAGGAATCCCTCCCACAGTGCTATTCTGTTCTGCCAACGCAAAGCCTTTGTTGCCGACAGAACCAAATGACGAGTGTATAATCGTTTGGGGAAAACCCCAACAGGCTGGTTGCACACAAGTCAGTTGATAGAGCCCATACATACAAAATTTGCTGAACCAGCTGAATTTCGATCCATGTATGGCCCAGCTTTAGTTATACTGTAAAAAAAAAAAGAAATCAAATGCAGATCATATGTTACATTTTTATTTTTGGGTTAGATATACTTTAAGAGAAACCGGGTGGCCTCTCTGCCACAAGTGCAGCGTTCTCTGGATAATATTACCAGGTCTCTGCATTTGCGAGTTGCCTGTAGCTGCTCATTAAGGTAACGATTTGGATTGGGATGGCCAGACCACCTTCTTGGCTTCTCCTATGGATGGAAACATTGAGTAAGGAGGGATTCTCTAGAGGTGGAAAACCTCTTTAAGACCACTGTTTATTTTATAATAGTGTAGTGTTGGCAAGATTACTTACTACCACTATGGCTTCTCGTTGGAGTTTTGCAGAGCCGGCTGGCTAGCAGCCACACTTTTGCTCGCTGATATGTTCTCACATACCTTTTCTGTTACAGCTGAGGAATCCATTCCTCCTCTTTAAACAATATAAATAAAAGATTGCTGGATTCTCTGCGAGGGTATGGAAACGCTTGATGCGGTGCTAACATCTGTGCTAAATGGCCCTTTATTTCCTGATTCAGCAGGGTGGCACTCGTAATTATAGACTTCGCTATCCTAAATCATTGTGATTGGTAGATCTGCCCGTCATGCCAGCCATCATTCACATGCCTGTATGGCAGCATTGCTATTGAGAGCCAAGGTTAAAATAGTATTAATTGCTTAGTGGTTCTTAGTTTAACCCATTAAGAACAATATAACGATAAAAAGCATTCCTCAGTAAACTATTTGTTAGCTTGCAGTTTACAATGTTCAATGCTTATAGCAGCATTCTCCAAACTACGACCTGGGCCGGATGCAACTCCCACTAACGCCAATAAGGAGGCGCCATTGCTCCCCCAGCAATAACGGGAAACACTATCCCTTCTACTGACACCATGGGGCATTATTCTTTTCACTGACATCAAAGATGGAGCCCTATTCTTCCCACTGACACCTATGAGGCCGCGTACACACGATCGAATTTATCTGCTGAAACTGGTCCGACGGACCGTTTCAGCAGACATCTCCGATCGTGTGTATGGGCTAGCGGACATATTTTCCCAGCGGACAAATTTCAAAGCATGCTTTGAAATTTTTCCGCCGGAGACATGTCCGTCGGATATGTCCGCTGGTTGGTACACTAACCAGCGGACAGAAATCTCCGCGCATGCGTCAAATGGATTTGACGCATGCGTGGAAGTATTTTACTTCCTGGAGTGGTGACGTGGCGGCGTCAATGTCACCGCCACGTCACCGCGTCCTTAGCCCGAGGGGAATTTGGTCCAATGGTGTGTACACGCCATCGGACCAAAATCCGATGGGACAAGTCCGCTGCAAATGGTCCGTCGAACATGTTTGAGCGGACATGTCTCATCGTGTGTACGCGGCCTCAGGGGGTACTATTCCTCTCCCTGACACCAATGATGGGACACGATTCCTCCCACTGACACCAATGATGGAGCACTGTTCCTCCCACTGACACCAATGATGGGGCATTATTCTTTTCACTGACATCAAAGATGGGGCACTATTCTTCCCAATGACACCAATAAGGGAGTACTATTCCTCCCCCTGAAACCAATGATGGGACACTATTCTTTCCAATGCCACCATTGCCAATGAGGGGCTACTGAGCTCTGAGAACTGAGTGATCAGCTGTGTTTGATCGCTCGGTTCTCAGCCTTAGATCTGACAAAGGACAGATGCAGCATTCGACTGATGCTGCATTCACCTAGATAAGTATGATTCCCTATCAAAATTCCCAACCTTCTCTTTTAATCTTCCTTCCCCTGACCTTACAGAGCTAAACCATTAAGAGGAATGCCTTATTATCACTCTTCCTGCAACTTACCTGACCTGTACTACAGTGTAAAGAATTTCAATTAGAGAGAGACCATCTGAAAGCAAACAGCTAGTGTACCTCTGTGCTAAATCTGTAATGATTTTATGTAACTAGCAAAAAAAGTATTGTATACTATTAAAAATATAAAATAAAATAAAATATATATATTTTTTTTCTTTAAATGCAGTGAATAGTGGTGAATGCAACACAGAACCATGTGGATTTTTATGCATACCTATATATATCGTAATTTCCTGTGTTCATAGCTAAAATTGAAAAAAAAAAAAAAAACATTTATACAAACGTCCTCGGTCTAATGTAACCTTGACTGTCATGTTTAATCGTGGGTAGAAGTAATCAAACACAAACTGCTTGAGCAGTCAGGAATACGATAGTGATCTTCCTTGTTATACTGGGAGCTTTTAGGTGACTGTTATTGCTGAACTCAATTAGCCACTGAATTGCTATAAAACAGATTTTATAGGAGTGCACAGCAGTTTATAACATCCCCTCTGTTTGACTTTTAGTGGCTTTTTTACTTCTCTTTAAATGTGTTTGAATTTTCAAATGGTTAAATTTAGAGTAAATATGCCAAGGACAGGTCTTATCATCCATTGACAACATTTATATATTTAAGATCTGTGGAAGATGTAATGTCTGCTGCAGGCAGACCATGTTTGTGCAGGCTGTAGGTTGAGAGCTGAGTTGGGTCCCACCACAATCTGCTGTTAGTTAGGTAACACCAGGCCCATCGTGACAAGGCAAGCAAACCAAGCATTTGCTTGGGGCCCCAAGCTGCCCAAGCTGCTTCCTATAAAGGCTGCAGCCGCCTGAGCTTGATCTATTAACCTTTGGACCATTCTCATAGGATGGACTGATCGTGTGTACGCGGCCTAAGATGCCATTAAAGGGGTTGTAAAGGTTTGTTTTTTATTTTCTAAATAGGTTACTATAAGCTAGTGCATTGTTGGTTCACTTACCTTCTCCTTCGATTTACCTTCTAAATGTTTTTTTTTCTTTGTCTGAATTTCTCACTTCCTGTTCCTCCTCAGTAAGGTGTTCAGTAAGCTGTTCTAAATGAGAAATTCAAACAAAGAAAAAAAAAATTTAGAAGGGAAATCGAAGGAAAGGGTAAGTGAACAAACAATGCATTAGCTTAATGGAACCTATTTATTTAGAAAATAAAAGACAAACCTTTACAACCCCTTTAACCTCTTGAGATCCACGTTATACCCGAATGATGGCTACAGCACGGATCTGAATATCCAACAGGCCGTCAATTGACGGCCTCCCATTTGGGCGTTCCCCGCGCGCGCTCCAGAGCGCGCAGCGGGGAAACTCTGAGTTGGCCGTGTCCCTTGGACACAACCAATCACAGATCGCAGCGAACGGCCAATCAGAGTGGCCGTTCGCGATGAAATCTGTGCAGCCAATGAGAGATGATCTCATATGTAAACATATGAGATCATCTCTCATTGCCGTTTTACACAGAGACAGCGTTCTGTCTCTGGAGAGGAGGAGACCGATCTGTAATCCTTGTACATAGGGACACAGATCGGTCACCCCCCCAGTCACCCCCCCTCCCCCCACAGTTAGAACACTATGTAGGGAATACATTTAACCCCTTCCTCACCCCCTAGTGTTAACCCCTTCAATGCCAGTCACATTTATACAGTAATTAGTGCATATTTATAGCACTGAACGCAGTATAAATGTGAATGGCGCCAAAAAAGTGTCAAAAGTGTCCGATGTGTCCGCCATAATGTCGCAGTTCCAATAAAAATCGCAGATCGCCGCCATTTCTGGTAAAAAAAATAATAAAAAATAATAAATCTGTCCCCTATTTTGTAGGCGCTATAACTTTTGCGCAAACCAGTCGCTTATTGCGATTTTTTTTTTTTTACCAAAAATATGTAGAAGAATACGTATCGACCTAAACTGAGAAAGAAAAAAGTTTTTTTTTTTTTTAAATTGGGATATTTATTATAGCAACAAGTAAAAAATTTTGTATTTTTTTTCAAAATTGTCGCTATTTTTTTGTTTATAGCGCAAAAAATAAAAACCGCACAGGCGATCAAATACCACCAAAAGAAAGCTCTATTTGTGGGGAAAAAAGGACGTCAATTTTGTTTGGGAGCCACGTTGCACGACCGCGCAATTGTCAGTTAAAGCGACGCAGTGCCAGAAGCTGAAATTTCACCTGGGCAGGAGGGGGGTATATGTGCCCAGTAAACAAGTGGTTAAAGTTCATATGCGTGTAAAGGCAGGCGTCCCAATACTTTTAATAATGCAGGGCCAGATCCACAACAAACGGTGTATCTTTAGGCGGCCATAGCGCATCTCATATGCGCTACGCCGCCGTAACTCAGAGTGGCTCGTATGGTATCCACAAAGCACTTGCTCCCATATGTGCGCCAGCGTAATGTAAATCGTCCGGCGTAAGCCGACGTAATTCAAAGTAGGCAGGTAGGGGGCGTGTTGTATTGTATTGTAAATGAAGCGTGACCCCATGTAGATGCATGGCCGAACGAACGGCGCATGCGCCGTCCGTGGACGTATCCCAGTGCGCATGCGTCGGATAGAATGCCTAAGATATGTCAAATACTTCCTACGACGTGAACGTAACTTACGCACATCCCTATTCGCGTACGACTTACGCAAACGACGTAAAATTCGACGCTGTTCCGACGTCCATACGTTAACATGACTTACCCCTGCTTTATGAGGGGTAAAGTTACGACGGTCGTACGCCTTACGTAAAAAGCGTATATTGATACGCCGGGCGGAAGTACGTTCGTGGATTGGCGTATCTAGCTCATTTCAATATTCGATGCGGAAATCTACGGAAGCGCCACCTAGCTGCCAGCGTAAATCTGCAGCCTAAATACGACGGCGTACTAATACTTACGTCGGTCGGATCTACACAACATTCAGGCGTATCTGCCTTTGTGGATAAAGAAAAAACATACGACAGCGCATCTTTAAACTTACGCGGCGTATCAATAAATACGCCGGCGTAAAGTCTTTGTGGATCTGGCCCATAGTGTATTTCTAATAGTACTTTGTATATGGGGGAATACCTCATTATTAAAATATGCTTTCCCATCGGGGCGTCTGCAGTTACATTTTGTTTTATGCTTTTATTGTAAGAAATGTAAGCAGTTTTAATAGAAAAAAAAAATCTTAATTAAATTGAA
The DNA here is from genome assembly GCA_029574335.1 of Rana kukunoris. Classification (NCBI taxonomy): domain Eukaryota; kingdom Metazoa; phylum Chordata; class Amphibia; order Anura; family Ranidae; genus Rana; species Rana kukunoris. The sequence continues at coordinate 192,700,657 of CM056055.1, forward strand.
ACTATAGCTTTTATTAAAAAAAAAATCATATTTTTATTTAATTTTACTGAAGGTCATATTCTGAAATTGTAAAAGCTAATTTTCCAAAATGCTTTTTCACAATCATCATCAGAATAAAGTTCCAAATTGTTATTGGAGTCCCCTGAATTCACATCTATGGAGTCCAGATGTTTTATAGGATTTCCTAAGCGATTCTCATTTATTAAGAAATATATCATTCTGTTGTAATGCAGACATATTTTCCTCTGAAGTCGCTGATAATTTAGCATGGAAAAAATTCAGGCATGGATGGTAAATATATTATATGACTACAAGTCCCATTGAAGCCGACAACCCCACCGCCAGTAAAATAACTTTGTCCGTTTATTAAAATGTGTTTTTGTTTTTTTCTTTTTTTTGCATTGGCTGAAAGATGAAAAAAATAATATTCATGGCAAAAGTAGATGTTTGCTTGCCAGAACCTTTAGTGTCGTTGAAGACTGGGCTCCCTATATTGCATGTGACATGTTGCGTGTCTGGTGCTGGTGATTGATGACATGTTTGCTCACCAAGAGCCCTGCACCTGTTAATGGTGAAGCTCTTACTTCTGGATGCTATTACTTTCTATAATTTATTAGCTTAAAAGTTCACTGCAGTCACACATGAAAATGTTACATTTAAAGTAACCCACTCATTCAAATTGTGTGCATGGAGCAGTGCGCATGATCACTAGGGTGACCACATTTCCAAACTACCATTCAGGGACACCCCCTCCCAAAAACCAGCTTGTGCTGTAACGAATCACAGCACAGTGATTGGACACAAAAGGCGGGATTTATGATTTCTCCAATCACAAGCAGGGGGCGGGGACTGTGCTCCTTAAGGCATTCTCAGTCGGGACTGTACTGTTAGTGATTAAAGAGATGATTTGGCATTTTGGTATTGTCCCGGAATGAAGGTGCCCGGAACAGACCTGCAAAATGCGGGACTGTCCCGGGCAATCTGGGATACATGGTCACCCTAATGATCACACAACTAACATACACTGCTAGTTGCAAACAATCGGGAAAAGTAGAGGTTCTGGAGCTTGTGGAGGGCATTACAAGGAAGCAGAAAAAACACAGTAAGGCCGCGTACACACGATCAGTCCATCCGATGAGAACGGTCCGAAGACCGATGAAGCTGACTGATAGTCTGATGTGCCTACACACCATCGGTTAAAAAAACGATCGTGTCAGAACGCGGTGACGTAAAACACAACGACGTGCTTAAAAAAACAAAGTTCAATGCTTCCAAGCATGCGTCAACTTGATTCTGAGCATGCGCCGCTTTTAAACCGATGCTTTTGCATACTAACGATCGTATTTGACCTATCGGTTAGGTGTCCATCGGTTAAATTTTAAAGCAAGTTCTCTTTTTTTTGACCGAAGGATAACTGACCGATGGGGCCCACACACGATCGGTTTGGACCGATGAAACGGACCTTCAGTCCGTTTTCATCGGTTTCGACCGATCGTGTGTACGCGGCTTAAAAGACAATTTCATCAGAAAGTAGATTACAGTAGACATGTGCATTCGTTTTCGTCCGAATGCATTTTCGTACGAATTTCGGGTATTTTCGTTATCGAAAAAGAATCCGAAATCCGAAAGATCCGACATAAAAAAATGCTCTATTTTCGTTTTCGTTGCTACAACAGTTCAATATAGATAGGAGATTCGACACAATGCTGACAATAGCAATCTATCAAACCTCTGATCGAATGTCCCTAACCTTAAAGTAGATGTAAACCCACACTTATCCTTTCTAAACTACTGCCATAGTGCTGATCTATAAGGATATAGATGCCTCCTGCATGTATCCTTACCTATCAAATGTCTGCCCTCTGTCAATTATAAGAACTGAAAAACTGAAGATTCTGTGGGTGGGTCTGTTGTCTGGAGCTTTGTGGGTCAGTAGACTCCCCGCCCACCTCTACGCTCCCCTGAGGCCCATACACACGTCTGAGAACCTCGTCGGGCTAAACTCATCGTTCCGCCCGTCGAGGTTCCCGATGAGCGGTCAAAAACGTCATCGAGCCAAATTTCCTCATTGAACAACGAGGAAATAGAGAACATGCTCTCTATTTTGGCTCGACGAGCTTCCCGACGGGACGCTCGTCGAAATTGTACACACGACCGATTTTCTCGGCAGAATATGTCTCCCAGCGAGCTTCTCGCTGGATTCTGCCGAGAAGCTCGGTCGTGTGTACGGTGCCTTACACTGAATTCTGCTATGATCACTAACATCCAGTCAAAATCCAGAAACGTACTCACATCACTTCAGAAAAGGAGTGGAGGTGGAAATTAAAAAATAATGCCTGTCTCCATGCTAGTGCATGAGATATGTAAATAACCCGTCACTCACAGAAAGGGGGTGGAACGGACTAAGGTTTTTCTCTGTAAGTCCGTTTAATTTCACTGAACTATAAAAGAGGATTGCTCAGAGCTGGATTAACTCTGTGTGGCAAGACTGGGCACAGATGATAGGAAATCTTATACTCTACATTGTGACATAAAAAAAAAAATTGGGTTTACTTCCACTTTAACTCTATTAGTCCAAAATTATTCCAAGATTATTCTACACAGAGAAGAACGATTTGACATAGAGAGAAAAGATTTGACATTATAGAGACAGTGTTGGGGTACCATTCGACATGAATGACGAAGATTCGACGAAGCAGCGAAAAACATACAAACGTTGAATCTGTCATTGAAGGCTTATGGTGTCTGTCGAAAATTCTAAGAAGATTTGACAAGCAGCTAAACTGTACGACGCCGCAATCGTACATTTCCGGTCAAACGCTCGGCCCATAGGCTATAGAAGAATTCAAATGTTGGTTGACTACAATGACTAGTAATAATAATTAATAAATATAATTATTACTAGTCATACAACATTAGAATTCTACTATAGCTTGTGGGCGTAACATTCGACGGGAAATGTACGATCGCGGCGTCGTACAGTTCAGCTGCTCCGTCGAATCTTCTTAGAACATTCGACAGTCACCATAAGCCTTCAATTGACAGATTCAACCTGAATTAATTCAGATTTTCAGACGAATGCATTTTATAAACAAAATAAATAAAAACAGATTTCAGGAGTAATTAAATAAATACATTTTTTGGACGAAAACGAAATTCCGAAACAAAGTATTTCAGTGTGCACATGTCTAGATTACAGGGCCATTATGAAGTTAAAGGGGTTGTAAAGATAAATGTTTTTTCACCTTAATGCATTCTATGCATTAGGGTGAAAAAACATCCAAGTATTAGCGCCCCCAGCCCCCCCGATTACTTACCTGGCCCCTCGAAAGTCCCGCGCCGTGAACGAGCAGGCTTCTCAGCCGTATTCCCGGCTCATTCATTGGTTGATTAAAAGCAGCGCAGCCATTGGCTTGTGCTGCTGTCAATCACATCCAATGACACACCGTGCTGGGGGGTGGGGCAGAGTGATACAGTGAGCGGCTATGGCCACCGGCTGTATCACAGGAGGGTGCCCACAAGCGATCAAAACCATGGCAGTTCACTCGCATATAGCTGTTGAGTCCTTGCGGGGCGAGCCGAGACAGCCGCAGAGGGACCCCAGAAGACCAGGTTCGGGGACACTCTGTGCAAACGAGCTGCACAGTGGAGGTAAGTATAACAAGTTTGTTATTTAAAAAATCCTTTAATGTGTATGGATTATCTTTGGAGAATAAGGATAATGCTTAGTGTCACATTAAAGTGGCACTGTACACCTTGCTTGTAAAATAAGAGTCTCTAATACATTTTGCTCCCACTTCCAGACATAGTTAGCCGAGCTACCCGCAGCTATCTACGCCACTTCCATTGCCTCCTCCATCCCCCCTCCCCGCTGTCTTCTGGGAGGCACACAGGTCCCAGAAGACAGCAGGGAACAGTGGGATCGCGCAGTGTGACTCACACATGCACAGTAGGGAACCAGGAAGTGAACCCGCAAGGCTTCACTTCCTGATTCCCTTACCGAAGATAGCGGCGTCTTTCGAAAGGATGGTAGAAAGCGTAGCGCGCAGTGGGGGCCCATCCATTAGGGGGGCCCGGGTTTTGCCCCCTCTCTCCATGCCACCCCCTATATGTATAATGGATAGATGCAAGAATCTATCCATGGCCACAAGATGTCTGGCCCCTTTCAGGATGCCGGGCGCCTGAATTACAGCGGCTGGGTTGTTTTCTTGAAGCACCTAATTAGAGCCATAGGTTCTAATAGACTTCAAAATAGGGTGGGCTTGGAGAACAGAGCATTGCGCCATAAGCCCACCCAGGTGTTACAACAGCGAATTAATATTCGCTATTGTAACACTGATCCTTAATCCTGCCAATCAGAAGCAGGTCTGAGACCCGTTTTCCGATTGGTGAACAGTCCCAATTTTGCCACCGAGGAGGAGGGAGGAAATGGAAGCCGCTGATGCCCATTAAGAGCAGGGGAAGGGAGAGCCGCCGTCGCCAAGGAGCAAGGGAAGCTGCCGGTGAAGCGATGCATAGATGGGGTAAGTGCACCTGACCCACCCGCTGGGGGGTTTGGTACTGTTAGCTGCCCCCCCCAAAAAATAATTACCACCGGCCGCCTCTGGCAGCATGCTTCACGCATTCGCAGTAGGGAACTGGCTGTGGAAAAGGGGTCACTACCGGGTTCCCTAACCAGGAATGGCGGCGGCTGCACCCGACAGCCAATCAGAAGATCGGCTGGGGTGCCGACATTGCGGACTCCCTGGACAGGTAAGTGTCCTAATATTAAAAGTCAGCAGCTGCAGTATTTGTAGCTGCTGACTATTAATTTTTCATGGGGGGGTTAGACCTCCACTTTAATGCAGAAAGTACCGGGTGCGGTGCCCGTGTCCACATTTCCTGAATCCTTCATTGTAGTCTCTAAATCTTGCCAAAAATCTCATTTTGGTTTGTAAAAACGACATCCTAGTATCAACGCTTGCGGGGCTCCATTTTACAGCGTACATCAAAGGATGAATTATGTGAAATGATCGGAGCTGTTGATTTGTAGGTACAAGCCGATCAGGCTGATATCCATGTGGTTGCACTAAATTATGTTGGAAGCTCCAAATATCTGAGATTTTGAAAAGAACCTTTAAAACGGTGTTTACATTTTCTAGAACACACGCAGGACTTCCTTCTTCAACTCAACACATTTTCAGTGTCACATTCCACAGGCCGCTACTGCGGTTTACCTCTGACTTTAGTCAGAGAACCAATAGGAAGCTTAAAGCAGAACTACACGGTATTCGAGCGCCACAAACTGAATACGCTATTTTATTCATTTTTAATATTCAAAGCAAGCTCATCCATCCATCCATCCATCTGTGCCTCCATTCTTTATTTTTGTTAAAGTAGATGTAAACCCGAAATATTTTTTTTATTTTTTTGATGTCACAATGTAGAGTATAAGATTCCCTTTCATCTGTGCCTAGTTTTGCCACACAGTGTACAGTACAGTACAGCTCTGAGCAATCCTCTTTTATTGTTCAGTGAAATAAAACGGACTGTGCGATAAGAGGGAGAATCAGTCCTTTTTCCCTGATGGTAGGCAGCCACCGACTACCATCAGGGAAAAGGGACTGATTCTCCCTCTCATCGCACAGCGCTACACCAGGGACCTATGGATTAATAGATGCACCAGATGACATCCACTCCTCCGCCTTGGAGAAACTTATTTATATGCCCGCATTCGACCACCAAAATGTGAGTATTTTTTTATCTTCGGCTATTGTAAAATAAAATTGTTTTAAAAATACTGCACCCAGAGGCGCCTCTCTCATAGTGTCTACAAACTATGGGATATTTTTTTTTTACTAGTAATGGCGGTAATCAGCAACTTATAGTGGGACTGGGATATAGGGGCAGACATTCGGACACTTGTGACACTTTTTTGGGAACTCGTGACACGTAATAAATTGATCTGTGATAAAATTATACACGGTGACTATAATGATGACATTGGCCGGAAAAGGGTTAAACATCTGGGGTGATCAAAGGGGTAAATTTGTGCCTAGCCAGTGTTTTAGTGTACTGTGGGAGGTGCTTTTACTGAGGAGAGACAAGGATCCTTGTCCCTGCTTTGCAGGAACACAGTATTCATACCACCCCTACTGACAGAACGGTGATCTGCCTTGTTTACATATGTAGCACTGTCCCTGTAAGGCTTGCTGGGTGTTGGCTTCATAGGTTTCTCCCTGATTACCTGCAGCTGGTTGCCAATGGTTCCTAGTTGGCTGCAGAGGGTTCCCACTTGGAAGCAGAGGGTTCCCACTTGGGTGCAGAGGATTCCCACTTGGGTGCAGAGGATTCCCACTTGGGTGCAGAGGGTTCCCACTTGGGTGCAGAGGGTTCCCACTTGGGTGCAGAGGGTTCCCACTTGGGTGCAGAGGGTTCCCACTTGGGTGCAGAGGGTTCCCACTTGGGCGCAGAGGGTTCCGACTTGGGTGCAGAGGGTTCCCACTTGGGCGCAGACGGTTCCCACTTGGCTGCAGAGGGTTCCCACTTGGGCGCAGAGGGTTCCCACTTGGGCGCAGAGGACTTCCTGCTTGGTTGATGAGGGTTTCCACTGTTGCTGTGGGAGGTGCTTTTACTGAGGAAAGACATGGATCCTTGTCCCTGCTTTGCAGGAACACAGGATTCATACCATCCCTACTGACAGAACGGTGATCTGCCTTGTTTACATAGGTAACACTGTCCCCGTAAGGCTTGCTGAGTGTTGGCTTCATAGGTCTCTCCCTGATTACCTGCAGCTGGTTGCCAATGGTTCCCACTTGGCTGCAGAGCATTCCCACTTGGGCGCAGAGGGTTCTAACTTGGTCGCAGAGGGTTCCCACTTGGGCGCAGAGGGTTTTAACTTGGTCGCAGAGGGTTCCCACTTGGGCGCAGAGGGTTACCACTTGGGCGCAGAGGGTTCCCACTTGGGCGCAGAGGGTTACCACTTGGGTGCAGAGGATTCCCACTTGGGCGCAGAGGGTTCCCACTTGGGCGCAGAGGATTCCCACTTGGGCGCAGAGGGTTCTAACTTGGTCGCAGAGGGTTCCCACTTGGGCGCAGAGAGTTCCCACTTGGGCGCAGAGGGTTCCCACTTGGGCGCAGAGGGTTCCCACTTGGGCACAGAGAGTTCCCACTTGGGCGCAGAGGGTTCCCACTTGGGCGCAGAGGGTTCCCACTTGGTCGCAGAGGGTTCCCACTTGGGCGCAGAGAGTTCCCACTTGGGCGCAGAGGGTTCCCACTTGGGCGCAGAGGGTTCCCACTTGGGCACAGAGAGTTCCCACTTGGGCGCAGAGGGTTCCCACTTGGGCGCAGAGGGTTCCCACTTGGGCGCAGAGGGTTCCCACTTGGGCGCAGAGGACTTCCCGCTTGGTTGCTGAGGGTTTCCACTGTTGCTGTTGGCTCCTACTTGTTTCATCCCTTACGCCCGTTTGCTCATTAGTTTCATTTCTGTTATAAAATGGATTTGGGTTGTTTTACAAGGTGAGACTTTACTGTAACCAGCAGGAAGGTCACGACCTGATTGTGCTGCCTGGCAGTGCTTTGTAAATCTCAGTACTGGATGGAAATACAAATCCTTCGGCCGGTAAAACAACTTCAGCTTTAAATGTATTTATTCTCCTGGTGTAAAGCTTGAAACGAGCTTCTTAAGCTGATATAGCACACAAATTCATACAAGCACCAGACATTATGCAAGCCATTAAAAAATATACAGCATTCACAGCCAGTGATATATAGTCATTGGTTTTAGACGAGTGGCTGGTTAGAGAATTTGTAAATGATTAATATTTTCCAGACTAGGAGGCTCTTGTAGAATTTCACACCATCCTTTCACTGAGGGGCCACTAATTCTCAGTACTGTCAGCCTCTTTGGCCCGCCAAGCATGTTAACAACACAGTAGGCCAATATAAGTTCCTCCCAAACAAAACAAGCACGAGAGTCCTTCCTTCCACCACACGCCGCGTCTTCTCATTCATATTACCATTTAAAAGCTGCCGGTGCATTAATTCCAGACTCAGTGTAAATACAGAGTTCTCTCTCCCGCTCTCTCGCTGGGATAAATATGTAACTGCGTGCTTCGGAGCATAGAAAATAGAGCATTTCAAGGGAAAATACAGGTACTTACGTTTTTTTTAGATATACAATATATCCATTCTGGGCCAATTCTGACACTTCTCTCCTACATGTAAAAATCTATTTTTTTTGGCTAGAAAATTACTTAAAGTGGAGTTCCACCCATTTTTTTTATGGTTGTCTGTGCTGCATGCCCTAATCTCATAGTGTTCAGAATGGACAATTTTTATTTATTTTATTGCTTGTAAATACCTTTATTTTGTAGTCCTTCATTACTTCCTCCTCCTTATTAGCCTAGGCTATTAAGTCACAAGGCTATTTGCAAGGGTTTCTGGGATAGGCATCATGTTTCCCAGTAGTCCTTGCAAACCTGACTGAAACCTATTACATTGCTTGTGCAGCACTGAGCATGTGCGAGATATGCAAAGCTGAAATCCAGGAAGTCATACAGTCTGGCTTCATGATGCCCACACTTAAGATGGCCACGGTCTATTTCTATAAATATAATATAAATATAAAATCTAAATGCTGTAACAACCTAACAAAACGGACCTTAGTTTACAGACTAACTTTACTAGAATACATTAAGCTTGTGTATTACAGGGGTCTTTATATTTAAAAAGTGAAACTCTGGGTGAAACTCCCCTTTAAAAAAACAAAACATATTATATTTTTTAAGCAGAGGCCCTAGAAAATAAAATGGTGGGTGTTGCAGTTTTTTATTTCACATTTGCACAACGATATTTCAAATGCAATTTTTTTGACTTACCGACCGCCCCATAGCTGATTTACTTCTACTGCTTTATATACGTGATCCTGCAGTTCCGGGTATCGGGCGTGAGTCCCGCTGTGATTTTGGGACTCACGGATCCTGCCAGCACCTGCTGATCTTTCAGTACACTGACAGAATGTAAAGCAGAAACACTGATCCATGTCTTCCACTAGTACAAGTACCTCCCCCACTACACAGAAACACTGGCTAGGCACACAGTAAGGCTCCATGCACACTGAAGTTGATAAAAGCTATAAAAAAAAACGGCAGTAGCTTTGCAGGGAGCCTTGCAACGTTTTTTTTAGCGTTTTTGCAATAGCTTTAATCAGCGTTTTTCAGTGTAGCTTTTATCAGCTTTTTTTTTTTGCCTTTTTTTTTTACTTTTTTTTTTTAATGGATAAAAAAACGCAAAAAAAAAAACCACTGGCGCCAAGGTTTTTGAGCGTTTTCAAGCGTTTTTGGGCATTTTTCAGCGGTTTGCTTTTTTTCCCGCCAAAAAATGGCATTTTAAACGCAAATTTTGTGCGTTCAGAAAAAAGGCAATAAACTCCAAAGCTCATTAACACTAAAAAACGCCTAGGTGTGCATGGGCACATAGGCTAACATAGAGTTCAGTTTATGGGCTTAAAAAAAAAAAAGCCAAAACGCCAATAAACTGCAGTTTATCAGCTTCAGTGTGCATGGAGTTTTTTTGTTTAAAGTCAGCAGCTGCAAATACTGCAGGTGCTGACTTTTAAAATAAGGACACTTACCTGTCCAAGGCACCCGCGATCTCGGCACCCGAAGCCGATCTGTCCCTCGGCTCTCGGGTGGAGGTGCCGCCATCTTCAGTAATGGAATCAGTAGTTAAAGCCTTGCGGCTTTACTTCCTGGTTCCCTACTACGCATGTGTGATCCCACTGGTCCTTACTGTTTTCTGGGACCTGTGTGTCTCCCAGAAGACAGCAGGAGGGGGGGTGGAGGAGGCGCCATAAGGGACGTAGATAGCCGTGGGTGGCTGGGGTATCTATGTCCGGAAGTGGAAGCAAAATACCTGTATTAGACAGATATCTGCTTCCCCTCCCCTGAAAGGTGCCAAATGTGACACCGGAGGGGGGAGGATTCCGAAAAGCGGAAGTTCCATTTTTGGGTGGAACTTCGCTTCAACCCTTCAATCACCCATTAAGTTAACCCCTCCCCTGCCAGTGTCATTAGTACAGTGACAGTGCATATTTTTAGCAGTGATCACTTACCCCTTCTGGGTGCCCGCTATGTCGGCAGCCGAAGCCGATCTGTCAGTCAGCACTCGGCTGCTGCTGCTGCCATCCTCATTAAGCCTTGCAGCTTCTCTTCCTGATTCCCTACTGCATATGCGCGAGTCACACTGCTCGTCCTCACTGGTCCCTGCTGTCTTCTGGGACATGTGTGTCTCCCAGAAGACAGCAGGGGAGGACAGAGTAGGCGCAGTAAGTGGTGTAGGTCACCTTGATCACTGAAGTGATCTATGCCCGGAAGTGGGAGCAAATACCTGTGTTACACAGGTATTTGCTCCCTCCTACTCCCTGAAAGGTGCCAAATGTAACACCAGAGGGGGGGGGGGGGGGGGGGATTCCAAAAAGTGGAAGTTCCATTTTTGGGTGGAACTCCACTTTAAGGTTAAGAAGAAAAGGAGGGTAAGGGGAGATGCACTGGACTGATTAAAAAACGCACCAAAAATGCATCAAAAATGCACTGAAACGCATTAAAAACACATATATTATGTTATTATTACATTATTATACAGGATTTATATAGCGGCAACAGTTTGCGTATGCAGAAAAGCATCTGAAAAAAAAAAAGCATCTGGAATGCATCTGAACTGCGTTTCTGTAATGTGAACTGGCCCTCGATCTTTTCCTCAACAGCCACATAAAATATAAATCCACTTTGTGTGCACCAAATGCATTTGCAAATCCAGTTATTACAATGTAAATGTAGCAGTGCTGTACATATCCTATGCAGAGAGCAGAGCTGTGGGAGGGGCCTAGCAGGCTCCACCCTCTACAGGCTGCCTGTAGAAATCTACAGGAGGGGGCGGAGACAAGACCAGTCACCCTGCACAAGGAGAGAGATCACCGGTCTTAGTACAGGACGCTCCTACACAGAGGCAACGTTTATCTCTGGATTATTGCACAGATCCGGAAGAAATACACAAAACACACCAAGATTCAAATAAGAATACACATGACTCTTGGATTTAGATAATATTTACTTGTCCCGGAGTTCGGCTATAAGAGCGTGAGATGAGATCTCTATGGAATTCTGTGAGTTCCATCAATTAACAGCAACATTCCACTTCAGCCCAAAGCTATGTGACTGGGGGAACGTTTGCTGATTACGTGGACTGATTTAGCACAAAGTATTTAGAGAATTAATGGTGCTTAACGGAGAATTTGTATCGGTATACAAGTCACCGAAATGTTATTGTAATTGTTATGTGGAAAAAGTTCCCATATGTTGCAGTGTGCTGAGCCTGTGTTGTGGGTGGCAAGCCGTGACAGCGCCGTACTCCATCTTGTGTTGGACAAGGGTGCTCCATCTTTGTGCGGTTAATGACTGGGCGGCCATAATTGAGGGAAATTTACTCTTGTGGGTTGTGTGGTTTTACTGATTAAGACACTCCAGAAACGAGTATATTATACTATTTGAGGAATACAACCGGCAACCCATTACTGCTTAGCCGCAATCACAGTGACTGTGATACGTAGTTGCATAATTGGTTTGAAAAAAGACAAAAGTTTAACCAATAGGAAAAAAGCAAATAAATAGAAAACTTCTATACGCAAAATCCTATACTTCAGTGTTGCCAACCGTCCGTATTTTTACGAACAGTTCATAAAAATGGGCACTTTTCCCCCCATTCTTAATTTCCGTGGTTGCGGAAATGTGCCAGTAAAAATAGCCAAAATCGGTTCGGCTTGGAACTGCGCATTGGAGATTGGAGGCAGGGGGTGATTGGAGGTAGGGGGTGATGGTGGCAGCGGTGGCACCGCAGAGGGGGATGGAGACAGGGGGGCAATGGAGACGGGGAGATTGGAGGCAGGGGGTGTTAGTGGCAGGGGGAGATTGGAGGCAGGGGGTGTTAGTGGCAGGGGGTGATTGGAGGCAGGGGGTTTTCGTGGCACCAAAGAGGGGCATGGTGGCACCGTAGAGGGTGAGGGATGGAGACAGAGGTTGTTGGTGGCACCGTAGAGGGGGATGGAGGCAGGGGGTGATTGGAGGCAGGGGGCCTAGGGGAGATTGGAGATAGGGGGTGTTAGTGGCAGGGGGTGTTTGTAGGCAGGGGGTGTTAGTGGCACCGCAGAGGGGGATGGAGACAGGGGGCAATGGAGACGGGGAGATTGGAGGCAGGGGGAGATTGGAGGCAGGGGGTGTTAGTGGCAGGGGGTGATTAAAGGTAGGGGGTTTTCGTGGCACCAAAGAGGGGCATGGTGGCACCGTAGAGGGTGAGGGATGGAGACAGAGGTTGTTGGTGGCACCGTAGAGGGGGATGGAGGCAGGGGGTGATTGGAGGCAGGGGGCCTAGGGGAGATTGGAGGTAGGGGGTGTTAGTGGCAGGGGGTGTTTGTAGGCAGGGGGTGTAAGTGGCACCGCAGAGGGGGATTGTGACATCGCAGAGGGTGGGGATGGAGACAGGGGTTGTTGGTGGCACCGCAGAGGGGGGTGGAGGCAGGGGGAGATTGGAGACCAGGGGACAATGGAGGCAGAGGGAGATTGTGGCACCGCAGAGGGGGGTGGAGGCAGGGGGAGATTGGAGACCGAGGGACATTGGAGGCAGAGGGAGATTGTGGCACCGCAGAGGGGGGTGAAGGCAGGGGGTGTTGGTGGCAGAGGGGGATGGAGGCAGGGGGCGATGTGACTAAATAATTTGCCCTTATTATATTGAAAATAACAAAAATATGTTTTTTTTACCCTAATATCTACCTTAAATCACATTGCCATTTGCCTAGTGTACTTTTAGCAACTTAGTAACTTAGTAATTTAGTAATTTTTGTGAAATGTCAGTAAAAACGTGGCTGCGCCAGTAAATTTCGGGTGTTGTGGCAGTAAATTTCAATCTGGTAGGTTGGCACCACTGCTTTAGTCTTGCCGTGTACACACAATCGGAATTTCCGACAACAAATGTTCGATGTGAGCTTTTGATCGGATATTCCGACCGTGTGTCGGCTCCATCGCACATTTGCTGTCAGAATTTTCGACAACAAATGTTTGAGTGCTGGTTCTCAATTTTTACGACAACAAAAGTTCTTGTCGGAATCAATTCGAACCATGCTCTGAATCATTGAACTTCCTTTTTCTCGGCTCGTTGTAGTGTTGTACGTCACCACGTTCTTGGCGATCCGAATTTCCGACAACATTTGTGCGACCGCGTGTATGCAAGACAAGTTTGAGCGAACATCCGTCGGGAAAAAAATCCACAGTTTTGTTGTCGGAATGTCCGATCGTGTGTACGCGGCATTACAGTTGATCCAGAGGAAGGCAAAAAAGACCCCAATGAAGCATGATCCTATTTGCTCTAGCAGTCCATTGAATGTTCTCTGGATCAATAATCCCTGCAGTTACTACCTATAAGATATACAAACAGAAAGGTACAGCGCTCTGAACAGGGGAATACCAACAGGCATGGCGAAGTCCACAGATGGGTGCTCAGGCAACGGTGTCCTCCAAACATGCACATAGGTAGGTAAAATAGTAAAATAGCCGGCAACTCCAATCTGTAAGAAATATCTATTGCCACATATAAGAAAACAAAACTGGCGCGTTTCGGCTGAGGAGCCTTGGTCACTGGACTAAGGCTCTTCAGCCGAAACGCGTCTTATTTTTTGTTTTCCTATATGTGGCAATAGATATTTCTTGTGGATTAAAGTTGCTGGATATTTTTCTATACTACCTATAAGGCCATGTTCACATGGGGTGTACTATAAAGTACAGCCGAGCTTACCCCAAGCTTTTCCGAGGTTTCTGAGGCTCTCCATTGCCCCCCCCCCCCCCCCACCTGTTTTTTTTCCTATATGTGCCAATAAATATTTCTTAGGGATTGGAGTTGCTGGATATTTTTATATACTACCTATAAGGCCATGTTCACATGGGGCGTACTATAACATACAGCTGAGCTGTCCCCAAGCTTTTCCGAGTTTTCCAAGGCTCTCCGGCGCTCCCGACCTATGGCCATATGCGGTATTGCATGCTATAGACATCAATGCGGAACAATTATTTTTGTTTCCATTGACTTCTATGGGGAAACTCGCTTTGATATGCCAGTGCTTTGGATTACAAGCATTACAAGCAACGGATTATGCTAGTAATCCAAGGTTCCTCAGTATAGCATATAATTTTTTAGTATGTAGCTTTTTTTTACAATGTTTTGCATAAATAGATTTGATCCAAGAAAAGGACAAAAGATACAAGAGGGCAGAAGGCCTTTCTCTGTATCATATAAAAACATCACTGTCTGGCAGGGCATTTTTCCTCAAACAATAGGTGCTGGAACCCAACCCCCCAAAACCCCTCCCCCACACACACCCTCCAAATCACATCAAATAGTGATTGTGGTCAGTCAAATTTCATGAACAGTAGGAGGGTCTTAAAGGGGCATTAAATATCAGGATTGCATTACATACAGAGTGTAGAGTTCAGGGGGGTTACACACAGTGTGCAGAGCTACACACAGATTGCAGAGCTATTACGTAAATACAGAAACCAGACTTCTGTGTTTACAAGTGATTGTGGTGAGCAGCCCCCCCAAGGATCTGAGCCAGAGGTGGTGGAACTGAGTTCCACCATGTTCCCGCTGAAAAAAAAAAGCCCTGCTGTCTGGTATTTTATATCTGTTGGTGTATGCTTGATACATTTATGCAGAACAGTACAACTAAAGGCCTAAGGAACATCAAATACTCATTATAATGTCTGTAGGTGATGAGTGGATCTCGGAACTCAGGGGCAAAGGTTTCAAAGGCTTCCATAATCCAATGGGTGCCTCCATTTGAAAAATATTTTCCCTAAATAGCTTCCTTTACCTTAGTGCAGTCCTCCTTCACTTACCTCATCCTTCCATTTTGCTTTTAAATGTCCTTATTTCTTCTGAGAAATCCTCACTTCCTGTTCTTCTGTATGTAACTCCACACAGTAATGCAAGTCTTTCTCCCTGGTGTGGAGAAAGCCTCTTGATGGGGGAGGGGGCGAGCAGGCAAGTCAGGACACTCTCTACTTTGCAGATAGAGAAAGAAGCTGTGTGTTAGTGGGCATCCTGACACTCCTGCTCGCCCCCTCCCCCTCAAGAGGCTTTCTCCACACCAGGGAGAAAACCTTGCATTACTGTGTGGCGTTACAGACAGAAGAACAGGAAGTGAGGATTTCTCAGAAGAAATAAGGACATTTAAAAGCAAAATGGAAGGATGAGGTAAGTGAAGGAGGACTGCACTAAGGTAAAGGAAGCTATTTAGGGGAAAAAATGTTTTCTTTTACAACCTCTTTAAGTTTTGATATTTATGTATCGGTTTTAGGCCCGTTTCACACTTATACGACTTATCCCACGATTTGTGATGGCAAAGTAGCATGACAAGTCATTTTCCATGATTTCCAATGACAACCATTTATATTAGTATTCGACTTCAAGTCGTTCCGACTTCAAAGTAGTCCCTGCACTACTTTGGTCCGATTTTGATGCCATTTACAAAGGCATTCCCTGACTTCGGCTGAAGTCGCAGTAGTGTGAAAGGGGCCTTATGGCCCATACACACGATCCGAATATCGGACGAAAACTATCGTACGATGATGGATCGTACGATTTTCGGATCGTGTGTACACTACTTTCGACAGCCGATCACGACCGTTCATCCGATTAAATTCGATCGGACAAGCGCGAAAATTTTTCTCGTCCGATGTCCGATCGTCCGATTTTCGTTTAGTCAGTACAGCCGTCGTCCGACAATACAATACAAATACATTACAACACGTGACATCACTTTCGATCGTTTTTTCCTATCGTACGATAATTTTCGTGAGTTTAAAACCTATTTTATTTTACTCGCGATTATTAAGCGAAAAAAGTCGTACGATCCGTCGGCCGATATTCGGATCGTGTGTATGGGCCATTAGTCAGACTTTCCTTTACCAATCAGCATGTTTGGGTCAAACCCCAATCCCCCCACAACTGGCCTGTGAGATAATAGTTATCATGGCGGACATGGCGCAGACCTTTAGCAGATATCTGAAGGCTAAGCAGGGAGCAAGCCTTCATAGAGTCTGGTAATCAAGCTACGACCGTTTCTAAATACTCGTCACCCTTCTACCCTTCCCCCAGTCCCCTATAATTACATCTTTTGTCACCTTGGGAGAAATTAAAATAAATTGAAGAGAAATGGACTGTTTAGATTACAACATGCTAATTACACTCCAAGGAGAGAGTGTCTTGTTGGGAAGCCTTTGATGTGGGAACTGTGGGCCGCACGCCCCGGCTGATTCATGTCGCTCTTTACAAGTGCTTGGCAGCTGAAAGTACTCAGGAATTCAGTTACTTTGAAGTGAATCTGGAGAAGTCCAGAATGAGAAGCCATAAAGGGAATGTTGGGATTGTTCTTATTGCCTCATTCATGTCCATGGCAACCAAAGAGAAACCAGAAGGAAAACATTTTGCTCCTGTCAGGAGAGGACCGAGGGATGCAGGACAAACTTGCTGCCCACACACACACACTTCAGAGCCGAAGGTTTGGGGATGCCATCCCGCATAGCAAGGCATGCTGATGCTGGAACAGTGAAAGCATTCAACCATATAACAACATTTTAACACTTCATGAGGCCTTCCCTTGAAGTGCCGATATTAACTCGTTCTCTGCGGGAGGCGGCCAAGTCCAGACAGGGGCCTTGTGCCGAGCGCAATAAAATACATTCCGCAAACTAAAGCCAACAATAAAAATGTGAACAATATTGGGGATCATTTTAAAGTTTGATCACCTCCTCTGGTGTCCATATCCTGAGACTACTCCTTTTTTACAGTAGGCTTGGAGATGTGAGATTTGGACATAGTTGGTGACCAATATGGGCACATCACAGAAGGTGCTGACTCTCCTAGTGGCTGTGCGTCCATAAAGGGCACAGGAGCGCCGCCCACTCTCTCCTGCACCACTCTATCATCATTTTATGGGTAAAGTGGCTGCGTTTACTGGCACAGTAGCTGTGTTTGATGGGCACAGTGGCTGAAATTATTGTTTTTTTTTTAGGGCTGGGGAAATTAAAGATTAATTCCTCGATTATTCTTTAATTTTTTAGATCGATCAAAATTCTTTTGATCGATCAAAATTCTTGACGTCACCGGACAGCCTGGACAATGAGACTTACCCTGCTGGATGCGAGCAAACTGCACCCATTGGATTGAGGTACCTTTGCATCTGTGGAGCAGGAGGATGCATCAGGCACCATCAGGGGAAGGGGGCAAAAATAACCATCATTTACCTGTCCTAAGCAGTTTTGTGCAGACAATTCTTTGTGTATCGGCAACATCTGTTCCGTGTGGAAGACTGTTCAGTTCTTCAGGGTATATTGTCAATAAAATGCGATCATGTCTGCTTCCAGAAAATGTAAACACTCTGGTATGTCTGCGTGACTGGCTAAAGTGATGCCTACTTGCCTACTATAAAGTGACTAACAGTCAATATACTAGATACGTTTTATAATTAAAGTTAAACTAACTCTACGTTTTTGTTAAAGTTTAATAAGAAAAAATTACTTACGTCAGTGCTACATTTTGAATTTAAAACATATTTGTGTAAACTGTTAGGTCATGGATTGTGGAAACTAACTAGTATCGGGTGATTGTATATAGTGTATACCACATTTACCACTGACTAATGAAGAGTTACAATGCAAGGAGGTCAGCTAAAAGTAGTTGGATCTGTATGTGCGTTATAATTAATCAAAATCAGTCGATTAATCAATTAAAAAAAAATCGAACACAAAAATGTTATTCAGGAACAGCCCTATTTTTATTTATTTTTTTCAGTTTGTTTGCGCCCCCAAAAAATGTGAGCACCAGCCGCCATTGATCCATATCCTTTTTTGGAAGTGACTCAAATGTTCCTTCAAACTGGAAAAGATGACCTCAAAGTAGATTTAAAGCCAATTACTTATTTTTGCATAATTCTCTTGTAAAGGGGGCTTGGCAGGGGGCGTGTAAAGGGGGTGTGTCCTATGCCTACATACTTTTGCTAATGAGTGTCCCTCATTCCCTCATTCCCATTTTAAAAAGTTGGAAAGTATGTGTTACTGCAATTTCAATTTTTTTTTAGCTTTTAGGCCTCATGCACACTGGTTTAATTGGCAAGAATATTTTTTTTTCTGGTGATTGAAATAAATGCTGAAGTGCTAGCACTTAGGCGCGTTTACACACATTTGGTGGTTTTTATACCCAAAAGCTTCTCTACGGATTGTGATTCCTCTGAGTTCAGGAGAGGAAGCGTTAACTGCCTCTAAATCCCTTCACATGATCAGGTCCGCTTGTCATTTTTTCAGGCAGACCCGATCAAAGCCTCCATTCACTTATATAGAGTGGTGGATGTCATCAGTGACATGGCCGCTGACACCCGCTGCTATCCAATCTGATCCTGTCCATGGAATCCAGACGGATGGAGGTTCTATTTTCCACCTATCTGGCGGATCGGATCAGATTGAATGGGATCGGATGAAAACCGCATTACTTTCTCCTTACCCCTGCACTGTGATACTGCTGACCTCTGCACTCTTTCACATGGACGGACCGTTCAGGTCTGCTTGTCAGTTTTGACGGCAGACCTAAACGACCGCTCCATGCATCACTATGGAGCGTCGGATGTCAGCAGGGACATGTCTCTTCCATGTTGTTCAGGTAGATCTCCACCTCTCCAGGGTTGCCTACACCTGCCTTAGCTGTTATGTCGGCTGTACAACGGAGGGTGATGCATGTCCTGACTTGGTGGGAATTCCTCCTATTAATGATGCGTCAGTTGTCAAATGACAAAACTTTATTTAATGACCAAGAGCAGCAGCTGCTGTTATTCAGTTCCTTTTATGTTTTGAAAGACAAGCTCCAGTATACAGTTGTGCTAGAAAAGTTGCATCCCTTTGGAAAATTGGTAATATACAGTATGTGCAATTTTTAAAGGAAGCATGAATGAGCAGGCAAAACACATTTCTTATGGGATTCCTATTCTGTAACTGTAGGTCATAACATAATGACGCAATTGTATAACAAAACATGACAAATAAATAAATGAAATGCCCCCTGTTCAAAAGTCTGCACCCCCTTAGTTCTTAATACCGTGTATTGCCCTCTTTAGCATCAATGACAGTGTGTAGTCTTTTGTAGTAGTTGTCTATGAAGCCCGGAATTAGTGCAGATGATAGCAGACTGTAGCTGCCCATTCGTCTTGGCAAAATGCCTCCAGGTCATGCAAAGTCTTCGGTCGTCTTGCACAAACTACACGTTTGAGATCTCCCCAGAGTGTCTCGATGATATTAGGGTCAGGAGATTGTGATGGCCACACCAGAACCTTCACGTTTTCCTGATGTAACCACTGGAGGGTCAACTTGGACTTGTGCTCAGGGCAGGGGCGGACTGACAACTCATGGGGCCCCCGGGCAATAGGAGATTATTGGGCCCCCGGGCAATAGATTATGGGGCCACACAGTATACATACACACAGAATACACATACACACACTAAAAAGGTACTGGAGAGGCGGGCAGCTTTAATCTTATGATTTTTTTTTTTTAAAACACAGATTTTTACATACTATCCCTGGTTTTACTGAGGCTGGCTTCCCTGTTGGGGTCCCCCTAGTCCCTAGTGGCATGGGGCCCTCAGGCAGTGCCCGAGTTTCCGAATGGTCAGTCCGCCCCTGGGCTCAGGGTCATTGTGGTGCTGGAAATTTCAAGAGCGTTTAATGTGCAGCTTTCATGCAGAAGAATGCAAATTGTCTGCCAGTATTTTCTGATAACATGCTGCATTCTTGCCAACAATTCTGATCGGCAAAAACGCGGTGACGTACAACACGTTCAACGGCACTATTAAAGAAAAAGAAAAAAAGTTAGTTGAAGTTTGAAGTTTGGTGAGAGACGATTCGCGCTTTTCAGCCTCGTGCTTTCCAGCCTCGTGCTTTTCAGTCTGTTACAGCGCGACAAATGTGCTATCTCCATTACAAACGCTAGTTTTACCAGACGAGCGCTCCTGTCTCGTACTTGATTCAGAGCATGCATGCACGGAATTTACGAGAACCATCTCAAAAATTTGTTGTTGTCGGAAATACCGACAACAAATGTCCGATGGGGCCTGCACACGGTCGGAATTTCCGACAACAAGCCCCCATCGAATGTTTGTTGTCAGAAATTCCAAGCGTGTGTAGGCCCCATCGGACATTTGCTGTCGGAATTTCCGACAACAAAAATAGTAGGTATACTGCATAGAAAGGTAAGATGCACAAGTAATTTTACTTCAGTAGCATCCATCCTTAATCATAGTTTAATGGTCTAGATCAGTGATGGCGAACCTTAGCACCCCAGATGTTTTGGAACTACATTTCCCATTATGCTCAACTACACTGCAGAGTTCAAGAGCATCATGGGAAATGTAGTTCCAAAACATCTGGGGTGCAAAGGTTCGCTAATCACTGGCCTAGATTGTAAGCATAATGACTAGAGGACACCTTGCAGCTCAAACCACACTGGAGGTCTGTTAGCAGCTAATTTGGGGAACCTTTGAAGAAGCATTGGAAATGTAGTAGGGGGAACCCAAATCAAAGGGCCATCCTGGGGTCTAGTTCCTGGCCAAATAGGTTGTATATCGCATAGAAAGGAGTAATTTTCATTCAGCCGCATCCATCCATAATCAAAAGTCCATGGCATAGATGAAGTATAGCGATGACTAAAGCAGTGTTTCTCAACTCTAATCCTCAAGGTGCCCCAACAGGTCATGTTTTCAGTATTTCCCTCAGATTAAACGGCTGTGGTAATTACTAATGCCGCGTACACACAACCGTTTTTCATGACTAGAAAAATTCAATTTTTTTAATTGGCACATTAAAAATGACCGTGTGTAGGCTCCAGAATATTTTTCTCGCAAGAAAAGTGCCCACTAATAATTTAGAACCTGATCTATTTTTTCTCGTAGTTTTTCACATTGTCGCTTTTCTCGTCGTGAAAAAGGGTCATGTGTAGGCTTTAATAACTGGGAAAAAAAACATGCATGCTCAGAAGCAAGTTATGAGAAGGAAAATTTGCATAATCAGCCCAAAGGGTGGCGCCATTCGAATGGAACTTCCCCTTTATAGTGCCGTCATACGTGTTGTACGTCACCACGCTTTGCTCAAGCATTTTTTTTTCGCGAACGTGTGTGTGCAAGGCAGGCTTGACAAGAATCACGTCGAGAAAAACGTTGTTTTTTATGACAATAAAAATGGTTGTGTTTTTCGCGGGATTAGGCAGTGAAACTGATCAAATCACCTGTGCAAAATAATGGAAAGCCTGAAAATATGACCTGTTGAGGCACTTGAAGACTGGAGTTGAGAAACACTGGCTTAGAGAAATGAGACCTTGCAGCCCAAAGGACACTAGAGGTCTATGCGCAGCGAATTTGGGGCACCTTGAAGGACTGCGGTGGAGGAAACGCAAATCAGGGGGCACCTTGCGGTCTTGTTTCTGGTTAAATAGGATGTATACCGCAGAGATAGGAAAGATGCATTGCCTAATTTTAGCTCAGCAACATTCATCAAAACTTAACCACTTGCCATCCTGTGGATGACTATTTATGGCCGCAAGTTGGCTCTGATCTGCCGGGAGGGTGTCAATATACGGCCTCTGACCACTGGGGGGCGCTCGTGCACGCCTGCCGCCTCACACAGGTGCCGATGCGCGTGCCTGGCAGCCGCAATGTCCGCCAGGCACCCGCGATCAGCCGTCACAGAGCCAGGGATGTGGATCTCTGTGTGTAAACACAGAGATCCACGTCCTGTTAGGGAGAGGAGACCAATGGTGTGTCCCTTGTACATAGGGACAACCATCGGTCACCTCCTCCAGTCAGTCCCCCCCCCCCACAGTAAGAATCACCTAGCAGGGAACATATTTAACCTCTTGATGCCACCTGGTGTTAACCCCTTCCCTGCCAGTCACGTTTATACAGTAATTAGTGCATTTTTATAGCACTGTTCGCTGTATAAATGTGAATGCTCCCAAAAATTTGTCAGAAGTGTCCGATGTGTCCGCCGTAATATCACAGTCGTGACAAAAATCGCAGATCGCCGCCATTACTAGTAAAAATATAAAAAGTAATAATTCTATCCCCTATTTTGTAGGCGTTATAACTAGGGTTGTCCCGATACTGATACTAGTATCGGGAAGGATACCGAGTACTTGCGGGAGTACTTGTATTCGCGCAAATGCTCCCGATGCTTCTGCCGATACTTTTTTTGGATTTATCAACATGTTCTGTGAAAATTCTTTGAGTTTTTTACTACTGCGTGACAAGCAAATAAAACATTGTTATTCATTTTTACTCATTTTTATTCTTTTATAATGTCTTGAGTTAGATTTCTTCATAATTCTAAAGAAAATATCCTTAGTCTGTATTGTGGTTTGAAAACTGTCACATGACATTTAAGAAAAGTATCGGTATTCGGTATCGGCGAGTACATGAAAAAAAGTATCGGTACTTGTACTCGGTCCTAAAAAAGTGGTATCGGGACAACCCTAGTTATACTTTGCGCAAACCAATCACTGTACGCTTATTGCGATTTTTTTTTTTTTTACCAAAAATATGTAGAAGAATACTTATCCGACTAAACTGAAAAAAATATATATATATTTTTTTTAAATGGGATATTTATTTTAGCAAAAAGTAAAAAATATTTTTTTTTATAGTTTATAGTTTTTTTTTTTTTATAGTTTTTTTTTCAAAATTTACGCTTTATTTTTGTTTATAGTGCAAAAAATAAAAACCGCACAGGTGATCAAATACCACCAAAAGAAAGCTCTATTTGTGGGAAAAAAAGGACGTCAATTTTGTTTGGGAGCCACGTCGCACGACCGTGCAATTGTCATTCAAAGCGTGAAAGTGCCAAAAGCTGAAATTTCGCCTGGGCAGGAAGGGGGTATATGTGCCCAGTAAGCAAGTGGTTAAGCTCTGATTTTGGATGGTTTATGTAAGGCACCAGGTTCAATACATGTACTGTGCATTCCTCCAGTATGAGCCCTTTAATTTCTTTTCCACTGACATAATTGCACAAAAAAAAAAAAAGAAGGAAAAAGAATAAGTATTAGCTGGACAAAATGAGCACTGTTCTCTTTTTTTTTAACTTTTTTTCTTGAGGTTAATCTTTTTAACCCTCTAACCCCTAAGAGGGAGGGGTGTGAAAAGCATTAGTTGGTTCTCCAGAGCGGTAGAGGGAACACGGCTTGTTTGTGACTCACCCTCCGTCCCTTTCAGCCTTCACATTTTCCATGGTGCCTCTGAACGTGCGGGTCACCTTTGAACTCGAAATTGGTGAACGGGGAGACCCCGTCCTGACACTGGCGACCCATCTCCCAAACCTGACCCAGTAATTTGCTGAGACTGCTCGAGCTGACTCGCTCCTTTGTCTGCCTTGCCTGTTGGCTGTCAGGGTGACTGGTGCATCGCGCCACATCGAGACGCTTTTTCCAATGGGAAACAGCAAAGTCGACACATCTCCAAGCAAAGGCCTTTCATTTCACAGGCTGACCGGGACCTTAATGATTTTTTTTCTCTCCCCCCACCCCCTCTTCTTTTTTGATGTTTTTGAGCTAATTGCCCTCCATGAAAAAGTGTTTTGTTTCCTGCGCAGACTTGGCTGTAAGAAAACTTTCACAGGCCGGGAGTAATCTCCAGCGTGAATGCCAAAGAGCTTATACAAGTCCGAGGGGGAGAATTCAGCCAAAATACGCAAAATTTTTATTTTGTTTTAAATTCTCTAAGTTCTCTAAGTCTTCCTTTTTTATTTTTGACCTCCTTGGACAAAGCAAACAAATTAGCCGCCGATTGGGGTGACTTTTTATATGACTTCTAAGGCTTCCTAATCAAAGGACTGTTGCATTTCAATGTGAAATATTACAGTAGATAAGAGATTAATTATTAGTCTGGGTTCCTCTGTCAGCGGAATTCTTCTACTTCAGCGTCTTTTTGGATAAGAGCCATTTAGAGGACGGTCTGAGAGGACTGGCAGATTGAATCCTCTGAAATTTTTTTGTGGCACCGACATGAGCGTCTCTGACCAATCTGTCTCACCATTTCCAAAATTTGGAGAAACCTGGGCATGTTTTTCCCAGCCGTGCGCTTGACTCACTAGTAGGGATGAGCCGAACACCCCTGCGTTCAGTTCGCACCAGAACCGTCGAACAGACCGACCGTTCGCGCGAACATTTAGAACCCCATTGAAGTCTATGGGACTCGAACGTTCTAATTCAAAAACGCTAATTTTAAAGACCAATATTCAAGTTATTGTTGGAAAACGTATTTGAGAACCCGGGTCTTGCCCCAGGGAACATGTATCAATGGAAAAAAGATAAAAAAACAGTGGCCCAGATTCAGATTAGATTATCGTAGAGTATCAGAAATACACTACGCCGCCGTTTTTTACCTGGCTCTACGTGGAATCCAGGTAGATTTTGTCCAGTAAACGACGGCGGCGTAGTGTATTTCTCCCGTCGCAATCCATCTACGCGAGTAGGGGGCGTGAAGCATTTAAAATAGGCGCGTTCCCGCGGCGATCGAACTGCGCATGCTCCGTTCGCAAATTTCCCGCCGCGCATTGCGCGAAATCACGTTGTTACGTCGTAGTAGCGTCGTTTACGTACATTCCTATTCCCGAACGAGTTACGTTAAAAAAAAAATAATAATTTCAAATCGACGCGGGAACGACGGCCATACTTTACATGGGTTACGCACTGTTAGACCAGCAAAAAGCTGCTCTAACATTACGAAGCCAAAAAATGACGTAGGCGATTGCGAGGGACACTCGTACCTTCGTGGATCGCCGTAAAAACTAATTTGCATACCCCGACGGTGAAAACGACGCGGACTCCACCCAGCGGCCGCAAAAATATCGCAACGTAGATCCGAAGGCTTACGAGGACGTAAGCCTCTCGGATCGAAGCCCGAAGCCGCCGTATCATGGTTTGAGGATTCAAACTAGTGATACGGCGCGCGAAATTTGAAATTACTCCTGTCTAACACCAGTTAGACAGGCGTAATCGCTCTATGAATCTGGGCCAGTGTTTTTTTCAGGAGCAGGACTCCTGAAAAAAAGACAGTTTTTAAAACTTTTTTTTCCATTGATACATGTTCCCTCGGGCAAGACCCGGGTTCTCAAAGACGTTTTCACAGGCAAGCTATAGACACCCAGCAGGTACAATATTTAAAGGAATTTTTATTTTTTTATTTTTAGTTAAACATCATTAAAATCACTGCTCCAGGAGCAGTAATTTTATTGATGCTTAAATAAAAAAAAAAAAAAAAAAAATCCTTTAAATATTGTACCTGCTGGGTGTCTATACCTGTGATAAGGTCTTTAAATAGCACAATCACCTGCCTGCCAGTAAATTAGGAAGAACTGATCTATCTAAGCTATACAGTGTATAAATATATGTACAACTCCTAGGGATGTATATATATTCTCTACACACTGTAAATTAAGCTAAACTGACTAGCCTGCTCTATCTAGCTATCTAAAAAGACAATCTCTCTGTCTCTCTGACTGCTCTCATTAACAAGCCGCAACACACTACATGAGGCCACCCAGCAGACAGCCTTATATAGTGTGGGGCGTCTGCTAAAGCCCTGAGCCATAATTGGCCAAAGCCACCCACCCAATTATGACTCTTCGTTTTTTTTGCGCGCTGTGATTGGCCAAGCATGCGGGATATACAGCATGCTTGGCCAATCATCAGCGCGCAATGCCGCAGTGAATTATGGGCCGTTTTGCGTCACTCGGGCCGCTCGGCAAACACCCTGCAACTACGAGACATTCTAGTGTGCTAGTACGGGTTTTCAACACCTATTCACACCCTGTCAAATGCTCTCTGAAGAGTGATTTGAATGTGGATTGCTCTAAGGCCTCGTACACACGATCAAATCTGTCTGCTGGAAACGGTCTGCTAGACCGTCCCAGCAGACAGATTCGATCGTGTGTACGGCCGAGCCGACGGATTTGGCCACCCGACAGATTTCAAAGCATGCTTTGAAATCTATCGGGTGGGAATCCGTCCGCCCGACATGTCTGCTGGTTAGTACACTTACCAGCAGACATGTCGTCCCGCACCGCCGCCGAATGGATTCGGCGCATGCGCGGAAGTGTTTTACTTCCTGGTGCAGTGACGTGGCGGCGTCAACGTCACCGCCACGTCACCGACACGTCAGCGCGCCGTCTGCTGGCGGGGACTTTGGTTTGCTCGTGTGTACACGCGAGCAAACCAAAATCTGATCAGACAGATTTGTTCAAATCGGTCGGTCCGACCGATTTGAACAAATAGATTGCTTCGTGTGTACGAGGCCTTAGAGACCAGAGCTAAATTTTGTCTCTCTGCTGATGAGGACGATGCCAAAAGCTAAAATCGGATGCCAAGTCAGATGAGCAAAAGTTCATACACATTGACATACTGCATGCACCTTTTGTGGCTTATTCATTGTTTAGGTCTTGTTCACAGCTTTCTGAGTACTGGTGTGACATGTAACATGTTGCTAAACGCGAACTTATCCTTTAACCACATCCCGTCCAGCTTATAGCAAAATTCCGTCCTTCAGAACATGCCCCTCGTGCACGCCCATGGGGGGTATGCAGCGCTGAGATTGGTGGTGCAGTTTGTTGCTCAGACACACCGCATCTCCTATCATGGTAAAGAGCCAATGATGTAGGCTTTTTACCATGTGATAAGCCGTGTCCAATCACAGCTGATCCCAGTGTAACTAGGAAGTGATGGTTATAGGCATTCCTCTACTCACGCTGACAGCGCGTGAGGAGAGTTGATAACAGGCTCTCCTGACAGGATTGATCTGTTGATTATCAGTGCAGCCTCATCAGTGCTGCCCACCAGTGATGCCCACCAGTGCCCACCATTGATGCCCATTGGTGCCCACTAGTTATGCCCAGCAGTGCCTTTCAGTGCTCATCAGAAATGCCTATCAATGCCTCCTCACTAGTGCTGCCTAGTAGTGCCCATCAGTAATGTCCATCAGTGCCACCTATTAGTGCACATCAGTGCTGCATATTAGTATCGCCTCTCAGTGCCCATCAGTGCTGCATATTAGTGCCACCTATCAGTGACCATAAAGGCTGCCCATCAGTGCTGCCTATTAGTGCACATCAGTGCTGCATATTGGTGTTGCCTATCAGTGCCCATCAGTGCTGCATATTAGTGCCACCTATCAGTGCTCATAAAGGCTGCCCATCAGTGCTGCTTACCAGTGCCTATCAGTGCCACCTATCAGTGCACATCAATGCTGCATATTGGTGTTGCCTATCAGTGTCCATCAGTGCTGCATATAATGCCACCTATCAGTGCCCCTCAGGGCTTTTCTTTCTTCTATTTTCACCTGGTGATCCAACCAGTAAGTGTGTTGTCTTTAAAAAAAACAAGCTCTCTTGCAAATGTATCGGTTACAGCAATGAGACAAACCATTTACCATTGTCAGGGGTGCCTACAATGGTCAGCTTTTATTTATTTATGTAAAACCTTCATCCCAAAAGGGAAAAAAATAACAGTTTGCCATAACTGCTTAGAATGTATAAGCTGAAGTTTGGTTTCAATACCTAAATCTGCTAGAACAGGGGTCTCCAAACATTCTAAAACAAAGGGCCGGTTTATTGTCCTTCAGACTCTTGGAGGGCCGGACTTTGGCCAGCGGTAGTGGAAATTTCCCTGGCATCATTGTTAGTAAATATCTGGTATTAGGGGGAGGAATAGTGTCCCATTGCTGGTATCACAGGGAGGAATAGTTCTCTATTATTTGTGTCAGTGGGAGGAATGGTGCTCCATTGTCGGTGTCAGATGGCAGAAAAGTGTCTGGTATCAGTGGGAGGGATAGTGCCCCAAGGGCCGTATAAAAGCAATCAAAGGGCCGCATCCGGCTCTCGGGCCGCAGTTTGGAGATCACTGTGCTAGAACATCTACTAGGTGTGTTACTGGCCAGATCACCAAGTGAAAATAATGGGGGGGGGGCCTAAAAAAAGAAAATAAATCTAATTCAGCCACCATGTCTAATGTTTGGTAAGCTGCAATATATTACACTTTTGGTTTTGGGTTTAATACCGCTTTAAGTCGTCTCCCTTACATATTTTACGTTAACAGGAACCAGGTACGGCTCTTTAATAGATTTTCCAGTCAATCGACTTCACTTAGTCCGGCATTTGTGATCATCTTTGGACCACATGGCTGGTTTACTAATTACGGTACAAAAATCTGTTATTTATATTTTTAATACAAATATTTGTGTTACCCGGTCGCGCTTTATTTTCCTTTGGGAGCCAATTTACATGTCTGTGATGGATTTTGATTTAATGAGAAATGACCGTAAATGTTGGGTTCAGGTTGTGTTCTTTTGGGGTAAAATAAAGTGTTTGCATTTAGCTCGGCTCCATTTCGTCAGCAAAGGAACCAAATCCTTATGTAAACCGCTTTAAAGAAGAAAAAAAAAATCTTGTTTTAATAGCCGAGGACACTAACTGCAGAAGAGCTCTTATAGAAAAATAATGTATAGGCACTAGACCATTTACTGGGTTCCTTCATTTCTCTTCCACTAATATTTATATAAGAATGCCGTGGATTTGCACGCTGTGTTGGGCTTGGAGCGGACCCACAGCGGGAATGGCGTTGAGTTATTATCAGGTATATTTTGGCAACCTGAAGTTAACGACTTCTAATTCCTGTACATTCTAGAAAGCAGATTCAATGTGAGTGTTACATTTCTTTTACAGCGTAGAAACATTGCTGAAGTCTTGTTAGAAATTCTGCCTTATAATACCGCCAATAAAGTAAGCCAATCACAACCTGGAAGTCAGCTGCCATTCCTGGGCCAATCTGCTATGAGACATACATAAAGGGGTGAGGGTGCTTATGACATAACTGACCTAACATTGCCACATGGCCATATTAGGTCAATGTCATTAACCTAATAGGGCCAAGTGTCCATATTAGATCATCCCTATTGAAGATGAGCATGCAATAAAACATATATTCTAGAAATCTGATTCAATGTGAATGTTACATTTCTTTTTACAGTGTAGAAACATTGCTTAAAGCGGAAGTAAACCCATCCATAAAACAGTTTAATTTCCAGAAATGTAACACTTCCATTGGTTGTGCTCTCAACCAAACTGTCAAACCATCCAATGGCTGGTGTCATAACTGATCACATGTTCAGCATCATGGCAGTTGTAGATTAAACAGAGGCAAAGATGGCAGCTTCCTTGGCTGAAAACATAAGAGGGTTTACTTCCGCTTTAAGTCTGGATGGAAATTCTACCCTGGCTATAATAATACCACCAATAATGTAAGCCTATCACAATCCTGAGCCAATGAAGATTAGGGTGAGCTTGTGTTTGACCCCAACCTAGTTCGGGTCTGAACCTGGAAGTCAGCTCTCCTTCCTGGGCCAATGGGCTGTGGGATAAGCACAAAGGGTCAGGGATGCATATAACATAGCTGACCTAACATGGCCATATTAGGTCAATGCCATTCACTCAATAATGCCGTGTGGCCATATTAATTCAACGTGAATGTTACATCGCTGTTACGGTGTAGAGACATTGCTGAAGTCTTGATGGAAATTCTTTCTTGACATTAATAATACCATTCTTAAAACCTGAGCCATTGAAGATTATGAATGGACTTGTGTGTGACCAAAACCTTGTTTGGGTCTGAACCTGGAAGTCAGCTGGCCATATTAGGTCAATGCCATTGACACAATAAAGCCATTTGGCCATATTAGGCCATCCTTAGTGAAGATGAGCATGCACTAAAAAATACATTCTAGAAAGCAGATTCAATGTGAATGTTACATTTCTTTTACATCGTAGAAACATTGCTGAAGTTTGGATGGAAATTCGGCCTTGGCAATAATAATACCGCCAATAATGTAAGCCTATCACAAACCTGGGCCATTGAATATTAGGGGTGAGCTTGTGTTTGACCCAAACCTAGTTTGGGTATGAACCTGGAAGTCAGCTCTCATTCCTGGGCCAATGAGCTGTGGGATAAACACAAAAGGTCAGGGATACATATGACATAGCTTACCTAACATGGCCATATTAGGTCAATGCCATTGACCCAATAGTGCTGTGTGGCCATAATAGGTCATCCCTATTGAAGATGAGCATGCAATAAAAAATACATGTTAAAAAGCAGATTCAACATGAATTTTACATTGCTTTTACAGTTTAGAAAAGTTGCTAAAGTCTTGATGGAAATTCTGTCTTGACATTAATATCGTCATTAAAACCTGAGCCATTGAAGAATATGGATGGGCTTGTGTGTGACCCAAACCTTGTTCGGGTCTGAACCTGGAAGTCAGCTACCATTCCTGGGCCAATGAGCTATGGGACATACACAAAGGGGCGAGGATGCTTATGACATAACTGACCTAACAGGGTCACATGGCCCTATTAGGTCAATGTAATTGACCTAATAGGGCCAAATGGCCCTATTAGGTCATCCCTATTGAAGATGAGCATGCAATAAAATGTATTCTAAAAAGAAGATCCAGTGTGAATGTTACATTTCTTGTACAGCATAGAAACTGGTTACATGTAAAGGCTTTGAAAGCGTCACGGATGGAGATCTTTAGATACCGTAGTTTGGCGGCATTCCATGGGAATACTGTATGCAATTTTTAAGTGTGGCATGTTAGGTATCTATTTACTCAGCATAACATCATGTTTTATATTTTATCTACCCCCACAAAAACAAAATTAAAAAAATGGGTAGTATATTGTGTTTGTGTGCATTAAAATTCATTAAACTGTATTTTTCCCAAAAATGCATTTAAAAAAAATTGCTGCACAAATATTGTGTGATATATAAAAAATGCAAACCCCCAACATTTTATTCATTAGGTCTCTCTATATATATATATATATATATATATATATATATATATATATTTGTGAGTTTAAAGTATTTTTATGGCAAAAAAATCATACTTTTTACATTTAGGAGAGAAATGTCGGAATTAGTCGGTAGGGATGTAATTAATATGTGTGGGATTCCATTCAAATAGCAGGTCTGGATGACATTTTAAGGGCTTTCTAATGAAATTAACACACTCAATGATGGCAAGAAAGAGCGTTGCAAGAATGTCCTGTTTTTGTTCAATTGTCTGTATGAAATTTTACTAGTGTATAGCCAGCTAAGTTATTACAACCTCTTCCTCTACCACGTAGAAATAAGTAGCATTTTTCCTTCCAGTGTCAAGGAGCCCCACTACAAGGATACTTTTTATTTCAGACCAGAGTTCAGTAAAAAAAAAAATACATGAAAGTCCAATTTTTCTTTTGTTCCTATGCTTTGGCAATGCACCTTGCATGTTAAGATACATGCATACCTCCCAACATTTGAAAAAAATCTACTGCGGGACAAGTTGTTAAGCGGGGGGATTGGATGACAGGCTGCCGCAAACTAAGTTTTTGAGCGGGGGGGGGGCGACAGGCTGCTGCGAACGAAGTTGTGGAGCCCGGGGGGGGGGGGGGGGGGGGGCGACAGGCTGACGCGAACGAAGTTGATGAGCGGGAGGGGGGGTTGCCTCTCACCTGTCTGTGCACAGCATGTCTCTCTCCCCTGAGATAATTTCCTCCACCTTCACTTCCTCCACCTTCTTGCACAGCTTCCTGCGGGGACAATTAACCCATTCGCGGGACTGCGGGAATATGCAGTCTGTGCGGGAATGTCCCGCAGAATCCGTGTAGGTTGGGAGGTATGTACATGTAATAATACACTCCAGCAGAATGCTATAGTGTGAAAGACTAGCTCAATCAATGTACCTACCCCAGTGGGGTATGTGTGCCCCAGTAGGCCTTGAGGCACAATGAAAGGTTCTCCAGGATCCCAGGGTAAACTTATTATACTAGTTTGGTAAACATAAATCTTATGTTCCTGTTTCTAAGAAATGTGAAGGAATTTGTGAAAAGGGACTCTAGTTTTATTTATCAGTTGATCTCCTGTGACCTTGTTGCACTTCCCCATGTAGCTGGCCTCCTCTAGTGCCAAGTTCCACATTACCCCGCACTGCAGCATGGCCAAGGATAAAATATCTGATGGCCTTTTGAACATATAAAGAGCCCCTGTTGAAAAGAAACAGGTCTGTGAAAGTGTTACACGCCTTATCAGAGGAAGTCTTGGCAAACTGTTAACAGTCCCGTGCCAGCTAAAGACTAACAGGTCACCGTGCGTTCCCTTCTCCATTTCTCATGAACTGAGGAGATAATGAGAAGGGCTGCGGGTAAATGGATTAGCTGCACACACTTCTGGGTTACTAAACATTACGACTATCTATTTTCATGCCTGGGCTATTTGTTGATAAGGAATTTACCCTAAAACCTCCTTTATTCATGATGCTGCTCCATTATAAGCATTTGGAAGAAGCAAACTCAAAGGTAAAGGGCCTCAGCAGCACCAAAAACCCATGGGCTCTCTATGGTGCTCAAACCAACTCCCCAGCATACTGATGCCCCTTGCTGCCTCTCACCCCTCTCATGCTTCAGTGTTGATCAGTGAGGTCCCCCGACATATTAATGGACCAACATTCAGGCACATGAGGCTATAGTGAGGTGGGCTCAGAGCTAAGTTTTTGTTTCTTAAGGTGGTGGGGTGAATAGAGTGAATTTTACAAGTCCAACTGAAGTCTCAATTCATTTTATTTCTTGAATACCAGGATGTTATGGTTGGTGACTGATTTTTGTATGAAAAATGCTTTAAAACTGAAAAAGCTGCTTTAGTTTTCTATGTTGGTTGAGCTAAATAACAGCCAGTCTACTTGTGGGTAGGTGCAGCATGGTGTGCAGCCCCCCTGCTCCAAAGCCCCCCCCCATGTTGAGGGCATGTGGCCTTGTATGGTTTAGAAGGAGGGAGGAGGTACTCGCTTGCCCCACCACCTTTCCTGGTCTGCATGCTCATCATTTTTTTCAAATATTGGCATTGGGTTACCTTCAAAATCCATAACAGACCCAAAGGGCCTGGCTTGGATTGTTGGGGGAACCCCCACGCAGTTCTTTTTCACATTTTTCTATTGTCGGCAATGCGTTTTTGTTTTTCATTCAGTTGTCAGCATGGAAGTCAGTTGACAGCTGACAACTCATCCATTGTTAAGGACGCAGCAGCCTGCTTCCTGGCCCAATCCTTAACAACCAGCTATTCACTATGCCCTGATTGGGCAAAACTTTGCCCAATCGGGGGTTAGAACGCACTGTGCAGCGCACAGTGCATTATGGGGCATTTGACGGGTGAACATCCCGCCGAGCACCCCGCAAATTCAAGTGTTTACCAAATGGGCAAACAGGTGATGTTCGGGCCAAACTTTTCCTCGGCTCGAAGTGGTCGCCCAACTCTGCTGGCTACCTATTCCTGCCCACTGCTTTCTGTAGTGACACATGTGCTGAAACCCAGAAATGTGCCTTTCTTCTCCTGCTTGAACAAAGCAATGCGGAAAGGAGGGTATAAACAGTAGAAGGGGCTTCTATCAAAGTGAACGGGTTGCTTTGCCCACCATAGGGAAAGCATATGCTCACTTCAATATCCACTAAACCGATTAGATTTACTCCCAGGTGAGAGGTTGCGTAAACCTATATTGCCATAAGTTTTTATTTTTTTACCAATAATAGAAGTAAACCCTGTCTTTCCCCACAGAGGATAAACCAATGGAAATGATTCTGCCAGATGGGGAATTTATGGATTACCTTGTCTTTAAAGTAATCCAAGACTTATCATCAAAGTACTTTGGTATGATTTCTCTCTTGATCATCTCCTCAGTGGGTCAGTAGTCTTAAGGGAGGTTTTTACAATTATAAATAATTTTTCGTAGCAATCTGTTCCAGATTATGTAATTGAAAAGTAATGTATCCTTATCAAGGCTTGGTCAGGGTATAGAAGACATATGGAGTCACTGTTTAGAAATGTTACTAACATTGTGTTTTACAAATGTATAGTTTTTAGGTGTTACACAATGCTTTATTGTTTAGGGACAGTCCCTCAAAATCAGGGACACTTGGGAGCTATGGTCTTTACCTTTAGGGCAGTATGTACCCAGGGATTAATGCCTTGGGCGACAGACTGCATTCAGGGCATTTGTCTCTAGGCACATAGTGCACAAAATGTAAGTCCTAGTTGGTACACCATTAAGCCTCGGCTAACAGTTTGGGGAAGGCCCTCTTCTCTTCCAACATGACTGTGCCCTTGGGCACAAAGCCTGCTTCTTATAGACATGATTGGATGAGTTTGGCATTGGCAAACTTGACATGGTTGAATGAGTTTGGTGTGGGTGAACATGACATGGATGAATTTGGTGTAGGAGAACTTGACATGGCTGGATGAGTTTGGTGTGGAGGAACTTGAGCAGCTGTCACAGAGCCCTGATCTCAACCCTGGTGAATCGAAAAGCCGATTGCTAGCCAAGTATTCTCATCAAACTTCTGCACCTGACTTCAAGAATAAGCATTCATTTCCACAGACACCCTTTGAATTCTTGTTGAAAACCTTTCCAGAAGAGTTAAGGCTGTAGTAGCTGCAGGGGTAATCGGATGGCCAACAAGCTCATATAGGTGTGATAGACACTTTTGACCATATAGTATATGATAGATAGGTATAGTGTGGAGGAACTTGAGCAGCCTACATAGAGCTCTGACCTCAACCCTTTGGGATGAATTGAAAATCCAATTACTAGCCAGGTCTTCTCATCCAACATCTGCAGCTAACCTCACAAAGCTCTTTTGGCTTAATGAGCACAAATTCTCACACATGCTCCAAAATCTGCTGACCCAATCATTCTGCTATTTTTTCTTTTAACAGAAAATAAGGGAAACTGTTTTTTTTTTTTTTTTTTCAAAATGTTTGCTGTTTTTTCCTTTTCATAGTAAAAAATTATAAAAAAAGGAATGGCGCAGGTCCTTCGAAATGCATTAGCTGGTTACGTCATCCATTTGGACCTATGAGGTTGGAGGGCTGATATGTGTTTTTTGGACATGCTGCCTATCAAAACAGTTTTTTGAGAATATTTCTAGATTTTATCTTTCAATAAAGCCTTGTAGATCATGCACTAGGGATTTGCGCTCTTTTTTTTTTTTTTTTTTTGTTTTGGAATACGATGTCCAACAACATCAGACAACAAAATGGTAAAAGGCCTGTGGGATTTAATTAATCAGGAGAGACTTCAGTAACCTAATATGTACATTTTGGAATAAAGAAGGAAAAGAGGAGACACGATTAAAACCTTTAAAGTGGAAAGCAAGTCAAACTTCTCCCTCCCATATTCTAAGACTATTCTATCTACCATGTAAAAGGAAGGTTGCCTATACTTACCGATTCTGAGGGAGCATGATTGGGTTTCAACGCCGGCTTCAGTTTAGAGGAGGGACAGCTGACAAGGATGCCCCATAGTACTATGGGTTCTGCAGGGATTGTTAATGGTCTGTCCTCTTCACTGGATCCAGGCCACTAAAGAGATCATGTGACCAGACGAGCGCAACATCACAATAGGTAAGTATAGACTTCTTACCTTTTACAGGATATATAGAATAGAGTGGTTGTAAAGGTTCAGTTAAAAAAATAAAAAAAATAACAAACATGTCATACTTACCTCCACTGTGCAATTAGTTTTGCACAGAGTGGCCTCGATCCTCCTGTTCTGGGGTCCCACGGCGGTTCTCACAGCTCCTCCCTGCATTAGATAACCCCCTCTGGGAAGCTCTCTCCCGAGGGGGTTACCTTGTGGGTACGCTCCCATGTCATACACTCGGCATTCATAGCCACCAAGTGTATGAATGTGACCTGCCCTCTGGCATCCGAGTCATTGGATTTGATTGACAGCAGCGGGAGCCAATGTCTGCACTGCTATCAATCTATCCAATGAAGAGCCGAGAAGCCATGGAGAGAGCGACACGGGATCTCGCCCATGGAAATTCGGGACTCGGGTAAGTGAAATGGCTGGGGGTTGGACACTGCATAGGATGCATTCAGGTGAAAAAACACAAACCTTTACAACCCCATTAAGCACGGGGGTGGGAGTAGATTTAAGCTTAGTTGGGGTTTGACTTGCCTTCCACGTTGGTCTAAATAAGGTCTGGGAGGGCAGTATTTTCAATATGAAGCCAAGATCAAGAACACAGGGACATGGCCTCAAACTATCCTGTTTCCCCAAAAATAAGACCTACCCTGAAAATAAGACCTAGCATTATTTTATAGGAGGGCTGCAATATAAGACCTACCCCGAAAATAAGCCCTAGTTAAAAATGCTTGTAAAATTCACTCTATTACAGTAGTATATAATGTACAATGTGTGTGTTTCTGTAATATAATTGCAGAATGGCGCTATAACAAAGGTATTATATTACAGAAACGCACACATTGTATATATTATATATAGACTGTAGTGGATTAGAGGATTTTACAAGCATTTTAACTCAGTTCACACCGGGGATTCCTGACAGGCAGTGAGAGAGATGGGGAGAGAAGACAGCACATTACATGGTAAGATCTACCCTGAAAATAAGCCCTACTGTGTCTTTTGTTGGCATACAGTAATTAATATAAGACCCGGGCTTATTTTCGGGGGAAATACGGTAGCAGGAGGAAAGTTCAAAACAAATCTTAGGAAACTTTATTTTACAGAAAGAGTAGTCGTCTTCAAACGTTTAGCCATGACTTGTGACACAGTGACTCCTGTGAACTTTTAATTATGGGTCTACTGTCAGACGTATAGTTAACCTATGACCTAGCCATACCTTTCCCTGATGGTGCTTGTACAGGGGAGGAGAGACAATTCTTATTGTTATATCTGGGACAAGACAATGAAGTAAGCATTGATATAGGAACTTAAGGCTGATCAATTACAGTGAATGCACATCTGGTTTTGAAAGGGTTAGCAGCTGTCATTGAATGGCTATGTGTGCACTTGATTACAGGTTGCTCAACCCTTCACCCCCCTTGGTGAGGACTTCTTCTACAGTCAGTGTGTGTGTGTGCGCTGTACTGTACACGTATGTATGTAGGGAGGATTGCAGCTGTTCTTTCCTCGTTTGAAATCCATTCCCATGGTAAGAGACTCGCTGACCTCCCCTCTGCCGGAGTTTTCACCATCTGTCACAATAAATTAGGGTAATAGTTTTGTAGCTTTTATGTTTTATTGTACGAGGAGCAATAAAGATTGAGCTGCTTGGCACTTTGGATTGCAACGTACTATTATGCTATTTTTTTTTTGATGGTCCAGACATATCTTACAGTGCCTTATGGAGTGCATAGCACCATTCACATCAGTCCCTGTCCCCCAGAAAAATCTCAGGGTGCCTATTCATTTACCACTATGGGGTCAATTCACTAAGCGTTAAAGTGGTTGTAAACCCACTTATCAAAAAAAAAAAAAAAACACCACCTGCAAGACAAAGGCATAATGAGTTAGTATGCATAGCATACTAGCTCATTGTGTAATACTCACCTCAGATTGAAGTCCCCGCGGCCGACATCTCTCCCGGTGGTTACTTCTGGGTATTGCGGCTCCGACGCTGTGATTGGCTGGAGACGCAATGACGTCATCGCGCATGCGCGGGAGCCGCCAGTCACGGCACGGCCTGCTTTAGGAATAGCATGATTGCAGAATCTAAAGTGCGCCTGCACCATTGTCTACAGCGGCCATCATTATTGGAAATATCTCCTAAACCGTGGAGATTTAGGAGATATTTCGAGCACCTACAGCATAGGTGTCAAACACAAGGCCCGCGGGCCGAATCCGGCCCTCCGGGCTATTTCATGTGGCCCTCACACCTCTCCTGCAGCTGCAAGAGATCTCCAGCCCTCCTCTGGTCCTACTCCAGACCCTTACTTTCTGCTTTCAAGCAATGCATCCAGCTTCTTCCCAGCAGCAGCATAAGGAAAGGGGGTGCACTGTGATGTAAGGGAGAGTGGGGGACTCAACTTCTGATGGTCGGGTGGCTCTTGACATCTAATGTAAGGGGAGGGGATGTGCTGGACATCTAATCTTAAAGATACAACTGGCCCTTTTGAGGACAATCATAATGCTAATGCGGCCCACAATGAAATTGAGTTTGACACCCCTGACCTACAGGTAAGCCGTAATCTAGGCTTACCTGTAGGTAGAAGTGGTTGTAAAGGCTTTACAACCACTTTAAATAATGCTGAAATAATTGCGGTAAAAAAAACGCATGTGGATTTTTTTTTCGAATGTTCAATTCACTAGGAATTTTTCAGCAAATAACTACTGAAAAAAACCTCCATAATGCAGTAATTTATCGCATTGAGTTGGTTAGGAAGCCGGCTGCTGCGTCCTTAACAACGGATTACTCATCAGCTGTCAGCGATTGTAAAGGAAACAATCTGGTGAATAAAGGGAATCCCACACCAAAATAAAATAAAAAACAGCGTGGGATCCCCCCCAAAATGCATGCCAGATCCTTATACCACGTACACACGATCAGTCCATCCAATGAGAACGGTCTGATGGACCGTTTTCATCGGTTAACCGATGAAGCTGATTGATGGTCCATCGCGCCCACACACCATAGGTTAATAAAACGATCGTGTCAGAACGCGATGACGTAAAATACAACGACGTGCTGAAAAAAATGAAGTTTAATGCTTCCAAGCATGTGTGGACTTGATTTTGAGCATGCGTGGATTTTTAACTGATGGTTTGTGCCTACTAACAATCGGTTTTGACCTATCGGTTAGGAATCCATCGGTTAAATTTAAAGCAAGTTGGCTTTTTCTAGGATCCAAGCAGTATTGATACACAATGCATTAGCTTAATGCTCAGTCAGTGCCCAATGTATCAGTACTTCTTGGACCTGAGAAGAAGGGACACCCCAAAGGTTGTTCTAAAAGTCACATGTTACATAGTTACATAGTAGGTAAGGTTAAATAAAGACATTTGTCCATCCAGTTGATCCTTTGTGCATGTGTGTAGATAATCATTATCTCATATCCCTGTATATTGTGTTCGCTAAGATGCACGTCTAATGCCCTGTACAAACGGTCGGAATTTCCGATGCAAAAAAATCAGATGGGAGCTTTTCATCTGATATTTTTTCCGTTGGAAATTCCGACGCACTTAGATAGAGAACATGTTGAACTTCATTTTTCTCAGCTCGTCGTAGTGTTGTACGTCGCCGCGTTCTTGACGGTCAAAACTTGGTATGAACCTGTGTATGCAAGCCAAGCTTGAGCAGAATTCCGTTGGGAAAACCATCCGAAAAATCCGTTTGTATATGTACGTGGCATTAGAGTCTTTTAACCTCCCTGGTGGTATGATTCTTTCAGATTTTAGGTGCTGAAAGTGGTACCATTATTTTGCAAGGAAATTTGGCGTTTTATACTGTAGGTCTGTAATTCTTAGGAATAACTAACTTAAATCTGACCAAACAAGAGTCTAAGGCCGCGTACACACGATCGAATTTGTCCGCTGAAACTGGTCCGACGGACCGTTTCAGCAGACAAATCCGATCGTGTGTATGGGCTAGTGGACATGTCTGACCGGCGGACAAATTTTAAAGCATGCTTTAAAATTTGTCCGCCGGAGACACGTCCATCGGATATGTCCGCTGGTTAGTGCACTAACCAGCGGACATATCTGCCCGCACATGCGTCGAATGGATTCGACGCATGCGTGGAAGTTTTTTACTTCCTGGTGCCGTGACGTGGCGGCGTCAACGTCACAGCCACGTCACCGTGCTGTCTGCCGGCGGGGATTTTGGACCAAAATCAGATGAGACATGTCCGCTCTAAACGGTCCGTCGGACAAGTTTGAGCGGACATGTCTCATCGTGTGTACGCGGCCTAATAGGCATTTTGAAGAATTTTTAAAAAAAATAAAATTATAAATTATAATTTATAATAAATAATTATACATAATTATAACAAATAATAATATAATTATAATAAAAATTATTCAATAATGTAATCAAATCAAAATCACTGAAATTTTTTCTTTTTATGAAGAATTTACCCACAAATCGCTATCACTCAATTCTGCAAGTTATTCTGATTTATTATCACTGTTTTTTAGCTGCTCTAAAACCATTTTTGACATAAAGGGACACTTTTGGTTGCTATGGACAATCTACAGTTTCCAGGCAGAAAGAACACTTTTTATTATATAAAAGTACATGTAGGACACTGGGCAGACCACTAGGGACAAGGGGGGTGTGTATTTTTAACATACAGTACTGTAATCTATAAGATTACAGTATACTGTATGTAATGTGTTTGTTTACATTTTTGAATATGGCGCCGTTCTCCGCCCCAGTGCGTCGTAACGTCACAGGGAACGGAGCTCAGGGGCACACGGGGACACTGTGTGAATCGAGCGAGCACCCGCTCGCTCACACAGCGCGGATGCATCGCTGGATCCAGGAACAAGGTAAGTAAACCAAGCCTGTGGATTCAGCGAGGCGAGCCCGAGTCTGACTCGGGGTTACCGATCGCAGCAGAGAAATCTAACCCAGAGTCAGACTCGGGAATACCACCAGGGGGGTTAAAACTATCAATACTTCCTGTTGATACCACCAATTGTGCAAGAATAAAAGAGAGGATTTTACACATCCGGACAATCTGAGAGTGGCCACATCCCTGATAACTGTAGAGAATAATAGAATACCCCCAAGGAAGCGGGACTTTGAAGGCCAAGTTCAGAAAAGATATTTTTAATATATGGTATAGAACAAATCAAATACAAATTGATACTTGTTGGGAAGGTGAACTGTATGGTCCACTACCTCTTTGTGACAATCACTAGGTAGGTATGGAACATCAGGGGTTAAAGAAGTGCACCCGGTGAAAGAAATAGAGGAAAGATAAAACACAGTATATAATACAACATAGTAAAAAAGCACAATCTCCGTGGGACAAAATGGAGAATGTCCGACGCGTTTCTGGTCTCTTTAGAAGAGAACCGTCATCAGGGGCCAGGGAGTTGTACCGCATAAAATTCTCAATTCTAAAGATAACAAAAGACAACAACACAGAGCATACATTTAAAAACAGAGCATATTGCAAAACAATATATAGCACAAATTGTATGAGTGTAATTTTTAGTTTTTGCTAAACCACCTACCGCTGGCTTTTGCGGAGAGAGAGAGGTCCCTAGTTGGGATGATAGTGGTCACGAGTGGGTTCGGGATGGATCGCTACAGGGTTATGGCCCTTCCTATATGAATGATCACACTCCTATATAGAATACAAGAAGGGAAAGGCAGAGGTTGGAGATTGATTGGTTCTGTTTGTGTGCTGAATAAGTAGGCAGGTGTGTGCCAAAGATTTTGTCCATTGGTACTGAAATCATTATTGTATTTGATATGTAACATATCACAATATTTACCCGATATGGGAGGGGGGTGAGTTTATTTCAAACGCCCCCTAAAGTTCTGTGTGATGATGTTCAGATAAGATCTCATCTTATCCTACTCCCAATATCTCCTGCAAGGGGGCTATGACAGGCTTAGCTACATGCATACCTTTCTCTTATAGGTTTCGCTTCTTTGATCCAGAGGGATCATCTGAACATCATCACACAGAACTTTAGGGGGCGTTTGAAATAAACTCACCCCCCTCCCATTTCGGGTAAATATTGTGATATGTTACATATCAAATACAATAATGATTTCAGTACCAATGGACAAAATCTTTGGCACACACCTGCCTACTTATTCAGCACACAAACAGAACCAATCAATCTCCAACCTCTGCCTTTCCCTTCTTGTATTCTATATAGGAGTGTGATCATTCATATAGGAAGGGCCATAACCCTGTAGCGATCCATCCCGAACCCACTCGTGACCACTATCATCCCAACTAGGGACCTCTCTCTCTCCGCAAAAGCCAGTGGTAGGTGGTTTAGCAAAAACTAAAAATTACACTCATACAATTTGTGCTATATATTGTTTTGCAATATGCTCTGTTTTTGATTGTATGCCCTGTGTTGTTGTTTTTTGTTATCTTTAGAATTGAGAATTTTATGCGGTACAACTCCCTGGCCCCTGATGACGGTTCTCTTCTAAATCAAGAGACCAGAAACGCGTCGGGCATTCTCCATTTTGTCCCACGGAGATTGTGCTTTTTTACTATGTTGTATTATATACTGTGTTTTATCTTTTCTCTATTTCTTTCACCGGGTGCACTTCTTTAACCCCTGATGTTCCATACCTACCTAGTGATTGTCACAAAGAGGTAGTGGACCATACAGTTCACCTTCCCAACAAGTATCAATTTGTATTTGATTTGTTCTATACCATATATTAAAAATATCTTTTCTGAACTTGGCCTTCAAAGTCCCGCTTCCTTGGGGGTATTCTATTGTTCTCCCCAATTGTGCAAGAGAGTGCCACATCTTTATCGCCCTGACAGTGAATAACCCCCTGCGCAGCTTAAGGTTAAACCACTTCTCCTCCAATCTCACTGTGTGTCCTCATGGTCCTCTTACACTCCCTGAGCCATGTGTGGCAGGGGTTCTGAGTGTGGATTGCTCTTCAGAGATGTTTGACAGATGAAAAGGCGGTATGTAATTATGTACAAAAAGTTCATCTGTTCTACAGATTTCCAGTTCTGTTGATTTGCTGCTCAGCTATTTTGAAGTAATTCACAGTGAATATAAAGAAAGCGTCCATATTGATGTTATCTGCTGTTCTTGTGTTACAGGTCACTTCCTGGGGAATAATACCGTCATCGATGTTCTCAAACAAAGCGGATATGAGGTTGAACACACCCTGCCAGGCCAACCATTCGAAACGTAAGAAGATTTCATATATGTTTAATTTATGAAGTGGCAGACCCCTGCCAAATGTGCTCCTGATCTGAATGACTATTGGTGCAGGTCTATTGAAACCATGAGATCAGCAGCAAGGCAACAAGGTTTTTTTTTAAAAAGAGGTTAGCAAAAGCAGCTTCAAACTCTCCCACTATAGGTTTGTTCGACGGATTTAAGGCCGCGTACACACGATGTGTACTATGTCTGCAGTCTCTGACCATCTCCTTTACTATGTCTGCAGTCTCTGACCATCTCCTGTATTATGTCTGCAGTCTCTGACAGTCTCCTGTACCATGTCTGCAGTCTCTGACCGTCTCCTGTACCATGTCTGCAGTCTCTGACCATCTCCTGTATCATGTCTGTAGTATGTCTGGGGGCTCCTTCTAACAGACTCTCTAACAGAAGCCCTCTCTGTGTCCATCAGAGAGGCCCCCCTCCAGGTCCCAATAAAGTACTCTGCTTCGCTTCCTGTATTTTGTTAAGAGATCATGTAAGGATCACAGAGTAATGAAGACGTTGTGGAGGAGCATCTCTGTGTCTGAGTCATTGCCATAGAAACATGTGTAAAAGGGAGGAGTTAGTAAAATGACCACGCCCATGTGGGGGCGCCAGAAATATTTCTGCACCCAGGCGCCTGTGACCCCAGGATTGGCCCTGATGATCAGGAATTGGTTGGCCTGGCCGGTCATGCAATCACTGTGATAGCCAAACCCCCCCCCCCCCCCCGGGAATAAAGCCCAGTTATTAATGAAGTTAATATTTTTTATTGGAGTAAATGGACTTTTTGGAATAAAAACCAAATACCGTACATGAAAATGACTGCAGAGTCGATCCTACTAACGATTTAAAAAAATCAAACGTGCATTCTTAAAAAAAATTAAAATGACATTCTACTAGTATTTGCCCAATTTTTTTTAGCAGCAGCCACTTTGTTCTGACATGTAAATTAATTTGGGGGAAGATGGTCTAAAATAATTATTTAAAGGGGCAGGAAATCTGTAATTGTCTTTTAAAGCCAGGCAACTAGCATTTTCAGAAGGAGGGCAGCAACGCCCACCTACATATCTTTCTCATGACAGGTACACTTTACCGTATGTCGTATATCTGGCACCTTCTGATTGTTTAATTGCTTGCGCCTGAAATAAAAGGTTGTGTTTTCCACTGAAGAATGAGATTTTGAAAGTATAAATTTAACCACATTTTTTATTTCCAAATTCCTCGGGTTTATTCTTTCTTCCTACAAATTAATAAAAATTGGCAAACCTGTAGACCAGAAAGCGGTCTTGTACGCTATCCATCGTTTCGGCTGACTTGTTGAACCTGAGCGATTTTTTACAGAGTCCCATTTCAGGCCGCGCTATTTTAGAAACAAAGCGGCTGATTTTGGATGGATTTATCTAGTTTGCATTTAATTTGTCAGTATTGATTGCTGGAGATCCTTTTATTATGGTTCAAAAGATTGATTGTGTGTTTGATGAACAAAGACCAGTAGATAGAAGGTGAAGGGAAGTAACTTTTTTTTTTTGCTGTATATTTGTCAGTTTGAGTCCAATCACTGACACCACAATTCATTTCACTGCAGTATTCCAAATAAATGCTCTGCAATGCATCTCAATGCAGTGCGCCATGATTGTGCTCCCTGCACACTCCCAGCACAGCCCCTAGTCTCTGTTTAACCCCTTCCATACAGGGCATTTTCACCCCCTTCCTGTCCAGACCGATTTTTTTTTTCAGTGCTGTTGCACTTTGAATGACAATTGCGCGGTCATGTAACACTGTG
This sequence comes from Rana kukunoris, assembly GCA_029574335.1. NCBI lineage: Eukaryota > Metazoa > Chordata > Amphibia > Anura > Ranidae > Rana > Rana kukunoris. Next base: position 192,745,304 of record CM056055.1, read on the forward strand.
CCCAAATGAAAGCTTTATGTTCCCCCCCCCCCAAATAGAGCTTTCTTTTGGTGGTATTTGATCATCTCTGCGTTTTTTATTTGTTGCGCTATAAACAAAAGAAGAGCAACAATTTTGAAAAAACACAATATTTTTTACTTTTTGATTTAATAAATATCAAAAAAATATATATGTTTTTCTACATATTTTTGGTATAAAAAAAATGCAATAAGCGTATATTGATTGATTTGCGCAAAAGTTATAGGGCCATATTCTCGTATCTGGCCGTAAATGACAGCGGGGCGTATCGCATTTACGCTACGCCGCCGCAAGTTTGGACGCAAGTGCTGTATTCTCAAACCACTTGCTCCGTAATTTGCGGCGACGTAGTGTAAATGGCCCGGCGTATCCCCGCGTAATTCAAATTGGCAATGTAGGGGGCGTCTTGTATTTAAATTAAGCGCGCCCCCGCGCCGAACGAACTGCGCATGCGCCGGCCGTAAACATAGCCCAGTGCGCATGCTCCAAATCACATTGCAAAAAGTCAATGAAACCGACGTGAACATCACTTACGCAAAGCCCTATTGAAGAACGAGTTACGCAAACGACGGAAAAACACAACGCTGTCCCGACGTCCATACCTAACAGGTTACCCCTCATATAGCAGGGGTAACCTTACGCTTACGCAAACGATGTAAACTACAACGACGGGGCGCAAATACGTTCGGGAATACCCGTATCAGGCTAACTTGCATATTCGAAGCAGAAATCTACGGAAACGCCACCTAGCGGCCAGGATAAAATTTCAACTTAGATACGACGGTGTAAGTGACTTACGCCAGTCAGATCTACGCAAAATCTATGCGTAACTGATTCTGAGAATCAGTCGCATAGATACACCGCCTAAGAAACAGAGATACGACGGCGTATCTGGAGTTACACCGTCGTATCTCTTCTGAGAATCTGGCCCATAGTGTCTACAAAATAGAGGATAGATTTATGGCATTTTTATTTTTTACTAGTAATGGTGGCGATCTGCGATTTTTATTGTGACCGTGACACTGTGGCGGACATATCGGACACTTTTGACACGTTTTGGGACCATTCACATTAATACAGCGATTAGTGCTATAAAACTGCACTGATTACTGTGTAAATGTGACTGGCAGGGAAGGGTTTAACACTAGGGGGCGCTGAAGGGGTTAATATGTACCCTGGTAGTGATTCTAACTGTAGGGGGGAGGGGACTCACAAGCGGAGGAGACCGATCTGTGTTCCTCTGTACTGGAAACACAAATCGGTCTCCTCACCTCTGACAGGAGGTGAATCTGTGTGTTTACACACACAGATCCACACTCCTATCGTGATTGCCAGCAATTGCGGGTGCCTGTTGGACATCACAACCACCGGGCATGCGCATCGGGTCCACTCTGAGAGACAGACAGTTCCTGCCAAACGTCATATTATTATGGCTCGGTAGGGAACTGGTTAAAATTAGGAGCTGGCAGGATGGGCTGCCAATGATGTGACCACATTGACAGCCAATCACAGTGATCACATGATCAGAACAGTTGTCCCACCTCCTAGCATTAGGACCCACTTAAAGGGCTGCAGATAGAGGTTAAAGTGGTTGCAAACCCTTACATATACCCAGTGAAGTGATTGGTCTCAGGTGATACACAGAGATGAAAGAAATCCTCTACAGCCTCCTAAACCACACATTTTACACAGCATTTCTGAGCTTTTAAAGACAGGGGTGGGAATCTAACATCACACACTGCACAGCATAGAACAGAGAGCTGAGTGTAATCTGAGACCTGAGTGGAGGTAAAGGGCACACCCTCCTCTACATAGTGTCATGGGGAAACACGCAGCTCCCGGTCCTGTCAGGGGAGAAATGCCTGACCGTCTGTTCATACAATGTATGAACAGCGATCAGTCATTTCCCCTAGTGAGGCCACCCCCCCTACAGTTAGAACACACCCAGGGAACGTACTTAACCCCTTCCCCGCCCCCTAGTGTTAACCCCTTCCCTGCCAGTGGCATTTTTATAGTAATCAATGCATTTTTATAGCACTGATTGCTTTAAAAATGCCAATGGTCCCAAAAATGTGTCAAAAGTGTCCGAAGTGTCCACCATAATGTCGCAGTACCGCCGCTATTACTAGTAAAACATTTTTTTAATAAAACTACCCCCTATGTTCTAAACGCTATAACTTTTGCGCAAACCAATCAATAAACGCTTATTGCAATTTTTTTAACGAAAAATATGTAGAAGAATACGTATGAGCCTAAATTGAGGAAAAAAACGTTTTTCTATATTTTTGGGGGATATTTATTATAGTAAAAAGTAAAAAATATTCATTTTTTTTTCAAAATTGTCGCTCTATTTTTGTTTATAGCGCAAAAAACTAAAAACCGCAGAAGTGATCAAATACCACCAAAAGAAGGCTCTATTTATGGGAAAAAAAGGACGCCAATTTTGTTTGGGAGTCACGTCGCACGACCGCGCAATGGTCATTTAAAGCAACGCAGTGCTGAATCGCAAAAAGCCGGGGCGGACCATATTGCTGGTCAAAGACCAGAGCACTTTTTGCGATTCAGCACTGTGGTTGAGTTAAGTGGTTAACCTACAGGGTTTCGGAGATATTTTCAAAAGAGACGGGCGCCGATGATCACCTGTAGAAACGGCGATCGTGACGTTTCTAAAGGTGATCGTTTAGTGACATCATCGCGGCTCTGGCCAATCACAGTGCCAGAACTGCGATACCTGGAAGGAAGAGTGAAAGATGGGCGCTTCGTGGAGGCAAGGAAATCAGGGACAGCAGGCTTCGGTTTCAGGTAAGTGACACATAATGGGCTCCTATGCGATGCATTGTAGCCCATTATGCTTTACCTTTGCCGGGAAACAAAGAGGAAGTAAAACCCATCAGGGTTTACTTCCTCTTTAATTGAACAGGCTGAAGTTAGCAGCTGATTGGCTACCATGCACAGTTGCAGCAGATCTTGCACTCTCCAGTTTTAGTAAATCGACCCCAATGTGTCTACAGGCGGCTTCTTACAAGCCTCTGAGGTTCTGTCTAGATCCCAAGTACAATGTTCCTAAAAGAAATACGAAAGACATCAGAGGCTCAACATGAAACAGTCTGACCATAATTATAGTTACTGTGACCACAACAACATTCTATTAAAAAAATAAAGGTTTTAAAGCTTACACAGAAAACCGCATGTAGATCAAATTAGAGGATAATTTTGAGACTTTCCAAACATAGAGAAATAATGCGTGGGAAATTTTGGGTTGAAGCATTGGCAAAGATATTGGTTGGCCCAAAGAGTCAATACCGTGCACCGTGACTTTATCCAAAGGGACTTGTATATAAAAATAAATGAATAGTTAACGATAAATTGCCAACATCAACAAATCAAATTCCAACTCGCATTTATTAAGTGCATATTAAACAATGGACGTATCTGATTGCCTTGGAAATCCCTCCTTCTTTATGTCAAAGCAAAGGTGTTAGTTGCACTGTCTGTCATGTAGTTGGCGGTGCCCTCTAGTGGCTTAAAACATGAGTGTGAAATATTGCCAAGAAACATATAGCAAAGACTAGAACCACATGAAAAATATGATTGTAGCGCTAACCCCCTCAGGAGCCGCTGGTTAGATGTGGGATTAGCATAAGTTAAGTTACCTTTAATGTGTCTAGGGAAATTGATGGTAGCAACCTGTGAGAGCAGTAACGGAATGTCCAAGCCAAGAGTTGACGTTTTCTAAGAGTCGGTTCACACTGGGGCGACTTGGGATCCGACTTGAGGTCGCGTCAAGTCGTCCCAAGTCGCGCTGTAGAGAAAAACAATGTAAGTGAATGGGAGCGGTGTTATTACACACTACTCATGTCGCTCCGACTTCAGAAAAGGTTCCTGTACGACTTCAATCCGACTTGTCGCCTCAGAAGTCTGATCACTAGCTACTTTCCAGATAAGATAACATACATTTCTTAGGCAAACTTCTCCCTCCCTCTCCCAGAGCTGATTGTTGTTTTATTGGCCACTGGAATGTCTCCTGTCCTGGAAACGACTTCAAGTCGTGTTGTAAATCTCCCCAGATCGCCATGTGGTTCATGCTCAAGTCGTGTCTGAGTCACCTTTGAAAGTCGCACTGGAAGTCGTGTCGCCCCAGTGTGAAGCGACTCTTAGTGGTTTATTTTCGGTCAAACATCGACCAACATCAACTTGAGGTAGACAGGACAAGTTGATGAAAGAAAGAAGATGAACCTTGCAACATCAGGTTTTGGATAAATAAGGCAGTCGTGCCTTCGATAGTAGTATTTAATTTCAAATGGTTTTTATTGATTTTCAAAAGTACAGGTAGACCTGTGCAACAGGAGTGAAAATGCAATACAGAAATGGTACGTATTCAAGTTGTACAAACCAAAAAGCAATTGCGTCAGAAGTTAGCTGCGTATTATAACATTAACAGAATCAGAGAGGGGGGAGGGTAGGGGTAAGGGAAGGGAGAGAGGGGGGGGGAGAGAGCTCAAACAACAGGGTGCATTGTATGACAGTAAATCATCTTTTGTATTCATTTGCGTACCATTGAGCCCATGGGCTCCAGAGGTCAGTCAGTTTAGAACATGTGGATTTCCCTTGGGCTAAGACAGTTTCGTAGGTATAGTGAGCATGTACCATAGTGATCACTTCTGTGAGTCTAGGGGCATCTTTTGTTTTCCATCTCCTGGCAATCAATAATTTTGTCGCTAACAGAACATGGGTGGTCACTAGACGGAGGTTAGGTGGGATGTCATCAATGGTTACATTGAGGACAGCTAGGTGGGGCGATAGTTCTACTGGGAGACGGATGATCTCTCGTAGCAGGTCCTCTACTTCAGACCAGAGTTGTCGTAGGGATGGGCAGGACCAGAAGATGTGTATGAGCGTACCTGGCATGTTGCATTCTCTCCAGCATAAGTGTGAGGTGTTAGTACAGAATTTTGCAATTCTATACGGTGTCATGTACCATCTCATGAGTATCTTTTGGGTAAGTTCCCATAGGGCGGTGCACGACGTGTATTTGTAGACAGATCGAATTGCGGTTTGCCATTGTTGATCGGAAAAATGGTCTTGAACGTCCATTTCCCAGTCAGCAAAGGGTTTGGATTTGTGAAAGATGGTCTTGTCTTGTAAAGTGGAGTATAGTATGGAGGTGCCTCTGGGTTTATGTGTGTCAGAGAAGAAGTAGTTCCACAGGTGCAGAGGTATGGAGCCTTCTAGAGAGGGATGCTTTGCCAAGCAGTTTTGTAGTCTGTAGTAAGTATAGTAATCTTTGACGGGGGCTCGAAACTCTGTTTGGACTTGTGAGAATGGCTTAGTGGCTGTCACGGTGCGGAGGTCAGAGGTAGAAGTCATATGAACCTTCATCCATGTAGGGATGGTTAGGTCTGGAGATAATAGTCTGAGTGTCTCAAGGGGGACGGGTATGGGTTTGGTTGTATGATTCGTCCATTGGGTGTTGTGAAGTATCCTCCATGCTTTGACAGAAGCTTGGATGGTAGGGGAATAGAGGGTCAGCGGTACAGGTCTGGTGGTGACACTAAAAAGCCAGGTTGCTAAGTTAGGGCCCTGAGTCATGTTATTTTCTATTGCGCCCCAGAGTGTAGTGGGTGAATTGGAAAACCATTCCTGCATCTGTGAGAGAATAGTGGCTAAGTAGTAGTCTCTGATGTCTACGTGACCCATCCCTCCCACCGATCTGTGTTTAATCAGTTTCACATGACTGCATCTCGCTCTTTTGCCTTGCCACACAAATTGAGATAGGATGGATTGCAGAGAGTTGAGGTAAGAGCATGGGAGGGGTATAGGTAGTGTGCGGAAGATGTATAGTAGCTTTGGTAACAGCATCATTTTAAAGGCCGCTAAGCGGCCTGCCCATGAGAACTCGTGTTTAGAAAGTTTAGCAGTGTCCCGGATCAGCATTTGTTTAAGATTAGGGTAGTTGAGGGCGAAGAGGTGTTTTGAGGATTTAGGAAGCGTGATGCCTAGATACGTTATGCCAGTGTCTGCCCAGGTGTACGGGTATGTGTTCCTAAGGATATTACTCGTGATGGCGTCTAAGCCTAATTCTAAAATGTGGGATTTATGATCGTTGACCTTGTAGTAGGAGACAGTACTGAACCTCTGTAACAATGATTGCACCGAAGCCAGGGAGGAGAGGGGGTCAGTTATCATTAATATCACGTCATCTGCAAACAAATTGATCCTGTGGTCTACTGTGCCTATTGTAATGCCAGTGAGTGTAGGGTGGACTCTCACATGTTCTGCTAAAGGTTCCATCACCAAGTTGAATATGAGCGGGGACAGGGGACATCCCTGTCGAGTGCCATTTGTGATAGAGAACGGTTTAGAGAGCATCTCAGAAGTGTAGACCTGAGCTGATGGGGAGGAGTATAATGCCAGTATAGCCGACAGTATTGGTCCTTGGAAGCCAAATTTAATGAGAGTTGCCTTCATGTATTCCCAATGTACTCTGTCAAACGCCTTCTCCGCATCCAAAGAAAGGAGCAGAGAAGGCGTTCGCGACGAGCCAGCTCTGTGGATTATATTGATTATCCTACGTGTGGCATCGAACGTTTGTCTCCCTTTCGTGAAACCAGATTGGTCGTTGTGGATGAGTAGGGGCATGAGGTCTATTAGTCTGTTGGCTATGAGTTTAGCGTAGATTTTAGTATCTAGGTTGAGGAGTGATATGGGCCGAAAATTTTGTGCAGAGGTAGGTTCCTTGCCCGGTTTCGGTAGGGTAACGATCAAAGCGGTTAACATTTCGGGGGGGAGAGAGGAGGAGGAGGCAGCGTCATTGCATACATTAGAAAGGAATGGTTACAGAATAGACCCAAATTGTTTGTAGTATTCACTCGTGAGTCCATCTGGGCCTGGGGATTTATTTGAGGGTAGTTTTGAGATTGTAAGCATAATTTCCTGGGGGGTGAATGGGGCATTTAGCAGTGCTAGATGGTGTTCAGAGAGTTTAGGGAGGTTGATCTCTTCAAGGAAAGAGGATATATCGTGGGGGGAGGGTTGCGACACGGATGCGTCGTCTTTTAGATTGTAAAGTGTAGCATAATAATGGCGGAACGCCTCTGCAATGGCAGAGGGGTCTACCAGTTTTTGGTTGGAGGCAGGATGATAGAGGTGGGTAATTTTAGATTTAGAGTGGTAACCCTTAATCCTGGTGGCCATAGCTTTCCCTGCTTTATTGCCTGTGGAGTAATGTTTAGCTCTAAAATAGGTGTGGGCCCTCTCAAAGGAGTCCAGCAGGTGGGCTCTCAGTTCCTGTCTAAGAAGATCCAGTTTGTGTTTGGTAGCAGGATTGGGGTGGGATTGGTTTTGGCTCTCCAGCGATGCAATTTCAGCTGTGAGCGTGTCCAGACACTGTGATTTCCTCCTCCTCTCTCTAGCCCCTAGTTGGATTAGAACCCCCCGTATGAACGCCTTATGGGCATTCCAGAGAGTAGAATTGTCATTGACAGATCCGGCATTCAGGGTGAAAAATTCTGACAGACATTCACTGATATATTTAGCATAAAGAGGCGAGTGGAGGAGCGTAGCATTAGCTCTCCAAATCCTGTTACCAGAAGCGGGTATAGAGTCACTGACAGTCATTGTGATCGGAGCGTGGTCCGACCACGTGATGGTGGATATCCCAGAGGCCGATACAGTGGGTAGGGTCCATTTGTCAACTAAGAAATAGTCAATCCGGGTGTAAGAGTTGTGGCATGGGGAGAAGAACGAATAGTCTTTTTCGGTAGTATGGTGGCAGCGCCACACATCAAATAGGTCGTGCGAGCGGATGAAGGAGCTCATAGGGGATGGGGTCCGGCTGGACCTAGAAGAAGCATCCATGGAGTTATCAGGGACAATATTAAAGTCGCCGCATATGATGAGGCGTCCTCCTTTGAGACGGTCAATTTTCCTCATTAATTTAGACAGAAAGTTAATTTGTTTTTTGTTGGGCGCGTATACCGTCACAATGGTATACTTGACAGAATTCAGGGAACAGTTCAGCGCTAGGTACCTGCCATTAGGGTCAATTAAGGTGTCATGGAGTAGAAAGGATATTGTATTCCTGATGGCTATTAGGACTCCATTTTTTTTGTCGGGTCCAAAGCCTTTAAAGAGATTGGAAAAGTTCTTGTTGGAACATGGGGGTTCCGCAGCAGTTTTGAAGTGTGTCTCTTGAGCGCAGAGCACATCACAATGGATGTCCTGAGCTGTTTTCCACATAGAGGCCCTTTTGGCCGGGTGGTTTAGGCCTTTCACGTTGAGGGATAAAAATGTTGGCATTCTGGAGGGTTGTGTACTGTATAAGGGGTTAAAGAAGTACTTACAGTTCGTGGGTACAGTCCTGAGTCAGGAGGGAGTCCAATAGTTCTGATGAGCCTTGGTGTTCGTAGGTAAGGTTGCGTCAGAGAAGACTGTGAAGCAGTGGTTGAGCTCCCCAGGGGTCGGGAGGGTTGGGGGGAAGACAAGAATAACAGTTAGTTGCAATAGGAAGAGATTTCAGTGGTAACAACACAGTGCACGGGGGGAGGTAAAACAGAAGAAAAACAGGGGTCAGCAGTATCTTAGTCGGACTGCTGAGCGTTGATGGGGGGTAAAAGTTCGTGAACTATCTGCAACGAGCAGGCACTGAACCGGAGTGCAGACATAGATTGGTACAATGAACGCACTGACTATGAGAATTTTTATTTTTCACTTAGAGATGGTGGCTTTGGTGCGGGATCTAGATTGTCCCGTGGAGGGCATTTGCGGTGAGGAGTCGCCGTCAGGGAGAATCTGCCATTTTTTAAGAAGATTAATACCCTCTTCCACTGTGTGGATGCTGTGTTTGATCCCATTTCTGGTTACCAGGAGTTTAGTGGGGAAGCCCCATTGGTACGGTATTTTGTGGTTATTGAGGGGCTTGGTGATGGTTTGAAGCTGGCGTCTTTGCTGCCTGGTATATTGAGAGATGTCAGCAAACAATTGCAGCTTTGAGTAAGGCGGTGGTAGCTGGCCCATTTGCCTGTTTTTAGCCAGGAGCATATCTTTGGCATGAAAGAAGTGGATTCTCATCAATGTGTCACGGGGGACCTCTGCAGGGAGGTGTGGGGGTTTCGGCAAGCGGTGAATGCGATAAATGATAGCTCTGGTAGCAGGGTAGAGATCATTTTTCTAGCGTATGAGTTTAGGTCTGCCGGACTGATCGTTTCCGGAATACCACAGATTTTGACGTTATTGCGTCTCGACCGGTCCTCGAGGTCCGCCATTTTGGCCCTCACCCATTGCTGTTCCTCCCTTACATGGTCATGTGCATCCACTAAGTCATTCACGGTTTCTGTTATGGCGCCCATTTTATGCTCCATATGTCCCATCCTGTTCCCCAAATGCATCATCTCTGTTTTAAACGTAGAGAACATTGTAGAAATGTCACTGTGTAGGGAGCTATGCAGTGAGATCAGCATATCTTTAAGGAGTGTGTCCATAACAGGCTGGTTAGCCGTAGGGAAGGCCGCAATGGGGGACGGGGCTGAAGGTAGTGTGAGGAGATTGTCCAGGGCAGGGCTTACCTCAGAGGCCTGTGCTCCTGTGTCGAGGCGCATCCGCGTTTTGGCCGGGCTGTTGGAGGCAGAGAGTGGTCCGGTAGTCGGGGAGAGGTCTGTGGGCAGGTTGTGAGGCTGACCAGATGATCCTTCTTCATCTGGAAGGTCAGTGTAGGCCCGATCTCCTCGCGGGGAACGATCGCGGGCGCCATCTTGGATCCGACTGCCGGGGATCATGGTGAAAAAGTCGGTCAGCCTCCTAGGCTCCCTGTATTCTTTTCGCTTGCGGGAGGTCCCGTGCTGGTTCCCCGATGTGTGGGGGTCCTGGTGGTGCATGTCAGTCGCTCGGGTCAGCGCTGGTGGGTATCAGTTCTCCGTTCAGTGCGGGAGCTGTGGAGTCAGGCTTCCATTCAGCTCGGCGGTTAGACACGCCCCCCTCGATAGTAGTATTTATCACGTCGCCACTCTAGCCAGAGTGGGTGAAGTGCCCCCGGACCTCTCACTGGCCTGGCAGCCGAACCGTCACTTAAAGCTTCTGGGAAGGAACACGTCTTTGCACAACTTGGCTCTAATTAGATTAGGATTTAAGATGGAAACCTCTCTCACAGGCCCAATGTTAGCAACGTAGAGCTGTAGAGAAAATCCTCCCAGTAGGTATTTCAGTAAAGGTCACAGCTGACAGTCTGACTATGTTCTGTCAACGTCTGGTAACCAGATACCGATGGTTCGTTCAAGCCCTGTTGGATCACCTGCCTCTGGGTTCTCCTTAGACCGATCCCCCATCGAACAGCATCCAGCTTGGGATCTTTTTAGAAGAAGTGGGTACCCAGTAAGTCACCGGGGCCCCTGATAGCATCAGTTGCTCTGAGCCTTGAAGCTCAGAGTTCGTGGCTCCGCATAGTGTAGGCCCCGGCCAGGTAGGCAGCCCCCGTGGCGTGCACACACCCTGAAGGTGGGTGCCGCACCTGTGACCCCTCTGGCGCCCTCTGCTGTCCAAGGATGGTAACATATCCTCAGCACAGAGAATGGGACCACAGGCAGCCCAGCCCAAAACACAAATTTAGGGAATTTAACATGTATGAGAGCAATGTAACTGTCTCACCTCCCCACTAAATTTACAATAGTGCCCATAACTGACAGTAGAGGGCGCTACATGATTATAAATTATGCATTTTTACACTTACAGAAGAAGTTTTAAAATTAAGTCAAAAGGGCAAATGAGCAATAAATGTGCTTTATTAATTCCCATTAACTGCAGGTGTAGCAATGGCAGAGATCAAATATTCTCTCAGTGTGGGATTCCTTTAATTTAATGGGGGATGCCTAAATTATAAGTAAAGTAAGCATCATGGAAGGTGGTTTAAACATACACAATGTGGTCAAAAAGCATTTGGACACCTGACTGCCACACCTATATGAGCTTGTTCATCATTCCATTACCTATACAGCTAGTACAGCTTCCACTCTTCTGGGAAGGCTTTCAACAAGATTTCAAAGGATGACTGTGGGAACTTGTGCCCATTTGATGACAGGTACTGATGTTTGATGAGAAGACCTGGCTCACAATCAGTATTCCAATTAATCCCAAAAGTGTTCTGTAGGGTTGAGGTCAGAACTCTGTGCAGGCCACTCAAGGTCCTCAACACCAAACTCATCAAACCCAGGTGTGAGTTTGACTTGCCATGATATACTGTATAAGAAATAATACAAAATTGTTTCCTTGCTTATTTTTTTACACAACATGATCAAGCTTATTGGACATCCTATTTCAGACCAATGGACACTAATATGGATATAACAGCCCACACTCTTCTGAGAAGGCTTTCTTTAAGATTTTGGGGCGTTCCGATGGTAATTTGTGCCTAAGGCACTTATAAGTTCTGGTACCGATGTTTGATGAGAAGACCTGGCTCGCAATCAGCATTCTGGTTTATCCCAAAGGTGTTTAGTAGAATTTAGATCAGGGTTCTGTGCAGCCCCCCCAAACTCCACAAACCATAAAAACAAACTCGATGAGACCAAACTCATCAAACCGTATCTTTATGGAGCTAGCTTTGTACCCTGAGATATAGTCATCCTCAAACTGTTAACACGAGGTTATGATACATGTCTTTGTATGCCACTGCATTAACAGTACTCTCTACTGGAACTCAGCAAGTTAATGGGTGTCTACAAGATTTTGGCCGCATAATAGATGTGCTATAAAATATATATACATTACAAAGCAAAAGTTTTAGGCAGGTGTGAATTTTTTTTGTAAATTAAGAATGCTTTCCAAAATACAAGTGCTTATGTTTATTAATTAACAAAATGGTAAGTAAATGGACAAAAGAGAAATCAAAATTAAATCAATATCAAATCAATATTTAGTGTGACTACCCTTTGCCTTCAAAACAGCATAGTTGAGTTGCTTGACCTTGTTTTCACGTCCCGTGTAGGAAAACATAGGAACTGGGGTGCAGAAAAATGGTAGCAGGTTCTCTGGACTGATGAGTCAAAATGAGAAATATTTGGCTGTAGCAGTTTGTTGGATGAAGGGCTGGATAGCGCTACAATAATGAGTGTCCGCAAGCAACAGTGAAGCATGGTGGAGGTTCCTTGCAAGTTTGGGGTTGCATTTCTGCAAATAGAGTTGGAGATTTGGTCAGGATCAATAGTGTCCTCAATGCTGAGAAATACATGCAGATAGGTATCAATCATGCCATACCATCAGACAGTGGTGTTGGCAGGGGGGGCTGAGGAGGGCTTGTTCCCCGAGTGGTCCCCAAAAAGCCCAGAGTCTCGGGCATTCACAATTGCATTGTTAGCCACGAGCCCGAGTGGCCGTATACAAAGAGAACGAGTCAGAGTCAGACTGTCACATAACTTAGTTCTGCCAGCTGGTCCAATGTCTGTGATTTTGACAGAACACCTGGACCATGTGACGTCCATCATAAGCCGGGTCCAGGAGGCGGGAATGACACTGCGGCCTAGCCGAGCACTGAGATCTCTGCTCGCTCTGTGTAAATGGGCGGGCAGCAGAGCTTTTCTCCTATTCTGGCTCTCTGGCTGCCTGGTGCGTGCAGCCTGCTGTCTCTGAGTGGTCATGAATCAGATGGGCTACACTACATATGTAAGGCTGAGCTGCAGAAGTGTCAAGAGGTCATCTGTCAGGGGGGGTCAGTGCAGGTGTCAGGGGGGTCAGTGCAGGTGTCAAAGGGTCGGTGCAAGTGTCAGCAGGGTCAGTGCAGGTGTCAGGGGGGTCAGTGCAGGTGTCAGGGAGGTCAGTGCAGGTGTCAGGGGGGTCAGTGCAGGTGTCAGAGGGTCGGTGCAAGTGTCAGCAGGGTCAGTGCAGGTGTCAGGGGGGTCAGTGCAGGTGTCAGGGAGGTCAGTGCAGGTGTCAAGGGGGGTCAGTGCAGGCATCAGGGGGGTCAGTGCAGGTGTCAGGGGGGTCAATGTAGGGGGCAGGTAGGTCAGTTAAGTGGTCAGCATGGATAGGCACTGGTGAGCCAAGCAGCAACCAGCAAGTGAGCCTAACCTCCCCACGAGCAGTCAATTATCCTGCTGCCACCGCCAGGCTTGGACTTTGATCTGCAGCCCCTGGTCTTTTTCCCACCTAGCAACACCCCTGCCATCAGGGAGGCATGTGATTGGCCACAAATGTATTCTGCACCAATTTTTGATTTGACTTGGATTTCTCTTCTGTTAATTTACTTTCCGTTTTGTTAATTAATAAAAATAAGTTATTAACACTTCTATTTCTGAAAGCTTTCTTAATTTATAGCATTTTTCAAAAGTTTAGAGAGGCTTAGAAAAGTTGAACTATACCTCCGCCCATATATATTTCTTCCATTGTGATGGAATACCAATCTGTTCATATAGGCAGGTCCTGCAGCAGGGATTACATGGAGAGTTTTACACTAAAAAGGTGTTTACCCCTTGTACAACCCGCTGCATGGAGAGCCCCAGCCGATATTACGGTCTACACAGAGATTTCCTTTTGTGTTCTTGAGAATCAGATTTTTATGCTTAAGGTTTAAATACTTTGCGGTAACATTTCACAGGCCTGCTGGGACTCTTAAAGATTATGATACACTTTCTTTCACCCCTATAAAATCCATTTTATGAGGCTAAATAGGGACCTCCATCTATAAAAACAACAATAGGGGCATTAGGGAGGAGACTGAGGTTTCCCATTCAGGCAGAGGACAGGAAATCATCATAGTCAGTGTCATGCAAGGTGACATTAGGGGCTCATTACAGCGGAATTATCTACAATACAACAGTTCCAGTGGTATAACATTTAATATGATTTATTGTTAGAAAATACAATAAAAAAGGAGAAAAAAATGGAAAAAGAAAACAGATGCAGATCATCTTTATCTTTTTCTGAATAAATACACATACATATATATATTTCATGGGCTTGATATTAGGTGTAGTGATGAGCGGAATACGCCATATTCGATTTCGCGATATTTCGCGAATATATAGAAGAATATTCGCGAATATTCGTTAATATCGAATATTCGTGATATTTTATCAAAAAAAAAAATGCGAAATTTCGCTAATGCGAATGCGAAATTGATTGCGAAATTCTCGTTAACACGCAAAAACGGAGATCATTTCCTGGATTACTAAACTAATAGGCACTAAACACTAACTCTACTTACACAAACTTATATGACTAAACTAAAGCTAATTTTTTTTTTTTTATACACAAAACACAGAAGGGCAGAGAACGCATTCGTGAATATTCGTAATACGAATATTCGCATTGTGAATATTCGGCAACATAAAAGGATCGCCTCAGCTACTCGGCCCAGGGTCTCTAATCATACCAGCAATGCTTTTAGACGTCGATGGAGATCACTAGGATGTGATCTGTTTTAAAAATAAATTTGAAAAAATACGAATATTCGCAATAGCGAATATTCACTGCGATATTCGATTTATTCGCGAATACTCGAATATGCAATATTCGTGAGCAACACTAATTTAGGTGTCCATAGCAAGTCTCAATTTCCAGCTAATCATACATGGCCCTCATACCAGTAACCCCTCAACCTTAAAACACAACTTACCTCCTAAAATTCATGCTGAAACCTTTTTACCTAACTTAGTTTTGCCACCTAGTCTACCCTAATATTTATAAAGTTATTTATATTTATTCATAGTTATAAAGTGGAGGTCCACCCTAAAAAAAAAAAAAAAAAAAAATTACACCAAAATGCAAAAAAAATTAAAATAATAATAATTATAAAACATTTTTTTTTTTTACTTACCAGAAATTCCGGTTGCTATGCGGATATTCCTAATCTGCCTCTTCCTAGTCCACGGCAGGTCTTCTTCCTCGTTCTCTTTGCGTTGTCTTCTGGTCAATGGGGCATGCTGCCTTCTAGGAACTGTGTGTAATCTGATGCCGCGTACACACAGTCGTTTTTTGTGATGAAATAAAACAAAGTTTTAAAAAACTTAATTTAAAATTATCGTGTGTGGGCAAAACGTTGTTTTATGTCTTCTGAAAAACAACACAAAAAAAAATTCAAACATGCTTCAATTTTTTATGTCGTTTTTCAGAATGACGTTTTTTGTGTCATAAAAAACGATCGTGTGTACGCTAAAACGATGTTTAAAACAACATTTTTAAACTCGTGCATGCTCAGAAGCAAGTTATGACGCAAGCTTGAATGGAACAGAGTCCCGTCGTACGTGTTGTACGTAACCGCGCTTTGCAAGAGCATTTTCAGAAAACGATGGTGTGTACGCAACGTCGTTTTTTAAAATGAAGTTTGAAAAACGTAGTTTTTTTTCATGAGAAAAAACAACGTTTTTTTACAAGACAAAAAACGATCGTGTGTACGCGGCATTAGAGAGTAGCCGCCCATTCACAAAGCATGCACAGTCCCCCCCCACAGCCCCCCCAAATCCTTACCTGAGCTTAATCTCGATCCAGTGAAGAGCATGAGAGCAGAGGCTCCCTCTGCTCTCTCCCTCCTTACTGGCTCAGATATAACAGCTGGAGCCATTGGCTCCTGTTGCTTTCAATCAGAGCCAGTAAGGAGGGCGAATAGGGGTGGGACCAAGCCACGTTCTATATGTCTATAGACACACAAAGTGGGGCTCAGGAGTTGGCACGTACGAGTGCGCCCATAGCAAGCAGCTAGCTATGGGGGCATCCATAGCAAGCGAGACACTGCCGGATTGCTGGCCGGGTGATTATGTGTAACATTTGGTACCCACCACAAGGTATGCAGGGGCAGCCTGGAGAGCCGTCTTACTTTAGTGACTGTGGGGAAGCTTCACTTTGCAAAGAATACTCAATCATATGGAAGGGAAATTTGAATACCCCCCCCACCCTCAAAAATAAAAATCTTTTTTTTTCTTGCTGATTGGATAATAGAAGTCAGCAGAGTTCCACCTCATTTACTAAGCTAGGGGAACATTCCCTTGCAAAGTGAAAAGCCTTTAGCAAATCAACATTTGGTTCTTTATTAAAAGGAAAGAGTGGACCAGAAAATACTAAATAGTGTGGAATAAATCAAAACATTTAACTACTAGAAGGAGTAAGCACCTATGCAAAAATACAGACTACTTTCTGCACAATGAGTGCCCTGTGCAATAGCTCGGGCACCAGGGACGTTGGTTTCCTACAGACAGGCAGTCATGTGCAGTGCAGTAGTATGGCATTATAGGGTTAAATCATATGGGGAGGAGACAATAAACTCCTCCCTACCTGTCAAATGCCCTCTGAAAAGGATTCTGAACTCAGATTGGTCTTCAGAGGGTATCCGCGAGTGTAAAAGAGCCCTTACAGCACAGATTCTCAATGCCAAAATTGCTCATTTCATTATAGTATTTCTTCACCCAACTAAATAAATATAATATCATGATTTCCAGCACCTTTATCCCTAATCAATGTCACTGACACACACATCTATCTGCGCACTCATATTCATTATTATTGCTAACGGACAAATTCTTGGACAAGTCCAACACATTGGTCACAGGTGCTTCCGGAACTGATGTTTTTCAGCCGGGCTGCCCTCAGCTAAATTAACAGCAGCTGGGGTACACGATGCACTCAAGCCATTGGAATCCGCCGGCGAAAAAAGCTTTTGAAAAGCAGCAGATAGCGAAGGGCCTGAGATTTGCCGTGGAATGCTTCCTCTTGCCAAATGAAGCTGACAAAAGCCAAACCGTTTTGGGGTTTTTATTGCAGTAGTAAGATTCCTGTTTATTAGTTTATTTTACTGGGGCTGGAAGAACACGCCGAAAAAAAAGATTCCAATATTGTTCCAGCGCACAAACTTCACATCTAACAGATCATTAGTGTCTTAAAACTGGCACAGGAAGTAACACACATGTTGGGGTGCATATGAGACGGGCTCGCCGCGCAAATTGCTGACAGGTCTCTTTTTAAGTGTTCCGTAGACGAAAAGCAAAGACACACACACATATTTTTATATATATATATATATATATATATATATATACTAGGACTTCAAATACAAAAATACCTTTCTACTCTGGTTATTCACTCTTTCAAAGTACAGTGGAACCTCAGATTACGAGCATAATCCGTTCCAGGAGAATGCTCATAATCCAAAGTACTCGCATGTCAAAGCAAGTTTTCTCATTGAAGTCAATGGAAAGGAAACAAATTTGTTTCACATTGACTTCAATGGCATGCAGTACCGCATGCGGCCAGAGGTGGGTGGGCGCCGGAGAGATTTGGAAACAGCCGAAAAGGCCAGAGGACTCGTCGGCTGACCTCGGCAAACCTCAAAAAGGCTCGAGAATAGACTATTTCCATGTCTTTCCAAGCTTTTCCAAACGGCGCCAATCGGCTGGGGTCGGCGCTGTTTGAATCCACTTGGCTCCGGCGCCCCCCACCTCAGGCCAAAAGCGGTAATGCACACCGCTTCGACCTGAATCCTGCTCGTTTTGCAAGACAACACTCGCAAACCGAGTTAGGATTTAAAAAAAAGGCAGAGCTCGTATTGCGAAACTCTTGTTAACCACGTTAATCGCAGTCCGAGGTTTCACTGTATAGGCAAATACATTCTTAATGTGATATTAAAAGCTTAATTTTTTTATAGGGTTTTGCACACTCGATCCTTCTTTTCTTAGATCCCCTGCTCTTGGCTCCTCCCCCTTGCCGAGTGCCCCCATAGCAAACAGCTTGCTCTGGGGGCACTTGTGCATGCTTTCTCCCGAGCCTTGCTCTGTGTGTCCTTAAGAAACACAAAACGGGGCTCGGCCCCAACCCCAATTTGTCACAGAATTTATGGAAGTAAGTGTGTTTACTATTTTCAAGATCATTTAGAATAATAGTTAGAGTAGGCTAGATATAATTGAAATACTATGGAAATAATTATACGATTTTATATTTTGACCATAGATACAGTTTAAAGCTGAACTAAACCCTCCTATCATTTTCAGCCAAAGAAGTTGCCATCTTGGCCTCTGTTTGATCTTCAACTGCCATGGTGCTTAGCTATGACTAAGCATCTATCCATGATGTGAAACATGTTAGCCTTTTGTCCCCTGTGTCCACTTTCTACTATTGATTGCAGTGTTGCATGAATTTTTGGATGTCATACAGCTTTGGATTTTATCCTTTGTTCATTTTGTTTCAATAAATCAGAGTGCAGCAGTCCAGGAACATTTCATTTTTTCCACAGATCAGCGCAGAGTCTGCACCTGTCAGTACTACAGGGCGGGAGCACAGCATAGGTCGCAGGGCTTGGAGCGGTACTCTTTTCCATTGCCATGGTGCTGGACAATCAATATGACAGTTACATTCCCGTCACTGGTAAATTGAGGCGTTTAGTTCCACTTTAAGTATTTAAATTATAATTTAACAAACGATCTGTGATCCTCCAAGACAACATTATGCATTATGACACATCTTCTCAGCAGCAATATAACGTGAAAATTATTTAAACCGTTGGCAATCATTCATATGTCAGCCGATCAGCATAATATCTGCTTTCTTTTTGTGTGCAAAACAAACATAGTGTGAAATTAAAGTATTGCCATGGAACCAGACTGCACCAATATCTCTTTATCTGAGTGTCAGATTCTAAATCCTTTCCATGGGGTGTGCAATGATCAGGGGCTGTGGTTCTCCGAGAACTGGCAGCAGCTTGGAATGAGAGCCCTATTGCCGGATCACTTGCAGAGTTTTTACGATTTTGGCAGTCAGTGGCTTTCTTATTGTAGAGAGAGAGGAAATGTGTCTTTTTTTTTTTCCTATTGAGGGGGTGTAAGGTTTGCTTTCTTATTTTTCAGAGAGAATAACTATTTTGAGATGTGCCTGAAAATATAGTATTATATAAGGCTACTTTCACTGAGATGCAATACGTCAGAGATAAAGCGCTGCACATTTTAGTGGCGCTTTTCGGCCGCTAGCAGGGTGCTTTTAACCCCAGTAAGCTGCTCATGTTTTTATTAAAGCCGATGGTTCACCAAAAAAAATATTAAAAGCCAGCAGCAACAAATACTGCAGCTGCTGACTTTTATTATTAGGACACTTACCTGTCCTGGAGTCCAGCGGCGTCCGCAGCAGAGGACGAGCGATCGCTGGTCTCCCTGCTGCTCCCCCCTCCATCCACGGTGAGGGAACCAGGAAGTGAAGCGCTCCGGCTTCACTGCCCGGTTCCCTACGGCGCATGCGCGAGTTGCGCTGCGCCCGGCGATTGGCTCCCGCTGTGTGCTGGGAGCCGAAAGTTCCCAGCACACAACGGGAAAAGCCCGTCTTTTGCCCGAGACTGCGGGCCGGAAGTGGGTGCAGATACCTGTCTTTAGACAGGTATCTGCACCCCCCTCCCCCCTGAAAGGTGTCAAATGTGACGCCGGAGGGGGGAGGGTTCCGATCAGCGGATCTTCACTTTAGGGTGGAGATCCGCTTTAAGTTTTATTATTATAGTAGCTGCTAGCTGTTTTTAATTTTGGAGCATTGATACTGTATACCAAAGCATTGGATAAGTGACCCTGTTTACTTCAGATAGTAGAAGCTCGTCATTGCATTGTTGGGTCTGGGGGTCTCTCATCTTCCTCTTGACAATACCCCACAGATTGTTCATGAGGTTTAGTCAGGTGAGTTTGCTGGCCAATCAAGCACAGTGATACAATGATCATTATACCAAGTATTGGTACTTTTGGCAGTGTGGGCAGTGTGGGCAGGTGCCAAGTCCTGCTGGAAAATGAAATCGGCATTTTCATGAAGCTGGTCAGCAGAGGGAAGCATGAAGTGCTATAGAATTTCCAGGTAGAGGACTGCACTGACTTTGGACTTGATAAAACTCAGGGAAAGGGAACCAACACCAGCAGACGACGGACTGTGGAAACTTCACACTGGACCATATGCAAATTGGATTCTATGCCTCTCCAGACTCTGGGACCTTGATTTCCATTTGAAATGCAAAATGTACTTTCTTTCGAAAAACTGACTTTGGACCACTGAACAACAGTCCACTCCTTTTTCTCCTTAGCCCAGGCGAGACGCTTCTGGCGTTGTCTCTGGTTCAGGAGTGGCTTGACGCAAGGAATGCAACAGTTGTAGCCTATGTCTTGGATACGTCTGTGTGGTGGCTATTAAAGCACTGACACCAGCTGTAGTCCACTCCTTGTGAATCTCCACCAAATTCTTGAATGGTCTTTGCTTCACAATCCTCTCAAGGCTGTGGTTATCCCTGTTGCTTTTGCACCTTTTTCCACCACACTTTTTCCTTCCACTCAACTTCCCATTAATATGCTTGGATGCAGCACTCTGTGAACAGCCAGCTTCTTTAGCAATGACCTTTTGTGACTTACCCTCCTTGTGGAGGGTGTCAATGACTGTCTTCTGGACAACTGTCAAGTCAGCAGTTTTCCCCAAGATTGTGCAACCTACTGAAACAGTCTCAGAGACCACTAGAGGCTAAGGAAACCTATTCAGGTGTTTTGAGTTTATTGTCAGATTTTTACAATATTGAACTTTTTCACAAAATTCGAACTTCCTGAGATACTGAATTTTGGGTTTTCACTAGCTGTTAGCCATAATCATCAAACTTAAAATTAAAAAATGCTTGAGTTTCACTTTTGGAATTTAATTACTGAAATAATACATTTTTTGAGATGCACCTAAATATGATTGGCTCACTAATTTTCCCAGAAGTCTGCACTAAAGTACAAGTCACATTTTGGGCACACCCTGTGATAGAAATTGAAGTTTTAATGCAATACTCTCAAAGGATTAATAACCTTTAATCACTTGACCCTCGAAAAAGTTTTACCCCCTACATGACCAGGGAATTTTCTTTTTGCTTTTCAGCACTGCGCTATTTTAACTGGCAATTGTGCAGTCATGCAACACTGTACGTACATATTATTTATATCATTATTTTCACACAAATAGAGCTTTCTTTTGATGGTATTTTATCACCACTGGGTTTTTTATTTGTTCCTATATAAATGAAAACATATCCAGTAAAATCGAATCTCTTCATAAATGTAGGCCACTTTGGTTAACAAATAATCCCAATAACTGTATATTAATTGGTTTGTGTGAAAGAGTGTCTATATACTATTGTATATATATTTGAAAATTGATCAATTCTCATTTCTTGAAAGTCATTACAATGCCAGGACAGTATAAATACCCCCAAATGACCCCTTTTTGGAAAGTATATAGTCTGAGGTATTTAGTAAGAGGCATGGCACGTTTTTTGAAGTTGTAATTTTTGGGGGAAAATTAAGAAATTAAACTAGTTTGTTTCATAACTTTTACCGATCAAATTCTGTACAACCAGGTATTTCCTGAATGGTCAATGCCACTGGCTATTGTATTCTAATGGCGGGGAAGGCTCCCTGATGTCACAATACAATAATACAGCAAAGTGGGTTATCCTTCCACCTCGAATGTGTGGATGGGGTTAACGGCTCACTTTGTTGTCGCTCAACTTGCACAGGTATGGCCAGCCTAAGGATGGCGAGCACTTGCATTTGGTCTCATGCTAATTGGGACTCAACAGTTGTTACCGCCACTGCCTAATCTTTGCAATTAATACTCAGAACAGTTCCATCCCTTACACAAACTAGACAGTCTAAAGTCAGTCTTTACTGGCTCAAAAGTCAGGCCAGTCTTAAACAAAGCTTCTTTCACAACTTGCAGCTGGACAAGCCTCTCAGGAGCCCCTTCCACCCATTTAGAAGGTGACAACACTTAAAACTACACTCATGATCCACTCTAGTGGTTTGTACATTCAGTTATGAATTTAAAAGCCCATAAGGGTGAAATTAAGCCACAGTAACTGAATTATTACATATTCCTTGCTAAGTCATGTTCACAGCGTTTCTAGCAGCCGTCGACATGAAGTATATATGATTAATTACACATCGATTAGCCGGTGTCCAACACCTGAGAGCCAAACATCTGACTGGCTGATCTGTGGAACCCCTGACCTCACACTTCTCTCTTGTGCAGACGGAAAACATAAAAAACATTTGGCCAAAGTTTCGACTTCTCACAGATTCTGTTTTAAAGCGTGGATGGATAAATAAAAACGATATGGAGGATAGCAAACACATTAACTTAGCTGAGTTTGTTGAGACATCTAATGGTGTCTTTGTGTAAAAACAATAATACTCTGTGTTACAAAAGTTAGCATATATACCTTTTCTGGTAAATGTTTGGTCTGTTAAGACAGGCCATTTACATAACACACATTGATGCACATGTGCTAATGCAGTGCAACAGTGCAAAGGGGCCTAAAGCGCTACTCTAGACTATATATATACACCTATGCATTTTTAGCGCTTTTTGCATTTTGCAGATTTACACTACAGTCCGTTTAACATGGTTTCCTATGGAACACGTTCTGTAGTCCAAATCTGCAAAATGCAAAAAACACTAAAAATGCATAGGTGTGAATCCAGCCTTTGACACATGTCAAGTGGACAGGAAGTGAAGAAAATCTCTTTTATGATGACACAGGCAGCAATACATTCCAGCGAGGTGGCTGAAATGTGCATGAGAGAATGGAGCTGGTTTTAGGGTTGATCTATTCTTATTACTGGTATTTATATAGCCCCAACAATTTTATGCCAGACTTTACATACTGTGCATTCCCATCAGTCCCCGTCCTCAAGAAACCTAAAATCTAAGGTACTTATCTCATATTTATGCATACAAACACTGGGGCCATTGTAGAAAGGAACAAGTTAAAGGGGTTGTAAAGACAAAAATATTTTCCTCTTAAATTAAAGTCTGACAGTAGCTGATAAAGTAAAAAGCAATGTTTTGCATTATAACTAGTTTGATACCTGTTGAAATCGAGCTGTTTTATTCACCTCCGTCACTCCTGAATCGTTATTCTCACTGACTTCCTGGTTTGCGGTGCGCATTCATTCTTACTACATCACGGCCTAATGGGAACTACAGTTCCCATTAGGCTTAGCCTCCATGTCTGTGAGGGTTAAGAGAGCATCTTCACGCAGGGCTGTAGTCATAGGGAGGGGGTGAGAACATTCTGCTTTCCACCATGCAAAACAGCTCAGGTGCTGGTGGAAAACAAGAAGAATAGAGTAAGGAAATTTTCAAACCTGGATTACTGTATTTTGGAGGTCAAAAGGAAAAAACGAGGTAAGTGATATTTAAATGCTCTAGCTTACAGCAATCAATTGATCTAATAAAAAACAAACCTTTAGTGTTCCTATAACCAACCAGCATCTAGTGTAGAAAACAGCATACCCGGAGGAAACCCACACACGCCCAGGGAGAACTTGCAGACTCAATGCAGATAGTGTCTTGATTGGCATTTGAGCCAGGGAGCCCAGTGCTGCAAGATAGAAGTCCTTACCTTCGATTGCATGGTACAGACACATATATGTGTCTTCACTACAACTTCAAGTGAAAATCTATACATTTCCATTCTTGCATGTAAACACTTCCCACTTACAGCATGTTATAGCTGAGCAGGTACAAAATTTAAAGACATGGCTTCCATGATGGAATAGCAGATTCCTCTGTCTTACTTCGCTGCCAATCTGCATGATACCATGAAAGAGGAAGGGGGCACAGACACTGTGAAGTTGATTTATTCAAACTGAAAAGTGCAGAATCTGATGCAGCTGTGCATGGTAGCCAATCAGCTTCTAACTTTAGCTTGTTTGTTTAAGCTTTGACAAATAACCTGGAAGCTGATTGGTTTCTATCTTACACCAGAATTTGCACACTTCAGTTTAGTAAATCAACCCCAAAATGTTTCAACATGGCAGAAAATCGAAAATCCTAATGGCTGCCTTATGACTGACAGAGATGTAAAAATAATAATAGAATAGATGAGATGCAGTCAGCAGCTCATAATTTTAGCGCAATATCCTGCATTCTCTATTCAGTGTTACTTTTTGAACTGGTTTTGCGTCTGGTACAATGAACGCATTGTTGTAGTGTATTTGTTGGACGAGCAGCCCTTGGCTACCATTATCAAATCAGTAGACCAATACAGAACAGTGAAATTAATCCAAAAATCATTGCCGAGCCACTGCAAAGCGTATAAAGTTTAACTACAACTACCCGTTTTCATTGGTGTGTAACTTGGCCCAAACAGAGGCTTTGAATTAAATTTGGCACAAGTGATGCTCCTTTAAGCCAGAGGAAATTTTCTTAATTAAAGAAAAAACTTCTTTGCATTTTTTTTTCTTTTGGGTTACGGTATAAAATGTTTATTTAAGTTTTCAGGGTATCTTGAAATAGTGAAGGAAATAGACTGGCTGACCTATTCCTTGTAGTTATAAAATGCCATTCCAACTTTCATTTATTGTGTATGTTTGTGAAGTTTGTGCTCCTGCCTTTGCGTTGACATCATGACAGCTGGCGGAGGAGAAGCAGAACGGGAGGGGGGACGCTACTGTAAACCTGGTCACTATGGTATGAGATGATCTTCATAACAGGTTTCTCGTCAATTTTTCCATAAAGCTTTATATGGTAGCAGTTTAATAAATTAATGGAAAGTAAGACACATTTTGAGTTATTTTTTAAAGCCCAACCTTGGCCAAAACTTGTTTTTTTTTGTTGGATTGTCTGCTGAAGAAAAAATATTTCTGCCAAGGCTTGCATGGCTGCCTGTGACCCCTTTGGAGCAATTTCACATCAATTCCTGTCCCAGTTTAGATTTACGGAGGAGTGCTAGAATTGTTGCTGGCACTCTAACGCACGCGGCGATACCTCACATATGTGGTTTAAACGGCGTTTACATATGTCGGCGGAACTTGTGTGTGCGTTCGCGTCTGCGCGCGAGCTACCAGGGACAGGGGCGTTTTCATTTTTTCAATAAGACCCCACATCTCTCCTCCAGGCTGAAAAGCATGAGATTGGTGAAAAAAAAAATCACCGATCTCATGATTACAGTTGCTTAGTAGGCTAGTAGCTTTGTTTACTTACGGGCACCCGGGTGTGATGTCATCACATCGCGCCCGGGTCCTCTGACGGTCATAGAGATGACTGGTGACCATCTGGTCACCAGTCATCTCTATGCTTCCTGCCAGCACCAGACGATTCTTTCTCTGGGCCCCTGATGGCAAGGGAGAGCCTGGAGAAGCACCAGATGGCGGCGGTAGGGGGAATGTCCTATAAGAACGATCATCAAGCCAAATAGATTTTACGCAAATTATATGCCGTATTGAGTTTACTGGGTTTCTGTAGCCTCTTTGTAAGATATAATTGTTGGACCGATAATGTTCGAGAATAATTTATATTTGGAAATGCCAAAGAACGTTGTTGTTATATAAGCATTTCATATTGTGGCAATTGCGTATTGTTTAAAATCTTCATTGTCATTCTTCTACTTTTTGTGAAGACCTTCCATAAAAATATTGAAACAATTGCAGAGGGTTTAAAGCAGAACTTTATCCATTTTTTCATGGCCCTCTCATCTGCCTCCTCCCCCCTCCCTCTTTCCCATCTCAGCCTGGGACAGAATAAAGTCATTACCCCCCCCCCCCCGCATGCGTAGATATGTGAAACATTTCACAGACTGCCTCCTGGGATGTGTGGCAAAGCCATTCTGGAAGCCATTTATGATATATTTTCATAGGGATGAGCCGAACACCCCCGCGTTCGGTTCGCACCAGAACCGCCGAACAGACCGACGTTCGCGCGAACATTTAGAACCCCATTGAAGTCTATGGGACTCGAATGTTCGAATTCAAAAACGATCATTTTAAAGACCAATATTCAACTTATTATTGGAGAACGTCTTTGAGAACCCGGGTCTTGGCCCAGGGAACATGTATCAATGGAAAAAAGTTTAAAAAACGGTCGTTTTTTCAGGAGCAGGACTCCTGAAAAAACAACAGTTTTTCAAACTTTTTTCCCATTGATACATATTCCCTCGGGCAAGACCCGGGTTCTCAAAGACATTTTCACAGGCAAACTATAGACACCCAGCAGGTACAATATTTAAAGGAATTTTTTTATTTTTTATTTAAGCATCATTAAAATCACTGCTCCAGGAGCAGTGATTTTATTGATGCGTAAATAAAAAAATAAAAATAAATCCTTTAAATATTGTACCTGCTGGGTGTCTATACCTGTGATAACGTCTTTAAATAGCACAATCACCTGCCTGCCAGTAAATTAGGAAGAACTGATCTATCTAAGCTATACATGTACAACTCCTAGGGATGTATATATATTCTCTACAAACTGACTAGCCTGCCTGCCTGCTCTATCTAGCTATATAAAAAGACAATCTCTCTGTCTCTCTGACTGCTCTCATTAACAACCGCAACACACTACACGAGGCCACCCAGTAGGCGGCCTTATATAGTGTGGGGCGTGTGCTAAAGCCCTGAGCCATAATTGGCCAAAGCCACCCTGGCTTTGGCCAATTATGGCTCTCCGTTTTTTGCGCGCTGTGATTGGCCAAGCATGCAGGGTCATAGTGCATGTTTTGCCAATCATCAGCGCGCAATGCCGCAGTGAATTATGGCCTGTTGCGCGTCACTCGAATTTGGCGCGAACGACCCGTTTTGTTCGAAATTTGTCGAACGTACGAACAGACAATGTTCGAGCCGAACATACGTTCGTATCGAACGTAAGGCTCATCCCTAGTCATACAAATGAGGACCCCACAGGGGATAAAGGTACAGAGGGATCACTACACGTTTCGTTTTGAGGCTTCCTCAGGAGATCCTATTGCTCCAGATCTTCATCATAGAGAGTGAAGGGAGAACTTTTGCTTTAATCAAGATACTGCTGGTCCACATAATCTAGCAAGTACTTTTTGTTTTTTTATAAAAAATTTTAGACATTATTATTTTAATTTTTTTTGAGGGTTTAGGTAGAGTGAAATTCCTCTTTAGAATGTTGGAGAATGATCCGCGCTAGGACTGGGAATATGAGCTGCTGCCTTCTGTTTAATCTCTTATGAGGAGATGATGTATTGTAATATTTTAAGGTACAGATAGTTGGCGCTGCTATGTAAATGAAATTTGTATATCATTTGTCGGGTACTTGTAGCCGGTGGGTTTATTGAAAGAAGACTCCCCGCTTCATCAAGTAATCCCTTGTTTCTGATAATCCCTCAGGGGGATAGGGGTGCTTTATTGTGTCCTTGTGTGATCCTACTGGTGAGTCCCTGTGGAATTGGTGGTTGTAAGGCCTTTTTAATATTTAATAAAGTGTCTAATTCTTATTGGAAATTTGGTGTTGACAACTCAGTTGAAGGTATCACTCCAAAGTCCAATATTTTGATGTAAAGTGCTGTGTAAATCAAACAAGCTATATAACAGTGTAAATCAAACGTGACATCAAAAATTGTGTTGTGAATATATAGTGACTTATAAACAGTTTTGGTCCTCCTATGTACCCTTAGTTTTCTGTGGTCCAGTGCATATGATCAATGATCACTGAAAAGAGCAATTGCTCTATTATGTGGTGTGATCACCCTAATAATAAATTAGTAAATGAGGGATGGTTATACAGGTATAGGTAAATATATACAATAAAGCCAAAAATAAAGTCCCTATTTCAGTGGTCAGCTTTAAGTGTTATTCTTAGTAGATACTAAGTTTCTGTGTTCTAAGACGTGAAGTTTCCTACATAATATCTTCCAGTACGATAAAGTAAATTAATGTCCGTATAAGAATATAATCATCAGTGACGTTATAAGTAAAGTTCAATTAAACAGCTACGTAGTCATCTGTGGTGTAATTATCAGGTATTGGACTGCAGATGATTCGAGATTCCAGTTATCCCCCCACATGTATCCCCACTTACCAGATTGTTGTCCCCACAGAGGGGGTATGGAGCCTTGGGGATCAGTGGGTAGTAGCTGATGTGTACCAACCTCTATTCATAGTAGGTAATTCACGGCACTTGATGAGTTCAGTTGTTCCACGTGTTGAATCAATCCCCGTGCGTGGTGGTTCCTAAGATGTATCCAATGTCTCCCAAAAATCAGGGTTGTGGTAATTATAAGGAGGCAAGAAGAGAAGAAATCCTCATGGTGTAGTATATTCCGGTATTTAATAAAAAAGCCGTTTGGGTCAACAAAATGTAAAATTAAAATTGAAACATAAAGATTTAAAAATGAAAGCTGCTTCACCGTAGCTTTAAATAAAAAGTCCCGTGTGCTGAGCTGTACCAGTCGGGTTATGGGAGCCTCTGTGTTTGTTATCCGTGTGGAGCGTGCCTGCTGTTTGCGTTCCAATTCTGAGCGCGTCCCAACCCGGAAGTCCTTGCTGGTCTGAGCTGAGCGTAACGGAGCGTGCCGTATCACTAGTTTGAATCCTCAAACCATGATACGGCGGCTTCGGGCTTCGATCCGAGAGGCTTACATCTTCGTAAACCTTCGGATCTACGCTGCGATATTTTTGCGGCCGCTGGGAGGAGTTTGCGTCGTTTTGATGCGTCGGGATATGCAAATGTGTTTTTACGGCGATCCACGAAGATACGAGCGGTCTTCGCAATCGCTTACGTCTGTTTTTTTTTATGTACTGTTAGACCAGCTTTTTGCTGGTCTAACGGTGCGTAGCCCATGTTAAGTATGGCCGTCGTTCCCGCGTCGAATTTAATTTTTTTATTTTTTTTTTGCGTAACTCGTTCGGGAATAGAAATGTCCGTAAACGACG
This sequence comes from Rana kukunoris, assembly GCA_029574335.1. Lineage (NCBI taxonomy): Eukaryota > Metazoa > Chordata > Amphibia > Anura > Ranidae > Rana > Rana kukunoris. Next base: position 192,773,959 of record CM056055.1, read on the forward strand.
CTACTCAAACAACGAATGACGTAACGACGTGATTTCGCGCAATGCACGGCGGGAAATTTGCGAACGGAGCATGCGCAGTTCGCTCGCCGCGGGAACGCGCCTATTTTAAATCCTTCACGCCCCCTACTCGTCTAGATGGATTGCGACGGGAGAAATACACTACGCCGCCGTCGTTTACTGGACAAAATCTACCTGGATTCCACGTAGAGCCAGGTAAAAAACGGCGGCGTAGTGTATTTCTGATACGCTACGAGAATCCAATTCTCTCTGAATCTGGGCCTTAGTATCTACTAAGAATAACACTTAAAGCTGACCACTGAAATAGGGACTTTATTTTTGGCTTTATTGTATATATTTACCTATACCTGTATCACCATCCCTCACTTACTAATTTATTATTAGGGTGATCACACCACATAATAGAGCAATTGCTCTTTTCAGTGATCATTGATCATATGCACTGGACCACAGAAAACTAAGGGTACATAGGAGGACCAAAACTGTTTATAAGTCACTATATATTCACAACACAATTTTTGATGTCATGTTTGATTTACACTGTTATATAGCTTGTTTGATTTACACAGCACTTTACATCAAAATATTGGACTTTGGAGTGATACCATCAACTGAGTTGTCAACACCAAATTTCCAATAAGAATTAGACACTTTATTAAATATTAAAAAGGCCTTACAACCACCAATTCCACAGGGACTCACCAGTAGGATCACACAAGGACACAATAAAGCACCCCTATCCCCCTGAGGGATTATCAGAAACAAGGGATTACTTGATGAAGCGGGGAGTCTTGTTTCAATAAACCCACCGGCTACAAGTACCCGACAAAAGATATACAAATTTCATTTACATAGCAGCGCCAACTATCTGTACCTTAAAATATATGAAATTTCTCTTTATTACTACTTTAACTGCAACTAGACAAACCAGTGATGAATTCAGAGGCCCTGGACAATGAGGACTTTTATTATTGACCCGTACTCTAATAAATAATCCTGTAATTGTTTAAGAATTGGTAGCGATACAGAAGTCTCCTACAAAAAGCTAAAATACAACCCGAATGCCTTTCCTGGAGCCCTACCGAGCATACTTGATGGCGAACGAAGCAGAATGAGTAAAAACAAACACATACTTTGCAGAGCACGACGCTCGCTGTAAACAATATCAAACATTTTGAGAAAGCGATTTCCTCGGTGAGTTTTCTGAAAAGAATACGACCTCTGCAGTCAGATTAAATCTGGTATTTATTTTACTGTGCACATGTTTCCAGGGGGAGAAAGTTCAACAGGATGTATAGATTTGTTGAGTTTCGTAAATATCACTTCTGAGGTGCACAAAGCTCCTTCAGTGGAAGAGTCGGGACAATGGCACTAAAGGGAGTAAAGGTTCACAGATGACCCATAACTTGGCTTAATGTCTTCTGAGCAAATTTATCGAGCGGCAGAATTTTAAACACATTTTTATTGCGATTGGTTAGTGTTGGAAAGTCTTTGTGATAAATCAGGTTGATGGTGTGAGCCTCAGATGTACGTCTGGTGTAGGTTACCCAATTTCGGTAAATTCTACAAGTCTCTGATTGGAAAAGCTATTAACCTTTAATGTGCACCTAGAAAGGAACATTACTTGTTGTCATTTTTAATTTTAATTTTAATTTTTTTTTTATGAAGTGCTTTGGTAGCTCTCAGGACTTCATGGGGTTACTAGATGAGAATAAAGGGAAAAAATACAAAAAAAAAGATTAAACTAATCAAGCCACCACAGTCAAGGGTCCTTTGACATGAGCAGGTTTGTTCTATCAGTTCGGTCAGGTTTTTTTTTGAAGAAAAAATTAATCAGTTTATATCACTATTTCATCAGTTACTCATCAGGTTCTTATCAGTTTTTTGTTTGTTTTTTACATCCACCACCAATGCAAAAACAGATGCAAAATGGACCGTTTGTCCAATAACATCCATTTTTAGTCTGTTCCGTTCTTCAACGGATGAATGAAAAGGGCACAAACTGAATGCCCATGTGAAAGAGCCCTTATGCCCTGTACACACGATCGGTTCGTCTGACCAAAACGGACCGATGGATTTTTTCATCAGATATCCGATGAAGCTGACTTTCATCAGTCTTGCCTACACACCATTGGTTAAAAATCAGATCATGTCCAACGCGGTGACGTAAAACACAACGACGTGCTGAGAAAAATGAAGTTCAATGCTTCTGAGCATGCGTCGACTTGATTCTGAGCATGCGTGGATTTTTGACCATAAGAAAAACAGGTTCTATTTACTTTCACCGATGGGGAAAAAAAACGATGGGGCCCACACACGATCGGTTCGTCCGATGAAAATGGTCCATCGGTCCGTTTTCATCAGACGAACCGATTGTGTGTACAGGGCATAAGGGTCTGTTCTCATTGCAATTCCCATGTTTTCCTTGCCTTAAAAAAACTCCATTTAAATGCATTGCAATTTAATTTTTAAATGTGTTTTTATTCATGCCTTGCAGTGCATTTTCAACGAGAGATTTTTGAACTTTCATTTGCATTTCTTTTAGAGTTGTATTGTGTTACTACGTGTTGTGTAAAAATACACCCTTCAGTACTTTATTCAGTGCACTGCAACACAACATGTGAACTTGTGTCATTGGAAAACGTTGTTTTATACTGCCAACACACTGGGAATGTGGTAAAAAAATGTATCCAAACGCATCTGATGGAACATGCCCTAAAGACTAGTACGCTACAGTGCATTCAATTTTGGTTTTATGGTTTAAAAATGCTTTAAAAAGAACCAAATAACTCTTTAATTTTTCCTTACCTTTTGACTCTAAGGCCGCGTACACACGATCAGTCCATAACCGTTGACATCGGTTAACCGATGAAGCTGACTGATAGTCTGATGTGCCTACACACCATCGGTTAAAAAACCGATCGTGTTAGATTGCGGTGACGTAAAACACAACGACGTGCTGAAAAAAATGAAGTTCAATGCTTCCAAGCATGCGTCGACTTGATTCTGAGCATGCGTGGATTTTTAACCGATGGTCGTGCCTACTAACGATCAACTTTGACCTATCATTAGACGTCCATCGTTTAAATTTTAAAGCAAGTTGGCTTTTTTTTAACCAAAGGTTAAATAACCTATGGGGCCTACACACGATCGGTTTTGACCGATGAAAATGGTCCATCAGACCGTTGTCCTCAGGTTAACCAATCGTGTGTACTCGGCCTAATGCTTTTTACCATAATGGTGGAATTTCACCAAACTTTCCTGATTTTTGCCAAACTATTACATTTATTAATAAAGCCAAAACTCTCAACTTCACTCATCCATACTGATTAGCAAAACAACTTATAAATAACAAAAATTATAATTTAAAATGTATTTTTATTTTTTTACAACTTCATGGATCACACTTGGTAAATTTCCAGAAATGTACAGCATGGTGACCAGATACAAAAAAACAAATTCCTTCTAATTTCTATTTGCATCGTATTGTGTTACCGGTTTAGCTTTAGAAAGTGCTTAGCAAGGTTGATCCATTGAATAATGTACAATATATACACTGAAGTCTTTCCCACTGTTTTATTTATAACACTTACCAGCCATTGACAGCCCTTCATCTGGATCACATTTTTTACAGCTGCAGCACAACCTATAGGGAGTGGGAGCTGTCAATCACCATCCAATCAGACAAGATCATCCAAACAGTGAGACACAGGTTTATTAGGCAGAACAATGATTGCCAGCTGTGCTGCCCAGGAGACTCTGCTCAAGCTGGAGCCATTTAGTTCCACTATTCACCAGCAAATTTTTCTGGTAATAGGATTTACTTACCCTACATGTTTTCTTGTTGGGAAAGGTGTGTGGCCCAAAATCTCCAACTGTCAGCTTCATTTGACCCTTTTCTGCCAGAATTCTTATGGGTAATTTATTTTTATTATTTTCTTTAATTATTTATTTATTTTTTAATATCTGCTCAAGCTGGAGCCATTTAGTTCCACTATTCACCAGCAAAATTTTCTGGTAATAGGATTTACTTACCCTACATGTTTTGTACCAAGGATAGTGAGCCTAATAGGAATTTACTGGCACCTGTTCTCCATCAGGTCCATTGTGATTGGCAACAGGCAGTGGGTGGATCTTTAGCCTGCTATTGGTTATAGAATCCACCCACTGTCTGCTGTCAATTACAAGGCAAGTGTCAGGAGTTAGCAGCTGAGATGGCCAGATATACAGTATGTAGCTACACATGGTTTTATGGTTCTGCTTGATGGACTTGGGTCTTTTTTCAACCTGACTTACTATGTAACTATGTAACAAGAAAACTAGGACCAAACAATGAATATATCTTTAAAGTGAGATTTATTTACAGTGAAACAAAATACAATCACACACCAGCAAACAGTAAAAATGAACAAACCCGAGCGACAAAATACAGGAACAAGGAGCAGGAGTAAGCAGCCAGGTACAGGATGCAAGGCTAGCTCAGGAGTAGGATAAACAGGTATAAGGATCTGGCACCAAGGTTGGCAATCAAAACACTGACTCGCCGTGTGCTAGTGGGAGAAGCATTATATGTCCTGTTAGCAGCTGAGACCATTTGGAACTGATTACTGGGGCCAGTTGGCCTCTAGGAGACACCTGCTGGTGGACACTGGAACTGCAGCAATCAACCCAGAGCACCACAGTCTCCCCAGCAGCCAATCTCTGTGCTAGCTGTACCCCCTTCCCTCTTAAGGAGCAACCTCCGGATGCTCCATTATGCCCGCTGGTCGGGATCTGGAAGTTGACTGTGTACCCCACTGCCAGGGTCTGAAGGCTGGCTGCGTACGCCATCGCTGGGGTCTGAAAACTGACTGGATTCCCTGCTGGTCAGATCCCTAAGGAGGCACAGCACTGAAAGCTTACCATTCTTTAATGCAGCATACGTCCCAATTCTGGGACCCTGAAGGCACCCTGAAAGCTTAAAACCTTGGTTCATGCAGGTTCCTTGACGCCAGGGTGTCCCATCATAGCTGGACCTTCTCCATCTCTGTTTACCATGGTGTAACCATATTTACCACAGTATAGTATCCCCTCTTTTAACGGCACTCTGTAAATGTCTGAGAACTGAGGAGACCAGTTGATGGAGTTTTGGGAGAGGAATGTTGCCCCATTCTTGCCTGATATGGGATTAAAACTGGTCAACAGTCTTGGGTCTTCTTTGTTGTATTTTTCAATTTAAGGTGCCAAATATTTTCAGTTGACGAAAGGTTTGGACTGCAGGCAGGTCAGTTAAGCAACTGGACTTCTTTACTACAAAGTCATGTTGTTAACATAGAAAAATAAATAAGAGGGCCTACAGGGTGCCGCCCACCTGACAGATTTCAAGTTACTTTTTTTTTCTTTTTATACCTCACTCTTTTTTATTATGTACCCTTTAATTATTATTTTTTTTATAAAAACAGAAAAGGATAAAAAAAAAAAAAAGCCAGTAGTAAAGCACGGCTACATGATCTGTTAAAGTCACACACATGATCGCTCTCCTTCAGTAACTGCTGTGCTTTATAAATGTGCTGTTTTTTTTTCCTAAGTGGTGGTTTGCCCATACTCACTGCTTTTTAGATGGAACCCGTAATGAACCCTTACTGTCTGTAAGCTTGAAAATCTATATTGGGTCTTGTAACAAACAGTAGCAGTAGCTTCTCAGAAATGTTCATCTGTAGGTTAATCTTTACCAACATGTTCTATTTTTTTCCTATCTGCTTCTTATGCCACAATGCTTGCTTTGTGTGGTTTTTTTAAGGTGCTACATTTCCAGGTGATAATAGTCCCATATGTGTCCTATACATGATAATATCTTAGTCTCTAATTTCTGGATATCAGACATGCTGTCCATTACTCCAGCTTTATGTTTTTCATACCAGGATTCTAACTTGTCATGCAGAAACATTTTTGCAAATTTATGTCATTCATAAAGACATTTTTACCGTCTTCCCAGATCTCCATCGTCAGTCATGTAAATAAATCTTTCACTTATCCAGATTCTAAGGCTGTTTGTATGTGTGTGTGAAGTGGAAGCTGTCTATGCTGAGCATTACGTTTACCCAGACGTTACCGTTCAACCATGACTGCTTGCCGGTAATTGTTACTATTAGGATTCCTATACAATGTGAACATATCTCTGTGTTTAAACTGAAGACTTTTAACACATTGTTGAATGAACATAAGTGTAATGTGACAGTCACTTTTCAGAGCTTTGTCTGGTGCACCATGTACAAATAAATCTTCTTTCTCTATTTTTGAGGGTTTGAGATGTTGTTTTAGTATTTATGCTTGTGAGCATCTTGAAGTACAATTGCACTTTTGCTAAAAAAAAATTCTAGCAAACCTACTGCCCCCCTCACTCTCCTCATCCTACTTTGTGATTATAATTTAAAAGCTAAGTTCACTTTTTTTTTTTATATATATATATATCCAGCTCCCCTATGTACAAATATACCATTAATGTACCTCGATTGCAGAAAAATAAACCCTTGACTGGTCTACTTGTGTCTTTGCTACTTAAACCAATAACAAACCCCAAAACCTCTTAACCCCCTATATAAACCATGCAACACCTTCTGGATAAAATGGCCACTAAAGGCCCCTTTATTTATTACCAAAAGGTAAATATTAAAATAACTTTTATAAAATACCATTTATAAATATATATATCTTTATAAAACTTCATATATATATTTACCAAAAATAGAATAAATTAACCCAAACACAACAATTATACACAACTGCTGTAAACGAGGGGTTCCTGGGAGAAGGGAAAAAAAAGTGCTAGGTAATCGGCTGTCCTCCATCAGAAAGTATCCTGGCCTCTACCCGTGCTCCAATCAGCTCACGAGACAATGACTTCCTCCTTCATTTCACTCTTCAGCACGATTGACCAATAGCCCCCACCTAACCAGATAGGGAAGGTGCCCATCCCATGACAGGCCCTAACTCCTACCAACCATCTCAGGTATATACATCCCATATATATATACCAACCACCCACTACTTTTAACTAACCCTCCTAGTGCTAGGTAACCCCACCTCTAAGACCTCACTTCCCTATCCTATGTGTGCACCGCACAGTGTTCCCCCAGTCATGTGGCCCCTCCGCCTGGGTTCCCCTCACTATGGGGCTTTCTTTCTTTGATTTTGAGAACAAGGCCTTACCATAGCCCTTGCTATATTTCTAGACCAGAGACTCCCTGGTAGAGCTTTGGGACAGAGAAACCAGTAAGACACAGAAAGGAGTTTACCAGCTGACCTCATTAGCACACGCCCATCAACTATGTTTTTACTGCATCCCTGGCATCTCTCCACACGCCCATTTGCCTGGTTTCCCCAGCATTCCACCAAGTGTGGTGTGATGTATAACTTATGTAGCGCCCCCTTACTTTCAGTATGGGCACTAGGCTAAAGTTAGTTGGAATGGGAGAGTTACATTGCTCCCATTCATGATTTATCTAAATTGGGACTTCTGTCATTCCAGGAAAGTCTCCTGGGCCAGTCTGCATTCTAGAGATGTGGTATCATCTCTGGCCAGCAGTTGGCGCCAGCGGGGTTTCTGGCAGAGCAGGTCTTCCCCAGCAGCCAATTGGAGCAGTTCCTACCTCGCAGGGCATGCTGGGGAGGAGTATATCTGTGACAGATGTCATGTGTTCTAAAATCTTTGCGGGGTCCCGGTCCACCTTCAGGGTGAGCGCACCTATGGGCCCCGCCGACGTGGCCCTCCTGGCCAAGCTTACAGGCTTCATCGAGCCTCAACCAGAGGTGAGAGAGGACCCCAGTGACCTACTGGGTTCCAGGTTCCATTGAAACAGATCTCAGGCTGAGTGCTGCATTAATCGGGGATCTGGTGACCGGGACGCTACAGGTACGTATTACTGTCTCCCGGTGACCTGGGCTGGAGTCCATTGGAAGGATTCGCCCCTATTCATTCATTTGACAGAAGCGACGACGAGCTTACAAATCGGTACTACTAAGGGCTGGCTTGCCTGTCCACATCCAGGCCTGACACCGCAAGTTCACCTCTTTTCTCTCATCAACCTTTTCTCTCCTAACTGAAGTTGATGTTGGCTGTGTTGGCCTGGAAATAAAGCATTGGAAAACTTTTATTGATTGTCTGGACCTCCGCTCACTACTTTGTTTCTGCATCACATCCCTAGACAACGATAGGGTAACTTAATTTTCCGATCCCAACAATCAACCAGCGGCTCCTTCAGGGGCACTGCTACACTTACATGACATTGTTAGTGTAATGCTGCTTTGCCAACACCCATTCAGAGCTTTTGTTATTAGTATGGTGATAAAAAAAATATATACCCTCTTCCCACCTTGGTCACTGTCAGCAATAGCTTCATGGTGACAAGTCAGAGTGACTAATTTTGACCACTTACAATCTTGACCCATCTGTGCCCCATATTTTTCTGATCCCATAGAATATTTCTCCCCTACTGACACCAAGTCCTTGTCAGCTGTCCACCCCAAACTTCAGAAAGCACAATTTCTGGTCTGCAAGTAGGCGAGAGTGTATCTGAACATCTTGCAGCACTTGTAGAGGCTGTAGAGGCTGTAGGCAACATTCGGCCCATGTGTATGGCTGTCGGTTCACCAGAAGTAAGGTGTTTGGCCTGCTTCTGTTGGGCATGCATGCTGGAAAACCAAGATATAAACAAAAAAGTCAGTGCTACTACCCATACATCACATGCAAAGCAGAGCAGAATAATGAGAAAAAGATGATCCGCACTCCGGTTGGACGCATTTCATCCTATAAGGCCTTATAGGCTGAAACGCATCATCCTTTCCTATTTGCGTTTGTCTACTGTGGCTTGTCAATAAATATGCCAATTGTTTAAGAGCAACGACCGGAGTGCGGATCCTCTTTTCCTCATGCTGGAAAACCAACAGCCGATCAGCGGTCTCAGCCAATGGCTGAGAGCACCGACCGGAGTGTTTTGGCGGGGGGCGCCAGCTCAGCAGGGGGGATCGATGTACTAACATTGGATAGTTAGTACATCAGCTCTGACTGGAGATTTCAAGTTTTGTTGAACAAAAAAAAAACCACATGGTGTGTTCTAGCATTAGTTTAGATGGATTGGTGCCATGTGTAAAAAGCTGAGCAGGTAGGACTTGCTGTCTTTAAGTATCTAAAGGTTTATGTTTGACTGGAGGGTACCCTTAATACGTTGCTCTTTACACATGTAGCACCCCCCCCCTTTTTGGTGGGGTGCTAAGCTAAAGTTAGTGGGGAATGGGAGAGTTAAGTTACTCCCATTCACAAATTGCATAAATTTGGGTCGCTGCCATTTGGAACTGCCTTGTAGCTCGGTCTGCATGTCAGGGGGGTGTTATTACCCCTGAGTGACAGTCGGCGCTAGAGGGGGTTCTGACAGATCCACCTTCTCCCAGCAGCCAATCAGAGGAGCGTTTTCTTCTCTGGACGTGCTGGCGGGAGGGTATATCTGGGGCAGTCGCCTGCGTGAGTTGTGCTATCCAGGGCCTGAGTTCCAGGTGCGGCATCCACCTTCAGGGTGCGCGCATTCATGGGCCCCGCCATCGAGGCCCGCCTGGCCGAGGTTGCGTACCCAGCGGAACCTTATTCTGATGCAGAAAGGGGCCCCAGCGGCTTGCTGGGTCCCAGATCCTAAGTGGGAGCTGAATGGTGCGGGATCCGCTCGGGAGAACACAGAGGCAGAGGTTGTCTGCGAGGCCTGGACGAACCACCGGGGATCCGGTCACCACGCCACATGACAGGTACACTTTAGCTGTCAATCGGTGACCTTGAAATTGGAATTACTGGGAGGATTCATTGGTTCTAGCCTTTGACAAACCTAAGAGAAATTCAGCAGGCCTGTGGCAGAGGCCCTGTTTCCTCCCAGTGACTTTGTTGAAAAGTGGCCCTTCGGTTGCCGGGCTCAAGTGAATCGCCTGTCCGGGGGGCACTTTACCCACTCTGGCGAGAGTGGCGACGTTTAAATTTGACTATGCTGAGAGCGGGTTCGCTCTCGCTTTGATATCCAAGGCCTGATACTGCAGTTCTCTCCTTGCTCATCAACCTTTTCTCTATCGTGTGTCATGTAGATGTCGGCCATGTTGGGCCTTGGAATAAAGCATTGAAAACTCAAGTTGACGTCTGGACACTTGCTCTTTAACCACCTTCACTAATATTATCCCTAGACAAGAATCACTGGTAAGCTAACATGCCAGTCCCAAACTAATCAGCGGCTCCTTTGGGGGTGAACACTACACACAGTACACAGAACTATAATAATTTTGCAATTGTTCTTTATTTGCACCCGAAAAGAAAAGTTGTAGTGGGTCTAAATGTGGACAGGAAGGATTTCTTACCCATCAATTCTATTTAGAGGCGTGTCCACATATGGACTTTCATTTTGGATTGGAGCTAACTATTTCCCAAAGTATTTTTGTTCATGTTAGTCTCTTCCAAAGCAGAACGTATGGTCTTTTTTCCCCATGCACAATTTTAAATATTATTTTTATCTTGAGGGATACATAAATGTAAATCCTGAAAAGGCCCGAATTGGCAGTCCTAGTGAGTCTAAGCCATGGGTGTTAATTCCTCGAACTCAGACTGAGTACAAGAACACTCTCGGAACAGAATTATGAATAGAACCACAGCAGGTTTGAATTAGACACAAGATTAAAGGTGTTTAGACAGGGGTAAGTTATTCATGTCAGACATTATGTTTTGTGTTTCTCAAGATTGTAAGTGCAAGAACGGCTGATCTGTGCTATATATTTATGGTAAGAGGCATTTAAAACTTGACATATGGTACAATAATATTTTTATTTTTTACTGTAACCTAAAACACCAGAGTCATAGTCATTTTATTATAAATCTGACGTCAACTGCTGTAAAGGGGCTCTGCTGTATCTATCTACAGTACAGTATTGAGTGTACAGCTTGTATAACAGTGTAAATTAGCTGTCCCCATCAAAATAACTCAACACACAGCCATTAATGTCTAAACCACTGGCAACAAAATTGAGTTCACCCCTAAGTGAAAATGTCCAAATTGGACCTAATTAGCCATTTTCCCTCCCTGGCGTCATGTGACTCATTAGTGTGACAAGGTCTCAGGTGTGAATAGGGAGCAAGTTTGTTAAATTTGGTGTTATTGCTCTCCCTCTCTCATACTGGTCACTAGAAACTCAACATGGCACCTCATGGCAAAGAACTCTCTGAGGATCTGAAAAAAAGGAATTGTTGCTCTACATAAAGATGGCCTGGGCTATAGGAAAGATTGCTAAGACCCTGAAACTGAGCTGCAGCACGGTGGCCAAGACCATACAGTGGTTTAACAGACAGGTTCCGCTCAGAACAGGCCTCACCATGGTCAACCAAAGAAGTTAAGTGCCGGTCCTCAGCGTCATATCCAGAGGTTGTCTTTGGCAAATAGACGTATAAGTGCTGCCAGAATTGCTGCAGAGGTTGAAGGGGGGGGGGGGGGCAGTCAGCCTGTCAGTGCTCAGACCATACACTGCACACTGCACCAAATTGGTCTGCATGGCTGTCGTTCCAGAAGGAAAGATGATGCAAAAGAAAGCCCACAAACAGTTTGCTGAAGACAAACAGACAAAGGACATGGATTACTGGAACCATGTCCTGTGGTCTGATGAGACCATGATAAACTAATTTGGTTCTGATGGTGTCAAGCGTGTGTGGCGGCAAACAGGTGAGGAGTACAAAGACAAGTGTGTCTTGCCTACAGTCAAGCATGGTGATGGGAGTGTCCTGGTCTGGGGCTGCATGAGTGCTGACGCCACTGAAGAGCTACAGTTCATTGAGGGAACAATGAATGCCAACATGTACTGTGACATACTGAAGCAAAGCATGAGCCTCTCACTTTGGATACTGGGCCACAGGGCAGTATTCCAACATGATAACGACCCCAAACACACCTCCAAGATGACCACTGCCTTGCTAAAGAAGCTGAGGGTAAAGGTGATGGATTCGCCAAGCATGCCTCCAGACCTAAACCCTATTGAGCATCTGTGGGGCATCCTCAAACAGAAGGTGGAGGAAAGCAAGGTCTCTTAACATCCACCAGGTCTGTGATGTCATCATGAAGGAGTGGAAGAGGACTCCAGTGGCAACCTGCAAAGCTCTGGTGAACTCCATGCCCAAGAGGGTTAAGGCAGTGCTGGAAAATAATGGTGGCCACACAAAATATTGACACTTTGGACATTTTCACTTAGGGGTGTACTCACTTTTGTTAATGGTTGTATTGAGTTATTTTAAGGGGACAGCAAATTTACACTGTTATACAAGCTGAACACTCACTACTTTACATTGTAGAGAAGGGGCATTTCTCCAGTGTTGTCACATGAAAAGGTATAATAAAATATTTACAAAAATATGGAGGGGTGCACTATCTATCTATCTATCTATCTATCTATCTATCTATCTATCTATCTATCTATCTATCTATCTATCTATCTATCTATCTATCTATCAAAACATTTTAACTTGAATTTTTTTTTTTTTAAAGCTATAATTGTAATATGATGGACCCCCATGTATGTAGTATTTTGGGGTAGAACTGTCTCATAAATTATAAAGCAAAATTTAGAAGTGAGTCCATCCATCCTGGGAGCCAGCTGGCACTTTTCAAGTTCCAGAGATCATGGGCTTCTACTAAAAGCAATATGAAATTCTTAACATTAGGACCCCGATAGACTCTGTTAAGGTTCCCTGGCTACCTGGTGCCTAACATTAGCCCAGTCCTGGATTGCATCCAGTCAAATTCTTCCTGAGATCAAATTCTGTTTTTGAAATACCATTTGTGCAATTGAGCCAAGATGATCGTACTAAATTATCTAGTAATGTGCTGGAAAATATGTGGCAGACCATTTGATATGTTCCGCCTGTTGAAGGTGGTAAGAGATTTCTAGCCTATATTGTATATTATAGAAATTGTCTTTGTCACTACACAATTAAATTTATGGAAAAATCATTGGCAATTCTGAAGTTTTTGTAAACCCTAGAAATTAGTAAGATGCTTCCTATCACCATCCTTTTGCTATCCTTTGCATATATACAGCATTACGAAGTCTCTACAAATATTTATCATTCCTTCTTCCTTCTTGCTGGTTGGTGGTAATGCTAACCGTAAGATTTTATTCCTGTGGACAGGGCCGCTGATAGGGAGGTGACCACCAGTCCTCTTGTAGGGGGCCCGGGCACACAGGGGGGCCCAAACACCACTATGATAGTCATCATAGACATGGGTGGAAAAAGAGTCCCACCCACTCTCTTTGAAACACTGGAACAGTGAGAATGGTCACATGACTTCTATAAAAGTTAAAAAGATATTTAGAAGAATTTAAAACATTTTTTTTTAATAACGTGGCAACATTAGGCAAACATTTTTAACAAGCACAGTAGCAAAGTTGTCCAAAGGTTTTTAAAGGCTTTACATATCGAATCACGTTGTCATTAATTATATTTCCAGCTACAGGAAAGGCCCAATCCCAGAGGAAGAGCTGGCGACAGATGAACCATCGCTGAAGTACTTTGATCACGTTCCATCCTCGTCGTCCTCACCTGAAGACTCAGATGATGAGATGCTTCCTCCCCACCTCCTAACAGACAGTATTAGCCAGCTAGAAGAATTTGGGAAACACAACAAATGGTATCGGAAACATCACAGAAACCAACATCGGCGGCAATTCAATGATCTCTGGGTCCGACTGAATGACAGGTTTGTTGTACTTTACCTTATATGGGCAGAACTATGCAGAATTTGGTGTTTTAATACCCTTTATCCGCTAACTGAAGTTATTAAAGATGATATCTTAGATACTAGATTTTATTTTTAGGCTTAAAGGGGTTGTAAAGGTTTGTGTTTTTTTAACCTTAATGCATCCTATGAATCCGGTTTACATCCACTTTAATTCTAGCTCAGACACCTATTTTAAATGTAAGTACCATCCCTTGTGCTGATTAACCACTTAAGGACCCCTTCACGCCGATATACGTCGGCAGAATGGCACGGCCGGGCACATCAACGTACCTGTACGTTGCCCTTTAAGCCCATGGGGTCACGCGTGCGCCGTGGGCGCGTGCACGCGACCCGGCCCGAAGCTCCGTGACCGCGGGACCCGATCGCCGCTGGAGTCCCGCATTCGGTCCCTGGAGCTGAAGAACGGGGAGAGCTGTGTGTAAACACAGCTTCCCCGTTCTTCACTGTGGCGCCGTGATTGATCGTGTGATCCCTTTTATAGGGATACACAATTGATGACATCACACCAAAAGCCACACACCCCTACAGTTGTTAACACATATTAGGTCACACATAACCCCTTTAGTGCCCCCTTGTGGTTAACTCCCAAACTTGTCATTTTTACAGTAAACAATGCATTTTAAATGCATTTTTTGCTGTGAAAATGACAATGGTCCCAAAAATGTATCAAAATTGTTCGAAGTGTCTGCCATAATGTCGCAGTCACGAAAAAAATCGCTGATCGTCGCCATTAGTAGTAAAAAAAAAAAAAAGATAAAAATGCAATAAAACTATCCCATATTTTGTAAAATAAATAAATTTTGCGCAAACCAACCGATAAACACTTATTGCGATTTTAGTTTATAGCACAAAAAATTAAAACCGCAGAGGTGATCAAATACCACCAAAAGAAAGCTCTATTTGTGTAAAAAAAAAGGGCGCCAATTTTGTTTGGGAGCCGCGTCGCACGACTGCGCAATTGTCAGTTAAAGCGACGCAATGCCGAATCGCAAAACCTGGCCGGGTCCTTTAGCTGCCTAAAGGTCCGGGTCTTAAGTGGTTAAAAAGAAAAAATATCTAATTTTTTTTTAACAAAGCAAGCAATGTAAATAGCAGAGTTTGACCTCTTGTAGCTTCTTACAGCAGAGCTCAGATTGGCTAAAAGAGAAGCCGCACAAAAGACGAATCAGCTGTGCTGAAGTGCAAGTGAGGAGCATACAGATAGTAGGAGAGAGCACAGAGTGAGATGAGCTCCTCAGTTTGCTGCCTCTCCTTTTACTGCACAATTACAGCACTAGCTGTATGGCCGCGTACACACGATCGAATTTATCTGCTGAAACTGGTCCGCCGACCAGTTTCAGCGGACATTTCCGATCGTGTGTACGACCTAGCAGACAGGTTTGTCCAGCGGGCAAATTTCAAAGCATGCTTTGAAATTTGTCCGCTGGAAACCTGTCCGTCGGACATGTCCGCTGGTTAGTACGCCTAACCAGCGGACAGAAATCCCCCGCATGCTTCGAATCCTTTACTGTATTTTACTTCTTGGAGTGGTGACGTGGCAGCGTCAACGTCACCGCCACGTCACCGCGCCCTCAGATTGAGGGGATTTTCGTACGATGGTGTGTACTCGCCATCGGACCAAAATCCGAGGAGACATGTCCGCTGGAAATGGTCCGTCGGACATGTTTAAGCCGACATGTCTCCTAGTCTGTACGTAGCCTAAGTGTTACTGAACTGCTGCAGAGAAAATTCAGGTCTCCTGTCCTGCCAGGCAACACTGTGCTGTGTAAATCTCTGGAAGGTAAATCGGCTCCCATACTTGTATTTTAATGGTGCATTCAGCTGGTTGCCTGGAGTTCAGCATGAAGCTCTGTTCTTGTCCAGTTAGGTTTACATTCCATTCGGGTTCTGTTTCCAGAAAGAACACTTTTTTATTTCGTTAGATTTAAACACATTTTCAACCGCTCTATAGAAAAACAACAAAACCGGCGTTTTAGGCATATTTTTGGAAAGTTTATGCTGAAAAAGTAAAGCGTCAAATCCGCCATATGGCAAGTAATGAGCTCACTGCAAACCCCCAGTTAGGCTTCTGCGCTGTCTTGAAAGAGGAAATTATTTTCCTATGTTAATGAAAAGGTATCGCGTTCCACCTCTCTATTGCGGAAACAAACGCGATTCATACAGGGAAATGGACCTTTCAGATGCAGTTAGAGGAAATGAAATGTTTGGTTGTAATGGCAACATTTTCCTTTATGTAAAGGACTGAGAAACGTGCGATTATATGACATGACAGAGCCGGCTTTACCACTAAATGTTATCTGCCAGTACAGACAGCGAGACGTTTCTCCTTTTATGAGACAAGTTTAATAAACAGTATGATTTACTAAGAAGATAATGCATACTTATCTTTACAAGGCAATAAGTAAATTGCATCCTTGTGCTAAAAACTCTTCACTTAAGGGTGTATTTCTAAAAAAAAAAAAAAAAAAATTGCAGGAAATTCCATCTGTCAAACGTCATATACATTAGTTCTGTGCAAATGGGGGCAAAAATGGAATATTTTCTCTCTAGTTTAAATGTTTTTCATTCTAACAGAATAAAGTGAATCAAGAAAATACCATATTATGGTAACTACTTATTTACTATGTTTGTCACCTCCATCTAGTGGCCATTGTCATGGACCTTGGAAAGCAGAAGTGTTTCTACTTTAAATCTGTTACACAGTGGGGGGTCTTCTGCTCTGTCTTAAGGCTAACTCCCTCCCCAGACGGCTACATTGTTCTGTGTCTATCTGTTGTGTACATTGATTGCCCCCTGGGGCTTCTGTCTCAATACACATAGCAGTACTAGTATTCAAACTATCCGACCAATCTCTGCTGCGTCATTTTGAAGTCCTCATTTGCATGGTAGAGGACCTGAGTGAGCACAACAAATGTACTTTACAATTGACCAATAGGAAAGCGGTTGTTGGGGGCGGGATGTTCCAAATTCGTTATAAAAGTGTGTTGTGTACTTTCAATAAATGAGTCCTGTTTGAACGTACATACAGCCTGCCTGGTGTGTGTTCTAAATGTATCTCGAATGGCACATAGCTGTAGTTCGGATCTCGGAACCTTGGACGACTGGACCATCAGACGTTGCAATCGGCAATCTGATCCAATAGTAGCAGAGGAGTGTCGGGAGAGCGGGACCGAGCGAGCAAGGGTCTCATCACAGCCATAATGCATTATTTTCCTGATTCACCATATTTAGTGCAAATGAAAGTCAACCTGGAGAGAAAACAGTCTAATAACGCTTTTTTGCCCCCATTTGCACAGAATGAATGTGCATGAAGTTTCCCAGGTTGTATATATATATATATATATATATATATATATATATATATACATTACATAAGCATGTTGCAATCTTTGGTGCACTTCAAACCTTGACCACTAAAGCCTCATACACACAATCGGACTTCCAACTGACTTTTCCGTGGAGTTTTCCCCGAAGGGCGTTGTCCGTGAACTTGGTATGCATACACACAGTAGGACAACAAACACATACGTAGTGACGTAATAGACGTACTACTACGTGTTTTTTCTGCTCTTTTGTTGTCTGATCTTTAGCATCGGTTTTGAGAATGCGTGTTTGTACTTTGGACCTAAGTTCAATGGTCTTGTGTACACACGATCGGATTAGCCGACATAGGACATTTGTTGCCGGAAAGTTTGTCAGTTCACTCAGCGAACATTTGTCCGATGGAGCGTACACACGGTCGGATTGTCTGCAAAAACAGGTCCGTCGGGAGGTTTGTTGTCAAAAAGTCAGATCGTGTGGACGGGCATTTATTTCATCTCCAAATTCATGTCTGAAATGAGTTCTGTACTCAGAGGTGGCTCTAGGTTTTGTGAGGCCTTAGGCAAATCTGAGACATTAGGCCCCATTCACATTCATAATGGGAAAAATAATTCAAGCGGTAAAAATTAACTGTATAAATTGCATATATTAAGAGTTTTAAATTCTATGAATTATGAATTCACTGTTTATAGAATTTTCTCTAACCAATTCTTTAGGCAAATTCGACAGCCGCGAGGCCCTTGTGGGGGCGAGGCCTAAGGCGACCACCTAATTTGCCTAATTAGAGAGCCGCCTCTGGCTGTACTTGCATTAGCCTCCTGATGGAGTGTTGCCAGAGTCTGCCTAGGAGGAGTTGCATTTTTAGACCCACAAAAACACATACGAGGGCCAAGTTAAGCCATTTAACCAGCCAGCATATCTTTGTGACGTGGGAGGAAACCGGAGTACCATGAGGAAACTCAGACAAGCAAAGAAGAACATGCAAACCCCATGCAGATAGTGTCCTGGCTGTGACTCAAACCAAGGACCCCAGTGCTGCATAGCATAACCACTAAATTGTTGTCTTGCTCTTTATAATATCCAATGCCTTTAGTTGCCAAACTGAGATTGACAACACAGTTCCCAGGGGTTATTGACTAAGGCTGGCCAAACACAAATAGGTCACATAAAGGACTGGCTAAACACACATAGACCACACAAAGGGGTGGTTATACACACATAGACCACACAAAAAAGGACTGGCCAATCAAACATAGACCACAGAAAGGGCTGGCTGAACACACATAAACCACACAAAGGGCTGGCCATACACACATAAACCACACAAAAAAGGGATTTTTAATAACAGCTTACCTGTAAAATCCTTTTCTTGGAGTACATCACGGGACACGGGAGAGCGCATAGTCATTACATATGGGTTATATGGGTACCTTCAGGTGTGGACACTGGTGTAATCAACTTCACAGGAAGTTCCTCCCTATATAACCCCCTCCCACTGAGAGTGCTTTAGTTTTGTAGCAAGCAATTTCTCTGAGGTTACACAATGTTCCCCAAAAAGAGGGGTGGGAGCTCTGTGTCCCGTGATGTACTCCAAGAAAAGGATTTTACAGGTAAGCTGTTATTAAAAATCCCTTTTTCTTGATCGTACATCACGGGACACAGAGCGCATAGTCATTACATATGGGATGTCCCAAAGCAATGCTCCATGAAGGGAGGGAGACCGTAAGGCCAAAAATAGCCAAACAGAAAATATATCAGGAGGTAAAATAGCTCCACCAACAGAAAAAAAGGGGGCGTGAACCGGGCCAGAGGATTCTATACTGCTGCCCGTAGGACCGCCTGCCCAAATGCTGCGTCCGCAGCCTTTGTGACGTCCAACTTATAAAATTTAGTAAACGTATGTACGGAAGACCAGGTTGCCGCTTTGCAAACCTGTGCCATAGAGATCTGATGGTGTGCCGCCCAAGAGGCACTCATGGCCCTCGTAGAATGGGCCTTAACTGATAAGGGCGGTGGAACGCGCTTCAGACCATAGGCCTGAAAAATCAGCTGCTTAATCCACCTAGCCAAGGAAGACTTGGCAGCCGGCTGACCCTTCTTGGGGCCATCCGGAAGAACGAAAAGCACATCTGTTTTCCGAATCTTTTCTGTAGCCTTGAGATAAACCCTCATGGCTCGGACCACATCCAAAGTATGAAGCAATCTTTCCTCTCTGGACTGGGGAGTAGGAAAGAAGGATGGTAGGACTAGGTCCTGATTCAAGTGAAAACTGGATATGACCTTAGGAAGGAAAGAAGGCTGAGGCCGCAGAACCACTCTGTCCTTATGCAGAATCAGGTACGGTTCCCTGCAAGACAAGGCTGCCAGCTCGGAGACCCTTCTGGCCGAAGCCATAGCCACCAAGAAAACCAACTTTCGGGTTAGCAGCACAAGAGGGATTTCTGTCAGAGGTTCAAACGGCTGCTTTTGTAAAGCTGACAAGACCAGATTTAAATTCCAGGGGCAGAGGGGAGCTCTAATAGGGGGATTTACATGCAAGACCCCCTGCAAAAAGGTTTTCACAAGCGAATGTGTGGCCAAAGGCCTTTGAAACCATATCGATAAGGCAGACACCTGCCCCTTTAGAGTACTAAGAGCCAACCCCTTGTCAACGCCAACCTGGAGGAATCGCAAGATCCTGTCAATAAAAAACTTGCGAGGATGCCCTCCTTGAGACTCGCACCACTCCACATAGGTTCTCCAGACTCTGTAATAGATATTTCTAGAGACTGGTTTTCTAGCTTGAATTAACGTAGATATGACTTGGGCAGAGAGGCCTCTGCCCTTAAGAATTAGAGATTCAGCCGCCAAGCCATCAAATTTAGCTGCTGTGAAGCAGGGTGGTAGATCGGGCCCTGAGACAGCAGATCTGGGCGCAGGGGGAGTGGCCACGGTGCCCTTACTGACATCCTCACGATGAGTGCGTACCAAGCCCTTCTGGGCCAGGCTGGGGCCACCAGGATCACCGGCCTGCGCTCCACCCTGATCCTTCGTAGAAGGCGGGGAATCATCTGTAGTGGAGGGAACGCATACAGGAGAGAAAACTGGTGCCAGGGGCAAACCAACGCATCGGTCCCGTAGGCCGAGGGGTCCCTGGCTCGGGATACGAATTTGTCCAATTTCTTGTTGAATCTTGTTGCCATGATGTCCACATCGGGAACTCCGAATCTTTGGCAAATCTCTTGGAATACCTGGGGGTGAAGAGACCACTCTCCCGGGAGTAACTGTTGACGACTCAAAAAATCTGCTTGAGAATTGTCTATCCCTGGGATGAACACTGCTGAGATGCAGGGTACATGGGCTTCGGCCCATGAAAAAATCAGGTTTACTTCCCTTTGAGCCGCTAGGCTCCTTGTGCCCCCCTGGTGGTTTATGTATGCCACCGCCGTGGCATTGTCGGACTGTATCCTTACTGGCAGACCCTGCAGGGGGAGAGTCCAGGCGACCAGGGCCAACCGAGCAGCTCTGATCTCTAGGACATTGATGGGAAGCAGACTTTCTGCCTCTGACCACTGTCCCTGCTGGGTCCGTTTTCCTAAGATTGCCCCCCAACCTGTTAGGCTGGCATCTGTGGTTACTATTTTCCACGAGATGGGGCAAAAGGTTTTCCCTTTTGATAATTTCTGAGGGATCAGCCACCAGTACAGGCTGTGCCTGACTCCTGGGGAAAGAACTAATGGACGGTCTAATGCCTGTATGGACTTGTTCCAAGCAGAGAGAATAGCTGCTTGCAGAATTCTGGTATGGATCTGGGCATAGGGCGCTGCTTCGAAGGCGGCCACCATCTTTCCCAGCAGTCGCATGCATAGGCGAATAGTCGGCTTCTTTTTGCCTAAGACTATTTGAATCGTTTGAATCAACGACCTGATCTTCTTTTGAGGTAAAAATACCCTCTGGCATTCTGTATCTAACCGAAAGCCTAGATATTCCAACTGTCTTGTGGGTTGTAACCTTGATTTTTCTTGGTTCACAATCCACCCGAACTCTTCTAGATGCCGCACTGTGCGGACTACTGCATGATTGAGGTTGGAAGCTGAACTGTCGATAACCAGGAGATCGTCCAGGTATGCTAGGACCAAGATGCCTTCTGTCCTTAGGACGGCTAGCACCGGGGCTAACACCTTTGTGAATACCCGTGGAGCTGTTGCCAACCCGAAAGGGAGGGCTACGAACTGGTAATGACTTTGATTTATCGTAAAACGAAGAAACTTGTGATGTGCTGGGTAAATCGGCACATGCAGATATGCATCCTTTATGTCTATAGATGCTAGGAAGTCGCCCTGATGCAGGCTGGCTGTCACTGAACGTATGGAGTCCATACGAAAGGTCTGAATCCTTAGAAAGCGATTTAGGCGTTTGAGGTCTAATATAGGCCTGACGTCGCCATTGGGTTTTGGTATAACAAAAAGGTTGGAGTAGAATCCCAGATCCCTTTCTTGGGTTGGTACTTCTACAATTACTCCTTGGAGCAAGAGGCGATCCAACGCCTTTACGAGAGAGGCCCTCTTTAACAGGTCGCTTGGAAGACTTGACCCCTGAAAATGAGGAGGGGGGATTTCTCGAAACTCTAGTTTGTAGCCTGAGGCTACTACGGACCGAACCCAAGAGTCGGGAATTCTGGCCTTCCAGACTTCGGAGAAAAACTGAAGCCTCCCCCCCACCCAAGAGAGTGGGGGCGCCCCTTCATGAATCTGACTTGATGACTGGTTTAGCCGGCTTGCGAGACCAGGGTCTCTTGTTTGCCGCGGCTTGTCCCTGTGGGCGGCTATTAACTGCTGAACGCCCGGGAGGCCGTCGATACTGACGAGAAGTCGAAGGGGCCGAGCCTACAATGGCCTGTCGTTTAAACGTGGGCCCACGCGGTCTTTTCTTGACCGGTAAGGAAGTACTTTTTCCACTTGATATGGTGTGGATATATTTATCTAGGTCTTCCCCGAATAGTCTTCCCCCATGAAAGGGAAACCCTGCTAAAAGCTTTTTGCAGGGTGCCTCTGCTGACCAGTTCTTTAGCCACAAAAGACGACGCATGTGAACCATCAGTAGAGATGAACGGGATGCCTGTTGGATGGAGTCCTTAATAGCATCTATTGCAAAAGCAGAGAGCCCTAGGGAATTCTGCTAATTCATGAGTATGCTGAGCCGGCATGTCCTTTAATATATGTTTTGCCTGATCCTTCAAGGCCTGACAAACACCAATGGCTGCTACTGCTGGCTGAACCATGGCACCTACTGAGGTGAAAGCTGCTTTCAGTAGGGTCTCGAATTTCTTGTCGACCGGATCCTTGAACATATGGACATTTTCAACCGGACAAGTCAGGGATTTATTCACGCAGGAAATGGCTGCGTCCACTGTAGGGAGAGCCCATTTCTTTACATATTCCTCTTCCATAGGGTAGAGAATAGAGAATCTTTTAGGAGGGACAAAGATTCTATCAGGTCGAGCCCAATCCTGGTAAATCACGTTCCGCAGAAGGGGGTGCATTGGAAAAGATGCACAAGTTAATGGAGCCTTTTAAGAACCCAATGAGGATACCTCCGGGGCTACTAGTTCTGGCACTGGAAGTTTAAAGGCAGTGCGAACCATATCTGTCAAAGACTGGATCCACAGGCCCTCCGCTTGAGAGGCCGAAAAATATTCATCTATAGTGGAATTTTCCCTGTCTGAACCGTCGGGACTTGGGTCTGCCTGATCCCCTTGTGGGTCCCGTTCCTCTGAAGAGGAGACCTCCGCATCTGAAAACCCCACACTGGGTGAGGGGGATCTAGCCCGCTTGCTACTTGGGCAAGGACGGGAAAGCAACGCAGTTAACCTTTTCTCTAGCCCACACATGGTGGCTGCTAGCATTTCTTCCGTCACGTAAACGGGAATGGGTGGATCGGGGGCCGCCTCTGCCCCCAGCACCCCCAATGGCTCTTGTACTATGCCACTCGGTGTCCTGACTGGCGAGGGTGGGGCCGTAGAAGCCTGGCCCAAATCCTCTGACCCCGATGGAGACCCCTTTTGCTTTTTGGCACCTTTAGCAGCCTTGGCTGGTCCAGATCCCTTTGGAGCCATTGTACAACCTTGGGTCACCCCTATAGCCAACACCTGACTGTTGCAGCTAGGAGTAACCAATATGAGGGCAGGTATGAGGAAAATGAAAAAGAACTAATTTCTCTCTTCTTTTTTTTTCAAAAATTTTTTTTTATTTTTTTTATTTTTTTACCCGCCTGGGAGGTGGCAATACTGAGGAAACCTGTGAGTATTGACACACCAATGCCTGTTAGCCTGAGTCCAAGGTAGACTCAGATACTGCTGGATCTAAGGCTGAGTCCCTTTAAGCAAAAAACTTTTTTTTTTTTTTTTTTTTTTTTTTCTGGTCAATAGTGGACCTAAGTCCTAGACCTGAAGATCCACAAAACCGCCACTAGGTGTCCCTGTGTGGCCAAAAGACCCAGCTGCACGCTCTGTATCCTTTCTTCCTCTGCCTCCAGGAGGAAAGACCAGCCAGAGAGAAGTTTTCCCTTTATACAGACCCTGACGCTGCTGGCCCGCCCCCCCGACGCACGCCGACGCTATAAAAGGCGCGCACCACGCTGAAACCACATGGAGGAAGCAGAGCAGAGGAACAACATGGACCAGCGTTTAGGCAGCACCAACAGACACCAGGTAAGCACTAATCTTATTGTAGTGCACACACAGCGAGGAAGCTGTCCCCTTGGGCTTCCTAAGAAACAGGAGTTTTTACCAGCAATTTCCTCTTTAAAACATGTGGGGTTGCAGTATCAGTGTTAACAGGCAGACCTGGGGTGAGTAGCAAATATATAACTTACACAAGTATACATATATCTACATGTTATCTGGGTAAACATTAGAATCCCATCCTGCCTCAACAGACATAGTGGAGATAGTGGCTGATGCACCAGCATACTGTTAGCCAACCCAGAACCCCCAGGGGGATACCTACTGTCGAACCAAGTCCCGCAGGTTCCCTCTTACCTGCTCCACGCCGCAGGGTATTGCAAAATGCAAGAGGCCCAACCTTCCCCCATCTCCGTGGGTATTGTCTTGGACCTTCAGGGACCGGGGTCCTGTGTTAAGGAACCCACACCCCTGGACCTATATAGCATCCTGGCATCAGTAGCGTTTAGTTCTTGGAAGAGACTAAGGCACTGGAGCCCAGAATCCAGCCCTCCAAGGAGAGGCATTATAGGCAAAACCCCACTCCAGCAGGGCCCGGGTACCGTACATCTTGGCTCTGAAGCACTTCGGACGGATCCGGCTAGCTATCCTGGGTCCCGAGACCTCCGAGGGACAGCTAGACGTGACCAACACCTAAGACACTGGCGAAAAAACTAAAGCACTCTCAGTGGGAGGGGGTTATATAGGGAGGAACTTCCTGTGAAGTTGATTACACCAGTGTCCACACCTGAAGGTACCCATATAACCCATATGTAATGACTATGCGCTCTGTGTCCCGTGATGTACGATCAAGAAAGGGGTGGCCATACACATATAGACCACACACAGGGCTTGTCATACACACATAGACCACACAAAGGACTGGCCAATCAAACATAGACCAACCATGCATAGGCCACACACAGGGCTGGCCATGAACACATAGACCACACAAAGGGCTGACCATACACACATAGACCACACAAAGGGCTGGCCGAACACACATAGACCACACAAAGGACTGGCCAATCAAACATAGACCACACAAAGGGATGGCCAAACATGCATAGGCCACACACAGGGCTGGCCATAAACACATAGACCACACAAAGGGCTGACCATACACACATAGACCACACAAAGGGTTGGCCGAACACACATAAACCACACAAAGGGCTGGCCATACACACATAGACCACACAAAGGGCTGGCCATACACACACAGACCACACAGCTGGCCAAACACACATAGACCACACAAAGGGCTGGCTATACACACATATATCACACATAGGGCTGGCCAAACACACATAGACCACACAAAGGGCTGGCCAAACACACATAGATCAAACATAGGGCTGGCAATACACACACATAGAACACACACAGGGCTGGCCGAGCATACATAGAGCTGACCATACACACACATAGAACACACATAGGGCTGGCCGAGCACACATAGGGCTAGCCATACAAACACAGACCCCACATAGGGCTTACCAAACACCCATAGACCACACATAGGAATTAGGGTTGTCCCGATACCGATACCAGTATCGGTATCGGGACCGATGCTGAGCATTTGCGGGAGTACTTGTACCCCCGCAAATGCCCCCGATGCCAGATCCGATACTCATGGCTGCATATGTGGGGGGACATGGCTGCATATGTGGGGGGACATGGCTGCATTTGTGGGGGACATGGCTGCATTTGTGGGGGACATGGCTGCATTCGGGGACACATTTAAAAAAAAGTACTTGAAAAAAAGTATCGGTACTTGTACTCGGTCCTGAAAAAGTGGTATCGGGACAACCCTAATAGGAATGGTGATACACACATAGACCACACATAGGGCTGGCCATGCACACATCTCTAAAAAAAAATGTGTCTACAGTTCAGCTTTAAACCACCTGATATGATCTCTATCCTGAACAGGGTTAGGATTTGTAGCAGGAAGATCTCTCTGTTGAAGTACTGTAATAAAAGGCAACTGCTGATGCAACCCAAAATGCTCCACCTAAAGCTACAGTATCACTCTTGTAGAGTACTTGTAGAATACTCTTTCCACTGGTACATTCAGAAGGTTTCGGTAACATTTGCTGTTGGGGGCCGGTGGTTGAGCCATGTATTTACTGCACCCCAATCGCCACCCCCCCCCCATGCTTTTGTTGCTTCCCATTCACTTCAAGCGCGATGTGGTACTCCTGATCACCCCATGTCTAAAACCCTCTGAAAAGCACGTATTTGGGAAAATATGTAATTCACTGATTGGCATTCCAACATGGCTGTGTTATAATTCTGCACTTTAAGTCCCATTCTACCCACAAGAAGTGCCAAAGGTCTTTTTCTTTCCTGAATAACTGAGATCGTTTGACTTTCCCCTCAGGATCCACCCCACGTCGTATTGACTGTTTATCAGATGAGACAGCTCTGAGTGTAATGGGTTCCATTTGGTGGAACTGCCTTCTATGTCTTTTGAAGTTCCGTGTTTTTGTTTTAGCTACGGAAAATATTTCAGAAATAGCTTCCATCGTTGTCAAATTTTGCAAATTTTACCCTCAGCCCTCAATGTTAAACAGCAACATCTATTCTTACTTCGTCCACATGTTGGAGGGAAATATCTAATGGAAAACGATGAACATGTGTGGGCTGAGCAAAGTGGGGGTGCTCTCCGTTGGTATCAACCTATGACGTTTATTGAAGAGGTTATATGTATAAACTACTCGTAATATAAAGATGGAACCCTGCTAAGCACGCATATCTTAAATGGTCACATAACACAACGCTAGTATACATCTCGAGTCTTGATTGTACTATATACTGCAATGTAACTTTTATATGACTCTTAGGCTGCAGTTCAGTTATATCGGTCTAAACCGACCGTGTGTATGGCCCATCGGTCTGTTGTCCTTCGGACCAAAGTTTTAAAACTTTAAAATCGGACCGATGGACGCCTGACCATCGGTCAAAACCGATTGTTAGTATGCAAAAGCATCGGTTCAAAAACCCGCGCATGCTTAGAATCAAGTCGACGCATGCTTGAAAGCATTGAACTTCATTTTTTTCAGCACGTCGTTGTGTCACTGCGTTCTGACACGATCGGTTTTTGAACTGATGGTGTGTACGCACATCAGACCATCAGGCCACTTCAGCGGTGACCCGATGAAAACGGCCTGTCGGCCCATTCTCATGGGATGGACCGATCGTGTGTACGCGGCCTTACATTTTACATGCTTGCTGTTCTATTCTTTAAACCCAGGGTCTCCAAATTTTCAAAACAAAGGGTCAGTTTACTGTATTTCAGACCTTAAGGTAGGGGTGTCAAACTCAATTTCATTGTGGGCCACATCAGCATTATTAATGCCCTCAACATCACAGTGTACCCCCTTTCCTTATGCTGGTGCTGGGAAGAAGCTGGATGCATTGCTTGAAATCATAAAGTAAGGGTCTGGAGTAGGACCAGAGGAGGGCTGGATCTCTCAGCTGCAGGAGAGGTGCGAGAGCCACATAAAATGGCCTGGAGGGCTGGATTCGGCCCCCGGGCCTTGTGTTTGACACCTGAACCTTAGGGGGCCGGACTGTGGACAGTGGGAGTAAAAGTGGGATTAGACAATGGGGTTGATTTACTAAAGGCAAATAGACTGTTTGCCTTGCACGTCATTGGGTACTCTTTGCAAGCCGTACCTCATTTACTAAGCTTTGGAGCAACAGCACTTGCAGAGGGTAGCTACACTTTACAAATGCACAGTCTATTTGACTTTTGTAAATCAACCCTATAGTCTCAGACGTATTTTTGTTTTTACTTAGAGAAAATCCACTTTGCACTACAAGTGCACTGCAAGTGCATTTGGAAGTGCAGTCGCTATAGATCTGAGGGGGACATGCAAGGAAAATAAAAAATTGAATTTTTGCTTGCACATGATTGGATGATAGAAATCAGCAGAGCTTTCCCTCGTTTTGATCTTCCCATCAGATCTACAGTGACTGCACTTGTAGTGCAAAGTGTATTTGCCTTTAGTAAATAAACCCCTTAGTGTTCATTGGGAGTAAATAGATTACTGTGGCTAGTAGAAGGAGGACTAGTACCCCATGTCTTGTGTCAGTGGAAGGGATAGTGCCCATCTGTTGGTGCCAGGGGAGGGAATGGTGACCCATTGTTTGTATCAGTGAAGGAAATAGTGACCCATTGTTAAGTCGGCTGTAGACGGTTAGAATCTCAGCCGGTTCAGCAGGAACCAGCCGAGATTCTAACTATTTATGGGCAGGCTAAACATACCCAAGTTGATTGATTGATCAACTTGGGTACAACCAGCCTGGAGCTAAACTCTAGGCAGAAAAAAAGCATGATCCTTTGCAAAGGTGCTTTACCCTCACTGCAAGGGTTAATAGCTAATTTTGTCCAGGGGAGACAGTTTCACTTATCTGATCCTTCCGCACCCCCCAGCAGCCGACGATGCCCTACGGAGGTGGACCCTTCTTTAGTGTCCTCACATCCATAGCAGGGCTATGGAATCTGCTGTGGTTATACATAAAAATAAATAAGTAAAATAATTTGGAGATTTGGAGGAGCACTAGAGTAATAGAAGGGACTGTGTTGTAAACCTCAGACATGAAATATGAACAAAGCATTACCCTCTATTGTGTGTACTTGTCTCAATTAAGAGCACTAAGTGTAATTTCTGTCTGCTGCTTCGTTTCTCTGCTACTCACTTGTGCCAAGTTTTCGGACACATGGTGACAAGGGGGGCACCTCCAGCTGATTGACAGCCTCAGCTCTGTCCCTCCAATCAGCACTCTCCAGAGTGTAATTTCAACGCTCCACCACTTTTTTTCTGACAACTAAGACAGGCTTTATAAATTCTGGACATTGGGTGGATGTAGAGAAGAGAAGACAGCAGCTAAACAGGTATAAACATATATAGGAGGATTTGTTTAATCTCTGTGTATCACTTGGATCCAGTCAGTCACTTCATTCGGGTATATGGAAGGGTTTACTTTAAGAATAAATACTTGAATAGAATTTTCATTTTTTATAGCAGAGTTCAGTGTCCCTTTAGCTGTCTGTACACACATCTTCATGGAAAGACTCCAGGGTCTCATAGTTGGAAAGCTCAGAGTCTCAGGCGGTAATCACATGCGGGATCCTTTTGCCCTCAAAGCGTTGGAGTGGAAGACACAAAGCAATTACATGTGCAATTTGTTTTCTCACATTGTGCTGTGGCCGCCGCGTTGACAAATCCGATGTGTAGAAAGTCTGTGAGGCTGCAGGCCGTCTTGCCTCCCCACCAATCAGTGCTCCCTGGCCAGCACCTTGCTTGCAACTGTCCTCAATTAACCCAAATCACAGGGTGACAGAACGCCGCGTTTATTTACACTGCAGTCTGTGTATACGGAGATCGTGTTTTGTTGTCTGCCATTGTTTGTGCTGGAAAAATAGTGACGCAGGGCGTCACACAAACATACACCGCCATGGGTGATACAAGGTTTACTAAACCTCTCTCTGTGTTCTCTTACTAAAAGGGCTATGGGAGAAATGGAAGGAAATTCTGTTTAGTATCATCTCAACCGTCTGCTGCAGACCAGCTGAAATTTGACAGCAGGTAGTACTAATACTGGCAGCTTAAAGTTGACCTTCCAATATAATGGTAGGTGTGCTCAAACAGCCTTGACCCTTTACCTAGGTAAGTATAGATTTATACTTTAAGAACATTAACTATAACTATTCTTAAAAATGTTCCTTCCCCCCCTCTTTCTACCTATCCTACATATCCTATATACAGCATGCCCCAGGTCGATGACATCACAAGGTGGCAGGGTCACCTGGTGACATCATCAGGTGGCCCTGCCCCTTAGTTTATTTAGCAGGGGGAGGTGGCAGAGCTGTCATTAGGCAGGAGCCAGCTTCGGGTGGCCATTTTTTTTTCAGTGGTCGGCATTTATCGGAATTAACAATGAAACTTTACGAGGGGACAATTTTTTTTTTTTTTTGGGCTGAATGTGTAGGGGTACTATGTATCCCATACTCATTCACATAGGGGGAGCTGGGATCTGAGGTCCCCTTGTAAAAGGGGCTTCCAGATTCCGATACGTCAGCCACCTGCAGACCCCCACAACCACGGCCAAGGTGCTTTGGGGGAGCCCCCCTGCCATGTTGAGGGCATGTTGCCTGGTATGGTTCGAGGGGAGGGACGTTAACTTCCCCCCTTTCCTAGCCTGCCGAGCTGCATAATAAGAGTTTGGCATTGATTTTAGGGGGGACCTCACGCCAATTTTTTTTATTGGCGTAGGGCTCCCCTTCTAATTCAAACCAGACCCAAAGGGCCTGATATGGATTTAGGGAGGGGATCTCCACGCTGTTTTTTTTTAAATATTCTTTTGTTTATATTCAGCTGTTAGTGGGAAATCCCGCTGACAGCTGATGAGTCATCGGTTGTGAATGATGCGGCGGATGCCCGCTCCTTCACAATGGGCTAACCTTGGCTAAGACCAAAACAAACATGCTAAATATGAGCGTTTTTGTTCTGGTGTTATTCTGGCATTTATTTTACAACTGCTAGTGTGCAAGGAGCTTCACCAAAAACTGCCCATGCAGTTAAGAAATGTCTGTAAATAAAAAACAAACTGTGCAGCTTGGACTAAAGTTGAATAATGCCTTCGATATAGGTGTAGGCTATTTACATATCTCCCAAAGCCTGACAGGAATACCCCCAGGGCGCCCGAGCTACGCATCAGGGGAGAGAAAGTACATGTGTGGAGGTTTGAATCGGAGAAAGAGCTCACTCCTGTGATGGTGGAGGTGAACAGTAATGACTAGGGGCCAGATTCAGGTAGCGCCGCGTATCTTTGTGCGAGCGTAGCGTATCCTATTTACGCTATGCCTCCACAACTTTTACAGGCAAGTGCTGTATTCACAAAACACTTGCTCCGTAAGTTGCGGCGGCGTAGCGTAAATGTGCCGGCGTAAGTGCGCGTAATTCAAATTAGGCAGGTAGGGGGCGTGTTTTATTGAAATTAACTGTGACCCCACGTAAATGACGCGCCAAACGAACTGCGCATGCGCCGGCTGTGGACGTATCCCAGTGCGCATGCTCCAAAATCACGTCGGAAATATTCATTGATATCGACGTGAACGTAACTTACGCCCAGCCCCATTCATGAACAACTTATGCAAATGACGTAAAAGGCGTACAATTCGACGCTGTTCCGACATCCATACTTAACATGGGCTGCGCCTCATATAGCAAGGGGTAACTTTACGCCGGACTTACGCTTATGCAAACGACGTAAAAAAATGCGACCGGGCGCAAGTACGTTTGTGAATCGGCGTATTTAGCTCATTTGCATATTTGACGCGTAAATCGACAGAAGCGCCACCTAGCGGCCAGCGTAAATATGCAACTTATATACGACGGCGTAAGAGACTTACGCCGGTCGGATCTTAGCAAAATTCCGGCGTATCTTTCTTTCTGAATACAGAAAAAAGATACGCCAGCGCATCCTAGAAGTTACGCGGCGTATCTCGAGATACGCCAACGTAACTTCTTTGTGAATCTAACCCTAGGTCTCTCATAACAACATCCTAGAAAATATCCTGGGAGTATTCCAGATAGGCTTTAAGAGGTACGTAAATGGCCTACACCTATAGCAAGGATTTATAGGCTTATAGGTTGCCTGTAGCGGAGTTGGACAGTGCGTCTATGTCTTCCACACACAATCAAACACTGGAGCCTCATGCAACAGCTATGATTAAGCACTAAGGAAGCGTGAAGCTGTTGATGCTATGCCCCTATACTTGTGTTTTGGAGTTGCTTTTATGAATATGCTACAATAAAGGTAATTTTTACTGGAAGGGTGGCCAACCACAACCTTCTTTGCACCTCATGCAACAGTACTAAACTCCCAGTGTGTATAGGCCTAAAAAGAAGAGAAGCATGAGAAAAGTCCTTGAGACATGAGTACAATGTAGAGACCACATACCCGCACTTCCTGCCAGTTCACTTGCGAAAAAGCAGCAGAAGAAACATCATAGCAAAGCTGCAAAGGGAAGCTCCTGATGGATGGTGTAAAGTGCAGTGGCACTATGCTCTGCATTTTTTGCTCTTCTTTATGCGATCTGATGTCAGATGGTCAAGTACATGCCTAAAGCTCCAATGGCCCTAGCACTGGTTCTGTCATTTCCCCCCACAATTCAGCTCTGCCATGGAAAATCCATCAGGTTGGTGAACTCTGCCTTATGCCGTGTACACACGGTCGGAATTTCCGACCAAAAGCTCACATCAAACTTTTCTTGTCGGAAATTTAGATCATGTGTACGCGGCATTACTGTACATATACTGCAGGTTCATAAAGTAGAAGCTTTCCCCACAAAAAGAGGTGACCAGAATCTGTATGGGGCACTAAATTCTGTAGCTCCTTCAATGAGTAGATGTTTTGGAAAGGTATAACATGTGAGACCATTGAGGGCTTTAGTGGTTAGAATTAGATTGTAAATTATACCATATGGACTAGAGAAATAGGGAAGGGACCAACAAAAAGCAGTGGAGCATTGGGGTCTTCTGAACTTTTGTCATTTCAATTTTCCCCTTTTAATCTGTGAGAGTCAACAGTGAAACATGGAACGGTTCAGCTGCAAAATACCTTAGTTCGAGAATGTTTGAGGAACGTTAAGTGATTGTTATGGACAGTGTCCATTGCCTGTAATCTTGTTTTGAGCCTCACCCAAGACCACCCAAACAATTTGTCTTTGCAATTTAGGGTTGTTTTTAGGAGCGTAGGATGAATCCCACTTGTTTGAATTGTAATAATGTGCTAGCCTTTGCTTGGAGTGGAAGAATAATCTCAACTTTCCATCCTTCTCCGGCACAATAACACATCTTTAAGCAATAACCTATAATTAGAGAGTGATGAAGAAGAATTTGCAGTAGATCTGTGTATTTACGGGGGAATGCATAGTGTTTTGTGTTTACTTTCTTTTATATATCTACTTGTAATTTTTACCACTACTAGATAATTACTTAACCCCAAAACATTATATATATGACCAAAATCCGATGAGACATGTCCGCTCTAAACGGTCCGTCGGACAAGTTCGAGCGGACATGTCTCATCGTGTGTACGCGGCCTAATAGGCATTTTGATGAATTTTTAAAAAAAATAAAATTATAAATTATAATTTATAATAAATAACTATAAATAATTATAACAAATAATAATGTAATTATAATAAAAATTATTCACTAATGTAATCAAATCAAAATCACTGAAATTTGCTCAGTTGCAGAATTGTCGCTGTCATTACTTTTATTTTTTTATGACGAATTTCCCCACAAATCGCTATCGCTCAATTCTGCAAGTGATTATCATTTATTATCGCTGTTTTCTAGCTGCTCTAAAATCACTTTTGACATAAAGGGACACTTTTGGTTGCTATGGACAATCTACAGTTTGCAGGCACAAAAAAAAAGTTTTTATTATGTAAAAGAACATGCAGGGCACTGGGCAGACCACTAGGGACAGGGGGGGTGTGTACTTTTTACATACAGTACTGTAATCTATAAGATTACAGTATTCTGTATGTAATGTGTTTGTTTACTTTTTTGAATTTGCCGCCGGTCTCCGCCCCCGTGCGCCGTTACGTCGCAGGGAACGGAGATCGGCGGCGCGCGGGCACTGTGTGAGTCGAATGGAGGACGCCACTCGCTCACACAGCGGGGATGCATCGCTGGATCCAGGGACAAGGTAAGTACAGTACCCCGCCTGGATAAACAGGTAAGCCAGCGCGCGCTGCAGGCTCTGCATTCACCCCGAGCGCGACTCGGGGATATCGATATTTACATGAAAAATCCACCCTGAGTCGCGCTCGGGGATACCGGCAGGGGGGTTAAAAATCTCCATAGACAACGTTTTAAAAGCCTTTACAGGTAACCAGTTTAACAATACAAAAGAGGTCTGCTGCTAGAATTATTGCTCTCACATTGATGTTTGTGCTGATACCTCATATGTAAAGTGTAATCACTGCTACATATGTGTGCTGGACCTATGTATGCATTTGCATTAGTGCATTGGCACATGAGCACTGGGGGGTGGGGGCAATTTTGTATTTACCTTTTTTTACTGTCTCTTAATTTTTTTCTTATCAACTTTATTACTATCACGAGGGATAAAACACAAACCTCGTGATAGCATGAGCAGTGATAGGTACTCTTTACTCTTGACATGTGGGTCTATTAGACCCCTAATATCTCCTCTGCCCTCAAAAAGCATCTGATCAAACCAAGATCGCTTTACAAGCCGATAACAGCTTGTAAACAGCAAACTGAAACTGTAAGTGACAAAATCCCCACTGCTTCCAGTTTCAGAGACCACAGGGTTTCATAGACCATAGAGATGATTGGAAAATAAAAATTCATCCTTCATCTGCCACCCGACCACTGGTTTCAGTCCTGGGC
This sequence comes from Rana kukunoris, assembly GCA_029574335.1. Taxonomy (NCBI): domain Eukaryota; kingdom Metazoa; phylum Chordata; class Amphibia; order Anura; family Ranidae; genus Rana; species Rana kukunoris. The sequence continues at coordinate 192,808,230 of CM056055.1, forward strand.
TCCCCAATGGAAGAGGAGGCAGTACAGGGGGAGGAGAGGACCACCTTCCACCATATGTAAAAGGGATCCAGTGGTGGTATAGCCGCTCAAATCACTTTTACATTGAATAGCATCACTTGCTGTAAAAAAAGTGTCATGATTGCAGCTGTAGCCATGACCCTGGTAAAACCACTGAATCCCAAGGACGTACAGGCACATTCATTTGCGGGAAGTGGTTAAAATAATATACTATTCTATAACCCATTTGTGACCACAAAATGCCTTTCTAGGTCAACATCAAAAAATACGCCATGAAAATGTTAATTACTCCTGCAGCAAAAGAACTAGGACTGTGCAACTGTGTGTTTTCTAGTTTTCAGGACCAATGTCAAACTGAATTAGTCATACGCTTATTATCAAGGTAAATGACACATACTTAAAAAAACTCTGGTCATGAGTGAAGAGGTAATTCTTACTTCTAGCCACAGGGTAGAAGTCTAGGCTCCTCTCCATTGTTACCAAGCTAACCTTAGCTGGTTTGTTCAATGAAATCTGTTATGTACAGTGGCCATTAGAAAATGCTAAAATATGCACACACAACTGCTCGATCAGAATAGTAACTCATCCCACCTCCCTCTTTCACCCTCCTTGCTCTTTTCATATAGGACAGACAGAGTTTCAATTAGAGGGAGACAGTTTGAAAGCAAAGAGCTTCTGCTGTGCTCTCTCTTTAGCACACCATTTGAAAATAAAAAAATAAAAAAAAATGTATTGAAAATGTAAAAAATACATACAATCCCTCAGTTGAAAATCAGATCAAAAAGCATTAACATTTTCTTTGGACATCATGGCAAGGCAGTGCTGCGAGACTTGTCTGAAATAATGAAAAGCCTTTGAAGCTGTAAAAAGAGCCTCAAGACATTCTGGGTGAGCCTGATGGACTGTCATTGGTGTTTTTTAAGGTGATGTCAGATAAGTGTTCCTGGAAAACTGTACTTCCAGTAAAATGGAACATACATTTTCTGGCAATGTATTGTGTTTTTAATATATTTCCCTTACCACTTGCTGTTTTTTTATATTTTAAAATGTTTAAATAATTTATATATTAAATATTACGTATGGCCATTAATTTACAAAGTGTGCCCACTTACAAAGAGAGGAGGGGTCTATACTTGTTATCATAGGTGCATATTAAATGATAGATACAAAAATATCAACCAAAAAACATATGATACAAATGTTATAAATTGAGTAAATTGAGTTGTGGTTCAGTGAGTAAGTGAGTTGATTCCCTACCAAACAACAATATTTCTGGCTCCCACACCCTGGCTACAGTATGTGCTCATGTGGTACACAGATTAGTCCTGTCAATTTAAGAAGGTGCTCCTAACGACAACTGTGTATAAAAGACACCTGTCCACAGAATTTCTTTCCTCCATTTAAACCTCACCATCATGGGCAAGACCACAGAGCTGTCAAAGGACATCAGAGACAAGATTGTAGACCTGCACAAGGCTGGAAAGGGCTACAAGACCATTAACAAGAAGCTTGGTGAGAAGGAGACAACTGTTGGAGTGATTATTAATAGAAGAAATACAAAAAAAACATCGCCCTCGGTCTGGAGCTCCGTGCAAGATTTCACCAAGTGAGGGATCAGCCCAGAACTACACAGGAGGAGCTTGCAAATGATCTCAAGGCAGTTGGGACCACAGTCACAAAGCAAATTATTGGTAAAACAATACTCCGGCATGTACTGAAATGCTGTAGCGTCGGCTAGGCCCCCCCTCCTCAGGAAGGTACATGTACAGGCCCATCTAAATTTTGCCAATGAGCATCTAAATGATTCAGAGAAGGGTTAGTGCGGTGGTCAGATGAGACCAAAATTGAGTTCTTTGGCATTAACTTGACACACCATGTTTGGAGAAAGAAAAATTACCCTCAGAACAGCATCCCTACAGTCAAGCATGAGGGTGGAAACATTATCCTTTGCAACTGTTTCTCTGCTAAAGGTACAGGCCAACTTTGCCGCATTGAGGGGCCAATGGACAAGGCCATGTATTGTAAAATCTTGGATGAGAACCTCTTCCCTCAGCCAGAACACTGAAAATTGGTCATGGGTGGGACTTTCAGCATGACAATGACCGAAAACATACCACTAAGGCAACAAAGAAGTGGCTCAAGAGGAATTACATTAAGGTTATGGAGTGGCCTAGCCAGTCTCCAAACCTTAATCCTATAGAAAATTTATGGAGGGAGCTAAAACTTTGAGTTGCCAAGTAACAGCCAAGAAAATTTAGGGATTTAGAGAATATCTGTAAAGGACCAAAATCCCTCCTGAGATGTGTACAAATCTGGTCACCAACTACAAGAAAAGTCTTACCTCTGTGCTTGCCAACAAGGGTTTCTCCACCAAGTACTAAGTCATGTTTTGCTCGGGGATCAAATACTTATTTAACTCACTGAACTGCAACATTTGTATCATGTCTTTTTTCTGGCATTTTGGTTTATATTCTGTCTCTATCGTTTTAAATACACTTATGATAACAATTGTAGACCCTTTGGGCCAGATTCACAAAGCACTTACTCCGGAGTATCACGAGTTAGGCACGCGTAAGTCTAAAAATGCAACGACGACGTAATTTGGATAGACCGGCGGAGCGTATGTGCAAAACTGCACTAGACACACCATTGATTTCCTATGCAAATATGCAAATGAGGGAGATATGCCGATCCACAAAAGTAAGTTTGTGCGGTGCAGTCTACACGATGTGCTTATCAGCTGCATGGCCAGTCTAAAATTAGACCAAATAAAAGGTGGTATAAAATTAGACAATCCGTCTATATGTCAGCAAAAGCAACACCATTAGGGACGAGCTGAGAAGCCACACTTGCAGGACATTAATCTGTATGCCAACATGCCAGGGGCATCCTTGCTCATAGCTATACTACTGACTTCCGATGCACCCTAAACCATATAAAACAAAGAAAAAAATGTGTCTCTAGAGTCTAATAGGTAGGAATCCCTACTAGTGTGGTTGATTACACTAGTAACCACACTAGTAGGGATTCCTACCTATTAGACTCTAGAGACACATCTTTTTCTTTGTTTTATATGGTTTAGGGTGCATCGGTCACAACTGGCATCCTTATAGCAGCATAGGATCATTTAACTTTAGCAATCTTTGGGCCTGCTGGCCTGCACAGGCTCCTGACCTAATTAATCCACCTTTACTCAATTTCACTAATATTAGTGGAAGCTAAGGAACCAACATCTACCCTCCTATTAACACAGGGTATCTCTCCAATTGCACCCTCATTCCAGCCAAAAGGGGGGCCTATTACCATTGGGCTCACCCCACGGATATACCCGACAAAGGTATTAATTTAGCAGCGCCATTTCCCTTTCTACTATTCATATTTATATTATCTCCCCACATAGGGATCCTGCTGGGAGGGAACAGATACTTTATTCACCATAGCGCGGACTCCCCTGTTCTTACACGGGAGAGGATCTGCCGACCGCCACTGGCCAAGGTACTGGCAACACTCCATTTCCTTGCCAGTGGCTCTTTTCACCCTAATGGGTAAATATATATTTTATATAAAAAGAATTCTGTTTAGTATATATTTTATAATAAATATATATCTTTTTTTTTTTTAACTAATATACATTTACTAATTTTAATATTATTATAATTATCTTATTTAATATTATATATATATATATATATATATATATATATATATATATATATATATATATATATATACATACACACTGACACGACACAAACCTCCAAACAGCAACAGACAACGGAATAAAAGCACCTTGCTTCAGTAAGCGAATAAAATTGGATGTACTTTTGCAATGGAAGGGCATTTCTCTCGGTCTATTTAAGCACTGTGCATAGCTCACTAAGTCTGATGGGCCTAGTTCCTATCTAACTGAATGCACCGTGCCGAGTTCTGAGCATGCTCAGAGAGGTGCTGACCATAGTCTGCTTCATGTGCACATGCCCAGTCTGGCCGGCCCTTCATTTGCATAGGGTCACGGCTCATTTCAATGGAACACGCCCACGTCCTTCCCACTTTGAATTACACCGCCTTACGCCTCGGAATTTACATTGCACCGGTGCAAATTTGGCCGAAAATACTACGAGGATATGGTTTTCGCGCCTCGAAATTAAGCCGGTCTAACTTAAAGGAGTTGCACTACGCCGGTCCAAAAATGCGCCGATGTACGTGAATCTGGCCCTTTATTTCTTTGTAAATGGGCAAACTTACAAAATCAGCCGAGGATCAAATAATTATTTTCCCCACCATATAATTATATATGTATATATATATATATATATTGTGAGGGGTTGGCTCAGTAGCGGGTGTGTGTGACTCCCTGGATGGGTTCACTACACGCTGAACTATACAGAAAGGCAGTTGAGGATGGTTGAAAACAAACGATATGGTTTATCCTTCCATATTGCTGGATACAAGTGCAAGCATCAAAACAGCATAAACAAAACAAAACATAAAATAAACCCTTGCCACTTGGGGCGTCTACCTTCCCAACACAGGAACCTACCTATGGAGTCTGGCACAGCCTACTGCTGGGCAGACACTGCTGGCCATACAGCAGAAAACAAAAAGTCTCTTTGATATTTATCACACAGAAATACTGATACGACCTCACCTTCAGAAGTCTTTCTCAGCCCACTGCTCTCCTTAACTCAAAGACCTCAGGATGCAGCAATCAGTAGTAATCTTCTGGATAACATATAGAGGCCTTAATTGCCTCATTCTAAACAGCTGAAGCTATCCAAGGTCCTTAAACCTTTCTGGCTACCTCTGTAGCTGACACCTGATAGTAATTGGTGAATTGACAAGGCAGAAATGTATCTCTCGTCTGTGACAACAGCCAAAGATTTACCTGACTTCCTGTCACAATATATATATATATATATATATATATATATATATATATATATATATATATAAAATCAAACAATAATAACACTGACCAACATCCGTTATACTTTTTCTTTAGTACATATGAATGGAAAATGCATTCTTCTATCCAAGCAAATGGTACAAGCAACCCACACATCACTGGATTTGCTGTAAAAAGCGGCTCACATTTGTCTAAATTATCAATGTTTATGAAGCTCAGTGAAGCATGTTTATATATTAGCACCACTGCCAACTTCTACATAGTGTGGTGCCAGAAGCTGACTGTATGCAGTATGTTGGTATATTGATATTTAGCCTGACCAGGACACAGGAGCTGACATCCACCACACACACAGTCTCTAGACACACAGATCCTGACAAGCTGTAAGTTCAGGCCCAGAATAACGTGGCATAATTGGAAGAAGGTAGTTCTCACTTAAGTACTTGTAATGGAGAGAGATTAATCTGTTTTTTATATTTGTGCCGAACTGAGGAATGTTTGATTTTCTGCTACGAAAAGTAGAGTGTGTAATGTGCATCTCTGACGTTATTCTTAAATGAGGTATAAATATTTGTGTTTTTCGTATTGTCAACCACTGTCTTATATATGAGTTGTCCGCATTTTATGCATGTTTTAATGCACCGTAGCATCTCGATGCACATGTTTTCCTCCGGTAAAATGCTTTTGCTTTAAAAATATATCCACTATAAAAACATTTAAACACACTAAAAATGCATTCATATCATATCTCCATCTCTGGTGGGAATGGTCCGGTATAAAAACCCTGTCTGATATTTTTGAACAGTACTTGGTGTCCCGTTTACCTCTCTAGCCATGTTTTTTCATGAGTAAATATAAAAAGACTCTAATGCCCTGTACACAGGACCGGTTTTCCCTGACATGCCAAAACCCAACGTTTTTCCCGATGTGATTCCTCTCAAGCCTGCCTTGCATACACACGTTCAGTCAAAAATCTGCTTGACCAAAGCGCGGTGACGTCCAACACGTACGACTGCACTATAAAGGGGACGTTCCATTCAAATGGCGCCACCCTTTGGGCTGCTTTTGCTGATCCTCGTTTTAGTAAAAGTTTGGAGAGGGACGATTCGCGCTTTTCAGCCTCGTGCTTTTCAGTCCGTTACAGCGCGACGCATGTGCTATCTCCATTACGAATGCTAGTTTTACCAGAACAATTGCTCCCATCTCATACTTGATTCTGAGCATGCACGTTTCTTTTCCCCTCGGAAAAGTATACACAAGAGCGGTTTTCGCGACGAGAAAAAGACTGATGGGAAACACGACGGGAAAAGATAGAGAAGGTTTGATTTTTTTGGTGGGCAGTTTTCTCGTCGGGAAAACTGCTATGGAGCATACACACGAGCGGTTTTCCAGACCAATCTAAAAAATTACAGTTTTCTCATTGGGAAAAAACGGTCATGTGTATGAGGCATTAGGGCTGGTTCACACCAGATGCGGTAGGACTGTGTTGGGTGGCTATTCCAATGCAGTCCAACCGCCTGGACAAGGCAAAATACCTTGTCTCCTATGTGCCCAGTTCACACCACTGAATTGCAGTGGTGTGCAGCCATGATGAGTTATAAAAAACTACGGCATGTAATATTTTATTCCAACACGGCGCAGTGCAAGGCAATCCATTGCTGTGAACTGCTTGGCCAGAAATTCAACTTTATGAGATGTGTGTGTGACATCTCAATAAAGTTCTTTAAAAAAAAAAAGGAAACAGTGAGATATACCCAGCTCGGATCATCACCTCAGCTGGTGTGTACCCGCCCTAATGCCTTACCTTTAGAACGTGGTAAAACGCGTCATCCCATATTTGTGGACATCCCATAAGGTTCCTAATGTAGGGGTATAGTTTACTCAGATTGATCAGATTAAGGGGAAATATTATAATATAAAAATATTTATAAATATAGAAGAAATATATATAGGGAATATAGGGAAATATAGTTTGACTCTTTCTTGGGTATCAAAAATGAAAGACACCAAGATGGTTTTGGAGGGGCTGTGGAGAGAAGCTTGTTATGAAGCTGAGTGGGCTTACTATGTAAATTAGGTGTTACTTGACTATTTTTTGCCTTTGCTTTTAAAGTTTTTGAATGGTTTAATTTATGTCTTCAAGTGGAGTAAGATAAACAGTAGCATATAGTAGAGATTAAGCCAATAATTTCACAGTGTTGTAACTGTGTCCAGTTACTTAAGTTGTTTGTATCTAGATGCCGCTACATGCCTCTGTGTAACATACACCATAGGATAGTGAGTGATTGCTTCTCACCATAATAAATCAGACACATTTAATTGAACAGTTGAGATGTACAAAGGCCTTGACTCGCTGGTACTTGGCAGCACTCCCCATCCACTGTCTCAGCCAACAAAAATATCCTCTGCTTACAAGTTAGGGGTAAACATGTGACCTCTTCCCATGTGATAGTACCTGCTCTAGCATCCAATCAATAGGCCCAAATACTGTTGCATTACTAATAAAGCGTCATTGCCCCCCCCCCCCCCCCCCCAGCATTTAAGGTCATCCACCGAGAAGGATTATAAAATTGGGCCAGGCATTACACAGTGTCTCTGCACCATTTTCAAGATTGTCTGAATGAAATAAAATAGGCCCAGTGCTGTTGCAGATTAGAAGTGGTGGCATTAAGTAAAAAGTGAAACAAAAATTTTAAAAGAGGGAGATTCTTTGTTTTATCAATAAATGTTTTCTACATTGCAAAGGTTTCCAAAAAAACAATGGGTTAACTAAAGAGACAGAAAAGCAAATGAAACTTGCTTTTTGGCTCCCTTTGTTTGATTGAAACCTCAAAGGCGGTTCTGTTGACAATTCAGTGGACGTCAGGCTATTTTTATCACAGGAGAAAAAATGATAGAGTTCTTCACATGCAAAAAGCATGCTACAGCTCCATCTACTGGCTGAATAAAAGACTACATATCATTAATATTCTATATTTCACTAACTAAAGCTTTTATTTTAAATTATATATTTGAAACCATGATTATTATTAATAAAGAAAGAAAGTAGATTTAAAAAAAACATGCATTTACCAAGCTTAGCAAGCTTGATTGATGATACCTTGTTTATAGCCCCAATTCAGTGCAGCATAAACCTTGGCAACAAACTCAGGCAATAATTCTAACCTAGAAAGGCGTATTCTAACATATAAATGTTTTTGAATATATAGAGCCTCTGCTAGCTGACCTTTCTCTAATAGCTTTCAGCACATGAACCCAGTTGTATAGTAGACCATCTGGGCAGCAAAAAGGTTAATTTACTTGTGATCACATGCCAAACCAGAAATATCCAAAAACCTAAAAAGAGCCAAAAAAAGTACGGCCAAGGTAGTGTGTATATAAATTCTCTTTATACAGAGGAAGCCGCCAAGAGCAATCACGTCCCCAGTTTCTAAAAGAAGCAGTAAAAACAAGCAGCAGTATAACAAAATGTAAGAGGCATAAATGCTACAAAAGAGATTTATTTTTGGCAGATTTAATTATTTATAAATAGTTTACTTGTAGGTGAAGCAGTGCTCCAACACTTAAGACCAATATAAAATGATTTTTTTTTTTATAACGCCATTTATATTGCCTGCTCCTGTATAGACGAGTATAATTCGACCCGAGTATAAGCCGAGGACCTAATTTTATCACAAAAAATGGGAAAACGTGGCCTCGAGTATAAGCCGAGGGTGAGAATGCAGCAGCCACTGTAAGTGGAAAAGAGGGTCAACTGCCCATTTGCACGCCTCACTGTGCCCATTGCAACCTCACTGTGCCAATTGTCACTGTGCCCGTCTTCACTGTGCCAATTCTCACTGTGCCCATTGTCAATGTGCCCGTTGTCACTGTTCCCGTCATCAATGTGCCTATTGAGAGGCTGCGGGCGTCCATTTATTGTTTAAAACTCGCGGTCTCCTCCTGGTCCCTTCCGTGATAGGCGTTTCTCAGCTGACACAGTTCCGCCTATCACGGACGTTCTCTCATCTTCGGACTCAGTTTCTCAGCAGACACTGTGTTCAGTGTTCCGCCAATCATGGACGTCCGAGGATGAAAAGGCGTCCGTGATTGGCGGAACACTGAACACAGTGTCTGCTGGGATCGGTGAGGATGAGAGAACGTTCGTGATAGGCGTTTTTCAGCAGACAGAGTTCCGCCTATCACGAAAGGGACAAGAGGAGACCGCGAGTTTTAAACGATGGCCGCCTGCAGCCTCTTAATATTTCCAGGTACACTGACTCGAGTATAAGGCGAGGGGGGCTTTTTCAGCCCATAAAAAGGGCTAAAAAACTTGGCTTATACTCGAGTATATACGGTATTATTATTATTATTATTATTAATGTTATTCAGGTTTTAGTAGCACCAACAGTTTGCACAGCGCTTTACAAAATTACCAGAGACAGTACAGTTACAATACAATTCAAGACAAGAGAGGAGGGCCCTGCTCATAAGAGCTTACAATCTACAGCAAATAGGAAGGGAAGGTGATACATAGGGTAGTAACTGTGTGGGTATGTATAGTTTGAGAATTGAAATCCCTTTTGTTAGATAGAGATGGGATAGGCTACCCTTAGGCCCCTTTCACATTGAGGCGTTTTTCATGCGGTACAGCGCTAAAAATAGCGCTGTTATACCGCATGAAAAATCATGCCCTGTAGTGTTCAATGTGAAAGCCCGAAGGCTTTCACACTGAAGCGGTGCGCTAGCAGGAGCGCTCCAAAAGTCCTGCTAGCCGCATCTTTACCGCAGTATAGGAGCGGTGTGTTCACCGCTCCTATATCGTGCCTTCTCATTGAAATCAATGGGAAACTGCGGTAATAGCGCGGTAATAGCGCGGTAATACCACCTGCTAGCGGGGGTTAAAACCTCACCGCTAGCGCCCGAATATCGCGGTAAATACGACGGTATAGCGGCACTACAAATAGCGTGGCTATACCGTCACTGCGGCTCCACGCCTCAATGTGAAAGAGGTCTAAAGGTATGAAAAGGCTAGAAAAAGCATAAATGTTCCTTAAAATGGAAGGCTAGCCAACCTTTTTCTAAGTTTGAAAAGATTGGAGAAAGGGTCAGGCCTCGTACCGATTTCCTTGGCAGAAAGCTTTTTGCCGAGGAAACCGGTCGTGTGTACGTTTTTCATCGAGGAAACTGTCGAGGTACTCGACGAGCAAAAAAGAGAGCAAGTTCTTTTTTTCCTCGACGGGAGTCTAAATTGGCTTGTCATGTTCCTCGTCGGGCTGCTTTTAGACAAGAAACTTGAGCGTGTGTATGCTAAGAAACCCATGCACCTTCGCTAAAAGTAGCGTTTGTAATGGAAATAGCACATTTGTCACGCTGTAACAGACTGAAAAGTGCAAATGTCTCTCACCAAACTTTTTCCTAACACGCAGTAAAATGAGATTAGCAAAGCCAGCCCCAAGGGTTGTGCAAGTGGAATCGAACTTCCCCTGCCGTAGTGTGTGTAGAAGTCACGGCGTTTGAAAACGAGGAGATTTGGTCTTGACAGTGTGTACGCAAAGCAAGCTTGTCGAGTTCCTCGACAAGCCTAACAAGGAACTAACAAGGAAAACTATGTGTTTCGCCCGACGAGTTCCTCAGTCGTGTGTACGAGGCCTGAGATTGTCTGCTTTCCTACTGGGGAAATTTTGTCTGACTTCCTGTCTCAGCTGTGAAACAGGAAGCATGAAGTTATCTTTCTAAAGTGAGAGAATCTTGCCTTCTTAATTGTCATCAAAACAGGTGTCTCCACTGCAGGATTTCTCCTCTTCCACCATTTTGGCCACCATAACATTTTAGATTGACCTATTTTGCTCTGGTGTCAACAGTTACCCGTCCAAAATGGGGAAGTTAGCAGTGGGGTGGTAAGCTTTTCTCACAGTTTAAAAAAAAAAAGTGTCCTATCAGAGCTCACTGGACAGGTGCAGGGTGCATGTAGCATTGAGGAATCAAATGAAGACAACTTTGAGAAGATGTCAACTTTTAGATCAAGAGGTCTAGACAAGGTGGCTAATGCTTCGTTTCCACTCAGCGGATCGGTTTGATACGGTTCGGTACGGTACGCTATTTTGTGTGTTTCCATTATGAAAGTGTGCCATAAAACCGAACCGTACCGCACCATTCTGGGTCCTGCTTCAGATGTGGGGCCATAGAAAATGGAACGGTTTGGTTAGGGCAGAGCTACAATACATTCCACTGATTGGTGGACACGCTAGGCATTTTTTCTAAACCCTGTATTTCCCCCAATGGTCCGACTTGCAGTGGAAATGCTCACCAGAATAGACCAGACCATTCTAAGCTTTCCAAACTGTACCGACCCAAACCGTTCCGCTCAGTGGAAACGAGGCATACGTGTACAGTGTCTGAAAGTACAGTCACCCTTGAAAGCATACCCTCACCCTCTAGAGGCACTGTAACTCCCTGGACTTCCTCCTCTAAAATGGTACTCACATATTGTTTTTTTTTTTGTTTAACCCCTTCCCACCACTGTTATTCTTGTCTAGGTAAGAATGATGTGTCCCTGCTCCCGAAGCCTCTTGTGATTGCCCTGTAACATATTACAGGAGCCTGCGAAAGTGGGAATACACCAACCTGTAGGTAGAGCTGGGCAGGCTATATGAACCCAGAAGTGTCAGTCGGCTTCTAATGAATCCCAGTAGGCTGCGGAAGTGGGAATACATCAACCTGTGGGCAGAGCCGGCTAGGCTGTATGAACCCAGAAGTGTCAGTCGGCTTCTAATGAATCCCAGGAGGCTGCGGAAGTGGGAATTCATCAACCTGTGGGCAGATCCGGCTAGGCCGTATGAACCCAGAAGTGGCAGCCAGCTTCTAATGAATGGAGAGGGGCCAAGATGGTGGCGCAGGTCCCAGACACCTGATCAGTGAAACTTAGCAGGATGCTGAATACTCTAGGCCAGAGGTCTCCAAACTTTCTTAGCAAAGGTCCAGTTTACTGTCCTTTAGAGTTTTGTGAGGGCCAGACAATGGTCAGTAGGAGTCAAAAAGGTCCTGACATCAGTGGGATAAATGAATGCCCTATTGCTTCAGTGGGAGTAATTGTGCTCCTTCATTGGGTCCCATTGTTGGTGTCATTGAGGGAAACTGTGCCCCGTTGTTGATGTCATTGTGAGGAATTGTCCCCCATACTTTGTGTCATTGTGAGGAATTGTTTCCCATCAGTGTCATTGGGCCCCTTTGTTGGTGTCATTGGGCTCCATTGTTGGTGTCATAGGAGAAACAATGCCCCTTTGTTGGTGTCAGTGGATGAAATAGTGCCCCAAGGGCCAGATAAAAGTAAGCATAGGGGCGCATTTGGCCCCCGGGCTGTAGTTTGGAGACCACTGCTCTAGGCTGATGTATATCTGAATCAAGGACAGTGCTGCACAACATATAAGTGATGGTGGGTGGTTTTAAAAAAATAAAGGGGCGAGTGAGGTTCCTCTTTATAGTGGTGCTCAGCTCCCATGACCCATGTTTTTTCCTTCTTACCCATAAAGCAGCATTCTCTTTGAAAACACATACTCATCTCCACACCAAATCCAGTGCTTTTCCACTGTGATTCTCTGTTTGGGTACTATAGAGTAGGTTGCGCCACCATCTTGGTCCTCTTCAACTGGCTGTCTCTTCAAGGGGCAGGCAGCCATCTCCGATGACATTCGAAGCCCATCTGCCAGTTGCCCTTTCTGCTGATTCTGCAGTTTCCTGGGAGATGTGATGTAAATATCCCAGGAGTCTGCAGAACCAGGTACACATTATTATGGCCTAGGCGGCAAGGGGTAGAGCTAAAAATAAAAGTTTAAGATTTGCATACATTTTTCCTGGGAAGGGAGAATGTTAAAACATCTAACTCCCCTTTGGGATTTAAAGTTGAACAATAGGCAAAACATTTTATTTTGAATAGAGTAAGGGTTAGAACCATTGTTGGTTATTTTTTGCCATCTGTGCCCCATTGGGGAGGCTTATTTTCATGTCCTGCCCCATAGTGAAAACTGAAGGTTGGAAGAAATCCCTGTAAATTAAGAGAATTCCTTGGAGACCCCAAGGCCACCAGAGCTAGTATTCCCATTGGAAGAATTTAACTTCCAATGCTAATGGTAAACGGGACAAGTAGAGAGGGTGAATCTCCCTAAGAGGGGCACAGACAGTAATAAAAACTGATAGGTGTTCAATCCTTCTCAACTGTATCTAAATCTAAAGAAAAAGTTGTTCCTTTAGTTATACCTTAAAGTTTCATTTTAAGCTACCCTATCATATATTGTACTGCTACTAGGCCTTGCGATTGAAAGTGTTTTACTGTATATAACTTTTTATGTTGCCCAAAGCAACCAATAAATGTGTCCTTTGCATATTCTAAGCTGTGCTGGAAGAAGGAAAGGAGAAGCTGGTTACTATGGGAAACCACAAGCTTTCCTTTACCCTACAACAGTTATCATGGCACAATGAGGGTTAAGCGGCTACCAGCTAGCGAGGCGAGTGTTTCCTAGCACAAAAGGTTTAAGCGCATACATTAAGATGATTTACTTATTATAAGGTGCGAGGAGTGATTTTTACTATGTCTTTATTAGAAGCAACGCAACTCTAAATCTTTACTATGGAAAAACAGAGTTGGAGCCATCAGCCAGGAATAGAACGCTAAGCCCGGCGCAGTAAATTCGACCTAAAACAGGCAGCCGTACAAAACAAACAGAGAATAAAACGAGTATATGGATGTGAATGCACAAGACATAAAGAGCGCAGTCCTGTAACGCGTCCATTTTCGGCGTGGTAAATTCCTTCATTCCTGGGCCTGGCTCCTGACATACCACTTAAATACTATTCTGTGCTACTGCAGGCTGTTGTGTCTGGTCAGCAGAATAAATACTACCAGGCAGGCACAGCTAGGTCTGATTTAGCGGTGAGGTTATTGCTCCCCCGGCTCCTCAGCTATTCAAGGCCAGGGCCACCTTAGAAGATTGAGTATCCAATGCTCAGGCCGGTTCTGTAAACAAGCCGGCTATTGCTGCATCTCACAGGAAGCAAGCTGTCACTAGGTTTTAACATTAAAGTGATATTAAACCCTCAGCCTTTAAGAACTTTCAGCAGCTAATTTAATCCCTTACTGAATGCAGCTTCTTTTTGGTTAATCCTTGCCTATGTTCCAGTATAAGCTAATGTCATGGCTGCTGCCCCAGGTTTCAAGGTGGCTCCTTTCCCTTGCAGCATCCTATGGAGCCATTCTTGCATGCAGGGACTAGATTTGTGTCATTTCCCTATCCTAGACATGTCCAAAGTCCGGCCCGCGGGCCCCCACTTGGAATTTGCATATATATCCATTTGTGGCCCGCCAAGTATATCCATATGTGGCCCCAAAAGCTTGAGCGTGTTATGTTTTTTTATGCTGTTTATATATCTTTCTTCTTTAGCCTGACAAATCCCAAGCACCATGCTCATTGTTAGTATGAGCGGGGCGTGTGGCTGGGCATGTTCAGAAGTCGATTTGCCAGAGCTGCTATGAAGCTGACAGCGTGACGAGCCAATCACAAGCACTGTGACTATTCCCGATCTCTGCATCTGTTTACTGCAGATGCAGAGATCGGGAAATGTCACAGTGCTTGTAATTGGTGGTGGTGTTGCGCACTGTCAGCTTCCTTGCGGGCTCCGGCACATAGACTTGAGCACGGCGCTCGGGGTTTTGTCAAGCTAAAGAAGATAAATATATTAACAGCAAAAAAAACATAAGACACTAAAGCTTTTTTGGGGCCACAGATGGATATAATGAAGAGAGAAAGACCGCCACTCCAGATGAGTGCAATGAGCAATCAATGTCCTCCTCAGAGACCGTGGGTGCTGGCAATGCACAAGGCAGAGATCAATGGAAAAAATTCATGGACAGCCACACACCAAAATCAACCTTAAAAGGTGGCCTTTATTGGTGCAAAAAGGATAAAAGCACTACAAAACACAGCACAAAAAGCAGTGGAATATAAAAAGCTGACGCGTTGCGCTATGACTAAGCACTAAATCTCTGTGCGAAACGCAAGAGCGAGTTAGATAGAGAGATAGAGATTTATATATATTTTTTATCAAAAACATGTAGCAGAATACATATTGGCTTAAATTGATGAAGAAATTCGATTTTTTTAATTTTTATTGGATATATTTTATAGCAGAAAGTAAAAAATTGCCTGCGTTTTTTCTTACTAGAGCAAAAAATTCACACCCCAAACCGAGGTCAAATACCACCAAAATAAAGCTCTATTTGTGGGGAAAAATTGACACATTTTTATTTGTGTACAGTGTCGCACGACCGCACAATTGTCAGTTAATGTAACGTAGTGCTGTATCACAAAAAACAGCATGGTCATAAAGGGGGTAAACCTTCCAGAGCTGAACTGGTTAAGAGGTTTAGGTTCCTGGGAGGTGGGGCGGGGCTTCAGATCACATGCTCCTGTCCGATCACATGATCTCCTGTGTCAGTCGGCAGTTGCAGGGGAGAGGAGGGAGCAATGACAACCAAGCTTATGGGTGAAGTCACTGAGCCCAAACCTTGTTTTAAGCACTCTCTCCTCTCCCCTGCAGCTGATGACAGAAACGAGATCACGTGTCAGGCTGAAAATAGGTAATATATCTTTCCTACACAGGTTAATCAGCATAAGTGTAATGGCCCATACACACGATCCGAATATCGGACGATGATGGATCGTACGATTTTCGGATCGTGTGTACACTACTTTCGAGAGCCGATCACGACCGTTCATCCGATATTTTTCAATCTGACATGCGCAAAATTTTTCCTCGTACGATGTCAGATCGTACGATTTTCAGTTAGTCAGTACAGCCGTCGTCCGACAATACAATACAAATACATTACAACACATGACATCACTTCCGATCTTTTTTTTCTGTCGTACGAGAATTTTCGTGAGTTTAATAACCTATTTTATTTTACTGCGATTATTAAGCGAAAAAAGTCGTACGATCCATCGACCGATATTTGGATCGTGTGTATGGGCCATTAGGAGAGGGGAGGGAGCATTTTTAAGAGTAGTTAGGTTTAGGTTGGAATTCTACTTCACTGTCTGACATTTCAATAAAGTTTGTTTATAAGAAAAAGAAAGAAAAAGAAAGAAACTAAAAAGTAAACTTTGTACTAGGGTTGCTACCTTTTCTTCAAGCCAAACCTGAACACTTTAGCGGCCTGGGACACCTTTGGGTGCCCCTAGGAGAGTAGTAATGTGGTGCGCATAGCGTGCCACAGCGAATGGTGGGTGTTGCCAGATTACTTTTAGTGACATCATCACCCTGCCTTCCAGTGATACCAAACCAGGCCGCTGCAGCTCTCAGATGGCAACAGATTTGTGTGTGACTATCCTAGTTACTTGTGAAGCCACAGCCTGGTCGGAATTCAAAACCCGAACTGTCTTGGTGAATCTTGTACAGGTGGTAACCCTACTTTGTGCTGCGATTGGCATATCGGCACTGCTGTCATCCTGCGGCTGCATTCTAACACAACCACTGGTATGGATTAGCGCTTAGTGGGGTCTGCAGAGAGATTCGGGGACCTGCAGTTCTGCCTTGCGGGTGTGCCAGGATCCTAGCACTGGTGCAATAGCAGATAAGACAGTCACATATTTTAGAAGTTCAGCTACACCCAAATTTTACTCACCCAAATTTTACTCATAATATGTGTCCCTGAAATAGGAATCTGGCAAACAATAAAGTGACAAGACTTTCAAAAATAGTTTTGATTTTTTTTACTCTTTGCACGGAAATGACTTATTGGTGGATGTGTGATGTTACCGCAGAATACAGGAAAATGCCTCTCAGCAGTCACAAGCTTTACATTTTAAACAGTAAACTTCGGCAGTAAAACAAATCTTTACATCGGAGGTGTGCCAGACAATGTGAGAGGGCCCTGGCCTTAGATGTGAACATTTGGGTCTCGTCACACTTACAAAACGCTCTGCTCTCCAATTAGTACCTAACTTGTGGTTTGTATTGGAATTTCTATTGTTTTTTTTTATGTTACCAAAATATCTCTGCAAGAAAAAAGTCTATATTTAGTCTGAAAGGAACCAATTTACTAAAACTGGAGAGTGCAAAATCTGGTGCAGCTCTGCATAGAAACCTCTCTAGATAAAGCATAAAGTATATAAATAAGGTAACCATTACTAGTTTAAAGCATAATATAATGTAACTGTTTCTTTTCATTGTTAACAAATGTAACGGCACCCCAAATGCGAAATGGGTTAAAGCTGTTTAGGCTATTCCCTTTCTGAATACAAGGCAGCTACCGACACTCCACAGTCAGGCGAACAAGACCCATAAGGATAATTCCCCCATTAAGGCAACACAGCCCTCATTTTAGGTTTCCAGCAGGTCTGACACTTTATTGAGAAATACAGGCTCTTATATACAATTTAGGATACTGCAGTAACCAAATGAACAATGACCCAACTCCACCCACAACATCACACAATTGTTACCTAACGAGCCCCCTCAATACACATCATCCTCAATACATCTCTTAGCAGACACCCTGACGCCGGGACCTGACCTAATTTACACGAGCTAATTAACTACAGCTGATGACTCAGAAACATGACCTTTAGGCTGTCTGCTAACTTACAATACACATTATCATCAATACACCTTCACACAATTACAGGGTCTATTAGCACAAGCCACAATTCGATGCAGAGCAGCCACACTAGAATGAGTCACTATTCTAATATGGCATATATCCTAGGAGATAGTGGGGATTACAGACCCATGTTAAAGCAATCCAAGACATATTCTGAATGTCCATCATTTTCTGGCTTATACTTTCTAAGAGCTTCTGTGTTCCACGGGTCCCCCCGTTACAACAACAATTTCCACAATTCCGGTTGATTTGAATCCTACTTTGATTTGAGATAATGCTGACATAACTCCATGAAGCTTGTCCTAGCACAAGGGGACAACAAAAGAGGGGGGACTATATATCTCCCAAGGAGTAAGATATCCTCAGCGGCTGGCATCCATACTAGCTATATGTATTCCACCGCACACTTGGAATAACCCTACATGTTTTTTAATTAAAAAAATGTGTTACATACCATAAATATTTATCAGATACATTTCTAGTACCATAAAACACAATTACAGCCCATTATATAAAACCTTTCAGACGTACCTCTACATGTGCCTTCTTGAGGAGGGGGACCTTGCGGGCACTGCAGGATTTCAATCCGTGGCGGCGTAATTTGTTACCAATGGTTTGTTTGGTGACTGTGGTCCCAACTGCCTTGAGATCATTCACTAACTCCTTCTGTGTAGTTCTGGGCTGATCTCTCCCTTTTCTCATGGTCATCCTCACCCCATGAGGAGAAATCTTGCATGGAGCTCCATGGAATGATGGGTGTTTGAGGGTTATTGTGTATTTCTTCCAGCTTCAAATAACCGATCCAACAGTTGTCTTCTCACCAA
Organism: Rana kukunoris; assembly: GCA_029574335.1. Classification (NCBI taxonomy): domain Eukaryota; kingdom Metazoa; phylum Chordata; class Amphibia; order Anura; family Ranidae; genus Rana; species Rana kukunoris. The sequence continues at coordinate 192,826,615 of CM056055.1, forward strand.
GCTTTTTGCTGATGGTCTTATAGCCCATTCAAGCTTTGTGCAGGTCTACAATCTTGTCTCTGATGTCCTTTGACAGCTCTTTGGTCTTGCCCATGATGGTGAGGTTTGAATGGAAGAACTTGATTCTGTGGACAGGTGTCTTTTATACACATAACAAGTTGTCGTTAGGAGCACCTTCTTAAATTGACTAATCTGTGTACCACATTGGTACATACTATAGCCATGTGAGGAAAAAGTGTATAATTTGCGCCACAGAAAAACAATGTTAATTCTCCCAACTAGTGGGTAGAATTACGTGTAATTAAACCTAAATATATTAAATATACCAGTTTAAGAGCTGCCACCTAAAAAAAATTTCAGTGTGTGAAAAATACAAGTAGAATCGGAAGTGAAGGGGCGCTGAAAACACAAAATCAATACAAAATTATGTGTATATATATACATTGAAATGTGCAATCTATTATTATAAAAATCATATATTATTAGTGGAGTGAACTAGTGTCCATACAATGAAATAAAAGAAAAGTCCCAATAGTGCTAAATAATAAGCACCCAATGGTATATCTCAGCTCAAAAATGACGTAAATATTGCAGTTCTGGAACCACCACCATATATTTGCACCCGATGTGATCGATAGAAATGGCTCCTTACCAATACTAGTAGACTCTTTTAATTAAAAAAGAAGTCATAAACTGCTTATGTCAATGGGATGACTCAGAATGATCCGGATAGGCACGTCAGATGATCCAACATTCATATAGATAGGAACAGAAAGGCAATCATAGTGAAGTATTGTTTATTAAAATATAATAAAAAGTAACATGCCAAATGGCTGCTTACTCAGATTGTGCCCTGATCCCGGCACTGAGGCAATGCGTATATTCGATATCCAATCGAACCCGCGGATTCGGATGTAGGACGGTGATCCGTCGCGCTGGTAGTCTCACTGGCCGGCGTACGTTCTACCGTCGAAGCAACGTGGATTCGGAGAAGGATCGAAAGTCCGTCGCACTGCTAGTTCCACTAGTCGGCGTGCGTTCCACCGTCGGAAACCAACGGACCCGGAAAACGGAAGTGGTAGGGAAAAAGCGTGACTGGTTAGCGCCTCGACGTACATTTCGTTGTTTACGTCATCAGGAAGTGTAACCAGTCACGCTGTGGAGTTGAATTTACCCAATGGCCAATTGAGATTGATAGGGGAACTAGCCAATCGAATAAGAAGCCTCGGTCCCGCTATCACACACCATAGAATTGTATATACTAACAACACCTGCTAGATGCTGCACTCGCAAATCCAGTTAACAATATTGTCATATACATCTGGTATATTACATATATGCGCTATTCCTGCCCTATTGCATATAGTACTACATATATGTTGCAATTTTAATAACAAAAATGGCAGTACAATTAGAATAGATTGAAATTACATTCCAACATGTTAATTGGTGTTGCAATTAAAATTAAAAATTAAAATTAAATTAAAAAATTGAATTGAAATACCCCTATAAAATACCAGCATTAATATTGTCTGCCTAAATGTATATTACATGCTGCTGCTAGTCTTAGAACACCCACTACCACCAGTTAGGTATACTAGCTGTACTAATATCTGGTAATTAGTACTGTTTGAATTAGTTAAAAAACCTTTATAACAAAATTATTTTTATGTATTTTATTTCAAAAAAAATCCTTTACTTGTTGTTCAAGAAGCAATTCAGGTCTAATTCTACATTCAGGCCTTGAGGCTGCATGGCACGTAAGCGATGTATCCATAAGGTCTCATTTTGGGATACTGCCTTAGTAAGATCTGAACCTCGCCAATGACTAGTTACTCTATCTATCCCGTAGAACGTCATTTGTCGATTGGATATCGAATATACGCATTAAAGCCTCAGTGCCGGGATCAGGGCACAATCTGAGTAAGCAGCCATTTGGCATGTTACTTTTTATTATATTTTAATAAACAATACTTCACTATGATTGCCTTTCTGTTCCTATCTATATGAATGTTGGATCATCTGACGTGCCTATCCGGATCATTCTGAGTCATCCCATTGACATAAGCAGTTTATGACTTCTTTTTTAATTAAAAGAGTCTACTAGTATTGGTAAGGAGCCATTTCTATCGATCACATCGGGTGCAAATATATGGTGGTGGTTCCAGAACTGCAATATTTACGTCATTTTTGAGCTGAGATATACCATTGGGTGCTTATTATTTAGCACTATTGGGACTTTTCTTTTATTTCATTGTATGGACACTAGTTCACTCCACTAATAATATATGATTTTTATAATAATAGATTGCACATTTCAATGTATATATATACACATAATTTTGTATTGATTTTGTGTTTTCAGCGCCCCTTCACTTCCGATTCTACATACTATAGCCAGTCTGTGGGAGGCAGAATTATTGTTGGTTGGTAGGGGATCAAATAATTATTTTACTCACTGAACTGCAACTCAATTTATAACATTTGCATCATGTTTTTATGTATTTTTGGTTGATATTCTGTCTCTATCATTTTAAATACACCTATGATAAAAATAGGCCCTTCATTTCTTTGTAAGTGGGCAAATTTACAAAATCTGCAGGGCAGTAAATAATTTTTCCCCCCCACTGTATGGCAGGCTGATTATACCTAAGTTTATCCATTGATCGTCTTGGGTACAACCAGCCTGTCCGATTTTTCCTCAAAACAGCTATAGCCGCTAGCAGTAACCATTGTATTCTGCCATCTGAGAATGCTCTTTGCACCCCCTGCTGGCAGAATACAGTAACGCAGCGGGAAGCAAAATGATGAAGTCTATTATAGTGTTACCTCTCAGTGCTGCTGATCTCCTTTGGGTGTTTTTAAACCTTTAGATATATCCAGTGAAGTGAACAGTCCTGGATGATACACAGAGATGAAACAAATCCTCCCACATAAGGCAGCCCATGCATGATTCTTTTTTCTTTTCTTTTTTTTTTATCCAACCATGAAAAACGCAGGTGCCCAGCTTATATTTCATGCTGTGTTACCAGTGACATGGCATTTATTCATTATCATAGGGGGAATATAACTTATTTAGTAGTATACTCAGGCACATCAGAATGATGGACCACCCTGTTTCTATAAAAGTTATTTTCCAGCGAACATGAAAAAAATGAGTAAATTGAAGGTTTGGCGAGAAAATTTATTCAGAGGGCGTTTGGCGGCAATAGCAGAAATGAAAGGTAACTGATACCTGGCCTGAGCCCCAATATACTTTAAATCTGACTCTTGATAGAATTTCCAGTAATGAGCGAGACGTGCCCTGCTGAGTTTTATATACATTTCTCCACTAATAACGTTTAAATGGTTCCTAATAAATGTATTGCCTAGAACAATATACAGCACAAATGAACTGCTCTTATTTCTCCCTTGTAAATAGTAGACTCAAAATTATAAAGTTTTAAAGGAGGATTGTTCCATTCATAATAATAGCATGCTTCCACTGTATTTTTATGTCTCTGTTTAGTAGAACAAATGGGTTTTATTCATTTTTGCGCTGATTTATTTGACTATTTTTTCATTTATTAAAGAGCAACCCTATGCAGCAAGTAATGGACTTACCTGCAGTATGTTTGTCCTGGTGGGTAACTGGAAGGTGTCTGAGATCTGGTCATCTATCCATCTGTTACAGGTTGGTCAGTACCCATCAGTGACATGGTCAGCTTTTTGGGTAACAATCAGTCAGCTATGGGTTGATCCCAAAGGCCTGTACACACAATCGGATTTTCCGACGAGAATTGTGTGTGCTCCACCGGACAATTGTTGGAATTTCCACTAACAAATGTGGGATAGCATGCTTTAAAATTTTCCAACAACAAATGTGTGTTGTCGGAATATCTGATTGTGAGTACAGAAGTCCATCAGAAAAAAATCCAAAGTACAAATACGCATGCTCGGAAGCAATGCTAACCATAACACAGCATTAGCATAAGTTGCCCAAAGGGTGGCGCTAAAGAACAAGTAGTTTTGTGTTTGTTGGCCGACAATTCTTTGCCGTTTGTATGCAAGACAAGTTCATGGCCAACGCCCTTCAGACAAAAAACCTATGCTTTGTCCGATGGAAATCCGATCGTGTGTACCAGGCTTAACAGTTGATTCTTTCTAGTAATTTTCCTGCTGCAAATCCTTCCAACTTTCCCCGCTGGTTACTGTTCCCTTCCTGTAACAAATACATCAGTTTTCTACTTCAGTTGTGCTTTGCACCTGGAGAAGGGTCAATACACTCAACTCCATTAGGTGATGTTGGCACACATCCTGCTTCATCTTTACTAATGAATTTCAGGTATGGCTATATTATACATAATTACATCCAGCTTGGACCAATGTAACTATGTACTGTATATACCATACCTGGCCGATTCTCCTGTGATGAGTGGCCAGTTTGATGCATTGTGAGCACAGGAAGTTGGAAATCACTGATTTAGACACTGCCACTCCAATGACCTCAACTTGTTTCTGAGTCCCATCCCGAGTGGCTGCACTCCTGCTTACTAAACACAGAAGGTCCACTGTTGTGGTGGGGCAGTGACGTCATGCTCTCTGCCTCGTCTAATCAAAGAATGCTTTGCATTTACAAAGCATTCTCTAAATGGCACCCGTGCTAAGAAAACTAAAAAGCTCAGTGTCTCATTGCTCAAGGAACCCCTAGCAAGCTCTGGAGGAACCCTAGGGTTCCATGGAACCCTGATTGAGAAACCATGCTCTAGAACTGCATATCAATCTAAAATGACCCCTGTCCACAAGGTGACAATGCTGCTGTGCGATTTTACTGCTGAACAAACAGCATTGCCTCTCTGTTAAAGAAAAGGGAAAAATACTGATTGTACTGGCATGATAAACAAGTAACAAAACTGTTATAGGGGGGACTAGACATGTGCAATTCCGTTCGTAAAGAAAGGATTTTCGTACAAATTTTTTAGTATTCGTACATTCGGATAAATTCAAACATCCAAATAGCTGAAAGTATTAAATACAAAAATTACGGAATTACGAATAAGTAAAATAACGAACACGCGAAAATACTAACGTACGATTGGACAAACTTACTAAAATACGAAAGTTTGAAACAACAAAAGAATGAAAATGACATCTATAATGAACGATTTGCATTCTGTATTTTAAGTCCTTTGTCTGTTTGTAATTTCGTATATTCGTATATTCATTCGTATGTTCGTATTTTCATTTGTGTTTTGTAAATACGTTTTTTTGTCTGTTCGTAAATTTGTGTACTTGAATCATTCTTTCGAATGGGCACTGGGCAGTGTAGTTAGTGAGTGATGTATCTTACCTAATATCTTAGCCAATCAGCTTATCTATTTTGTGCTGAGTCACATTGGACAGTGTAAAGCTTTAATTTTTTGGAAAACGCTCATTTTGAAGTTTGTTGGCAAAAACTCTGACCGTGTGTACGGGGCTTAAGAGAAAGTCTATCTTAATATGGATTAGCCGCGTGTTGAAAATTAAACTAAAATACGAGATTGCGAATGACCGCGCCGCAATGTATTTACGAAAGTACAAAATTACGAATCCATTAAAACAAAAATGATTATCTAAAAAAAAAATAAGAATTTAGAATCAACGAAAATAAATCATTCAGTATAAACGAAAATAAAACAAAAATACGAACTGGTCCGAATAGGAAAACTTGCGTCTTATGAAATACGAACGGGTCCGAATAGTAAGACTTGCGTCTTACGAAATTATGAATCTTTACGAATCTACGGAACGAGACGAAACGATACAACGAAAAAACTATTTTTTTTTTGTTGTGCACATGTCTAGGGGGGACTAAAAAACAATTGTATCCGGCTGTATCATTTTTGTCCATAGTTCCACTTTAATTGCTGTGTGTCTAGTTCTTGTTGTTTTTTGGATTTCAATTGTTGCTGTCCTTGTTTGAACCAAGACCAAATGACAATGGGAAAGTTACAGTTTGAGAGTGTCCTTGAAGACCAGATAGACTGACAAAGCTCTCACTTCTGAAATGTACTTATTGTATTCATTTTATAACGCTGGCAGATTCTGCAAGCAAATGCATAGAACAGTCACATCAATCCTTGCCCCTAAAGACATCAGAATGTAATGTCCCTGACATACCTCCACACACATATTAGGACCAAGACATCAGCGCAGCAAAGCATATAGGCAATGATGTATTGAAGTATCAACGTGAGAAACTAAAATTATTTCCCTGCAGAAATCAGTCAGATTTAACCCTTAGGACAGGTTTAAATATACTAGGTGAATGTAGGGAAGGAACTACTCTTCTTAGCAATGACACTTAGATACATCAGGTCCTTTGCAACCTTGACAAGAAAGGCACCATTTTTGTAAAAAAAAAAAAACTCTTTTTAGAATGTATTCTGCAATTTCCATATGTTCCGATGAAATCAGAAATAAGATGTTTCTTATTACCGCTGGCATGTCTTTGTTGCTGTTTTTTGCTTTTTATTTAATTGTACGAGTAATATATATCCTCTGACAGTCGTGTAGTTTGTGTAATCTCTTTGATGGGTACACATCTGCTACTTGTCGTGCTATTGAACACTTAGCATTGTACCCGAATGTATGCAGTTGTATATATCTTCCTACGTGTTTGCTCTTTGGCAATGTGCCGCCACGCATGTTGCATGAGTTATGTATGAATAACACTTGTCTCATATCTATATATATATATATATATATATATATATATATAAATAATATATATCCCAAAGATTTATTTGCATTGCTGTTTTCAACAATTTTCCTTGTATTAAATGAAAACCTTCTTAAGATAACATTTTATCTGGGGAAGATTTGGAGATTGACTAAAATCTAAAATGCATTTTTGTAATGGAAGAATTAATAACCTTCATCTATGGGCCCCTTAACCACTTCAGGTCCGCGCTATTAACAAAATACGTGAACAGCGCGGACCTGAGGCGCCGGGGTCACGTCTATGGACGTGATTTGCTTGTAATTCCCCGCGCGCGCCACAGGGTGGCGCGCGGCGGGGAAAAACAGTCCCGACGCATCACCGAGGATCCGATGCGTGTACCCGGCGGCCGCGATGTCCGTCAGGTACACGCGATCGTCGGTGAGAGTGCAGGGACGTGGAGCTCTGAGTGTAAACACAGAGCTTCACGTCCTGTCAGTGAGGTGACAGATGCTGTTTCTCTTGTACATAGGGAGACAGCATCGGTCACCTCCCCCAGTCACCCCCCCTCCCCCCATACAGTTATAACACACCCAGGCAATACATTTAACCCCTTCCTCACCCCCTAGTGTTAACCCCTTCAATGCCAGTCACATTTATACATTAATTAGTGCATTTTTATAGCACTGGTCGCTGTATAAATGTGAATGGTGCCAAAAATGTGTCAAAAGTGTCCGATGTGTCCGTCGCAATATCGCAGTCCCAATAAAAATCGCAGATCGCCGCCATTACTAGTAAAAAAAAAATATAAAAAAAAAAATCATAATTATGTCCCCTATTTTGTAGGTGCTATAACTTTTGCGCAAAGCAGTCACTTATTGTGATTTTTTTTTTTTTTTACAAAAATACGTAGAAGAATACGCATCGGCCTTAACTGAGAAAAAAAAATATAAAAAAAAAAAAAAAAATGGGATATTTATTATAGCAACAAGTAAAAAATATATATATATTTTTAAATTGTCGCTCTTTTTTTCAAGATAACGCAAAAAATAAAAACCGCACGGACGATCAAATACCACCAAAAGAAAGCTCTATTTGTGGGGAAAAAAGGGACGCCAATTTTGTTTGGGTGCCACGTCGCACGACCGCGCAATTGTCAGTTAAAGCGACGCAGTGCCGGAAGCTGAAATTTCGCCTGGGCACGAAGGGGGTTTATGTGCCCAGTAAGCAAGTGGTTAAGAACCAGATGTTAAAACCCATGTTACAACGGTGGAATTAATGCATACATGTAAGGGCCAGTAATCATTCAACTGGATTCCCCCCCCCCCCCCTACCTTCAGTGTCCACTCAGAAGCTCATGTATGTCATATTCATCTGCAGGTTAATCTGAATGAGCATAGATAACATTTAGAGCACACAGTATTGTAGAATAAAAATCAAGATTAGACTTGAACTCTGTCCAGATAACAATGTAATGAAGATATACAAGAGTTGAAAGGAATATCAGCATTAACGTGACTCTGTGTTTGGATCATATGCACTAGCCTATTTACAGATTCTGAACAGGCAGTAAAAAAGGCATCATTCATCCATGTATCAATAAGCATTGTGGAGAAATGTATTTTCAAAGTTCACAACACTGACAGATGTTTTTAATTTGTTAGAAAACAATTGAAACCTACTTCAGTCTTTCTTATGATCTACGAGGATCTTAGCGAATGAATACCTTCACATAAAAAGCAGCATGAATGGTCAGGGATGGCTGTAATAGTTTATTGTCCATAGTTTGGCACAGGTGTACTTTAGGTTAGGCATGTGCAAAAGTGAAAAATTCGTTTCGTTTCGTTTCGTTTCAATTCGTCATTTAATAAATTTCGTTAAGTTAGGTTCGTTACATGTGTTGAATTCGTTTTCGGAATTCATTCGTTTTCGACCGAATTTCGAAAAATACGGTCGAAATCGAAAATATTTCGACCGTTTTTCGAATTCGTTCGTTTTCGACCGAATTTCGGAAAAAAACGGTCGAAATCGAAAATATTTTAACCAGATTAGAAAACAAATAGTCTCTTTTCGAATTTTTTTTTTTCGAATAAAATTCGAAAATATTTTTTTTTTTTTTTTTTTTTTTTTTTTTTTCGAATTCCGATCGAATTTAGTCCGCGGGTATTCGATTCGGAATTCGAAAAAAAAATTCGATTTCGACCATTTTTTTTTTTTTTTTCGAAATTCGGTCGAAAATGAACGAATTCCGAAAACGGTCGAAATTTTTCGCTAATATAGCAATTTGGGAATTCGTATGCATCCGAATGTCCGAATAATGGAAAATTCGTCCGAATTTCGATTCGGAACGAAACTAAATGCACATGCCTACTTTAGGTGCTCTACAGAAGTCTCAAGTAAACTCCATAGTTAAACTCTTGGAAGTATAAAATGGTAAACAAACAAAAGTCTTGTTCTGAGAGGTAGTAGCCTGACAGTTGTAGTTTTCGGCATCAGTCTCACATGTCTCTTGTGCATAAAGTCTAGGAAAATTGCCTCAACAGGACACAGACTGCAAAAAAACTTAAAGTTTATGAAAAATGTTTTGGCTTGCGATACAAAAGGGCGGGGATGTGCTGGACATCTAATCCTAGAGATACAACTGGCCCTTTTGAGAACAATCATAATGCTGATGCACAATGAAATTGAGTTTGACACCCCTGGTGTAGGTGATTTAATACTTATAAAAAGTAACCCTACCCACCCATAACTCTATAAAGCATGCCCTTTCCACTTAAACAACCCCAATTCTAACACTTTCTAATCCCTAAAATGCCCTATGTCACTTAACCTTCCATGAACACGAAACCTCCAAAACAAGACCTTAGCACTGAAGCCCCACTCCAGCCCTGAAGCCTCGTACACACGCTCTGTTTTCTCTGCAAGAACCAGCAAGAAAACTGCTGGCAGAGCTTTCTTGCCGCATAAACCGAGCGTGTGTACGAGGCTTTCAGGTTTCTCATCTGGAAATCTGCCCAGAATCTCGACAAGAAAAATAGAGATCCTGCGAATAAGCATCGCACGATGTGAAACATGTCAGCTTTTGTTCTTTTGTCCACTCCTTCTTTTTGACTGCAGCATATTTTGGTTGGTTTTTGATTTTCATTCTTTGAATAAAGACATAGTTTTTAAGGTGTGCGACGGTCCAGGATTCCTTTCATCCCGTGCATTTGTGCACAGCCAGCACCCTTTCGGTTCACTGGGATGGAAGCAAAGGGGATTAGCAGTTTTTAGAGCGGTATACATCTCTTCACTCTCTATTTTCTTGTCGAGATTCTTGCCGGCCTGTTTCCCAACGAGAAACCCAAGCATCTGTATACTTACCTGTTGCTGTGGAAACCCACGCATGCTCGAAATGATTTTGACGCATGCGTGGTAGCATCCACGGCATAGGTAGGGTGAAGCAAGATGGCGTCAACGGCATCGAATGTGACAAGCGCATACTTGTCGTACGCGATGACGTCACCCCGTTCTTTTGAAATGAGTGTGTGTACACTCGGGCGGCAAAAGAGTCTTGCCAAGAATCTCGTCAGGAAAAACTACGTAATGGCTAGAACTAACTCCCATTTTGACAAATTGCTGGAATCCTCTACTCCAGGAACAAGCAGTCCCACTCTAAAACCATGTAGTGCCCAGATTCCGTGGCAGAAGTCTCTGATCCAATATACACTAAAGCTGCTCTTGGGCCCACAGGGCTGGATGTAGCAGGAAAGATACAGGCTCACAGTTAAATAGGAAGAGGTTGTGTTGAAGGGGTCTGGATTCTGGGTCCATAACTGAAAATGTACCTTTGGTACTGCTACCCAGCATTACCATATAACAGCACATGACAGTAAAGGTCATTATGAAGAAAGTGAAATATGACTAATATTTCTGTAATATTTAGATACAATATTACAGAAATGTATGTGAGTTATATGTGTTGTGTACCTGCCTTCCATTGTAGCGAGGGGTCATTCTGTAACAATAAACATTCAATAAACATTCTTTCTCACGCATCACAGCCAAGAGCTGGATAAGATAGACCCACAAACCGTGTCCACAATGCAGTACAGACTCATCACTAGATAACAACATTATCAGCCTGTGAGCAAATAGCTCTGACAGCTAGGCCTGCAGCTCTCAGTGTGGCGCTTTGTTGGCTGTCAGCAGCTGTCCCAGAAATGGCACAGTATCGGGCCACAGAATGTGCCTGTCATAGAGGTGTGTAGAAAACGAGGCAGAAAAGACTGAGGAGCGTCAGGTAGGAAGAAGAGTCTCTGCAGAGTATGACATAGGGTTAGATAACAAAACAATTGAGGCTGATAATTAAAGAAGACCTGAACTGTAGAGGATGTGTTAAAAAAAAAAGAAAAAAAGAAAAGCAGAAAACAAATAACTAGTACCAGTAGTGTCTGCAGGCACCTGGTAGATGACCGATTCTGCATTACTGACCTACTGTGCCTTATTCTGCCTTGTGCCTCTGTGTGGAGGAGTCCATGTTGGTAGAGACAAGGCTTTCCTTCTTCATGTTGTCAATGTGATGCCCTCCTTTCTGATTTCTCAAAGGACTGATGGGGGGAATATTCAGGAAATAGCCATAGAGAACACAGAATAAAGGAAGCAGATGCAGGTCCTCAGATACAGCTTCCACTCCAGCAAGCAGCAACGTAGAAATAGCCATATGTCATGAGACTAGTAGTTACGGGCAGCAGTGTCTCTGATTCCTACTGTATTAGAGTGTATTGTATTTGTACTGTCTGCCCTTAAGCTGTAAAGCACTGTGTAAACTGTCAGCACTATTTAAATCCTGTATAATAATATTATAATAATATTATACAGCTATGAGGATGTAGGCAAAGCTAATTTTGCAGAGGAATAAAACACGAAAAGTAGACTTTTTTTACGACACCACTTAGGGACAGTTAACAATTGTAGATGTTTATTATAATAGACCACTGGACCGGCTGCAGGATCGCCAAAGGTAAGTACAGTGGGGAAAAGGTGGGTGGTGAGGGCGTATGTTGTTAGTTCACCTTTACATTTTCTGTTTTTGTAAAGGTGAACTAAACCTTTTAAGAGTATTTAAACAATTTTTTTTATTTTAATAGATATTTTAAGGTTATTAGCTCAAGGATAACATCTAGTCAGTTAGCATAGCAGAAATATCGCCTTTGTCAAATAAATCATACAAATTAAAAGGATGAAAGGATTATTAAAGATGTATCTCACAGAACACTTGTCCCAATGGCTTTTTTTTTTATTGAACTAGCATTGCTCATCACCACTGTCTATCAGGGTTAAGACTTAGATTCAGGTGGTGTGGTTATGTTGGGGCTTTTGAAATAAGAAATAATATAATTTAGAAATAATCATGGATTTATTCCCCACAGTTCTCAGTTCCTTTGGGTTAAAGTGGGCAAAACTGTATTTTTTTTCTTTCGTTTAGGAAAGTATTGGAAATGGTTACAAACCTTATCTGAACAGATGTCCATATTGGAAAGGTCACCCTCACAACTAAAATGTTGGATTCTCTAACACTTTCTGTTTCCATAAAAAAAATCAGCACCACGGCAGAATCTTGCGAATATATCACATAGCTGATCTATGATTAAGGCTAGTATGGCTGAAATGCATTAGCAGGTCTGTTATGTTGGGGCTTTTGTCTAAAGACTTGAAATAATCATGGATTTATTCCCCAATTTTTTTGTTGGGAAAGTATTGAAAAAGGTTACAAACCCTGTTAATTTTTTTTTCTGCCTGTGTTGTTTGGGGAGATTTCCCTTCATTTTGTCTCCTGGAGGCACAACAGGAAATCCCTACAAAATAGGGGAAATTTCTTCTTAGACAGATGTTATCGAAACAGATGTCCCTACTGTTTCCACCCTCATAACTAAAATGTTAGATTCCTCAACACTTTCTGTCTTTGTAACAAAGGTATAGAGCATCAACAACTCTGCACCATGGGAGAATTCTTTGAATATATCACATAGCTGAGCTATGATTATGGCTAGTATGGCTGAAATGCACTAGCAGGTCTGTTATGCTGGTTTTTAACCTGATGTGCCAATAAATTGCCATAGATTCAGAAGATCTTGCCCTGGTGCCAAGTTTTTTTGCTGAATTAGTTATTGGATGGCCAACAGTAGCAATAGACTGAGCCCCGTCATCCTTCACCTGTGGAATTGGGCAAAGAGGTTGAGAGTGGCTTATTTTGATGTTAGTAATGGTCACTAGAGAAAACAGGGAACGGGAATCCACCCTACGTGAACCTAATTACTGTACAGTATACGACAGGGGCTCTAATCCTACCATATTCTATCCAAACCCCTCAAACATGTGGCTATATATATATATATATATATATATATATATATATATATACATACTTTAAAGCCATCCTGAGGCAGAGGAAGGAACATAGTCAATGCCTGTGTCGTAAGACAGATGTCCCAATTAGCAGTTTTGGAATAGTTCAGGAATGTTAAGGCTGGGTTCACACTGTTGCCGCGTGCGGCTCCCAGCAGGGGTCCGGTGTGTCCTGGTTCACAGTTTCAGGTCTGATTTTATCCCAAATTTTGGGCTGAATTCAAAACTGAAACGGACCAAAAGAAGCACAGGGCTCCTGTGCAAATTTTCACCGGAGCGGAAGGAGAGATATGTGAACCGGCTCCATAGAGAGCCGGTCAAAATATCCTGCTATTGCGAATTGAATGCAGGGAACATCCACTTCACAATGGTGTGGACCCAGCCTAAAAGAAGATGAGCAGGGAAGTTGCTTTAGAGATGACTCAGCCAATGAATCCTTACACAAGCTTAGAGAGTGACGTTTTCCTTTTTGACCAATATTTTATTAATTTAATGGGGGTATTAACCACATGATAGAAATTGTAAGTTGGTGCATGCAACATTAGCATATCCCACCCAGTTCAATTCTATTGATATTAACAATAATGCCTTGGGATAGCTTTAGGACTTTCAAAGCTAGACATTTACAGGTGGTGGAGCTTCCTTGCCCATTGTTAATAAGCAGTTATGAGGCAATGTATATCTCTCAACACTCTAAGATGAGAAAAATAGACACATTTTAATGCAAAAGTATGTAGATAAAGGAAATTATATGCCATTAACCCAGTCATGCCAACCATAAAGAATTATTAAACTGAAAATAATTTGTTAAACCCACAACTGCTTTTTTTAACTACAAAATTATCTTTTTATTAAGAGGTTGGATAAAAGGTTTAGTGTATTTAGTGTAAAAGGTCCATAAGCCACACACATCATGAAGCAGACCCATGTGCACGAAGTAAGACGGATGGCAGCCTCATCTTGGTCTCCAACCAGGCCACACCCCCATGCTGAGGCTGCCATTCATCTCACTTCATGCACATGGGTCTGCTTCATGATGTGAGGCTTATGAACCTTTTCCTTTCACACTGCTACAGCTTGGAGCTAGGACAAGCTCCCTGTGCTCACAGCAATCTAGTTGGACTTTACCTTGCTACCTCAACGGCACCTAAATTTTGTCTTTTTTTTGATTTTCAGATAATACATTTTTGTAGAGGAATACGTGAGACCAAAAAGAGGGCGTTTTATTTTCCATACTGCATGGTCGGAAGTGTGGTCAATTATTGTACAACTGGTGATCTGATTGTGCAAAATACCAATTTCCATGCTGTTTAACCCCTACCATACCGGGCCATAGGGATTTGACGTCAGCAAAAACCCCTCACCGATCAGAGTGGACGTCATATGATGTCCTTAGTTCCCGGCGATCTAGGGCGGGCACGCGCGCCGTCGGCGGCGTGCACCTGCGGTACCACTCGTGACCCCGCGCGCGTGCCCGACCGTCGCGACTGCCGCCGTGCACCCGCGATTCCCGGTGATCACGGCAGAATGGTGAATGTGGGTGTGTAAACACACACACACACATCCACCTCCTGTCAGCGGTGAGGAGACTGATGTGTGTTCCCAGTACAGAGGAATACACATCGGTCTCCTCCCCTTGTGAGTCCCCTCCCCCTACAGTTAGAACACACTTTAGGGAACATTTTAACTCCTCCTACCACCAAAAGAAAGCTCCATTTGTGTGGGGAAAAAACATAATGATTTAATTTGGGTACAGTGTTGCATGACCGCGCAATTGCCATTCAAAATGCAACAGCGCTGAAAAATAAAAATTGGTCTGGACAGGAAGGTGGTGAAAATGCCCTGTATGGAAGGGGTTAAAATGCTGGTAATGGGATTTGTGTTATTTATGTTGTATGTATTGCTGTAGTTTTCTTCTGAAATAAGCTGCTCTGACTTATTGCCACCTTTTAGGGGCAAAATGTCTCCATGTGGGAGAGTGGATGGCGAATTCAAATGCTAAGCCAATGCCCAGTCAAGCATTGCATTCATTTATTGATATTTAGCTTATATGATTATATGGGTTCTTTGATCATTATAGTGACACATATCTTGTTCTGTTTTCTTTCAGTACAACCATAATGCCATCTAATACAAGGGACATCAATGGAGAGGAGACCATAGATTCCTTGTTGTGGCGTCAGGATGGACAGGATGACATGTACGTGGAGATATCAAGTGTGCAAAGCAGTGCAGTCCCAAAATACATCTCCACACTTTCTGTTGCCTTATCTGCCTCATTAACTCTATGTATCATCACAGTTATAAGGACTTTATCCTGACACCACCTGCTCCAGATCCAGCCGCCACCTTCCTCTTTAGATAATCCTGCCTTTGACTGTTTCTGGATTATTAAGAAAATGGATGATAATGGAACTCAATTTTTACAATTACTGAAAACTCATAGTATTGTGCATTTAAGAAGAGGAAACACAGTTGCTACTAACATCATACGCCCATCAATACAAAGTAAACACTGCCACTTTGCATTATAACAAGTGTTCATGACACTGAAGTGTATCCATCTGATGGAGACTATTCACTGAGTTCTGAAGGATAAAACAGGATTGCCTCCATGTTCTGTTTACTTTTACAGCAAACTGTTGGTCATGGATGGAGTTAAAAGCCACATGGGCCTAAAATCCGGAGCCTAGCTACCCTTTGTTTTTCCAATAACCATTTAAGGTTCTATTAATTAATCAAGCTGCTATTTCTTTCAGTTACGAACATTGGAACTGTCTCTTTAATGTTGTGTACATCTGTAACTGTGTTGGGACGTCTGGAGTTGTTCAAAGGCTGATGATTGACTTTATTTGCTGCAGATATCACTGTCATGTATAAACCAAGTTGTAGATAAATTGGGATTGGGATAACCCTGTAACTATGGCACTCTCATGAGTAATTATTTAGGTAAGGAAGGCTGCCACAGATTGATTTTGGCCTCACATAGCATTTAAAACGTATGTCTGGGCAAAAAAAAAAAAAAAACATATGCAGTACATCTCTGTAATATATGCACTTTTCACATGTTTTGTCTCAGCAAGTACACTAAACTAACTGTTACATAGTTACATAGTTAGTCAGGTTGAAAAAACATACAAGTTCATCCAGTTCAACCAAAAAAGAAAAAAATACAATCCCATATACACAATCCTTCACCCACAGTTGATCCAAAGGAAGGTGAAAAACCCCAGCAGAGCATGATCTAATTTGCTCCAGCAGGGGAAAAAAATCCTTCCTAAACTTCACAGAGGCAATTGGATTTTCCCCGGATCAACTTTACCTATAAATGTCAGTACCCAATTATATTATCTACATTTAGGAAAGAATCCAGGCCTTAAAGCAATCTACTGAGCTGGACAGAACCACCTCTGGAGGAAGTCTATTCCACATTTTCACAGCTCTTACTATGTAGAAACCTTTCCGTATTTGGAGATTAAATCTTTTTTCCTCGAGATGTAAAGAGTCTCCCCTTGTCCTCTGTGATGATCTTAAAGTGAATAACTCAACACCAAGTTCTCTATGTGGACCACTTATGTTATATTTGTACATGTTGATCATATCCCCTCTTAATCTCCTCTTCTCAAGAGAGAATAAATTCAGTTCCTCTAATCTTTCCTCATAGCTGAGCTCCTCCATGCCTCTTATCAGTTTGGTTGCCCTTCTCTGCACTTTTTCCAGTTCCCCCGATATCCTTTTTGAGAACTGCATATTCCAGATGAGGTCTTACTAATGATTTGAACAGGGAAAAATGTTATCTTGCTCTCTGAAGTTTATACCTCTCTTAATACAAGAAAGGACATTGCTCGCTTTGGAAACCGCAGCTTGGCGTTGCATGCTATTATAGAGCTTATGATCTACCAAAAAAAAAACAGTCTTGATCTTTCTCCGCCAATGATTCCCCCAGTTGTACTCCCTCTAGTATGTATGATACATGCATATTCCTAGCCCCCGAGTGCATAACTTTATATCAACATTAAATCTCAATTTGCCACTTAGTTACCCAATTAGACAGAGCACTGAGGTTGGCTTGTAAATTTGAAACGTTCTGTAAGGATGTTATTCCACTGCATAGCTTGGTGTCATCTGCAAAGACAGAAATGGTACTTTTAATTCCAGACCCAATACCATTTAAAAAGTAAGGGTCCCAACACTGAACCTTGGGGTACACCACTGATAACCTTAGACCATTCAGAGTAAGAATCATTAACCACTACTCTCTGAATTTGTTTTTTTAGACAGTTTTGTATCCATTTACAAGTTGATATTTCCAAGCATGTAGACTTTACCTTACACATTAGTTGTGTGTGGGGAACTGTGTCAAATGCTTTTGCAAAATTCAATTATATCACGTCCACAGCCACCCCTCTGAACAGGGTTTTACTTACACCCTCATAAAAAGAAATCAGTTTTGTTTGGCAACTTCTGTCTTTCATGAATCATTGCTGTCTGTTTCTTAAAATATTTTTTTCCACCAAGAACTCATCTGTGTGGTCTTAAACTCTCCAGTATCTTCCCAACTACAGAAGTTAAACTAACAGGTCTATAGTTACTTGGTAAAGACTTTGATCCCTTTTTAAATATAGGCACTACATTGGCCCTGCGCCAATCCAGTGGTTCTATTCCAGTCATTAACGAGTCCCTAAAAATTAGAAACAATGGGGCAGATTCACGTAGATCGGCGCATTATCATTCCGGCGTAGCGCACCACTTTTCCGTTAGACTTGCGCAATCTAGCCGCGTAATCCGGCGATTCACGTAGCTTTTACGCAAGAGCTTGCGCAAACGTAAGGTTTTTTCCGTAGGCGTAAGGAGGAGTAATACAAATTGGGAGGGACGTGGGCGTGTTACATTGAAATGAGCCGTGACCCCATGCAAATGAAGGGCCGGCCGACTCGCGCATGCGCGCGTGAAGGAAACCATGTCAGCTCCGTTGTGCGCATGCTCACAACTCGGGAGCGGCGCAATCATTGAAATTGGAAATGGACTAGGGCAATGTTGTGAACTACGCAGACAGCATAAATAGACACACACAAACGCCCTTCCATTGCAAAAGTACATCCCTTTGTGTCCCTTCCCATTGAATCAAGTGCTTTTGCTCTGTTGTTCGTTAGAGTGTGTTTTGTAGTTGTGAGATTAGTGTTCTGTGTGATCTTGTGCTTGTTGGTAGTTTTGTGAAAGTGTATTTTGATAAGTGTTTGAGACTGTTTGTTTGATTGATAGATTTCTGAGCGTTTGTTTTCTTGCTTTTTTTTTTCATCTGATTTTTTTGTGTGTGTTTCTTGCTGAGTGCTAGTGTGATTTTTGGCTGTTCTTTTTCTCTTTGTGTGTGTTCTTGTCTGATTGGTTGTGCTTGTATTTGTGACAGATTTTTGGTGACTGCTAGTGAGTTTGTTTGGAAGTATGACTGAGAGAAAAAGAAAGCTCAATTTTACTGTGGGGGAAAAAAGAATTCTTGCCCGGGCCATTACCGACTATGGGCGTTTTCTCCACGGCCCGCAGAGTGCCACCACCACCCCGGCCAGGAGGAGGGAGATCTTGGATATAATCACGGAGCAGGTCAATTCATCGGGGGAGGGGGAGACACGGACCCGCTCTGGGATAGAAAAGAAAATAAATGACCTCCGGCGTGAGGTGAAAAAAAAACTGGCCGCAATAAATGCCCATGCCAGGGGCACAGGAGGGGGCCCACCATGCCGGGTTAGATTTTCAGAGACGGAGCGTGTGGTGGCCCTGACCTTTCACCGGCATGAAGTGGAGGGCCTGCCAGGCTTTGACACAAGTCCGGTCCCCGCGGTGCCAGGTAAGGTTTTTATTTCTCTCAGGTGTGTAGCATGTGTGGGGGAGGGGGTGAAAGGGAATATGTGGCAAGTGTGTGGATCCTCCAACCTGTGAATGTTTTGTGTCATCCACAGCTGTGCAGGAGGGTGCAGGGCCATCTGGACTGACCGCTCCAACCCCAGGACAGCAGCCTAATGAGGCCCCCCCAACAAGGCCAGAGTCCGCAGAGGAGGAACAAGAGGAGGGGGAGGATCATGCGGAGGACGATCATGAGGAGGAGCAGAATCATGAGGAGGAGGAGTCCATGGAAGGCACTGGCCCTTTGGTTTCTGCGGACTCTTCCCCTCTGGCTGCAAGAAGCCTGCCCTCCCTAAGAGTCAGCCCCCCCCCCTCCTCCCCCAACATGGCTCCCCTCACAAGGGCCTCCCCTTCTCCCCGGCCACAACCATCAGCAAGAGCCAGGAGGTCATCCCCAAGCACCAGGGGGCGCCCAATCTCATGCCCGCCTGTCTGAGAAGGAACCTGGCCACCCAGACCCGCCTTCTGAGACAGCTCTGCCAGACTATGGGGCGGGTGGATCAGAGCCTGTCCTCCATTAATGATAGCCTGGGTAACCTGGACTCCCACTCCCGGGCCTCCACAACCTGCCTAAATGACCTGCAAACTACAGCAGCAGGCGTTGGGCAGGATGTGAGGGCCCTTACCCAGGCTATCCAGGGCAACACGGCAACACTTGGTGCTGCCCTGGACAGAATAGCCGTGGCCTTGGAGGGCAGGCCGCCAGGTGGGCAGATCTCAGGGGCTGCTCCTCCTTCCCCGGCTTTTCCCCTCCCCCATGCGTCTCCCCTGAGGGTCCGGGGCCGTGGCCGGGGGCGCCCCAGGCGTGGCTCAGGCAGAGGGCAATAATTTTTTTTTCCCCCTTTTGTTTGTTTTGAAAGCTTTTTTATTTTTGTTCTCTGCTTTTTTTTGTTTTTTCTAAGCATTTTTTTTTTCAATGCATTTTTGTTTGTTTGACTTTTTTGGCATATTTTGGGTTGTGAATGATGTTTGAATGTGGGGGTGACATTCCTGCTGGAAAAGGGGTGTCACCCTCAATTTTGGTGGAGAAGGGTTCCCCAGGACCAGGGAGAAGTGATTCCCAGGTCCGTGTGAATGGTGTATGAATGTACAGTGACATAATTGGAGCCTTGACGTGGCGTTACTGCTCACCAGTCTTGCATGGTGGACTGGTGCCAATCCAATTTGATGAGGATGTGGGGTGTGTGTGCTAGGGACCATAGTGGTGTGCATGCATGCATTCTCATTGTGCCATGATTAATGTGTGTGTTTAACGTGCAAAGATGCCCAATATGAGCTGCCTCCTGACTGCTCTTCCCTCAGAAGACGGGGTATCCTCGGTTAGGGGTTGATTTTCTGGTTGGGGGGTCAGATCATCACGTAGCTCAACCTGCAGGCCCTTCCTCACTGCGAGATTGTGTAGCATGCAACATGCAGCGATGATATGGCACACGAAGTTTGGGGAATACAACAGTGTACCCCCAGACTTATCCAGGCATCGGAAACGTGACTTCAGGAGGCCAAAGGTGCGCTCCACCACTGCACGGGTTTTGATGTGTGCTTCATTGTATCGTTCCTCTCCTGGGGTTTGGGGGTTCCGGATAGGAGTCATGAGATGGGGTCCCAGTGCATATGCAGAGTCACCTGTAAAGGAAAAGACAGGAGAATGTTAGTCATGCATGTGCCACTTCTGTTGTGCATGATGGGAGGGGATAGTCATGCCTGACTCCCATGTCACTCACCAACCAGCCAGGTGTTCCCATACACGTTCTGTTCGAATTCTGTTCGGATGTGGCTTTGATTGTAGATGTAGCTGTCATGGCTGGACCCTGGGTGTTTGGCACGGACGTGCCATATGAGGCCTTGGGCATCAACTATCACCTGTACGTTGATGGAGTGCCAATTCTTCCGATTGCGGTACATGTGCTCGGTCTCATGGGGGGGCTGGAGTGCCACATGTGTGCAATCTATGGCCCCGATGGTGCGTGGGAATCTGGCAATTCGGTAGAAATCTGCCATTGCCTTGATTCGAAGCTCCTCAGTGGTGGGTTTGATGATTTGGTTGGCCAAGCGTGTGAGGATTGCAGGGACAACCTGGTGCACACATCTGCTCATGGAGGATTGTGACATCCCAGCCACCACTCCACTTGTACGCTGAAAAGAGCCACTGGCAAGGACATGGAGTGTTGCCAGGACCTTGACCAGTGGCTGCACTGCATGTGAGCGTTGTGTTGGGCTGGTGATGTCCTCCTGCAAGGTTGTGGTTAATTCCAGGATGGCATGAGGGGGGAATCTGAAGATGCGAAAGACCTCTGAATCATTCATGCCAAACAGGTGTATGCGGGTGCGGTATACCCTCTCCCGTGCCATCCTCCGTGCCCTCCTCCTTCTTTGGTCATCTATATTCACTAGTGCAGCTATGAGCGACGATGCCCCTAGCATGTTGGCAGTCAAATTGTAGTGCAACACGTGTGTGTGGTCTGCTCCTCAGTAACGGTGTTGCTTTATCTGACAATTAGACTTTTTTTCAAAAGTTAGATCAGCTTTTATGGGCTCTAACTTTAGACAGGACATTTTGCAGTTGCGCACATCGCGTAGCCTGCGCAGCAACTGCGTTTTTTTGTGGATCCCCGTAACTCCCTCATTAGCATATTTGACTAGCAAATCAATGGTGTGTCTAGCGCAGTTTTGCGCGAAGGGAAGCGAATGTCTAACTCAATTACGCCGGACCAAAAAACGTAGATTTCTGGCGTATATTGTTTTGTGAATCGCGTCCAACTATACGCACGCGCACATTTAGACTTACGCACGCGCAACAGCAGTTGCGCAGGCGTAATCGCTCTGTGAATCTGGCCCAATGGCTTTAAAATGACAGAGCTCAATTCTTTTAGGATCCGTGGGTGCATCCTATTTGGTCCAGGTGCTTTATCCACCTTTTTTCTAAATATTTCTGGACCATATCACTTTTGAGCCATTGTGGATCATTTGGGGCTGTGTAAATACCATCCCCATTATGGACCTTAGCCATGCTCCTTTGTATACACAGAGCTGAAGAAAGCATTTAATACATTTGCCTTTTCTTTGTCCCCAGTCACCCACTCTAGATTCATTTGTCTACATGACCTTTTTACTACTTTAGTATATTTACTATTTGAAGACATTTTGGGGGTTTGTCCTACTATCTTTTGCAATACTTTTTGCGTACTTGATTTCCTTTTTACATATTCTGCTATATTCTTTGTAGCATTTAAACGATGATAGTGTTCCCTCATTTTTATATTTTTTAAAGTTTGTTTCCTATTATTTATAGGCATTTTAACTTTGACCGTGAGCCACATAGGTTTCATTTTTAGCCTTTTTTTAAACTTATTCCCCTTGGGAATATACTTTGCATTGAGTTTGCATACAGTCTGAAGAATTCCTATTTCTGTTCTGTGTCAATTGATGCCAATATTCCCTCCCAGTCTAAGTCTTGGAGTGCAGCTCTCATCTTTGGAAAATTTGCTCTCTTAAAGTTAAGTGTTTTTATCTTTCCCGTATGTGTTTGTGGCTTACAGCTTACATTAAATGAAATCATGTTATGGTCACTGCTACCCAGATGTTATTTTATATGAATATTGTTAATAAGCTCTGCAAGGTTTGAGATTACAAGGTCCAGCAGAGTGTCATTCCTTGTTGGGGCCTTAATAAACTGGACCATAAAATTGTCTTGTCATAGGTTTATACATTTTTGCCCTTTATCTGTCCCAGCAGTTCCATTACTCCAGTCAATTTCCGGGTAGTTAAAATCCCCCATTATTATGACTGTCCCAGCCCTTGCAGCCCTTTCCATCTGTGCAAAGAGCTGAGGCTCCACCTCCTCATTAACACCAGGAGATCTATTACAAACTCCAATGATAACCTTTGTAGTACGCACACCCATGTACAGTTCCATCTATAATGGTTCAGACTCATCACACTCTCCATCAACTAGGTCCTCTTTCACACTCACTTTGAGATCACTTCTCACCTAGAGACAGACACCACCACTCCTCCATTTTACCCTGTCTTTCCGAAAGAGAGCATAGCCAGGAACATTAATAGCCCAGTCAGGAGAAGAATGAAGCCAATGCCAATTAGATAATTCATAGTTCTCCTCATGCACCAGAGCTTCCAACTCACCTTTTTTTGCTTTGCAGACTTCTGGCATTGGTGAACAAACACTTTAATTCATTGTCACATTTTGCAAACCTATGTTGCATATTTTGTATTTGTTGATCCTGCCAGAAACCCAGTAAACTTCTAACTTCTTGTAGTAAACTGACAAGTGCCTTTGCTACCTTGAAAACTAAAGTAGTGTTATTGTTTTTTTTACAGAACATGTCACCCTGGGGTTGATTTACTAGAGGGCAACGAGACTGTGTACTTTGAAAAGTGCGGTTGCTCCATAGCTTAGTAAAGGAGTAGGAACTCTGCTGACTTCCATCATCCAATCATGTGCAAGCAAAAATGCATTTTTTTTTATTTTCCTTGTATGTGATTGGGTATTCTTTGCAAAGTGAAGCCTCACCTCCTTTACTAAGTTCTGGAGCAACTTTACTTACAGAGTACAACTGCACTTTGCAAAGTGCACAGTCTATTTGCCTTTAGTAAATCAACCATACTGTTTTCATTTCCACAAGAAAAGGAGGGGGACTCTGTAGTCCAAAAGGGAAGAACTGGGCAGAACTGATGGCACTGCTTGGGATTTCAATACAAGAAATTCACTGTTTTGTTAACTCAATCAGAAACGTGGGAGCTCATTGGGTTTCTGGCAGATTAATTGGTATTTTCCTGTTTTTGCAGCATTTTTGAGACACAACATGGGGAAATGTGCATGTATTTCTATGACGTAATGATTATTATTATTATTTTTTCCTAGGCAAACACTTTAAGACCCTGTAGATTCACATATCTTGGAACTATTACACCAAATGTGCTTAAGAATTTGTGGATGATTAGAGCATGGTTATTGAGGAAAGCAAATAGGTGTAAATATCTAGACTTCCAGATAATCTGATAGAGAGCAAATGTTATAGTTTGCTGTTTGGAAGAAGAAGAAATGCTGCTTTTAAAGAAAAAAAAATACACTCAGTGATTAAAAAAAATTAATTTGTAAATGTTATTGTCAGTATTTTTAAAGGAAATAGATGTTTTATATTTATTCTGGTTTAGGCATTGGATAGCAAAGGCTCAAGTAATCTCTGTCCAAGTATGTTTCTACCATTTTTAATATTAAAGCTGTCCATGTACCAGTAGAATTTTGGAATGTTCGTTTGATTTTCAAAAAGCTAATAGGATCGCTGTGATGATTGCTTTTGGCCACAATAACAAGAAGAATCATGGATGGAAAATAAATTCTAACACACAAATGTCTGACTGTAAATGTGATTGAGCATTCAAGAAAAATTATACTTGCTACATACCGGTACATTACATAAATTACATACATACATTGCAATGCCATGTGTTTTATGAAATCGAACATTAAATTCAAAACATTCCCATGGCTTTTTTCAGAGATTTCTTGTGATTTTTATACAAAATTTCTCATAGCCTTAATGCTGCTGTCACATTTTTTTTCTGAATTTCTGTGCGAAGATTTAAACAAAGATTTAGTGGTGTATGACCGGCTTTACTTTATTGATTTGGTAAAGACGCGGCACAATTGGAGCCAAGTGAACAGTATACAGCTAGACAGCTGCTTTATTTAAAGGGAATTCAGTTCTCGTGGAAGTGTCCCTGATTTTGTAAGTGATTAAGTAAAATTAAAAAAAAATATTGTTTTTAAACTGTACCATTTTTCAAATTGTCTATAAATTGCACAACATTTAGAGAAATGTCCCTAAAGTTCTATGGCTGTTAAATTTTTTGAAATATGTTAAGACTTTCTTTTTTATCCAGTTATCCAGAAGAAAAAGTTTAAAGTAGAAGTCTACCCTAACACTAAAATCCCTTCACCTACAGACATCTAATTCCTCATACACACGACCATTCGTGTGTACGAGACTTTCAGGTTTCTCGTCGTCGTCGTCGACGAGAAAAATAGAGAACCCTCGCTTTATTTTCTCATCAAGATTCTTGTCGGCGAGAAACCCGAGAGTGTGTATACTTGCCCATCGCCGTGAAAACCCGCGCATGCTCAAAATGACTTTGACTCATGCACGGTAGCTTCCACGGCATAGGTAGGGTGAAGCAAGATGGCGGCGACGGCATTGAATGTGACAAGCGCATGCTCATCGTATGCGATGACGTCACCGCGTTCTTGCCTTTCAAGAGAACCGCGGTTCTTTTGAAAGGTCAGTGTGTACACTTGGGCGGCAGGAGATTCTTGCCAAAAATCTCGTCGGGAAAAACGTTTTTTTCCTGATGAGATTCTTGCCTGTGTGTACGAGGCTTAACACTAACCTATCTAGCCCTGTAAAGAAGAAATCAATCTACATACCTTTTTTTAAGCTGATCCGAATTGATCCCTCGCTGAGCTGTCAGCTGCAGCTATACTGTGGAATTGGCTGCAGAGGACACAGACGGCAATGGAAGCCCCATAGTAAGTCTATGAGTGATATAACTTCCCATTCATTTCACAGCCGTTGTCAGCTTTGTCCTTTGCATTTCCACCGCTGGAGACCGGATCAGAGTGGCTTTAAAAAAGGTATGTATAGCGATTTCCTCTTTACAGGGCTTGATAGGCTAGTGTTAGATCGTGGATGTCTGTAGATGCAGGAATTTTAATTGTTAGGGTGGACTTCTACTTTAAAAGATCTTACACACCCCAAAAACATTAAGAGGCAGAAACTGCTCCATTTCAGTTGACTATCAATGGGATTGATTTACTAAAGGCAAATAGACTGCACACTTTGCAAAGGGCAATTGCCCTCTGCAAGTGCAGTTGCCCTGGAGCTTAGTAAATGGGGTAAATCTTCACTAGCAAAGAATACCCAATCACGTGCAAGGAAAATATTTAAAAAAATGCATTTTTGCTTGCACCTGATTGGATGATGGAAGCCAGCAGAGCTTCTGCTCATTTACTAAGCTCTGAAGCAAAGGAACTTGCAGAAGGCAACTACACTTTGTAAAGTGAATGGTCTAGTTGCCACTAGTAAATCAACTTTAATGTGTCTCTAGAACAGAACTAGAAAAACAAGCTTTGTAATGACCACTAATCTCATAGAATAAAACTTAGGGTGGGCCATAAATAGGACATTTTCTGCCCTTGACTCAATGGCCTGATGTGATACAGGGGTGAGTATGAGCTGTGTGGGGCTATGCTAGGGTTGAAAATTAGTGCTGTTCAATAACCTTTTGCAGCAGGACGGATTTCATGCAAAAAAAATCAATGAGCAGTGAACATTTCACTCGGTGAAACATCAGTTTTAAGGATCACCATATTTTTGACTTTCGCTCTTACGCAATTTAACCTCCCTACCTATTGGCCTTAATTGAGGAGATATTTGATGATAAGCATGGCTTGATATTTGAGACCCATTGTGCCACTGAGAGGATGGATAGGTTACTACACAATAGGGTTGATTTACTAAAACTGGAGTGTGCAAAATCTGGTGCAGCTCTACATGGTAGCCAATCAGCCTGTAACTTCAGCTTGTTCAATTAAGCTTTGACAAAAAAAAAAAACTGGAAGCTGATGGTTTTTATGCAGAACTGCACCACATTTTGCACTCGTTTGGTGCCGCAATGTTCCCACAAAGAAGGGCAGGGGTCTACTTTGGGATGAGTTATGGCAGAGACTGCGAGCCAGACCTTCTCTCCAACATCAGTGCCTGACCTCACAATTGCCCTTCTAGAAGAATAGTCAAACCTTCCCATACACACACTTCTAAACATTTTGGACAACCTTCCCAGAAGAGTTGAAACTGTTATAGCTGCAAAGGGTGGGCCAACTAAATATTTAACCCTACGGATTAAGACTGGGATGCCATTAAAGACAGGCGTCCCAAAACTGTTGGTAATATAGTGTATTCAAAGCTACTGTGTTGCAATTCAGCATTTTGCTGATTTCTGCAGGCTGGACAGTCTGCAATGGCTAGGGCAAGTTGGCAAGTGTGGAACTGTTTTCAGTCCAAACTTCCCATCATCTGCAGAAAATTGTGTGAAAACAAAGCATCTCCTGTAGGTGATTGAATGTTTGACCTCAGTTGACTTCAGCTGAGTTTACTCATTAGGTGGGTATCCATGCAATGAAATAAATATTAGAAAATGCCTAAAGTAGAGGGGGCACAACATTTATTTTTGAAGATATTTTGCAGCCTAAGGGACATGCCCCATTGGGATGACGTCTTAGCAGCAAAAGGATCTCTAAAGCCCTGTACACAGGATCGGTTTGTCTGATGAAAATGGACCGATGGACCATTTTCATTGGACAAACCGATCGTGTGTGGGCCCCATCAGTTTGTTTTCCATCGGTAAAAAAACATAGAACATGTTTTAAAATCATCGGATATCCAACGAAAACATTCATCGGATTAGATTCCATCAGATATCCGATCGTGTGTACAGGGCTTTAGAGATGACTTACCTCCCATTATGGGGTTGCTCCCATGCTGATCAGTTCAGTTAGATGTCGCTTTCCCCGTGTTAGTGAGCAAAGGAGTGCCGGAAAGGAGCATCGCCCATTAGGGAAGGTGTCAGTTGCACCTTAATGCCGCTAATGAGGTATGACTAAAATCGCTAGCGTGACATGGCTTTTATGGCATCCCATGTTGGCAGGTTTAGTACAATACTACTTTCCCTAGCAAGGGATAATATTTCATTCTAGTGCCTTCCATAATTGTATTCTTTTTTTCTTAAAAATAAATAAAAATAATGCAAAGCAAGGTTTTTTTTATAACCTTTAACCTAACACTGTAAAAAAAAAAGTTTATTGTGCAGTGTCAGAACAAAGTTTGTAGGTATCTTACTACCTGAGTATAGGAAGGATTACAATGTATAGTTCCAATGTATAGTTTTATATTACAATTACAGTGATTGTCAGGCCTTTAGTGCTGAAAAGTAATTTTTTTTTCACAATGCAATCTCATATATATATTGTCTTAACATCTTCTTTTTCTTCTAGAAGGATCATTATTTTCCCATAGTGCTATGGGGCTATGTACATTACTTTGTGTTCATACAGAAAATGTATTTATTCTTTTTTTTGTGTACAATAACATTCTATAGTAGTGCCTTAAATACCTAAATTAAAATTTTATATGACTTTATTGCACACGTTTATCAAACGTAAAAACACATCCAAAATTAATGTTGTTTTATACAAAGATATAAAAGTGTATAAATAAACAAAATATTGTCTGAGTTAACGGGTTTGTGTGTTTTTTTCAATATTTTAAAATAGTTCCTAGGAGTCTTTTTCTTCTGGGCTCATGTATTAGGCTTACCATGTTAAAGTCTTTCAACACTGTAGAAAAAATGTATACCAAATTAACGTGAACCTGAACTCAAATAGTGACAATTTTTATGGGGTACAGCAAGAAATTATAAAATGTAAGTAAATCCAAGAAAAAATTATTTGAACTTGAATTCTTTGAACTTGGATAGAATGTAAAAAATTTAGGACTCTAGTCTGGGAGAACATGCAGACTCCAGGCAGGAGTTGCTTTGGTTGGGATTGCTTTGGTTGGAGTGTGGTAGGAAACCGGAAAACAAGGACAGGCACAGGGAGAACATGCAGACTCCTGGCAGGAGTTGCTTTGGTTGGGATTGCTTTGGTTGGAGTGTGGGAGGAAACTGGAAAACAAGAACAAGCACAGGGAGAACATGCATCCTCCAGGCAGGAGATGCTTTGGTTGGAGTGTGGGAGGAAATCGGAAAACAAAGACAGGCACAGGGAGAACATGCAGACTCCAGGCAGGAGTTGCTTTGGTTGGGATTCGGACCAATGACCAGTGGTGACTGGTGCTCCATTTCTTTTAAGGGGGGCATCAAACAAGGTTTAGGAGTATACGTTTATAGCAATGTTTGACCATTCTTCCAGAAGTGCATTTGTAAAGTCAGGCACTGAACAGGACGATAAGGCCTGGCTTGCCGTCTCAGCTCTTATTCATCCCCAACATGTTCTGTTGGGTTGAGGTCAGGACTCTGTGTAGGGCAGTCAAGTTCCTCCACCCCAAACTCGCTCATCCATGTCTTCATTGATCTTGTTTGTTCACTGGTACGCAGCCATGCCCAAACTATTCACACAAAGTTGGGAGCATGACATTGTCTAAAATGTCTTGGTATGCGGACGCCTTTTGAGCTCCTTTCACTGGAACCAAGGGGCCAAGCCAACCCCTGGAAAACAACCCCACACCATAACCCTCCCCTCCACCAAATGATTTGGACTAATGCACAAAGAAAGGTCCATAACGATACGGATGAGTGCGTTTGGGGCGCAGGAACTTGATTGGCCTGCA
This sequence comes from Rana kukunoris, assembly GCA_029574335.1. Taxonomy (NCBI): domain Eukaryota; kingdom Metazoa; phylum Chordata; class Amphibia; order Anura; family Ranidae; genus Rana; species Rana kukunoris. The sequence goes on from CM056055.1 coordinate 192,855,982, forward strand.
GGGAGTCCTGACCTCAACCCAAAAGAACACCTTTGCTCTTCTGGAAGAATGGTCAAACATTCCCATAAACCTTCCTAAACCTTGTGGACAGTCTTCCCAAAATAATTTAAGCTGTTATAGCTGTGTAAAGGCAGCCGTCCCAATACTTTTGTGTAGTGCTACCCTCGTAAGGGCCTTTGAATCTGTACCCCACTGGTTGCCCTAACTCTGCAAATCCTCCATCACCTGTGACACTCTGGGTTTGGTCATTTTTGCACCAACTGTTACCAATGATAAGAGACTTATGCAGTGTACACACAATCGGATTTCCGATGAAATAAAATCCGTCGGAATTCCGATGAAGCTGACTTTCATTAGTCTTGCCTACACACTATTAGACTAAATTCAGAATGCAGAAGTGTAGGGAACTGGCACTTTATTTTCTATGTCAGATTCGCTCACTTCTGTCTCCTCAACCCACAGACCATTAACATCAATACAACACAACAGAACATTATGCAAAATAATGAAATGTTTCTCCTTGGAATCCGGCAGTCTTCAGCTAGCCTTACAGTGTTGTGAATATAATAATCCTGGATGATAGGGTATAGCAAAGTTGGCTGATCTGTGAGGTTTCTGTATTTCATTTCAAACTTTTCCCATATGGCTTTAATAGTAATGTATCCTATAAGATTGCTGTTATTAAAGATGTAACTAAAATATAGATGTCTGTATACAGTGTTTGTATAGTGTAAAGACTTCAGTGGTACCAGAAGTACCAGAAAGCTGGATTGAGTAGATGATGTCTATATGCAGTGTTCTAATGAATCTATATGGGCAAATGCCCGCTCACCGCACTGGTTACAGAAGCCGCTGGCAGCGATGCATGTGATAGTGATGAAGGCTCTTTCAGGATCTCCCCCTGATTCCTGGCTCTGGGAATGGCGTCTGACCTTGTCACAGAACGCTGTGGCCTACTCAGATCTGGAGTGCAGGCTTGGCTGGAAGATCTGGAGCAGTCTCTGGACCGCTGTAGAGACGAAGCGATGCTGTCCGCAGAGATCCCTCTAGATGCAGCTGTATGACTCCATGCTGTGTAGGCCACAAATAAGCAGCAGCGCATAGTGACACAGAGCTGCTGGCAGAATCCAAGCCGGAGTCCCAAGAGAGTGACGTAGGCCTAAGCCAGCCCTTTCCTCTCCCAGCAGTCTGTTCTGTCTTCTCAGCATCCTGGTAGTGGTAGTTCAAGCTAGTCCGGCTGGAATTGAAACCTCAGCACTCTGAACTACACATCCCACAATGCTTTGCTTTTCTCTAAGTTTAGTCTGAAAGGAAATGCCCCTTAGAGTCCAAGCCAACACTAGAGGGTGACAACCCCACACTAATTAACGCTGTACACTGTTCCTGAGTTGCAGGCATAATAGCCAGCTCTTTGCTACATTTGGTAATATAGTGTATTTTAACCCCTTTCTTATACTGCAGTTCCCCTAGGCGAACGGACATAACTGTACGTCGGTTTGCCTTTTGACCACTGGGGGCACGCGCACGCACCCGTGGCGCCACACCAGAGCTGGTGCGAGTGCCCAGGTGGCACGATGATCGCTCATGACAGAGCGAGAACCAGGACCTGTATGTTCTCTCAGGGGAGAGGAGACAGATCGTGTGTTCAAGTATGAACACCGATCTGTCATCTCCCATAGTCAGTCCCATCCCCCCACAGTTAAAACACACCTAGGATACACAGTTAACCCCTTTATCGCCCCCTAGTGTTAACCCCTTCCCTGCCAGTGACATTTATACAGTAATCAGTGCATTTTTATAGCACGGGTCGCTGTATAATTGTCAATGGTCCCGAAAATGTGTCAAAAATGTTCGATCAGTCCGCCACAATATCGTAGCTTTGATAAAAATCGCAGATCGCCCCCATTACTAGTAAAAAAAAAAAAGCCATAAATGATCCCCTATTTTGTAGACGCTATAACTTTTGCGCAAACCAAACAATATACACTTTTTGCGATTGTTTTTTACCAAAAATATGTAGAAGAATACATATTGGCCTAAACTGAGGAGAATTTTTTTTTTTATGACTTAAGGACCGCCTCCTACACATATACATCAGCAGAACGTAAGAATCTACCTGCAACAACGTGGAGTCCCCCGCCCATTCTAGGTAAAATCATCACCCCTAGCGCCAAAGTCAAAAGCCTCGGGTCATTTTCGACTCCTACATGACAATGGACGCACAAATAGGGTCAGTAGTCAGCGGATCTCACCATCTGCTGCGCCTACTACGTAGGCTCATCCCTTTTATCCCCAAAGAAGACATAGCGGTCGTGGTGGGAGCAATTGTAAACTCAAGATTGGACTATGCAAATGCCCTTTACCTCGGACTCCCAAAGTACCAAATCGCTCGTCTACAAGTCGTTCAAAATACGGCCGCTAGACATGTGACTGGAAAAAAACCTTGGGAATCAATCTCACCTTCACTGAGATCCCTTCACTGGTTACCAGTAAAAGACAGAATTACTTTTAAAGCACTCTGTCTAATGCATAGACGAATCCATGGGAATGCACCCCATTATTTATGCGAAAAAGCCCATAACCCCAATCGCATCTTGCGATCCACTAATCAAAATCTCCTGCAGATACCGAAAGCCAACTACAAATCCAAAGGAGATAGAAGATTTGCGGTCCAAGGTCACAGACTATGGAACGCTTTGCCAACCAGTATTCGGTTGGAGGAGAACAACCTACCATTCAGGAGAAAGATCAAGACTCATCTCTTTTGATACCAAAGGAGACAGGAACAACAAGCGCCCAGAGGCGATTCAGTTCGCATGTGCCGCGCTATATAAGTTTTCATTTATTCATTCAGAATGGCACGGCTGGGTACATGTACGTACAGGTATGTCCTGTACTACTACCGAGTAACCGAAGCTCCAGGACCACGGGACTCGTGGACCCGATTGCTGCTAGAATCGGCAAACGGTCCACGGAGCTGAAGAACGGGGAGAGCCGTGTGTAAACACAGCTTCCCCGTTCTTCACTGTGGTGGCGTCATCGGTCCCGTGATCCCTTTTACAGGGAGACACAATCGATGACATCACACCTACAGCCACACCCCCTACAGTTGTAAACACACATTAGGGAACACATAACCCCTTCAGCGCCCCCTTGTGTTTAACTCCCAAACTACAAATGTAATTTTCACAATAAACAATGCAATTTAAATGCATTTTTTTGCTGTGAAAATGACAATTGTCCCAAAAATGTGTCAAAATTGTCCGAAGTGTCCGCCATAATGTCACAGTCACGAAAAAAATCGCTGATCGCCGCCATTAGTAGTAAAAAATAATAATAATAATAAAAATGCAATAAAACTATCCCCTATTTTGTATATACGCTATACATTTTGCGCAAACCAATCGATAAACGCTTATTGCGATTTTTTTTACCAAAAATAGGTAGAAGAATACGTATCGGACTAAACTGAGGAAAAAAATATATTTTTATATATATTTTTGGGGGATACTTATTATAGCAAAAAGTAAAAAATATAGAATTTTTTTCAAAATTGTCGCTTTATTTTTGTTTGTAGAGCAAGAGGTGATCAAATACCACCAAAAGAAATCTCTGTTTGTGGGGAAAAAAGGATGCCAATTTTGTTTATGAGGCACATCACAAAAAGGGGCAAGGTCCTTTAGCTGCATTTTGGTCCGGGTCTTAAGTGGTTAAATCCACAAATGCTTTTTTTTACCACTCTTATTCCTTTATATTGGCTTTTAAAATGTACAAATACAGCAATTTAGAAATTGGATGAAAGGTTTTCACTTGTAAAACACTTTTTCAAAGATTAAAAAAGTGAATTTTATATACATCTATATAGATCTGACCAAAATGAGGGACAAATGAGGGGGACGGAGGGACATTTCTCCAAATCAGGCACAGTCCCTCGAAATCAGGGACAGTTGGGAGCTACAGTATGGATTAACATGGATATTTTGGCACTTAATGAACAGATATAATTGGATTCTATGAATGGTTTGTTTAACAGACCAAAACAGGAAGGTTCACATAAACTCTAAGGTTAGCCCTATATCACGTCCAGATATCGCCCGCTGATCTACACAGCAGATGTTCCAGGATCAATAAATATTAAACCTGCAGCCTTGTGGATGACATCAGACAGGATAATCTCAGAGGATACTCGCACCTTATCTTGCTTATTGCAGCAGTATGTAAAATTAATAAAAATCCTGCAGGGTAAGGAGTGAAAATGACCTTGGGTCACCTTATGACAAACAGGTGTGTCCGTCATCCAAAAACATATATCTGTGAAATGGTAATTCTGCATCAGTTTTATCATGTGCAGGGTGCTAAGAACATCTCAATGGCTTTAAATCCTGTAAGCCATTACTTCTTTTATAGGCTATTAAGAAGTTTATTGTCCAAGTGGAGAAGCAAGTCCTATGGAAATACACTGTACCCTCTCTCCATGTGGAAGTAATAATACCTGAAGAGTAATGGCAAAGTCACAGAGCTCCCTCTTGTGGAGAATGTTGGAATCGCCCTAAAAGGGAACCTCAGGAATAAAAAAATCCATATTAATATAAAACGCTAACATTCTGAGATGAGGTAGGGGAACACAAGGCAAGGGGCACACTCGTTTACACATATCACAAAAACATTCATGCTCAAAAATAATTTGTTAAACCCACATTTGCATTTTTTTTTTTCTTTTCCTTACTTTCCTTTATTGTGCATTTCCAAAATAGCAGGTGCATGTCATATAGAGCAGTGGTCATCAACCCTGTCCTGCAGGGCCCACTAACAGGCCAGGTTTTATGTATTACCTTGGGGAGATACAGACTGGAATACTGCAATCACTGAGCAGCAAATGATATCACCTGTGATGCATTTCAGTTATCTTGCAAACCTGGCCTGTTAGTGGGCCCTGAGGACAAGGTTGATGACCACTGATATACAGCAGCCTTTGCAGCCTTCTGCATGAAAGAGACATCTTATTATGAAAAGTTTTACTTCTTCCTTAGGGCTCTTTCACACGGAGCGGTCCGTTTTTCGGTCCGCTCCGTGTGTGTTCGTCGGCTCAGCGAGGGGTCCCGCTCAGCTGTCGGCGGACAGGGCGGTCCCCGCACACTGTGCAGGGACCGCCCTGTCTCTCCTCCGCTATTCCCTATGGGGAATCGGATGGAAACGGACCGTCTGTCCGTTTGCATCCGATCCGATCCACCGGACGGAAGAAAAATAGGGTTTTCTTCCGTCCGCAAAACGGATCCAGACGGACGCGGATCGTAGGCGGACGTTAGCGGATGCATCATCCGCTAACGGATCCGCTCCCATAGGGACACATTACAAGTCCGTAAACGGACTTGTAATTAGCGGACCGTTCGTCCGCTCATGTGAAAGGGGCCTTATTCATTACTTTATCTCATAGAATGTTGCTTTATTACCACCTTTATTGGCTTACTTTTTTACACCCCTAAATAGACACCTAAAGGCTCATTCACACTAGCACATTGCTGCAACACACAATAAAAATATGTAGCACTACCCCCGGAGGAGCTGCTGGTTTGTTTTGGGTGGCATGTTACCTTATGGGCTCCTCTGCCGTCTGAGGCCGCGTACACACGATGGACCAATTCAGCAGACAAATTTGATCGTGTGTACGGGCGGACTGACAGGTTTTTCCAGCAGACAAATTTTAAAGCATGCTTTAAAATCTGTCTGCTGGGAACCTGTCTGTCCGACTTGTCCGCTGGTTAGTACACTAACCAGCGGACATATCTGCCCGCACATGCGTCGAATGGATTCGACGCATGTGTGGAAGTTTTTTACTTCCTGGTGCGGTGATGTGGCGGCGTCAACGTCACCGCCACGTCACCGTGCTGTCTGCTGGTGGGGATTTTGGTTTGATCGTGTGTACACAATCAAACCAATATATCCCAGCAGACAAATCCGATCAAAACGGTCTGTCAGACCGATTTGATCGGATTAATTTAGTGGTGTGTACGTGGCCTAAGGGTGTATGATGAATGCAGTAGTAACGGAATGTCCACGACAGGTGTTTTTTAATAATATATTAAGCAGACTGTATAATGTATTATTGCTGTGATTTGTAGTCCTCTGTAACCGCTGGTATTCTGCACTGCATTTTATATAATGTATTGCTGGGGGCGGCAAAATGCACCTTCGCCGGCCCTGCTGAGGCTACAATTCACACAGGCTCACCAACATTGGACAAATAGAAGATTGGAAAACCGTTTCCTGGTCTGATGAGTCACGAACAGTCAAAATTTGGCATAAACAACATTAAAGCATGGATCCATCCTGCCTTGTATGAACGGTTCAGGCTGGTGGTGGTGATGTAATGGTGTGGGGGATATTTTCTTGGCACACTTTGGACCCCTTAGTACCAACTGAGCACCTTTTAAATGCCACGGCCTACCTGAGTATTGTTGCTGACCATGTCCATCCCTTTATGACTACAGTGCACCCGTCTTCTGATGGCTCCTTCCAGTAGGATAATGTCACCATGTCACAAAGCCCAAACCATCCCAAACTGGTTTCTTGAACATGACAATGAGGTCACTGTACTCCAATGGCTTCCACAGTCACCAGATCGCAATAGAATAGAGCACCTTTGGGATGTGGTGGAAAGGGAAATTTGCATCATGCCGACAAATCTGCAGCAACTGCGAGGAATGTTTCCAACACCTTGTTGAATCTATGCCACAAAGAATTAAGGCAAAAGTGGGTCCAACCCGGTACTAGCAAGGTGTACCTAATAAAGTGGCCGGTGAGTGTATACAGTTCATGCCTGCCATGTACTGTTTATACTTACTCTAAGCATGGTGTTCTGTTGCCATAGATCAGGGGTGTCAAACTCAATTTCATTGTGGGCAGCATCAGCATTATGATTGCCCTCAAAAGGGCCAGCTGTATCTGTAAGATTAGATGTCCAGCATTAGATGTCAAGAGCCACTTCACCATCAGAAGTTGAGCCCCCCACTCTCCCTTACATCACAGTACACCCCACTTTCCTTATGCTGCTGCTGGGAAGAAGCTGGATGGATTGCTTGAAAGCAGAAAGTAGGGGTCTAGAGGAGGGCTGGAGCTCTCCTGCAGCTGCTGGAGAGGTGTGAGGACCACATGAAATGGCTTGGAGGGCCGGATTCGGTCCACGGGCCTTGTGTTTGACACCTGATTGTGGCCCGCGACCAGTTACCAAGTCGCTTAAGTGGCCCTCACGCTTGAAAAGGTTGGGCACCCCTGCCATCGATGAATGGGCTGCCTTAAAGTGAAACTAAAGCCTGCCATAATTACCTCTGCTTTAACGATTCCAATACCTGGCTTCTTCCAGGAGCTTGTTTTCAGCCATCTTGATTGGTTGGTGTGGGATGACATCACCCCCACGCATTTGCAGGAGTGAATTCATCCTGGCACACGGGCACTGTAGAGAGCTAATCAAAAGTTTTCCACTTATTTGATTCTTCCCCTAAGATCAGTGATGCTGTTGTTTCTGCCTTGTGCCTGTAGGTGTCACTGATACCCCTGACAATGGAGTGAGAGGTCATAGTAGTAATGGGTTAGAAAGATTATAAGAGGTTTATTGCCAGTGCTGCATGTCCGGGGAGGACATATATATATATTTGGAAGCTGACCTTGTGAGCTCTCTACCCCCCTTGTTTCAGCCTGGGGAATGTGTGTTTGTGATGCAGTTAAGCCTGTGGCCTAGAAGGCTGTTGCATGTTTCAGTTTCAAAGCCGGGGGGCATGTTATAGAAGTCTGCCTGTGCAGGGTGGGGGTCGCCCTGCTCCTGAAGGTCCTGGGTACAGGGAGCCTTGCAGAGGTCAGGTGTCTGTGAGGAGGAAGGTGATGCCTAGGATGGGTGGGTGACTGGAGATCCTGGGGACAATGAGCCTCATAGAAGACAGTAGACATGTGCAATCCCTTACGTTCAATTTGGCATATTTGTTCATTCGGAAGCATCCGAATTAAAGAACGACTCTTTGGACGAATGAATTCGAAACACATTTTTAGAAAGAACAAAAATCTAAAAGAACAAAAACATTAAAAAATTGTAATTCTGAAAATCAGAAAGAACAAAAATCTAAAAATTTGAAATAACGAAAAAACGACAAATTCCATTTGGATAATTCCATTTTTTTCTATAATAATTTTAATTATTAACTATTATTGCAGTTTTTAAATTATTATTACTATTTAATAAAAAATAATAATAATATATAAATACATAAATAATAATAAAACTATAATAAAATATAAACTATTAAATTATAGGTATTGGAATTACTTATCAAATTTGCCTAACTGTTAGTAACGTAACGAATATGAATGTATCTGAATTTACGAATTATCTGAAGTAACGAATACTGCAACTAAACGAATGGAACGTAACAAATGAAACGGAATGAATACAAATGCTTTGCAAAGTCATGAATGATCCAAAATAACGAATGATTGGTCAAATGAATAAATAAATAAATAAATAATGAAACGAAAAATAATTTATTTTTATTTTCCGGTCATGCACATGTCTAGAAGACAGGTGTCTGGAAGGAAGATGGGGATGCCTGGGATAGAGTATCAAAGGTGACTTTGCTACTGGAGATTCTGCAGACAAGGACCCTGAAGGTGAAGGTGATGTCTAGGATGGATAAAAAGAGGTGACCCTGCCGCTGCAGATTCTGGGGACAAGGAGTCTCATTAAAGACAGGTGTCTGGAAGGTAGAAGGTGATGTCTGGGATGGAGTGCCAGAGATCCTACCACGGGATGTCTTGGGGACATAAAGCCTCATAAAAGACAGGTGTCTGGAAGGTTGAAGGTGATGCCTGAGATGGATTGCGAGAGGTGACCCTACCACGGGAGATCTTGGGGACATAAAGCCGCTTAAAAGACAGGTGACTGGGAGGTAGAAGGTGATGCCTGGGATGGAATGCCAGAGGTGAACCTACCACGGGAGGTCTTGTGGACATGAAGCCTCATAAAAGACAGGTGTCTGGAAGGTAGAAGGTGATGCCTGGGATGGAGTGCCAGAGGTGACCCTACCACGGAAGATCTTGGGGACATGAAGCCTCATAAAAGACAGGTGTCTGGAAGGTTGAAGGTGATGCCTGAGATGGATTGCGAGAGGTGACCCTACCACGGGAGATCTTGGGGACATAAAGCAGCTTAAAAGACAGGTGACTGGGAGGTAGAAGGTGATGCCTGGGATGGAATGCCAGAGGTGAACCTACCACGGGAGGTCTTGTGGACATGAAGCCTCATAAAAGACAGGTGTCTGGAAGGTAGAAGGTGATGCCTGAGATGGAGTGCCAGAGGTGACCCTACCACGGAAGATCTTGGTGACATGAAGCCTCATAAAAGACAGGTGTCTGGAAGGTTGAAGGTGATGCCTGGGATGGAGTGCCAGAGGTGACCCTACCACGGGAGATCCTTTGAACATAAAGCCTCATAAAAGACAGGTGTCTGGAAGGATGAAGGCAGTGGCGTCACTAGGGTTGGTGTCACCCGGTGCGGTGAAACATGGTGTCACCCCCCCCCCCGGCAGAACAGGCAGTAGGGCATTACGCGCCTCTCACGTTGTCATTCTATCGCCCCCCCCCCCCCTCCAGCCTGCCACAGTGCTAATTGGTAGTGTCACCCAGGGCATTCTTCTTAGGGAAAACGTGCAGGAACTCAACCTTGCACCACATTTTCCCCCAAAGTAGAGGGGTGGGGGTTGAGCGTGCCACAGCAACTGGGTGTGGGAGGGTCCTAAAGGGTCATTAAATACCATGAGGGTGCTACATACAGAGTGCAGCGTTCAGTTGGGTGCAGGGTACAGAGTGCAGGTAGGTGCAGGGTGGGTACAGAGGGCAGGGTGCAGAGTGCAGTTGGGTTCAGAGTGCTGGGTGCAGGTGGGTACAAAGTGCAGGTGGGTACGGAGTGCAGGGTGCAGGGTGCAGGTGGGTGGTGGGTGCAGGGTACAAAGTGCAGGTGGCTGCAGGGTGAAGAATGCAGGTGGGCACAGAGTGGGTGCAGAGTGCAGGTGAATTGCAAACAAACTATTTGTGATTTTGTAAAGTGCATTTTATCAACAGTTCCATAAATGTACTATTGCTGGGATTTGTAGTCCTCTATGGCTGCTGGTATTCTCCATTGCGCTGTATAATGATTATACTGCACAATGCAGATTACCACTGACCAGTTATAGAGGAACTACAATTTCCAGCAATAATACATTATACAGCACAATGCTGAACACCAGCAGCTATAGAGGAACAACAAATCCCAGCAATAATATATTAACCAGCCTGTATAATGTATTATTGCTGGGATTTGTTGTTCCTCTATAGCTGCTGGTGTTAAGCATTGTGCTGCTGTATTATACAATGCACACTACAATACAAAATAATACGCATATCACGTGCACTTTGTTCTTGTTATATTACATACCGCTCCCACTTTAGCCAGCTCCCGATCCCGATAGGAGTTCGATGTGTCTGGTGTGGGCCTCCTCGCTCGGTTCCAACTTCCAAATCTGTGCACTGGGCAGCTCACGTGTCCCTCAACAGGTCGCCGTCGCCTTCAGGATGACGCCGCACTGCCTGCTGGTCCGGTCCGTCTGTTGCTCCGCGGTATAGAATCCCCCTTAGTGCAGACACCCGCAGTATAGACACCCCCCTTAGTGCAGACCCCTCCATCAGTATAGACCCCCTTAGTGCAGACCCCCTATCAGTACAGACCCCCACAGTATACACACACAGACCCCCCCTTAGTGCAGACCCCCATCAGTACACAATCCCCCCTTAGTACAGAGACCCCCGCAGTATACACACCCTCTTAGTGAAGACCCCCATCAGTACAGAGACCCCCACAGTATACATCCCCACAGTATACATCCCCCCATAGTGCAGACCCCCATCAGTACAGAATCCCCCCTAAGTACAGAGACCCCCGCAGAATACACCCCCCCCCTTAGTGAAGACCCCCATCAGTACAGAATCCCCCCTTAGTACAGAGACCCTGCAGTATACACACCACCCTTAGCGCAGACCCCCATCAGTACAGAATCCCCCCACAGTATACACACCACCTTAGTGAAGACCCCCATCAGTACAGAGACCCCCACAGTATACATCCCCCTTAGTGCAGACCCCCATCAGTACAAAATCCCCCTAAGTACAGAGACCCCCGGATTATACACAACCCCCTTAGTGCAGACCCCCACCAGTACAGAATTCCCCCTTAGTACAGAGACCCTGCAGTATACACCCCCCTTAGTTCACACGCCCATCAGTACAGAATCCCTCCGGAGTATACACACCCCCCCCACCTTTAGTGGAGACCAGAATCCCCACTTAGTTAGTACACTTACCCCCCATCAGCATAGGCAGCCCTCTAACCGAGTCACCCCCCCCGCACATGTCACGATCAGACCTCAGAACAGCGTGGCCGCTGATTATGATATACACACAGCAGTGTGTGTCCCTCTGGCGCCTTCTCCTCACTGAATGTAAACACAGAGGAGGAGGCGCCGGCGCCTTCCAAGTTCCAGGCTGATCAGCGGGCGGTGTTAGCAGTGCCTGCACGGACCGCGCGTCTGCACCCCCTCACCCTCCGCACATCTGCACCCCCACACCCTCCGCACCCCCTCCACACGTCTGCCCCCCCCCACACACACACACCCATTAAAAATAAAAATAAAAAAGAAAACGGGATGGTGTCACCCCTCTAGCGGGTGTCACCCGGGTGCGGGCCGCACCCCCCGCACCCCCCTAGCAACGCCTCTGGTTGAAGGTGATGCCTGGGATGGAGTGTGAGGTTACCCTACCACGGGAGATCTTGTGAACATGAAGCCTAAAAAAAAAACAGGTGTCTGGAAGGTTGAAGGTGATGCCTGGGATAGAGTGCGAGAGGTTACCCTACCACGGGAGATCTTGTGGACATGAAGCCTCATAAAAGACAGGTGTCTGGAAGGTAAAAGGTGATGCCCAGGATGGAGTGCCAGAGGTGACCCTACCACGGGAGATCTTGGGGGCCTTAAAGCCTCAACAGATGTCTGGAAGGTGAAATGCAATGAATGTAACAGAGGGGACCCCGACATCGTAGATCCTGGGGACAAGGAACGCACAGAGAGACTTTCAGAAGGACCACTAAATCTTCTGCTACTTATAGAGGATAGTTTTTTGCTTACGCCTATTTTTGGCTGTACTGAACAGTAAAAGTTGGGTCTGCAACACAATTTTGGTGCCTGAAATCCCATCTCATCTCTCCCTAGGAGTTGCCTATTAAGAAATATAATCTATAAAAAGTCATTTAAGCAACTGGTACCCATTGTTAAGCATCCACCATTTTTTCAGCCGAGGACTTACCTGGAGGTAAATGTTAGCCAACCTTATCTTTGGAGATTCCTCATATGCCTCTTGGAAGCAAAGGGGGTGCTCTTCCATTCTAGACTATAGGGCTGCGTGTTTCTATTAAAAGTCCCGGCATGCAAGGGTGGATTCACAGGATACTGCAAGAGAAAAAAGCCACCATGTAACAGTAAACCTGGGGCAGCAGGCATGGTAGCAGCTCAAACTGAAACATAAGCAACAAGTAAAATGAAGAAGCTGCATACTCAGTAATTGATTAAATTAGCTGAAGAAAGAACCTAAAAATGAGGGGTAAAAATCATATTTAGTCTATCTTTTACACTTGTATATACCATACTCTACTGTAGACATGTGCATTTGTTTTTGTCTGAATGCATTTTCATCCAAATTGCGCAGTGCGCAGAATCCGAAATCTGAAAGATCCGACTTAAACAATGCTTTATTTTCATTTCGACAACAGATACTGTAGAAGATTTGACATGACGGTGACAATAGTGATCTGTGTCTATTGAACTTTTAGTCGAATGTGCCTAACCAAACTCTATTAGTCCAAGATTATTCGACATAGAGAGAAAAGACTTGACATTATAGAGACACGAAGATTTGATGAAGCAGCTAAAAACATACGATCGCCGCGAGCGGACTGGTCATAGGCTATAGAAGAATTCTAATGTTGGTTGAGTAGAAATTCATGTCCCCAAGATCTCCTGTGGTAGGGTCACCTCTGGCACTCAATCCCAGGCATCACCGTCTACCTTCCAGACACATGTCTTAAATATAATCATTACTAGTCATACAACATTAAAATTCTACTATAGCTTGTGGGCGGAGCATTCGACCAGAAATGTACGATTGCGGCGTCGTACAGTTTAGCTTCTACGTCGAATCTTCTTAGAAAATTTGACAGACACCATAAGCCTTCAATGACAGATTCGACCTTAAAGTGGATGTAAAGCCACTCTCATCCTTTCTAAACTACTGCCATAGTGCTGATCTATAAGGATATAGATGCCTCCTGCATGTATCCTTACCTGTCAAATGTCTCCCCTCTGTCTGTTATAAGAACTGAAAAACTGCAGATTCTGTAGGTGGAGTCGTGACATCAGTAGACTCCCTGCCCTCCTCTACACTCCCCTTGTCAACATGCATTTTTTTCTGTGCATTCCTAATGCTGTGTACACACGATCAGTTCAATCCGATGAGAACGGTCTGATGGACGGTTTCCATCGATTAACCGATGAAGCTGACTAATGGCCCGTCGCGCCTACACACCCACCATCGGGTAAAAAAAAAATCGGGTCAGAAATCGGTGACGTAAAACACAACGTCGTGCTGAAAAAAATGAAGTTCAATGCTTCCAAGCATGCGTCAACTTGATTCTGAGCATGCGTGGATTTTTAACGGATGGTCGTGCCTACTAACGATCGGTTTTGACCTATCGGTTAGGAATCCATCGGTTAAATTTAAAACAAGTTGGCTTTTTTTTAACCGATGGATAACTAACCGATGGCGCCCACACACGATCGGTTTTGTCCGATGAAAACGATCCATCAGACTGTTCTCATCGGTTTAACCTATCGTGTGTACGTGGCCTTACACTAAATTCTGCTATGATCACTAAGGCCACGTACACACGATCAGACCGGTCTGATGAAACTGGTCCGACGGACAGTTTTTATCGGACCAGGCTGAAGTGGTCTGATGGTCTGATGTGTGTACACACCATCGGACCAAAAATCCAATCAGACCAGAACGCGGTGACGTAGAACACAACGATGTGCTGAAAAAACGAAGTTCAATGCTTCCAAGCATGCGTCGACTTGATTCCGATGGACCGTTTCAGCAGACATCTCCGCTCGTGTGTATGGGCTAGCGGACAGATTTCTCCACCCGACAGATTTCAAAGCATGCTTTGAAATCCATCCGGTGGAATCTGTCCGCCCGACATGTCTGCTGGTTAGTACACTTACTAGCAGACATGTCGTCCCCCACCACCGCCGCGCCGCCGCCGAATGGATTCGGCGCATGCGCGGAAGTGTTTAACTTCCTGGTGCGGTGACGTGGCAGGGACGTGGTCGGATCAAACTCCCGATCGGACATATCCGATGGAAATGGTCCGCGGACCGTTTTCATCGGATATGTCCGATCGTGTGTACGAGGCCTCAGACAGATTTTGAAGCAGGTTTTAAAACTTTGGTCCGACGGACAACGGTCCGATGGGCCGTACACACCATCGGACTGGTCTGATCGTGTGTACGCGGCCTAACATCCAGTCAAAATCCTGAAAAGTAACCACATGACTTCAGGAAAGGATAAAACAATAATGCCTGTCTCCAGGCTAGTGCATGAGATATGTAAATAACCTGTCACTCACAGCAAGGGGGCGGAACAGACTAAGGATTTTTCTCTGTAAGTCCGTTTTATTTCACTGAACAATAAAAGAGGATTGCTCAGAGCTGGATTAACTCTGTGTGGCAAGACTGGGTACAGATGATAGGAAATATTATACTCTAAAAAAAAAAATTGGGTTTACATCCACTTTAATTATTTCTGATTTTCAGATGAATGCATTTTTTAACTAAACAAAATAAATAAAAACTAATTTCGGGAGTAACTACAGAAAATAAATGTATTTTTCGGACGAAAACAAAATCCCGAAACAAAATATTTCACATGTCTAATAAACAATATATATTCACTATAAATAATGATTTTAATTTAAAATACAACAATCTACATTTCTTACATAAGTTTTAAACTCTAATGCCTTTACACATTTTGGCCATTTAACATATTAGAGACAATTCCCGAAGTAATAATCCACTGCCATTCTAAAGTGCTACTATTGTCGGGAACATGATCATGACCCTCACTCCTGCCTTTTAAAAGCCACAAAATGAGTGTTGGCTGCTGCCTCCGCTACACTCCCAGGAAAACAACATGGCCGCACTCTTGCTTTTCTTGGACGCCACAACAGGGCTCCCAGTCTCTTAGCTGTGGGTACAGCGAGAACAGAACCTGCCATCTGCAGCTGTGCAGTCCCTTCACGAGCTACTGGAGGCTTTTACCTTCTGTGCTTACGGTAATATCCAGCGTAAAAACAAGTCTGGGGAAACATTAGCACTCACGACGTCAGCCTCATTACTAATGGTATGCGTTGTGCATATTAACAAGACGTTTAGATATTATGCTTGGATGGGCTCCTTTGCTTGTGTTAACCTAATGCCTTCCATTGCTGTAGAGCCGCTCATTTTCCACTATGTCTAATAACCCTGTCTTTGGACGTAACTAAAATGTCAAGGCCGTTGGGGTAACACTTCGGCATGCCAGTAAACAGTTGACATTTTACAACCCAAAATCCCCTCTGATGCTGCAGTAGAGCAGCCAAAAGGCACACAGAACCCCCTTGTATAGAGAAGATGTAATGTTCTAATGCTGCCACTGCCATCTCACCTGGGTGCCTAATCCTAGATATTTACAGACTGAAAATAACTAGGAAGATTATTAAACAGCTCAGATGTCCATTAAATGAAGAGAAAACATTTAATTTTGTTAGAATAGGCAAAACCTGCCTAAAAAAATAATGTTAAATGACGAAAATCAGCCATTTCCAGTCTTAAAACGCTGTAAAAAACGCAAAACGATACCATCGTATAACTTAGGTGTGAATAATATGTATCCCGTAATTAATAAGTGACACAGCCGTAACCAGACTTATTAAAGTTACAAGTCTGCAAATTCCCAACCTATCAAAAACATACAGTATAATTTTTTCCAAAAAAGCTCTACAATGTATCATTAAAGCGGGGGTCCAGCCCCCCCCACCAAAAGATATAAAGTCAGCCGCTACAAATGCTGCAGCTGCTGACCTTTACTAATAGGGCACTTACCTGTCCAGGTATCCCACGGTATTCTCACCCAAGCTAATCCTTGAATGGCTCTCGGGTGCAGGCGCCGCCATCTTGGGTAAGGGAGACGGGCAGTGGAGTCTTGTAGCCTCACAGCCGGTTTCCTACTCCGCATGTGTGAATCGTGTTGCGCTTTTTCTCAATGGGCCGGCTGCGGGGAGGGATGAACTTCCGGCTAAGTTTACCGCAGCGAACTCAGCAGGAAGTGGAAGCAGATACCTGTCAAAATTAGGTGCCAATGTGGCACTGGAGGGGGGAAGGAGGCAGACACGTGTAACTTCCCCTTTTGGGTGGAGCTCTGCTTTAAAAAGCAATGCTTCAAGTAATATTAAAGTCAAGCTTTTAGTCTTGTTATACTTACCTGCTCTGTGCAGTGGTTTTGCAGAGCATCCCCAACCCTCCTCTTCTTGGGTTCCCTGCCGGTGCTCCTGGCTCCACCCTCCTGCCAAGTGCCCCCACAGCAAACAACTTGCTGTGGGGGCACCCGAGCAGGCTCTCCCCTTTGCTTCTGCTCTGTGCGTCCATTTAGACACAGAGCCGGGGGGGGGGGGGGCGGTCCTGCCCCCCTCTCTCTTTTCATTGATTTACTGGCTGTGATTGACAGCAGCCAATGGCTCCCCCTAATGTCTCAGCCAACAAGGAGGGAAAGTCCCTGTAGAGCTGGGACCTTTGTGCACATTGCTGGATTGTGATGGGGCTCAGGTAAGTATTGGGGGGGGGGGGGGGAGAGAAGCTGCACACAGAAGTTTTTTTACCTTCATGAAGCTAAAAAACCTTGAGCCTTCAAAACCACTTTAAGCTGGCCATACGTGGTTTCCTTTTTTAAAAGCCGAACCAAATCCCCTATTCACACGTTTGAGGTGGATGGGGAATCCTCCGCACTGCACTATTGTATTATGACTGTGGGAAGACTCCTCCACTGTCAAAGTACACAGCTTAGCATTGAAGCACCTTTTTATTCGGCAGGGAAATTGAACGGAAGTTGATCGGCAAAGGCCACACATGGATCGAAATTCGGCCAGTCCCTGGGATCAAGTCTAGTGACTTTGTTTAGGACAAGATGATACCATCAGTCTTCTACAAGAAGAATGAAGCATTTCCTCAGTCTCCTCTTCCCCAGTGATCAGGTTTTAGATGCGTGGAAAGTCACAAGAATAGTTTTGTTAGCGGAGAACCCATGAGCATGTAACCTTTTAGCCAGTCTGTTGTCAACTTCAGTAAATTTGGAGCAGTCCCACGCTCAGTGATGAGTCTGGCAATGAAGGTTGAAGATTCTTTTAGAATAATATGTGAGCACCCAAACAGGGAAGGTGGACTGGGTTGCATTGCAACGGCTTATAACTGCAGCATGCTGCCATCTCAAGAAAACACTCAGGGCCAGATTCTCGTATCCTGGCGTATATTTGAGCGGGGCGTAGCGTATCCTCTTTACGCTACGCCGCCGCAACTTTGGACACAAGTGGCGTATTCTCAAAGCACTTGCGTCCTAAGTTACGGCGGCGTAGTGTAAATGGCCCGGCGTAAGCCCGGGTAATTCAAATGTGGAAGAGGTGGGCGTGTTGTGACCCCATATTTTTGACGCTTTTTTTTAACTGCGCATGTGCCGTACATGGATGTATCCCAGTGCGCATGCGCGAAATCACGTTGCAAATAGTCAATGCTTTCGACGTGAACGTAGCTTACGCAAATCCCTATTCGCGAACGACTTACGCAAAGGACGTAAACAACGTAAAAATCGACGTCCATACTTAACATTGTGTACGCAAAGTTACGACGACCGGGCGCAATTAGGTTCGGGAATCAGCCTATCTAGCTCATTTGTATATTCGACGCGGCTAATCGATGGAAACACCACCTAGCGTCCAGCGTAAATATGCAACTTAGGTACGACGGCGTAAGAGACTTACCCCACTCGTATCTAAGCAAAATTCCGGCATATCTTGTTTTCGGAATACAGAAAATAGATAAGCCGGTGCTTCTTAGAAGTTACGCGGCATATCTCGAGATACGCCGACGTAACTCGTCTGAGATTCTGGCCCTCAATGTTTCTGTATATAGCTTGTAATTATTACATATGCAGGCTCTGCTTTACAGTAATACACAGTGGTTATAGAGTGGTTAATATTTTGTCTTTTGTCTATGACCAAGCCCTGTGGGGAAAGTGAAATCGTTAGTTGGGCTCCAAGAAGCTCAGCAGGGTCACACAGTGGTTATGTTTTATTGTTGCTCCCTAAGGGCCCATTCACACTGTCCCAAACAGCTGCTGTTTAGTGTGTGTGTCTGCATTTTATCGCAGCTCATTGCAGTGCAACTCGGTGCCATGTTGCAGTGTGAATAGGACACATAGAAAACAAGGCAGTGGGCATTAACCACTTGCTTACTGGGCACATATACCCCCTTCCTGCCCCTTTCAGCTTCTGGCACTGCGTCGCTTTAACTGACAATTGCACAGTCATGCGACGTGGCTCCCAAACAAAATTTATGTTCTTTTTTCCCCACAAATAGAGCTTTCTTTTGGTGGCATTTGATCACCTCTGCGGTTTTTATTTTTTGCGGCATAAACAAAAGAGCGAATTTAAAAGAAACAAAAAAAAAACAATATTTTTTACTTGTTGATATAATAAATAGCCCAATTTTTTTAATAAAACATTTTTTTTTCTCAGTCTAGGCCGATACGTATTCTTCTACATATTTTTGGTAAAAAAATTAGCAATAAGCGACTGGTTTGTGCAAAAGTTATAGCGCCTACAAAATAGGGGACAGAATTATTATTATTTTTTATTATTTCTTTTTACTAGTAATGGCGGTGATCTGCCATTTTTATTGGGACTGTGACACATCGGACACTTTTGACACATTTTTGGCACCATTCACATTTATACTGCGATCAGTGCTATAAATATGCACTAATTACTGTATGAATGTGACGGGCATTGAAGGGGTGAACACTAGGGGGTGAGGAAGGGGTTAAACGTGTACCCTGCATAGTGTTTCTAACTGTGGGACTGACTGGGGGAGGTGACTGATCTGTGTCCCTATGTACAAGGGACACAGATCGGTCTCCTCTCTCCCTGACAGGACGTGGATCTGTGTGTTTACACACACAGATCCACATCCTTGTCTGTGTAACCGCCGATCGCAGGTCCCTGGCGGACATCGTGGCTGCCAAGCATGCGCATCAGCATCTTAGTGATGCTTACCAGATCATTAGACCTTTCCTGGTCAATTTTCACGTCTGTGAGCTTTATTACCCCTCACACTAGGTGCAGGGTACATCAGCTAATCCAGCCATCCAATGGAACCCAATAATGAAAACCATCAGAGATATGAGCCTTCAAGGTATCCACAGGAACCACTCATTCAGAATATCAATGAGAGAAAGGAAAACTCATTAAAGTGAAAGAGTTTAAAGGGGTGTTCCAGCCAATATTTGTGTGTATTAAAAGTCAGCAGCTACAAAAAGTGTAGCTGCTGGCTTTTAACCTCCCTGGCGGTCTTCCCGTGTGTGGCACGGGGTGAGATTTTAAAGCTACGATCGGTAACCCCGTGCCACACACGCGCTTACCTCGCTGGATGCAGAAAAAAGTTTACTTACCTTTTCTCTGCGATCCAGCGATGAATCCCCGCAGTACACGGCGGCCGGATGTCCGCCTGATGCTGTGTGTTCCGCCGATTCCCTTCCCTGCGAGCGTCGCGACGTAGGGGGGGGAACGGCGCCAAATTTAAAAATGTAAACAAACACTATACATACAGTACACTGTAATCTTATAGATTACAGTATTGTATGTAAAAAATACACACCCCCCATGTCCCTAGTGGTCTGCCCTGTACACTACATGTCATTTTATATAATAAAAACTGTTCTTTCTCCCTGCAAACTGTAGATTGCCCATAGCAACCAAAAGTGTCCCTTTATGGCAAAAATTGTTTTAGAGCAGCTAAAAAACAGCGATAATAAATCAGAATCACTTGCAGAATTTAGCGATAGCGATTTATGGGGAAATTCGTCATAAAAAAAAAAAAATAATGACAGCAAAAATTCTGCAACTGAGCAAATTTCAGTGATTTTGATTTGATTACATTATTGAATAATTTTTACTATAATTATATTATTATTTGTTATAATTTTTTATAATTATTTATTATATTATAATTTTTAATAAGAAAAAAAAAAAAATCATACCCAGGATGCCTATTAGACTCTTGTTTGGATAGATTTCAGTGAGTTATTCCTAAGAATTACAAGCCTACAGTATAAAACGCCAAATTCTCTTGCAAATAATGGTACCGCTTTTAGCACCTAAAATCTGAAAGAATCATACCGCCAGGGAGGTTAATAAACAGACACTTACCTGCTCCAGCATTCCAGAGACACGCCGTCCGGGGCTCCGCTCCTCTCCCCCCTCCCCGGCCGGCGTCCTCATCACAACTGTGGGCACCCACCCGTGACAGCCTTTGGCTTCACGACCGGCACCCACTGCGCATGCGTGAGCGGCGCGGCCCGCCGCTGATTCGACAGGCGATCGCCTAGGACCTGTCAGTGTCCTAGGCCATCGCCTACAGGGAGGGGCTGCAATAAGGCGATTAAGCTTAATCGCCTTACTAACCCCTCGGCGGAAGCAGGAAGTGGGACAGGAAGTCCCACTCCTCTTGAAGCCCCCATCCCCCCCCAAAAAAAATTACATGCCAAATGTGGCATGTAAGGGGGTGAGGAGTGGGATTAGCGGAAGTTCCATTTTTGGGTGGAACTCCGCTTTAATAAAAGATCTACTTACAGCAGCAAAAAGTACAAAGGCATTGGAAATAAAACATCCCTCCAGCACCCTCCATGGGCGTCTCAACGTCACCACCATTTCCTGCCTTGCCCGACCTACGTTTTGTCCTAATAGACGTCTTTTGTGAGGCAGTGCGTTTTTATTGCTGCCCCTGTCTATTTTTTGTTTGTCCTGGTGACTGTTATCACAAAGACTGAAAGTAAAGAAAATCACACATTTTAAGTGGTCACCAGAACAGGAATGGGGAGGGGGAGGGGATCTTCAAATAGTGACACTAGTACTCGTGACAACAAGGTATTTGCTCAATTGGAAGGATTTTCTCTCACTTCCTGTTTGGCTACGGGACAGAAAGTGAAGGAAAATCTCTCCATCGGGCGTCAGATGGCAAAAAAAAACTTAAAGAGGTTATAACCCAGTCTTAACTTTGCTTTCAGTTCTATTTTAATGAAAATACTCATGTTAAAGAAGAGCATCCAAAAAACTTCCAATTGTGCAGTATCTTTAAAACTCATTTATTTAATAAAAAATAAATTCACTTCTGGTCCACGTCTGCCTCCGCATGCCCTACGCGTTATGTCACTATCACGTGACTTCTTCAGGGGTGATAGCTGAGGGAGAGACGAAAAATTGTACCACCCACTACATCCAAGTCATGCTGGGGTAAAGGCTTAACAGCCAGGCAGCGGAGGAATAACTTCAGGCAGCTGGAAATTAGATGAAGACTTTTCAGGATGTGGAGACCTCCTGCTTTGTGCCTTGATGAAATGAACAAGCACTGAGGGAAAGACATGCAAAAAGATAAAGAATGGCCTACACCATTAAAGGTGATATGGTGAGAAGAGTATTATATGCCTTACGAATAAGGTGATTATATGCTAATGCAAGGATCTTGGTATAGCAGGTTTACTTGCTAAGGTCATTTTGTAGGTATGGTATTGGAACAGTCTTTGGAAAAATTGTTAGAATCTCCTTGGAAGGTCTTGTAGACAGACAGTCTCTCAAAATCCTGCAGGGCCCTTGGTAAAACTGATAAGGTGTTCCATAATAACAGCAATTAATGTCTTGCATAGCAATTCACTCAGTATCGTTCATGTACGTTCGTTGTGTGTGAATTGGGCAAAAAATATAAATAAATAAAGAATGTTATTAGGTTATTTCTTTTGCTGGTCAAATGCTTTTCACATATTTAAAATGGAAAATACCACATTTGGCCACTAGATGGTGCTAAGTGTCATTAAGAACTCCCTATGATACTTATCACCATCTGGTGGCCAAATGCAGTATTTTCCATGTTCCTTTTTTCACTGTTACCTTTTATAAAAACACTCCTAGCAGTGGATGAGTATTGAGGCTCCTCTTCATCTGTGGCCATCTTTGAGCACAAACTTACTGAGCCTAATTGTAAACCTATCTTCGCTCACACGTGTATACAATTACACTTTGGACAGTTTAGTTAAAAGTGGATCCCTTGGCAATAAGTGGGCATAACAATGCAGCTCCATCTGCTATATTCACCTGATCCCTGGTGCCACTCTTTCGCAGACTCGCTATTCTGGTTCTTGGGCACTTCAGGTGTCATTACACCTACTTCATTATACAGCCCTCAGTGTCATTACACCTACTGTACTTCCTGTGAGCCCAGTGTGTCATGGCTGTGCCATGGACTTATAGGAGAATGTTGCAGAGAGTGGTATTGTGTCATTTTTAGGTTATTTTCTTTTGCTGGTCAAAGTTTTTCACTGAAAACAGAAAATGCCACCTTTGGCCACTAGATGGATCTAAGTATCATAAGAAATTCCTATGATACTTAACGCCATCTATTGGCCAAATGCAGTATTTCCCATTGTCTTTATTTCCACCTTTTCTTGAATAATTGCCATGCATTTTTTTTTTCTAAAAACACTCCTATCAGTGGATGACTATTGATTCTCCTCTTTACCTTTACCCATCTATGGGCACAAGCCTACCAAGCCAAATTGTAAATCTATCTTTTCTCACACATGACTACATTTTTTTACAAAAGGCATGCTGGTGTAGTACCATGCGATTTAGTGTGGCATAATTTAAAAAAATTGTGCCTTCTTTTTTTGCATTGCAGCACGTTGGGTAGCCCATTGAAATGAGTGGGATGTCAAAAATGTGCCATGCAGGAATGCACAATAAAAATGCAGGCTTGGATGCACCGTTATTGGGTGAACGCACCTTAGGTTCAATGGGCTGGCCGATATGCTGGAACGTCCTGTAATTAAAAATGGCGACGTAACAAACCACATGGTACTGCGGTGGGCAGGGATGCACCCACATTTACTAGAGGCGTGGGACAGTGTTACCAACCTACCAGAATGAAATTTACTGCCACGACACCCCAAATTTACTGGTGCAGTCCCGTTTTTACTGGCATTTCAAAAAAGTTACTAAATTAAATTTTTAGGTGCAAATTTCAGTATTTAGACTACAAACAAATACGCTAGGCAAATAGCAATGTGATTTAAGATAGATATTAGGGTAAAAAAACATATTTTTGTTATTTTGGATATAATAAGGGCAAATTATTTAGTCACATCACCCCCTGCCTCCATCCCCCTCTGCCACTGACACCCCCTGCTATCACCTCCCTCTGCGGTGCCCCAATATTCCCCTGCCTCCATCCCCCTCTGCAGTGCCACCAACAACCCCTGTCTCCATCCCCACCCTCTGCAATGCTACCATCCCCCTCTGCGGTCCCTCCAATCACCCCCTGCCACTAACACCCTGTGTCTCCAATCTCCCCCAGGCCCCCTGCCTCCAATCTCCCCCTGCCTCCAATCACCCCCAGGCCCCCTGCCTCCAATCACCCCAGGCCCCCTGCCTCCAATCTCCCCCTGCCTCCAATCCCCCCCAGGCCCCCTGCCTCCAATCTCCCCCTGCCTCCAATTACCCCCAGGCCCCCTGCCTCCAATCACCCCCAGGCCCCCTGCCTCCAATCACCCTCTGCATCCATCGTCCCCTGCCTCCATCCCCCTCTGTGGTGCTACCAACATCCCCTGCCTCTATCCCCCACCCTCTGCGGTGCCACCATCCCCCTCTGCGTTGCCACCAACACCCTCTGCATCCAATCATCCCCTGCCATTAACACCACCTGCCTCCATTGCCCCCTGCCTCCACCCCCCTCTGCGTTGCCACCGTAGCCACCATCTCCCCCTGCCTCCAATCTCAATGCGCAGTTCCAAGCTGAACCGATTTTGGCTATTTTTATTGGCACATTCCCGCAACCACGGACATTTACTAATGGGGAAAAAAGTGCCTGTTTTTACGGACTGTGCGTAAAAATACGGATGGTTGGCAACACTGGCGTGGAGGGGTATCGCGTATACGGAAAGCATCAAATTTCCATGCGGTGTGGGAAACTGAGCACTTTCACATGAATTCCCGCACCACAATTGGTGGGAACAAGCCCCCACTCTTCAGGCAAGCTAGATACAGTTGGCAATTACTTTTACATATTGTATAGGAAATCTAGCACTCTTTAGATTTGATAACGTATCATATTTACATATTTACATATTTTTGTCTCTGAAGTTGCAACTAAAGCAAAAGTTTATCTGCAGCTTCCATGTCTGATGGCGGTGGAGCCTTTCGCCATGAAGTCTCTAGGCAGGAGCACTCTATTTAATGCGAGGAAATGGGCAATGTGACATTATCATACATTTTGTCCTTTTATGACACAAAATTGCCCTCTGATCAAAAGATTCTGTCATCGAATGTAGGGAAATAACACCAAGAAATATGCCGGAGACAGAATCCAATCTTACAAATGTCTAATACAAAGTCATATCATTTCTTTTGTTCTGATATGGTCCATGTCAGAGATCATTAAGAGAAACTAAAATTAGAGATTGCGTTGTCGAAGGTTACAGTTACAGAAAAAGAAACATTCCACTGGCTTAAATGTAGCCAAGAAATTGTATAAATGGAAGAGAGTTTGACATTAATTTGCTTAGTTTGCCCTCTGGTGGCCTTTGATGTGAACTGCAGAACAAGGGTCATGCACTGTTCTAAACATTTATCTAAACTTTAAGGGGTTGTAAAGGTACATTTTTTTTCCCTAAACAGCTTCCTTTACCTTAGTGCAGTCCTCCTTCACTTCCCTCATCCTTCAATTTTGCTTTTAAATGTCCTTATTTCTTCTGAGAAATCCTCACTTCCTGTTCTTCTGTCTGTAACTCCACACAGTAATGCGAGGCTTTCTCCCTGGTGTGGAGTGTCGTGCTCCCCCCTCCCTTGGACTACAGGAGAGTAAGGCACCCACTAACACACAGCTACTTTCTCTATCTGCAACATAGAGAGCGTCCTGACTCGCCTGTAGTCCAAGGGAGGGGGCGAGCATGACACTCCACACCAGGGAGAAAGTCTTGCATTACTGTGTGGAGTTACAGACAGAAGAACAGGAAGTGAGGATTTCTCAGAAGAAATAAGGACATTTAAAAGCAAAATGGAAGGATAAGGTAAGTGAAGGAGGACTGCACTAAGGTAAAGGAAGCTATTTAGGAAAAAAAATTGTATCTTTACAACCCCTTTAATTAAGAAGGTGTTTAAAGTAGTGATTTGGTGCTAGGGTGCCCATGTGTCCCGGATTGCCCGGGACTGTCCCACAATTGACATGTCTGTCCTGGGTCCCGGGCACCTTCATTCCGGGACAATACAATGTCCCGTTATGAAATAGAGGACACAGCCACCCGCTGCCTGGCATCTTGCAACCAGTGACAATTTACTCTCAGACAGTGAGACCCGTAGTGAGGCCTGTGCCTAGAGCAGCATTGCTGTCCCCACCCACCTCGGCAACTCCTCCTTCTCCGGCACCCAGCGGCAAGCAGCAGGGACTGGTGTGATCTTCACTCTCCAGATAGTGGTGCCACTCCTTTCCTTCTACATACGTGGCTCATGCATAGGGAACGACAGCAGCACTGCATCTAGTGGCAAGCTATGGGTGGCAAGCGGCACTGCATCTGGTGGCAAGTGGCACATTCACTTGACAAATAACCCGCCACCAAATTCCCCATCAACCCCGAGACTACATTTCCCCCCGCCGGAAGGTGAGAGAGAGTGTGTGTCCCTGAATGGCAGTTTGGAAAAGCGGTCACCCTAGGGTGACCTCATTTCCAAACTGCCATTCAGGGACACCCCCCCCCCCCTTCATAAAAATAAAAAAAAGATGTACATCACAGGGTCCCCTTAGGCTGGATTCACGCCTATGCAGTTTTTGTGCTTTTTGCAAATTTGCACTACTGTCCATTTAACTATGGAACATGTTCTGTAGTGCAAATCTGTAAAGTGCAAAAAGCACTAAAACTGCATAGGTGTGAATCCAGCCTAAGTCTGCCTGCAAAGTGGGGCATCTGTAGCAAGCAAAGAACATGCTGCAGCATAAATGAAATGAGTCAAATCACATTTAAATTGATTTGTGGTTGCAAAAAATACCTAAAATCCATACCAGACCCTTATCCCAGCAAGGATTCAGCTGTCAATGGGGGAAGCCCATTGACAGCTAATGACTCATCGGTTGTTAAGGATGCCGTGGTCAGCTCCAGTCCTTAACAACCAGATTTTACTGCACCCTGATTGAGCAAAGCTTTACCCAATCTGGGTGCAGAATGCACTGTGCAGGGTTGCTGTGTCATTTCATTCCGGGACACTGTATTGTCCCGGAATGAAGGTGCCCGGGACCCGGGACAGACCTACAAAATGTGGGACTGTCTCGGGCAATCTGTGACATGTGGTCACCCCAGGTCACCCTATTTGCTGCCCTTCCAACAAAGTTTGTCTCTAGTGATGTTTTGCAAATGGCATACAAAATAAGTTGGGCGGTGCTTCAAGGGTTTGGTAAAACTATGGCCCGGATTCACATACATCGGCGCATATTTATGCCGCCGTAGCATATCTCTTTTACACTACGCCAGACACAGCGCGGAGAGGCAAGCATGGAATTCACAAACAAATGCTCCCAACTGTGCGCGTAGCGTATATTTCTTAGGCGTAAGTGGAAGTGGGCGTGATCCATGTTAATGAAGCGTGACCCCATGCAAATGATGGGCCGGGCGCCAGACAAGTACTTAAAATGAACTGCGCATGCTTCGAGGCGTGGACGTATCCTCGTGCGCATGCTCACAACCACGTCGGAACAACTGCCTAAGATACGCCGGATCACTGTGTACGCCCTGAATGTAACTTACGTCCAGTCAGACCCATGTCGGCCCATATACATTACGTGGGCTTGTGTTCCCTGGTCCATACCTTTGCATGGGTTGCGCCTCATCTATGGGGCATAACTTTACGCCGAACGTAAAACTTTCGCAAACCGCTTAAATAACGCACCGGGCACAAGACCGTTCGTGATTCGGCGTATCTCCCTCATTTGCATATTTAAATAGAAAATCAATGGGAAAGCCACATGCGTCCAGCGTAAATATGCGCCCACTCTACGCCGGCGTAGGCAAGTTATGAAGTCTGTTTTTAGGCGTATCTTAGTTTGTGGGTCCAGCGCACAGATACGACGGCAAATATTTGCACTTACGCGGCGTATCTGAAGATATGTCGGCGTAAGTGCTTTGTGAATCCGGGCCGATGTTTCTCAGGAGTCTTGGCTTGGGAAGAGAATGCAGCTCACGTACACAACATACGTACATAACAGTACAGTTAATCTAGCCAGGCACTGTTATGGACTAAGTTAATCTGTGCCATCCTCCTGGCGCCTCTGTATCTCTGTCTTGTTATGTAATTACAGCTATGGCAGGTTAATGGGTCACTTCTGCAGACAGGAATGATAGTGGGACCTGAGAAAGCTATTGAAGTCGGTGACATCATTTGTGTATTATTGCCCAGAGTTTGATGAGTAACTGCTCTATATGACCATCATATACCAGTGATAAGCCTCACACGGCCCCCAATCAGGCTGTACAGTTTACAGGGCATCACTCAAAGCCTAACTACTGTTCGTGATTTCTAGGGTTGGATCAGTTCTGTTTAAACAGTCAAATTCAATCCATCCACCATAAATCCTCCCAAGGTAATGACTGAGAAAATGTTTGTTTGAGTTACTATCTCAAAGCACCTATTTATGGAACTCTCCAGATGGGAGAATTCTTCTATTGCAATGTTTTTCATTGGTTTGCTCATTGCAGATACTGGGCCAGATTCATGTACCTGGCGGCGGGGCGTAGCGTAGGGTATCCTATTTCCACTACGCCGCCGCAACTTAGAGACGCAAGTGCCGTATTCTCCAAGCGCTTGCTCCGTAATTTGCGGCGGCGTAGTGTAAATGGGCCAGCGTAAATGAAATGTGGATGAGGTGGGCGTGTGTCCTGCAAATCAATCCTGATCCCACGTTTTTGACGTTTTTTTTAACTGCGCATGCGCCGTCCGTGGACGTATCCCAGTGCGCATGTCTCAAATCACGCCGCAAATACATTGCTTTTGACGTGAACGTAATATACGCAAAGGTCTATTCGTGAGCGAGTTACCCAAGCGATGGAAAAAAACGACGCTGTACCGACGTCCAAACTTAACATGACGTACGCCGAATCTACGCAAGGTTACCCCTCATATAGTAGGGGTAAGTTTACGCTTACGCAAACGACGTAAACTACGACGACGGGGCGCAAATACGTTCGGGAATACGCGTATCTAGTTCATTTGCATATTTGACATGGAAATCGACGGAAACGCCACCTAGTGGCCAGCGTAAAATTGCAACTTAGATACGACGGTGTAAGTGACTTACGCCAGTTGGATCTACGGCAAATCTATGCGTAACTGATTCTAAGAATCAGTCGCATAGATAGGAGGCCTTACAAACAGAGATACGACAGCGTATTAAAGCTTACCCCGACTTGTTCATTCCCCGACTTGTTCATTCCCCGACTTAGTTGGGGTAGGCAGTACACTTTGGTGGGGGTGGGTCAGCCACGCCCTTTGACCTTTGGGAACCCTCCTCCTGACCTTTGACCTTTGGGGGAAGTCCTTGTTCTAATTCCTGAGTCCTAGCCATATTCTTCAATGGGAAACCCTAACCCTAACACCCTAACCCTAAACCCTAACCCCAACCCCAACCCCAACCCCAACCCTAACCCTAACCCTAACCTTAGTAGAAATCCTTCATTACTGGCAATTGACTGGCTACACTCCCTACACTGGCTCCCGATCGCCCAGCGAATTAAATTCAAATTACAGTGGAACCTCGTAATAAGAGTATAATCCGTTCCAGGAGAATGCTCGTAATCCAAAGTACTCGCATATCAAAGCGAGTTTCCCCATTGAAGTCAATGGAAACGAAAATGATTTGTTCCATATTGACTTCAATAGCATGCAATACGGCATGTGGCCAGAGGTGGGGGGCGCCAGAAAGCCTCAGAAACAGCCGGAAAGGCCCGAGGACAGGTTGGCTGACCTCGGCAAACCTTGGAAAGGCTCGGGGACGGAGAATTTCCGTGTCTTTCCAAGCATTTCTGAACGGCTGCTCGGCTCCGATGCCCCCTCACCTCAGGCCAAACGCGGTACTGCACACTGCTCTGATCTGAATCCTGCTTGTTTCGCGAGACAACACTCGCAAGGTTTTTAAAAAATACAGTGCTCGTATTGCGAATCGCTCGTTAACCGGTTACTCGCAATCCGAGGTTCCACTGTACTAAGCCCAACATACAAAGCCATCCACAACTCTGAGCTACATCACCAATCTTGTCTCCAAACATCATCCAAACCGCTCTTCTCAAGACCTCCTACTCTCAAGCTCTCTCGTCTCCTCCTCCCATGCTCGTCTCTAGGATTTCTCCAGAGCCTTTCCCAACCTCTGGAACTCGCTACCTCAACCTGTCCGGCTATCCCCTACTCTTGCTACCTTCAGGTGATCCTTGAAAGCCCAACTCTTTAGGAAAGCCTATCATGTCTCCAACTAATTTTTACTTAATTTTTTTTATTTTTACACTTAAAAAAAAAAATAATTATCACTTTTATTCCTATTACAAGAAATGTAAACATCCCTTGTAATAGGAATCACTGTGAGAGGGTCCTATTTATGGAGAGATGTGGGGTCAATAAGACCCCACATCTCTCCTCCAGGCTTGAAAGCATGAGATTGTGAAAAAAAAATCACCGATCTCATGCCGACAGCCGCGATTGCAGCTTTGTTTACTTCCGGGTACTTGGGCGTGACGTCACAACGTCGCACCTGGGCCTCCGACAGTAATAGAGATCCTTATCTATAGATTCATATGTATTGATACAGCGAAGGGGTACTACAAGACATAGAGATGATTGAATAGCTCCTGGTGTCGCCCACTATCTTTGAATTTACCCAGAGGATTTGTTTGGAGGCTTATATTGTTCTACTTGGAGGTGAGAGGCCTGTGAGGCTGTGTGTTGGGAGTGGCACGACTTATTATCACAGCATTTATATATGCCACTAAGGTGAGAGGCCTGAGAGGCTGAATGCACGGAGGAGCACTAGCACTTTATCGCCAGCTTTACAGCTTCACTGAAAGTTATTTTTGTGCACTGCACGCTTGCATTACATGGACTTTTCCAACACATATGGACTTTTCTATTCTATTTAATTGATTTTTTCTACTTTTTCACTATATTTATATTTATATCACTTATGTTTGATATGGATTGATGTGTGTTTTTTTGCGCAAATTCACTTTTATATTTATGCTTCACTTGTGTATAGTAAACACTATTAGTTTTTGCTGCAATCTGAGCATTGTTATATAGTCACATTGATTGTTTTTAGCGCGAAGGATTTCACAATTTTATTTTTTGGTCAGTAATAGAGATCTCTATCGTCGTGAGTCGGCGCCCGATGGGAGCCCGGAGAAGCACCGGATGGTGGTAGAAGGGGGGGGGCATCCCCTCCCGCTGCCTATAAGAACGATCAAGTGGCGGGAATGCCGCTATGATTGTTCTTATCGTGCACAGAATCGCCGGCAGAAGACAGTGATATCTGAATGATGCCTGTAGCTGCACACAGCTCCCGGTCCTGTCAGGGGGAGAAATGACTGATCGTATGTTCATACAATGTATGAAGAGTGATCTGTAATTTCCCCCAGTCATACCCCCCTTGAGTTAGAACACACCTAGGGAACATAATTAACCCCTTCATCGCCCCCTAGTGTTAACCCCTTCCCTGCCAGTGACATTTTTACAGTAATCAATGCATTTTTATAGCACGGATCGCTATAAAATGCCAATGGTCCCAAAAATGTGTCAAAAGTTTCCAAAGTGTCCGCCATAATGTCGCAGTACCGATAAAAATCGCTAATTGCCACCATTACTACTAAAAAAAATATATATTAATGAAATGCCATAAAACGATCCCCTATTTTGTAGATGCTATGGGCCAGATTCAGGAAAGAGATACGACGGCGTATCTCCGCGTCTAACCCCTTCTATCTATGCGACTGATTCATAGAATCAGTTACACATAGATTTCCATTAGATCCGACTTGCGTAAGTCTCTTACGCTATCGTATCTTATTTTCATATTTAGGCTGGACGCTAGGTGGCGTTCCCGTCTAAAATATGCAAATGAGCCTCTACACCGATTCCCGAACGTACGCCCGGCCGGTGCAATTTTTTTACGTCGTTTGCGTTAGTGTAGGTCCGGCGTAATGTTACCCCTGCTGTATGAGGCGCAGCCAATGTTAAGTATAGACAGCGTGCCGGTGTATTTTTTCCCGTCGCTTACGCCGTTTATGTAAAAGGCTCGCGAATAGGGCTTTGCGTAAGTGACGTTCACGACGTTTTCATTGCGTATTGGCGTCGTGATTTGGACCATGCGCACTGGGATAAATTCACGGCCGGCGCATGCGCAGTACGTTTTTGGCGTGGGATTATCTAAAAAATACACGCCCCCTACCCGCCTATTTTGAATTCCGCCAGGTCATTTATACTACGCCACTGCAACTTTACAGGCAAGTGCTTTGTGAATAAAAGCGTAATGTAAATGACATACGTTTCGCCAAAATAAAGATCCGCTCTCCTACCTGAATCTGGCCCTATAACTTTTGCGCAAACCAATCAATAAATGCTTATTGCGATTTTTTTTAATGAAAAATATGTAGAAGAATAGGTATCGGCCTAAACTGAGGATATACATTTTTTTTTATATATTTTTGGGAAAATTTATTACAGCAAAAAAGCAAAATTGTCGCTCTATTTTTGTTTATAGCGCAAAAAAATAAAAACCGCAGAGGTGATCAAATAAATCAAATAAAAAGAACATTTATTACAGCAAAAAAGTAAAAAATATTCATATTTTTTTTCAAAATTGTCGCTCTATTTTTGTTTATAGCGCAAAAAATAAAAACCGCAGAGGTGATCAAATACCACCAAAAGAAAGCTCTATTTGTGGGGAAAAAAGGACGCCAATTTTGTTTGGGAGCCACGTCGCACGACCGCACAATTGTCTGTTAAAGCGACGCAGTGCCAAATCGCAAAAAGTGGCCCGGTCATTGACAAGCAAAATGGTCCGGGGATGAAGTGGTAAAATAATAGAATATACTAAAAAAAATATATATATATATATATATATAAAAAATGTAATTGCTTCAACACATAAATCTTAAAAAGAGGAGTGCCTATTTGTGTTTAGACCGTAACGTGATGAAACGCCATAAACATTCCGCTTAGAGACATTTACTATACATATTGTAAAGATGCCTTTGCCAAATAACTTACTAAAACATTATCGCTAAAACTGAAACATGCTACAAAAATACTGAAACTCATTTGCACTGCAATAAGCTAATATTGTTCATCTATAAAAAGTTAGACTGTAAACTCAGAGAGAAAGATACATAAAAATAAATCAGCAAACCGCGTCCAAAGTCCAGAGCAATAATGAAAAAAAAAGGAGAACGTTTTAGTGAAGAAGCTCATTAAGGCCCCTTTCACACTGGGGCGGGAGCAGAGTCGGACGCTTTACCGCCAATTTCGCGATGGTGTTCGGCCACTAGCGGGGCGGTTTTACCCCCCACTAGCAGTCGAGAAAGGGTCAAAAACCGATGCATAAGCGCCTTAATTGTACCAAAAACGATTTCCACAGTACACAGGGGGCAGCAGGGCAGAACAGAGTGCGGGGCTCAGGAGGATGATACATACAGAGTGCAGGGCTCAGGAGGATGATACATACAGAGTGTGGGGCTCAGGAGGATGATACGTACAGAGTGCGGGGCTCAGGAGGATGATACATACAGAGTGCGGGGCTCAGGAGGATGATACATACAGAGTGGTGGGGCTCAGGAGGATGATACGTACAGAGTGCGGTGCTCAGGAGGATGATACATACAGAGTGTGGGGCTCAGGAGGATGATACATACAGAGTGCGGGGCTCAGGAGGATGATACATACAGAGTGCGGGGCTCAGGAGGATGATACATACAGAGTGCGGGGGTCAGGAGGATGATACATACAGAGTGCGGGGCTCAGGAGGATGATATGTACAGAGTGTGGGGCTCAGGAGGATGATACGTACAGAGTGCGGGGCTCAGGAGGATGATACATACAGAGTGTGGGGCTCAGGAGGATGATACATACAGAGTGCGGGGCTCAGGAGGATGATACATACAGAGTGCGGGGCTCAGGAGGATGATACATACAGAGTGTGGGGCTCAGGAGGATGATACATACAGAGTGCGGGGCTCAGGAGGATGATACGTACAGAGTGCAGGGCTCAGGAGGATGATACGTACAGAGTGTGGGGCTCAGGAGGATGATACATACAGAGTGCGGGGCTCAGGAGGATGATACATACAGAGTGCGGGGCTCAGGAGGATGATACATACAGAGTGCGGGGCTCAGGAGGATGATACGTACAGAGTGCGGGGCTCAGGAGGATGATACGTACAGAGTGTGGGGCTCAGGAGGATGATACATACAGAGTGCGGGGCTCAGGAGGATGATACATACAGAGTGCGGGGCTCAGGAGTGCATTTTGTACAGAGTGACGGTGACAGACTGCAGACATAGTACAAGAGACGGTCAAAAACGACTCCACTGAAAAGAGAACCAAGCTTAGGTCACTTTTCAGAGGCATTTGACATGCAGTGAGGAGGAGATATTGCATTTCCTTACTGCCTATTTAACCCCCTAAATACCAATTAAAAGCACAAATTACTGTTATAGGAGAAGAAACAGAGCTGGGGGCGGGGCGGGGGGGTGGAGTCTGGTCACAGATCACTCACTTCAATCACTGCGGCTTCAGGATTACAGGAAGACTGTCAGCTGTACACGTAATATTCAGTCACACACAGCACAGGGGGAGGGGCGAACCCGAAAAAAGGGGCGGACACAGGGAGAGGGGGGCGGGAAGAAGAAGAATCACAGAAGGTTGCCATGGCAACACTGATGGAGCTACCTACGGGGCAGCACTGGGCTAACACCCAGTAATATGTGGCACCACCAATGGCGGTCCTGTAGACTTTATGACCATCGGCGCTGTACATAGAAGTTCTATCACATCCGGGGTCATCTGGCTCGTGTCTGGTAACAATCCGTGCGGTACTGACTAAGGGGCGGGGTTCGGTGTTGGGGGCGGTGCTATAAAACAGCGGAGAAGGAAGACACCGCCTCCATGGGCGGTACAGACCGGGGGTCTCCGCCTACTATAGCTAGCAAGGAGGAAGTAGTAAGTACAAGTCCCTGCTTGCTTAGATAGAAGTATCAATGAGACATGTGAGGACTGTTGGTTGGGAGGACAGGAGGAAAAGCAGCCAATGAACTACAGAGCTCCTTT
The DNA here is from genome assembly GCA_029574335.1 of Rana kukunoris. Classification (NCBI taxonomy): domain Eukaryota; kingdom Metazoa; phylum Chordata; class Amphibia; order Anura; family Ranidae; genus Rana; species Rana kukunoris. Next base: position 192,890,811 of record CM056055.1, read on the forward strand.
TTCTTTCTTTTTTTTAACTGTTTTCTTATTTTTGAACCCAATAAAATGTATTTTTATCCCCAAAAAATGCATGTGTAAGACCGCTGTGCTAATACAGTGTCACATAAAGTATTTCAATCATCTCCATTATATTCTGTAGGATCTCTGCTAAAATATATATTTATATAATGTTTGGTGGTTCTAAGTCATTTTATAGCAAAAAATACAGATTTTATCTTGTAAACAACAAATGTCAGGTCGTGAAGTGGTTAATATGAGGGAATATATCTTCCTTTATAAAACACATCTGAGTATTTGTTCAAAGGCTGTTGGTAAACAAGTTTGAAAAAACACAAGCTCCACCCACTATGTCAGTTAGAGTGACTCCCTCACCCCACTCATCACCATGACAACAGAAGCTTGTTTTGGAATAACAGACCACAGAGTGGGAGGGGCTTGTTTTGCAGCATCATAGTGCAGAGTGGGAGGAGCTTGTATTGTTCAACAGCTGTTGGAAAACAAGTTTGAAAAAAAACAAGCCCCGCCCACTATGTCAGTTAGAGTGACTCCCTCACCCCACTCATCACCATGACAACAGAATGTTTTGGAATAACAGACCACAGAGTGGGAGGGGCTTGTTTTGCAGCATCATAGTGCAGAGTGGGAGGAGCTTGTTTTGCTTTATAAGGGCACACCAGAGCTACAGCCTCATTCTGTAGTTGCAGAGCGTAGAGAGAGCACACAGATTTTTCAGCTCCACATTGTATTGAGTTGAACGACTTTATTTTCACTAGAAAATAATCTTTGTATTTAAAAATGAACAGATTGGTTTATCTACCAATTATTTGGGCGATTTTTGTCAGTTTGGGACTAATGACAACATTTGTCCTCACTGTTGAATATGATCATTTTCATACCTATGTATTGTATATCAGCAATACTGGATGCTTTGAACCGGAGAAGTCCATTTTCTTTGGTGTTCTAGCAGTTTCGGCTGTTCTTGATGCCGTCATTAAGTACTATATGTACAAACACCTCCACCTACACTTAGGGAATCGCTACCCCTGGGTGCAGATCTCCATCTTAGCCATCGGATTGATCAGCTGCGTTGGAACATTTTTGGTTGGCGCAAACCCAGTGAATACCCGTACATTAGCACATCGGATCGGGACAATCCTGTCCTTTGGAGGAGCGGCAATACACAACATCTGGCTGGCTACATTGCAGTATAAGCTCAATATCAGCAGCCAGCCCATGTTCCACATTAGAATGCTTAACGCCAGCATAACCATTATTTCCGCTGGAATCTTTTGTTTGTTTCTTAACCGTAGCTTCTGGGCCCCTGAATGGGAGAGAATATTGTTCGACATTGATGTCATCTCTGAGTGGATTGCAGCCTCCACCCTGCTGATAAATAATCTCAGCTACTGTGTGGATCTTAATAGTCTGCCATCGACAAGCCAGCCCAGTTCTACCCTATACTGGAGTATAGAGTGTTCTAGCACAGGAGTCAGTTTTCAGATGTATGGTCGAAACCAAAGTTCAGACCATGACAATGCTCATTCCTGGCAGAGAGAAGAAATGCCACCCAACTGGGACCAAAGTTCACACCATGACAATGCTCATTCCTGGCACAGAGAAGAAATGCCACCCAACTGGGACCAAAGTTCACACCATGAGAATGCTCATTCCTGGCAGAGAGAAGAAATGCCACCCAACTGGGACCAAAGTTCAGACCATGACAATGCTCATTCCTGGCACAGAGAAGAAATGCCACCCAACTGGGACCAAAGTTCAGACCATGACAATGCTCATTCCTGGCACAGAGAAGAAATGCCACCCAACTGGGACCAAAGATCACACCATGAGAATGTTTATTCGTGGCACAGAGAAGAAATGCCACCCAACTGGGACCAAAGTTCACACCATGAGAATGCTCATTCCTGGCACAGAGAAGAAATGCCACCCAACTGGGACCAAAGATCACACCATGAGAATGTTTATTCGTGGCACAGAGAACAAATTCTGCTTAATATCCAGACAGCAGGCCTTGACACTGATTGGCGCCGGATTATATATATTCGTTTATGCCACCAGTGGGGTAGGGAGATGAGAGATAGAGGGGGGGTTAGGGAGACAAGGGGATTGATGGGCAGGGGGGCATTTGATGTGGGGGATGTGGTGGTTAGGGAGATAGGGAATGAGACAGGGAGATAGAGAGGGAAGAGAGATAGAAAGGGGGTTAGGGAGAGTGACACAATATCGCGGTCACCTACTGTACCACCGAGGGTGGGGCTCCAATTGCCTGCCCTCCCCCACACACAGGGCTGATCCAGGAAATATTCGATTGCCTCTCAGGGGATCAGGAAGGAATTTTTTCCCCAGCTGGAGCACATTGGATCATGCTTTGCTGGGGTTTTTCGCCTTCCTCTGGATCAACTGCCTCACAACCCAATACACCCACTCATCTACCACCAAGAGGGGACGCTACCACCCTGGGTATAGGGTGGGTGTGGCCAGTGGAACTTCCCCCCAAGTTTCATCAGCCCTCACTCCCCCACGCCCAGCATACTGGTAATACCACCTGCCCTCAGCTATATGCACTCATCTACCACCAAGAGGGGACGCTACCACCCTGGGTATGGGGTGAGTGTGGCCAGTGGAACTTCCCCCCAAGTTTCATCTGCCCTCACTCCCCCACGCCCAGCATACTGGTAATACCACCTGCCCTCACCTATATGCACTAATCTACCACCAAGTGGGGACGCTACCACCCTGGGTATGGGGTGAGTGTGGCCAGTGGAACTTCCCCCCAAGTTTCATCTGCCCTAACTCCCCCACGCCCAGCATACTGGTAATACCAACTGCCCTCACCTATATGCACTAATCTACCACCAAGAGGGTACGCTACCACCCTGAGTATAGGGTGAGTGTGGCCAGCGGAACTTCCCCCCAAGTTTCATCTGCCCTCACTCCCCCACGCCCAGCAAACTGGTAATACCACCTGCCCTCACCTACAGTATATGCACTCATCTACCACCACGGATCCCCGTCGCTTCTATGATGGCATTGTCCCCATCACGGCAAGCAAGCTCGGCGCTGGCTGCCGCGATGGGGCTCGCAGGTGGTCAATCTCGCTGAGAAAGGGAGTGAGATTGACACAATATCGCGGTCACCTACTGTACCACCGAGGGTGGGGCTCCAATTGCCTGCCCTCCCCACACACAGGGCTGATCCAGGAAATATTCGATTGCCTCTCAGGGGATCAGGAAGGAATTTTTTCCCCAGCTGGAGCACATTGGATCATGCTTTGCTGGGGTTTTTCGCCTTCCTCTGGATCAACTGCCTCACAACCCAATACACCCACTCATCTACCACCAAGAGGGGACGCTACCACCCTGGGTATGGGGTGGGTGTGGCCAGTGGAACTTCCCCCCAAGTTTTATCAGCCCTCACTCCCCCACGCCCAGCATACTGGTAATACCACCTGCCCTCACCTATATGCACTCATCTACCACTAAGAGGGGATGCTACCACCCTGGGTATGGGGTGAGTGTGGCCAGTGGAACTTCCCCCCAAGTTTCATCTGCCCTCACTCCCCCACGCCCAGCATACTGGTAATACCACCTGCCCTCACCTATATGCACTCATCTACCACCAAGTGGGGACCCTACCACCCTGGGTATGGGGTGAGTGTGGCCAGTGGAACTTCCCCCCACGTTTCATCTGCCCTTACTCCCCCACGCCCAGCATACTGGTAATACCAACTGCCCTCACCAATATGCACTAATCTACCACCAAGAGGGTACGCTACCACCCTGAGTATAGGGTGAGTGTGGCCAGTGGAACTTCCCCCCAAGTTTCATCTGCCCTCACTCCCCCACGCCCAGCAAACTGGTAATACCACCTGCCCTCACCTACAGTATATGCACTCATCTACCACCAAGAGGGGACGCTACGACCATGGGTATGGGGTGAGTGTGGCCAGTGGAACTTCCCCCCAAGTTTCATCTGTCCACACTCCCCCATGCCCAGCGTAATGGTACTACCCCCTGGCCCCACCTATATGCACTCATCTACCACCAAGAGGGGATGCTACCACCCTGGGTATGGGGTGAGTGTGGCCAGTGGAACTTCCCCCCAAATTTTATCTGCCCTCACTCCCCCACGCCCAGCATACTGGTAATACCACCTGCCCTTACCTATATGCACTCATCTACCACCAAGTGGGGACCCTACCACCCTGGGTATGGGGTGAGTGTGGCCAGTGGAACTTCCCCCCACGTTTCATCTGCCCTTACTCCCCCACGCCCAGCATACTGGTAATACCAACTGCCCTCACCAATATGCACTAATCTACCACCAAGAGGGTATGCTACCACCCTGAGTATAGGGTGAGTGTGGCCAGCGGAACTTCCCCCCAAGTTTCATCTGTCCACACTCCCCCATGCCCAGCGTAATGGTACTACCCCCTGGCCCCACCTATATGCACTCATCTACCACCAAGAGGGGACGCTACCACCATGGGTATGGGGTGAGTGTGGCCAGTGGAACTTCCCCCCAAGTTTCATCTGTCCACACTCCCCCATGCCCAGCGTAATGGTACTACCCCCTGGCCCCACCTATATGCACTCATCTACCACCAAGAGGGGATGCTACCACCCTGGGTATGGGGTGAGTGTAGCCAGTGGAACTTCCCCCCAAATTTCATCTGCCCTCACTCCCCCACACCCAGCATACTGGTAATACCACCTGCCCTCACCTATATGCACTCATCTACCACCAAGAGGGTACGCTACCACCCTGAGTATAGGGTGAGTGTGGCCAGTGGAACTTCTCCCCAAGTTTCATCTGTCCACACTCCCCCATGCCCAGCGTAATGGTACCTGGCCCCACCTATGTGCACTCATCTACCACCAAGAGGGTCCAGAGAAAATGGGGTGCCTTGCAGATAAGTTGGGCTACGTGCTCAGGTAAAAACAGGACTAACATTTATTTACTAACACACTGGTCAACATACAATGACTGGCATGCACTGACATACACTAACATAGGACATCCGGATGTACATAAACTGACCGCTCCATGCTTTAGATAGATGCACACAAACAGACAACCAAATTAGGAGAGAGTAGATTGCACACACAGATTATTATTATTTTTTTTTAAAGGTAACAACATTGTTATATGGAAGAGAGGAGTTCCCCAGGTAGGGCTTTTAGGCAGCAGGGTCAAAAATTAGGTCAAGTAGTTTCAGCAAAAAATGACACCCATCTGCCGACGAAATCGGACACCACAGTAAACAGTAAACAGTAAACATCACAATCCTGGCTGCAGTAGACACGAACGCACACACATCCCAAAGCACCATGGGCCACCGCACAATGCAGACCCCCAATGCAGGTCCCCGACGAGCGCCTCGACCAGCCGCTCGGTCCCCCCAGGGGGACAAGGGCTCCAAAACGCCAACCAGAAAATTTAAAATCAAAAAGAGAGAACATGTCAACATACACACAGAGCACACCACGGCGACACATCCACCACCAAAACAAGGAATCCAGGACACCGGGAGCCACCGGACTGTCCGGGAGGGGCCATGGCCGCCCCATCCCCCTCAAAAACCAAAGGAGCAAAAGACCCGTCCAGAAGGGCCCGCAAAGACGTCCTCTCTGCGGTGGGGGAGCAGGCACCTGCAAAGAACACCCACAATGTTGTAGTTGGTTGGGGAGAATTGAATAAATAATTCAACGCAAAGTTGCCAAAATGACAGTTAGAGTCTGGGAATAGAGGTATGGGGGCTGAAGGCAGGTACTAATTGCCAATAAGTAATAAATGGCAGGGCAACTTTAGGGGTCCATTAGGGTTAGTAAGTAAGTAGGGGATGTAAATAGATAATTGAAGTAAGGTAATGATGATAGTGAATTGCTGGGTGGTGTAGGTGATTGAAGAAAAAAAAAATCACCTATCTTTTCTTCAATCACCTACAAACAGAATATAGGATGAGGCCTACTACAAACATACATCCAACATTAGAAAAAGGATGACTAGCAGTAGGGTAGCATAGTGTAGTTAGTGTAGGTCCTGCCCTAGAAGAGTCTACCTTGCCGTGGTGGGCAGGCTTGGAATCTCTTGGTCAAAAGTGTGTCAGCGAATGGGCGAGAGGATCACTAGATCTTTACTTCTGGCCAATTGATTTTACCAAAGGACTCTTGGTTTAATCAGAGTATATATAGTTGGAAAAGGAAAAAATGTGTATAGGTCCATAATTATAATTTCATAAACACACAATAAAAATTTGGTAGATTTACATTTGAATTGCTTCCTCTTTTATTTATTCCTTTCACGACCGGGGAGCATTACCACTTGAATGCACAGGCCATATTTGCAAGGCTGGAAGGGGCTCTGTGGCAACTTCTTCCACTTCTGGTGTGTTGGGATGTGTTGGGATGTGTAATGGGTGTTTATGTATTAACGTGTGCATACCTCCCAACTTTCTGAGATGGGAATGAGGGACACCTATCAGCAAAAGTATGCAGGCATAGGACACACCCCTTGTCACGCCCCCTTAAAGGAGAATTGTACAAAAAAAGAAAGATTGGTTCAACCCACAATTGCTTTGTTTACCACTTCTATTCCTTTATATTGGCTTTTGGAATTGACAAATTCAGCAATTTAGAAATCAGATGAAAGGTTTAGCGCTTTTTAGTAGATAAAAAGTGCATTTTATATACAACTATATGGATCAGAGACAAATAAGGACAAATAAGAAACAGAGGGACATTGCTCCAAATCAGGGACAATCCCTCGAAATCAGGGACAGTTGGGAGCTATGCATGTATCCTAACCATGTATACAGTATATGTATATACTGACAAGCCCCTTATGTGACAGTAGTGACAAGGTCCTCTCAATGGAGACATCAGGGGTCTTCTAACTTCACCCGAAGAACAGTATATATGGTAAAATCCTGTAATGAAACATTCCCCTTAAAGTGATTGTAAAGGATCGTTTTTTTGTTTTTTTTAAATAACAAACATGCCACACTTACCTCCACTGCGCATCTCGTTTTGCACATAGTGGCCCCGATCGTCCTCTTCTGGGGTCCCTTGGCGACTCTCGCGCCTCCTCCCCACATAAGATAACCCCCCTAGGGGGTTACCTTGCATGCATGCTCTCGAGTCAAGCATTTGCATCCATAGACACGAATGCCGGAATTGGCCCCGCCCCCCCCGGCGCTCACGTTATTGGATTTGATTAGACGTGTGCACTGACAAAAAATTCGTTTTTTTCGTTTATGTTATTTTTTTTTATTTTTTTTTCGGAAATTCGGAAATTCGGGAAATGAAAAAAAAAATTTTTCGTTTTTGTTTCATTCGTTTTTTTATTTTTTCGGAAATTCGGGAAATGAAAAAAAAAATTTTTTTCGTTTTTGTTTCATTCGTTTTTTTTTTTTTTTCGGAAATTCGGAAATTCGGGAAAATCGGAAAATTATTTTTTTCCGTTTTATCCGTTTTTTTGCTTTTTTCGGAAATTCGGGAAATTCGTAAATTCGAAAATTCGGAATTTTCTGATTTCCGAAAAAGCAAAAAACGAATAAAACGGAAAAAACGAAATGTCCGAAAAAAACGAATGAAACCAAAATGAAAACAATTTTTTTTTTCGGAAATTCAAAAATTTGAATTAGCATTTTCGAATTTTAGATTTTCGAACTTTAGATTTTTTAATGTTACAATTTCGAAATTTCGAATATTTGAATTTTCGTAATTTTTTATTTGTGAAATAAAATGTGAAAATTCGAAATTCGGAAATTCGAAATTTCGAAAATTAAATGATTCGAAGATTCGAAAATTCGAATTTTCGATTTTTTTCAGTTTTCGAATTCTCTAATTCGAATCTTCGAATTATTTAATTTTCGAATTTTAAATTTTTGAAATTTCGAATTTCGAATTTTCGAATTTTCACATTTTTCGAATTTTCATATTTTTAATTTTCGAAAGTGAAATATTCGAAAAATAAAAAAAATGAAAATTGGAATATTCGAAATTCCGAAAATTGAAAAAGTCGAAAATTTCGAAAATTTAGAATTTCGAAATTTTTATTTGTGAAAAAAATGTGAAAATTCGAAATTCGAGATTTCGAAATTAGAAAATTAGAAATTTCGAAATTTCGAAAATTCGAAATTTCGAAAATTAAATAATTCGAAGATTGGAAAATTCGAATTTTCCATTTTTTCAGTTTTCGAATTCTCTAATTCGAATCTTCGAATTATTTAATTTTCGAATTTTTCGATTTTCAGAATTTCGAATATTCCAATTTTCAAATTACATAACATACTAACTCATTATGAATGACTTACCTGAGATCTAAGCCCCCGAAGTGCTGCTCATTCCCCTCCTCGGCCGCCGCCATGTCTCTTCCGAGTGCCTTCCGGGTATCGCGGCTCCTGCGATGTGACTGCCGTCACTGCCACGCATGCATGCGGGACCGGCAGATTCCTGGCAGATCACATTGAAGACCACGGCATGCTCATGTCACATGTGCCTTTGTGCATTCTTTTTGGCAAATATCTCCTGAACCGTGTAAGACACCTACAGGTAAGCCTTAATCTAGGTTTGCCTGTAGGTAAACGTATCCAGGGAGGGTTTACAACTTTAGGAAAAGATATCAAGTTCTCAGGGAAATTTATATTAATTTATAATAAATTTTATATTCCTACACATTCTCCTCACAAAATATGTAGGGATTTTTTTCTTGTTATCCAGGGCTAGAGGATCTGCTCTATTCAGAAGAAGAGTTTTTCTGCCCTCACAATCTATACTTTAGTATTAAGCCTTTCTCTATGACATGTCCTTATTTCTTCTGAGAAATCCTCACTTCCTGTTCTTCTGTCTGTAACTCCACACAGTAATGCGGGGCTTTCTGCCTGGTGTGGCGTGTCGTGCTTGCCCCCTCCCTTGGACTACAGGAGAGTCAGGATGATCTCTACGTTGCAGATAGAAAAAGGAGCTGTGTGTTAGTGGGCGTCCCCGACTCTCTTGTAGTCCTGACACTCCACACCAAGGAGAAAGCCTTGCATTACTGTGTGTAGTTACAGACAGAAGAACAGGAAGTGAGGATTTCTCAGAAGAAATAAGGACAAGAAAAAGCAAAATAAAAGGATGAGGTAAGTGAAGGAGGACTGCACTAAGGAGAAGCTATTTAGGAAAAAAAATTGTACCTTTACAACCCCTTTAAATAATGCATTGTGATGTAACTAAATCCATTCGATTTTAGTGGAGTAATGCTCAGTTCACACTGCGGCAACAGCAAAGTTGTACGACTTTGCATGCGACTCTTTTGCACCTTGATCCGACTTGGATGCTATTTAGACCCCTTTCACACTGAAGCGTTTTTACAGCTTTTTAGCGTTAAAAATAGCTCTATTAAAACGCTCATAAAACGCTCTCCATGCATCTCAATGGACCCTTTCACACCGAGTCCTGCAAGCAGCAGCTTTTGGGCGCTGAAAAAAATGCTCCAAAAACGCCCCTCTCCATTGAAATGAATTGAAAGCGCTGTAAAAACGCTTTACCCTTTCACACTGAGGCACTGCAAAAAATGCCCGAAAATGTTATGTTACACACGGTCGTTTTTTGCGATGAAAAAAAACGTTGTTTTTTAAAACGTCATTTAAATTGATCGTGTGTGGGCAAAACGTCGTTTTTTGTCTTAAAAAAAACGACCCAAAAAAAATTCCAACATGCTTGAATTTTTTGTGTCGATTTTCAACACGTCGTTTTTTGTTTCACAAAAAGTCACCGTGTGTAGCAAAAACGTCGTTTAAAACGACGTTTTTCAACCCGCGCATGCCCAGAAGCTAGTTATGAAGCGAGCTTCAATGGAAAAGAGTGGTGAACGTAACCTCGCTTTTTGTGAAAAAAACGATGGTGTGTAGGCAACATCGTCTTTGAAAAGTGACGTTTCAAAAACGTCGTTTTTTACTTCACAGAAAACGTCGTTTTTTTCATCACAAAAAATGATCGTGTGTACGCGGCATAAGGGTCTTAGCGGTGCTTAACCACTTCAGCTCCGGACCATGTTGCTGCTCAAAGACCAGAGCACTTTTTGCGATTCGGCACTGCGTCGCTTTAACTGACAATTGCACGGTAGTGCCATGTGGCCCCCCCAAAAAAATTGCCGTCCTTTTTTCCCCACAAATAGAGCTTTCTTTTGGTGGTATTTGATCACCTCTGCGGTTTTTATTTTTTGCGCTATAAACAAAAATAGAGCGACAATTTTGAAAAAAATAATATTTTTTACTTTTTGCTATAATAAATATAACCCACAAATATATATAAAAAAAAACTTTTTTTCCCTCAGTTTAGGCCGATACATATTCTTCTACATATTTTTCGTAAAAAAATATCGCAATAGGCGTTTATTGATTGGTTTGCGCAAAAGTTATAGTGTTTACAAAATAGGGGGTAGTTTAATGGCATTTTTATTAATATATTTTTTTTTACTAGTAATGGCGGCGATCTGTGTATTTTTTTGGTACTGCCACATTATGGCGAACACTTCCGGCACTTTTGACACATTTTTGGGACCATTGGCATTTTTATAGCGATCAGTGCTATAAAAATGCATTGATTACTATAAAAATGCCACTGGAAGGGAAGAAGTTAACACTAGGGGGCGGGGAAGGGGTTAAGTATGTTCCCTGGGGGTGTTCTAACTGAAGGGTGGGGTGGACTCACTAGGGGAAATGACAGATCGCTGTTCATACATTGTATTTCTCCCCTGACAGGACCGAGAGCTGTGTGTTTACACACACAGCTCCCGGTCCGCACTCTGCAACGAGCGATCGCGGGTGCCCGGCGGCGAGAGTCAGGGGCGAGCGGGGGGGGGGCCGTGTGCCAGCCCCTATTGGCTGCTCTGCGAGATGACGTATAGCTACGTGATCTTGCCCAGCAGAGCCGACCTGCCGCCGTATAACTGCGGCGGCTGATCAGCAAGCAGTTAACAAGCACATTGGTAATGCAGATGAGGCTTTGCTCGAATAACGCTCGAATAACACTTGAAAAACGCCCGAATAACGCCCCAGTGTGAAAGAGGCATTAGGAGCCTGTACAAGGGCTGAAATCACACCCAAGGCTGACCAAAGTAGCATCAGTTAAAGTGGTGTTCCGATCATATTTTTCATTTATTTTTTGCTAGATCGTGCTTGTCACAGTCAATAAAACATAGCAATGTCTCCCCAGTCCTTAAAGCAATCTATGGGCCAGATTCAGGAACAGTTACGCTGGCGGATCGAGTGATCCGCCAGCCTAACTGTGACTTTGAGCCGGCGTTTCTGTTTTCTGTAACCAGAAAACAAGAAACGCCGGGTTGAAGTTCCGATGCGAGCAGCGTAACTGAGTTTCGCCATCGCATCGTTACTTCAACTTAAAAATGGCGCCGGGGGCGTTCCCGCCGATTTACGCTCAAAAAATATGTTAATGAGCGGAAATCGGCAATTCACGATCGAAATCCGGCGCGACGCAATGACGATACGACGTTTCCGGACGGGATACGCGGCGCATAGATATACCTACATGGGGTTGGAGTATCCTATGTTAGGTATAGGCGTCGTCATCGCGTCGGGAAAAAAAAAAAAAACGTCGCTTGCGTAAAACGGTCATGAATGGGAATGTGACGTCATTGACGTTCATTCACAGATTTTGGAGCATGCGCACGGGGATGTTTTGACACTCGACGCATGCGCAGTACGTTGGCGGCGGGATCGCGCGTAGTTAGCATACTACACGCCCCGTACCCGCTAAATTTGAATTCCGCCGGCTCATTTGTGATGCGCTGCCGCAACTTTAGGAGCAAGTGCTTCGTGAATGACAGCACTTGCTCCTAAAATTTCGGCAGCGCAACGCAAATGAGAAGCGTTACTCCAGAGCAAAGATGCTCTGGACTACCTGAATCTGGCCCTATGTGCGCACTTGCCTTATCTTCTCCTTCTCAGTATCTGGCCGCATCCATGTTATGTGAGGGCACTTGAAGCCTAGTTTGTTTTTGTAACGGTTACCACCGCTTACAACCTTCCATCCATCCACGACAAGCTTATCTGACACACTCCGACAATATTGCATACACGATCCATATCTTTTCCCAGAATAAAACGATACAGAGCTCCGTTCTTGAATCCAAAGATATGACCATTTATTAGTAATTTCTCAGCTTCTTATATACAGTACAGCAAAATACAGTTATTCACAGGACAATGTAGTCTCCACCCCCCTTCACACCATGGGGGGCTTCAATCACACTCTAAAAGGCATTCAGGTAAGCTAAGGCCGGTCGGCACTGCATCTTTATCACACAATGGCAGTGAGAGTGGGTGTAATCCACACCTTCAACGGAAGGTCTTTACAGTGAATAGCCAACACCTTCATGTATTTCAATAGCCAATTATACAAAAGGTATGACTCACTGGCTGACCTGGTCATGTCATCATGACTCCTTGTGATATCTCAGTCCTGCAATATGAAGTATTATTAATGTCCCTTATTAATGTCTTCTGTAATATGTGAATTATATTTCAGACAGGAGGCTCATATCTTAAGCATTAATCTTTCTTTAATTAATGCTCATAGCAGAAAAACATCTAACATTTCAACGTTTAAAAGAAAAAGAAAAATTAACAATCTGAATGGCACTATGTGGACTACGAATCCCAGCATGCCTAGCGTCCGTATCCACTCCCCTTAGTGCCTCTATATAAGTGTCAGCTCCTCCCATGTTCTTCCTCTTTCTTTCTGCTCATGGCAGCATCAGATAAGTATACATTTTTACCTCATTGCATATTTTATAACAGGTCGCGCGGTGCACAACCGCTTACACAGCAGCGCTGCAAGTTCTCTCTACAGCTAGTTCCTGTTTTCCCCTCCATTCTCTAGCCGTGGGGAGCTTGCTCCCCCCACCCTCTCTCACCTCAGTGGCCGGCCTGACGAGACTTAGTCAGGCGCGGCCCTATTGCGACAGCCGTTTCATCGGCGAATCCTCGGCGGCGAAATCTCGCGGGATCTCGCCGCAAAGCGCGCATTCAGGCTCCCCTCCCACCGCAATATCACTGCGACGACGAGGAGGTAGGAGCCTGGTCTAGGTAGGCGGCTGTCAGCTCATAAAACTTTGTGGGGAGAGCGGAATTTATTCCCCCCCCTCGTTCTAGACGCCTAAGGGTTACCTCACAGCATGGCTGAGGAAAGTACACCCCCCAGGGGGTTAGGTGAGGTGTCTGTAGATCCTCAAACCCTAAACGCAGCTCAACTACAGGAGCTAATAAACAAATCCATCTTAGCAGCCCTGACTGCTAATAAGATCCCCATAGGGATACAACAAGGCCCTTCTAATACCCCTATCCCCTTGGTACCCGGTGCAGAACCACGAGCCAAAAAGGGAAAAGCCTCTCAAAAGAGGAAACACATAGGGGTCAACCAGGACTCCCCGACAGGGGAAGTGCATAATATGTTTGACGCATTTCCACAAACGGAATGCAACCCCACGCATCCTTCGGACTCTTTGCAACCCCTGGGCCTCAGGGAGTCACAAAAAAGGCTTAGGACAAATAGACGGGCAAAACCCGATTCTTTTGTCCTCGATTCGGAGGTAAATACATCCTCCGAATCATCTGAGACGGAAGTCTCCGAGTACGAGTACGATGACGATACGGATGCTGGGGCAATAGCGTTCCACCTAGACGCTACCCCTGATACACAGGGTGATACCATAACAGACCCCCTGGGCGAACCCCTGTTCCACCCAGATGCGATTACTCACCCCCGGTCTGGGGAATGGTCCCCCTTACCTCACGTGGCACAATACGTAGAGTTTTGGACACGTAGACCACTCACTAAGAGTAACCGCAATAAGTTAAGAGCGGAATGCCCCCGGCCACAAATTCCCAGAAAGGTTACCACTACTCCAGAAATTGACCCCATTCTGGCAAAGTACCTAGCTAAAACTGGGAAATCTCCCAAAAGAGGTATCGACCGGTCATTTAAATCCATCCAAGACCGCGTCCTAGACCTGCTCGGCCCGCTCACCAAGATACTTAACATAACTGAACAGGCCGTATCGGCACAACAAACTGTAGACGTTACCCAACTACGGGGTTGGGCCCAAAGAGCCGTATGCCTTCTAGGCACCGCAAACACGGCATGCTCAACGGAACGCAGACGTTCCATTCTAATGAAACTGGACCCCCAATTGGCCCACCTGGCGGAGTCTGAGCCGGGCCCAACAGCAGAAGGTTTCTTGTTTGGTGATTCCTTAATGAAGGACATAAACAAGTTTGTAGGCCTGTTTAATAGCCTAGACAAAGCGCAGTCGTCGCTAAAGAGAACTGGAACTCACAGAGTTTTTGCCAGGGCCGGTAGAGGCAGAGCCCGCTCTGCCGGCCGCAATACCAACTTTAGGTATGCCAATAGGGCCGCCGCCCAGACTCAATTCAACCAGGCTCCACCCTCGTACCACATGGTGGCTCAACCCGCACCATTCTTCCCGCCTCGCGGAAGACCCTGGAGAGGACGAGGAAACAGAGGAGACCCTCGATCCCGGCCATACACCGGTAAGAATACCTCCTATAATACACTGTCTTACACCTGTGGGGGGGAGACTGCAGTTTTTTACCCACGCCTGGTCTGCGATTACGGCAGACGCGTGGATCTTGAACACCATTCAAGGGTTCAAAGTGGAACTTATATCCCCCCCTCCATTGAACATCGTACCGCCCCCCATACACTTTACACAGACGAACGAGACACTGATAGACAAGGAGTTGGGAGACCTGATCTCCAAACAGGCAGTGATCGAAGTCGATCCGTCTTCCCCAGGATTCACCAGCAATCTATTCCTGGTCAGAAAGAAGGAAGGAGGCTACCGCCCCGTCATAAACCTTCGGGACCTAAACCAACACGTCGTCTACCGACACTTCAAGATGGAAGGCATTCACTGCCTCCGAGACTTACTCCAACCCGGGGATTGGCTGGCGAAGGTGGACCTGAAGGACGCCTATCTCACCGTCCCCATTCACCCAGATTCGCAACCCTTTCTCCGCTTCAGATGGTGGGGTCGCATGTGGCAGTTCACATGCCTGCCATTCGGGCTGTCGTCGGCCCCGTGGTGCTTCACCAAACTTCTAAAACCAGTAGTAGCATACCTAAGGAGCAGGGGGGTAAGGCTCATCATTTACATCGACGACATCCTTATCATGGCCTATTCCGAGTCGGAAGCTCACCGCCACTTAGGCTGGACAATAGAACTATTCCAGAATCTAGGCTTCCTCATAAATCAGGAGAAATCAGTGTTCATACCTTCCCGAGAATTGATATTCCTGGGTTTCCTGGTGGACACCAATCAGGCAGTCCTCCGTCTACCCAAGGCAAAACTGGCACTGATCCGCAAAGAGATCAGAGCGGTACTACGCAAAGCAGTCTTGTCCCTGCGAATACTGGCCAGATTGGTGGGTCTCTTAGCAGCCTCCATACAAGCCATCTTCCCTGCCCCTCTACACTACAGAGCCCTTCAACGGCTCAAAATTACACACTTGCGTCGAGGCCTGCGATACGCAGACGAGATTCCTCTCTCCGCCGAGGCCAGGGAGGAACTACAATGGTGGCTTCGCCACGCCATAGACTGGAACGGCAAGACGATTTTCAACTCCCGTCCGGACGTGATAATAGAATCGGACGCGAGTCTGAAAGGCTGGGGCGCACGCCTAGGCGACACTTCGACGGGGGGAACCTGGTCCCAACAAGAGTCCCTCCTCCATATCAATGCCCTAGAACTCCTGGCCGCCCTCTTCGCCCTACGAAGTTTCCTCTCGAAACGATTCAACTGCTGCGTATTGTTGCGCATGGACAATATTGCAGCAGTACAATATGTCAATCGTTTAGGAGGCACCAGGTCCAAAACCCTGACGGATATCGCCAAAACCATATGGCAATTCTGTCTGCCTCGCAACATCATTCCGAAGGCAGAATATATTCCAGGCACATCCAATACCGTAGCCGACTGGAATTCCAGACACCTCTCCGAATCCAGCGACTGGCAATTGGACCGCTCGATTTTTGCGCGAGTGGGTCGTCTCTGGGGCCCTTTGGGCATAGACCTGTTCGCCTCACGCCTCAACCATCAGTTACCTCGGTTTTTCAGTTGGAGACCAGACCCGGCTTCAACGTCAGTGGACGCATTCCGGCAATCCTGGAAAGGGGAAATTCATTACGCATTCCCTCCCTTCTCAGTGATCCCCAGAGTGCTACTACAAATAGCACAACAGAACGCGACGGTGGTCCTGATTTTCCCATGGTGGCCGACACAACCATGGTTCCCGCTTCTGCTAGAGATGCTGATAGACTATCCCAGGCTACTTCCCCGGACCCCTCACATCCTATCACACCCCTCCAAGGGTGTTCACCCTCTGGTTCTGGAGGATTCTCTTACTCTGATAGCAGGCCTGATCTCAGGATGCCAGACACAGACCATGGTCTTTCAACGTCAGCTAGAGATCTCATTGCCCTGGCCTGGTCCCCCGGGACTCGATCAGCGTATCGATCAGCCTGGGGGCTCTGGGTACGTTGGTGTGATCAACAACAGATTGATCCCACTCTGGCCCCTGTAACCACGGTTGCTAACTATCTGACTGAACTTTTTGACGCAGGTAGGGCTTACAGCTCCCTTAATGTGTATAGGTCAGCCATTTCGGCCTACCACCTCCCGGTTGATTCCCTACCTATCGGCAGACATCCGCTGATCTGTAAACTTATGCGGGGCATGAAATTCCAAAGGCCCCCACGCCCTAAATATCAATCGACATGGGACGTCTCCAAAGTGCTCAATATGCTCTCCGCCTGGGAGGATAACGAGGCACTACCCCTCAAGCTTCTGACGTTCAAATTAACGGTTCTCCTTTGTCTGATCTCGATTAAACGGGTCTCAGACGTGAGGGCTCTAGACATCTCTAGACGCCAGTTCCTACCCCAAGGGGTTCGGTTCTCCGTGGTCCGTAGGACCAAGACGAACCTAAAGACGGTTTTCTACCCATACTTTCCCTCACAACCACGACTCTGTGTGGCTAAATGCCTGCAAGCCTACGAAACCCAGACCGAGTCTCTTAGACCGTCCGGAACTTCGCAACTACTGCTCTCATACGTCAAACCCCATCACCCGGTCACCTCCGCCACTCTGGCTCGATGGGTACGAGCAACCATGGAATTGGCCGGTATAGACATAAACCTCTTTGGGGCACACTCCTCCAGAGGTGCCATGGCTACTAGGGTTATCGCGACGGGAGGCTCTCTATCCGACCTCTTACAAGCTGCAGACTGGTCGTCGGAATCCACTTTTCGCTCGTTTTACTTCAGACCAGAAACTCACGTCTCCATGTCCGTTCTCGGACCCAGCTCAGATCTACCTAGTCAGGAGATGTATTGACAGAGATTGTCTTGATGTAGTTTGTTCAGCTTTGAAATTGCTTAAGATATGAGCCTCCTGTCTGAAATATAATTCGAGATTTTCCTAGCTTGTGACGGAAAATATTGATTATAAGAAGACAGGAGGCGAGTATCTTCCCTCCCTTCCCTCCCTGTCACTTTTCTATGTTCTCTTCTAGGCTTTTAAAGGAGAGCACATCAAGGATCTTAACCGGCCAGAAGCCGCATGAATAAGGATTTCTCCAGAGTTCGGAGGACGTTTCTTCCGGATGGTTCAAGGCTACATCCCCTGTTGGGACAGAGTCATAGTTCATACAAGGACTCCTCCAAGGAGCAATCGGGCCGGCTGGCTGAAGGTGCGTGAATCCGAAGCAGCAAGGTTTCGCATCAAGAAAGAGGAAGAACATGGGAGGAGCTGACACTTATATAGAGGCACTAAGGGGAGTGGATACGGACGCTAGGCATGCTGGGATTCGTAGTCCACATAGTGCCATTCAGATTGTTAATTTTTCTTTTTCTTTTAAACGTTGAAATGTTAGATGTTTTTCTGCTATGAGCATTAATTAAAGAAAGATTAATGCTTAAGATACTCGCCTCCTGTCTTCTTATAATCAATATTTTCCGTCACAAGCTAGGAAAATCTCGAATTATGATTCACTATTAGCCACCCTACACCCAAAAGGGCACAGGGTGGATTCCGACCCAAGAGTTTTTGGTGCTGCTGGCACAAGAGTATCTCTCATCCTTCCAACGTCTCTGGGTGTCACGGGTCACCCCGTTACAGTTTTCCTTCCTGTATTTCTTGCTGAGGGGCATGCTGGGATACCTGTTGCTATGACAACGCTGATAATCAAGTCCTGAGCTCCGCTCCACAGCGACTGTCTGACCTGCAATAGAGTGTAGAGTTTTACTTGGTTAACCACCTGAGGACGTCTTTTGACATCCACCCCTTTTGGCGTTCCCCGCGCCTGCTCCAGAGCGCGCAGCGGGGAAATTCTAAGCTGGCCGTGTCCCTTGGACACAGCCAACCACAGATTGCGGCGAACGGCCAATCAGAGTGACCGTTTGCTATGCGATCTGTGTGGCCAATGAGAGATGATCTCAAATGTAAACATTTGAGATCATCTCTCATTGCCGACTCACACAGAGACAGCGTCCTGTCTCTGGAGAGGAAACCGATCTGTGTCCCTTGTACATAGGGACACAGATCGGTCACCTCCCCCAGTCACCCCCCCCCCTCCACCTACAGTTAGAACACTATGCAAGGAACACATTTAACCCCTTCCTCACCCCCTAGTGTTAACCCCTTCAATGCCAGTCACATTTATACAGTAATTAGTGCATATTTATAGCACTGATCGCAGTATAAATGTGAATGATGCCAAAAATGTATCCGATGTGTCTGCCATAATGTCGCAGTTGCAATAAAAAAAAATCGCAGATCGCCGCCATTACTAGTAAAAAAAAAAAATAAATAATAATTCTGTCCCCTATTTTGTAGGCGCTATAACTTTTGCGCAAACCAGTCGCTTATTGCGTTTTTTTTTTTTTTTTTTACCAAAAATATGTAGAATACGTATCGGCCTAAACTGAGAATTTTTTTTTTTTTAAATTGGGCAATTATTATATTATTATAGCAACAAGTAAAACATATTGGCCCAGATTCAGGTACATCTGCGCATTATTGGACCAGCGTAGCGCACCGCCTTTACGTTAGACTTGCGCAATTTTGTCACGTAATCACCCTATTCTCGTAGCTTTTGCGCAGGAAATTGCGCATACGTAACGTTTTTTCAGAGGCGTAAGGAGGAGTAATACAAATTGGGAAGGACGTGGGCGTGTTACATTGAAATGAGCCGTGACCCCATGCAAATGAAGGGCCGGCCGGCTCGCGCATGCGCGCTTGAAGGAGACCATGTCAGCTCCGCTGTGCGCATGCTCACAACTCGGGAGCGGCGCAATCAGTGAAATTGGAAATGGACTAGGGCAACGTTGTGAATAGTGTTGCTCACGAATATTCGCATTGCGAATATTCGCTACGAATATTGCATATTCGAGTATTCGCGAATAACACGAATATCGCGGCGAATATTCGCTATTTCGAATATTCAAATTTTTTCAATTTTTTTTTTAGAACAGATCACATCCTAGAGATCCCCATCGACGTCTAAAAGCATTGCTGGTATGATTAGAGACCTTGGGCCGAGTAGCTGCAGCGCTCATTTTATATTGCCGAAAAATCGCAATGCGATTATTCGGCAATAGCGATACCGCGCGATTATTTTATATTGTAATATATCACGAATATTCTGAGCCAATCAGAGTGCTCCATTCCGCATTTCTCGAATATTCGCAATTATTTTATATTGTAATATATCACGAATATTCTGAGCCAATCAGAGTGCTCCATTCCGCATTTCTCGAATATTCGCAATTATTTTATATTGTAATATATCACGAATATTCTGAGCCAATCAGAGTGCTCCTTCCGCATTTCTCGAATATTCGCAATTATTGTGTATTGTAATATATCACGAATATTCTGAGCCAATCAGAGTGCTCCTTCCGCATTTGCCGAATATTCGCAATTATTGTGTATTGTAATATATCACAAATATTCTGAGCCAATCAGAGTGCTCCTTCCGCATTTCTCGAATATTCGCAATTATTGTGTATTGTAAAATATCACGAATATTCTGAGCCAATCAGAGTGCTCCATTCCGCATTTCTCGAAATTTCGCATTCGCAATTCGCATTCGCATTCGCAATAGCGAAAATTCGCAATAATTTCATTTCCAAAAAATATCACAAATATTCATATTTAGCGAATATATCTCGAATATTCGACTATATATTCAAGATATATCGCGAAATCGAATATGGCATATTCTGCTCAACACTAGTTGTGAACTACGCAGACAGCATAAATAGACACACACAAACGCACTTGCATTGCAAAAGTACATCCCTTTGTCCCTTCCCATTTAACCAAGTGCTTTTGTCCTGTTGTTCGTTGCGTTGTGTTTTGTAGTTGTCAGATTAGTGTTCTGTGTGATCAAGTGTTTGTTAGTAGATTTTTGAAAGTGGTTTTTGATGAGGCGGCGTACACACGGCAGGGAATCTCGACGGGCAGAACACATCGTTCCGCCCGTCGAGGTTCCCTGCCGGCCGTCGAAATCGGCGACCCGCCCGTCGGGAATGGCAACCAGCCATTCTTCCGGGCGGGCCGTCGAGGAAATAGAGAGCGTGCTCTCTATTTCTGCTCGACGGGCTTCCCGACGGGAAGCTCGCCGAGACCGTACACACGGCCGAGGTCCTCGCTGGAATGTGCATTCCAGCGAGGTTCTCGCTGGTTTTCAGCGAGAACCTCGGCCGTGTGTACGCCGCCTAAGTGTTTGAGAGACTGTTTGTTTGATTGATATATTTGTGTTTGTTTCTTTTCCTGCTGTATTTTTGTTTTGTTTTTTGGTGACTGTTTCTTGCTGAGTAGTTTTCTCTCTGTGTGTGTTTTTTTTTGATTGGTTGGGCTTGTTTGTGTGCGTGAATTTTGTTGACTGGGACTGAGTTTTTTTGGAAGGATGACTGAGAGAAAACGAAAGCTGAATTTTACAGTTGTGGAAAAACAAATTCTTGCCCGGGCCATTAGCGAGTATGGGCGTTACCTCCACGGCCCAGAGAGTGCCAACACCACCCCGGCCAGGAGGAGGGAGATTTTGGATAGGATCACTGACCAGGTGAATTCAGCGGGGCAGGGGGAGACACGGACCCGGTCTGGGATTGACAAAAAAATCAATGACCTCCGGCGTCTGGTGAAACAGAAGCTGGCCAGAATGCATGCCCATGCCAGGGGCACAGGAGGGGGCCCACCATGCCGTATTAGGCTGACAGCGGAGGAGCGTGCGGTGGCCCTGACCTTTCATCGGCATGAAGTTGAGGGCCTGCCCGGCTTTGACTCAAGTCCGGAGCCCGTGGTGCCAGGTAAGTTTTTTTTTTTTAATATCAGGTGTGTAGCATGTGTGGGGGAGGGGGTGAAAGGGAATATGTGGCAAGTGTGTGGATCCTCCAACCTGTGAATGTTTTGTGTCATCCACAGATGTGCAGGAGGGTGCAGGGCCATCTGGCCTGACCGCACCAACCCCAGGACAGCAGCCTAATGAGGCCCCCCCAACAAGGCCGGAGTCCGCGGAGGATGTTCAAGAGGAGCAGGAGAATCATGAGGAGGACAGAATCATGAGGAGGAGGAGTCCATGTCAGGCACTGGACGTTTGGTTTTTGAGGACTCTTCCCCTCTGGCTGGCAGCAGGCAGGCCTCCCTAAGGGGGAGCCCCCCCCCTCCTCCCCCAACATGGCTCCCCTCACAAGGGCCTCCCCTTCTCCCCGGCCACAAGCATCAGCTGGAGGCAGGATGTCATCCCAGACCACCAGGGGGGTGGCCGATCTCCTGCCTGCCACTCTGAGAAGGGACCAGTTCCTCCAGACCCGCCATCTGGGACAGGTCAGCCAGACATTGGTGCGGATGGAGGAGAGCCTGTCCTCCATCAAGGATATGCTGGGGAACCTGGACTCCCACTCCCGGGCTTTCACAACCTGCCTAAACGAACTGCAGACGACATCAGCAGGCGTTGGGCAGGATGTGGGGGCCCTTACCCTGGCTATCCAGGCCAACACGGCAACACTTGGTGCTGCCCTGGACAGAATAGCCGTGGCCTTGGAGGGCAGGCCGCCAGGTGGGCAGAGATCAGGGGCTGCTACTCCTTCCCCGGTTTTACCCCTTCCCCATGAGTCTCCCCTGAGAAGCCGGGGCCGTGGCCGGGGGCGCCCCAGGCGTGGCTCACGCAAAGGGCAATAATTTGTTTTTCACCTTTTTTTTTTTTTTTTTTTTATATATATATTTTTTTTTTATATATATTTTTTTTTTTTTTTTTGCTGGAAATTTTTTGCTTTTGCAGGTCATTTTTTTTTTTTTGGGTTGTGAATGCTGTGTGAATGTGGGGGAGACATTCCTGCCGGAAAAGGGGTGTCACCCTCTATTTTGGTGGAGAAGGGTTCCCCAGGACCAGGGAGAAGTGATCCCCAGGTCCGTGTGATTGGTGTATTAATGTACAGTGACATAATTGGAGCCTTGGCGTGGCGTTGCTGCTCACAAGTCCAGCATGGTGGACTGGTGCCAATCCAATTTGATGTGGATGTGGGGTGTGTGTGCTAGGGACCACAGTGGTGTGCATGCATGCATTCTAATTGTGCCATGATTAATGTGTATGTTTAACGTGCAAAGATGCCCAATGTGAGCTGTCTCCTGGCTGCTCTTCCCTCAGAAGACGGGGTAGCCTTGGTTAGGGGGGGATTGTCTGGTTCAGGGGTCAGGTCATCACGTAGGTCAATCTGCAGGCCCTTTCTTTCTGCGAAGTTATGCAGCATGCAACATGCACCGATGATCTGGCACACAAAGTTTGGGGAATACAAGAGGGTACCCCCAGACTTATCCAGGCATCGGAAACGTGACTTTAGGAGGCCAAATGTGCGCTCCACCACTGCTCGTGTTTGGGCATGTGCTTGATTGTATCTTTCCTCTCCTGGAGTTTGGGGGTTCCGGATAGGAGTCATGAGATGGGGTCCCAGTGGATATGCAGAGTCACCTGTAAGGGAAAAGACAGGAGGATGTTAGTCATGCATGTGCCCCTTGTGATGTGCATCATGGGAGGGGATAGTCATGCCTGCCACCCATGTCACTCACCAACCAGCCAGGTGTCCCCATACACGTTCTGATCGAATTCCATTCGGATGTGGCATTGATTGTATATGTAGCTGTCATGGCTGGACCCTGGGTGTTTGGCACGGACGTGCCATATGAGGCCTTTGGCATCGACTATCACCTGTACATTGATGGAATGCCAATGCTTCCGATTGCGGTACATGTGCTCTGTCTCCTGGGGGGGCTGGAGTGCCACATGTGTGCAATCAATGGCCCCCACAGTGCGTGGGAATCTGGCAATTCTGTAGAAATCTGTCATTGCCTTCAGCCGCAGCTCCTCAGTGGTGGGTTTGATGATTTGGTTGGCCATGCGTCTGAGAATTGCAGGGACAACCTGGTGCACACATCTGCTCATGGAGGATTGTGACATCCCAGCCACCACTCCACTAGTACGCTGAAAAGAGCCACTGGCAAGGAAATGGAGTGTTGCCATGACCTTGACCAGTGGCTGCACTGCATGTGAGCGGTGTGTTGGGCTGGTGATGTCCTCCTGCAGGGTTATGGTTAATTCCAGGATGACATGAGGGGTGAATCTGAAGATGCGAAACACCTCAGAATCACTCATGCCAAACAGGTCTATGCGGGTGCGGTATATCCTCTCCCGTGCCATCCTCCGTGCCATCCTCCGTGCCCTCATCCTTCTTTGTTCATCTAAAGTCAGTAGTATAGCTATGTGCGACGATGCCCCTGGCATGTTGGCATACAGATTGTTGTGCAACACGTGTGACTGCTGAGCTCCTCACTAACAGTGTTGCTTTATCTGACAAGTAGACTTTTTTCTCTTTTTAGACCAGCTTTTATATGCTCTAATTTTAGACAGGACATTTTGCTGTTGCACACACTGCGTCGCCTGCGCTGCCCCAACGTTGTTTTGTGGATCCCCGTAAGTCCCTCATTAGCATATTTGACTAGCAAATCAATGGTGTGTCTAGCGCACTTTTGCACGGAAGGATGCGCCAGTCTAACGAAATTACGGGGGACAAAAAAAATTCGATTTTTTGCGTATCTCGTTCTGTGGATGCCGCGCAACGAAACGCACGCGCACATTTCGACTTACGCACGCGCATCTCCTGTTGCGCAGGCGTAATCGCTCTGTGAATCTGGGCCATTGTATTTTGTTTCAAAATTGTCGCTCTTTGTTTTTTATAGCACAAAAAATAAAAACCGCAGAGGTGATCAAATACCACCAAAAGAAAGCTCTACTTGTGGGGAAAAAAGGACGTAAATTTTGTTTGGGAGCCAAGTCGCATGACCGCGCAATTGTCAGTTAAAGCGATGCAGTGCCGCAAGCTGAAATTTCACCTGGGCAGGAGGGGGTATATGTGCCCAGTAAGCAAGTGGTTAATGATATTATTTTAAACCTACTGATGTATAGTTTGATTTGAGGGTGGAGCTCCGCTTTAAGACGGCTCTCACAGGGAAACATTGAATCTGTGTAAACCGATCATAAAATGTACTGAGAGATTTTAGTCACATAAAATACAATTACAACTGAAACAATTTAGATGACTAAAATACGACTAAAACTAAAATGGCATTTTAGTCAAAAGACTATGACCAAAACTAAATCGAAATTCAAAATCAAAATTAGCACTGGTTCAAAGGCCATGCAGTGCATTATGGCGTTTAAAATAGGCTCCCGGATGAGTCTCCTGCCTCGAACCCATGACAGCGGCAAACCCGAACCTAGCTTGCAACAAGTAGACATCTCAAAATAAATGTTTCAGTTTCAGCTGGAGAGCACCTTTAACCACTTCAATACCAGGCACTTATACACCTTCCTGCCCAGGCCAATTTTCAGCTTTCAGCGCTGTAGCAATTTGAATGGCAATTGCCCGGTCATGCTACACTGTATACCCAAACACATGTTTTATAAATTTGTTCCCAAAAATATAGCTTTCTTTTGGTGGTATGTGATCACCTCTGCGATTTTTATTTTTTTGCGCAAAAAAACGTTTTCTTTGTTTCTGTTAATTGTTTTTGTAAATAAGTACCTTTTCCTCTTCAATGATGGGCACTGATATAGCTGTACTGACGGGCACCGATAAGGTGGCACTAATGAGGTGGCACTGATGAGGTGACACTTGGGCACTTATGAGGTGACACTGATGGGCACTGATAGGCGGCACTCATGGGGACTGATAGGCGACACTGATAGGCGCTGATAGGTGGCACTGGTATGCAGCACTGATGGGCACTCATAGGCAGCACCACTGATGGGCACTCATAGGAGGCACTGATGGGTGGCACTGATAGGTGGCATGGACGGGCACTGATAGGTGGGCACTCATGGGCACAGATGGGCACTGATAGGTGGCACTGCTTGTAATCCAAAGCACTTGTATATCAAAGCGAATTTCCCCATAAGAAACAATGGAAACCCAAATGATTAGTTCCACAACCATTTATTCATAGGTCCTTCCGTTTATAGTCCATATAAAAAGATGATAGCAATGTGGTAAGTTGTGTAACCATAAAATGTCCATCCACAAAAGGAAGCCTCCACATGGGGCTTAGAAGCAAAATCCAGTAGGAGCTACAGAGTATAAAATAGAAGAGAGGCGCCTCTAAGTGTAGCGATATGTTGCTAAATCTTGTATCTTTATTAACCACTTAAGACCCGGACCTTTAGGCAGGTTTTGCGATTCGGCACTGCAATGCTTTAATAGACAATTGCGCGGTCGTGCGACGTGGCTCCCAAACAAAATTGGTGTCCTTTTTTCCCACAAATAGAGCTTTCTTTTGGTGGTATTTGATCACCTCTGCGGTTTTTATTTTTTGCGCTATAAACAAAAATAGAGCGACAATTTTGAAAAAAATGCAATATTTTTTACTTTTTGCTATAATAAATATCCCCCAAAAATATATAAAATGTTTTATTTTTTCCTCAGTTTAGGCCGATACGTATTCTTCTACCTATTTTTGGTAAAAAAAAAAAAAAAAAAAATTGCAATAAGCATTTATCGGTTGGTTTGCTCAAAATTTATAGCGTTTACAAAATAGGGCATAGTTTTATTGCATTTTTAGTACTTTTTTTTTTACTACTAATGGCGGCGATCAGTGATTTTTTTCGTGACTGTGACATTATGGCGGACACTTCTGACTATTTTGACACATTTTTGGGACCTTTGTCATTTTCACAGCAAAAAATGCATTTAAAATTAATTGTTTATTGTGAAAATGACAATTGCAGTTTGGGTGTTAACCTCAAGGGTGCGCTGAACGGGTTATGTGTGACCTAATGTGTGTTTACAACTGTAGGGGGGTGTGGCTGTAGGTGTGACGTCATCGATTGTGTATCCCTATAAAAGGGATCACACGATTGATGACGCCACCACAGTGAAGAACGGGGAAGCCGTGTTTACACACGGCTCTCCCCGTTCTTCAGCTCCAGGGACCGATCGCGGGACTCCAGCGGCGACCGGGTCTGCGGGCGTGCGCCCCGGGCGCGCGCTCACGGCCCACGGCTGGGCACTAGCACGGGACGTACCTGTACATGCATGTGCCCAGCCGTGCTATTCTGCCGACGTACATGTGCAGGAGACGGTCCTTAAGTGGTTAAATGTAACCATATTGCTACACTTAGAGGTGCCTTTCTTATCTTTTATACAAAGTTGTGACTTGACGCTACTTGTATATCAAGACATCGCTTGTATATCAAGTCAAAATATATAAAAAAATGTAGCTTGTCTTGCAAACTGCTCTCAAACCAGTAACTTGGTTTGAGAGAATTTTGCAAGACAAGCAACATTTTTTAATAAACCAAGGTTTTACCATACAATGAAAACTTGTGGCTTTGTGTCACTAAACATCTAGTTTCATCCAGCCACCAGCTTGTATACAATTTTGGGGCAATTTTTAGGCATTTTGCCTAACCTCAAAACTTAAGGCACCCCGGGGCACCTGGGCAACCTGGTTGAAAAACGCTTCCCCAAACTAATCCTCCCCTGGCAACACTCCCGCCTATATCCCTGAGCAGGGGCGGACTGACCATTTGGGCACTCGGGCACTGCCACTAGGGGTCCCTATCAGGGTTGCCAGGCTCAGTAAAACACGTAAATCTGTCCCTGAAATATCCCTTACCGACATCCTTTTGGTCTAAAAATCCCAAGATTATAGCTGCCCCGCCTCTCCAGTACCTTCTCAGTGTGTGTATGTATAGCGTGTGTGTGTGTTTGTATATATGTATACTGTATGTGTGTGTGTGTGTATACTGTGTGGCCCCATAATCTATTGCCTGCGGGCCCTATAATCTCCTTTTGCCCGGGGGCCCCATAATCTCCTATTGCCCGGGGGCCCCATAATCTTCTATTGCCCGGGGACCCCATGAGCTGTCAGTCTGCCCCTGCCCCTGAGGGACTGAGCTGGTAACTTTGGGTAACTGGGGTCATTTTTGGATTTAATTTGAAAATAAGTAAAAAAGGGCCGCTTATTTGTAGATCTGAACCTAGAGAAAGGAACATAAAAGTGGATCGCCAGACTACCAGACAAATAGATTTTGGATAACAGTCCTAGACGTGGAGACAGAACAATGCTTTATACATTTCCGAGTCCCAGGGTCAAAGACAGATCTTGTTGGATGTTTTTAAATTTAAAAAAACGTAGAAAAGCTTTTTTATGCTGCATTTACCTGATGGACGGGAAGCCATGTACTTGACATACATTATTTTAAAAGCCAGAAGCACATCTCCCACTCATAAACTTGACATCAGTGCATTGTCTGTATAATAAGCGCCCATGATAACACTTTAAAATATCTTTTATCCAAATACATGTTGAAAAATACAACTTTGTTATTAAAGATACTTGCAATATACATATATAAAAAAAAACTCAACGATGACAATTACTGTACAGTGAAACCTTGGTTTACCACTAACACGGTTACCGAGCGTTTTGAAAAATGAGCAACCTTTTAAAAAAAAAAATCTGATTTGGTTTGCGAGTGTTGTCTCGCAAAACTAGCAGAATTCAAGCTAATGGGGTGTGCAGTACCGCATTTGGCCAGAGGTGCGGGGGCACTGGCGACACTCTGAACAGTTCAGAGCTGTTCCGGAACCACTCGGAATCACTCAGAAATACTCAGAAATACTCCATTCCTGAACCTTTCCGAGTGTTTCCAAGATCAGCTGAGCTGTCCCCATGATGATAATCACACAGTACATGAAAAGATATAATACAATATTTACAAAAATGTGAGGGTTGTACTCACTTTTTTGAGACACTGCGTTGTTTTTCTTCTCACTTTTTATGGCTTCATGCACATGTTGTTTGGAGGCTTAAAAACACGTCTGGCACAAAATCCTGATGTTTTTTCCATGTCCTCAGCAGACTTTTCTCCAGACTGTTCCCACAGCTTCAGAAGTCAGCCCCCCAGTTCTCCCTGAGCTGGGACTGCATTGGACCCCCTGAAGTTTTCAGTTAGATGGTCTAGGAGGGCAGACAGCCCCTCCAGATTGGGTCTCTCTCCACCAGGGCAAGGACCCTACTGCTCCAGGCTGTATATGCACACCTCAGTCCCCTGCTGTTCATTATCTCAATCAGGGATTGGCTGAGGCTGCATGAATATTCTGCCCAAGGTTCACCTCTTCCCAACCCCCTATATTCCAGAACTTACTGGACTGCTGAGAGACGCAGTCACACCTACAGACCGCAGAACCCAGATCAGCCAGAAGTAATCAAATCCTGCCCAACTGACTACAGAGGAGCATAAATAAACTATATTTACCTAAACCTATTGGCAACCTAACTAGGAGGGTGCTACATATATATTGCCCCAACAGTCATCAGATCATCAACCATTTGGTAGACATGTGCATTCGTTTTCGTCCGAATTTCAGGTATTTTCGTTATCGTAACGAAAGCGAATGCACAGAATCCGAAATACGAAAGATCCAATAATAAAAAAATAATAAAAAGATATATAGATAGGAGATTCGACATGACGCTGACAATAGCGATCTGTGTCTATCGAACCTGAGGTCGAATGTGCCTAGCCTTAACTCTATTAGTCCAATATTATTCTACATAGAGAGGAAAGATTTGACATATAGAGAAAAGATTCGACATTATAGAGACAGTGTTGGGGTAGACCATTCGACATGAACGATGAAGATTCGACAAAGCAGTGAAAAACATACAAACGTTGAATCTGTCATTGAAGCCTTATGGTGTCAAAAGTTCTAAGAAGATTCGACGGAGCAGCTAAACTGTACGACGCAATCGTACATTTCCAGGCAAATGCTCGGCCCATAGGCTATAGAAGAATTTGAATGTTGGTTGACTAGTAATAATCATTTATAAATATAATTATTACTAGTCATACAACATTAGTAGGCGGAACATTTAACCGGAAATGTACGATTGCGGCATGAGTACAGTTTAGCTGCTCCGTCAAGTCTTAGGAGAACTTTCTACAGACACCATAAGCCTTCAATGACAGATTCGACCTTAAATAATTCAGATTTTCAAACTAATGCATTTTTTAACGAAACAAAATAAATAAAAACAAATTTCGGCACTAACTAAACAAATACATTTTTCGGACAAAAACAAAATATTTCAGTGTGCACATTTCTACCATTTGGGGGCAACTCTGAGGCCTCGTACACACGACCGAGAATCTCATCGTAAAAGAAACGTTGTTTTCCTCGACGAGTTCCTTGTCAGGCTTGTCGAGAAACTTGTCAAGCTTTCTTTGCGTACACACTGTCAAGACAAAATCTTGTTGTTCTCAAACGCGGTGACGTTCAACACGTAAGACAGTTCGATTCCATTGGCGCCACCCTTGGGGCTGCTTTTGCTAATCTCGTGTTGCCGCGTGTTAGTAAACGTTTGGTGAGTGATGATTCACGCTTTTCATTCTGTTACAGCGTGACAAATGTTCTATCTCTATTACAAACGCTACTTTTACCAAAGGTGCGCTCCCCTCTCATACTTTATTCTGAGCATGCGCATAACCACGAACATGTTTCTCATTGTAAACCAGCCCGACGAGAAACACAACGAGGAAATTGAGACTCCTGACGAGAAAAAAGAGAACTTGTTTTATTTTTTTCTCGTTGAGTTCCACGTCAGTTTTCTTGACGAAAAACATACACACGACCATTTTCCTTGGCAAAAAAGCTCTGCCACCAAGTTTCTTGATGGATTCTGTCAAGGAAAACGGTTGTGTGTACGAGGCCTGATACGAAGAAGCAAAGCCCGATCATTGCCAAAGTGATGAGTTATGAAACAAGGCATGGTAAGTTAGTTACGGGGAAACCATAGACAACACTGGTGACTAGTCATTTTCCATCTGTCTGTCTTTTTGGGAACAGCTTCCAGAGTTCAGGTCTTCTTTAAAGCGGTATTTCACCCTAAATATAAGATCTCCCATGCGCTTCAGCATACTGGCGTCAGCGCCAGTATGCTGGGTTTTTTTTTTTTTTATAGCACACTTACTGTTTTATCGTAGAAATCCTTTTCTGTCCCCCGTGGTGGACGGCGCCAGTACAGCGCGTCACATCTTCCTAAGATACCCGATATGGACTCGGGTATTTCCGGCGCTATGCGGCGCCTGCGCACAGACCTAGGAGCTGACTGCGCAGGCGCCGTATTTCTCCGAGTCCTACGGCTATGGCGCGTCACGCCCTCCGAAATAGGACTCGGAGAAATACGGCGCCTGCGCAGTCAGCTCCTAGGTCTGTGCGCAGGCGCCGCATAGCGCCGGAAATACCCGAGTCCATATCGGGTATCTTAGGAAGATGTGACGCGCTGTACTGGCGCCGTCCACCGCGGGGGACAGAAAAGGATTTCTACGATAAAACAGTAAGTGTGCTATAAAAAAAAAAAAAACCCAGCATACTGGCGCTGACGCCAGTATGCTGAAGCGCATGGGAGATCTTATATTTAGGGTGAAACTCCGCTTTAAGCAACAAAGGCTGATCCAGAAACATACCACAAAATAACGACTTTTAACCTCTGTCTTTGGTTATGAGATGAGTAAAACAATAATCCTTAATGGAACTGTCAACATATACTCAGGAAAGAGAGAGGTCTAGCTGGGGTCCTTGAACTATAACATCTTACATCCTATGTTACATAGCTAAGTACTTTGCAGTAAAGCTCTTTTAACGATCCTTTGCCTTTTGGCCTACAAAGACCTCATCCGCCCCCTCCTCATCCGAAGCACTAAAAGGTAGGCACAGTTTATCCAAACAAACTAATCAGAATACCTATAAAAGAGCACAAAGATAAAATGGTAAAAAAGAATTTTACGATCAGTCAGAAAAAGAAAACCAACAACCTTTTAAATAGAATAGAATTTGTGGATCATAATGGGTGCACAATTTTACCAGCAGTCACCATCCATTTACAGTAGAATATTACCAGTTTGTATAGAATTGGCTATAATTTATTTTGGTCCTAATCCATCCAGAAATAAATAATCAAATCCCTAAGTGTGGCTAACTTTACCAGGTTTAGATTGTGTGCCCTGGCTTGGTTTCATAGTTCAATGTCAAACTTGGCATAATAAACAGTTCAATAAAAATTGTGTAAGCTTTGTGTTGATTTTTGCTTTTACAAGTAATTTTATGGTGAGCAAGTTTACAAGGCTCTGCAGGTGTGAATCTAGTTCTAGGAGCTGGGTTGCTTAAAATGTTTGTTTTATGAGTGTCAGGAAACATCCAGTTTGTAAATGGTCTTTAGAATAAAAACTTGGAGGCCAAATACGCATTGAAAATGATCTTCATTTTGGTTATCAAACAAAAAATGAAGCCCCTGGACTGGCAGCTTTTTTGGGGGGGCTGGTCACTTCATATGCAGATTTAAATGTCTCCAGATCTTACTCTCTGACTCCCTCACCCACTCTTTTCTATTCATTCTAAGACCCTCTAACTTACCTAATTTGGCTGCCATGTGTCAACCTGTGGTGCTACTTCAGGTAGTTGGAAGTGGTGATCAGAAGCCGCCCACTCCTCAAAATCATCAGTGAGCAAGATTTGTGCTACCAATCCTATGCGGATGACACTCAACTCTACTTTCGGAAAAAACGTCAGATATCACGGATTAGAAAAATGCCTGTCATTGATCGACGAATGGATGACTAAGAGCTCCCTCAAACTCAACAGATCCAAAACAGAGCTACTTCTCCTCCACGCAAACTGAAATACTACAGCTAATACCTCATGGACACCACCCACCATCCTTGGACAGATCATCACCCCAAGTACCAAGGTCAGAAGTAACCTTTGACTCAGAGATGTCGATGGATGTGCAAATAGGATCAGTATTCAGCGGATCTCACCGCCTTCTCCGCTTACTGCGTAGACGCATCCCCTTCATCCCGGAAGAGGATACATCGGTAGTAGTCGGAACAATCATTAATTCTCGAATATCGACTACGCAAACTCCCTCTATTTATGATTAGCAAAATACCAGATCTCGTGCCTACAAGTCGTTCAGAACATATGAGCCAGGTTGGTAACAGGAAAGAAACCATGGGAATCCATCACCCCATCCCTGAGGGCCCTTCATTGGCTGACAGTAAAGGATCGGGTCACATTCAAGACCCTCTGCCTCACCCTCAAACGCACACATGGAAAGGCTCCTCAATACTTATGTGA
The DNA here is from genome assembly GCA_029574335.1 of Rana kukunoris. Taxonomy (NCBI): domain Eukaryota; kingdom Metazoa; phylum Chordata; class Amphibia; order Anura; family Ranidae; genus Rana; species Rana kukunoris. The sequence continues at coordinate 192,923,609 of CM056055.1, forward strand.
GAAATTAAAACACTACACCCCCCACCCCACTCTCCGTTCATCTAACCAAAACCTCCTCTACATTCCCAAGTCCAATTACAAATCAAAGGGAGAGCAAAGATTTGCAGTCCAAGGACCACAGCTATGGAACGCTCTACCAACGGATATCCACATGGAAGAAAACCATCGGGCCTTCAGGAAAAAACTTAAGACCCACCTCTTCTGAAGGATAAGGAAGACGACGGATGGCACAAGTGCCTTGAGGCCATTAAGTTTGCATGTGTAGCGCTATACAAGTTATTCACTTACTCACTCAGGGCCAACTGACCATTTTGGTCAATGACATCACCCAGGACGGCCAGCGTCTTCCGTACAATGTGTAACAAGCTGGAGCTTGGGTGACCAGAAGCTTCATTAAGACTTATGTCTGCAGCAGCTGTAGGCTTAGATAGTTGGAGGAACAGGCCAAAATCTGGCCATTTATTTTGTGTAGTTAACAAACCATGGACAGGTTAGATTTAGGTCAAACTTATGGTCAGACGATCCAAACCTAATTCTCATCCCTTGTTATCAGAGGCGTAGCCTGAAGCTTGTGGGTCCCAATGCAAAAGTTGACCTGGCTCCCCCCACTACCACTTCCACCGATGCATGCAGATACACACACTGCATGCCAAGATACTAAAAGTGGCTTAAGAGTTTTGAGTTCCCAGAGTCCTCCTTACATCAGAGGACAGGAATCACTGCTGGAGAATCAGGGGACAGGGACCCCTGGCAGGTCATTTGGCAGAGCTCCTTTCCCATCCTAGCACTTTATACAGCTCCCTCCCCCCACACTACACAGGGCTGAAATCACATTCATTTACACATGGTCTGTCAGCCTTCACAGGGTGTATCTGGTTTATATGTTGCCGTTCTGACCTGTGAAATTCTGTGGTCAGAATGGCAATGTAGTTGCAGTAGGCCAGGCATGTCCAAAGTCCGGCCCGCAGGCCAATTGCGGCCCCCATTCTGGTTTATTGTGGCCCCCCTGGTAATTTGGATATATATATCCCGTGTGGCCCCCAGGGCCACACAAAATATATACTGTATTTATCAGCGCTGCTTTAGAGGGGACAGGGAGGGGGAATGAGTGCCGTCAAATTAGATACAAGAGAATCTCCTGTTTACTCGGCGGCATCTGTCATAGGAAGTCCCGTCTCCTGGGCTGCCATTGGATGGCTCTTTTGTCTTTCATAGGAGGAAGGACATTGTATTAATGAGGCTGCTGTGTAAACAGGAGATTCTCCTGTATGTAATCTGTTGGCGCTCGTCCTGTCCCCCTCATCCCTTCCAAGGCTGCAGATGACCATTGATCAGGCTGCACTGATGGCAATGGAGAGGCTGCAGATGGGCACTCATTAGGCTGCATTGATGGGCACTGACCCTTATTTTGCTTCACAGTTCTTTATTTAAAATGTATTTTTTCCCTGAAACCTCCCAAAGTGAAGGTGCAGATAAATTTGGTATATCCAAATAACACGCCCAAGCTCATCCTTAGTGGCGCTCAGGGATTTGTTGGGGCCACAAACAAACACCCAACCTCAACTCTTCATCACACACAGCCACAAAGGCAAGACAATTATTATTGGGCAGCGTAGTAGTGCTCGGAGGAACACACTTTGACCGACTTTTAATGGTTCAAAGAATGTCAGGCAAAATAGTCGGCCCTCGCGCATTTTCACTTCATCAATTGTAGCCCTCTTTAAAAAAAAGTTTGGACACCCCTGCACTAGGCAGAAACGCCCTGTGTAGATTGTGGCTGACTGGCTGTGTTGTAAATTAATGTGATTTTAACCCTGCGGAGGAGGAGCAGTATAGAGTGCTGTAATGGGAAAGGAGCTCAGCATCCGGGCATAGCATCCAGGGTGGAGGGGGTGGTCAGGGGAGCTTTGAGGGGGGCACAACTTAGATCTGGGGGGGCAAAGCCATGTGACACAAAGTCAGGAGGTGTTAAGGGATTTGTTAAGGGATTTGTTTTAGCAATTTCTGATGGTTTCTCTGTCAGTGTTGGCAGGTGTTGGCTGAAGGTCACCCCCCGGAGGTGTTTGTCTTTTTCCCATTGTCAGAGTAGTGGGGTAAGCAGATATCCCAGGGTGGGGGGTACAGAGTATCCAATCTGGTGACTAATAGACACTAATAGACACTAATAGACACCTCACCAGTGACATCGATCCCATTGTGGCTATAGGACGGCACTGTCCTTCTCTTGCCTCACTGAGCTTGGTTACCATTCCATGTTGCCAGCACACAGCAAAGATGCTTCCCCAACCTAGGCTGTTCTCACTCCATGCTCATCCTGGAAGAAAAGATTTGCGTTTTATTATCTTCACCGGCAATGTAGGAGCTCTGTGGACAAAATTTGGATGTGGTATTCTATGAAAAACATTAAAGGTTCCTGGGCAAAGCCCCCTTACCAAATCCTGTACACAGTCAGCGGTCCTCCCCTGAGCGATCGATCGATTTTAGATGCAGGTGTGTCGCGGTGGCATTCAGTCCTTGAGCTGTTGCAGGGTGTCCTTCTTTAGCATGGATAGTCTGTTCCTTTGGGCTGGAGCTGCATGAACAACCTGCAGTTGCAGGCTGTGTGTTGGTAGGCCGAGGGGTTGAGTACTGCAGGAACGCATGAGAACGGCGTTCCTGTACTTTTTCGACAGCAGAAACGCTGTTCCTTTTGCATCCCTCCCTCCTGCATAATGTGGCTGCTTTCAGTGGCCCAACGTACCAACAGGGGTGCATGGTTGCACACATTGCAGGGGTTGACAGGCATTTGTGTATGTGGGGGAAGTACCTGGGCAGCTCCTTCAGCCCATGCCGCTGACCAGGCTGCCTATTGGGTTCAGCAGACAGGGGCAGGAACTACCCAGCTGCCCCATGACCATGAAGGGGCCTGTCCACTAGGCCTAATAGATTAGATCAGTCAGAAGTACCTGCTACATGTATATAGGACCAGGCCCGTCGCTACAAGGCAGGCAAACCAAGCAATTGCCTGGGGCCCCAAGCAGGGCCCTTTCTTGCCACGCTTCCTACAGCTGCCTGAGCGCTCTATAGAGAGCCTGCAGCTCTGCTGCCTCAAAACGTCGCCTTCCCCTTCTTCTCTGTGTAACATGGCCAAATAGCTTCTCTTCCTTCCTCCTGTGACCTATCTGGACTCCATCCGGACTGACAGGAAGTGCACACTGAGTGCTCACTTCCTTTCAGTCCGGCCGGGAACAGCAAACTGAATCTCCTGCCGCGTGGTACAGACCTAGTAGGGAGGGGGGACCCGGGGGGGGGGGTAAAAAGAACATAGGGAGGGAGGGTTGGGGGGCGTAAAAATGGGGGCCTGATGGTATGTGGGCTTCTGATTTGAAGGGGTGCCCTGATGGTATGGTGGCTTCTGATGTGAAGGGGGAGCCCTGATGGTATGGTGGCTTCTGATGTGAAGGGGTGCCCCGATGGTATGATAGCTTCTGATGTGAAGGGAGGAGCCCTGATGGTATGGTGGCTTCTGATGTGAAGGGGGAGCCCTGATGGTATGGGGGCTTCTGATGTGAAGGGGGGAGCCCTGATGGTATGGTGGCTTCTGATGTGAAGGGGGAGCCCTGATGGTATGGGGGCTTCTGATGTGAAGGGGGGCCCTGATGGTATGGGGGCTTCTTATGTGAAGGGGGAGCCCTGATGGTATGGGGGCTTCTTATGTGAATGTCCATTTTGCTTCAATTCCTTCAAACGGCCCTGTATAGGACAGGATGTGAAGGAAAATCTCCCCAATGAGTCACAGATGGCTTAAAATAAATAAATAAATAAATAAATAACTGGGGTTTTAACTATTAACTATCTCTATCAAAATGTAAAAAAATAAATACAAATTTTAGATATACTTTAAGTTTAGGTACAATATATAAAAAGGCTCATGAGAGGATTTTGTGTATAGTTAGAGTTCTCCTTTACAAGACAATGGTACTTTTTGCTGCGTAAAAGTCTCGCCTATCGCAATGTTCTTCTATGTCACGCCTCAGATAAGTAATGTTTACACGGAAATATAAAATAACACAAAAGACAATTAGCTACGTTATTTTCATTGTATCACTAACAATGCCTAAAACAAACACAGCTTGGCAGAGCAAGCGAGAAAAGGCCCCAATCATATCTGTTTGTGTTTTACTGTGCGTTTAATAGCACTCGACTGATTTATGTGTTCAATTATGTGTGCAGTGTCTGTAACCAAGGATTTGGAAATCGATCTTAAATGTGCGGAGGAGGGTTGCTGCCATCAATCCACAATCATATGCTCCATTGTCACCTGCATCTAGGCCGTGGCTTATGTTGGCGATACAGAGGGGAGTACATGCTGCATTGTATGTGTCCTGCTTCTTACTACCTGAGGATAACATTTAAAACAGAGATCTCTGCAAGTAAATTGAAATATCTCCACTAAGACAACTGATGTGACCTCGCTGGATTTGTCAAAAAAAATAATAATATATATATATATATATATATATATATATATATATACCGTATTGATCCATATATACTGCGCGCCGGCGTATAGCGCGCACCCCAAGCCTAGAAGGGAAGTTTAAGGAAAAAAAAATACTTACTTCTTGAATGCCCCTCGTCGGTGTCTTGCCCGGTGTCTTGCCCGGTGTCTTGCCCGGTGTCTATCGGCAGCCTAGTCCGGCGTCCGTCTGCGGCCTTGGTGGTGTCCTCCGTGCTTCTCTCGGCTCAGAGCGCGCTGTCTCTGAGCGCCGCCGACATAGACCGAGCCGAGCCTAGTGTACCCGAGTGTACTGCGCACTCGGCTAGGTTCGGCCATGCTCAGCCACGCTCGGCTTCTCTCGCATAAAGGCTAGGAGGGACAGGGTGTGACCGCGAGCGGAGCCGAGCGTGGCCGAGCCTAGCGCGCAGTACACTCGGCTCAGTCTATGTCGGCGGCTCTCAGAGACAGCGTAGATTGGCGTATATACGCTGATAAATACGGTATATATATATATGTCATTTTCTTTGTATGATATATTTTTTAGCACATGCACAGTACTTATTTTCGTGTGTGTATATATATATATATATATATATATATATATATATAATGATAAATAATGATAAATATAGATATTATATTTTATTTTGCAAAGATCGTACAGCAATTCAAACACATAAAATTATGGCTTTGAGCTTTGATGTCCTGCAAGGTGATTGGATCACAACTGTCCTGATCGAGTGTAATGGAAAACAGAGGTGGCTCTAGGCTTTGTGAGGCAAAACTTGACATGGGGCCCCACTCACGCCCATGATGGAAAAAATAATTCAAGCAATAATTCCCCACAACCCTGGCCGGTGGGCAGGAGGCTTATCGGAATCTTGAAGCCCCCTTTAACAAGGTGGCCCCCAGATCCTGCACTTTAATAACCTAGGGGTAGGGGGCCACCCATTGAAGTCATCTGGTGGACCCGCCCCTTGTGACGTCATTGACTGAGAGCATGCTGGGTCATTGATGTCACAAGGGGTGGTGTCACTGATATTTACTGGTTGTTAGGGACACTGGTGACCCCTCTTCTGAGTCAGGGCTCTTAATGCTGCCTGAGCACAGCAGCGTTAAGGTCCCCTGTCCCTCAATACTGGGGTAATGCATTCGGCAAGATAGGTGGCCGCCAGGCCCCTGTGAGTGCAAGGCCTTAGGCGACCGCCTAGTTTGCCTAATTGAAGAGCCGCCTCTGACGGAAAAATCTTTATGCTTTCAAGTACGGATGCACTGATACCATTTCTTTTACAATGAGTATGTATTTTTTTTTTGGTATTTACCGATAATAATTACCGATATCTACCACAACTGTTTTATTTACACTAAAGGTATTTACATGTTAACCACTTAAGGACCGCCTACTGCACATTTACGTTGGCAGAATGGCACGGCTGGCACATCAACGTATATATATACGTTGATTTTAGTACCCAGCCGTGGGTCACGGGCGCGTGCCCGCGGCGCGCTCCCATGACCCGGTCCGAAGCTCCAGGACCGGGACCGCGGGATTCGTGGACCCGATCGCCGCTGCAGTGCGGCGATCCGTCCCTGGAGCGGAAGAATGGGGAGAGCCGTGTGTAAACACGGCTTCCCCGTGCTTCTTTGTGGCTTTGGCATCGATCGCGTCATTCCTGTAATAGGGGGACGCGATCGATGACGTCACACCTACAGCCACACCCCCCTACAGTTGTAAACACACACATAGGTCACACATCCCCTACAGCGCCACCTGTGGTTAACTCCCAAACTGCAACTGTCATTTCCACAGTAAACAATGCAATTTAAATGCATTTTTTGCTGTGAAAATGACAATTGTCCCAAAAATGTGTCAAAATTGTCCGAAGTGTCCGCCATATTGTCGCAGTCACAAAAAAAATTGGTGACCGCCGCTATTAGTAGTAAAAATTTTTTTTTTTTATAAAAATGCAATAAAACTATCCCTTATTTTGTAAACGCTATAAATTTTGCGAAAACCAACCGTGAAAACGTTTATTGCGATTTTTTTTACCAAAAATACGTAGAAGAATACGTATCGGCCTAAACTGAGGAAAAAAAATGTTTTTTTTTTTTTAATTTTTGGGGGATATTTATTTTAGCAAAAAGTAAAAAATATTGCATTTTTTTAAAATTGTCGCTCTATTTTTTTTATAGCGCAAAAAATAAAAACCGCAGAGGTGATCAAATACCACCAAAAGAAAGCTCTATTTGTGGGGAAAAAAGGACGCCAATTTTGTTTGGGAGCAATGTTGCACGACCGCGCAATTTGTCAGTTAAAATGACGCAGTGCCGAATCGCAAAAAGGGGCAAGGTCCTTTACCTGCATTTTGGTCCGGGTCTTAAGTGGTTAAATGCATTTTTTTTTGCATCTTTTTCAGTGTGAACAGTGTAAAGGTGTGAAAATTTTAATGAACAAGGCAAACAAAAAAAAGTTTTAATTATTAATTGGTAATAAAATAGAAGTGAACTGAAAAAAAAAAAATCAGCAGGAAAATAATATTTAAATAGAGAAGGAAAATATATAGTTAATTAAGGCAATTTAGAGTAAATTAAGGATTGACAAGGGGCCAAACAGAGGAACATTTCATTAAAAAAAAAACTTTTTTTGTTTTTTTACTTGACAAGTTGCTTTAACTAGTTACAGCCCGGAAGATTTGCCCCCTTAATAATGACCGGGCCATTTTTTGCGATTCGGTATTGCTTCACTTTAACCCACAATTGCGCGGTCGTGCGAGGTTGTACCCAAACAAAATTTACGTCCTTTTTTTCCACAAATAGAGATTTCTTTTGGTGGTATTTGATCACCCATGCATTTTTTTTTTGCGCTATAAACCAAAAAATAGCGTAAATTTTGCTACAATAAATATCTCCATAAATGTTTTTTAAAAATAAATTTCTTTATCCATTTGGGCCAATATGTATTCTACATATTCTTGGTTTGCGCAAAAGTTATAGCATCTACAAAGATTTATGGCATTTTTATGGCATTTTTTTTTAAATTAGTAATGGCAGTGATCTGCAATTTTTAGCAGTACCATGACATTGCGGTGGACAGATTGGACACGTTTGATTTTTGGGACCATTTACATTTATACAGAGATCAGAGCTAAGGTCAAGCGAAAGTGTTAACACTAGGGGGTGATCAAGGGGATAAATGTGTTCCCTTTTAAGTGTTTCTTACTGTGGGGGGATGGGACTGACTGGGGGAGGAGACATATAGCTGTTCATAATTACTACAAACAGCAGATGTGTCTCTTCTTATTCTGTCAAAACTACAGATCTACATCTTCATCTACAGATCAAAGGCGCCTGCTTTGACTCTTAAAGGTTTTGCTGTAACAAATCAGTTTGCCAACGTAAATGTGCGTGAGGTGGTCAGCAAGTGGTTGAACGGACTTCATCTGCAGATCGAAGTTCATCCCTTTGATCTGTAGATGAATAAACACAAAGATACAAAAAGAAACAATGTCTTCCGAGTTTGGGTAGCATGTGTGCACGCGCCCCCTGCTGGCCCATGTTGTAATTGGACACAGCATGAGTTTGGCAGCATATTTCAGCCAATTATTTGGTTAAAACCTTCTGATAGGGTGTGTCAAATTACACAGAGGGGGAGAGTTACTAAAACTGGAGAGTGCAAAATCTGGTGCAGCCATCAGGTTTTATTGTCAAAGCTTAATTGAACAAGTTTGAATTAGGAGCTGATTGACTACCATGCACAGCTGCACCAGATTTTGCACTCTCCAGTTTTAGTAAATCTCCCCTGCAGAGTTCTGTGTTTACAAACAAACAGAACAAAGTGTACAAAGAACAACAATCTGGCTGTTTTTTCTCCCTGAAAAGCAGGGATAAAAAAACAGTCAGATCTGTTAGTCAAAGCAGCACACATTACACATTGTTAGGCACACAGTTAACCCCTTTATTTCCCCTAGATGGTAACCCCTCCTCAACCAATGTGATTAGTTAAAGTGGTTTCTAAACCATTACAGACCATTTCTACCTACAGGTAAGCCTATACTAAGGCTTACCTGTAGGTACTGGAAATATCTCCTAAACCTGTACGGTTTAGGAGATATTAACCATATACCCTTGAGCCAAAGTTATCTGCGCAAGCGCACTGAAGAAAGGGCACAATCGCGCTGTTTCTATAGTACCCGTGCCCTGACCGCCGGCACCCGCGAGCATGCGTGGAATTGATGTCACAACACTTCAGCCAGTAACAGAGCCGGAGTCCATGGCCCCCAGAAGGAAGATGGATACTTCCACCGCCGGGGGCATCACTGGCTTAGTTTGCAGGTAAGTGGCACATAATGCTCTAGTGTGCGATGCTTACTAGCCGATAATGATTTTACTTTGCAGGGAACAAAGTAAAACCCAATGTCACTAGCTATTCCAGTGTCACTTAGTGACCCTCCCAGCCAGTTTCAGTTAGCGCTAGACACAAACACACTATAATTCGTTAATCACCATTATTACCAGTATAGTGTCTATAGCTGCGTAAATTCCAGTTTATATAACATATTTTGTAGACGCTATGGCCCGGATTCACATATATCGGCGCATATATATGCCGCCGTAGCGTATGTCTTTTACGCTACGCCGGCGCAGCGTGGAGAGGGAAGCTTAGAATTTACAAAGCAAATGCTCCTAACTCTGCGCTGGCGTATCATATATTCGTAGGCAGGGCCGGCCTTAGGTGTTCAGGCGCCCTGTGCGAGCTAATCCTGTGGAGACCCCCCCCACCCCAGACCGCTACACACTGACTGCTACACAATACACACTGACCGCTACACAATACACTACACACTGACCGCTACACACTGACACTACAGCATTGGTGCATTTTACTATAGATCCATTGGTGGACTACAAGGTCCAGCATTTTACTATAGCAGGTATTGGTGGACTACAAGACCCAGCATTTTAGTCCCACCAATGCCTCCTATAGTAAAATGCTGCGCCTTGTAGTCCACCAATGCCTCCTATAGTAAAATGCTGGGCCTTGTAGTCCACCAATGCCTCCTATAGTAAAATGCTGGGCCTTGTACTCCACCAGGACTCCCTTTACCTTATATCGGTCCCCCCTTGATTAGATCAGGGAACCCACCCATCAGTGTCCCCTTCCAAATGAAAGACCCCCCATTAGACTGCCTTACCGAGAGACGCTTTGAGCCAGGAAGTGTGGGAGACGGAGTTTGTGGGTGGAGCTCCTCTACTGTAGTGTCGTTTTCCTTCCTTTAATTGTGTGGAGAAGTGTACCGGCAGGACACAGGATTCAGGACACATCCAAACTGGTTCACTCACTCACAGGGCTGCTGTTAGCAATTATTGGGGCCCCATGCAGCCACCCCCTGAGGATGGAAAGAGGTGGGGGGGGAGGAGAGAAAGAGAAAGAGAAAAAGAGAGAGAGAGAGAGAAGAGAGAGAGATTAGAAAAAGAGTGGGAGAGAGGAGGAGGCAAGGGGAGGGGGAGAGAGAGAGAGGGGGTGAGTTGGTGGGGGTGAGGATGAGAGAGAGAGAGGGAGGATTAAAGAGTGGTGGGTGGGAGAGAGGAGGAGGTGAGAGGGGGGAGAAAGAGGGGATTGGGTGAGTTGGTGGGGGATAAGAGAAAGAGTGGTGGGTGGGAGAGAGGAGGTGAGCGAGGGGCTAAGAGAGAGTGAGGAGGGGGGTGAGACAGAGGAGGGGGGATAGGGTGACACAGAGGAGGGGGAATAAGGTGACAAAGGGGGGTGACACAGAGGAGGGGGGTAAACTTACACAGAGGAGGGTAGGTGAGACAGAGGAGAGGGGGTGAGATAGAGAAGAGGGGGTGAGACAGAGAAGAGGGGGTGAGACAGAGAAGAGGGGGTGAGACAGAGAAGAGGGGGTGAGACAGAGAAGAGGGGGTGAGACAGAGAAGAGGGGGTGAGACAGAGAAGAGGGGGTGAGACAGAGAAGAGGGGGTGAGACAGAGGAGAGGGGGGGGTGACACAGAGGAGAGGGGGGGTGACACAGAGGAGAGGGGGGGGGGGTGACACAGAGGAGAGGGGGGGGGTGACACAGAGGAGAGGGGGGGGGGTGACACAGAGGAGAGGGGGGGGGGTGACACAGAGGAGAGGGGGGGTGACACAGAGGAGAGGGGGGGTGACACAGAGGAGAGGGGGGGTGACACAGAGAAGAGGGGTAAGCTTACACATAGGATGGGGGGTGAGCTTACACAGAGAAGGGGGGGTGAGCTTACACAGAGAAGGGGGGGTGAGACAGAGGACGGTAGGTGAGACAGTGGAGGGTGGGTGACACAGAGGAGGGGGTAAGCTTACACAGAGGAGAGGGGGCGTGACACAACAGAGGAGAGGGGGCGTGACACAACAGAGGAGAGGGGGCGTGACACAACAGAGGAGAGGGGGCATGACACAACAGAGGAGAGGGGGCGTGACACAACAGAGGAGAGGGGGCGTGACACAACAGAGGAGAGGGGGCGTGACACAACAGAGGAGAGGGGGCGTGACACAACAGAGGAGAGGGGGCGTGACACAACAGAGGAGAGGGGGCGTGACACAACAGAGGAGAGGGGGGGTGACACAACAGAGGAGAGGGGGGGTGACACAACAGAGGAGAGGGGGGTGACACAACAGAGGAGAGGGGGGGGTGACACAACAGAGGAGAGGGGGGGTGACACAACAGGGAGAGGGGGGTGACACAACAGAGGAGAGGGGGGGTGACACAACAGAGGAGAGGGGGGGGGTGACACAACAGAGGAGAGGGGGGGTGACACAACAGAGGAGAGGGGAGGGTGACACAACAGAGGAGAGGGGAGGGTGACACAACAGAGGAGAGGGGAACACAACAGGGTGACACAACAGAGGAGAGGGGAGGGTGACACAACAGAGGAGAGGGGAGGGTGACACAACAGAGGAGAGGGGAGGGTGACACAACAGAGGAGAGGGGAGGGTGACACAACAGAGGAGAGGGGGGGTGACACAACAGAGGAGAGGGGGGGGTGACACAACAGAGGAGAGGGGGGGTGACACAACAGAGGAGAGGGGGGGGTGACACAACAGAGGAGAGGGGGGGGGGTGACACAACAGAGGAGAGGGGGGGGGGTGACACAACAGAGGAGAGGGGGGGTGACACAACAGAGGAGAGGGGGGGTGACACAACAGAGGAGAGGGGGGGGTGACACAACAGAGGAGAGGGGGGGTGACACAACAGAGGAGAGGGGGGTGACACAACAGAGGAGAGAGGGGGGTGACACAACAGAGGAGAGGGGGGGGTGACACAACAGAGGAGAGGGGGGGTGACACAACAGAGGAGAGAGGGGGGTGACACAACAGAGGAGAGGGGGGGTGACACAACAGAGGAGAGGGGGGGTGACACAACAGAGGAGAGGGGGGGTGACACAACAGAGGAGAGGGGGGGGTGACACAACAGAGGAGAGGGGGGTGACACAACAGAGGAGAGGGGGGGGTGACACAACAGAGGAGAGGGGGGGGTGACACAACAGAGGAGAGGGGGGGGTGACACAACAGAGGAGAGGGGGGGTGACACAACAGAGGAGAGGGGGGGTGACACAACAGAGGAGAGGGGGGGTGACACAACAGAGGAGAGGGGGGTGACACAACAGAGGAGAGGGGGGGGTGACACAACAGAGGAGAGGGGGGTGACACAACAGGGGGGGGGGGTGACACAACAGAGGAGAGGGGGGGTGACACAACAGAGGAGAGGGGGGGTGACACAACAGAGGAGAGGGGGGTGACACAACAGAGGAGAGGGGGGGGTGACACAACAGAGGAGAGGGGGGGGTGACACAACAGAGGAGAGGGGGGTGACATAACAGAGGAGAGGGGGGTGACACAACAGAGGAGAGGGGGGGTGACACAACAGAGGAGAGGGGGGTGACACAACAGAGGAGAGGGGGGGTGACACAACAGAGGAGAGGGGGGGGTGACACAACAGAGGAGAGGGGGGTGACACAACAGAGGAGAGGGGGGTGACACAACAGAGGAGAGGGGGGGTGACACAACAGAGGAGAGGGGGGGGGTGACACAACAGAGGAGAGGGGGGGGTGACACAACAGAGGAGAGGGGGGGTGACACAACAGAGGAGAGGGGGGTGACACAACAGAGGAGAGGGGGGGGTGACATAACAGAGGAGAGGGGGGGTGACACAACAGAGGAGAGGGGGGTGACATAACAGAGGAGAGGGGGGGGTGACACAACAGAGGAGAGGGGGGGTGACACAACAGAGGAGAGGGGGGTGACACAACAGAGGAGAGGGGGGTGACACAACAGAGGAGAGGGGGGGGTGACACAACAGAGGAGAGGGGGGGTGACACAACAGAGGAGAGGGGGGGTGACATAACAGAGGAGAGGGGGGGTGACACAACAGAGGAGAGGGGGGTGACACAACAGAGGAGAGGGGGGTGACACAACAGAGGAGAGGGGGGGTGACACAACAGAGGAGAGGGGGGTGACACAACAGAGGAGAGGGGGGGTGACACAACAGAGGAGAGGGGGGGGTGACACAACAGAGGAGAGGGGGGGGTGACACAACAGAGGAGAGGGGGGTGACACAACAGAGGAGAGGGGGGTGACACAACAGAGGAGAGGGGGGTGACACAACAGAGGAGAGGGGGGTGACACAACAGAGGAGAGGGGGGGTGACATAACAGAGGAGAGGGGGGGGTGACACAACAGAGGAGAGGGGGGGTGACACAACAGAGGAGAGGGGGGTGACACAACAGAGGAGAGGGGGGGTGACACAACAGAGGAGAGGGGGGGTGACACAACAGAGGAGAGGGGGGTGACATAACAGAGGAGAGGGGGGTGACACAACAGAGGAGAGGGGGGGTGACACAACAGAGGAGAGGGGGGTGTGACACAACAGAGGAGAGGGGGGGTGACATAACAGAGGAGAGGGGGGTGACACAACAGAGGAGAGGGGGGGTGACACAACAGAGGAGAGGGGGGGGTGACACAACAGAGGAGAGGGGGGGTGACATAACAGAGGAGAGGGGGGTGACACAACAGAGGAGAGGGGGGGTGACACAACAGAGGAGAGGGGGGTGACACAACAGAGGAGAGGGGGGTGACACAACAGAGGAGAGGGGGGTGACACAACAGAGGAGAGGGGGGGTGACACAACAGAGGAGAGGGGGGTGACACAACAGAGGAGAGGGGGGTGACACAACAGAGGAGAGGGGGGTGACACAACAGAGGAGAGGGGGGTGACACAACAGAGGAGAGGGGGGTGACACAACAGAGGAGAGGGGGGTGACACAACAGAGGAGAGGGGGGTGACACAACAGAGGAGAGGGGGGTGACACAACAGAGGAGAGGGGGGGTGACATAACAGAGGAGAGGGGGGGGTGACACAACAGAGGAGAGGGGGGGTGACACAACAGAGGAGGGGGGGGTGACATAACAGAGGAGAGGGGGGGGTGACACAACAGAGGAGAGGGGGGGTGACATAACAGAGGAGAGGGGGGTGACACAACAGAGGAGAGGGGGGGTGACATAACAGAGGAGAGGGGGGGGTGACACAACAGAGGAGAGGGGGGGGTGACACAACACAGAGGAGAGGGGGGGTGACACAACAGAGGAGAGGGGGGGTGACATAACAGAGGAGAGGGGGGTGACACAACAGAGGAGAGGGGGGTGACACAACAGAGGAGAGGGGGGGTGACATAACAGAGGAGAGGGGGGTGACACAACAGAGGAGAGGGGGGGTGACATAACAGAGGAGAGGGGGGTGACACAACAGAGGAGAGGGGGGGTGACATAACAGAGGAGAGGGGGGTGACACAACAGAGGAGAGGGGGGGTGACATAACAGAGGAGAGGGGGGTGACATAACAGAGGAGAGGGGGGTGACACAGAGGCGGGAGGTAAGCTGACAGAGCAGATGAGCAGGACTCACATTGTGAGGCAGGACTCCGGGAGCAAGCAGGCACGATGATCGTATCCACAGTGCAGCCCCGCCCACGCCTCCACACATGACCAGCACAGCCATTCACAGACCCCCATATCTGCTTCCTGGCCCGCCCCGCACATCGCACATGGCCCGTTCGGCCAATCACAGGGCACCAGCGCAGCGCAGCGCAGATCATGCACGCCGCCCGAGACAGAAATCCGGCTGCTACAAGCCGCAGGACGGTGGAATATGTACCCGGGCAAAATAGGTGGCAAGTGGCAACCTCATGCACGGCGCCCCTGTTCCCATGGCGCCTTGTGCGGGCGCACAACCCGCACAACGCAAAGGCCGGCCCTGTTCGTAGGCGTAAGGCAGCGTAAGTTGAAGTGGGCTGGAAGTGGGCGTGATACATTTAAATGAAGCCTGACCCCATGCAAATGATGGGCCGAGCTTCAGACAAGTACTTAAAACGAACAACGCATTTGCCGTCCCGTAGCCACATTCCTGTGCGCATGCTCACAATCATGTCGAAACAACTGGCTAAGATACGTCGAATCACTGCCTACGGTGTAATTGTAACCTACGCCCAGCCCTATTCACGTACTACGTAAACGACGTAAAATACGACGGCTGAGTTTCCTAGTCCATACCATTGCATGAGTTGCGTCTCATATATGGGGAATAACTTTACGCCGGACGTAGGACTTTACGCAAATCGCTTAAATCATGCGCCGAGCGCAAGTATGTTCGTGAATCGGCGTTTCTCCCTCATTTGCATATTTGAATAGAAAATCAATGGGAGCGACACATGCTTCCAGCGTAAATATGCGCCCACTATACGCCGGTGTAGGAAAGTTACGTCGGGCAGCTGAAGTCTATTTTTCGATGTATCGAGCTTTGGGGATCAACGCATAGATACGATGGCGCACATTTGTACTTACGTTGGCGTATCTGGAGATACGTCGGCGTAAGTGCTTTGTGAATCCAAGTCAATAACTTTTACACAAACCAATTTATATACACTTCTTGACTTTTTTATTTTATTATTAAAGAATTGTAGCAGAATACTCTTTGGTCTAAATTTTTTATTTTTTTTTGGATATATTTTATAACAGAAAGTAGGAAATAATGTGTTTTCTTTCAAAATATATCTGGTCTATTTTTACTTATATAACAAAAAAATAAAAGATGCAGTGGTAATAAATAGAAAGCTCTATTTGTGTGAAAATAAATTATCTAAATTTGATTTGCGTACAGTTTCATGACCATGCAATTGTCAGTTAAAGTAACACAGTGCTGAATAGCAAAAAATGCCCAGGTCATGAAGGGGGTAAAACCTTCGGGAGGTCAAGTGGTTAATATATATATATATATATATATATATATATATATATATAATATGTTTATTTTTTATTATAAAAGGGTGGAGGTGCAATTTAAAAGAAAAATGTACGTTTACAGTATCTTTACAAATATGATCTCTTTCCTTTTGCAGTACACTATAATACCACTAGATGGTAACATAGCAGCAAGGTTTACTTTCGGCAGCAGATCATTAGGCAAACGCTTTGAGTTTGGCAGGAATTATAGGCACAGAGTCCTTAGAACAGGAATGCCACAACAGTATTTGCCTGATATAGTTTTCGTAGTGAACAACCCAATCATTATTCCATGTGGAATTATCTATGGAACAGCGTTTGTGAATATGCTAGAAAATAAAAACAGGCAACACTAAATACTCTACTGATGCCAGGTTATAAGAATGCTATGTTTTAGGAAAGTACAATGACTATATATATATATATTTTATAGTTTTACTGCCCTTTGATTCTGCCAGTGGATATGTTTTTTTTCCCACTTCTTTTAATATGACGAAAAATGTGTATATCCAGGGCGTCCCAAGCATTTGAATCCTGACAGATAAAGTTTGTGTTAGAGAGGGTAGCAAATCTTCACACACTTTAGGCAGCACTCAGGAGACAAGCAATCTCTAATGGAAACAGAAAAACAAACAAGGAGCCTCTAAGTGCAGAAGTATAAAACTTTTAATATCCCCTAAAGGGGTTAAAAACACTTACAAGATGGTGGATGAAACAGGCATGTAGCAGGTAAGTGCGTCCAGAAGATGTTTCAGTGGCAGGGTAGTCCCAGTCTGTGATGGTAAAGCTTCCAGGGAAGTCCATGAGATAACAGCCAACTTGTGCTGTGAATGTTCAGAGGACACAATAGTGCTGGAGCCTGGGGGTTGATGTCAGAGGAAGCGAGACAAAAACCAGCATGGAACACAAACAGGAAGTGGACAGGAAATGTGTCATAGAGGCGGGATGTGTTTCGGAACAGCTCATTGAGGTCACTGGCTGAAGAATAAGGGGAAAACCGCCGCTCCAGACGACACTCTTCAGTGGTGAGTAAAGTTCAAAAACCCAAATGGGTGCAGGCAATGCGTGGTGCAATATAAGGAAAGAAAAATGGACAGCCGCACTCCAATGGATGAAAAGACTTAAAAATAGTGCCTGTTTATTCCAGTCAAAAAACTAAAACAGCAAAAACAGCAAACAGTGGGGTAACAAAAGCTGACGCGTTTCACATCGACAACCGATGCTTAAGCATCGGTTGTCGATGTGAAACGCGTCAGCTTTTGTTACCCCACTGTTTGCTGTTTTTGCTGTTTTAATTTTTTGACTGGAATAAACAGGCACTATTTTTAAGTCTTTTCATCCATTGGAGTGCGGCTGTCCATTTTTCTTTCCTTATACTGGCTGAAGAATGTTGTCTTGCTTCCTCTAAGATCATCCCCAAGCTCCAGCGTTATTGTGTCCCCTGAACAGAGGCGTTGCTAGGGGGGTGCGGGGGGTACGGTCACCCGCTAGAGGGGTGACACCATCCCGACATTTAGGATTTAAAAAAAAAAAAAAATTTTTTTTTTTAGATTACATGCCCAGCCAGCGCCGCCGAGTGTGTCCACGGGCGTTGCTAGGCAGGTGCGGGGGTGACACCCATCATGTCGCTGGATCAAGAGAGGCACAGCGGCTCTCCACTATTCCCCTGCGCACTTGCGTAATGGTATCTCCTTCACTCCCACAATGTTCGGGGAGGAATGAGGAGGAAGAATTGTTTTGTGCGCCAGACAGCTCGAGTGCCATAGCCCAGTGCAGTGTGCACAGCGCCCGAATGTCCTCTGGGTACACTGGCACTGCAATCGCCTATTGACACTCAGGCAAGTGTGGAGAGGTGTCGGCTGCCTATCAAAACAAATACATTCCTCAGACCGACAGAGCCTAGTCTCCTCCTCCACGCTGACAGTATATCCACAACAGGAGGAGGAGCCTAGGAGGAGGAACATCCATGTGGACAGAACGCGCTGATCTGAGGTCTGTGACTGTAAGGAGAGGAGATAGGGGGGTTACATTAAGGGGATTGCACAGGGGGGTTACATTAAGGGGGAATGCACAGGGGGGCTTACATTAACCACTTGCTTACCGGGCACTTACACCCCCCTCCTGCCCAGGTGAAATTTCAGCTTCCGGCACTGCGTCGCTTTAACTGACAATTGCGCGGTCGTGCGACGTGGCTCCCAAACAAAATTTACGTCCTTTTTTCCCCACAAGTAGAGCTTTCTTTTGGTGGTATTTGATCGCCTGTGCGATTTTTATTTTTTGCGCTATAAACAAAAAAGAGCGACAATTTTGAAGAAAAATACAATATTTTTTACTTGTTGCTATAATAAATATCCCAATTAAAAAAAAAAACACATTTTTTTTTCTCAGTTTAGGGCGATACGTATTCTTCTACATATTTTTGGTAAAAAAAAAAAAAAAAATCGCAATAAGCGACTGGTTTGCGCAAAAGTTATAGCGCTTACAAAATAGGGGAGAGAATTATTATTTTTTATTATTTTTTTTTTACTAGAAATGGCGGCGATCTGCGATTTTTATTGTTACTGCGACGTTATGGCGGACACATCGGACACTTTTGACACATTTTTGGCGCCATTCACATTTATTCTGCGATCAGTGCTATAAATATGCACTAATTACAGTATAAATGTGACTGGCAAGGAAGGGGTTAACACTAGGGGGTGAGGAAGGGGTTAAATATGTATGCTAGGTGTGTTCTAACTGTAGGGGGAGGGGGGGGTGACTGGGGGGGTGACCGATCTGTGTCCCTATGTAGGAAGGAACACAGATCGGGCTCCTCCCTTCCAGAGACAGGACATTGTCTCTGTGTCAGCCGGCAATGAGAGATGATCTATGAGAGATCATCTCTCATTCGCCCACAGATCGCATTGCAAACGGCCGCTCTGATTGGCCGTTTGCCGCGATCTGTGATTGGCCGTGTCCAAGGGACACGGACAACACAGGGCTTCCCCGCAGCGCGCTGTACAGCGCGCGCTGGGAACGCCAGAAAGACATGCCGTCAAATGACGGCATGTTGGATATTGAGGCCCGCGCTGTTGCCGTCATCTGACGGTAGCGCGGGCCTCAAGTGGTTAAGGGGGAATGCACAGGGGGGGGTAACATTAAGAAGGAATGCACAGGGGGGCTTATATTAAGGGTGAAATGCACAGGGGAGTTACATTGAGGGGTAATGCACAGGGGGGTACATTAGGGGAATGCACGGGGGGGGGTTACATTAGGGGAATGCACAGGGGGGAGGGGTTACATTAAGCAGGGGATACCCCTGCTCTAAGTAATAACAATCCCATTGGACTATACTGTAGCTAGAATGCAGCAGATCTGACATTCACTGCTGGTGAATCTTCCAGGCAGGGCTGTCTTAATAAGAGGGCACACCTGGGCACTGCCCAGGGCCTCAGCTGCATGCGGGGCCCCTGCACTTTTCCCAAAGCAGCTGGCCCTTGAGGATTTGAAAATTGGGGCCCCCATGATGGTACTGAGAGTGATAGATACACAGGGGAGGCCGTCGGACTCCTACCTACCCACCTGTCTGTTTAATCTGTTTACCTGCACTGTCAACATTGTAGGGTAGGGTGACCACATTTCCAAACTGCCATTCAGGGACACCCCCCCCCCCCCACCCTTCCAAAAAAAAGATAATTTATTTTTATTTTTTTGTGACCCCCATATTTTTAACTTGTTCATCCCGGGACACCTGTAGTTCTTCACTGGTTGGGTGGGGGGGGGGGGGGGGGGGGTCACATCTTCAGCTCTGAGGGGTTCATAGTGGGACCTGTAGTCCTTCACTTTTGGGGGTCACATAATATCTAAAGATGTGACCCCCGAAATTTGAAGCACTACAACACCCATCATGAACCCCTGAGATCTAAGGGTGTAATCCCATAGATTTCACAGGTTTATGCTGAGACCTGTAGTTCTTCACTATTTGGGTGGCGGGGGGGGGGGTCTCACATCTTCAGCTCTGGGGCGGTCATGCTCAGGGGCGGACTGACAACTCATGGGGCCCCCAGGCAATAGAAGATTATGGGGCCCCTGGGCTTACAGATCGCCACCAGGCAAGGAGGCAGTGCAGAGGCAGGGCAGCTAAAATCTCACAGATTTTTACATACTCTCCCTGGTTTTATTGAGCCTGGCAAAACTGATGGGGCCCCCTAGTGGCATGGGGCCCTCGGGCAGTGCCCGAGAGTCCCAATGGTCAGTCTGCCCCTGGTCATGCTGAGACCTGTAGTCCTTAACTTTGGGGAGGTCACCCCCCCCCCAAAGTAAAGGACTACCTGTACCAGCATGAACCCCTGAGATCTAATAGAGACCCCCCAAATTTGAAAGCATTAACCTGTGAGATCTAGAGTGTGATCCCATAGATCCCATAGATTTCACAGATCTATGCTGGGGCCTGTAGTTTTTCTCTATTTGGGGGGCAGGGGGGGTCGCATCTTAAGCTCTGAGGGGTTCATGCTGGGACCTGTAGTTCTTTACTAGTTGGGGGTGTCACATCTTAAGCTCTGAGAGGTTCATGCTGGGACCTATGTCAGTTTCATTCCGGGACACTGTATGGTCCCAGAGTGAAGGTGCCTGGGACAGACCTGCAGAATGCAATCCGAGACACGTGATCACCCTATTGTAGGGGCCCCAGAGCATTACTTTGCCCAGGGGCCCATGATGCTATTAAAATGTCCTTGCTTCCAGGTGCACATGTTTTCAAAGAGTGACCACCGGTGAACGTTTGGTGAAAGTCCCACGCAGCGCTTTATAAATAGGCCCCATACTATATACACACACGTACGTTTCCATTTGTATTCATAGCAGCTCATCCCTCTGTGTGCCGAGAGGTGTTTGTAATAGGAAACAGTTGCCCAGAGTAAAGAATAAGTCTTAAGGTAAACAGATTTTTCCCCTCTTAATGCTTCCCATGACAATATTTACTTTTCTAAAATATCATTTTTGCCGCGGCTTTGAAAGGCGGCTTAACAAAGCGGGGTCCCTGCGTAGTTCAAAGTGTCGGTGACCTACAGCGGCGAGAGATAGAGCCGCATATAAATAGGACCATTAAGTGGAGATCAATTCTTGGCCGGCTCATTACGAATGCTTTCTCTGCTTAAGGCCGTCTCCTCCGCTGGAAGACGGGCGGTAATTACTTTGGAAAGACACATTTTAGCCTTGGCTTCACAAGTTTTCTTAAATGAAGGTTAAGTTAGTTTACCCACTCAGGATTTGTCAGTCATGAGAAAGCATAAAATATGTGCGGTCCTGGGGGCGAGGTTGAAGTTGGGGGAAGTGTTGATTTAGAGACTGCGGGGTTAAACGCAGATTCCGAGTGCAGCTTAGCTTATCATAACGTGACTTAAATATCCCCAGCAGTTCAGGAAGGAGGCGACGTTTATTTAACCGGTTTTAGAGTTAAAACATCAAGGTTCTTGCTCCTTTTTTCAACATCTCTTGCTGCAATGGCGGCTTGGTATTTGTAGGTGTCTGATCCCGGCGCTGAACGTCTTAGCATGGGATGAGCAAACCTACGTCTCTCATTGTAGGTAATGGCTCCTTAAACTGGCTACCCCAGGGGTGTCCAAACTTTTTTCAAAGAAGGCCAGATTTGATGAAATGAACATGCGCGAGGGCCGACCATTTTGCCCGACATTCTTTGAACCATTAAAATTCGGTCTAATTGTGTTTGTCTGAGCACTAATACACGGCCCAACAAGAATTCTCTTTTCTTTGTGGATGTGTGTGGTGAAGAGATGGGCTCAGGCTTGTTATTTGGATATATATATATATATATCTTTTGTGGCCCCCAACTAATCCCTAAGCGCCGCTCAGGACTAAGGATGAGCTTGGGTGTGTTATTTGGATATACTGTATTTATCGGCGTATAACATGCACCTTCACTTTAACCACTTCAGGTCCGCGTTATTGTCGAAAGACGTCAACAGCGCAGACCTGAGGCGCCGGGGTCACGTCTTTGGACGTCAATGTTTTTGTAATTCCCCACGCGCGCCACTGGGTGGCGCGCAGCGGGGAAAAACAGTGCCGTCGCATCGCCGAGGATTCGATGCGTGTACCCGGTGGCCGCGGTGTCTGTCAGGTACACGCGATCGATGATGACAGAGCAGGGACGTGGAGCTCTGTGTGTAAACACAGAGCTCCACGTCCTGTCAGGGAGAGAGGAGACCGATCTGTGTCTCTTGTGCATAGGGACACAGCATCGGTCACCCCCCCCAGTCACCCCCCACACAGTTAGAACACACCCAGGATATACATTTAACCCTTTCCTCACCCCCTAGTGTTAACCCCTTCAATTCCAGTCACATTTATACAGTAATTAGTGCATATTTATAGCACTGGTCGCTGTATAAATGTGAATGGCGCCAAAAATGTGTCAAAAGTGTCCGATGTGTCCGCCGTAATGTCGCAGTCCCAATAAAAATCGCAGATCGCCGCCATTACTAGTAAAAAAATATATATAAAAAAAATCATAATTCTGTCCCCTATTTTGTAGGCGCTATAACTTTTGCGCAAAGCAGTCGCTTATTGCGATTTTTTTTTTTTTTTTACAAAAATACGTAGAAGAATACTTAACTGAGCAAAAAAAATATTAAAAAAAAAAAAAAAAATTGGGATATTTATTATAGCAACAAGTAAAAAATATATATATATATTTTTAAATTGACGCTCTTTTTTTGTTTATAACACCAAAAATAAAAACCGCAGGAGTGATCAAATACCACCAAAATAAAGCTCTATTTGTGGGGAAAAAGGACGCCAATTTTGTTTGGGAGCCACGTCGCACGACCGTGCAAATGCCAGTTAAAGTGACGCAGTGCCGGAAGCTGAAATTTCGCCTGGGCACAAAGGGGGTTTATGTGCCCAGTAAGCAAGTGGTTAAAGGATCACCAAAGGAATTTTTTTTAAGCTAAATAGCTTCCTTTACCTTACTGCAGTACTGGTTTCATGTCCTTATTGTTCGTTTTTGATTTGAAGTTGCTGTAATCCTGCTCTGTTCTCCAAACTTCCTGCTTGTCTGTTTCCTTATAACCACAGTGCTGGGAGCTTTCTCACGGTGGTCTAAGCTGTCATTACTGTGTGTCTAAAACTTCCCAGAACCAATCAGATTCATTTTAAAAACAAAACACTGCCCTGGATTTGTTTGTTTTTGTTCTGTGTGTCTATTTCTACTTCACAGAAACATGAAGCCAGTTCATAAGTGAAACTAACCTGCAGGCACATTATATGATTGATTTTTATCTATTTTTAATCATTTTGAAAAGGAATCAATTAACTTTTAAGTCTCTATACCCTGTATACAGTCATTTCAGCAAAAACATGTTTTTCCCTTAGTGACCCTTTAAGGCCGCGTACACACGATCGAACATGTCCGCTAAAATTGGTCTGCGGACCAGTTTCCGCAGACATGTCCGATTGTGTGTACGGCCTAGCGGACAGGTTTCCAGCGGACAAAAGTTTCTTAGCATGCTTAGAAACTTGTCCGCTGGAAACCAGTCTGTCGGACATGTCCGCTGGTTAGTACGCCTAGCCAGCGGACCGAAATCCCCCGCATGCGTCGAATTGATTCGACGCATGCGTGGAAGCATTTTACTTCCTTGTTTGGGCAACGTTGCGGCGTCAACGTCACCGCCACATCACCGCGTTGTCTGTCCGCAGGGATTTTGGTCTGATCGTGTGTACAAAATGGGGCACAATTCCTACTAATAACACCAACAATGGGGCACAATTCCTCCGAATGACACCAACAATGGGGCCCAATTTCTTCTTTATGACACCAACAAGGGGGCACAATTCCTCCCAATGACACCAATACGAGGAACAATTTCCTTCTAATAACACCAACAAAGGGGCACAGGTCCTCCCAATGACATCAACGATGGGTCATTACTCCTCTCACTGACACCAAGAAATGGGGCATTGTTTATGCCTGCTGATACCGGAACATTTTTCTATTTCCAGTGGCCACAGTCCGGCCACCCTAAAGTCTGAAGGACAGTAAACTGCCCCTTTGTTTAGAAAGTCTGATTCCTACAATGACCACTACACTGACCAACCCGATTCCTATACTGACCACTTCACTGATTTACCTGACCACTACACTGACCTACCTTATGCCTACACTGACCTACCTGATCCCTACACTGACCACTAACCTACCTGATTCCTACACTGACCACTACACAAACCTACCTGATTCCTACACTGACCACTACGCTAACCTACCTGATTCCTACACTGACCACTACGCTAACCTACCTGATTCCTACACTATCCACTACACTAACCTACCTGATTCCTACACTGACCACTACACTAACCTACCTGATTCCTACACTGACCACTAGGCTAACCAACCTGATTCCTACACTATCCACTACACTAACCTACCTGATTCCTACACTGACCTGATCCCTACACTGACCACTAAACTGACCTACCTGATTCCTATACTGACCACTATACTAAACTACCTGATTTCTACACTGACCTACCTGATTTCTTTACTGACCACTACACTGACCTACCTGATTCCTGCATTACTCACACCCCCCACACATGAACAGTGTAGATAGGTTGATTTTGCTCACCTCTCCATGGCCTCCATGATAATCTATTGGAGCAGGGCTTACCCCAGCAACAGGTAATGTTCCTGACACCCAGCCACTCCTCAGTATCCCCTGCCAAGAGCTTCTCCAATAGCCACCATACGCTCTGCACCACCCCTCCTCTCTGCTGTTCTCACACACACACATGGGCCGCCCACACCAGAGGGATCATGGGGGACAGGTTGGGATGAGCAAACCTACGTCTCTCATTGACTCTCAATTTTGGGGGGGGGATTTTTGCCAGGTTGGAGGATAGGGGGAGGGAAGTTTGTGTTTGTTGAGAGGGGGCTGACCTGGAGTGGGGGGAGGGGATTTGTGCTCGTGGGGAAATTTAAGGGGTAGAGGATTTGTACCAGGAAGAGGGAATTTTTTTTTGGGGGGGGGATTTGTGCTGGGAGTATATGCGAAATAAGAAGATTTGAGCTGGGGGGGGGGGATTTGTGCTGGGAGGGGGGGGTAAGCATGCAGATTAGTGCAGATTTGATTTTTTGGGAGGGGGGTGATTTTTGCGGACACGTAGGGGTTGACTTATTAAAGGCAAATAGACTGTGCACTCTGCAGTTGCTCTAGAGCTTAGTAAATGAGGGAAGCGGTGATGACTTCCATCATCCAATCAGGTGCAAGCGAAAATTCTTTTTTTTTTCCTTGCACATGATTGGGTATTTTTTGTAAAGTGAAACTATATCGATTTTTTTAAGCTCTGGTGCAATTGCAAAGTGCCTTAGTAAAAAAAAATTAAAATACATTTTCTAATGACATTATTAGTAAATCAACCATATAATGCTCATACATCTTTGTGAATCCGGGCCAATATGTGTAGAAACTAAAACAGCATCCCTTTGAATATAAATTGTTACATAGGTGCAAACAATGCCTAAATATTATACCAATACTGCATTATAGCAAATTAACCACTTCAGCCCCGGACCATTTGTCAGCTCAAGACCGGAGGTCTTTTTGCGATTCGGCACTGCATGGCTTTAACTGACAATTGCGCAGTCGTACAACGTGGCTCCAAAACAAAATTGGCGTAATTTTATTCCCACAAATAGAGCTTTCTTTTGGTGGTATTTGATCACCTCTGCGGTTTTTATTTTTTGTATATACAAATACAAATATAAACAAAAATAGAGCGACAATTTAAAAAAATATATATATATTTTTTACTTTTTGCTATAATAAATATCCCCAAAAAATATATATATAAAAAAAACATATTTTTCCTCAGTTTAGACCGATACGTATTCTTCTACATATTTTTGGTAAAAAAAATCGCAATAAGCATTTATTGATTGGTTTGCACAAAAGTTATACCGTCTACAAAATAGGGGATAGTTCTATTGCATTTTTATTAAAAACAATCTTACTAGTAATGCTGGCAATCAGTGATTTTTATCGTGACTGCGACATTATGACATCAGACACTTTTGACACATTTTTGGGACCATTGTCATTTTTACAGAAATCAGTGCTATAAAAATGCATTGATTACTGTGAAAATGACACTGGCAGTGAAGGGGTTAACCACTAGATGGCGCTGTAGGGGTTAAGTGTTCCCTCGGGAGTGATTCTTACTGTAGGGAGGATAGGCTACACGTGTCAGGCAGAGCGGAGAGATGCTTGTTTACATCAGCATCTCCCCATTCTTCCATACCGTGTGACGATAGCTGGCATCCCCGCGGCAATAGAGTCCATGGGACCCACGGTCGGTCTCACGGAGCTTGCGGCGTGCGTCCACAATGCCGCGATCTTAGATGGAATGTACAGGTTCGTCCTTCTGCCTGTCCGAGCCATGCTGTCGACGTATATCGTTGTGCGCTGGTCGGCAAGCAGTTAAATGTTATATCAGTAAATGTGTGCTAAATATAAACATAGTTTTAATAAACACTTTACAAAAGAAAAAAAAAAAGAGAATGACAGTCCACATTCACCAAAAAAGTCACAAAAAGAACAAATAAATAATAAAATATACTAATGCCGTGTACACACAATTGGGCTTTTGCCCGGCCAAATCACATCGGAACTCCGACAGAAATCCATTGAAAACAAAAATTAAAAATGTTCTATATCTAAACTCTGATGAAATTCATTGGAATTTCCGATGAAAAAACTCTGATGGGGCTACACACGATCGGAAAATCTAATGGAAAAAGTCCATCTGACTTTTTCCATCGGAAATTCCGATCGTGTGTACGGGGCATAAGAGTTCATAAATGTCATCCACATTAACCGCTTGAGGACCGTCGCACGACGATATACGTTGACAAAATGGCACGGCTACAACTCCCTTATTCAACATCCCTATATCATTTTATCAACCGATGCCGAGAAGGCTTTCGACCGGGTGGACTGGTCTTATCTGACCGCAGTCCTCCGGTCGTTGCGGTTGGGCCCTCGGATGTTGGCTTCTATTTTGGCTTTGTACTCCTCGCCCTGTGCCCAGGTCAAGGTGAATGGGACCCTTTCGGCCCGATTTCCCATCCGTTACGGAACACGGCAGGGGTGCCCCCTCTCACCCCTCCTGTTCGCGCTGATGTTGGAGCCGTTTCTCCGCACTGTACGAGCTAACCCTGACATTAGGGGCCTTTTGGTCGGCAACACTGAACACAAACTCTCGGCCTATGCTGAGGACATTTTGTTTCACCTTGCTCTCTTTGCCCATCCTGCTGAAGGAGCTAAAGCTCTTTGGCTCCTTTTCTAATTTCAAGATACATTTTTCAAAGTCTGAAATTCTAACTATATGCCTGCCACCTCACACGCGTTTATCCCTCTGTGGGGCCTTTCCCTTTGCCTGGGCCACATCGTCCATACGGTATTTAGGAGTGAGACTCACAGACCGCTTTGACACTTTATACTCCGCTAACTACCCCCCGTTGCTGGAGGCAGTCCTGGGTGATCTCTCCCAATGGACGCGCACGGCCTTCACGTGGTTGGGTCGAGTGAGCATTGTAAAAATGAACATCCTACCTCGCATACTTTTTTACTTACAGATGCTACCAATCCCCTTGCCTAGACATTTTTTTGACCGACTGTCTAGTATGCTGACTGACTTTATTTGGAAAGCCTGCAAGCCCAGAGTAGCTATGCGCCTACTACGATGGCTGTGGGTCTCGTTAGAAAAATGTTTGGCTGGTAGGAATTTATCCTACGCACCCTGGCTGCCCCGGGTACACAGGGGGTTGTTTGAGACGACCTCCCTACTGACGGCCCAGGTGCTATCAGTTTGGGATCGGACCAATTCACTGCTGAAGCCGGCTCCCCCTGTGTCCCCTCTGGCTCCTCTGGGTGGGTTCCTCTGGTTCGTCTCTTCGTTGCGAATGAACCGACCCCCCCACCTTGTGTCGGAATTATATCGCCTCCTGGGTGCGGCTGCCCCCTTGACTACTCCACCATATGTTCGGCGTTGGGAGACGGACTTAGAGCTGACTTTCACTGACCAGCAGTTTTCCCACTTATATTACCTCACCCACTCGTCCTCGGTGGACTCTAGGACTCAGGAGATGAATTTTAAGGTACTAACTATGTGGTATCGGGTGCCTGAGGAACTGGCACGTATCTATCCCTCAGTGTCCGGGTTGTGTTGGAGGAAGTGTGGACCCGGGGGGACGCTGGTCCACATTTGGTGGGATTGCCCCCTAGTTAAGCCCTTTTGGGAGGATCTGCAGGGTCAAATAGAGATAGTGACTGGTATAGACGTTCCGCTCTCCCCGAAACATTTTCTCCTCCATGTCCCTTCAATACCGCTCAATCAATATAAAAACAGTGTGCTACCCCCTTTTTTAAATGTAGCACGGCGCTTGATTCCAATCTATTGGAAGAGACGCCCAGGATTCCCACTCGGGTAGAATGGATTAAAGGAGTGAATGCGGTTCGTGAGGCTGAGGACTGGATTGCTACTTGTAAGGGGATTGAGGAACATTTTCGTGCTGTTTGGGCGCCCTGGTCTGAATATGTTTCAGACCCTGTTCATGTGCCTTTGAGCTTAGATGCCGCTCTATTAGAATTAGCAGATCCCACACTTAAGGCTCTCAGGCTGGCTGGAACGCAAGGGACAACGATTTGACCCACTGGTGTTTGCTGTGTATTTGGAGACTCTGAACCCTCATTGCGGTGCGCTCGGTCCGGACTTGGAAGATGCCCCCCTTCAACATGCAGGTGACCTGGCTCTTGTGATCTTTGTCTCTAGTCTTTCTTCTCCTTTGCTTTTCTTGCCTTTTCTCTTCACTTTTGCTCTCTACTGTGAGCTTCGTACCTTTTCCTACTACATCCTCCTTTCCCATATCTCATGCTTCCTTGTGGATGGTTTTTGAAAATGTATGCTGACCTAATGGGAGCGACTGACCCATATAGCTCCGCAACCCGCGGGACGGCCCCATGCCTCTTGGGGAGCTGGTGTTCCCGTCTGGGCGTAGGATTGCACGTTTGGTTAGCCTTGGTGCGTGTCGGGGTGCGGGGTGGTTAGATGGAGGCGATTTGCCCCCCCTCCCCGTCGTGGCTTACCCCTCATTGGTCCTCCTTTATCGGTTAGAGTCAGCCCCTCCCCCCAGGCTCTATTCCCCCCACCACCTACCTTCTCACCTTTCCTCCCCCTTCCCTCCCTTCTTAGTTATATTTCATTTGAATTCTGCAAACACCCAGTTCTGTTTTTTTCTTTCTTTCTGTTGTTTTTTGTCGATATGTGGTCTCAGGATATGTATGTCTGTGTTTGACATGATTGCTATTCACTGCCTATTCTTTGACCCTGCGTGGTCCATGGCTCTACGCTTTATGTTTTATTATTTGACGTGTCATGTCCTTGGTTGTTCTACAATAAGAACTGATTATACAAAAATGGCACGTACATGTATGTCCCCTTTAAGATCCCAGCCATGGCTCGTGACCCGGTCCTCTTCTCCGTGACCATCCCTGCGGGAACAGTGGACCCAATCGCCGCCGGTGTCCCACGATCAGGTCACAGAGAGGAAAAATGGGGAGAGGTAAGTGTAAACAAACCTCTCCCCGTGCTTCCTAGTCAGACTGTCACTGATCGTCTGTTCCCTGTCATAGGGAACGACGATCAGTGACGTCACACACCAAGCCATGCCCCCCCTACAGTAAGAATCACACATTAGGGCACACTTAACCCCTACAGCGCCCCCTTCCGGTTAACTCCTTCACTGCCAGTGTAATTTTTACAGTAAACAATGCATTTTTATAGCACCGTTTGCTGTAAAAACTACAATGGCCCCAAAAATGTGTCAAAAGTGTCCGATGCATCCGCCATAATGTTGCAGTCACGATAAAAATCGCTGATCGCCGTCATTACTAGAAAAAAAAATATTAATAAAAATGCAATAATACTATCCCCTATTTCGTAGACGCTATAAATTTTGCGCAAACCAATCAATAAACGCTAATTGCGAATACGTATTGGTCTAAACTGGTCTAAACTGAGGGGACATTTTTTATATACATATATTTTTTGGGGATATTTATTATAGCAAAATGTAAAAAATATTGCATTTTTTTCAAAATTGTTGCTCTATTTTTGTTTATAGCGGCAAAAAACTGCAGAGGTGATCAAATACCGCCAAAAGAAAGCTCTATTTGTGGGAAAAAATCGATGCCAATTTTGTTTGGAAGCCACTTTGCAAGACCTTGCAATTGTCAGTTAAAGCAACGCAGTGCCAAATCGCAAAAAGTGGCCTGGTCTTTAAGCTGCATAATGGTCTGGGGGTTAAGTGGTTAAAAAGTCCCCCACTTATCAATTTAAATGAAATCCAACACTCAGAGCACTCTCTGTTGGACAGCCAGGACTCACCAGAACAGATGGACCTACATTAACCACTTGCCTACTGTGCACCTACACCCCCTTCCTGCCCAGACAAAATTTTAGCTTCCGGCACTGCGTCGCGTTAACTGACAATTGCGCGGTCGTGCGACGTGGCTCCCAAACAAAATTGACGTCCTTTTTCCCCCCACAAATAGAGCTTTCTTTTGGTGGTATTTAATCGCCCGTGCGTTTTTTTTTTTTGCGCTATAAACAAAAAAAGAGCGACAATTTTGAAAAAAGACACAATGGGCCAGATTCAGGTAGATGGGAGCATCTTTGCTCTGGAGTAACGCTTCTCATTTACGTTACTCTGCCGAAATTTTAGGAGCAAGTGCTGTTATTCATGAAGCACTTGCTCTTAAAGTTGCGGCAGCGCATCGCAAATGAGCCGGCGGAATTCAAATTGGGCGGGTACGGGGCGTGTATTATTTAAACTAAGCGCGATCCCGCGGCGAACGTACTGCGCATGCGTCGAGTGTCAATACATCCCAGTGCGCATGCTCCAAATTCTGTCAGTGAACGTCAATGACGTCACATCCCCATTCATGAACGTTTTACACAAGCGACGCAAATTTTTTTTTTTCCGACGCGATGACGACGGCTATACTTAACATAGGATACTCCACTAGGGGGGCTGCTTTATCTTTACGTCGCGTATCGTTTAAGGAAACGTCGGAAAGTCACTGCGTCGCGCCCGAAAACGATCGTGAATTTCCGATTCCCGCGGATTAACATATTTTTTCGGCGTAAATCAGCGGGAACGCCCCCGGCGCCATTTTTAAATTAAATTTGTGATGCGATGGCGAAATTCAATTACGCCGATCGCATCGGAACACCAACCCGGCGTTTCTTGTTTTCTGGTTACAGAAAACAGAAACGCCGGCTTAAAGTGACAGTTAGGCTGGAGTATCACTGATACTCCAGCCTAACTCTACCTGAATCTGGCCCAATATTTTTTGCTTTTTGCTATAATAAATATCCTATTTAAAAAAAAAAAAAAAAACATTTTTTATCTCAGTTTAGGCCGATACGTATTCTTCTACATATTTTTGAAAAAGAAATGTAAAAAATAAAATCACAATAACCGTATAGTGACTGGTTTGCGCAAAAGTTATATTGCCTACAAAATACGGGACATAATTATGATTTTTTTAAATTTATTTTTTTACTAGGAGTGGCGGCGATCTGCGATTTTTTTTTGGGACTGGGACATTATAGCGGACACATCAGACACTTTTGACACATTTTTGGGACCATTTACATTTATACAGTGAACAATACTATAAATATGTACAAGGGACACAATCGGTCTCCTCTCTCCCTGACAGGGACGTGGAGCTCTGTGTTTACACACAGAGCTGCACGTCCCAGCTCAGTTACTCGGCAATCGCGTGTGCCCGGCGGCCATCGCGGCCGCCAGGCACACGCACAGGGTTCTCAGTGATGCGACGAGTGCGCGCGCACGCCGGCGGCGGCGCGCGCCCCTAGCAGCTTTCTATGACTGCACGTCATATGACGTGCAGTCAGGACAATGGAGTTACCCGCCCGCCGTCATATGACGGTGGGCGGGTAACAAGTGGTTAAATAACACCAGGTCAAAAACACTTTCAAAGGGGGCTTAGCCTTTTCTCTTAAATCCTCCAGGTCCAGGTGTACATGACCCATGTAAAGGAATTTGGATATACTATCATAAGAAAATGGAACAGAAAGGGGCACTTGTTGGGGGAGATTTACTAAAGCTGGAGCACTCGGGATCTGGTGTAGATATGACAATAAAACCTGGAAGCTGATTGGTTTCTTTGCAGAGCTGCACCAGGTTTGCACGCTCCAGTTTTAGTCATTTGTGTAATACATACAAACAACTCTTATTTATTTAAACAGAACAAAAAAATTGCACTCACAATTGTGGGTGCCTCAATGGTTAAGCACGTATACATAGAATGATCACTCTAAGGGAATCACCGCCACTATACCAGTTGACAAGAGAGCTGACATGTGTTTTACTCAAGTTAATATGGAATCCGTGGTCAGGGAGTGACGTCAGTACCAGCAGGACCCACCTCAAAACATGTTTCGCCAATGGGCTTCATCAGGAGGCTGTGTTAGATGGCACTCATGTCCTCAATTTATGCATGGTACATTTAATCTTCTCTAAATTCCATGCACGATACCAGAAAAGGAGAGAAAGCAGCCAATGCGAACACCAGCCGGCTGGATCGCATCGCTCTTCCAGCTGGCTGTAGGACCTCCAATTTCTAAGCTCTGAGGAAGAGGGTACACCCTGGAAACACGTCAGCTGTTTGTGGTACCATCAGATCCTCTCCACATCAGGTCCGGTCTGCATGTGCCAAGGGACGCAGTCTGATAATTTGACAAGCTTTATTTCTTGCTCGTTTGTGAGTATATATATTGCTTTTATGTTTGTTGTGATAAATATATACCAATTGTAATGCACAAGGTTGGTGCGCCCTCCTTTTTTCCTTTTTTTTTTTTTGGACCTCCAGAGGAGTTTTATGGAAGGGTTAACCTTTGGGTTCCTGGACATTTTACAACACTATCATTCAAATTCCTTGTGAGTGCATCGTCTAATCATCCAGTTCGGATTGTATGGTGGCTACTTTGACTTGAAGAATTTTGTTCATTTTTTTCTGGGAGTTCTTAGTGCTACAGTGTCAATTGATTTTACTATAGACGTTAATTCCAAGTGGGTTACGTAAGGTTGAGGTCAGGTCTCTGTGCAGATCACTTGAGTTTCTCCACACCAAACCCATCAAACTATATCCTTATGGAGCTGGCTTTGTGCACAGGGGCACAATCATGCTGGAAGTGAAGACAGCCTTCCCCAAAAGAAGTTGGAAATGCACAATTGTCCGAAATGTTTCTGTCCACTATAGCATTAACAGTACCATTCACTGGGAAAACCAGAACCTCATACTTTTGGCCATAGAGTGTATCCAGTGAAGACCACTGAGGTCAACCTCTACTTAACCAGAAATGTCTGATAACATGAAACAGCAGCTACATCACACGTGTTAATACAGGGTTAAAAAAATCTAATACCACTGAGGTTCTGTATGAGGGCATTTAAAGACACACTGGGCCAGATTCTCATACTTTTGTGTTGTTTGTTTGTGCGTAGCTTAGCTTAACCCATTTACGCTACGCCTCCGCACTTTTTACGGGCAAGTGCTGTATTCTCAAAGCACTTGCTCCGTAATTTGCGGCGGCATAGCATAAATGGGACGGCGTAAGATTGCGTAATTCAAATAGGGAAGGAGGGGGGCGTGCTGTATTTAAATTAAGCGCACCCCCACGCCGAACGAACTGTGCATGCGCCGGCCGTAAACGTAGCCCACTGCGCATGCTCCATAGTACGCCGCAAATACATTGATTTCGACGGCAACAAAATTAACGTACAGCCCTATTCGCGACGAGTTACGTAAATGACGGGGAAAAACGATGCTGTCCCAATGTCCATACCTAACATGGTGTACGCCGGACCTACGCAAAGTTACCCCTCATATAGCAGGAGTAACCTTACACTTACGCAAACTACGTAAACTATGACGACGGCGCGCAAATACGTTCGGGAATCTCCGATCTTCTCTTCTCTGGAAAAAATAGTAGTTAAAGTGGAGGTTCCATCAAAAAAATAATTTCGCTTTAAACTGTAGTTTAGACCTAAAAAATAAAAAAAATGTACTCAACCTCAAATGCCTGTTACTGTGCTGTCCCACGAAGTCTGCCTTCCTATTCACCAAGGATCCTGACGTCATCTCCCTCAGCTCTCGTCGCTAATGCTCCTGGGAAATGTAGTCACATGATGCCGTGCGCCTCCCCTGTGTAACCCAAGTAGTTGACGGCGCGGCGCTGCTGGACAGGCGGCGCTTTACTATTCGTCTATCGAGAAATCCAGGAAGTAATTGCTTGTGGGATTCGCAATGCCCACAAGCAAAATGACATCCATCGGAACACTGAAATATAAAGTGTTCTTTGCTGAGAACTCTGCGGAACGGCGGCGCATTTAGACATAGTAAGTGACACTATGTATAGAGCCAAAACGAGTAATGAACGGACATACTTTAAAAAAATGCTAAATGTAGTGGGAACCCCGCTTTAAAGCGTCACCTATAGAGATTTTTGAGTACCAAAGTTAAGGTGGTTCTAAAGCCTTTTTTTACCTTAGTGCTTCTAATTTCAATATTTTTATTGAATTTAAAAAAGAGAGTGCAAAATCATGTAAAAGATAAATGTTCGAGTCATGGCGAACATGGCCAAATATTGAAGTAGGAGTAAGAAGAACAATATTGCACAGTACAAAGAAACTAATTGTGCAAGACAAATTCTATACATTGATTGAGGCATTTAATGTGAGTCTGAGCACATAACTTTAAGGTAATGGGAAGATCGGGAGTTCTGGGGAGCCATGCCTGCCAACCCTAATGGGATCCAACTGTGGTCAGGCTAACTCCAGCCAGGCGTCTATGCCTCCAGAGCTAGAACTCACCCTTGATCAGTATTCATGGGTCAAGAAGAAAAAGAAAAAGGCACAAATTATCTATACGGCAATAGAGGGCAATGCATCCCCAACTTTAATTAAGTTTAAAAGGAAAACCGCCGCTCCAGACGACACTCTTCAGTGGTAAGTAAAGTTCAAAAACTCAAGTGGGTGCAGGCAATGCGTAGTGCAATGTAGGGAAAAAGAAATGGACAGCCGCACTCCAATGGATGAAAAAACTTAAAAATAGCGCCTGTTTATTCCAGTCAAAAACAGCAAACAGTGGGGTAACAAAAGCTGACGCGTTTTACATCGACAACCGATGCTTAGTCATAGCCTTTAATTAAATTTGGCGCTATTCCACAAGTGTGCGCAATTTTTTTGTTTGTTAGGTATCCATTTACTCAGCATAACATCATCTTTCACATTATACAAAGAAATTGGGCTAACTTTAATGTTTTGTTATTTTTTGTTATTTTTTAATTCATGAAACTGATTTTCTTCCCCAAAAGAAACATGTTTAAAAAATTGCTGTGCAAATACCTTGTGACAGAATTTCACATTATACAAAACAAATGGGCTAACTTTACGGTTTTGTTATTTTTGTTATTTTTTGTTATTTTTTAATTCATGAAACTGATTTTCTTCCCCAAAAAAACGCAATTAAAAAATTGCTGCGCAAATACCTTGTGACAGAAAAAGTTACAATGACTGTCATTTTATTCCCTAGGGTCTCTGCTAAAAAACAAACAAAAAAAAAAAAAAGCATATATATATAATGTTTTGGGGTTCTGAGTAATTTTCTTGCAAGAAAATTATGATTTTTAAATGCAGGCAGAATAGGCCCGAAATGGTTAAAATACACCTATGATAAAAACGATAGACCCTTAATTTTTTTTGTAAGTGGGCAAACTTATAAAATCTACAGGGCATCAAATAATTATTTTTGACACTGTATGTACTTAGGATATTTTTGAGCACTGAATATTGAACATCAGCAGGCGCAGCATATATACTGTATATATATATATGTATGTATACACCGGGTTCCAAATTATTATGCATATTATATTTTTCTCATTTACCAAAATATTTGATGTAAACAACAGTCAGCATAGTTCTCATGTTATCAACTATTAAGAGTACAATTCTAATTTTATTAAACAAACCTCCTAATGATAATTTTTCAAAATAAAAAACTTACAATGCTCCGTTCAAAATTATTACGCACAGTAAGTTTCAAAACACGTATTTACTGAAATCAAAAGCTATTTCAATCAAACTTTGAACACCATTTTAGCTTTTTAAACATTTTAACAGGTCAAGTTACATTATAACATAGGACCCGTTATTTGATAGCAGCTTCACAAGTCTTCCATCCAATCGAACTTGTGAGTTTTTGGACAGTTTCTGCTTGAATTTGTTTCCAAGATGTCAGAATAGTCTTCCAGAGCTGCTGTTTGGATGTAAACTGCCTCCCACCCTCATAGATATTTTGCTCCAAGGGTTCTCAATAGGATTGAGGTCAGGGGAGGATTTAGGCCACACCATAACTTTCTCTCCGTTTATCCCCATAGCAGCCATTGATGCAGAGGGATTCTTTGCAGAATGAGATGGTGCATTGTCATGCATGAAGATGATTTTATTACGGAAAGCATAGTTCTTCCTTCTATACCATGGAAGGAAGTGGTCAGTCAGGAACTCCACATACTTTGTAGAGGTCATCTTTACACCTTCGGGGACCCTAAAGGGGCCGACCAGTTCTCTTCCTGCCTTGCTGACATTGCAGCCTTGTTGGAACAGGGTGGCCGTCCACTACTCCAGCCATCTGGACCATCCAGGGTTGCACAGTACTCATCCGTGAACAGGACTGTTTGAAAATTAGTCTTCATGTATTTTTCTGCTCAATATAGCTGTTTCTGCTTGTGAGCATTGGTTAGTGGTGGCCGAATGGAAGGTTTATGCACAGTTGCAAGACTCTGGAGGACTCTACACCTTGATGTCTGTGGGACTCCAGAGGCACCAGCAGCTTACAATATCTGTTCACTGCTATGTAATTGTGTTTTAGAAGCTGCTTTCTTGATCCGATGCATGGATCTGGCAGAAATCTTCCTCAATGTGCCTTTATCTGCACGAAACCCGTCTGTGCTCTGAATCAGCTACAAATCTCTTAATAGTGCGATGATCACTCTTACGTTTTCGTGAAATATCTAATGTTTTCATACCTTGTCCAAGGCATTGAACTATTTCACTCAAAACTTTATGTTTGGCGTAAAAGCAACACAGCTCATCACCCTGAACACACCATCCCCACTGTCAAACATGGTGGTGGCAGCATCATGGTTTGGGTCTGCTTTTCTTCAGCAGGGACAGGGACAATGGTTAAAATTGATGGGAAGATGGATGGAGCCAAATACAGTATCATTCTGGAAGAAAACCTAATGGAGTCTGCAAAAGACCTGAGACTGGGACGGAGATTTGTCTTCCAACAAGACAATGATCGAAAAACATGAAGCAAAATCTACAATGGAATGGTTCACAAATAAACATATCCAGGTGTTAGAATGGCCAAGTCAAAGTCCAGACCTGAATCCAATCGAGAATCTGTGGAAAGAACTGAAAACTGCTGTTCACAAACGCTCTCTATCCAACCTCACTGAGCTCAAGCTGTTTTGCAAGGAGGAATGGGCAAAAATTTCAGTCTCTCGATGTGCAAAACTGATAGAGACATACCCAAAGCGACTTACAGCTGTAATCGCAGCAAAAGGTGGCACTACAAAGTATTAACTTAAAGGGGCTGAATAATTTTGCACGCCCAATTTTTCAGTTTTTTATTTGTTAAAAAAGTTTGAAATATCCAATAAATTTCGTTCCACTTCATGATTGTGTCCCACTTGTTGTTGATTCTTCACAACAAGTTACAGTTCTATATCTTTATGTTTGAAGCCTGAAATGTGGCAAAAGGTCGCAAAGTTCAAGGGGGCCGAATACTTTCGCAAGGCACTGTATATGTATATGTATATATATTGTGAGGGATTAGCTCGGTAGCGGGTGTGTGTGACCCCCTGGATGAGTTCACTACATGCTGAACTGTACAAAAGGCAGTTGAGGATGATTGAAAACAAATGATATGGTTTATTTTTCCATATTGCTGGATACACGTGCAAGCATCAAAACAGCATAACCAAAACAAAACATAAAATAAACCCTTGCTACTAGGGGTGTCTACCTTCCCAACTCAGAAACCTTCCTATGGAGTCTGGCACAGCCTACTGATGGGCAGACACTGCTGGTCCTACAGCAGAAAACAACAAAAAGTCTTTGATATTTCTCACACAGAAATATCCATCAGCACCTCACCTCTTCAGTAGGGTTTGTGACTGCTCCTTCACTCACACAGCCTCAGGATGCAGCAATCCTTAGGCTGTCTTTATAGGGGCTTTAATTGCTTAATTCTGAACAGCTGAAACCTTTTAACTCCGTAAACCTCTCTGGCCATCTCTGCAGCCGACGCCTAATAGTAATTGGTGTCTTGTCTAAACAAGGCAGAAATATATCTCCCGTCTGTGACAACACACACAGATTTACCTGACTTCCTGTCACATACCCCCCCTCTTTTTTTAACCCTAGGGTTGGGACACAGGTTGCCAGGCACGCATGCACTCGGGACAAACCATCTGCATTCCCCATTTTAACACCGGGGCGATGCGTTACGACAAGACTAAGTTCCTGAAGGGCCAGGAACCACCTATTTATTCTCCTATTGGTCTTCAAATTTCGGCTGAGGTACATAAGAGGGTGTTCCTTGCTCTGTAATAAACTCATTTTCAGTTGTAAACCATGCAAAATCTTAATTGGTTTTTCAATGGACACAAAGGTTAGCTCAATCCCTGAAGAACTCAGCAAGTCATAACCAATACCAAGAGCTGATAACACTGTGCTCTGCAATGAATCATCCATGTGGATGCCTTCTTCAGATCTAAACACACTAAGACTGCAATCCTCCAAGGCATGGTGACACTCAAAAAAATCTGTTCTTCTATGAACTGGACTAAATTCTGACGCATATGACCTCTGATAAACCGATGTACTAGGGGGTTTTTCTTCCCTTTGGTGCTCTAGACGGAAATCATTACTTGTCAATTCTGTATTTCCAAGTTTCTTACTTTGTAATAGTTCAGACTCACAAGTATGGTGAAAATGTACCAAACCCAATGTAAGGTTTTCAGAAACTGAATCCTCGTCACTTTCTTGAACCAACTGCTTACTCTGTGCATCACTTGTTCGCACACCCCTATTCTCACCAATAACTTCTCACTATGCCTCAGGGTGTAGCAATCAGTCGTTATCCTTAGGCTGTCTTTATAGGGGCTTTAATTGCTTAATTCTGAACAGCTGAAACCTTTTAACGCCCCAAACCTCTCTGGCCATCTCTGCAGCCGACGCTTAATAGTAATTGGTGTATTGTCTAAACAAGGCAGGAATATATCTCCTGTCTGTGACAACACACACAGATTTACCTGACTTCCTGTCACAATATATATATATATATATATATATATATATATATATATATATATATATATATATAGTGTGAGATTTACATCTCAACTGCATGAAGAAAAAAAAATTGCTTGCATTCAGCTTTAAGTATATCATTTGGCAGATCAGTGTGCAACTTGTGTCGGCCATTTTTGTTTTGACTTTTCTAGTCCTTAATTACTTTTTCCACATGTGTTAAATTTCTATACATAACGTTTGCCAAAATGTATCATTATTATGCCAGTTATGTACACTATTTGAAATATCGGAATAAAAATAACAGATGAGCAAATCTATCATATATGTTTATACAGATTGTATCTGTGCTTTTATTCCATACATTACACCAATTAATCTTCCAGTTGTTTACTTTCAGCTCAGCATAAATGATTAAATCATGTGGAGTCCCAGCAGAGCCGACTTCCACTGTAACGCTGTATTCCCGGTGGAAGCCATTTCAGACTCAGCAAAGATCAAGTTGTCCTGAAGTCACCAGAGGAGGGAAATGGAGGAATGTCTTGAAATAGCAAAACATGCCCATTGAGTGACAGGCCTGGTAGAATGCAGACTATATGATGTTTGGCTGGAAGAAAATCTGACAAAACCTCCACTGAAGTTTTTGTATAAGATATCTACGACGGGTTGCCGTCTTCTCCGACTCCAAGGCCCGGTGAAGCCTGAGTGTATTTTCATAATGAATTCCTTAAGCTGGTGGCTCTGAAAGGGCATACGCGATTATTTTCTACATCCTTCGCTTCACAAGGGACTGACATAACTCTACAAGTATCTGTGATGTATATATTACACATTAAGAAGTGATTACCTTACTTCTGGGGCTTAACACCACCACCGGTACATTAATTGACTGAATGCTTCTGTTATGTAATGGCTTTTACAGTCTTTCATGTGATTGGCCCCTTTTACAATGTCTGAACCAGTTAACAATACATGCTGGGAAAGGTGAAACGTACAGAGCACAGTTACCCGTAGTAAGTAAACCAAAGTGTATTTTCCCTGATCTATAAAGCAGACCTTTCATTAAAGTAGAACTTCAGACCATAACAACAAGATAAAATTAATAGCCCATCAAAGATAAAATAACACAACCATTTTTACTGTATTTTTCGGTGTATAAGATGACCTTTTGTACTTAAAAATATCGCCCAAAATTCAGGAGGTCTTCTTATACGCCGGATACAGAGTCAGTCAGACTGCGGGCATCCATTGTTCAAAAGCCGCGCCGCCTCCTCGTCCTGTTCCGTGATGGGCGGAACACTCAGTTTCCCAGCAGAGCCTCTGTTCAGTGTTTCGCCTATCACAGAGGTCCTCTCATCCTCAGCCTCAGACGAGAGGACCTCTGTGATTTTGAACAATACAGGGATAAGGTCTGGAGATCTGGAGTTTGGCACAGTGAGGTAGGCAATGGGCACAGTGAGGTATGCAATGAGCACAGTGAGGTATGCAATAGGCACAGTGAGGTATGAACGGAGCACAGTGAGGTATGCAATAAGCACAGTGAGGTGTGTAGGAAGGGGGACATCTTATACGGCGAGTATATACCAAAACCAACATTTTAGCTGGAAAATTAGAGGGTCATCTTATACGTCCAGTCCCCTTATACACCGGCAAATACAGTACTGTGAAATTCACCTTCACTCCTCCATGATTTTCAACAACGGATGCCAGAAGTCTGACTGACTTATAAATACAGGGATAAGGTCTGGAGATCTAGAGATCTGGAGTTTGGTACAGTGAGGTTAGGCAATGGGCACAGTAAGGTATGCAATGAGCACAGTGAGGTATGCAATGGGCACAATGAGGTATGCAATGAGCACAGCGAGGTATGCAATGGGCACAGTGAGGTATGCAATGGGCACAATGAGGTATGCAATGAGCACAGTGAGGTATGCAATGGGCACAGTGAGGTATACAATGGGCACAGTGAGGTATGCAATGGGCACAGTGAGGTATGCAATGAGCACAGTGAGGTATGCAATGAGCACAGTGAGGTGTGTCAGAAGGGGGTCGTCTTATACAGAGAGTATATCCCAAAACCAAACTTTTAGCTGGAAAATTAGGGGGTCGTCTTATACGCCCAGTTGCCTTATACGTCAGCAAATACGGTACTGTCAAATTCACCTTCACTCCAGAGATTTCCCCCACAGTACCTTTGTCTGCCACTAGATGTCCTCTGTCTAATGGCCAGCATCATTCAACCCTCTGGACTAGACATGTGCAGAACGAAAAAAAAAATAGTTTTGTTTCGGTATTTACATAAATTAGTTTAGTTAAATTAATTTCATTTGTTTTTGGAATCTGTTTAATTTATTCAAATTCCAATCGATTCAAATCTTCCAAAATTGAAAATTGCATTCAAATCCAATTTCAATCTAAAATCTAATTTATTCTATTTGAAATTTGAATTTTTGGAAGATGGTTATATTCTTTCTATTCCATTCTACTCACACGAAAACATCCTTGCAAAATTGTAAAATCATAGCATCCGAACATATCAAATGACTGTTCCTGTAAGGACAATATACAATAGTTCTTTGGGTATCTCATTTATCACCGTGTTTCTCAGGTCTTGCACTCTTCTTCAGGTTGTGAGTATCCCAAATTGTACAACATAGTGTTCATTGGTTTCATCTAAAGGATGCCTATTTATGGAGAGTTACCGTATATACTCAAGTATAAGCCGACCCGAGTATAAGCCGAGGTACCTAATTTTACCACCAAAAAAAATGGGAAAACGTATTGACTTGAGTATAAGCCGAGGGTGAGAATGCAGCAGCTACTGTAAGCATAAAAGAGGGTCAACAATGCCATTTGCATGCCTCACTGTGCCCATTGCAACCTCATTGTGCCAACCTCATTGTTCCTATTGCAACCTCACTGTGCCAACCTCACTGTGCCAATTGTCACTGTGCCCATTCTCACTGTGCCCATCCTCACTGTGCCAATCCTCACTGTGCCCATCCTCACTGTGCCCACCGTCACTGTGTCCATTGTCACTGTGCCCGTTGTCAGTGTACCTGAAAATGACAGGCTGTGGGCATCCATTCATCATTTAAAACTTGCGGTGTCCTCCTGGTCCCTTCCGTGATAGGCGGAACTGTGTCTGCTGAGAAACGCCTATCACAGACGTTCACTCATCCTTGGACTTCGCTTCCCAGCAGACACTGTGTTCAGTGTTCCTCCAATCACGGACATCCTCTTGTCCGAGGATGAAAAGGCGTCCGTGATTGTCGGACCACTGAATACAGCGAACGAGAATGAGAGAACGTTCGTGATAGGCTGAACTGTGCCTGCTGAGAAACGCCTATCACGGAAGGGACCAGGAGGAGACCGTGAGTTTTAAACGATGGACGCCCGCAGCCTCTCAATCATTTTAGGTACACTGACTCAAGTATAAGCCGAGGGGGGAAAAATCTCAGCTTATACTCGAGTATATACGGTATGTAGTCATAATCTAAAAAGTTAGGAATTGTGCCCAATTATTGGTGTCCTTGGGAGGAATTGTGTCCTTCATCAGCGTCGATTAATAAAATAGCGCCCCAAGCGCTGGATAAAAGCAGGCCCCATGCCACAGTTTGGCACAACATTTTTTTTTATTTAAGTTAAATGCAGCATATTAAAAAAAATCCTGGAGTTCAGCTTTAATTTTTGGAAGAACTGGTTACAGGTTCAACCTTCTCCATTCTCCTTACTGTATATAAAACTTGAGTAGAGCTAATATTTAAAAATGAAAAAGGGTTACTAATGACAACACAGATAATTATTTTTATGCACTTTGATAAATGAGGCCGGGTGGATTGTAAGGCTTAGACAAAGTGGGTAATTGTTAGGCTGGTTGTATGATTTATTACTGTTTCTACAGTTACTATGTGGGTGACAGGTTAAGGCTCACACTTTTCTCTGGAAGTATATGGGTTAGGTGGAGAAAGTGTTTGAAGAACTTGAGTATTTCTCTCTGAAAATGATGAAAAACTAAGTGGAGGAAACATCGTTGTGTGAAACTTGACGTTGGTGCTCAGCTGAAGAGTGTTCCGTTTCATCAGCTTCAAGGAGAATTCACCACCCCGAGTCACTCACTCCCAATTTATTTCACGTATCACTTTACTTTCAGTGATCACAGAGCCAGAAAAATACTTCCTTAGTAACTGTAGAAATCCCGGACACAATTGGCTCAATATTTAGATAGAAAATGCTCTAATATTTCCAGTGTGAAACAAAAGTTAGATTCAAACGCACTCAATGGTACGCTTCTATACTGTAGACTTTTCTCCAACAATTGGAATTCAAAGGTCAGAGAGAGCTTTTTATGTGAGGCTATATCTAGATTTCTGTACAATTATAATTGAAAA
Organism: Rana kukunoris; assembly: GCA_029574335.1. NCBI lineage: Eukaryota > Metazoa > Chordata > Amphibia > Anura > Ranidae > Rana > Rana kukunoris. Next base: position 192,967,257 of record CM056055.1, read on the forward strand.
AGTACAGTAGATTGTAAGATGTGCAACTAACTTAAAATGGGCACAGATGATAGGAAATCTTATACCCTACATTGTGACATCAATTTTTTTTTCGGGTTTACATCCACTTTAAAAGAGAAGTATGGGGTGAAATATTCTGTCCAGAACCCCTGCCTTTCCATTTCGGATGTGGGCTTAGTCCATGAGCCTAACCGTAAGTCTCTGATTAAAAATGTGGCCCTCTTTCATAGTTGTGCTCCCCTATAGAGCATCATATGTTAACAGTCCCCCTTTCTTTAATTATAGTTCAGTCATGGCATCACACTCCTGATGAGTATCTTTAGGATACGAAACGCGTAGAGTCTACAACAAGCGTACCCCGACAAGCTTGTCATAATCATGGATCTTAACTCAATATTTTATTATAATGTCATATACTGAGGTGTATATTGGATGTACTATGTTATTATGGATCTGCTTTGTTGATCATGCCTATTTGATTATACATATATGCTTTTTTTGATTATCAGTTTTTCATTTATGTAATAACAAATGCCTTTTATCATTTGACTATGAATTGACGTGTTTTTGATTAAAGCATATCGATGTTAGAGTTATTGTTACTATCATTATTATTATTTTTATGAGTATTATTATTATTATCATGAGTATTAACATTATAAGTGGTGATGCATTATCGTTATCACTACCATTAATCTCTAATTAATATAATCAAACAAGTTACATGCATTGGTCTGATGGTTGGCCTTGCATCAATTTGCAGGGCCACTGCATTACCGTACATCATACTATTTTAATCAAATGTCATTACAGAAAATATATTGTTTATTTTAATTATTAAATGCACAGACACGCCTCATGTAAAGTCCCACCAATTTTTCTTTCTTTTGACACGTATATATTTAGGGATGGAGTCGTGCAGGTGCTGGCTGTGGCTGGTCACATATATTTTTAGACTGGCTCAATATTTAGATAGAAAATGCTCTAATATTTCCAGTGTGAAACAAAAGTTAGATTCAAACGCACTCATTTTTTTTGCTTAGGAGATAGATCATGATTCTCTCACGATTTTTGCGGTGTGACGTCATCTTTCAAAAAAAAATGGGCTAACTTTACAGTTTTTATTTTTATTTTTATATTAATTGAAGTGTATTTTTCCCCATAAAATTGCATTTGAAAGACCACTGGGCAAATACAGTGTGACATAAAATATTGCAGCAATTGCCATTTTGTTCCCTAGGGTCTCTGCTAAAATATATATGATGTTTGGGGGTTCCAAGTAATTTTCTAGCAAAAAATATTGATTTTAACTTAAGAAACAAGTACCCCAGAAAATGATTTAGACTTTGTGGTTGAACTTCCTGCATTTACACACAGAAGTTAGAAGGAAGTGTTAGTTACAATGTTTCATGTTGTTCAAAACTTGGCAGACTGTCCAGATTTTTTCTTTACACACACATAAGTTTATCCCTTTGATCTAAGAAGGAATCATTCATTAGTTGCAAAGTTTCCTGTTAAAAACTTGGCAGACTATACATTTTCTGTTTCTTTATGATTTTCTATATACAAATAGTTAACTTAATTGGAGGCCTAGCCATGCCTACAGATTTAACCCGATAGGGGTGGGCTGGTACAGGCTACCAAGTACTGTATTGTTATAAGAACAATCTTATGAACCAAGGTAACTTGTTCTGTTACTAAGGATTAATGTGACAATTTTAATCTGTACTGTTAAGTAAATACTTTCAATAAAAATCTATTGTTAAAAAAAAAAAAAACTTGGCAGACTGCCGGATATTTTCTTTTGACAGCTGATAAGTCTCTCCACTTGTTATATAAAAGAATCGTAAAACTCTGCATTGGAGATCATCAGGTGGGGTTGAATCGAGATCATGTTTTTTTAACGAATAATTGTGCAGCTCTACTATACAGTATTATATGAAAAATGTCAGTTGAGGTCTAGTAATGGTGTTTCCCTTTTTGTGGCTTCCATGATGTAAAGTCACTACAGACTCTGGACACGTGAGAAGTTCATAGGCCTAGGCTTGTGTACATTTTGATTGTTGTCAGTGCAGGGGCTACATCCCACCTACAATCCACTATTGCCAAACAATTCATAATAATTATATTCTGAACCATGACAGGTTCTATTGAAGTTTTGTCTTTCCCTAAGCATATTTCATGAGTTCTTTCAAACACTTTGTAGCCATTAAACATGATTTTATTACAGGATGTTTTTTGTAAACTGTTGAGTGAGACAGAATGCGTAAAATAGCCTTTGGGTGGAAAGGATCTTTAATAAAGTGAATTCTGGGGAGGTCGTTTGGTTTTGACTTGATTAAGTAACATCTGTTACAAAGATGGCGTGGCCCAGAAATTTCAAGTGCACTTCTGTTATTAAATACAGATTTCCAATTATACCAAGGCATTCGTATAGGTTCTGCCACTCTTAAAGGGTGAGTCTAATCACCCAGTATTTGACATTTTATATCTCTTGTCTACTTTGTTGGAGAGGCCACCACACCTGAACTCAGTCCATAAGCTACATCTATTATTGGAGGGTTTCAGTCTTCATCATGACTGTCAGGGGCAGGCGAACCTCAGTAATCCATTATGTTACTGGCCGCTTCCTGTATATGGACTTATCGGGTAGTGTGCGGGTATTCCGTCACTTCATCGATGCCACAATGTCTCCTGGGAGCTTTTGTCATTGTTCCCAGGAGACATTGCGGAGGTCTGCTGCAAGTTATCGCGGGATTTAGAAAGAACTTGCTTAAAAAAAAAAAAAACATGTGGTTTAGTAATTATGCATATGAGAGTATCATATTTTTATTTTTTTGGTGGGGGAGTGGATCTTGGGTGGGAGTTCCCACACTTTTTTCCCCAGGACTTGACCCCTGGTCCAAAGCTTTAGATGCCACCTGTATAGTATTTAGGAGCAGAGTCTTTATTACCTGTGTGATTAGGACAGGATCTATAACCAGCACAGTGCCTCCACTCAATTGGGCTTTGTGGATAGCAAGTAAAATCTCAATTGAGAAATATAACATCCACACAGACAGTAACTCACACAGCATTGTATTTGAAAGTCCATGTATTGAAGAAATAACATTCAGTGAACCATCCAACATAAGGTATTTTCCAAACAGGAACATTAAATCATTAACAGTCTCTATGCATGTCTCAGTGATGGGAGGTTGCAGCAACTTACAGTCTGTGCTCTCCCAGCAGGAATCCACTGTTCTCTCTCCGAAACATGTGCTCTCTCCTCCCCCACACCTACCCAAGAATCCTCGTCATACCTCTGCTCTTCTTGATGACCTCATCCTCAGTGCAGAGAGAGAGAGCATAGCAGCCATGTTGGAAAAGGGCAAAAAAACATAGTATATAGCAGTGGTCATCAACCCTGTCCTCAGGGCCCACTAACAGGCCAGGTTTAATATACTGCATTCACTGAACAGCAAATGATATCACCTGTGATGTATCTGTAGTTATCTTGCAAACCTGGCCTGTTAGTGGGCCAGAGGACAGGGTTGATGACCAATAGATATGTGCATTCCCGTTCGTACGAATGTTATTTTCGTACGAAAATGTTCATTTTCGTACCCGCGGTATAATGTGTACATACGAAAACGGTAAAGCACCAAAATACGAAAACGACGGGATAACGGATGAGCCGCATAACGAATGACCGCAAATACGAACGAACGATCCGACGGGAAAAAACGACAAAACGAAAACGACAAAAGAACGAAAATGAAATCTGTATGAAGAGATTTGCATTGTGTATTTTGTTTGAATCGGTTTTGTGTTCGTTTTCAGTTGTATGTTCATTGTTCAATAACATCTATAACAAAAGAATTTCATTATGTATATTGAATGAATTCCTTTTTCTGTTCGTATTGTGTATTCAAAATACTGAATGCAAATCTTTTGTTATAGGTGTCATATCAACATACGAAAATAACAGAATATAGAAAAAGGATTCAAATGCAAATCTTTTATTTATTGTTTTTTTGAATGGCCAGAGAGTCAGTGACTGAAAGCAGCTTCTCTTTTGTGCTGAGTACACTAGTACAGTGAGAGTTGTACAGTAAAGCCAAATAAACTTTTCTGTGGATTTTCATCTGAAGGGAGATCAGTTGGCCAGACTTTTGAATACAAAAATGTTTTTCTGATGCAGTTTAAAAAAGGAACACATTTTCTGACCAAGTGTATGGGGCTTTATAATAGTTAATATGGATGAGCCGCGTGTTGAAAGTGCCGCGAATACCGGGATATATTTAGGAAAGTACAAAATGACGAAAATCCCTTTTTCTGTTCATATTTTCAGTCACATGTTCCATTTTTCATATGAATAAATGCAGGGCATATGGTATGTAAATCACAATATAACAATAAATGGTGAAATACCAAAAGTGACAAACATTATCAAAAATATTAGAGAAATTACATGAGATGAAAGAAACAAAAAAATAAAGTGCTAAAGAATGACAAAATAAAGTGTTTAAGCCAGAGGAAACATCCCACAAGGGATGCCTCTGGATGGGGTGAAAAAAGTCTCTCCAGTGTCTCCCAAAAGTCCAGAAAATCCAGAGATAGAGGTGTGGTGCCAGGAAAAGACGTTAGCAGTGAACACCTCTGGTGGTCCCTAGCTCCTCACCTCACGGCTATTGCACGGATAGCCAAACAACCACCTCCAGGGGGAGGGGTTACTTCAATGGGATAACGACAGCGGCACTCCTCAGCAGTGAGGCATGAAAAGGATATGGAACGGGTCTTGATACAGTGTGAAGGGAACATCTATATAAGCATCGTAAATCACACATGCATCCACTCACATGTAAGTGATGGATGGTGGGCCTATCTCCCACGAACTGCGAGTTCGCTCTTGATCCTGAGTGTGCACCTGGCTGCTCCTCTTCTAAAGGTGTACTAAATGTGTTCCAACTCGAATGATCCTCGATCGAGTCCACGCGCCTGACGCAGCAAGACCTATCTGACATCCATTTGGGATTTCTATGTCCAAGCACCATTTTTTAAATGTGAGTGCAATTTATGTGTGTTTTAATAAATGTGTTCCAATTTGCTGGGCTGTGCTATGGTCTGTCTCTCTCTTATGCACACTGTTTGAGGTTCCTCGGATTTGCTTTGAGTGCCATCCAGTACACCTTTAGAAGAGGAGCAGCCAGGGGCACACTCAGGATCAAGAGCGAACTCGCAGTTCGTGGGAGATAGGTCCACCATCCATCACTAAGGCCCCATACACACGATCGGACATATCCGATGAAAACGGTCCGCGGACCAATTCCATCGGATATGTCCGATCGGGAGTTTGATCCGATGGCGTGTACACACCATCGGATCAAATTCCCCGCCGCCGGACGGCGCGGTGACGTGGCGGTGACGCGGCGGTGACGTTGACGCCGCCGCGTCACCGCCACGTCACCGCACCAGGAAGTAAAACACTTCCGTGCATGCGCCGAATCCATTCGGCAGCGGCGCGGCGGCGGTGGGGGCCGACATGTCTGCTGGTAAGTGTACTAACCAGCAGACATGTCGGGCGGACAGATTCCCACCGGATAGATTTCAAAGCTTGCTTTGAAATCTGTCGGGTGGAGAAATCTGTCCGCTAGCCCATACACACGAGCGGAGATGTCTGCTGAAACGGTCCATCGGACCGTTTTCAGCGGACATATCCCCTCGTGTGTACGCGGCCTTACATGTGAGTGGATGCATGTGTGATTTATGATGCGTATATAGATGTTCCCTTAACACTGTATCAAGACCCGTTCCATATCTTTTTCATGCCTCACTGCTGAGGAGTGTACCGCTGTCGTTATCCCATTGAAGTAACCCCCCCGGAGGTGGTTGTTTGGCTATCCGTGCAATAGCCGTGAGGTGAGGAGCTAGGGACCACCAGAGGTGTTCACTGCTAACATCTTTTCCTGACACCACATCTCTATCTCTGGATTTTCTGGACTTTTGGGAGACACTGGAGAGACTTTTTTCACCCCATCCAGAGGCATTCCTTGTGGGATGTTTCCTCTGGCTTAAACACTTTATTTTGTCATTTTTTAGCACTTTATGTGTATCCATTTCTTTGGTTTCCTTCATCTCATGTAATTTCTCTAATATTTTTGATTATGTTTGTCACTTTTGGTATTTCACCATTTATTGTTATATTGTGACTTACATACCATATGCCCTGCATTGATTTATAGACGTTTGTCTATTATTGTCTTGCTCTGAGTTTGTTTTCAGCCCCATTCACACACGTTCACTTGTCCAATCACCCATCCTTGTGATACCTCTGTATCACCTTCACAGCGCAGACACCACCCTCCCCCTTTTTTTCATTTTGCATTTTCTCTCTGCCTAGGACAGAGTGTCAGGTGTTTGCAGCAGTGTCCCCACCCCACCCCTCTCGGTAGCGCAGGAGCCCCTTTCTACAAAAACGTGAAATATTCCTTTTAAATTTCGTACCTGGGGGGTGTGTATAGTATGCCCGTAAAGTAGCACATGTTTACCGTGTTTAGAATTGTCCCTGCACAAAATGTAATTTTTGAAGGAAAAAAAGTCATTTAAAACTACTTGCAGCTATTCATGAATTGTTGTGTCCTGGCAATATAGAGAAAAGTCATTGAAAAAAACGACAGGGTCCCCCCCACAGTCCATTACCAGGCCCTTTGGGTCTGCTATGAATATTAAGGGGAACTAAAAGCCCGCAAGCGGAGAATACCCTCTTACATCATGTGGGTTTCGTGTAGAGTGGAGACTGGAGACTGTAGCATCGCTGGACATCGGATTACCACGGGACATAGAGACCAACGCTGGACACACTGGATTGCATCGCTGGAATGTTTTTTTTTATGTTTAACAAAGGACTTATCCCAACTGTGTTTTTTTTTATATTTACACTTTCTTTGTGAAATTGTAGTAGTACAATGTACCCCGTTACCAGTTCACATAAGGGGGGGCGGAATCTAGGTTTTCCCTTTCTTAAATGGGGCTTCCAGATTTCGATAAGCCCCAGGCCCACATACCCCAAAACCACAGGGATTGAGGCCCTTGTCCCCATCAACATGGGAACATCCTGGTACGGTTCAAAAGGGGGGGGGGGCGCTCTCTCCTCACCGCTCTTTTCCTGCAGCCTGCCAGGTTGCGTGCTCGGATAAGGGCCTGGTATGGATTTTTGGGGGGACCCCACGCCATTTATTTATTTTAATTTTGTGGCGGGCTTCCCCTTAAAATACATACCAGTCCTAAAGGGTCTGGTATGGATTTTTGGGGGGGACCCAACACCATATTTTGTGTCTGGGTTCCCCTTAATATCTATACCAGACCTGAAGGGCCTGATATGGAATTTGGGGGAACCCCACGTTTTATTGGGGGGGTTGCAAGGCATATGTGTTAACCACTAAGGGGTCAATTCACTACGAGATACAGTAAATACTGCATACATTTTTTGTTAAAATAAATACATTTCTCTCAAAAGTAGTCAATTCACTAAAAAACATGCATTGCTGACCAATTGTTTTAAATATTTAGCTTTTGTGATATTTTTCACTTAAAGCGGATCTCCACCCTAAAGTGAAGATCCGCTGATCGGAACCCTCCCCCCCTCCGGTGTCACATTTGACACCTTTCAGGGGGGAGGGGGGTGCAGATACCTGTCTAAAGACAGGTATCCGCACCCACTTCCGGCCCGCAGTCTCGGGCAAAAGACGGGCTTTTCCCGTTGTGTGCTGGGAACTCTCGGCTCCCAGCACACAGCGGGAGCCAATCGCGGGCGCAGTGCGACTCGCGCATGCGCCGTAGGGAACCGGGCAGTGAAGCCGGAGCGCTTCACTTCCTGGTTCCCTCGCCGTGGATGGAGGGGGGAGCAGCAGGGTGATGAGCGATCGCTCATCCTCTGCTGCGGACGCCGCTGGACTCCAGGACAGGTAAGTGTCCTAATATTAAAAGTCAGCAGCTGCAGTATTTGTTGCTGCTGGCTTTTAATATTTATTTAAGGTGAACCATCCGCTTTAAATTTTACTTTATTTTACATGCTAACACTGCACCAGAGGAAGATAGTTCTATAAATAAATGCACACAGAAATATGAAACTGTAAAAACTTTCTAACATGCTTTTCATTCAAAGAACCATCTCCCTCGGGTGAAATGTTACAATTTATTTTCATTCCTGAGCTCCACACTGATACATTTTTTACTTCTAACCTACTGGCCGGTGCAGCATTTCCCTCATTGTTATTTTGTACATTTTTAAAATACCGGCTGCCTACAGGCAGGTGATAAATAACGAATATGTGAACTGATTTAATTGATTTATCTCTTTTTTCTTTTTGCCGGCATTTACCTCACATTCGATATTTCACTTTGTTGAATTGACTTTTATTATCGAATGCAATATTTCCCCAAAAAATTGTCATGTGATCTTCACATCGCATGCGGAATCCTTTTCTGAATTGACCCCTAAGTGTTATGGATGCATCCAGTAATAAATACATGACTGTAACAAAAACATATAATAATAATAATTAAAAAAACATTACCGTATATAAATTATTCATTTGTAAACTTCCAAAAAAAAAAAATTTTTTTTTAAAGCAAACGTATAGTTTTCCATTAAATTTACATTAACTACAAATTGTATGAATAACCTATTCTGTCTTTATATTAGCTTCCTATATTCGTTTGTACAGGCCAATAAATACTGGTAGTGGAATGGTGGGGTTGATTTACGATAACTGGAGAGTGCAAAATCTGGTGCAGCTCTGCAGAGAAACCAATCAGCTACCAGGTTTGTTGTCAAAGAAGGGAGATTAACTTTCTCTATTTGTCCGGTTTACCATTATCATTCAAAGTAAAAGAAAATCCCAATTTTGTGTTGTCCCCAGAAAAGTATTACAGGAGAAATATTCCAATGGGGACACTAGTTCTGGTGACCTTGGCTGTCCCTAAAGTAGTATCTTAATTTGAAGTGATTTCCTCTCACTTGTCTGGCTATGGGACAGGAAGTTTAGGGAAATCTCCGCAATGGGACACAGATTGGGAAAAAAAAGTCTCACAGGGTCATAACTATCGCTTGATTTATCCAAAATGAAAAAAAAAGTTTTGCCTATTGCCTTTAAATACTGTAAACATGCTTATCGAATGAGAAAGCAAAGGGGTGACCTTATCAGCACTTTTTTTATGCAACGTCATCTTATGACGAAACACTTAGGGTGGAGCGACCCGCTAACATCACGAATACTCTAGAGCAGGGATCTTTAAACTACGACCCTCCAGCTTTTGCAGAACTACAAGTTCCATGAGGCATTGTAAAACTCTGACATTCACAGACATGACTAGGCATGATGGGAATTGTAGTTCCTGAACAACTGGAGGGCCATAGTTTGAGGACCCCTGCCCTAGAGTCTCAGAAGGACAGGCTGCTTGGATATGTGCAGGCCGGCGCTCCAAACATAAGGTGTTTTCCTGTCTACATTGATGTACGTGCGATTTAATATATGCATGAATAATTTTTTTTAAGGATTTTACACCATGTGGAGCTCTTTTATATTTTGGTGAATGCTGTTACACTCGTATTGGGTAAGGAGTTCGCTAAAGACAGGAGGGCTCCGGGAACTGTTAAAGGCCTTGGCTGGGCTAAAGCAGAACTAACTATGGGCCAGATTCAGGTAGATGAGAGTATCTTTCCTCTGGAGTAACGCTTCTCATTTACGTTACTCTGAAGACCCTTTCAGCGCAAGTCCTGTAATTCACATAGCAGTTGCGCGTAAACTTGCGCCAGAGTAACGATAATGCGCTGGCGTAACCCGACGCAAGTGGAACTGGGTGTGATCATATGTAAATGATGGGCGGAGCCCAGCGCAGAGGCTTACGTTCAGCGCATCATCCACGGAGCATGCGCAGTGAGTGCGGCTCCACTCGCCCCCCTTGTGCGCATGCTCACAACTTCCGTCGGCACCACTTCCTGGGAAACGTCAGCGCAATGCGTTCCGCTGGGCGCTTAAAAGCGCTGGCGGAAACGCCATTCCGGCGCAAAAGTAGTTCCATTTCCCCCCACCCCAGGGAAGATACTTTTGCCCTGTAATGGCTGCTCCCGCTACCCCCAAAGAGAGGAGGAACCTAAACTATAATGCCCAGGAGGTCACTGTGATAATCTCGGCTATGGAGGCATTTAATGATTTTCTCCATGGGAAAAAAAGCAGGAAGACCAGCCGGGAAAGGAAGCAGGGTATCCTGGCCACCATTGCTGCCAGGGTCAATGTGCTGGGGTACTCCACCCGGAGTGCTTCAGACATTCAAAAAAAAAATCAATGACCTGCGGCGCAAGGTGAGGGGCAAGGTGTCCACCATTAGGAGCCATGAGAGGGGCACAGGTGGTGGTCCCCCATGTCCTGTCACCCTGACCGCGGAGGAGGAGGTGGTTGCCCGCTGCCTGGACAGGGAGCAGTTGGAGGGGGTCCCTGGCTATGACTCCGTAGAGGAAGGCTCCAGGACAGGTAAGTGATTTTTACCCCCTTTTTGGTGTGTTGCATGTGGGGGGGGGGTGGGTACATGTGCCAAGTGTGTGGGACCACCAACATGTGTCTGCTTTGTGTCATATACAGATGACGGTGCTGGGCCATCATCTCGTGCCGGCCAGTCCACCCCAACCCCCCAACGGGATGCTGCTGACGAGGCCCTGGGTGCTGGAGACACCGAGGTGGAGGAGGAGAGTGCCCACACCACTTCAGCAGAGGTGGTTGTGGAGGAGCCTGTCCCTGAACAGGAGTTTATTTTAATGTTGGAGGAGTCCTCCTCCTCTGCAGGGCCCTCTGTGATCCCCTCCCCCATCCTATGTAGCCCCTCAAGGGCGACTCCATCCCCACGGGGACAACCTTCCTCTGCCCCCAGGAAGGCCACCCGGAAGACCAGGGGGGTGTGTGATTTGGTCGAGGACCAGGTGCTGTTGGACCACGCCAAGCAGACCCAGCAGATGGGGGAGATTGCTGGCCACCTGGACCGGGTCGCTGACAGCCTGGGCTCCATGCCCAGTGGTGTTCAGAACATTGTTACCAGCCTGGGGGAGGTGCAGGCTGATGTACGGCACCTGACAGCAGCTGTACATGCCAACACTGCTGCCATTCGGGAAGAGGGGAGGCAACGGCAGCGTGACCAGCGGCACAATATCACCCGCCAGTTGAGGATGCAGGCCCAGACGAACCTTTATCTGAGCAGGATTGCAGTGGCCTTGGAGGGCAGGCAGCCAACAGCTGGCCGGAGTGGCCCATCCGGGGAACAGCCTCCTCAAGATGCCCCCACACCCCCACCACCACCCACTCCCTCCAGGCAGATGAGGAGCCCGAGAGTGCCCCCAAGGAGGAGCCCCCGTCATCCTAGATGAGGGTTATTTTTGATTTGGTTTATATTTGTGCTTTTTTTTATACTCAGGTTATGAGTTTATATTTTATTTTCATGCTCAGGTGATGAGATTTTTTATTTATTTTGAACTGCACACGGTCAGGAGTGCAGGGGACAGTGTGAATGGTGTGTGAATGTGAGAGGGTGGCACTCCTGACAGTAAGGGGTGTCACCCTCGGCCGTGGTGGTGAAGTTAACCCCACGGCTGAATGAATGACGTGTGAAAGGTGTGTGAATGGACAGTGACATCATTGGGGCCTTGACGCTGGCGTTACTGCTCCCAACTCCTACATGCTGGACTTGGGCTAATCCAATGCGATGTGCATGTGGTGTGTGTGATCTAGGGACATCAGTGGTGTACACGCGTGCATTGTCTGTGTTATTAATGTTTTGGTTTAGTGTCCAAAGATGCCTACGGCGAGGACCCTCCTGACTGCTCTTCCATCAGCAGACTGGGTGTCCTCTGGCAGGTGGGGACTGTGTGGGTCGGGGGTCAGGTCATCACGTATGTCAATATGCAGGCCTTTTCTCATGGCAAAGTTGTGCAGAATACAACATGCAGCGATGATCTGACACACAAAGGTAGGGGAATACAATAGGGTCCCCCCGGACTTATCCAGGCAGCGGAAACGGGACTTCAGGAGCCCAAATGTTTGCTCCACCACTGCACGGGTTTTGATGTGTGCTTCATTGTATTTTCTCTCTCCTCTGGTTTGGGGGTTCCGGAAAGGAGTCATTAGATGGGGTCCCAGTGCATATGCAGAGTCACCTGTAAGGTAAAAGACAGGAGAATGTTAGTCATGCATGTGCGACTTCTGTTGTGCATCACGGGAGGGGATAGTCATGCCTGCCACCCATGTCACTCACCAACCAGCCAGCTGTCCCCATACATGTTCTGTTCGAATTCTGTAGGGATGGGGCTCTGACGGTATATGAAGCTGTCATGGCTGGACCCGGGGTGTTTGGCACGGACGTGCCATATGAGGCGCTGGGCATCAGCTATCACCTGTACGTTGATGGAATGCCAATGCTTCCGATTGCGGTATATGTGCTCTGTGGCACTGGGGGGCTGGAGTGCCACATGTGTGCAATCAATGGCCCCGATGGTGCGTGGGAATCTGGCAATGTTGTAGAAATCTGTCATTGCCTTCAGCCGCAGCTCCTCAGTGGTGGGTCTGATGAACTGGTTGGACATGCGTCTGAGGATTGCGGGGACAACCTGGTGCACACATCTGCTTATGGAGGACTGTGACATCCCAGCCACCACTCCACTTGTACGCTGGAATGATCCACTGGCAAGGAAATGAAGTGTTGCCAGGACCTTCACCAGTGGCTGCACTGCTTGTGAGCGGTGTGTTGGGCTGGTGATGTCATCCTGCAGTGTTGTGGTTAGTTCAAGTATTACATCAGGGCTGAATCTGAAGAGGCGATACACCTCCTCATCCCCCATGCCAAAGAGGTTCATACGAGTGCGGTATATCCTCTCACGTGCCCGCCTCCTCCGTAGCGAGGGACCCAGTACTAGTCTTAGGACCACGAGTGCCCCTGGCATGTTGGCACACAGAGGTGTTGTCCTTGCAAGTGTTGTTGTTCAGCTTGCTAGTTTCGTCGGTAACGCTGCTGTAGCTGCTCTCCTGCTGACCTGTGACCGTCTGGAGTAAAGATAAAGCAGCCTTTTGTAGAAATAACTTTGCGCCGGACGGACCAGATACGCGCGGCGCATGTAGCCAGCGTATGGTGCTAATCCGATCGTGAATTGGGAAAAATACCTCATTTGCATATTTGCATGGGAAATCAATGGGCGCGACTGATGCGCCCAGCGAAAATAAGCGCTGACGATACTCTGGCGTCGGAACGTTCCGCCGGTCGCAAATGACCCGTTATTGGGCGCATCTAGTTTGGTGGGTACGGGCACATAGAAACGACGGCGCATCATCACAGTTACACGGCGCATATCGAAATACTCCAGCGCAAGTGTTCCTGAATCTGGCCCATTGAGGGAGATCTACTAAAACCGGAGCACCTGGAATGCAGCTCTGCATGGTAGCCAATCAGCTTCTAACTTTAAGGCCTCTTTCACATGGGACGGATCCATGATGATCTGCTCCGCTAATCCCTGCCGAGCCGGAAGATGACAGGGCGGTCCCCGCACACTGTGGGGGGATCGAGTGAACATGGATCGTCTGTCCGCGTTCACCCGATCTTATCTGCAGAATCGGAGGATTGACGAACCGGGTGAGATCGGGTGTCAGCGGATGTTCATCCGCTGACACCCGCAATCTCATAGGGATTAGTGTATGTCCCTTTTTCATCCGTACACGGATGGATGAAAAAGCGGACATACGGTCTGCCCGTATGAAAGAGCCATTTGTTGTTAAGGAGGAAGTAAATCCTGATGAGCTTTACTTACTCTTTGTACTTACTCTGCAAAGGTAAAGCATAATGGGCTCCTATGGATTGCATAGGAGCCCATTATGTGTCACTTACGTGAAACCGAAGCCTGCAATGTCAGCGCTGTCCCCTCTTCCACAAAGCGTCCATCTTCCTTCTGGGTATCGCGGCTCCGACACTGTGATTGGCATGCACGTGGGAGCCACCAGTCACGGCACGATCTCCTTTGGAAATGGCGCGATTGCCTTTTCTAAAGGTTTCTAAAGTGCGCCTGCCCCGTTGTCTAAGGTGTCTGTCTCAGTTGTAAATATCTCCTAAACCGTGGAGGTTTGGGAGATATTTTGAGCACCTATAGATAAGCCTTAGGCCTCGTACACAGGTTAGGATAGCCAGAGGACAACGGTCTGATGGACTGTTTTTATCGGTCAAAACCGATCGTGTGTGGGCCCCATAGGTTATTTAGCCTGCGGTTAAAAAAAAGCCAACTTGCTTTAAAATTTAACCGATGGATACCTAACCCATAGGTCAAAACCAATCGTTAGTAGGCACGACTATCGGTTAAAAATACACGCATGCTCAGAATCAAGTCGACGCATGCTTGGAAGCATTGAACTTCATTTTTTTTAGCACGTCGTTGTGTTTTACGTCACCGCGTTCTAATACGATCGTTTTTTTAACCGATGGTGTGTAGGCACATCAGACCATCAGTCAGCTTCATCGGTTAACCGATGAGAACATTCCATCAGACCATTCTCATCGGATGGACTGATCGTGTGTACAAGGCTTTAATCTAGGCTTACCTGTAAGTAAAAGTGGTTGTAACGGGTTTACAACCACTTTCAATTAAGCTTTGACAATTCAATCCTGAAAACTGATTGGTTTCTATGCAGAGCTGCACCAGATTTTGCACTCTCCAGTTTTAGTAAATCTCCCCCAGTAAGTAGCTATTATCTCCTTTAGTCGCTGGTCACATCTAGACCATTTTGAAAATGGAGGATGTAGGAGCTGTAAGAGTGAACAGGAAATATAGGGGTCTGGCATTTTGTTTCTTGTGTATTATTTTGTTTGTGGGTCGAAAGAGGTTTAAAGAAATCATAATAATTTTAGAATTAATAATATAAACTAAGATGCGGAAAGCAGCCTAGGGACTACCGTTGTTTGATGTGCCCTAATAAATATGACAATCACATGTCCCAAAACTGGAGTGGCAGGCCAGCTCGTGTCATCACGACAAGTAGTGAAAGAAGTCTTATGAGATGACAAACTTCTCAGACTATCTGTCATCACGAGCCTTACAGCCTAAGTGCTGCTTATAGATATCACAACATACAAATAAACACTTGTGTGTTCCATATGTCATGGCTGTCACATAAAGAAATTAGTACTTGATGTCAACATAACTTCTGATCATCTCCCACGATGGTGGTTTGTCATGACTTTTAAGGAACTACGGGAAATAATACAAATAATGGGATTGGCTGGCTGGGTTTGTATGTTCATTCGTCAAGCCATGTGTAATTCATGCAGTATTTTAATTTCTGTTTCATTTTTATTTGTATGTTTAACCACTTCACCCCCGGAAGATTTGGCTGCTCAATGACCAGGCCATTTTTTGCGATTCGGCACTGCGTCGCTGTACCTCACAATTGCGTGGTCGTGCAATGTAGTACCCAAACAAAATTGATGTCTTTTTTTTCTCACAAATAGAGATTTCTTTTGGTGGTATTTGATCACCTTGTGATTTTTTTTCCCGCTATAAATAAAAGAAGAACAACAATTTTGAAAAAAAAAAACAATGGGGAAGATTTACTAAAACTGGTGCATTTCAAGCACCAAACGCGGCTAAACGTGGCTAAACGCTGCAACTCATTTAGCAGCGTTTTGTTCACAGACGTTTTTCATTTTAACCCCAAAAAAATATGTAAACGCGGCTAAACGGATATTTTTAGACGCCGGTTTCTAGCTGCTAAGTCAGATCGTTAGGGAGAGGTTGAACAACCTCCCGTGTAGATGAAGCCTAAATCCATAAGTGCTTTTTTTTTTACCACTACTATTCCTTTATATTGGCTTTTGAAATTGAAAAATGCAGCAATTTAGAATTTGGATTAAAGGATTTAGCACTGGAAAGCCGTGTTTCAACACTAAAAAAAAAAAATTAAAACCAGCTACACATACTGCAGCTGCTGGCTGTTAGTAAATGGACACTTACCTGTCCTGGAGTCCAGCGATGTTGGCACCGAAGCTGATGTTTTCATTAGATGTCGGGTACTGCCGCTTGCCGTTGCGGGTAAGGGTACCCGGCAGTGTAGCCTTTGAGCTTCACGCCGGGAACCCTACTGTGCATGAGTGAGGCCCACTCCTCCCTCTTACTGGCATGGAGGAGGGAGCCCCGTGATTACGTCACTGGCCACTGCCCGGACTCCCAGAAGTAGGAAAAGATACCTGTCAAAGACAGATATCCTGTCCCCCTGAAAGGTGCCAATTGTGACACCGGAGGGGGGGGGGAATCCGATGAGCGTGAGTTCCACTTTTGAGTGGAACTCCGCTTTAATGATAAAAAGTGAATTTTATATACAACTATACAGATTAGACCAAAGTGAAGGGCAAATGAGGAGGAAAGAGGGGCAGGGGGACATTGCTCCATATTAGGGACAGTCCCTCATAATCAGGGACAGTTGGGAGCAGAAGGTTTTTACATAGAATGCATGAAGGTAAAGAAATTTCTGCCTTTAGAATCACTTGAAGGCCGATGTCAACAGGCTTTGGGCTACAAATTCAGAGTACTTTTGACAGGTGTGTTTGATATGCATTTAATGACCTTCTTCAATCTGCTTTTGTATTCTGGCAGACTCATAAGAGCCGGTTCACACTCCAGCGGCACGACACCTGACGAGTCGCCCCAGTGTGAACCGGGTCTCAGGGGAGAAAGACAGTTCTGACATAAAGAAAAGCCCATTCACACAGTCCTACATTTGATTGGTTGCTATAAGTTAGCACAGAATGCACAAAATTCCTGCTCTTTATGCTGCTGGATTTAGGAGAAATTTTCTTATTGGATCAATAAGTGATGTGATGTGATGTACATGTCATGTACAAAGCGTGAAAAAACTATAGACATAGCAGGACAAGCAGCCGGCTACAATGGGCCCTTATGCCACGTACACACGACCGTTTTTCATGACCAGAAAAATGCAATTTTTTTAATTGGTTATTAAAAACAGTCGTGGGTAGGCTCCAGAGCATTTTTTTTTCGGCGAGAAAAATGGGCATTAAAAACTTAGAACCTGCTCCTTTTTCTCTTGACCTTTTTCACGTTGTCGGTTTTCTCGTTGTGATAAACGGTCGTGTGTAGGCTTTAACGACGGGGAAAAAACATGCATGCTTAGAAGCAAGTTATGAGAAGGGAATTTTGCATAATCAGCCCAAAGGATGGTGCCATTCGAATGGAACTTTCCCTTTATAGTGCCATCGTACGTGTTGTACGTCACCGCGCTTTGCTTGAGCATTTTTTTCACGATCACAATGTAGAGTATAAGATTTCCTATCATCTGTGCCCAGTCTTGCCACACAGAGTTCATCCAGATCTGAGAAATCCTCTTTTATGTTCAGTGAAAACGAACAGCCTTCCAGATAAAACCCTGCCTAAATAAAAAAGTCAGTTTTCTCTCTTCTTGCTTTGAGTGAGAGGTTATTTACATATCTAGCTAAGACATGTTTATCATATGTTATGTTTTGTTTATCATAACATGAGGTGATATAACATCATAACACATCCTAGTAATATACAATGAACTTTGGATCACCTCTTGTTATGATAAACATGTCCAAGCTAGATATGTAAATAACCTGTCACTGAAAGCAATAACAGAGAAACGGACTTTATAATTTGGCAAGTTTTTATCTGGAATTCTGTTAATTTGCACTGAACTTTAAAAGAGGATTACTCAGATCTGGATTAACTCTGTGTGGCAAGACTGGGCACAGATGATAGGAAATCTTATACTCTACATTGTGACATACAAAAAATGCTGCCAAATCCATGCCGTGTCCAATTACAGCACAGGTTTGGCGGGGGGCATGCATTCATGCCTCAAACTTGGAAAAAGGCCCGTCATGTACATGTATGTGACTGTCTCTGCTTGTACCTGCCATCCACTCGTAGTGTATTTACTGTGAGCAGTTGCTAGGTGGTTAAGGTAACCTGATTAACATAATAAAAAGCATTTCACTTACTAGCTGGAAATAATAAATATTTCTATGAAATATTATTTATATTTCTGCCAAAAATATGAAATATATTTGTATTAAATAATTTAGCCCTGAACATAATAAATACAAACACAGATATAAATAAATAATAAAAAAACCACTGTACCTTCCCTTCAACCCAGAATGTGTGTTGCCAGTGGGAATATGTGCCACAAACCCTTCAAACTATGATGTCAATTCAGCCTTGGACTAGTTTAGCCTTGAGTATTTGACTCATATTGTGTAGTAACATTCAAAATATATACTGATTTACCAAAGGAAATAAAATCCAGATGGAGAGATTCATTGTCTGATCTGGTTTCCTTTTATAGGGAAAAAAATTCAATGCTGTTTAATGTATGAACTTATATTTAAACATTCCCTGTCGCAATTCTTTGTTCTTTAAACAAATTCACCCCAAAGAGCTCAGGTTGTCCTTGTTATTTAAAGGCCAAACACAATATTCCCATCGCACACGTTCCTGAGAAACGGCTGTGGAAATCAGTGGGTGCTGCGGCGCCCACCGGCTGGAAACCGGAAAAATTCAAAGCATAAAGTATGTCACCGACACACCAAGGATCTGCAGAACGGGTCCAAAGCTTTATTCAACAATCACATCATAGTTAGAGAAACAACTTTTCAGAGCCTCGCAGAAACCCTTTGTAGGTGGTAGGCAGGTGGGGTCTGCAGGGGTATTTGGGTGATTGTTAGTCATGTCCTCCCATTAACTTGTTGGGTGCCAAGTGGTGGGTCACATGTGAGGCCTATACAGGTTCTGAGGCTAATTTAAAGGGAAGTAAAGTTTTTTTTCCCCTATTCATACTTACCTCGGTGGATGGAGCATCAGACTGATGCTGCACCTGCCCCCCGGCGTTTTTGCACTGAGAAACGAGCCACCGAACACTGCCAATGGGTCCTCCCAGAGTAGAGTGATGCTGACTGTCGGTCAGATTCGCTTCTGCTCTACTTCTCCGCACTCATTGGAGTGCTAAGCCATGGAGGGGCAGGGAGAGACTGCCATCAATCAAGGCAGCTGGTGGATCCATACTTGGAAGTTGAGATGACGTGCTGCCCTGATGCCAGTGACGTCATCGGAGAGCGGACTTCAGACCGCTACCCTGCTGAAAATGGGTCACAGGAGTGTAAAATGAATTGCACTCCTGTGACCCTCGGGGCTTTCACACTGGAGAAACAGCAGTCGCTGTTTCAAGTTGGTTTGCAGGTGCTATTTTTAGCGCAATAGCGCCTGCAACCGGGTCTTAGAAATGCAGTTGCTGTATATCCGAGGGGGACATGCAAGGAAGATAAAAAAACAGCATTTTTGCCCATACATGATTGGATGATAAAATCAACAGAGCTTCCCCTGATTTTAGATCTTCCCCTCAGATCTACAGTCACTGCATTACCAAGTGCACTTTCAAGTAGTAAAGCAACCCCATTGATTAGCTTCTTCCCCCACTCTCCATTCTGAAAAATCCCCCAGACCAGGGGGAGAGGAAACAGCAGCCCATGGGGAGAGGAAGGAATCCAACAGCAGCACTGTGGGGGGGGGGGGGGGGCGAAACATGGGGGGGGGGCAAAAAGGCAGTAGGGGGGATTCGGCCTTCACAGATTGATTAGAATGTGCCCAAGCACATTTGGCATACCCCCTGCGTACACCTATAGAAAGAATTTAGCTAGAACTGAACTAACTAGCACTAAACAGGAAGGGAGGACAGGGGTTTCCAAATTGTATAAGTACAAGTTGTAGTGGCACACAACAAACACCAGATATCAACATGAAACAAACAAAGGCAACCTGATATAATTCAATACAACACAGAACAATTGCATATTGGTGGGACAGAATCAAGTGCTTTGATTTTGATTAAAAGAGATTATACATAATTATGGTTTGTACCGGTGTATAGGATTTCTGAAGGCAATTACTGTATGTGGACTCCACTTAGTAAGGATTTCTAAAATACCGTTCCCTATGCTACTTTTACGCAGGGCCCCAAAATACTAACAAATGAACGAGAACCTGGAGACACCACTCTCTGTTTTATGTTCCTCCTTCAAAGTCAAATAGACAATGTGATTGGTCGATGTGGATTTATCAGTTATTCTTACAGCCAAAGCCAAAACCCCAACTCTGTAAATGTTTCCTTAAAATATTTTCCTTAAATCATCTGAAGCAAACACTCGCCCTCTTTTCAAATAACAATTGTACAATCGGCCAAACATTTTGCCTGTGATGTACCAACTCTTTCCGACGGAGGTAGAAAAACCGTATAAATGTTTGCCTTAAATGTGCAAACCGTTTCCAAAAAAATATTCAAGCTGTATAAACGTTTGCTTAGGAGCGTAAACTGTTTTAGACTGAGGTGGAATATTATTGCTTGAGATTTGTATGATATTTTAGAGCAGCAATGGGTATCCACAAAAATGAAGTGATGCTCAACTGGCCCTTTCCATGGATACAAGAAACACCCAGCAGAAGAAAAACAGCAATGGAAACTTCAGGAGAGAATTGGCTGAACCATCTAATCTCTCCTCCTTCTCGATAAGTAAATTCTCCCACAGACATTACAATTTCGAAACACATTCTAAGAATAATATTTGGTTTTTGGCACATGCTTCTAGTAGCAAGTAGGCAGGTTCAGTTATTCTTCCCACCTCTAGATGGCACTGTGCTGATGCTACCATGAAAGAGAAGTCTTATGCCCTGTACACACGATCAGAGTTTCTGTCCGAATAAACTCTGACAGGTTTTTCCGACGGAATTCTGTTCAAGCTGTCTTGCATATACACCGAATTCCGAGCGTCAAAAATGCGGTGACGTACAACACTACGACGAGCCTAAAAAAAATGAAGTTCGATGCTTCTGAGCATACGTCTTATGCCACGTACACACGATCATTTTTCGGGTTGTAAAAAACAACGTTTTTCAGGCTCTAGAAAAAACAACGTTTTTTTTCAACTTGATCATTAAAACAGCCTGATCATGAAAAAAAATGCTCTAGCAAAGCCTGGTGACACACAGGGGCGGACTGACCATTGAGTCACTCTGGCACTGCCCGAGGGCCCCATGCCACTAGGGGGCCCCATCAGGGTTGCCAGGCATAGTAAAACCAGGGACAGTATGTAAAAATCTGTGGCTATCTGTAAGGGGCCCCATAATCTTCTATTGCCCAGGGGCCTCATGAGTTGTCAGTCCGCCCCTGGTGACGCACGTGCAACGGCACTATAAAGTGGAAGTTCCATGCAGATGGCGCCATCCTTTGGGCTACTTTAGCGCCCATCAAATGCAGCCTCACCAGCACCCATTAAATGTAGCCTCACCAGTGCCCATCAAATGCAGCCTCACCAGCGCCCATCAAATGCAGCCTCACCAGTTCCCATTAAATGTAGCCTCACCAGTGCCCATCAAATGTAGCCTCACCAGTGCCCATAAATGTAGCCTCACCAGTTACCATTAAATGCAGCCTCACCAGTGCCTATCAATGCAGCCTACCAGTGCCCATCAATGAATGTTTGCTTGCTTACATTAATTTGGGACACAGTTCTCCCCCGCTGACACTAAGTGTGATTGGAGCGGTGTCTGCCTGCTGATGCTGAGACTTAGTTGCTTGCTGCAGAGAGAAGAGAGTAGGAACACCAGTGTCTGGGCGCCATAGGCAGCAGGGCACCCTAGGCGGCTACCTAGTTTGCCTTGTGCATAAGTGTCAAACACAAGGCCCGTGGGCCGAATCCGGCCTTCCAGGCCATTACAGATGCAACCAGCCCTTTTGAGGGCAATCATAATGCTGATGCAGTCCACAATGAAATTGAGTTTGTCACCCCTGGCCTAGTGGTAGCACCGGCCCTGATCATACCTCTCCTGTGGTCCCCGAACACCAATCTATCTACTAGAAATAGTCCCCAGAAATCCACTGGGAAACCAACCAAAACCAACACCAGTGTTGTTTTCCTTGATCCCCCACAGCTCCTACTGGTTTATCCTACTGACCTCTATGTGCTTTCTTTAGCTACATTGAGTTGTGTTGGTTTTCTGATGTGCTGCATACATCAGAAAACCAACACCTTTAGACTGGATTCACACACCAACTGAAATCCAGGAAAGTCACCCCAGGGTGGAGGATGTTTTAGCCATGGGGGGGGGGGGGGCACTCTGTAATAATTTTCATGGTATCAAAATGGGATGTCCAACAAGCTGATAGGTGTGATGGTCAGGTTTCCACAAATCATTCAGAGCAAGGATATACCTGATTGGATATCTAATTCGCATGAGAGTTTCAGTGGCCATCTTGACTTGGGAGCATTTAAATAGGGGATTCCACATCATTTGAGCACTTCTGAGCATGTGACAGTTTAGGGAGAGAGACTCACTGGATTGGGACAGTGTAAAGTGTAGGGAAAGGTTCCTGGCAAGTAGGGACAGAGCAAGGGACACTGTCTGGTGCAAACCTAAAGCCTTGTACACACGATCGGAATTTCCGATGAAAAAAGTCAGACAGAATTTTTTCATCGGATATTCCGACCGTGTGTGGGCCCCATAGGACTTTTTTCTGTCTGAGTTTAGAAAGAGAACATGTTTTATTTTTTCTGATGGAAAAAAAATCCTATCGTAAATTCCGACCATCTGTGTAGAACTAAAAACATGCATGCTCAGAATCAAGTCGAGGCATGCTTGGAAGCTTTGAACTTTTTTTTTCTCGGCTTGTCGTAGTGTTTTACGTCACCACGTTTTGAACGGTTGGAATTTGGTCTGACAGTGTGTATGCAAGACAGCTTAAACGGAATTCAGATGGAAAATTCCACCAGATTTTATCCCATCGGACAGTCCGATCGTGTGTACAGGGCATAACGTTTTAAGCAGTAGGCCTAGGAGGTGATATGTCACTGCCTGTTTCAACCCTCAAAATGGAGACTGGGTTGCTAGAAGGTATCATTTATTACAAACGGGGGGTTGGTGTAAATGGAACTAAACCCTCTTATTCTTTACAGGCAAGGAAGCGGTCATCTTGGCCTCTGTTTGAATTTCAGGTGCCATGGTCCTGCACATGTGATCAGTTATGATACCAGCCACTTGATAACTTGAGCACAAATCTGTGCACATGAGCGCAGCTCACTGCACCAATTCTGCAAGTATTCCTTAAAGGGGTTGTAAAGATAATTTTTTTTTCTAAATAGCTTCCTTTACCTTAGTGCAATCCTCCTTCACTTACCTCATCCTTCCATTTTGCTTTTAAATGTCCTTATTTCTTCTGAGAAATCCTCACTTCCTGTTCTTCTGTCTGTTCTTCTGTCTGTAACTCCACACAGTAATGCAAGGCTTTCTTCCTGGTGTGGAGTGTTGTGCTCGCCCTCTCCCTTGGACTACAGGAGAGTCAGGACGCTCTCTACGTTGCAGATAGAGAAAGGAGCTGTGTGTTAGTGGGCGTTCTGACTCGCCTGTAGTCCAAGGGAGGGGGCGAGCACGACACTCCACACCAGGGAGAAAGCCTTGCATTACTGTGTGGAGTCAGGCCTCGTACACACAACCGTTTTCCTCAACATAATCCATCAAGAAACTTGGTGGCAGAGCTTTTTTGCCGAGGAAAACGGTTGTGTGTATGTTTTCCATCGAGAAAACTGTTGTGGAACTCGATGAGAAAAAAAGAGAACAAGCTCTTTTTTTCCTCGTCTGGAGTCTCAATGCAGCCTCACCAACCCCCATCAAATGCAGCCTCACCTGCCCCATCAAATGCAGCCTCACCAGCGCCCATCAAATGCAGCCTCACCAGCGCCCATCAAATGCAGCCTCACCAGCGCCCATCAAGTCGGGAGGCTGGTTTTCGACAAGAAACATGTTCACGTGTATGCTTAGATGCTTAAAAACCCGCACATGCTCAGAAGGGTGGCGCCAGTGGAATGAAACTTCCCCTTTATAGTGCCGTCGTATGTGTTGTACGTCACCGCGTTTGAGAACGACGAGATTTTGTCTTGACAGTGTGTACGCAAAGAAAGCTTGTCAAGATTCTCGACAAGCCTGACAAGGAACTCGTCGAGGAAAACGATGTTTCATTTAAGACAAGTTCCTCGGTCGTGTGTACGAGGCCTACCAGACAGAAGAACAGGAAGTGAGGATTTCTCAGAAGAAATAAGGACATTTAAAAGCAAAAGGGAAGGATGAGGTAAGTGAAGGAGGACTGCACTAAGGTAAAGGAAGCTGTTTAGGATTTTTTTTATTTTAACTTTACAACCCCTTTAACTGCAAAAGAGAAAAAACATTTGATCTGTGTGGCAGAGCTGCGTACATCTCAGAACTGGACGGACAACAGAAATACAAATCCTTTGACAGGAAAATCAGTTTAAGAAGACTGTTGTTGGAAAAAAAAATAATAATACATTTTTATTGAAACCTTGAAAAGCAGCTTAAAGAAAATACAGATCCCTCTGTGCAATTTTCTAATACACTCCCCAAGTATTATTCAAATATTAAAACTATCTTGTATCCATAAACACTAGACGAGACATTGAAGAAAGTTTTCCATTACAAGGACGGGGAACATAATAATGGTGGTTGCAAGGCAATTATACTTAAGTGCTCCACTTTCTAGATGAAAAAAAACATTTGATATAACAAAATGAGATTGGGTAATAGAAAACTATTCAAACCAATACATATGTATTTAGTGAGTAAGGGAAGCAAGCCTTTTAAATAAGAGCCATTCACTCCTTTACTAAGCAAAAGCTAAGATATTGTTCTTGATCCCCTTACAGGTTTCACTTTTTCTCCGATTGACGAAAGAGATTATTTTTGCGTTCTCACAGCTCATATTCTTCGTGTCAGAATTATAATCCTCACGGGGTTCAGCGCAAAGCACAAACGGACAGGGATGTGTAAACACCTTCAAGAGTAGTTTAAAATACTCTCTCATATTAAACCATCTGTTTATATGCAGAGGGAAAAAACCTTCCAATTTTCTGTAACCAGACCCCGGCCTGAGATCCTTTGGGTGGTCTGTGTGTCAAAACCTGATTGAAAAGCCATTCAGAATGATCAGGCTTTGCTGTAACTCTTTGCATGCCACACATGTGGGTTCATTCACTGACACAAAGGGCGCTGTGAAAAATACAGTTGTTCATAACCACCAATCAGAATTCATGAGATTCTGGTAAACTGAAGATCTGATTGGCTGCTTGTTATTACTGCACTTGTTCATTGCCTTTCTACATTAGCAATATTCTTTACAACTACAGTGGAACCTTGGTTTACGAGTAATGCAGTTAACGAGCATTTTGAATAACGAGCAACTTTAAAAAAAAAGTTCTGACTTGGTTTGTGTAACGGAACTTCCCACACTCCGATAGATTGCTTCCGTCATATACCGCTTCCTATCAGTCTGGATATAGATATCAGATATTCTAGCTGCCCTCAACACACAACGAGACGAGACTTGTTTTTGTGTTAAACATGGGGTGTTTAATAGAACTAAGAATACAGCCTTATATACAATTTAAAGAGGTAACCAGAACATAAATGAACATGAGCTAATTAACTAATAATTTACCCAGATGAGGTGACTCCGAGATATGACCTTTCAAGGTAGACATCCTGGGCCAGATTCAGATACATTTTCGTATCTGTACGGCGGCGTAGCGTATCTCATTTACACTACCCCACGTCACAGAGTGGCAGGTACGGTATTCAGAAAGAACTTGTGCCCTAAGTTACGGCGGCGTAGTGTAAATGTGCCAGCGTAACCGTGCATAATTCAAAGTAGGCTGGTAGTGGGCGTTTTGTATGCTAATGAATCGTGACCCCACGTAAATTATGCGCCGAACGAAGGGCTCATGCGCTGGCCGTGGACTTATCCCAGAGCGCATGCTCCAAAATCACGTCGCAAATAGTCAATGCTTTCGACGTGAAAGTAACCTACGCCCAGCCTCATTCTGAATCGGCTTACGCAAACGACGTAAACAACGTGAAATTCGACGGGTGTTTTTCCGACGTCCATACTTAACATTGGCTGCGCATCTTTTTGGTGGTTTATCTTTATGCCTGAAAAAAGCCTTACGTAAACGGCATAGCTTACTGCGACGGGCGTACGTACGTTCGTGAATCGGCGTATCTTGCTCATTTACATATTTAACATGGTAACGCCGAATGCGTCCAGCGTAACTATGCGCCCACTCTACACCGGCGTAGGCAAGTAACATAGGGCGGCTGAAGCCATGTTTTTCGGCGTATCTTGCTTTCTGAATCAGCGTAAAGATGCGATGGCGCACATTTGTACTTACGTCGGCGTATCTCGAGATACGCCGGCGTAAACCTTTCTGAATCTAGCCCCCTGTCTCCGCTCACCTGCTATACAATACACATTATCATAAGTGTAAACACAAGACATCTTCACACAATAGCAGGGTCAATTAGCACAGAGAACAGAGATGGCTGGAGGTGAGGACATTAGCATCTATGAATAAGTCACTCTTACAACCAACCGTTTGAGTTCAGTATCAACAACCAGCAAATCGTTCTCACAGATATCCTGAAATATATTGTGGATAATAATAACATAATAATCCCCTCTTAGGTAGTCCAAGATTGAATTTCTCAGTCATTCTATGCCCCTAGTGGACATAGGATGATTTTAGACATAAGAGGGTCTGAGTCTGTCACAGTTTGCGAGTGTTGTCTTGCAAAACAAACAGAATTCAAGCTAGTGGGGGCGTGCAGTACCACATTTGGCCAGAGGTGCGGGGGCTCCAGAGCCAAGCAGAGCTGATTGGAGCCGTTCGGAGCTGTTTGTAAATACTTGGAACAACTCAGAAATAGTAATTTCCCGACCCTTTCCGCAGTTTTCCGAGTTCAGCCAAGCGGTCCCGAGCCTTTCTGTGTATTTCCGAGGCTCTCTGGTGCCCCCACACCTGGCCACATGCGGTATTGCATGCCATGGAAGTCAATGCAGAACAAATTATCTTAGTTTCCATTGACTTCTATGGGGAAACTCGCTTTGATATGCAAATGTGGTTTGGATTACAAGCACTCTCTTGGAATGGATTATGCTCATAATCGACAGTCCCACTGTACAGTAAAACTGTGGATTGTGAGCATAATTCGTTCCAGAAACATGCTCGTAATCCAAATCGCTCGTATATCAAAGCAAATCTCCCCATAAGAAATAATGGAAACTCAGGTGATTCATTCCACAAGCTTTTATTCATTAGTCCTTCAGTTTATAGTCCATATAAAAAGATAATAGCAATGAGGTTGTGTAACCATAAAAGCACTGCCACCTTATGACGGCACATCAAGTCACGTGACATCAAAAGGGGCAGTGCCAACAGGTGATGTAGTGGAGGGCCCCGCCCCTTGCCTATATATGAACTGTCAAAGTGGAGAAGAGGCAGATGGCTGGAGGTCTCCCGAGAGTTTTTTTTCTATCTCTCAGGTGATTGACGATGGATGTACATCGAGGGACAATATTTGTTATTTTTTTTTTATAAAGCACCTCCTGTGGTTATTACTTTTTGAACACTATTTTGGTACCCAATACCAATTCACATGGGGGGTCAGATCTGGGGGCCCTCTTTTTAAAGGGGGCTTCCAAATTTCGATAAGCCCCCCGCCCGCAGACCAAAGCACCCTCCCCATGTTGGCAAGCGGCCTGGTATGGTTCAGGAGGCTCGCTCGTACCCCCCTTTTTCCTGGCCTGAGTGCATTCTCGGATAAGGGTCTGGTATGGATTTTGGGAGGGACCCCACGCCATTTTTTTCTTATTCTGTCAGGGGATTTGCCTTAACCACTTCAATACAGGGCACATTTACCCCCTTCCTGCCCGTTTAGTGCTCTCACACTTTAAATGACAATCGTTTTGGTACAACATTTTTTTTTCCACACCAATAAGCTTTCTTTAGGTGGTATTTAATCACCACTAGTTTTTTTATTTTTTGCGATAAAAGTAAAATAAGAGCGTTTTTTTTTTTAAACATACTTGTTTATAGTTTTGTATTTGAAATTTTGCTAATAAGTAATCTTTGTTCATAAATTTGGGCCAAAATGTACACTGCTACATATCTTTGGTAAAAATAACCCAAATTAGTGGATATTATTTAGTCTGTGTGAAAGTTGTAGTCTACGCGCTATGGTGCAAATCATAAAAAATTTCACTGTACTGACAGCCTCTCATTTCTTGAGGCCCTGAAATGTCAGGACAGTACAAACATCCCCCAAATGACCTTTTTTGAAAGTAGACAGTCTAAGACAGTGATGGCGAACCTTGGCACCCCAGATGTTTGGGAACTACATTTCCCATGATGCTCATGCACTCTGCAGTGTAGTTGAGCACCATGGGAAATGTAGTTCCAAAACATCTGGGGTGCCAAGGTTCGCCATCACTGGTCTAAGGTATTTAGTAAGAGGCATGGGGAGTTTTTTGACACAAAATTGTCATGATAACAAGATATTTCTAACACACTGGTGGTGTTTGAACAATGTAACCCCTCAGGCCTTGTACACACGAGGGAATGTATCCGGTCGGAAACATCCGACGGATATTTCCCAGCGGATAAGGCAAATTTGTCCGTTGGTCTGATGAGCGTACACACCATCGGACCGAAATCCCAGCGGACCAGAACGCGGGCACGTAAACCACGTACGACGTCACTATAAAGGGGAATGACGAAGCCATCGGCGCCGCCCTCTGTTCCGCTTCTGCTAGTTCCGTGTTAGCGAAGGTTTGGTTAGAGCTGATTTGTGCTTTTCAGTCTGCTTAACAGGTCGTATTTTCAGGTTCAGTGTGTGCTTGTGGGCTCGTATTTGTCATTTAGTGTCGCCGTACGCGGCGTTTCTGCTTTGCAGTGCCGTCCTGTACGGTCGTATCTGTTTGACGTGCGATCTTTGCAGGTCTTGCTGGATTTGGGTGTGCTTTCTGTTTGAGTGTGTTCTTGACTGACCAGCCGGCCGGTTTGAAGCCATGATGGAGCAGCAGCGCAACTTTTCACGAGTTCGTGCTGTTTATGGGTTTTGTTCTGGAGTCTGTGTGCATTCCAGTGATTTGGACAGGAACAGTAGGAGGAGGAGTTCCAGGGCCAAGAATTGGTTGCGGCAGCGTAATCGATTCTCTCATATGTCTCTGCTTAGGGAGATCTGGGAGAATAATCCTGATGACTTCAGGAACTTTCTCCGTATGACGGACCCCGTTTTCCACCGTCTGCTGGATCTCCTGTCCCCCTATATCACGAGGCAGGACACTGTGATGCGCCAAGCCATTCCGGCTGAGCAGAGGCTTATTGCCACGTTGCGGTACCTGGCGACTGGGAGGAGCCTGCAGGACCTCAAGTTCTCAACAGGCATCTCTCCCCAGGCGCTTGGGATCATCATACCGGAGACGTGTTCTGCCATCATACAAGTCATGCAGGAGGAGTTTATTAAGGTAAGTTTCCTCCTTTAACATCACAATCTGTGTCTTTAATAATGTTTGCATATTTTTCTCACCTTTTTGTGTTGGTTTTCCTAGTCGCCATGATTGTAATATGCTGTGTGCTTAATGTTCCCTTTTCTCCCCATGCATGTTGTTAAGCTTTCCAGGTTAATGTGGTTTAGCCTACCTGCATATTTTTTCCTTCAACACTACTAACCTGTCCAGCATCATCTCCTAGGGACAAAAACACCTTTTTTTTTTTTGGTGTCCTGCTCCATTGTAGTTCAACTCCCTCCCCCTAAAAAAGTGTATTGCCCCATCAGCGGGATGTGGAGTCTGATAATAATTGGCTCTAGATTTGTTGCCCTAAATACTCTCTATACACTAATTTTTAGAAATGTTAATACCGTGATGTTGCAGAATGTTGTTTTTTTACTAGTGTTTGCAATGTTGTTTATGTGCCAAAGTGCTAATTTGTTTTTTGCTTTTGTCCCCACAGTTTCCCTCCACGCCACAGGAATGGCAGACTGTGGCTGCCCACTTTGCCCAGCGTTGTGATTTTCCAAACTGCGGAGGGGCAATTGATGGGAAGCACGTCCGCATAGTGCCGCCACCTCTTTCGGGCTCGTACTATTATAACTACAAAGGTTTGCATAGTATTGTGTTGATGGCGGTGGTGTCGGCAGACTACGAATTTTTGTATGTGGATGTGGGGAAGAATGGCCGGCTGTCTGATGGGGGAGTGTTCGCGCGGACCGAATTTTACAGGCGTCTACAAACTGGTGGTCTTGAACTGCCACCGGATGAAGACAATGTGGAAGGACTTCTGTTTTTTTTTTTAGCGGACGAGGCTTTTGGGCTTGGACCTCACCTCATGCGGCCTTTTCCCCAGAGGACCCTCACCCCGGAGAGGAGGGTCTTCAATTTCCGGCTGGCCAGGGCCCGGAGGGTAGTCGAGAATGCCTTTGGGATACTCGCCAGCCGGTTCCGCCTGTTCCAGACAGCGATACATCTGGCGGAATATAAATTTAACTCTGTTATTTTGGCCTGCTGCATATTGCATAATTTTTTTACGCAGGCATTCCCAGACGTACCTACCCAACAATCGGTGCTGAGGCAGGACTACCCTCAGATACCCTTCCTGGGCTGGACACTGGTCGCGCTGGCTCGGTCACCCAATCTGCTTGTGAGGTACGCGACAAATATGTTGAGTACTTTATGGGTCGGGGGGCCATAGCTATGCCAGAATAATATTTCTTTATAATTCGGCCCCCAAAATAAAGAAATATTACCAAGAAATAATAAATAATTCGACCATTGGACTTTATACAGTTGTTTGTCATTATTGCTTTTTCTCTTTTGATCTGTCTTCCAGGTTCTGAAACTAGTGCATTTCTTGTGCCCAATTTAGTTAGCAGGTTTTAGTAAATACACACAATTGCACATTCTAGTCACTCTTCTACAAACTGGGTATTGAGGTTAGAAATAAGAAGCCACTGGTGTGTGTGTTTTTAAAAGGTTTTTTTATTTCTTTTTTATTTACGTAAATCTTTGTCTTTTCTTTGAAAAATTGGTTTAGAAAGTATTTATTTATTCAAAAAATATTTTGTGGTTTTGACAAACATATATAACAATCGAACTTACAAAGTTCAACCTTTTATTTGGCATAACAAACCCAGACAACATGGTCTTAGGTCACGCCGGAATCCCCCAAAATTTGAGGATGCACACATGCTGTGTGTGTGATGGGCCAAATGGTGATTTTTCACATGAGATCCCATGCGAAATGTTCACATGTGCTATCTGCCATCATGGGTGATCAATGTATGTGCTTTGTGGGTGCAACCCCTTTCTGTCACCTACTTGATAAGTAAGGAAGGGGTTGCACCCACAAAGCACATACAATTGATGTCCTGTGATGGCAGATCGCACATGTGAACACACATTGGGGTTTATTTACTAAACAGTCCAAACTCCGGCTTATTTGTGCATATAAGCCAATCAGCTTCTAAATTAAGCTTAGTCAATTAAGACTTTGCATCCAAACATGGAAGATGATTGTTTTATATGCCAAGTGATGCTGCTTTTGCACCTTATAGCTTTAGTAAATAAACCTGTGTGTGTGTGTGTGCATCCTCAAATTTTGGGGGATATGAAACGAACATTATACAACATCTTTGAGAGTGGGGTGGTTAGGGGTGAGGGCAGGGGGGGCAGGGGGGGGCATGGGGGGCAGCTGGGGGGGATAGTCTTCTATATACGTCCCAAAATATCTAGCATGTTTTTGAAGTTTTGGTCCATCACCACCATCCTTTCCCTCATATTGGCCAGATCGGTGCTGCACTCCATTATCTGCTGTATTAGGATTTGTGCACTTGCACGAGAAAAAATAGGAGCGACAGATGTGCTAATCCCATCTTCATCCCCTAAAAATGCCAAAGGAAAAACACAACATTGTAAGTAAGTAAGGTGCAGGCCTATCTACATCTCTTTTTCCCTGCAAAGCTGGGGTGTCACTGACCTGTTGTACTGACAAGTTCAACATCTTCTACAACTTCTCCTTCTTCTTCAACTTCTCCTTCCTCCACCAATCCGCCTTCCTCCTCCAATCCGCCTTCCTCCACCAATCCGCCTTCCTCCACCAATCCGCCAAATTCCACCAAACCGCCTTCCTCCACCAATCCGCCTTCCTCCACCAATCCGCCTTCCTCCTCCAATCCGCCTTCCTCCTCTCTCCCTTCCTCCTCTCCTTCTTCCTCCTCTCCTTCTTCATCATCCTCCTCCTCCACATATTTTTTTGGCCGTTTTGGAGACAGTGTGGGCCTCCCTGACTCCTCATAGCGCTGTCCTCTTCTGTCCCCTAAAAAAAAAGGAAACTCATCAGCAAACAGATCTTTTTGGAGGGACTAATTTGCAAACATTGCTTAGAAGTGGCGTTACAATTCTAGTTTTGGCCTTATTACAGCAAAAAACCATGTTTTTTTTTTTTGGTAGATGACTTCTCCCTAGCTGTGATATAATGAGGCTTTTTGGTGAAGTGACACACATGGCTGGCCTCCTGAATAAGTAGTTTTTGGAGTCCCTTCTCCAAAAGTCCAAATTACTATTTTATGGGGGGAGACAGGTTCTCAAAATTACAGATGTCAAAACAGGTGCCTATTAGGTTATCTCATCACTGTGTGAATTAATGAATCCTGTTTGCCTTTTTAAATCAACTTAGTTTGCACAAACACATCATATTTTCCACATTGTTTCTAGAAACAATGTTTTTCGCCAAATAGCCACGTCCAGGTGTGATGTTCCTGGACCCGCGGATTGAGGATAAACTATGTGATGGAACGATGTTGACTACGATCGTGGCAAGTCGTCGGATTTATATTAGACAAACATTACTAAATTTACAATGCAGGGTTTCAAAAATACAAGGAGGCCAACGAGGCAGATGGCGAAATAGACATGGCAAAACATTTTATCCAAAAATAGGCACTCCAAAGACATTTTAAAGTACTTACTTTTTTCAATGATTTTCTTTATTTTGCGATACTGCTCTGGCTCGCGCAGTTTTAAGTCGGACCAGCGTTTCCGGAGCTGCTCTTTGGACCTGGTGACCCCAAACATCTCATAAAGTTTCCTCGCTGCCTTTTCCATAATTTTGGACTTCCTCCGGTTAGGGGTGCTGTATGGGCCATGCTCACCATCATAGTCCTTCCGTCGCAGGATGGACACCAACTCCACCATCTCTTGTAGAGACATGTTTGTGGCCTTGTAACGTTTTGGCCTAGATCTGGACGTTTAGGCCTCTGTCCCTTCCTGATCCCGATCAGAGCCTAATGTGCGCTCGTGTGACATCGCCATATTTTCCAATCAACGTTGCATATGGGCGTGGAAAACAGGAATTGGTACGTCATGGGCGGAGACGAGGGCGGCGTTTCTTGATTGCGTGGGGATATAATGGAAACGACGTGATTACGTAGGTTAGGCGGAGATTACTCGAGCGGAAACGAGGAGAGAGAGAGACAAAGGTAAATGAAAACATCGGATCAGAGGCCTATAATTTGAACAGCCATGGGGGATGGGGCTTTTCAATGTTGTTTGCACCCTTTTTGTGCTACTGTTATTTATGTATTTTGGGGCCCACCATACAATTTTGAGAGCCAAGTGCTTGTACACATCACTTCATCAAGATATATGTAGAGAATGCTCTATCCTCTTTATTTGGATTTTAGAGTATGCAGTCAGATCATGCAAGTATTGTTGTGTGTTGGTTGGACAGAGATAAGTAGGTAGTGTTTTCTGCCATCAATGCTGAGGGCCATGATAGCTACACATGAACTAGTGCCTTGAGATGATTGCTAGCATTCATATTCATGGTGGATGTGTTCTTAACTACATGCTACAACTTGCAAAATGGGCTCTTAATGACAACTTTTTGGGGGGTACAACAATGCAGCAGAGCTGGCCAGCTATGTAGCAGCAGAAGACACTGTGTTTGTATAATGTTGATGCTCTAAAATGAATGAATGCGCACATATTTTAAGAATGTCAAAGCTGAGCCTTTTTAAAGTTGTGCTTTGTGTTTGATTGTCATTTTCTATTCTAGACATTACTATTGAAGCTACATCTAGGAGCTGACAAAAGAATGGATTTGCTGAAAGGGAAGGAGGCAACAATGGAACTAATAACCCGATATCGGGATATGCCCCTTATTTGGGACACCAGGCACACACATTATTTGGACACTGGGAAGAGAGAGGCAGCACTTGATGAGATTGCTACATACCTGCACACTTGGGTGCCAAGTTGCACAGGCGACATGGTTAAGGAAAAATTTAGTAACCTCAGGAGAAGCTACAGGAATGTATATAAAAAACGGAAATATCTAAAATCAGGATCAGCAGCAGCTAAGACAAAGGAACCCAAGCTCTGGTACTACAAAGAGCTCAGTTTTTTGAATGATGAACTGGATGGCAGGGCTTCGGATTCAACACTACCTTGCAGCCTTCCTCCCAGCGGAACTTCCCCGGATCCCAGGAGCCCTGCAGAATGTGAAGCGGGGCTGGCTGACATGGAGCCAGATCTGGCCATCTTCAGTGAGGTCTAGTATTTTCAAAAATATTTTTGTGCTGCTATTTATTTTGAATTAGTGAGTTGATCTTGTAAACAAAAAACAAACAGGGATGCCAAATGCAGGGGTCAGAAGGACAGTCTGTTTAATTTAAAAAAAATACTAACTAAAACAGTCTAGAGAAAGAAAATGTGTGTGATTGATTGTGCAAAAAAAAATAAAACATGTTTTTTATCCACAGGAAGAAGAGACCAGCCAGGAGGTGGCAGCTCCTGAGGCCCATGTCAGCCAGGCGGAAGGGGGGAGTGGCAGCCAGGAGGAGGCCGGCCCAAGTGAGGTGCAGCAGGTCCCCAGACCCAGGCTGAGCACCATCAGCCAAGTTCCTCCCCTCCAGATGAGGCCACCAGCTGCAAGGAGGCGCAGGAGGGAGGTGCACGATGAAAGCCTTCAGGTCATCCGGGAGGCTGCAGAAATCATGAGGGCCCCCCTCAACCCAACGGAATGCTATAGTGCATTTGTGGCCAATGAGCTGAACCAAGGGGGGGAGGAGCAAAAAAGCCTGGCCAAGGACATTATTAATCAGGTCCTGGCCAGGATGAAAAGGGACGAGCTGAGCAGGGACTCTGTGCTGTGTGACCCGGCCTGGCCTGCTCCCCATCATCATCATCCTCCTCCTGCTGCCACATCACCCCCACCTGCAAGGGTCCGTGGACGGACCCGTGGAAGTTTCGCTGGAAGGAAGTCTGCAAAGAAGTCGAGAAGATGATTCCCTGCCATCCAGTTGATTGTCCAAAAAACTGAGCTCGTTGTAGTAGCACAGCTTGGGTTCCTTTGTTCATGTGCTGCTGATCCTGATTTTTGTTATTGACTCCTGAGGTTACTAAATTTTTCCTTAATCATGTTGTAATTCCCAAGTATGCATGTATGTTGCAATCTCATCAAGTGCTGCCGTTCTGGTGATTTCTAATTTATTTTTTGGCCGGAAATAAATGGCTTTTGTATTTACATTCAAACCTTGTCTATTGTGTTTTATACTGTGGTGAGTAAGCATCAGACATTTGTAAGAGAAAATGTGTCATTTGCAAAGGACACAAACTCCTTGGGGGGGGGGGGTGATCTTTTCTGTTAGAACTAACTTGGTAAACCCAAAAGAAGCATAACATGTTAAAAAAAAATATAAATACCCCAAAATAAAGTAAAAAATAAAGGACAAGACAACTAAATTACATAAGTTGCGGGAAAAAAAGGGAAATTTTAATTAAAAAAAAACAAAAACATGGTGAAACAAGAAAAAAAAAATATTTTTGAAAGATTCAAAAACCGTTAAATCCAACTGTAAAAAAAAAAAAAAAATAATAAAAACAAATGATACGCTCAACATGAAGTCCAAATAGACATACTAAAAATGTGGAGAACAGAAACAAATGTGGGGACATCTGGCTAGCAAACTGTGTCAAATAGAAAAAACACTAATGAAAATGCAAGCTAGCAGTATGTGACATCTGGACAAAATTGCATCAGCAAGACAACTGGTTTCTTCTAGCAAGAGAAGAAAGAACAAAAAAACGATATAAACGGAACACTATATAGAGAGTTTAGGTGACGAATGTGCCAGGTCCCAAACAAACGCGAGTTTTACCTGAACGAGTGCTCCCGTCCCATCGTTTTGACTGAGCATGCGCGGGTTTTTGGTCCGAGGCTTTTGTGTACTAACGAGCGGACATATCAAAGCATGCTTTGAAATTTTTCCGCTGGAAAAATCCGGCCAAAACGGTCCGTTTGCCCATACAGACGACCGGATTTTTCGGATGAAATGGTCCGTCGGACCAGTTTCAGCGGATTTATTCCCTCGTGTGTACAAGGCCTCACAGTTACTCTTGCTGGGCTCAGTAATGGGCCTTCTGTTAAAATATTGAAATCAGAAACACATTGAAATTACATGCACCTGTCAAAAATTTGGCCTTGGGTGTTGGTGGTGCCTGAACACTGTAACGCCTCATAGTGACTCTTGCTGGGTGCAGGAATGGGTCCTGCTATTAAAAATTTGAAAAAAATTGAAATTTTATGCACCTGTCAAACAAGCGATGAACGATCAAGTGATGGGGGGGGGGGGGGGGCGACCGACCAACCAACCTACCTAACTACCGACTGTAAGGGGGGTGGTGGCGGGCATCTGCACCCCCCCTAAAAAATGGAGCACCAACCGCCGCTGGTGTCAAGTGTCCCTGTCGGAGGGCAGACAGAAAGTTGGTGCCATTGTCACATACAGCCATAACTGGCTCAAGCTGCCGTGGCGTGAACCACCTCTGGGCCTGCCCCTGCAGAGCTGACAGAATTTCTTCCCCGATGTGGCTTCTGTCCCCTAGACAGATCAACTGAAACGCTTAGGGAGCACTGCTGGTTTAGAGGACAGTTCAGCAGAAGAGGCCATAGAGAAGAAGAGGAGAGGATGGAGCAGACAGATGTGGCAGAATCACCACCAGCTTTTTGAAGGCGTAGTGGCGGAACAAGCTCCAGCACTAAAGCCTGTTCTTCATCATTCCCAGCTGCCAGCTGAGTTACCAAGTGGGCCATGAAGGAAATGTAACGTCTCTGACCATGCCTGCTGGACCATGAGTCAGCAGTTATGTGAACCTTGCTGCTGACCGCCAATGTCCATCAAGGCCAAAACCTTGTCTTCCACATGACGATAGATGATAGATAGAGCTGGAATGGCCTTACATGAAAATAAATTTATTTTTGGAACCTGCCACTGTGGTACAACACATTCTGCAAATTCATGAAAGGGGGCAGAGTCTATCAGATGAAAAGGCAGCAGTTGTAGTGCTAGCAATTTGGCCAAGCTAGCATTTAGATGCTGAAAATGTTGATGGTTGGGACAGTATTTTTTTCATGGTTAAGAAACTGGGATAGTGAAATTTGCCTGGTGAACGTGGTGTACTGCAAGCAGATTGGGTGGAAGTACTTGTGGCACCCATTGCTATACCATTATTCCTCTCAGTGGAGTTTTTTGAGAAAACTTGAAGTATAGTAGGTAGCAAGGAGAAGTCTGCATTTTTTATTCGATGCCCCAGTTGAAGTCCCCTTAGGACGAAACGCGTCGGGCTTGGTTTTTACCCTTTCCCACATTGCTGTTTTAATTGTGATCACTTTTATATGTTTGTTTTTTTTTACAATAAAACCTTATCCCATTTATCTGCACCATTGGGGTTGCGTTGTTCTTTCTCTCCCTCTCTCCCCATGGTGCTTGGAGCCATCCAGCCACTTCCATCTCACCCTTTCAAGTGTTGCACCAGTACCATCCTCTTTTCCTCTGAGAACGGAACCAGGATATCGGCCCAGGACACCGCGCACGTTTGGCTTTCCACCGATGATTGGAGTCCCTTCCACTGTGTTGGAGTGAGCCCAGCTGTTCATGCCACAGGAGTTCCCATGCCTTATTGATCTGCTGTAGATTACAGACAGGTCCTACATTTCTGGTAAGAGCATTTAATTTCCCTTCTGCTATGTGGGCCATTACGTCTGAGGATCCATGAAGTCACCTCCTTTCTATTTGTTACTTCAATTGTGGATGGACTATATTTATGTACATGTGTTTGGTGTTACTCAACACCTCCTCTCATAAGGACTTCACTTTTACTGTTGTGGATTTTGATTTATCACTGCATTTATGGTCTAATGACCATACCTCTATTATCATAGATATCACTTTTGTTGTTTCACAGCGCTACATTTCTTACACATTTCCCTCCAATTTTCGTCAAATTGTAGTGTAGCTGCTTTTATTTTCATCATATATTTTTTTCTCGTTGTTTTCACTTTGGTTAGCGCAATATTTTTTTTTATTTGCATTTTTTATGATGTGGGTCTTTCAGGTGCTGTTGCCAGTGGACTGCATAGCAGGTTGCCATATG
Organism: Rana kukunoris; assembly: GCA_029574335.1. Classification (NCBI taxonomy): domain Eukaryota; kingdom Metazoa; phylum Chordata; class Amphibia; order Anura; family Ranidae; genus Rana; species Rana kukunoris. The sequence continues at coordinate 193,005,680 of CM056055.1, forward strand.
TCTTGTCAAGCACGTGGTACACAAGCGGCTGGTGTTCTGGCCATGCTTGATCTGCTACAGAGGCTGCGGTCTGATGCACATGTGTTGAAAAAAGCCCACACCATTGAACTTTTAGAAGTCAGCGGGGAGTCAGTAGCACCCTGCACCTGTGAAGCTCTGTGGTGTGATGTAATAGGTTTGCTGCCCTTAAACTGGCCCCTTGAGGATATCCTGTCTTGTTGGAATTGTGCCTCCTCCTCCTCACTTTCCTCTTCTGTTCCCACAAGTACCGTATGGTCAGGTCACATCCCCTCCCTCTTTATCACTGGAGCAAACTTGGCAGTATGCTGCAGCTGGGGGAACATGACTACTAGTTTCTTGTCCGTCATTGGAAACCCCCTCTCTAGGCTCATGTTACTCCCTTCCTCAACCTGGGAACATCGGTAGCATTCAAATTGCTGTGCATCCTCCAGCAGCATGTAACTGACACTATGATTGAATAATTCAGGTGATTCCCCTGTTCATGATGGTGAGGCTACGAAAGGAGTAGCTGTGGACAAGGAGCCGGTGGAATATGCCGCTTTGGCAGCTGTGGTGTAAGGCAAACTAGTATGAGCCTGGGCAGAGGATGAGGAGGATCAGGACGGCTTAGTTATCCACTCCACCAACTCTTCTGCATGTTGTGGCTCAATAACATGGCCAGCACCGGAAAAAGAGACAAGCGTGCCCTGCCTACAGAGGATGCACCATGTTCGCGACCACTACTTTTCACTGTAGACACAGAGGCTGCTTTCCCTCTTTTAGTAGCCTGTGAGCATCTGCCTCTCCTTGCTGGCCTTCCGGAACTTGATGGGGATTTTTTGGGGGAAATTGTATAACTTTTTATTATAGAGTGTGGGATGGAAATATGGTGCTTGTGTGCAATACTTTTGTGCTTGGTGCATTATAAACCGTTTTATTATGTTTTTTTTTTATTTTTATGGGGGATTTTTTATAACTTTTCATTATAGAGTGTGGGATGGGAATATGCAGCAATACTTTGGTGCACTATAAACTATTTTATTATAGTTTTTTTTTTTTTTTATAAGGGTGCAACAATTGTGGAGATTTTTTTGCTACAAAAAAACTAAAATAAAATAGATGTAAAAAAAAAAAAAAAAGAACAGAAGGAAGACCACCTGTAACTCAGAAGAAGGAACAGCAATTATGGAGATTTTTTTTTTTGCTGCTGCTGCTGGACATTTCAGGGCCCTTGGGAGCCATATCAGGTAAGTCCTTTATTGATTTTCAGCAATCCGCAACCATCTCTTTCTGCTGTGCTGCACTAACAGACCACACTGCTCTTTCTTGTACATTACTTCTGCAAATTACAAGAAAAAACACAGTAATGAAATGTTCTTGAAACCTATCCTGCCATGAAGAGAGGAGCGCTTAGTAGAAGCAATTCAGGGAAAGAGGAAAATTAGATTGCTTAGCTGTGCTATTGTGGCAGCATATAACACAGCAAATTGCTCTTATTTACCAAGGTAAAGTACATAAGATGACTACCCAGCTGAAGAGTCAGAGACATTATATGCTTTTAAGTTCAGTGAACTTTTGGAGGATCTTAAGCCTGGAATTAAAACAAACAAAAAAAAATCAGCAGCTACAAATACTGTAACTGCTGACTTTTAATAAAAAAGACACTTACCTGTCCTGGGATCCAGCACTGTTCTCACCTGGGCTGGATCCTGACCAGTCTTCGAGGTCCCATGTTTACTGTGAGAAGCCGTCTGTGACTCCTTGTGACTTCACAGCTGGCTCCTCACATGAATGCACAAACCAAACTGTGCTCTCTAAATGGACCTGCAGCCTCCTGGAACCTGTGACCTGTCCCTGGGGGTTACAGACAAAAGGGTTGGGAGGGGGGGGGTGTTATAACTTCTGCTTGGATCGCCTTGGTAATTCCAGTGGAATTGTAAGCACTAACATGCAAGAAATAGGTATCTTCTATAAAAAAGGCCAAATTTGAGGTTTTTAATGTGTCGCCTACTATGGATAGTAAAATGTACGTAGTCTGTCGCCCTTGCGCATAAAGCGTCTGGCGTGGGGTAAATTTAGATTGGGGGGTTGACCGATTTTTAGTCTTGTCTTAGACAACACAAGACCAAAATACTATTGACTATAGTTAAGCCTTATTATAGGCTTACCTATAGGTACAAATTATGCATGGGAGTTTACTCCCACTTTAAAGGGGTTGTAAAGGTTTGTGTTTTTTTTTTTTTACTTCTGACACTGACCAGCCCCTTAGTCCCCTCCCATTTTACTCACCGGAGCCCTATTATTCCCATGGTAGGGATGCACTCTTCCTCTCTGCCCGGGGTTCTCGTCAAAAACATTGGCCAGTGGCCCTATGAACACTGCAATGGCGAAATGTAAATATATAAAATATCTCACAAAACTGTCCCAGTTCACAAGCATATCCCTTCACTTAGGCTGGCCATACATGGGTCGAATTTTGAAAGAATTTTCCTTTGAAAATTAGAAAATTTGTGCATTTTGTGATCTGATGATGCCACCATTGATTTCGAAATTCGACCAACCAAAATGTCACCTTATGTGGCTACAGAAAATAATTTTCGTGTCTTGCTATCTTCTTTTCCTGACGCATTCATGGCAGCACACACTGGGTTGTGACAGGACCATTCTCCTTTTTTATCCTCACCTGACAGATTGGATGAACAAGCAAGCATGCCTCTTACTGTAAATCGCCCCAGCAGGTTCAGCCTCTCCTGTTTGGAAGTCCCTCCTGTACAGTCTCTAAAGGAGCTTCTATGGAGGGAACCCCGTTCTGGTGGTCTCAGGGGCGCAAACAGCAAGTACTGTCAATGTGACAAGCTTTAAAGAAGCTTACATTTTTTGCAGTGGTCTCCACTTCTATGTCTCTTTGCTCCACATTGTACCTATATATTACTATTTTGCAAGCAACAAGTACTGGCAATGTGACAAGCTTTAAAGAAGCTTACATGTTTGCAGGGGTCTCCACTTTTATGTCTAATGGCTCATTATGGTCCACATTGTACCTATATTTCCTCCTTACTATTTTGCAAACAGCAAGTACTGGCAATGTGACAAGCTTTAAAAACAAAACAAAAAAACTTACATGTTTGCAGTGGTCTCCACTTTTATGTCTATTGGCTCATTATGGTCCACATTGTACCTATATTTCCTCCTTACTGGCAATGTGACAAGCCTTAAAGAAGCTTACATGTTTGCAGTGGTCTCCACTTCTATGTCTATTGGCTCATTATGGTCCACAATTCACATTGTACCTATATTTCCTCCTTACTATTTTGCAAACAGCAAATACTGGCAATGTGACAATAAGCTTTAAAGAAACTTACATTTTTGCATTGGTCTCCACTTCTATGTCTAGTGGCTCATTATGGTCCACATTGTACCTATATTTCCTCCTTACTATTTTGCAAACAGCAAGTACTGGCAATCTAACAGGCTTTAAAGAAGCTTAAAATGTTTGCATTGGTCTCCACTTCTATGTCTTTTGGTCCATTATGGTCCACATTGTACCTATATTTCCTCCTTACTATTTTAGACCAAAACTATGATCTTTTCTGAGTGTTTTACTTTTCTCTGTGTGTGTGCGCTGTCGCTCCTGTCCGTCGCTCTGCGCATGCGTGCAACAAGGTGATGACGCCGGCAGCTCCCTCTGCCCTCACCCAAGATGGCGCCGGAACGTTCGGACCGCTTCTGCGCATGCGTGTGCGTGTCTTCAGCACCACTATAGCAGCGGCAAATTTAAAAACACAGCACACTCTGCTATAGGGTTACAGGCTGCTGCTCTGCAGAGATTAATTACATTTAAACACAGGTTTTTTCTCCCTGGCAGGATTCTTTGGCTCTTTTTTTCTATAGTGCTCCTTTTATTTCTGCCTTATTTTAGTAGTACTGTTTCATCTTCTCTAGACTGTCCTCAAGACTGTATCCTCTGCACCCTTCATGGAGACCACTGCCCTCGCAGACCACCATCAGCTAGGTATAGAGGCCATCCGAAAAAGGTAGGTAGAGAAGAGACAAATAAGAGAGCCTGACCACCAACGCTGCATTCTTTGGCAGCCCTACCAGGTCAAGAGACGCAAGCTCGCGGCATAGAGGGAGATCAAGTCATGCATCCAGTGGCAGAAGGTCACGCAGCAGTCACTCAAGATCACCCTACTGCTATCATCGCTCAAGACGTAGCCGCTTGCGTCATAGCCGATCCTTTCATAGTCGGTCTCACCGCAGACGATCACCATCATCTCACCATGAGGGGAACTACCATACCCGTCCCGCAGCAAACGCTTGCTGGGTATGCGGGGCTCCAGCATTGCCAGACATTGCTTCAACGAAGCAACCAAGGAGAAGGAGCCAGACGCCAGAGTAGCGACAGTCGCATGAGAGTACATTTTGGGGACTACGGCTCCGCCGATAAACGATCCTACCCCAAGCACTTCACCGGTACCCTGTCACTACATACAAGCTTCAGAAACCCTCTCTGAAAATGAAGAACGCAAGTCAGCGTCCGGGTTCCACTTCTGCTTAGTCGTACCGATTGCTCGCTCAGTCGAAGAAGCAATTGGCTGTGAGGAAGGTGAGATACAACCGCAGAAGGTTCAGAAGTATTTTCCAGAACTGAAAAGGGATCCTGAATCGTTTCCCTTCATAAAGGAACTGGTGGACCTCAAAAAAGATGAGTGGCAGAGATCGGATAAATGATGTGACTTGACAGACACGTTACCCTGCCGAGCGCAGACGCAGTTACCTTCCGGGATGTACTTGATCGCAAAATCGATCCTGTTTTAAAAAGCTTACTCCATGGTAGGAGGCGCTTGTAGAGCGGCTAACACCACTGCCGCAGTAGCCAAAAGCCATCTCTGCATGGACGGCTAACATTGAGAACTCCCTCCTAGATGCTATGGTCCAGGAGAAAATAATTTCCTCCCTACAGAAGATTAAATTAGCAGGCAGCTTCATGGCCGGAGCTTTAGTTGACATTAGATCCTCAGCGAGGTCTATGCTAGCCTTGGTTATGGCCAGAATGGCTTTATGGCAGAAGCCCTAGATAGCTGATGCGGCATCAGTATCGAATTTGTGCAAAATCTCATATGACGGCTTAAACCTATTTGGCGCAAATCTGGATCCAGCCATCTCCGCAATGCCATCACAGCTGGGGACCAACAGAAATCCTTTTGAGGATTCGCCCACCCACCCAGCTCAGGTGAGCGCCAGGCTCAAGAACTTTGCTCAAATATGGTCAAGTCACTTATCAGATCCATGGACATTATCCACTATCAAAATTGGACACAAATGGAAATTCATGGGCACACTGCCAGAAAATATATTTCAGCCTACCAAGATACCGTCTTCCTCAGACAGAGAAAGCTACTTCTGCAATTGTAGAGGTACCGTCGCACCAAAAGGGGAGGGGGTTCTATTCCCCTTTATTTTTGGTGTGAAAGAAAACGGGGGACTTGCGCCCAGCCCTAGACCTAAAGAGGCTCAACAAGAGGATCTAAATAGAAGCCTTTAAAATGGAAAGCCTTCACTACATCCTATTGGTGGTGAACTGGAGACTTGATGTTATGGGTGGATTTATTGGATGCGTACCTTCATGTCCTGATCTATCCCGCCTTCCAAAAGTTTCTTTGGTTCTCAATCAGTCAGTGTCATTTGCAATTCCGGTGCCTTCCATTCGGCATCTCCTCAGCACCCAGGACATTCACCAAAGTTCCTACCCCTGATCGCACTTCTCAGAGAAAAGGGGTTGCGAGTCCATCATTATCTGGACGACATATTGCTCCTGGCAGGGAATCAGGAAACCTTTAACTCATCACCAGTGTTATTGCTCACGACCCAGCAAGACTCCGGGTGGCTAGTCAACTGGAAAAAGAGCAGTCTCCAGCCCACGCAAGTCATGGTGCTTCTAGGGGCAGAGTTGGATACCAGGCTGGAACGTGTACAACTCCCTCAGGAGCAGCTGAAACCCTTAGTCCAGAAGATGCAGAACCTGTTATCATCCAGGCGCCTACCGGTCAGAGCCTACCTCAATATCCTGGGGTCCATGTCTGCGATCATACCCATGGTACAGTGGTCCCAGTGGCACATGCGAGTTTTACAGAATTATTTTCTCAGACAGTGGAACAGCTTTGTAAAACACTATGGTGGTGGACGCACCCATTCAACCTCAGGAAACTCAGACCGATAGTTCCCCCAGAAGTAGTAACATCGGATGCCAGCCAGAGGGGGTGGGGAACACATTATCGGGACCAAGCAGCCCAAGGCCAGTGGCACTTTCAAGCTCAGAGCATGGTGTCAAATGTATTGGAACTCAGAGCAGCCTTCCAGGCTCTCATGACCTTTGCTCCTCTTCTGAAAGGAAAAAATGTCCTTATCGGAATGGACAACAAGGTGGCAGTGTCATACATCCAGAAACAAGGAAGGACCAGGAGTCTCACGCATCTGGAGGAAGTTCACCCCATATTGGAATGGGCCCAAGTCCACCTGTCAGATCTCAGGGCAGTGTATGTCACAGCAGCACAACATTTGTTGGCTGACTATCTAACCCGAGAGACACTGCTGAACAACGAATGGTCCCTGAACCACCACGCATTCTCCCTTCTTACGAAGACCTGAGGAGTACCAGAGGTCGACCTAGCAGCTACGCCAACATACACCAAATGTCAGAGGTTCCTGTCCGGAGCCCCCTTTCTATCAGCCGAAGGAACAGACTGCCTAGCCCACCCATGGAACTTTGAGCTGGGGTACATTTTTCCCTCACACTCCTCTGATTGCGAGATTCCTGTCCCGGCTTCGGAAATCCTCAGCCAGGGTTATAGAAGTAATACCGTTCTGGCCGAGGAGGCCACGGTTTACGACCCTGGTACAACTCAGTACGCAACCTCCAATTCAGCTACCAATAACCAGGGATCTCCTATATCAAGGACAATTCTTGCATCCAGCCCTCAGAAGCTGCATTTGGCAACATGAAAGTTGAGAGGATTAGGTTAAGGGAACAAGGATGCTCCCAGGAAGTAATATCGACCCTAATGCAGCTAGAGGAAAAGCTCCTCTAATACCACCTACATTAGAATCTGGGAGAGGTTAGTTTCAATGTCACAACTAAGAGATTGGAATCCTATCTCGCCAGAACCATCTCAAATTCTTGAATTTCTTCAGTCAGGGCTTAACAAGGGCCTGAGCTTGGATACCCTGAAGGTGCAAGTATCCGCTCTTTCTGCCAAGACTGTTACTAGACGGGCTCTTAACCCTCTGGTCACTCAATTTCTGAGGGCCTGCATGAAGATCGGACCACCTAGGAAGCCAGTTTTTCCAACATGGGATCTCTCAATAGTTCTTGAGGCCTTTTCCAATCCACCCATTTTGTTTGTTTGTTTAGTTTAACCTGGTCTCACTGTGGAACCTTACTCTGACGCTGGCTTTCCTTATTGCTATCACCTCAGCTAAAAGGATGTCGGAGATTCAAGCACTATGGCTACGGAACCCTATTTAGTGTTCTTCCCTGACAGAGTTGTACTGTCGGAGATTCAAGCACTATGGCTACGGAACCCTATTTAGTGTTCTTCCCTGACAGAGTGGTACTGAAACCTTTAGACTGATTTAGACCAAAGGTAGCTTCCTCCTTTCATTATAACCAGGTCATCGTCCTTCCGTCTTCCACTAATGGGAGGGGCGAACCCCATGCTTTGGATGTCAAGTCAACCATCTCCAGTTACCTCGCAGCTACATCTCACCTGAGGAGGAAGTCGGATTCTCTCTCGATTATCCCACACGGGAGCAGACGAGGCCAAGCAGCTACCTCTCGTACCATCGCCTCCTGGTTACTTAAAGCTATCGAAGAGGCGTATTCCATCTAGCAACTTACAGCTCCTGAGGGCATCACGGCTCATTTGACAAGGGTAGTGGATACCTCATGTGCAGCATATTGCGGGATTTCCCTGGAGACTATATGCAGAGCAGCAACCTGGTCTTCTCGGCACACCTTCATTTCTCACTACGGAGTGACTTCTGCTCACTTAGCTACTGCCGACTTTGGCAGATCTGTTGTTAGAGCCAATTCCTCAGCGCTATAAAGAATAAATATTACGGTTTTCTTGCACCCTCCCGACTGGCGAGTTATTTCCCAGTGTGTGCTGCCATGAATGCGTCAGGAAAACGGAAAATTGTATACTCACCTTTCCGTAATTTTCCTTTCCTGACGCATCTTCATGGCAGCACACAGATGCCCACCCTACTGTTTAATGATGATATATACAGAGAATGGTGCAGGGCGTCTCCCCTTCAAATTTATAGCTAATCAATCCTGTCAGGTTGTGGGGGCGGAGTCACAACCCAGTGTGTGCTGCCATGAAGATGCGTCAGGAAAGGAAAATTACGGAAAGGTGAGTATACAATTTTCCGTTTTCTTTCCTTAAAATTTCTTTTCTTGCACATTTATTTTTCAATTACATTACTCACATGATTCTCCCATCATTGATTAGAAAAGTCGCTAGTTTTTCCCAAAATTTCCAACATGTCCGATTATTAAAATTCAATGGTCGCGTGAAAATCGTCTGTTGCTGCAGCCCACTAGTGGTGCGAAATACGAACAAAAATTCTTAGATAAGGAAATGCTTTCGAAATTCGACCCATGTATGGCCTGCCTTAGTAGAGTGACTTATTACATTGCTGAGGACTGACATTGAATGCTTTCTTATCGGTTATTGTGACTGGTACATTAAAATATAAAATATGAAACTTTAACACAGTGATATAAACATTTTTGTTTTGTTCACTAAAGTTTACATGCACCTTCAGATGAGTGATTAATTCTAAACAGTCCAAAAAGGTTGATGAGCGCTGGCTGAAACCAGTACAGTCTAGCAGTTCTGTTTAAAATGTAACTACGGCTTTGCTGAATATAAATATGTGTACTTTATTGTACTGAGTAATCATTATATTTTTTTTACAGTAGCAAAATATGCAGCAAGTACACCACAGCAGAGCTAAAGCTTTCATTTCACTTGGAGCTCTTTAAACTTTTATATTGTGTATACATACATTAGCATTGTACGTTGCTGTGCAAACACCATATAAATATGCTAACGAGGAAAGAATTACCACTGTACATTAACATCCCCAAAGGGTCAGATTAAGGCCTCATGCACCCTGGCTTCTCGTAAACGCTGTTTTCTCCTAACTCAACATTAAAAGCCCCCTAAGCTGCATTTTTTTCAAACCAGTTTAGCAGCGTTTGGGCGTTTATTTATTTCTTTGACCAGAATTTTTATTTATTCTGGCAATTGAAATGAATACCGTATTTATCGGGGTATACCGCGCGCCAGTGTATAGCGCGCACCCCAAACAGGGAAGTTTAAGGAAAAAAAAAATACTTACATTTTAAATGCCCCTCGTCGGTGTCTTGCCCGGCGTCCATCGGCGGCCTTGTGCGGCGTCTGTCTGGTGTCCTCCCCGCTTCTCTCGGCTCAGAGCGCGCTGTCTCTGAGCGCCGCCGACATAGACCGAGCTGAGCCGAGTGTACTGCGCACTCGGCTAGGCTCGGCCACACTCAGCCACGCTCGGCTCCTCTCGCATAAAGGCTAGGAGGCGGGACAGGGCGTGACCGCGAGCAGAGCCGAGCGTGGCCGAGCCTAGCCGAGTGCGCAGTACACTCAGGTACACTCGGCTCGGCTCGGTCTATCGCTCAGAGACAGCGCGGATTGGCGTATTACGCGCACCCACGATTTCCCCCGATTTTAAGGGGAAAAAAGTGTGCGTTATACGCCGATAAATACAGTACAAGCTGAAGTTTTAAACACAACTCCCAACATTTTGAGATGTAAATGAGAGACACCTACTAGCAAATGTATGTAGGCATAGGACACGCCCCCTGCCACACCCCCTTAAAGGAGAAATAACCACAAAAAAGGTTACTGTATTTTTTGCTCCATAAGACGCACCCCCCCCCCAAGAAAAAACGGGGTGAAATGTCTGTGCGTCTTATGGAGCGAATACTGACCAGCAGAGCCGCTAATAGGGGGATCGTTTCAGGTGTCAGAAGAATGCCCTATGTATCTCTCTGCCCCAGCTAAATCCTGCTTCTCCCCTGCTTTAATTAACATTGGCATTCACATGTAAATCGCGCACGTGTGTACGCGGCCTATGTTTTTCGTAGATCTCGACGAGAAAAAAAGAGAACATGCTCTCTTTTTTCTCATTGGGAGTCTCAATTTCCTCGTCGTGTTTCTCGTCGGGCTGCTATACGACGGGAAACACGTTCGTGTGTATGCTTAAAAACCCGTGCATGCTCAGAATAAAGTATGAGACGGGAGCGCACCTTCGGTAAAAGTAGCGTTCGTAATGGAGATAGCACATTCGTCACGCTGTAACAGACTGAAAAGTGTGAATCGTCTCTCACCAAACTTTTACTAACACGCGGCAACACGAGATTAGCAAAAGCAGCCCTAAGGGTGGCGCCAGTGGAATCAAACTTTATAGTGCTGTGTTGCACGTTACTGCGTTTGAGAATGACAAGATTTTGTCTTGACAGTGTGTATGCAAGGAAAGCTTGACAAGAAAAAGAACCTCGTTGAGGAAAACAACGTTTCTTTTACGACGAGATCACACACAATCAGTCCATCCGATGAGAACGGTCTGAAGGACCATTGTCATAGGTTAACCGATGAAGCTGACTGATAGTCTGATGTGCCTACACACCATCAGTTAAAAAAACGTTTGTATCAGAACGCAGTGACATAAAACACAACGACGTGCTGAAAAAAATGAAGTGCAATGCTTCCAAGCATGCATCGACTTGATTCTGAGCATGCGTGGATTTTTAACCAATGGTCGTGCCTACTAATGATCGGTTTTAACCTATCGGTTAGGAATCCATAGGTTAATTTTAAAGCAAGTTGTCTTTTTTTAACCTAAGGTTAAATAACCTATGGGGCCCACACACGATTGGTTTTGACCGATGAAAACGGTCCATCAGACCGTTGTCCTCTGACTAACCTATCATGTGTATGAGGCCTAAGTCAGATCATTCAGTGGTCATCAACCCTGTCCTCATGGCCCACTAAAAAGCCAGATTTTATGTATTACCTTGGGGAGATACAGACTAGAATACTGCAATCACCGAGCAGCAAATTATATCACCTGTGATGTATTTCAGTTATCTTGCAAACCTGGCCTGTTAGGGTCCTTTCACACGGAGCGGACCGTTTTTCCGGTCCGCTCCGTGTGTGTCCGTCGGCTCAGCGGGGGGTCCCACTCAGCTGTCGACGGACAGGGCAGTCCCTGTACACTGTGCAGGGACCGCCCTGTCTCTCCTCCGCTCTCCCCTATGGGGAATCGGATGAAAACGGACCGTTTGTCCGTCTTCATTCGATCCGTTTCGCCGGACGGAAGAAAAATAGGGTTTTCTTCCGTCCAAAAAAACGGATCCAGACGGACGCAGATCTTTGCGGACGTTAGCGGATGCATCATCCGCTAACGGACGCGACCCCATAGGCGTCCATTACAAGTCTGTAAACGGACTTGTAAAAACGGACGAACGGAGGCGGACATGTGAAAGGGGCCTTAGTGGGCCCTGAGGACAGGGTTGATGACCACTGACTTACGTGATCTCCAGAACTCAGTACCGACTTGCAGCACTTAATAATAATAATAATAACAGCTAAAATAATATCTAATTGGGAGATAATTCAGATAAGGCAATCAAAAACCAAAAACTATTCAGCTGAAATGAACCAATTCATCAACAGTCACACTTTTGCTTGTTAATGTCAAATCCAAAAGCCCATTAGTTCTTATATTGCTAAGTGCTTGTTCTATAAAAAATGAACACATCTTAAATTTTTCTCGTGAATACATAAAACATTTTTGCCTCTGCTCTTCAATAGATAGCATTGTGAGGTCAAGTACAATAGTAATACTTGTGAAAGGATCTAAACTCTCATATATAGCTGAGATGAGAGACCTATGTAACATTTTTTGACTATTGTAGAGAGAAGGTCACTAATTCATAAATGTTCTTAACCTTTACCCCCCCCCCCCTTATTTTATGCCACGATTTCTCTGGATACATAAGACGCCAGTCTGAATTAAACACATCTCCTATTCTTTACTGTCTTTTTCGACAATACCCCATTCTATTGACATTGTATTTATTATTACTAATGGTGGACATATTTTCATACATTCAGTCAGTACTAATGCGAATGATTCCATGAAGGCTGAGCGGTTGAATAGAGGTGTTAAAAGGTCTTTGAATCAATTGTTAAAAATTGCCCTATTCAGAAAATTAGATAATATCTTTAAAAGAAAGATACAAAGAAACTGCATAGATATACATTTTTCAATACATTGCAAACATGTTTTTTTATTTTTTTGCACAATTTATCTACTTTACTTTGATATGATTTGAGATGTTAGAAGGTCTTGCGGTTGAAAAACACTTTTTTTCCAGCTCTTAAAAATGTTATAGAAAGTCAATTATATAATGTTGCGAATGTATTTCAAATAATTCCATATTGTAAAGTGAATTATGCGCAGTGTATTTTTTTTTTTAAAGATACGTTATAAGATATTAAATAATAAAACTTGTTTCAGATTCCTTCTTCCTTATCATGGTGTATACTAGTGTTGCTCACGAATATTCGAATTGCGAATATTCGGCTCGAATATTGCATATTCGAGAAATCGCGCAATATCTCGAATATTGCGCCGAATATTCGCAATGTCGAATATTCGGATTTTTCTCAATTTTTTTTTAACACAGATCACATGCTAGTGATCTCCATCGACGTGTAAAAGCAATGGTGGTATGATTAGAGGGACCCTGGGCCGAGTAGCGCATGTGATCCTTTTATGCTGCCGAATATTCGCAATGCGAATATTCGGCAATAGCAATATCGCGCGATTTTTTTCCCCGCCCTTCATTCACATCAGAGCCAATCAGAGTTCCATTTCCACAGGTGTCAGAGGTTAGCAACCTCCACATCAACCAATAGGAACCTGCCTCACGACCATTATATAAACTAAGTGCCAGCATGTGCTCATTGCAGATTCACAAGGTGGATATAGAGGGAGAAGTGTTTCTGTGCTCTGTGTTATATTGCATCAGCATTGCAGTGCCTTTCAGTTCTGTGCTCCTGTTCTGTTCATTTCAGTATTAGCAGCTGCTAGTGCTTATATTTCTAAACTGCTTTTTTAAAAGCAAGAAGATACCAAACAGCTTTTTTTAAAGCTACTATTTGTGTGTTTGTGTTCCAGTTTCATTTAGTGTTAGATAGATAGGTTTGAGTGTACTTGTACCTCTGTAAGCTAGCTAGCTTAGTTTAGTGTGTTTATTTAGTTAGTTATCTGTTTTATAAAAAAAAAAAAAAAAAAAAAAGTTATTTTTAGTTTATTCAGATCTCTGGCTCTGCTGTGTTAGCAGAGTCACTGTTCTATCTATATTAGTTTCTTTATTGCTCTTATTCGTTGCCCAGTCAGTTTTTGTCTGTTGTCTGTCAGTCAGTTAGTTAGTTTAAAAAAAAAAAAAAAAAATTAAAAAAATTTACCTTTCGTTTAATTGTTGTTTAGTGGCATAGCTACTAGTTGTTTGTCTGCGCGCCTGTTTTTTCTATTATCACATTTACCCCCCCCCCCCAATAAAGTTTACCCACCCCCCCATATCAGCATGAGCAGCATCCGTGGTCGTGGCAGCAGGGGTAGGGGAGTTACTCCCAGTGCTGGGTCGCTGCCAGCACGGGGTACCTCTCGCGCCCCTACTACTGGTAGAGGATCGGGTGGAAGGGGAGTCCGCCTCATCCGGGAGTTTTTCACTTCGGGCAGCCGCCCGATATTGCCTTCCCAGGCTCCAGCAGTGGTGGAGTACATGGGGCACAGCAGTGCCACTCAGTCATCACCAAGTAGCACCACCACCATCAGTACACCGGTGCCTTTAGTACCCAGCCCCAGCCAGTCCAGCCTCATGCTGTTTGATGGTGAAAGTGACATGGATATCTTGGGGGAGGCCCTCGATCATGCAGACATTGATTTATGTGCTGATGGTCAGGACCTTTTTGAAGGGTTAATGGAGGAGGAGGAGGATGGGGTACTGGCTGTCAGTAGCCCAGAGACCTCCCTTCATGGTGGTGCTGGTGGTTTTCTGCAGGAAACACCAGCACCTAGTCAGACCCATGCGTCTGTGAGGGGACATCGGAGCCAGGCTAGCGGCTCCATGTCAGATGTCTCCTTCAGACCACCACATGTCAGCCCTGGGTCTGACATATCTGGGGGCGAAGAGGAGGGTGACCCAACATGGGTGCCACCTGCCTCGTCGGTTCACAGCATCAGTGACGACGAGGAAGGTAGGCACCCTGGGGAAACGGTGCGCCAGGTCACCAGGGAGACCAACGTCAGGGTCTCCACTGGTGATGGCAGCAGGAGGTGTCAGCAGCAGCAGCAGCAGCAGCAGCAGCAGCAGGCAGCTCCACCTGTGCGCACCGAGTCCCAGCAGGTGGAAGTCAGCGTCACCCCATCTGACAGGAGGGCGACGCTGAAGTCACCTCTCTGGGCCTACTTCACCTTGGTAGCAGATAACCCGACAGTAGCCATCTGCCAGCTCTGTCGTGCCAAGGTGAAGAGAGGGAAGTGTTTGGCTCGGGTGGGTACCACGGCACTCAACCAGCACCTGCGGATTAATCACTGGCAGGAGCATGACCAGATGAAGCGTGCTGGTGGTAGCAGCGCCACCACCACAAGTGTGCAGGGTACAGCAGCCCCTGCCACAGCTTCATCGGCTACCAGCAGGTCATGCCCCCCCGCTCCCTCTAGTAGAGGTACTGCTACCGACAGCCAGACCTCCACATCATCACCCTCCTCTTCGGTGTCCCGCACTGCCGTCCGGCGCCAGGCGTCTCTTTCTGACGCCTTTGAACGCAACACTCCCTTCCCCCCTTCAGACCGACGTGTGCGTTCCCTCAATGGGCTCCTGGCAAGGGTTATTGCCCAACATCTGCTTCCCTTTAACATAGTGGACTGCAACCCCTTCAGGCAGATGTTGGAGCAGGCCCAACCCCAATGGCGTGTCCCCAGCCGCCATTTCTTTGCCAGGACTGGTGTCCCTGCCCTACACCAGCACATTGTGCAGAATGTAACCCTGTCGCTGGATCATGCTGTCAGCAACAGGGTGCATCTGACAATGGATGGCTGGACCAGCAGGCATGGGCAGGGGCGCTACATAAGCTTCACGGCCCATTGGGTTTCCCTCCGAGGCGCCGGGGAGGGATTGGCGGCATCTGATTTTGTGGTGCCGCCCCGGGGTGTCCAGGGGAGAAGTGCTGGTCTCCCTCAAGCCACTGTCTCCGCAGCTGCTGAGCCTCCCAGCAAGCGCCCCCGTAGCTATTCAAGTGTGGGGCACGTGCACTGTCAGGCCGTGCTCCAGCTTGTTAGTTTAGGGGAACGGAGACACACTGGACGAGAAGTGCTGAGCGCACTTCAGGCTCAGGTCCAGAAGTGGCTGACACCCCGAAGGCTCCAAGCAGGTCTGGTTGTCTGTGACAATGGCAGCAACCTCCTCTCCGCCCTCCAGGCTGGCAGTCTGACACACGTGCCCTGTCTGGCACATGTCCTCAACCTAGTGGTGCAGAAGTTCCTGCGCACCTATCCCGGGTTGAGTGACATTGTGCTAAGGGTACGCAGGATTGCCAGCCACTTCAGGCGCTCCCCAACCGCTACCGCGTCCCTGTCAAAGTTGCAGCGGGACAACAGCCTGCCCCTTCACAGGCTGATTGTGGACAGTGTGACGCGGTGGAACTCCAGCCTCTACATGCTGGAGAGGTTGTGGGAGCAGCGAAGGGCGGTGAAGGAGTACCTGCTGGAGCAAGGCACTGGCGGGCCATCACAACACACACTCCCGTACATCACCAGTCTGGAGTGGGGGCAGATACACCAGGTCTGCCATGTGTTGGCCCCTTTTGAGCAGGCGACCAAGATGGTGAGCAGGGAGCATGTCGGCCTCAACGACGTGCTCCCTATAGTGTTCCTGCTGGACAGGGCACTAGATCGCCTGCTCGGAGCTGGGGAGAGTGCCTTGGTGGAGCAGGAGGAGGCAACACTGCTCCACCAAGACCAGGCCCAGGACGAGGAGGAGGAGGAGGATCATGATGATGATCAGGAGGTGACTGGTGGCGTCCTGGAGTCAGGGCCTGGTCAGGAGGGAGAGCCGGTGTTGGGGGCACCGATAGTCCGGGGGTTTGGCATGACTGACCGCGAACAGCAGCGCCTCCATGACGAGGAAGCGGACGTCATGGACCCAGGCAGCCATGAGGAGTCACAGCGGGCTGTGCTCTTCCCCATGGCTGCCCACATGCTGAGATGCCTCAGGAGGGACCCCCGGGTTAAAGCCATCAAGGAGAGGGACGAGTTTTGGCTGGCCACCCTTGTAGATCCCAGATTTAAGGGGAAACTGGAGCAGTTCCTCCCAGCCAGACGGAGGCAGCCCCGGATGGAGGAACTGCAGGCATGCCTAGTCAGCCGTTTGGAGCAGGCAACTCCCCGGCCTCCAGTTGTCCCCCCTCATCTCACCCAGCAGGTGGCTGCACCCAGCAGCAACATCAGCAGCCGAGCAGGGGACCTAATGGGTGAGATGAGGATGTTCATGCAAACTGAGCGACCCAGTACCAGCAGCAGCAGCAGCAGCAGCAGCAGCCATCACCACCAGCGGCTGGCCCACATGGTGGCAGACTACATGGGGTCCGTCAGTGCTTCTGACAGTATGAGCACCGACGACCCCATGGAGTACTGGGTTGCCAGATTGGACACCTGCCGCGAGCTCGCTCAGTATGCGCTGGAGTTATTGTCTTGCCCCCCCTCCAGCGTACTATCTGAGCGGACATTCAGCGCGGCAGGTGGGGTGGTCACGGACAAGAGGACCCGTCTGTCCACAGACTCCGTGGACAGACTCACATTCATCAAAATGAATGAGTCCTGGATCGGCGGTGACTTTCTGGCACCCGCCGTCGCTTCAGGGCGCTGAATGGTCCCTTGTCAGTTACCAATACCTCTCCTATCTCTTTATACCAGGGGTGTCAAACTCAATTTCATCGTGGTCCGCATCAGCATTATGGTTGCCCTCAAAAGGGCCGGTTATATCTGTAATATTATATGTCCAGCGCATCCCCTCCCCTTACATTCGATGTCAAAGGCCACCCCACCATCCTACCCCACCATCAGAAGTGGAGTTCCCCCTCTCCCTTACATCACAGTGCATCTCCCTTTCCTTATGCTGCTGCTGGGAAGAAGGTGGATATTTTTTTGTTTTTTTGAAAAGCCTGTGGCGTGCAAAACACAACCCAAAAACTCCACCCGGTGCCACAGCTACTTAAGGCCTGTGTCATTCTGCTTTTCAAATGTAATCACCACGCTAATGCAATTTCAAGCTTTTGTAATTTTGGCACTATATGGGCTCCTACTGCTAATGCCAAAAGGCTGAGTGATTATGTACCGATATATTACTCATACTGGTGCTGTCACCTTTTGTCTGTGAGATTTGCCACTTTCTTACTACTGCTGGTGCTGCTGCCACCTCTTCCACGACCACGAGTGAAAAAAACACTTAATTGTGTACTGGTACTACTATGCTGCTGCTTCTGCCAGTGCTCAGATACTTATGT
Organism: Rana kukunoris; assembly: GCA_029574335.1. Taxonomy (NCBI): domain Eukaryota; kingdom Metazoa; phylum Chordata; class Amphibia; order Anura; family Ranidae; genus Rana; species Rana kukunoris. Next base: position 193,023,355 of record CM056055.1, read on the forward strand.
GACAAGTTCTTTGGCACTATATGCTACAATTATCAACGCTGCTGCTATCCTGCTGCCACCTCTTCCACGACCACGAGTGAAAAAAACACTTTATTGTGTACTGGTACTACTACACTGCTGCTGCTGCCAGTGCTCACTTACCTATGTGACAAGTTCTTTGGCACTATATGCTACAATTATCAACGCTGCTGCTATCCTGCTGCCACCTCTTCCACGACCACGAGTGAAAAAAACACTTTATTGTGTACTGGTACTACTACACTGCTGCTGCTGCCAGTGCTCACTTACCTATGTGACAAGTTCTTTGGCACTATATGCTACAATTATCAACGCTGCTGCTATCCTGCTGCCACCTCTTCCACGACCACGAGTGAAAAAAACACTTTATTGTGTACTGAGACTACTACACTGCTGCTGCTGCCAGTGCTCACTTACCTATGTGACAAGTTCTTTGGCACTATATGCTACAATTATCAACGCTGCTGCTATCCTGCTGCCACCTCTTCCACGACCACGAGTGAAAAAAACACTTAATTGTGTACTGGTACTACTATGCTGCTGCTTCTGCCAGTGCTCAGATACTTATGTGTCAAGTTCTTTGGCACTATATGCTACAATTATCAACGCTGCTGCTATCCTGCTGCCACCTCTTCCACGACCACGAGTGAAAGAAACACTTTATTGTGTACTGAGACTACTACACTGCTGCTGCTGCCAGTGCTCACTTACCTATGTGACAAGTTCTTTGGCACTATATGCTACAATTATCAATGCTGCTGCTCCTATGCTGCTGCCACCTCTTCCACGACCACGAGTGAAAAAAACACTTAGTTGTGTACTGGTACTACTATGCTGCTGCTTCTGCCAGTGCTCAGATACTTATGTGTCAAGTTCTTTGGCACTATATGCTACAATTATCAACGCTGCTGCTATCCTGCTGCCACCTCTTCCACGACCACGAGTGAAAAAAACACTTTATTGTGTACTGGTACTACTACACTGCTGCTGCTGCCAGTGCTCACTTACCTATGTGACAAGTTCTTTGGCACTATATGCTACAATTATCAACGCTGCTGCTATCCTGCTGCCACCTCTTCCACGACCACGAGTGAAAAAAACACTTAATTGTGTACTGGTACTACTATGCTGCTGCTTCTGCCAGTGCTCAGATACTTATGTGTCAAGTTCTTTGGCACTATATGCTACAATTATCAATGCTGCTGCTATCCTGCTGCCACCTCTTCCACGACCACGAGTGAAAAAAACACTTAGTTGTGTACTGGTACTACTATGCTGCTGCTTCTGCCAGTGCTCAGATACTTATGTGTCAAGTTCTTTGGCACTATATGCTACAATTATCAACGCTGCTGCTATCCTGCTGCCACCTCTTCCACGACCACGAGTGAAAAAAACACTTTATTGTGTACTGGTACTACTACACTGCTGCTGCTGCCAGTGCTCACTTACCTATGTGACAAGTTCTTTGGCACTATATGCTACAATTATCAACGCTGCTGCTATCCTGCTGCCACCTCTTCCACGACCACGAGTGAAAAAAACACTTAATTGTGTACTGGTACTACTATGCTGCTGCTTCTGCCAGTGCTCAGATACTTATGTGTCAAGTTCTTTGGCACTATATGCTACAATTATCAATGCTGCTGCTCCTATGCTGCTGCCACCTCTTCCACGACCACGAGTGAAAAAAACACTTAGTTGTGTACTGGTACTACTATGCTGCTGCTTCTGCCAGTGCTCAGATACTTATGTGTCAAGTTCTTTGGCACTATATGCTACAATTATCAACGCTGCTGCTATCCTGCTGCCACCTCTTCCACGACCACGAGTGAAAAAAACACTTTATTGTGTACTGGTACTACTACACTGCTGCTGCTGCCAGTGCTCACTTACCTATGTGACAAGTTCTTTGGCACTATATGCTACAATTATCAACGCTGCTGCTATCCTGCTGCCACCTCTTCCACGACCACGAGTGAAAAAAACACTTTATTGTGTACTGGTACTACTATACTGCTGATGCTGCCAGTGCTCACTTACCTATGTGACAAGTTCTTTGCCACTATATGCTACAAATATCAATGCTGCTGCTCCTATGCTGCTGCCACCTCTTCCACGACCACGAGTGAAAGAAACACTTAATTGTGTACTGTTACTACTACTATACTGCTGATGCTGCCAGTGCTCACTTACCTATGTGACACGTTCTTTGCCACTATATGCTACATATATCAATGCTGCTGCTCCTATGCTGCTGCCACCTCTTCCACGACCACGAGTGAAAAAAACACTTAATTGTGTACTGTTACTACTACTATACTGCTGATGCTGCCAGTGCTCACTTACCTATGTGACAAGTTCTTTGCCACTATATGCTACAAATATCTATGCTGCTGCTCCTATGCTGCTGCCACCTCTTCCACGACCACGAGTGAAAAAAACACTTAATTGTGTACTGTTACTACTACTATACTGCTGATGCTGCCAGTGCTCACTTACCTATGTGACAAGTTCTTTGCCACTATATGCTACAAATATCAATGCTGCTGCTCCTATGCTGCTGCCACCTCTTCCACGACCACGAGTGAAAAAAACACTTAGTTGTGTACTGGTACTACTACACTGCTGCTGCTGCCAGTGCTCACTTACCTATGTGACAAGTTCTTTGCCACTATATGCTACATATATCAATGCTGCTGCTCCTATGCTGCTGCCACCTCTTCCACGACCACGAGTGAAAGAAACACTTAATTGTGTACTGTTACTACTACTATACTGCTGATGCTGCCAGTGCTCACTTACCTATGTGACAAGTTCTTTGCCACTATATGCTACATATATCAATGCTGCTGCTCCTATGCTGCTGCCACCTCTTCCACGACCACGAGTGAAAAAAACACTTAATTGTGTACTGTTACTACTACTATACTGCTGATGCTGCCAGTGCTCACTTACCTATGTGACAAGTTCTTTGCCACTATATGCTACAAATATCTATGCTGCTGCTCCTATGCTGCTGCCACCTCTTCCACGACCACGAGTGAAAGAAACACTTAATTGTGTACTGTTACTACTACTATACTGCTGATGCTGCCAGTGCTCACTTACCTATGTGACAAGTTCTTTGCCACTATATGCTACAAATATCAATGCTGCTGCTCCTATGCTGCTGCCACCTCTTCCACGACCACGAGTGAAAAAAACACTTAGTTGTGTACTGGTACTACTACACTGCTGCTGCTGCCAGTGCTCACTTACCTATGTGACAAGTTCTTTGCCACTATATGCTACATATATCAATGCTGCTGCTCCTATGCTGCTGCCACCTCTTCCACGACCACGAGTGAAAGAAACACTTAATTGTGTACTGTTACTACTACTATACTGCTGATGCTGCCAGTGCTCACTTACCTATGTGACAAGTTCTTTGCCACTATATGCTACATATATCAATGCTGCTGCTCCTATGCTGCTGCCACCTCTTCCACGACCACGAGTGAAAGAAACACTTAATTGTGTACTGTTACTACTACTATACTGCTGATGCTGCCAGTGCTCAGATACCTATGTGACAAGTTCTTTGACAATATATGCTACAATTTCAAATGCTGCTGCTGTGCTGCTGCCACCTCTTCCACAAGTGATACAACACTTTATTGTGTACTGTTACTACTATACTGCTGCTGCCAGTGCTCAGATACCTATGTGACAAGTTCTTTGACACTATATGCTACAATTTCAAATGCTGCTGCTGTGCTGCTGCCACCTCTTCCACAAGTGATACAACACTTAATTGTGTACTGTTACTACTACTATACTGCTGATGCTGCCAGTGCTCAGATACCTATGTGACAAGTTCTTTGACACTATATGCTACAATTTCAAATGCTGCTGCTGTGCTGCTGCCACCTCTTCCACAAGTGATACAACACTTTATTGTGTACTGTTACTACTATACTGCTGCTGCCAGTGCTCAGATACCTATGTGACAAGTTCTTTGACACTATATGCTACAATTTCAAATGCTGCTGCTGTGCTGCTGCCACCTCTTCCACAAGTGATACAACACTTTATTGTGTACTGTTACTACTATACTGCTGCTGCCAGTGCTCAGATACCTATGTGACAAGTTCTTTGACACTATATGCTACAATTTTAAATGCTGCTGCTGTGCTGCTGCCACCTCTTCCACAAGTGATACAACACTTTATTGTGTACTGTTACTACTATACTGCTGCTGCCAGTGCTCAGATACCTATGTGACAAGTTCTTTGGCACTATATGCTACAATTACCAATGCTGCTGCTGTGCTGCTGCCACCTCTTCCACAAGTGATACAACACTTTATTGTGTACTGTTACTACTATACTGCTGCTGCCAGTGCTCAGATACCTATGTGACAAGTTATTTGACACTATATGCTACAATTTCAAATGCTGCTGCTGTGCTGCTGCCACCTCTTCCACAAGTGATACAACACTTTATTGTGTACTGTTACTACTATACTGCTGCTGCCAGTGCTCAGACACCTATGTCACAAGTTATTTGCCACTATATACTACTATTACCACTACTGCTGCTGTCAAGTCTTGCCCAAGTGTTTAGATGCTATCTAGTACTATTACCACTACTGCTTGTAAATGTTGTGTGTGTGATAATTACTTTATATTTGAATACTACTGCTGCTGCCTTCATGCTGAGTAATGCTTCATGACCTCTCTGTCACAGCGGATCCACAAACAGCCTCCGCTAAAAGCTACCAGACCGGATCGTAACAAACAGCAAGTGTGACTAAATGACTGAACGTTATGTTAAACCCTGGTTTGTGGCCTTTTTACTGCAACTTTTAGCCTATCTGCAAGAGCAAATCAGCACTCTCTTTCTCTTTCTCGCTCTCTCTCTATATCTATATCTATATATATATATATATATATATATATATATATATATGTATATATGTATATATTGTAGCTTTTGTTATAGTAATTTTTCAACAGTTTAGTTTGTGTTAGTAGTGTCTGTGTCCGTGTATTTTGTTTTTTATTAGATTTGTGTTAAATAAAATAATAGTATGAAATGTTTTTAGGTTATTATGAAGTTAGATGTGTTGATGTTGATGTGTTAGATGTGAAGTTAGATGTGTTGAAAGACCTAACAATCTCAATAAGAAAGGAAACATTTGAAAAGAATAACAGGTTTAATAACCAAAAATATAAATATTTACATGGATTTTTTCAAGCGCTTGTAAATCTCAGACAGCTCCTTGAAATTTTTTCTCTGCTGTTGTAACAGCTGTTCATTCTCGAGGTCCAATTTTTTTATTTTGCGCCGATTGGACAGGACTTTTTGATTGGTCCTCTCCATGACATGGGATTTCTCCTGAATCTCTTTCAAAACTGTTAGGATATAAGAAAAAATAAATTAGGATTAAATACTGTACTTTTTTATATCTACATCTTATTGTTGAAATGTCATTAATCGTTGTGCACATATTTACCCTCCTGACTGATGGTCATCACAGGCGCTGTGTCATCCTCCTGCTCCTCTTCTGCATCATGGCATTCACCAGGAGGTTGGGTGGGGGGAAGTTGCAGCTCCTCAGGAGCTGGGGGTGGTAAGTCGGAGGGCCCTGGCTGCTCCTTATCCCTCTCCTCCTCTGCATCCTCCTCTTCATCCTCCTCTTCTTCCTCCTCCTCCTCCTCTGCGGCCTGTCGCCTTGTGCGCTTGGGGCGCACAGATGGTAGAGGAGATCCTATAATAACACAATGTTTATATATGTAAAAATGATTTCTAATAACATATGCAAATTCTGTGTACTCTGCTGTATTGTATATGAATACACATTTATTTATATAGACAGTTAACCAATGGGATAATGTTATACTAAAGGGTCTTGCTGGCACTACAGGGGACTGAGTGTGAGCTGGGCTGCCACCATGGTAAAATTAGCTGTTTGTGTTTCCTTTGTATTATTCTGAAGATCTCATGTTAAAAAAAGGGCCTGATGGAGTACACGTGATTACTATGTTAACCCCACGCCTAGCACAGGAATTTAGTGGTAATTGAGTTATAAAATACCACCCTTTCCCCTTGAAACCCACCACACCACCACTTTAATTCCATGGTTTAACTTGATGGAATAATGTCTTTTTTCAACAGTACTATGAATACCTTCGGTGGTGATATATGTTACCACAACATGGCGTCTGGGTTAACAACATCTGCCCTAAGGTTAATTACATATCACCTTACATGACTGTCACCAATAACTTACCTGGATGAAATTCATCGCGGATCTGTGTGACCCGGTCCATGTGGCGCCTCTTCAAGTCTGACCATTTTTTGAGAATGGCCATGTGGTCATGTGACCCGCCATGAAACTCATGTAATTCCTCCAATACGGACTGGACGATTTTTTGTTTATCCTGCTGGCACCTCATTAGGTCGTAACCATGTTGCAGGAACCTCTGCAAGATGAAGAACAAAGTATATTATAATACTTTTGTTTAAACCCTTATGGATATATGACGTAAATGTATGGTATTCAATAATTGGAAGCATTCTCGCCTTATTAATCACTGACAGTGGTAACATGACAGATTTTATATGTTGCCATTTTGGTCACCAGCTTTTTGGAATAAATATAGCAGCCATTATCATTTGCATAATTATGTATATATGAGTAACATCACAGGATAGACGTATAGGGGAGAAATGAGTTGCTATTCATCTGACCACTATAAATTTTTTTTGACCCTTACACTGGCCCTGTACAATAGATTATTTTTTTTAATCCCTATCTTTACATATGAAAAATAATATGTTTGTTTCTTTTCACTTTTTGATGAAAAGGGAGAACTCTGTGGACTCTGATGTAAAAGGGAGAACTCTGTGGACTCTGATGTAAAGGGAAAACTCTGTGGACTCTGATGTTAAGGTAGAACTCTGTGGACTGTGATGTTAAGGGAGAACTCTGTGGACTCTGATGTTAAGGGAGAACTCTGTGGACTCTAATGTAAAAGGGGAACTCTGTGGACTCTAATGTAAAAGGTAGAACTCTGTGGACTCTGATGTAAAGGGAAAACTCTGTGGACTCTGATGTTAAGGTAGAACTCTGTGGACTGTGATGTTAAGGGAGAACTCCGTGGACTCTGATGTTAAGGGAGAACTCTGTGGACTCTAATGTAAAAGGGGAACTCAGTGGACTCTAATTTAAAAGGGGAACTCAGTGGACTCTAATGTTAAGGGAGAACTCTGTGGACTCTAATGTAAAAGGGGAACTCTGTGGACTCTAATGTAAAAGGGGAACTCTGTGGACTCTAATGTAAAAGGTAGAACTCTGTGGACTCTAATGTAAAAGGTAGAACTCTGTGGACTCTGATGTAAAGGGAGAACTGTGTGGACTCTGATGTAAAGGGAGAACTCTGTGAACACTGATGTAAAGGGAGAACGCTGTGGACACTGATGTAAAGGGAGAACTCTGTGGACTCTGATGTAAAGGGAGAACTCTGTGGACTCTGATGTAAAGGGAGAACTCTGTGGACTCTGATGTACAGGGAGAACTCTGTGGACTCTGATGTAAAGGGAGAACTCTGTGGACTCTGATGTAAAGGGAGAAGTCTGTGGATCCTGATGTAAAAGGGGAAGTCTGTGGACTCTGATGTAAAGGGAGAACTCTGTGGACTCTGATGTAAAGGGAGAACTCTGTGGACTCTGATGTAAAGGGAGAACTCTGTGGACTCTGATGTAAAGGGAGAACTCTGTGGACACTGATGTAAAGGGAGAACTCTGTGGACACTGATGCAAAGGGAGAACTATGTGGACTCTGATGTAAAGGGAGAACTATGTGGACACTGATGTAAAGGGAGAACTCTGAGGACTCTGATGTAAAGGGAGAACTCTGTGGACACTGATGTAAAGGGAGAACTCTGTGAACTCTAATGTAAAAGGGGAAGTCTGTGGACTCTGATGTAAAAGGGGAAGTCTGTGGACTCTGATGTAAAGAGGAACTTTTGTGATTAATTTCATATGGTTAGAAATGTTATTTAATAGCGACATCTATGCAAACTAAGACAAAAAATTGCTGTGCGACGCTGAAGTGTTCGGGTTTGAAATGAACAAAAGGTGGCAACCCTGGGCATGCTGGGAGTTGTAGTTTTGCAACCGCTGGAGACACACTGTTTGGGAAATACTAATATCTGATCTTGCATCCTAACTTTTTAACTAGTCTAAAATGCAGTTAAAGATAATGAAATAACAAGTGGTGAAATTACTTACAGTAATCAGCAGTTTTTCCTCACTGGATGAAAAGTTACTCCCCACCATCTTCGCTTCGCAGGGCAGCAGTAGATTCGCAGGGCAGCACTAAATAGCAATCCGAATATACACTGGCAAAGAATCCAGGAAATGATCGCCGTTTTCGCGACCGCGTGTTGTCCGCGCGCATGCGCGGTCGAGAATTTCGCAATGAATTTCGCAATTTTTTTTTTGAATGAAATATCACGAATATTCGAAATTTACGAATATTTCTCGAATATTCTCCTATATATTCGCGAAATATTGCGAAAGCGAATATGGCGTATTCTGCTCAACACTAGTGTATACACACATATCTCTGGTTCATATAAAAAATAAATAAATAAAGGAAATAAATAAATGTATTACTGTATAATACGTTTTTAATACATTACACACATAACTTTTTTAATGAATTACAAACATTTTTATTTATTTTTTGTTAGTGCTATTTATCCATGCTACTATAATATGACTCCAGGTGGTACAAGGTCTTGTTGTTGAAAAACATTTCTGTATTTTTTTTTTTCAGCACTTTAAAATGTTATTCAATGGAAAATATATAAATAATGGTATTATTTTGTGGACTGAATGTATTTCAGATGAAATCTTTTTGTAAAGTGAGTTATATTTTACAGGATAGCAAATATTCAAAACAATACATAATAATACAGTTTTTAGTCATCATTTTCCTAATTATTGTACATACACCTTAAGCCTTAGTACATTTATGAAAATAAATAAATATACCTCTAGACATTTTTAACACATTAAGCATTACTTTTTTATACATTAGAGCAATTGTTTTTGTTTGTACTATTTATTAGTGTTGCTCACGAATATTCGCATTGCGAATATTCGCTACGAATATTGCATATTCGAGTATTCGCAAATAACTCGAATATTGCGGCGAATATTCGCTATGGCGAATATTCGTATTTTTTTCAAATTTATTTTTAAAACAGATCACATCCTAGTGATCTCCATCGACATCTAAAAGCATTGCTGGTATGATTAGAGAGAGACCCTGGGCCGAGTAGCTGATGCGATTCTTTTATGTTGCCGAAAATTCGCATTGCGAATTTTCGGCAACATAAAAGAATCGCATCAGCTACTCAGCCCTTCTTTTGCATCAGAGCCAATCAGAATAATTTGAATATTCGGCAAAAGGAATATTGCGCGATATTCCTTTTGCCGAATATTCGAGTTATTCTGATTGGCTCTGATGCAAAAGAAGGGCGGAGAAGATAATCGCGCAATATTCCTTTTGCCGAATATTCGAGTTATTCTGATTGGCTCTGATGCGCCCTTCTTTTGCATCAGAGCCAATCAGAATAACTTGAATATTCGGCAAACGGAATATTGCGCGATTATCTTCTCCGCCCTTCTTTTGCATCAGAGCCAATCAGAATAACTTGAATATTCGGCAAAAGGAATATTGCGCGATATTCCTTTTGCCGAATATTCGAGTTATTCTGATTGGCTCTGATGCAAAAGAAGGGCGGAGAAGATAATCGCGCAATAGGAATATTGCGCGATTATCTTCTCCGGCCTTCTTTTGCCCCCTTATTCTCCTTTCTTTAAAGTAGAGTTAGTGTAGAGTTAGTGTTTAGTGCATATTAGTTTAGTAATACAGGAAATGATCTCCGTTTATGAGAATTTCGCAATCATTTTCGCATTAGCGAAATTTCTTTTTGGATAAAATATCATGAATATTCGATATTAGCGAATATTCGCGAATATTCTTCTATATATTCGCGCAATATCGCGAAATCGAATATGGCGTATTCCGCTCAACACTACTATTTATCTATTCCACTTTTAATATGATTTGAGTTGGTACAAGGTCTTGCTGTTTTATATATTTTTTCCAGCTCTTTTAAAATTATACAATGTAAAACAATTAAATGATGATATTATTCAGTGGAGTGACTGTATTTTAAATGCATCAGTATTGTAAAGTGAATTATGTGCTATGTATTTATTAGCAAATATTCAGAACATTAAATAATAAAACTGTTCTCAGACAGCCTTTTTAACATTGTTGTATATACACACATATTTCTAATACACGTATACATTTATTGAAATAAATGCATCGCTGTCTAATTATGTAGGGGCAGGTGGAAAGGACCGCAGAGCGCAATAGGGGGGCCAGGCATCTGGATAGAAGTAATGCATGCTAAGGATGTTTCAGGAAAGAGCAAAGTTTGACCATGCAGGACAGCTAAAGTTAAAGGGGTTGTAAAGGTAAAAATTGATTTTCCTCCCTTGGACTACGGGAGAGTCAGGATGCCCACGAACACACAGCTCCTTACTCTATCTGCAAGGGAGGGGGCAGGCACGACACTTCACACCAGGGAGAAAGCCTCACATTATGGTGGTGAGTTACAGACAGAACAGGAAGTGAGGATTTCTCAGAAGAAATAAGGACATTTAAAAGAAAAATCAAAGCACTAAGGTAAAGGAAGCTATTTAGGGGGGAAAAAATGCTAACTTTACAACCCCTTTAAACATTTATCCTATGCATTAAGGTTAAAAAAACATCTGACAGCACCGGTCCCCCCCGAGCCCGGGTTTTACTTACCTGACCGTTCGAAATTGCCGGGCGCGTCCACGTCATCCTGTTCAGTTCCCAGCCTGGCCGTTGATTGGCTAGGCTGGGCGGATTGATAGCAGCGCAGCCATTGGCTGGCGCTGCTGTCAATCACAGCGGACGACACGGTGCGCCGGGGGGCAGGGACGAGTGATACAGTCGGCGGCTATGGCTGCCACTGTATCACGGGAGCGTGCTCGCAAAAGCTTTCCACCGTGCGAGCGCCCTCGCATGAAGGTAGAAAGCTTTTGAGAGGAGAAGCTGAGACAGCCGCAGAGGGACCCCAGAAGACAGCTTTCCGGGCCACTCTGTGCAAAACGGGCTGCACAGTGGAGGTAAGTATAACATGTGTGTTATTTAAAAAAAAAATATTCCTGACTTGTGTTCCTTTACGACCCGGACCTTTAGGCAGGTAAAGGACTTAGGCCCCATACACACGATCGGATATATCCGATGAAAACGGTCCGCGGACCATTTCCATCGGATATGTCCGATCGGGAGTTTGATCCGATGGCGTGTACACACCATCGGATCAAATTCCCCGCCGCCGGACGGCGCGGTGACGTAGTGGTGACGCGGCGGTGACGTTGACGCTGCCGCGTCACCGCCACGTCACCGCACCAGGAAGTAAAACACTTCCGCGCATGCGCCGAATCCATTCGGCAGCGGCGCGGCGGTGGTGGGAGCCGACATGTCTGCTGGTAAGTGTACTAACCAGCAGACATGACGGGCGGACAGATTCCCACCGGATAGATTTCAAAGCTTGCTTTGAAATCTGTCGGGTGGAGAAATCTGTCCGCTAGCCCATACACACGAGCGGAGATGTCTGCTGAAACGGTCCATCGGACCGTTTTCAGCGGACATATCCCCTCGTGTGTACGCGGCCTTAGTCAGTTTTTGCGATTCGGCACTGCGTTGCTTTAACTGACAATTGCGCGGTCGTGCGATGTGGCTCCCAAACAAAATTGGCGTCCTTTTTTTCCCACAAATAGAGCTTTCTTTTGGTAGTATTTGATCACCTTTACGGTTTTAACTTTTTGCGCTATAAACAAAAATAGAGCGACAATTTTGAAAGAAATGCAATATTTTTTAAGTTTTGCTATAATAAATATCCCCCAAAAACATATAAAAAATGTTTTTCCTCAGTTTAGGCCGATACGTATTCTTCTACCTATTTTTGGTAAAAAAATAGCAATAAGCGTTTATCGATTGGTTTGCGCAAAATTTATAGCGTTTTACAAAATAGGGCATAGTTTTATGGCATTTTTATTATTTATTTATTTTTTTTACTACTAATGGCGGCAATTTTTTTTCGTGACTGCGAATGGCGAATGGCGGACACATCGGACAATTTTGACACATTTTTGCAAAAATGCATTGTTTACTGTGAACATGACAATTGCAGTTTGGGAGTTAACCACTAGGGGGCGCTGAAGGGGTTATGTGTGACCCCATCTGTGTTTCTAACTGTAGGGGGGTGTGGCTGTAGGTGTGACATCATTGATTGTGTTTCTCTATATTAGGGAACACACGATCAATGACGGTGCCACAGTGAAGAAAGAGGAAGCTGTGTTTACACACAGCTCTCCCCGTTCTTCAGCTCCGAGGACCGATCGCGGGACTCCAGCGGTGATCGGGTCTGCGGGTCCCACGGCCAGGGTCACGGAGCTATGGACCGGGTCGCAGGCATGCACGCGGGTGCGCGAACACGACCCACGGCTGGGCACTTAAAGAGGACGTACCTGTACGTGCATGTGCCCAGTCGTGCCATTCTGCCAACGTATATGTGCAGGAGGCGGTCCTTAAGTGGTTAAAGGGGAATCGAGATTTACTGACATGGGAGAACTCAGAATCTGGTGCAGCTGTGGTCCAGATTCTAACTTCAGCTTGTAGGTTTTAAACTTTGACAATAAAACCCAGGGCAGCCATCAGAGATTTTGGGGACCCTTACAAAGCTTTAGCCATGGGGCCCCTGGAGCAGAGAACCGGGGCAGGGGGTTAGGATGCTCCCAAAAATGTGAAAGTGACATCTCATCACCTCTTCGCTCTCCTGCCATTGCTAGCAGAGAACAGGGGGGGGGGGGGGTGCCAAAAATGAGAAAGTGACATTACACCTCTTCTTTCTCCAGCCACAGGCCCCTGGGTACATTCAGGCCCCTTACATTTGTAATGCCCGTATCCCCCTGATAAAACCTGGAAGCTGATTGGTTTCTGTGAAGAGCTGCACCAGATTTTGCACTCTCCGGGCCAGATCCACAGAGAGAGTACGCCGTTGTATCTACTGATACACCGGCGTACTTTCAAAGTTTCCACTTTGTATCTTTAGTTTGAATCCTCAAACCAAGATACGGCGGCTTCTGGGTTAGATCCAACAGGTGTACGTCTTCGTACGCCTTCGGATCTAAGATGCAATACCTCGGCGTCCGCTGGGTGGCGTTCACGTCGTTTTCTGCGTCGGGTATGCAAATGAGCTTTTTCCGACGATCCACGAACGTACGCACGGCCGCCCCAATCTCTAGTCGGCTTTTTCCGGCGTATAGTTAAAGCTGCTTTTATCCAGCCTATAGTTAAACTTGCCATGTTAAGTATGGCCGTTGTTCCCGCGTCGAAATTTTAATTTTTTTAATTTTTGCGTAAGTCGTCCGTGAATAGGAATGTACGTAATTTACGCTAGTCAAAAAAATAATGTCGTTGCGACATAATTTAGCGCAATTATGCTGCTGGAAAGTAGTGTTACCCCTGTGTGAATGGGCTCTAACGCTAATATTAACCCGTAACCCTAATCCTAACCCTTAACCCCAATATTAAACCCTAACCCCTAACACTAATATCAACCCCTTAACCTAATGATAAACCCTAACCCATAACCTAACAAATAAAAAATAAACAATAAGTAATAAAAAAAATGCATAAATAATATATTAACCCCTAACTCTAACTTTTATACCCTAACCCTTAACCCCTTACAAAAAAAAGTAAAATAAATAAATAATAATAATTATAAATAAATATTAGCAGATGAAAAAGCTGAAAAACATAGCAAAACATGATTAAAACTGATCATATATTATTTTATTTTTTTATTGGGTAATTAAACACCAAAGCTCAAAAAAATGTAAACATGCATATAAACGCTGGAAAAAATGCCCGAAAATACGTTAAAAACCGCCTAAAGAGATAAAACATGGAGAAAATGTGTATGTACTCCACTTTTTTTTTGCCTTGACATTTTAAGCTTCAAATTGATTGAGTGCCTTTTTCTTTCTCGTACTGAAAATGCAGTCAATTATTGTACATCTTTTAACAGCAGACATTTTCTAACCTGCCCAATAGACGAGGGGTTGGCCGGTTGGGTTGGCATCTTTCTTTTCCCGCCAACATGAGATTGTTGCTTGTTATCTCATGTCTGTGTGCTGCTTAACTGTCTTCCAGACTATAACAATTAAATTTAAGGCCACGTCTTCCATGGATAAACAGACGCAGTGTGAAAAAAAGCCGGTTAGGTCACACTTTTGAGCTTATACAAAGATACAGGAAAATATGCACTTTAACAATAAGCCCCAGTAATCTACGGCCTTATCAGCTCTCCAGTAAGAGCAACAGAGGTGCAATTAAGCGAGAATTTGTCTAGAGAGTCTTTCAGTTGCTTTTCTTCTCTTCTGAATGTCTAATGTCCAATTGCTTTTGACGTAGAATCAACGGTGAGCCATTTATTGGCTTTGCTAGAATGTTACATCCATTATGTCTCCTGTTTTATGACTTAGTAAAGGTGTATCCTGGTAACTGCAAGGTCAATCTGTTGTTAAAATGCCAAAGTTAAGGAAATTATACTCTCACACTATAAACAGTAAACTCTGTTTGCAGATATAATTGCTTAATGGTTGTAGTGAGTATCTGCAGTTAGAAAAGGGAAGAAGGATGGAAGGAGTCGACATTATAGAAGACATAGAATGTTCTTAATAGATCTTCATAAATAAATTTAAAAAAAGATCATTCAACTCAATGCTAATGGTCCATTTTGTTATCCATATACAAAGTGAAAACAATTGTTTGTTGGGGCTTTTTCATACATATGTAAAAGCTGTAATGCACATTTGTGACATGTGTCATTTTGTGCACTTGTGAGCATTTTAAAGCCAACTCCAGACAAATAGCTAAATGCACAATTAACCACTTAATCACTGGGCCTATTCTGGCACTTTTCTCCTTCATGTACAAATCACATTTTTTTTGCTAAAAAATTAATCAGAACCCCCAAACATTATATATAGCAGACACCCTAAAATGGCGGTCATTGCAACTTTTTTTCTTTCACGGTATTTGCGCAATAATTTTTCAAACGCCTTTTTTTAGGGAAAAAAACTGTTTCATGAATTAAAAAATATCAAAACAGTAAAGTTAGCCCAATTTTTTTGAATAATGTGAAAGATGATGTTACGCCGAGTAAATAGATACCTAACATGTCACGCTTTAAAATTGCGCACACTCATGGAATGGCACCAAACTTCGGTACTTAAAAATCTCCATAGGCAACGCTTTTTTTTTACAGGTTACTATTTTTGAGTTACAGAGGAGATCTAGTGCTAGAATTGTTGCTGACACTCTAACGCACGTGATGATACCTCACATGTGGGGTTTGAACGGTGCTGACATATGTGACTTGCATGCGTGTTTGCTTCTGCACGCGAGCGACCAAGACAGGGGCGTTTTATTTTTTTTTTTATATATTTATTTATTTATTTATTTTTACTTATTTATTTATTTTGTTTACACTTTTTCTTAATTTTTTTATCACTTTTATTCCTATTACAAGGAATGTAAACATCCCTTGTAATAGGAATAGTGTGTGACAGATCCTCTGTATGGAGAGATGTGGGGTCAATAAGACTCCACATCTCTCCTCCAGGCTGGAAAGCATTAGATCATGAAAAAAAATTCACCAATCTAATGCATTCAGCCAAGATTGCGGCTGTGTTTACATTCCCGGGTACTGGCCATGACGTCATAACGTCGCGCCCGGTCCTCCGACGGTCATAGAGATGACTGTGACCGTCTGGTCACCAGTCATCTCTATGGTTTTGCTGCGAACGCCGGCCGATTCGCTCTCCGGACCCCCGATGGCACGGGAGAGCCCGGAGAAGCACCGGATGGCGGCGGGAGGTGGGGACGTCCTCTCCCGCCACCTATAAGAACGATCAAGCGGCGGAACCGCCGCTTTGATCATTCTTATGGTGCACAGAATCGCCGGCTGAAGACGGCGATATCTGAATGATGCCTGTGGCTGCAGGCATCACCCAGATATCCCCGCACAAAGTGGAGGACGTCATATGACGTCCTAAGGTGAGCAAGTGGTTAAAATAAATAGATGTATAGATGTAACGCCATCCCTGTAGGATCGGCTGATAGTATTAGGTCCTCTGTTTGTGCCACGACTTTGCAAAAGGCCTCAACCCCTATGACACTTCCACTGCCTGTGCCCCTTTAGTCAATGCGGGTCTAGCAATTTTGCATAAATTGAAGGTCCCCGTGAGATTAGACTCCAGACCATATAGGGGATAACAGGGTATATTTTCTAAAGTGATTGTAAAGGTTTGTTTCTTTTTTGTAAAATAACAAATATGTTATACTTACCTGCTCTGTGCAAGGGTTTTGCACAGAGCAGCCCTGATCCTCCTTTTTTGGGGTCTCCTGGTGGTGCTCTTGGCTCCTCCTCTTCATTGGTGCCCCCATGGGAAAACACTTTCAATGGGGGCAACCATGCTATCAATCTATCCAATGAGGACCCGAGACAGGGGTTGAAGCTGCTGTTCACGTCACTAAAACGATCGGATTCAGGGCTTATGGGCAGTTGCAGCTCAGCTGCAGTGTAGAAGGCTTTTCACCTTAAAGGATCACTAAAGATTTTTTTTTTTAGCTAAATAGCTTCCTTTACCTTACTGCAGTCCTGGCTTCATGTCCTCATTGTTCGTTTTTGCTTTGATGTTGCTGTAATTCTTCTCTGTCCTGGTTGTCTGTTTCCTGATAAAAAAAAGTCATGAGAGCTTTCTCTCTGTGGTCACTAATCAAGGAGGTGTGATTACTGTGTGTCTAAAACCCCTCAGAACCAATGAGTTTCGTTTTACAAACCATCACTGCCATGTATTGGCTCTGTGTCTCTGTACATCACAGAACCAGGGAACAGCATGTAAAAAACGAAACTGAAACTGCAGGTACAATATATGATTGATTTTTATCTATTTTAATTATTTTTAAAAGGAATCAGTTAACTATTATGTCTCTATACCCTGTAAACAGTCATTTCAGCAAAAAAATGTTTTCCTTTACAGCTCCTTTAATTACAAACTTGTTATACTTACCTCCACTGTGCAGCTCGTTTTGTACAGAGTGGCCCCGAACCTGGTCTTCTGGGGTCCCTCGGAGGCTGTCTCGGCTCCCCCGCAAGACTCAACACCTTTATGCGAGCGAGCATGGTGTTGAGTTCTTGCGGGTGTGCTACCGTGATACAGCCGGTGGCCATAGCCACTCACTGTATTGCTCGGCTCCACCCCCCGATGCGTTGTGTCATTGGATGTGATTGACAGCAGCACAAGCCAATGGCTGCGCTGCTTTCAATCCATCCACTGTAACCAATCAACCGCCAGGCGGAGCGGTGAAGAGGATGTCGGGGTTGAGCGTGGGACTTTCGAGGGGTCAGGTAAGTAAAATGGGAGGACTAGGGGGGGGGGGGGGTATTGTCGGATGTTTTTTCACCTTAATGCATAGATGAAATGCATTAAGGTGAAAAGCCTTGAGGTTTTACAACTCATTTAACCACTTGCATACTGGGCACTTACACCCCCCTCCTGCCCAGGTAAAATTTCAGCTTCCGGCACTGCGTCGCTTTAACTCACAATTGCGCGGTCGTGCGACGTGGCTCCCAAAAAAAATTTATGTCCTTTTTTCCCCACAAGTAGAGCTTTCTTTTGGTGGTAATTGATCACCTGTGCGATTTTTATTTTTTGCGCTATAAACAAAAAAGAGCGACAATTTTGAAGAAAAATACAATATTTTTTACTTGTTGCTATAATAAATATCCCAATTAAAAAAAAAACACATTTTTTTTTCTCAGCTTAGGGCGATACGTATTCTTCTACATATTTTTGGTAAAAAAAAAATCGCAATAAGCGACTGGTTTGCGCAAAAGTTATAGCGCTTACAAAATAGGGGAGAGAATTATTATTTTTTTTTTATTTTTTTTTACTAGAAATGGCGGCGATCTGCGATTTTTATTGGTACTGCGACGTTATGGCGGACACATCGGACACTTTTGACACATTTTTGGCGCCATTCACATTTATACTGCGATCAGTGCTATAAATATGCACTAATTACAGTATAAATGTGACTGGCATTGAAGGGGTTAACACTAGGGGGTGAGGAAGGGGTTAAATGTGTATGCTAGGTGTGTTCTAACTGTGGGGGGAGGGGGGGTGACTGGGGGGGGTAACCGATCTGTGTCCCTATGTAGGAAGGAACACAGATCGGGCTCCTCCCCTCCAGAGACATGACGCTGTCTCTGTGTAAAACGGCAATGAGAGATGATCTATGAGAGATCATCTCTCATTCGCCCACAGATCGCATCGCAAACGGCCACTCTGATTGGCCGTTTGCCGCGATCTGTGATTGGCCGTGTCCAAGGGACACGGACAACACAGGGCTTCCCCGCAGCGCGCACTACAGCGCGCGCTGGGAACGCCAGAATGACATGCCGTCAAATGACGGCATGTTGGATATTCAGGCCCGCGCTGTTGCTGTCATCCGACGGTAGCGCGGGCCTGAAGTGGTTAAGAAACATATGCACAAAATATAGCAGTACAGTATACGATAAACCCCTACATTACACTAGCAATGTATTCAAATAGAAAAGAACCACAGCTAAACTCAAACACCATACGCTGTAGCCTTTCCCACAAGCGTACTACAAATAACAGGCGACAAAATTGTAAAAGCGTATCTATGATGGATAACAAGTAATGTATAGTCCTTAACCACATCAATATCGGGCACTTTCACACCCTTGCTGCCCAGGTCATTTTTCAGCTTTCAGTGCTGTCGCACATTGAATGACATTTGCGTGGCCATGCAACACTGTATCCAATCAACATTTTTAATAATTTTCTTCACACAAAAAGAGCTTTCATTTGGGGGTATTTAATCACTGCTGTTTTTTTTTTTCTTTAAAAAAGAAAATAGACTGAAAAAAAATAAGATTTGCTTTATTTCTGTCAGTAAATGTTGCAAATAACATTTTTTTTCTCCTTCAGGGATGTGAGCTGATGAGGTGGCCCTGATAGGCACTGATAATGCAGCCTTATGGGTACTAATGAGGCAGCACTGAAGGACACTGATTGGGCGACACTTATGAGGAGGCACTATTATGCCATACTGATGGGCACTGATAGGCGGCACTGATGAGCACTGATAAGCGACCACTGGTGGGCACTGATAGACAGCACAAATGGGCAGCACTAATAGACAGCACTGATAGGAATTGATGGGCAGAACTGATGAGCAGGCACTTATGGGCACTAAAAGACAGCACTGACTGGCACCAGGAATGGGCATTGATTTGTATCACTGAGGAACACTCATTGGATGGGTATTCCAGCATGACAATGACCAAAAACACACGGCCAAGGCAACAAAGGAGAGGCTCAAGAAGAAGCACATTAAGGTGCTGGAGTGGCCAGTAATGACTTGGAGAGGATCTGCACAGAGGAGTGAGACAAAATCCCTCCTGAGATGTGAGCAAACCTGGTGGCCAACTACAAGAAACGTCTGACCTCTATGATTGCCAACAAGGGTTTTGTCACTAAGTACAAGTCATGTTTTGCAAAGGGGTAAATTACTTATTTCAGTCAGTAAAATGCAAATCAATTTATACATTTTTTGAAAATGCATTTTCTGCATATTTTTGTTTCTTCATGTTAACATAAACGTATGATAATTTCTTTGTCAGTGGGCAAACGTACAAAATCAGCAGGGGATCAAATACTTTTTTCCCTCGTATGTGTTCACCACTGCACGTGAGCAAGTGGGGAAGGGGGCACTTTACATTTATTTTTTATTATTATTTATTTTATTCCAATTTTTTTTTTTTATTATTATCGCTTTTATTGCTATCACAGAGTCCATATAGTCCATGTTTGACAAAGAGCATTAAAAGGCTATCAGGTAGACATGTGCAGACTGGAATATTTCGTTTCGTTTTTTCGTTTTCGTCCAGAAAATAGATTTATTTAGTTACTCCCGAAAATCGTTTTGATTTATTTAGTTTTCGTCGGTAAAGTTTTCGTCCGAAAACGAAGATTTTCGATGACTTTGTCGAATTAAACGACGGAAATTCGACAAAGCATCGCAAATCGTTGTTCTGAATACAGGGAATATACCTATTCCCTGTATTCAGAACGACGATTTTCGATGCTTTGTGAAATTGAACGACGGAAATTCGACAAAGCATCGAAAATCGTCGGATCTGAACGAAAATAAAGCATTTTTTATGTCGGATGTTTCGGTTTTCGTTTCTTGCGCTTTTGTTTTCGTTCGTTAAAACGATAACGAAAATACCCGTTTTTCGGACGAAAATGCATTCTAACGAAAACGAATGCACATGTCTACTATCAGGCCATCCTTAGTAGTTATCAGTTAAGAGTCCCCCGGATCCCAGTCCTTCAGGAAGCACCGAGTGGTTCCCCCCAGCTGAGGGCACTGTCTGGCAGCATAACAGCCTACATCTTGTGCGCATTTCCAGAAGCTCACTCTTGGGGCACTGAAGAGGCACTTTTGATGTGGATCTCTGGAAAATTTGTTGAAAAAACTAGCCAATCAATTGCCCAGATCCACCACACATCAACATTGCAACAGTTTCACAGGAAAGACAACAGACTTTGCATGGAACATGCATGGAAAAAAAAAAAACTTTCTGTAGACACCTACCTACATACAGAACTCTAATTAGCCAAAGTAAAAGCATAAATATAGACACGGCTAAGCTCAGCTCTATCATTATAAGCACCATAGCTTATTTAATATGCAAAAGAAAGATGGAGTCAGCTGCACTCAGTTCAGATAATGTCAAGCATAGTGTTGTTCTGACAGCTGTTTGTGCTTTAGTCCATCCTTCAGACAATACATATTTACCAGGCTGTCATACAGAACAATGGCAAGGGATCTGAAGTGCCCCATACCCACTCCATTGGGCACTAATTGGGGCAAGCCAACATCTCACATTGCTAAATATTACTGGAATATGAAGTGCCAAACTGTAAGCAAAAGAGGGCAATCTCTTGAAGGCAAGAGAATGACAATTAATCATACGAAAACTAATAAATAACCAAAAAAAAAAAAAAAAAGACTATATAAAGCTGGTTATAAAGCTATATAACCAAAAAAAAAAAAAAGACAAAAAATAAGGCAGCTTTATAACCACAAAAAAAACCTCTCTTGTTAATAGTACTTACAAGGCTACTCAAGCTGCTCATGAGCATTTTTACTGACAGGGAAAAACAGATGTGAATGGCACCTGAATATAGTGTTAAAACATTTATCTTTAACCACTTCCCGCCTGGCTTATAGCAAAATGATGGCCGGGTGGTGGTTGGATATCAGCCACCACCATCGTGGCGATCGGTGGTGCGGTGTGTCAGTCTGACACACCACTACACCGATCTCTGTAAAGAGCCTCCGACGGAGGCTCTTTACCATGTGATCAGCTGTGTCCAATCACGCCTGATCACGATGTAAACAGAAAGAGCCGTTGATCGGCTTTTTCTCACTCGCATCTGACAGACGGCTGTAGAGGAGAGCCAAACGGCTGTAGAGGAGAGCCAAACGGCTGCTCTTCTAAAAAATCTGTTCATCTTTACAAATACGATTCCTTTATATTGGCTGTTAAAATTTACAAATGCAGCAATTTAGAATTTGAATGAAAGGTTTAGCACTGGGAAACACTTTTTGAAAGATGAAAAGTGCATTTTTATATACAGCTATATACAGAGGTGTATTTAGGTTTTGTGCTGCCCTAGGCCTGACTAAACTCGTGCACCCCCTAATTTAAATATGACCCACCCCTTCCTGTTACAGCCACACCCTGTGTTGTTTAAGAACCGCCCTGAAATTTTCGAGTGAGGACACTAGTTCAGAGGGCCTGGGGACAATGGATTCCCTTAATTTACTTAGATTTCCTCTTACTTCCTGGTTGCCCATAGAGCAGGAAGTGAAGGGAAATCTTCGCAATGGGACAGGGATGGTAAAAAATAAACTGACAGGGGCTATAACCCTCCCTTACTCTACCCAAAATAAAAAAAAGTGTTGCCTATAGTCAGTGGCGTAATTATAGGGGTGCTGAGATCGCCATGGCGATCGGGCCCCTTGCTGCAGGGGGCCCTTTAGGGCCCCCTCTACTCTTTGATAGGAGGAGTGGCTGAGATGAGCTCCCCGATCGTCAGCTGAACTGTGTAGGGAAGGAGCTTGTCACATTAACCTAAAGTGAAAGTAGTGTGTGCTCTTTGTCTCCCCCTAGAGTGCAGTACCCGGCAGGAAGTGCCAAGGTAAATGTCTGCCGTTTTTTTTCATGACTATCTGCTGTATGTATTTATATACTGTATGTGTGTGTATGTATGGATGCATGTGTGTGTGCATATGTATGTGTTTATATGTATGTACTGTATGTACTGTATGTATGTATATTATGTACTGTATGTGTGTGTATATGTATGTACTGTATGTGTGTGTATATGTATGTACTGTATGTGTGTGTGCATGTATGTGAGTGTGCATGTATGTGCATGTGTTTATCAGTGGCAGTGCGTCCATAAGGGCGCATGTGTGCCCATCCCTCTCACCAGTCACTCCCTCTATGACCAATAGGTAGATTCATGCATAGCATGAATCTATCCATGGCCACCGCTGCCATCACCATATTTAGGTGTCCGGCTCCTTTTCGGGCACCTGAATCACAGCAGGGGGGGTTGAAGCACCTGATTAGAGCCATAGTCTCTAATAGGCTTCAAAATAGGTGAACCGCGAGCGCCCAGGTGTGTTAGAAAGGCGAATTTATATTCACTTTCCTAACACTGAACCACCTCTCCACCAATCAGGTGTGTGGGTCTGTTACCCATCACCTGATTTTCTGAAACAATAGGAGCGGCTATTTGACACTTATCAGGAGGAGAGGACGGGAGATGAGGACGGCAGGAGATGCATGGAGGATCCTGTTCGTAGGAGTCACCCGCAGCCCCACGAGACAGGGTAAGTCGGGTAGGCGGGGGGATTCACAGTGGTGGCATTTGATGGCACAGTTGCAGCATTTGATGGCACACTGGCAGCATTTAATGGGCACACCAGTATTTGCTGGGCACACTGGCGGCATTTAATGGACACAGTGGCGGCATTTGATGGGCACAGTGGCGGCATTTGATGGGCACAGTGGCAGAGTTTGATGGGCACAGTGGCAGAGTTTGATGGGCACAGTGGCAGAGTTTGATGGGCACAGTGGCGGCATTTGATGGCACAGTGGCAGCATTTGATGGCACAGTGGCAGCATTTTGGCACAGTAGCAGCGTTTGGGCACAGTGGCAGCATTTGATGGAAACAGTGGCAGCGTTTGGCACAGTGGCAGAGTTTGGGCACAGTGGCGACATTTGATGGTAACAGTAGTGGCGTTTGGCACAGTGGCAGAGTTTGATGGGCACAGTGGCTGCATTTGATGGGCACGGTGGCTGCATTTGATGGGCACAGTGGCTGCATTTGATGGGCACAGTGGCAGCTTTTGATGGGCACAGTGGCAGCTTTTGATGGGCACAGTGGTTGCAAATTAAGTTTTTTTAAGAATTTTTCAGTTTGCTTGCGCCCCCCTAAAAATTTTGAGTACCAGCTGCCACTGGTTTATATGTGTGTGCATATGTGCATTTATATATATATGTGTGTGTTTTTATGTGTGTGTTTACATGTATGTATGCACATTTTATGTATGCACTTTTAATCCCGATCCCCTATTTGTGTACAATCAGAACCTATTTGTTTATTTTTATTTTTTGCTTGTTCA
Organism: Rana kukunoris; assembly: GCA_029574335.1. Classification (NCBI taxonomy): domain Eukaryota; kingdom Metazoa; phylum Chordata; class Amphibia; order Anura; family Ranidae; genus Rana; species Rana kukunoris. Next base: position 193,047,348 of record CM056055.1, read on the forward strand.
TAGTATCGTCAAAAAATGCTATTCTTCCGAAAAGCGATCCATGCTTAGATCGCTTTTCAGAGACATTTGACAGCCGGTAAAGAGGCAACATGTTGCCTACTGACCGCCTGTTTTAACTCCTTAAATACATCATCACTATGCTGCAACTGCATGCAATGCACACAGTTGCAAGGGGGTTGCAGTGTAGCCCCATTCACCTAGGGGTATACTTCAAGGGTGCCCTGACTGGAAAAAGATTGCGAAACACCGACATAGAGGAACCAATCTCTCCATTTTCCTCCTGCAGCCGCTGAATGCCTGCGGGAGGGAGAGGGAAAAAAGCAAGGGGAACTGGAGAAATCGGTTCATTTATATGCAGCCTAGTGTTGCTCACGAATATTCGTATTGCGAATATTCGGCTCGAATATGGCATATTCGAGTATTCGCGATATATTCCGAATTTCGCGGTGAATATTCGCTATTTCGAATATTCGTATTTTTTCAATTTTTTTTTAGAACAGATCACATCCTAGAGATCCCCATCGACGTCTAAAAGCATTGCTGGTATGATTAGAGACCTTGGGCCAAGTAGCTGCAGCGATCATTTTATATTGCCGAAAAATCGCAATGCGATTATTCGGCAATAGCGATATCGCGCGATTATTTTCGAGAAATTCGCAATATTGTTTTTAGCTAAAATAACACATATATTCGATTTCAGAGTGTTACTGTCGAAATTCCGCAATCAATTTCTCATTCGCATTTTTGCGAAATTACGATAAAATATCAAGAATATTCTGAGCCAATCAGAGTGCTCCTTCCGCATTTGCCGAATATTCGCAATTATTTTGTATTATAAAATATCACAAATATTCTGAGCCAATCAGAGTGCTCCATTCCGCATTTCTCAAAATTTCACAATTATTTTGTATTATAAAATATCACGAATATTCTGAGCCAATCAGAGTGCTCCTTCCGCATTTGCCGAATATTCGCAATTATTTTGTATTATAAAATATCACGAATATTCTGAGCCAATCAGAGTGCTCCATTCCGCATTTCTCAAAATTTCGCAATTATTTTGTATTATAAAATATCACGAATATTCTGAGCCAATCAGAGTGCTCCTTCCGCATTTGCCGAATATTCGCAATTATTTTGTATTGTAATATATCACGAATATTCTGAGCCAATCAGAGTGCTCCATTCCGCATTTCTCGAAATTTCGCAATTATTTTGTATTATAAAATATCACGAATATTCTGAGCCAATCAGAGTGCTCCTTCCGCATTTCTCGAAATTTCGCATTCGCATTCGCAATAGCGAAATTTCGCAATCATTTCATTTCCAAAAAATATCGCGAATATTCGCATTTAACGAATATATCTCGAATATTCGACTATATATTCGAGATATATCGCGAAATCGAATATGGCATATTCTGCTCAACACTAATGCAGCCGCCTACTTGCGACCGTGTCCTGTAATGCCACCGGGCTCGGAGAAAAGAGCCCTAAAAGAGCCCTATCTGGGGGTCAGGGGGGGGCCCTTCATGGTTTCTTGCATCGGGGCCCTGAAGGTTCTAGCTACGCCACTGCCTATAGTTCTACTTTAAGTAGATGGTGCAGCAGAAACATAAAGCACAGTGAGGAAGGTTTGTAGTCCAGGATGATAAAACAGTCAAAATTGGAAGCGCCCCCCCCTCAACAGTTGAGGAATGCCGGCCGTCCGCATACCAGAGGCAGCACAGCCGCTTTTTGGGGGCGCTAGACTAATTTTCCTTACAGTGTAGCGCAAGCCGGCGGGGACTCTTTTCGTGCTGCCCCCCTGTAAAGTGCTGCTCTAGGCCTGGGCCTTAATGGCATAGGCCAGGATACAGCTCTGGCTATATAGATCAGACCAAAATGAGGGACAAATGAGGGGGAAAGAGGGACAGAGGGACATTGCTTCAAATTAGGGACAGTCCCTTGAAATCAGGGACAGTTTGGAACTATGCGCTCTCAAGTCAGAGCCTGAAGAAAGGAGAATGGTGATAAGCACAGTTTTCACATCCCTAAATCTCACTCCAAATCTCCTGGGACTAGTCCTCATGTCAGAGCCTTCATATGCTTCCCAACTTTTTGAAAAAAGAAAAGAGGGACACCTATTAGCAAACATATGTACGCATAGTACACACGCCCCTACCATGCCCCCTTAAAGGAGAACTATCCAAAACAAAAGACAAGTTAGACCCATAAGTGTTTTTTTTTTCCACTACTATTTCTTTATACTGGCTTTTCAAATTTACAAATACAGAAATGCAAAAAGTGTAAAACACTTTTTGAAAGATAAATAGTGGATTTTATATACAACTATTAAGACCAAACCAAAATAAGGGACAAATGAGGAGGAAAGAGGGACAGAGGGACTTTGTTCCAAATCATGGACAGCCCCTCGAAAATCAGGGATAGTTGGGAGCCTCCAGCAAGAACAATAGTGAGCAGCACAGCAAAGTGTAATTTCCAACGCAATAAGGCAGTCCCGCTTTAAGACGTTGATTGCTGCCATTACTAGTAAAAAAAATAAAAAATAAAAATCCCATAGTTTGTATAACACTATAACTTTTGCACAAACTAATCAATATATGTTTATTGGGATTTTTTTAACAAAAATATATAGCAGAATACATATTGACCTAAATTAATGAAGAAATTCGATAAAAAGAAAAAAATTATTGGTCAATTTAAAAGAATAAATAAAAAAATGTTACTTTAAAATGTTAGAAAGTGAAAAATATTGTCAGTCTTTTTTGTTTATAGTGCAAAAAAATAAAAAAAACTCAGTGGTGATCAAATACTACGAAAAGAAAGGTCTAAGGGCCCTTTCAAAGGGGTTGCGCCACATATCAGTGTGTTAAAGGTCTGTTCGCATTGATTTGAATAGAGCCTAACCCCTTGTTTTAGGTCTTGTGGTGGATACAATGATATGTAAATATCTTTTTTTTTTTTAAGGCAAAGTCATACACCACATTATCTTAGCAGTTTTAGAGACTTTTGGTAACCGTGGTCGCCTCATCCTAACCTGACTGGTTAAAATGGTGCACACTATATTAACCGCTTATGGACCGCCGCATGTACATTTACGTCGGCAGAATGGCACGTACAAGCACATTGGCGTACCTGTACGTCCCTGCCTAGACGTGGGTCGGGGGTCTGATCGGGACCCCCCCCCCCGGTACATGCGGCGGTTCCCGTGGCTGTCGGAGCGATCCGGGATGAGGGGGCGGCTGTTGGTTTTTGTCCACCCCTGCTCCCTGCTCCATGTGCGTCCTGCCCGCGTGTCACTTCCTCTGCCTATGTAATGTGAGCAGAGGAAGTGATGTCAGCTCTCCTCTCGGCGGTATTTTCCATCCGCCGAGAGAAGAGAAGACTCACACAGTAAGTCACACCAATACTACACTGACACCACACACATAGGCACATTAACCCCTTCCGATCACCCCCCCGTCACACTGTCACTGATTGCAATGATCATATATTTACTGATCACTGCATTTAGTGTCAGTGTGACAGTTAGTGTGACAGGCAGTTAGTGTTAGGTTCAGGGTAGCCCCGTACCCCCCTAATAAAGTTTTAACCCCTTGATCACCGCCCTAGTTAACCTTTTCACCCCCTATTGCCTGTGTCACTAAGCGATCATTTTTCTGATCGCTGTATTAGTGTCACTGTTGCCGCTAGGTAGCTAATTTTTTTTATTGCGATTTTTTTTTACTAAAGACATGTGGCTGAATACATTTTGGCCTAAATGTTTGATTAAAATTTAGTTTATTCGATTTTTCTTATAACAAAAAGTAAAAAATATAATTATTTTTTCAAAAATGTCGCTCTATTTTTGTTTATAGCGCAAAAAAAAAAAAAAAAACGCTGAGGCGATCAAATACCATCAAAAAAAAAATTCTATTTGTTGGAAGAAAAGGACGCAAATTTTGTTTGGGAGCCACGTCGCATGACCGCGCAATTGTCTGGTAAAGCGTTGCAGTGCCGAATTGTAAAAATGCCTCTGGGCATTTAGCAGCATATTGGTCCAGTCTTTAAGTGGTTAAAAGCTCCTCATCCAGGACTTAGCGATATTTAGTAGAACAAGGACAAATTAACAGCTATTTGTAAATCCTCTGAGAGAGAATACTCATTAACAATTGTCACTGGCTGGCCTGCAGACACTGATTTATTGTGCTAATTAGCAGATCATTTAGCTCCTTACTTAGAGATGGAGTGGAGTGGTTGAACACTTGCTATATCTTATTATGTGACCCTCACAAGCTGTTTGTAGCCCTAGAGGCTGTCTATTCAGATTGGGCTCACTAGTCTGTTGTGTCTACACGCCGCAGGACCACAGCAGGCAAGATATGTTAACGTTTCATACACAGGAGAACCTAAAAGAAACTTGTAAATGAGAGTCCTGCTGTAATTACAGGAGCTCAGCAAAGAGCTTATTTGAATTCCATTGATACGAACAGTGACTCCAGTTCATGTGCGCATTGACGTTCCTGCCTCTATTAACGCTCAACATCAAACAAATCTATACACTCACCGACCGGGGGATATCATGAAATCATGTGCAAGATAAAAAGTGGGCCCTAGTCACCAATGAAAAAATGTGGCGTGGTGAAATGTGGGCATGGCTTGGATTGCGCTAAATATTGGGCGTCACTTAAATGGGGTGTGGTTTAATAGAGTCGGAGTTGACTTAGGGTCCTTTCACATGGAGCAGACCGTTTTTCGGTCCGCTCCATGTGCCCGTCAGCTCAGCGGGGGGTCTCCGCTCAGCTGTTGGCGGACGGGGAGGTCCCCCGCACACTGTGCAGGGACCGCCCCGTCTCTCCTCCGCTCTCCCCTATGGGGAGTCGGATGGAAACGGACCGTCTGTCCGTTTGCATCCGATCCGTTTGCCTGGACGGAAGAAAAATAGGACATTCTTCCGTCCGCAAAAACGGATGCGGATCTAGCGGACGTTAGCGGATGCATCATCCGCTAACGGATCCACTCCCATAGGGAAGCATTACAAGTCCGTTAACGGACTTGTAATTAGCGGACCGTTCGTCCGCTAGTGTGAAAGGGCCCTTATGTAGTGCAGAATGCGGTATTTTTTAAATATGAAATGTACAGTGAAGAGTGAACAGTGGTGGGTAGTTTTTGCAGGAGAGGAGTGCGGAGTGTATGGGGATGGGTGTGGAGAAGCAACGCCTGTAATGGGAGGGGCAGCCCAGGAGGGAAGAGACAAAGCGGACAGGCGGGAGCTGGTGCAGAGAGCAGGGAGTCGGCGCGGATGAGCGGGAGCCTGTGCGGAGAGCAGTGTAAGTACCTATCGAGGCCGGCCTGTGCATCAGGGGAATGGTGGCGGTATGTGCGCACGAGGGGGGCAGGTTTTTTTGCCGCCCTCTCCCCCAAAAATATTGAGCACCAGCTACCTCTGGTGGGTAGTATGTGCAGGTGAGTAGTATGTGCAGGTGAGAAGTGCAGAGTGTATAGAGATAGGTAGTATGTGCTGGAGAGGATTGTTCTATGCAAAATAATTGTACCGCTTTGAGACCCAAAAATCTGACATAATCATACCGCCAGCGTGGTTAAAAAGGTAACCCCTAGACTGTTTACTGAGCCAGAGGGGTGAATGTTGCTGTTTGCCTGACTGCGGCTGCACTAGTGGAAAAAAACCTGGGGACACAAATCAGTGGCCCTTGCATAGAGTAGCGCTGCACTAATGCCGTGTACACACAAACGTTTTTTTTACGATGAAAAAAATCTTTTTTCAAGTCTTTTTTCATCAGAGAAACCGATCGTGTGTGGGCCCCATTAGACTTTTTTCCATCAGTATAAAAAAATAGAACATGTTTTAACCACTTCCATACAGGGCATTTTCACCCCCTTCCTGTCCAGACCAATTTTTAGTTTTCAGCGCTGTCGCACTTTGAATGACAATTGCCTGGTCGTGCGCCGACATATAACATGTTACGCCGACGTAAGTGCAAATATGCGCCGTCGTATCTGTGCGCCAGACCCACAAACAGAGATGTGCCTAAAACCAGGCTACACCCCACCGACGTAACTTGATTACGCCGGCGTAGGGTGGGCGTACATTTAGGCTGGGTGCATGGTGCCGCTCCCATTGATTAGCCATTCAAACATGCAAATGAGGTAAATACGGCGATTCGCGAACGTACGTGTGCCCGACACAGGCTACGCGCGGTGCCCGTAAGTTGTACGTCCGGCGTAAAGTTATTCCCCATAAAGGAGGTGTAACTCAGCAACAGACATGCTCAGGTCTGCACCAGGGAACACAAGCCAGCGCTTTTTACGTTGGACGTGTTTCTGGCTGGGCGTAGGTTATGTTAACGGCGCACACAGTGATCCGGCGTATCTTAGGCAGTTGTTCCGTGGTTGTGAGCATGCGCAGGGAGATGCGTTCACGTCACGGTGCATGCGCAGTTGGTTATACGTACTTGTCTGGCGCTCGGCCCATCATTTGCATGGATCACGCCCACCTCCACCTACGCTGGCCTGCACCTTTGAAACCCACGCCGCACTGGTGCAACGTTGGGAGCACTGGCTTTATGAATTCCATGCTTGCCTCTCTGCGCTGCGTTGTGCGCCTGCTGTCTGTGAATCCGGGTCATAGTGTGTAGGCAAGACTGATGAAAGTCAGCTTCATCGGAATTCCGACAAAAAATTCCATCGGATTTTATTCCATCAGAATTCCGATCGTGTGTATTAGATACAGTGGCTACTTTTGCTCCTGGCGACTGAATGGAGCGGCAGGGAAGAAAATAAAAGGTGAGTATTTGTTGCTGGGGACAGAAGAATTATGTTGCCTTTATCTGAATACAAACATCTATTTTAAAGCAGTCACCCTCAGCGAGTGAAGAAGGTCAAAGACATAGTGTTGGTTTCGGAATGTATATTGTTCTGGTTTTATCCTTCTTTGAATAAGTCCGATTATTATAATATGCGACGAGTGGGAGGCTTGTATAGAATGCAAGTGCCCTTGTAATGCGCGGTAAGAAGAATGTATTTCTAATATTTTAAGGTAAAAACACATTGAATAAACAGTGGCTAATTTTTTTTTTTACAACTTTTCAACAACAAACTGTTTTATATAATTTTTCATAAAATAAATCTTTCTTTTACAAATAAACATTTAATTCAATGTGCATCCTCTCTTTCTTTGTAGAGGATGCCGGGTTTTCTGGTCAGTAAGCCCAGCACTGCCAGTACTCCGGTGGTGACCTTTGCAAACTTGTGTTGATGGGCAAATTCAACTTGCTTTTGAGATCATTGAAAATGTATTGACAAGTTAATTTGACCAGTGGTTGACCTTCTTCTGACTTTCTTCAAGCTGCTTTTGTATTCCCATAAATGTATATGTGGGGAGCAGTTCTGAAGCAAACAAAAGCCTGTTGACACCGCTTCCAATTAAGACGTTCCTGTCTCTATTAGGAGAGGGTTGTGACATTTAGGTTCACGCTAATAATGATTTGTTTCTGTATTTTTAACTGGACGTAATAAAAATGTATAACCCTTTAAAGTGGTTGTTGACCCTTACATATAGAAGCGACTGGCCTCAAGTGATACAAAGAGAAAAAACAAATCCATCTACATAAGTTGTACCTGTTTATATGCAGCCATTTCTTCTCTACAGCACACATTTTACAAAGCATTTTTGAGCTCCAGTAGGCAAGGGGCAGGAATCTGATGTAGCACACTGCAAATAACAGAGAGGAGAACTCTGTGTAACCCCAGACCTGAGTGGAGGCAGTGGGAACACACCACTCTACACAACCTTAGGGAGAAACATGCACAGCTGATGCTTTGAATCACAGGTCCTGTGCTGAAGCGCACCTCCCTCATCCTCCTCGATCCCTTGGAATTGGCATGAACACTCACTTCTGTGAACCAGATCCAGATCTTTGTTCTGTTGCTGAAATTCTTACAAAATTATAATTTGTTGTCAGCCACATACATAAAAGTTTATAAGGATTTCCCTGACAGGTGACCTTCTGCAGATCGAAGTGCCTGGGGGGGGTCTGGGGGTAAGGATGATAACTTTCAGAATGAGGATATCTGGATTGAAGACACAGAGGTAAGGCATGATTATACTCACCTTGCTTCCATATGGGGATCTAGCATTCCAAAAAAATATTTTAGTTCTTTACTAGCCCAGCCCCCGTCTCACCTATAATTACCGTTAATGTGCTCTAATGTTGGGTTGCTCCTCCGAGAGTCAAATTCAGCATATTTTCTGTAGGATGATGATGGAACTTACACAAGGTTGATGATGTCAACACCCTCTGTGAATTGACCGTATTAGAGCATAGTGATTGGTTGCCTTGGCCTGAGCCATGCAAGCTGGAAAGAGGCCCCATGCTCCCCTGTCTCCATGAGCACTAGGTATTTGCAACAGCCCCAACAGAGCACAGTTTAGGAGATATTCACCTTGGATGCAGCCAGTTACAATTCTACACGTGGGCGGAGTTTGTTATGAATCCTGAAGGAGAAATCCCCGCCGGATTTTTTTAAAAAAATCCGGCATGGGTTCCCCCCTCAGGACTAACTATTGGAGAGCCGCAGCCCTGGGAGGAGTGAACACCAGCTGTGATCTGAGGATTCTGTGATACATGCTTGCTTCGCCTGGTGGGGTTGGCCGTCTGGTGAGTGGGGAACCCTGAGGGGAGCACCGGGACCACGTCGTCGGTTGTTTTGTACACAGAAGCACCCCCTCCACAGCAAGACACCCCCCCCCTATTTTCTTTAATAGCCGGACTATAATATAATAGATGATGACCTGTGAATGAGAGACTCATGTGCAGTTTCCTGCCAGTTTTTTACTTTACAGCACTATATTGGTGTGGTATATTACCACCGGACTATTATTATTATTTGGCACATGCTGAGATTTTGTATTAATGCTGACATATTGTGTTATTGATTCTGTACTATTCAGTGGATGGTGACTATTACACATTTTCGTGGCTTGATATTTCCCTTTGGGCGTATTCTAGAGCCCCATACACTTAATATTATATACACCTAGATAACACCTACAGTGAGCTTACAGGTGATAGAGGGCTAGCCCCGAGCCCCTCCCCTGTGGCACTACTAGTTTCACTGTGCACAGTACACACTGGCATACTGACACTCACTCTGTCTTGGGCACACTCAGCCATTCCATTGGGCTTACGCCCCATATTGTACTTGATCTGCACTCCTAGATTGTTCTATTGTTTGAGTACTTATGGTTTTTAATGCGGGTTTCTAGGTAGCGCCACTACCCCCATCTTTTCCAATATCTATCTTCACCTACCCCCTCCTTGAGGGGCTAGGCTTAGGGGGGCAGCAGCCTAGACTTGTAGTCCCAGACTTGTAGTCCCAGCGCAGGTTCTTACCATACATCCAGGTGTAGGCACTGCCCTAGGAATTGGGATTCGTTCGGTCTCCCTCAAAGGCCGCGGCTGGGTCATAGCCAACTGCTGGTAACAGTTATCCCTCTGGTAAGCTTCTTAGACCTCTGGTGGTGGGCCACATTGAAAAGAGAAAAGTTGGATTTATAGCACAGTGGTGATTACTACATGTCCATCCTGAACCAAGATCTGCAGAGACTTTTGGAACTATTTTATACCATTTTGTTCTGACTGAAGGATTGTGCTATCTGTACATGATTGATATATGGACTCTTTGATTATACTGAGTCCGGGTGCCAAGGCGCAGCTCTAAACCTTTGTATTAAATATATACTTGTAGTATAAGGATTTTTTTTCAGTTTAATAAATCTTTATTAAAATTTTAAAATACAGAGAATTAAAAAATAAATAAAAATGAAACCAATGTTAAAATCAAACATAAGACAAATAATATGGTAATTAATTAATTTTAATTATGATTTATTCATTATTATTATTATTATTACTTTTATTATTTAAATGTTTACAAAAAACTATTACTTCATCAACCAAACAACAAATATGGTAAAGAATTTATTTTAATTATGATTTATTCATTATTATTATTACTTTTTTTTTTTTTAATTAGTTTTTATTAGGAAGAATTTTGTATACAAACTTTATACTGAAGTGTATAAAAGGAAAACAAACATGAGAATACAAAACATGAGAAAACAGGCGATACCGTGAGAGTACATCAAACACTTAACCTTCACACATATCCAATGAAAAGTACAATACCAAAACAGGGAATCAACAGGTAATCAATCCATGGAACATCAGTGCTCATCAACAGGTATTAATCGCACCGTTTGCTCGTGGGGAAGTAGTAAGGGAAAGGAGTAGGGGAGGGGGGGAAGAGAAGGGTAGGGAGGGAGAGAGAAAGATGGGGGGGGGGGGGGGAGAGAAAAAGAAGAAGAGGAAAAAGGAGAAAGGAAGTGTGCATGCTAAGTAACCATTTCTAAGCAAATCAAACATCAATCATCAATACACAAAACTATTTTATGCTTTATACCAGTTAGTCCAAATTTTCCAAACAGAGTCAAACCTGTCTCCCCCACCACGACGACGGGCCAATAAGGATTCATAAACATAGTTTACCTGAGTCAGTCGTAGAACCTCAGACACGTTAGGAGCCCTATCTGCTTTCCAATGTTGTGCAATGATTGTCCTGGCCGCTAGGAGGACATGTGTAACAACTACTCTGAAGTCAGGGGGGAATTATTACTTTTATTTAACTGTTTACAAAAAACTATTACTTAATCAAGCACCCTTCCTCTATGTACTCTTTACATAGAATCAGATAAATTAAGCTTCCTTTAATTCATTACTTTAAGTATATACTTACTCATTTGTCTTTTTATGTAAGCTAACATAAATACTCAACCTGAATTTGATACTTGTTTGTCATTTTATAAACTTTAAAAAAAATAATATGGTAAAGATATGTGGCCATTAAAAACAATCCAGTAAGACCATAGATAAAGTTATAGAATATGGATTTTTCTAAAAGAAATAAGAACAATTTTGTGAAATGTAAATTCGAAAACATTTGAAATAAAATCACTATATTTCTCTTACGACTAGAGAGAATAATGAATAGTCAAAAAAAAAAAAAGTTGGAGCACGTGAACAAATGATGTTCCACTTTAAATGAATTTATTCACAAAATGCCTTTAGAGTCTTCATGAAACTATAGCATAATGTTTGACAACAACACTGTACAAATTGTTAAGGCCACATTGTTAATATCATATAAAAGAAAGAGAAGATGACTTAACTCCTGAAAGGACGGTAGCATGATTAAGTCCATTCAAAGACAGATAGAGCTTGCCCTTCCATTGTCTGTTGTGAAGATGGGCAGCTATATTTTGTGTTCTCCATTGAAACAGAATGAGTAACCATTTAAAGAGAACAACTACAAGGCTCAGTTGGTTCCAATGAGAACAACTTTTGATCTCGGCTTGAGAACTGTTCGAGTCACTGTGTCTTTAAGTAGTGGGACTACGTGTTTACCAAAGATTTTTATTCTCACCCACTACTTTGTGCTGCCTCTTTGAGCTTGACAAAAGCCTTTTCTCTCAGCTGTTTCTGTGTGGTCTCAAGGGGTACATGAGAAGTGGGGTTTTCTATACACCGTCAGTTGATTTTTAGCTATCGGCATTAATCCAGTGGCTGTGAAGTTCAATTAGTAGTTAAGTTTCGGGACCCCACACGTTTGTGAGGGGCTTGTCATTATTAAGACATCCTAATCTGAACCTTCCCTATGGAGAGTGCTCCAATGTTTGGGCATTAGGTCAGCCTACACTGTGTCCACCTACAGCTCTTGGGAAAGTCCGACAGACAAAATCGTATTGCTCCCTCTCTGCTACTTTTCAGAAGAATATACTCTTTACGTGTAAGCTCATAAGCCATCATTTGAAACCATTTAGGCCCATATGGGCTACGTTTGGGTGTTGGCTGTATGTTTGCCAGGTTACTAGAACAATAGATTTGGTTAAATGTTGAGTTTTCAACGGTGCCTCTTCTGAAGCCAAATTCCACCAATTTCCATTTTTTAGGGTTTAAATCCTTTCAATGCCAGTGCTTTTTTTTTTTTTCATTTTTCACGCACTTACAGAAATACATATTTTGTACATGAAAATGCATCTAAAACCAGAAAACATGACTTTCTGAAAGCAAAGAACCTGTAAAAAATGGTGGCAGTTGCAATTTCTTTTTTCTTTTTTTTTATCTTTTGAATTTATGAGTTTGTTTGCACTTTTTATAGTGATATACAGTATATTGATTTCTATGTATTGCATGAATTTATATGTATTCTTTTTGTTCTGTATATATTGATTGGGAGGGAAGGATATAGTGCTACACTATTGATTTAATGCCACAAAAACACAGCCAAATAAATTTTAGTGCACCCAATACGAATATATAACAGACAAAACCGGAGAAAATTCCCAGCTCAACTCACCAATCTGTCTGGTTACCAACTAAAAACAGTATTTGCAAACGCATGCATAAGCTGCAAGGCCTCTTTATGGCACATTGAATTACTTGCAGTTCAAACCTTCTAAATTTACGAGGGTTTCCACAATGGAAGCACATGCATTCTAATGGGTAGATAAGGGGCAGGTGGGCCTGGAGGTAGCCCAATTCTTCTTAAAGGCACAGGGGGCACATTGGACTCAAAATTTGCAAAGCAGCAAAAAAATATATAGTACCCCAAATTGTCCAAAGATACTGTAAACGTCTTTTTAAAGCTCATCAATTTACAGTTAGCTGTGAATGATGGCCCTGGAATTATTGCTTTTACTACAGCATACCTAATATGTGTGCGTCATTTTTGTATGCTTGTTGTGTGGGAAGCTTAAAAAATATTATTTTAATGATTTTATTATTATTTTTTTTTTTTTTACTTAAAGCTTTTGTTATCTCAACACTTCTTTTTATTTTTTTATTTTATTTATCTCTAATAGTTTTCCATATACACACATTATTATTGCTTTGTACATAACATATTAAAAAAAAGATGATTATTAATATAGATATATCATATAAAATATTAAATGACACCCCCTCCCTGCACAGCCTGTCACTGAGAAGCTCAGTGTGCTGTTGCTTCTCCTTCCCCAGCTCTTATGCAGCTGAGAACAGAGGGAATGTGACCAGTTATTTAAAAAAAGGTAAAAGGGTATTTACAATGTTTTTATATTAATACACAAATGTTTTGCCTTTCATTTCTATTTTAAACTGAATGGGTTGTTTTACAAGGTGATCATTTACAATCACTTTAACTTGTTGCAATTACAAGGGGGCTGAAGACACCCTAATGAAAAGTCTTAGGAGCAATGCTAAATTTTAGACAAAAAAATCCTAAATTAAAAAGAATTCAACTACAGTTGAGTCTTATTATTATAATGCGCGCAACTAAACCTCTGTTTTTAACGCACACAGTTAGACAGGTGAATTTGGTTGGTTGCTGATTGGTCGGTAAGTTTGAGCCTGGATATTCTATGTTTTTGTATGTATATGCACCCTTTCCAGCGCTCCTTATTGTATATGCCAGTCATAGGTAGGGGCAGTGACTTGTGTTTGTTGTATTTAGGTCATTGTGGTCAGGCAGCGCACTGGCACCTTTGCTTCCATGTGCTGAGTGTGCAGTGTGTTCTTGCCCCTTTAATGAGGGCTGGGCTACCTCCAGTAACCTGCCCCTTATCTCTCCATCAGCAGTCATGTTCTCCTACTGAGGAGACTTAAAATGTAATGTTATAGTTAGGACTGCAGTACACAGAGCGCCTTGACGGGGCCTGCAGCTTACACATGCATTTGCAAATGTGTGCAACTAAACCTCTGTTTTAAACGCACACAGTTAGACAGGTGAATTTGGTTTGTTGCTGATTGGCGCCTCTCTTCTCTTTTATACTCTGTAGCTTCTGCTGGATTTTTCTTCTAATCCCCCTGTGGAGGCTTCCATTTCTGGATGGACATTTTGCTTAGAAAGGGGTAGCAGTCTCTATAAATACATTGCAATTTGTGAAGAGTGAATACTAGATACATGATAGTATCCATAATTCTGAAATAAATACTGTATTTACTGCCGTATAACACTCACTTTTTCAGCCTGCAAATCGGTTGCAAATGGCGTGTGCGTGTTATAAGCCAATACTGCAATTTGGGCTGACTCAGAGAGAATGGGGAGGGGGGCGGGACGAGCATCGTCAGATTACATACAGCGTGAATCTCCTGTTTACTCAGCGGCCACTGTAATAGGAAATTCCCGTCTCCTGGGCCCCCATTGCACCAGTGTTCTGTCTATCATAGAAGCTGGTCCAGAAGACGGACTTTGTATTAAAGAGGCAGCCAAGTAAACAGGAGATTTCCCCTGTATGTAATCTGATGGTGCTCATCCTGCTCCCCTCCCTAAAATGGGCATTGATCAGGCTGCATTCATGGCAATGGGAAGGCTGCAGATGGGCATTAATCAAGCTGCATTGATGGTTAATGGTGAGGCTGCAGATGGGCATTGATCAAGCTGCATTGATGGGCAATTGTGAGGCTGTGTATGGGCATTGATCAAGCTGCATTGATGGGTAATTTTGAGGTTGCAGATGGGCGCTGACCTTATTTTGCTTCAAAGTTCTTTATTTACCACTTCCCGCCCAGTCAATAGACAATTGACATCTGGGAAGTGGTTCTGAAATCCTGACGGGATGTCTATTGACGTCCAGCAGGATAACACGCCGGCGCACGCCCGTGGGGGCGCGCAGCGCGGCGATCGGTGATGCAGGGTGTCAGTCTCACACCCTGCATCTCCGATCTCGGTAAAGAGCCTCTGGCGAAGACTCTTTACCACGTGATCAGCCGTGTCCAAGAGCCGTTGATCTGATCTGATTGTTTATCAGCACAGCCCCCCCCACGAATGCCCACACTGGACCACCAGGGAAGCCAGCAGGACCACCAGGAAGTCCCAAGCATGTGGATGGCCAGGTACATCCCACATGGCCATCCACATATGCAAATTGAAGCCAAATATGTGCCAATCAGTGCCCCCAAATGGGCACTGATTGGCACCATTGTGAAAGACCGCAAATCAATGATGCCTAGCAATGCCACCCATCAGTGCCATCCAGTTTCCATCAGTGCCATCTATCAGTGCCCATCCATGCCCATCTGTAACCACCTATCAGTGACCATCAATGCCCATCCATGCCACCTATCAGTGCCACCATATGTACCAATCAGTGCCACCATAAGTACCCATCAGTGCCGCCTATTGGTGCCCATCAGTGCCACATACCAGTACCACCTATCATTGCCCATTAGTGCCACCTATCAGTGTCCGTCATCAGTGCCACCTCATCAGTGCCACCTCATTGGTGCCACCTCATCGGTGCCCATTGGTGCCACCTTATCAGTGCCCGTCAGTGCAGCCGTCATACCAGTGGACCAAAATGATAAAAAATGTGTTTGGGTACAGAGTAGCATGACCGTGCAATTGTCATTCAAATTACAACAGTGCTGAACGCTTAAAATTGGCTTGGGCAGGATAGTGCGGAAGTGCCTGGTATGGAAGTGGTTAAAATTTATGTTTTTTCCCCCTGAAACTTCCCTCTACAAATGAAGGTGCGTGTTATACGCCTGTGCGTGTTACATGCTGATAAATACAGGTATTTTGTGATGTGTAGATACAGTCCTGGACTCCTGGGTACAGCAAAGAGTGTTGGATGCAGTCAGGTAAGTAAGTATATCCATCTACAGTATACACACAGACCCAAACAAACAAATATGTCTCCATCCAAACACAACACTTGAGAGAGACAAGTTTCCCCTCTAAAAGTTTTCAGAAATGAAAGATCAGGCACACACTGCTATTAAATGGAAATGTACCCATGCCAGCTCTTCAATTTCAGCATTTTTCTTGACTCAGACGCCTATCCGAGCGAATCTCCAGAAAACCTTGAAGTGTTTAAAAATGTTTTATTTATGAGATCTTGGGAGAGAGCGCAGGACCGCTTCCCACTTCCTTCCCAGATGTAAATAATTTTACCTTCCTATTAGACATTAAGCTCCAGCTTCTCTGTTTTTTTTTTTTCTACCATTGTATCCCATCTGCGCTTTATTTGTACAAATGTTCTTATTTCTATTGAAATTGTCTTCAAAACCCCCCAAAAACCCATATTGTGCCTTAAACATTTGTTAAGGCTTTACCCCCTCAACATGGGAGAGAGAGAGAGAGAGAGAGAGAAATACAAGTTGTAGGGGGGTGCTCCTCTGAGAAGAAGTGTTATTCACTCCACTGAACCCTCTCCGCTTTTCTTTTCAAGACGCTCTAAGTTGGGCAAACTGAAAAGAAAAACAATAATTAAAGATAATTGCTTGTGTCCAAACATAGGCATCAAAGCCTCCTGCTTCTCATTTAGGCTTGGCCCTCGTGTGTGATCCAGCAACGTGACCCTTATTTTCTGTATTGAGTGGGAGCACATAGAGTGGCAGATGGAGGCACCTCTGCACCTTCCACAGGCTCAGCCTTGCCTGTGAATGGATAGAGACACAGAGCCCGGGATAAAGGCCCCACAATGGACGGGTCACAAGAGGTTGCATAATTACAAGGGTTGCGAGTAGCGGAGAAAAACGGCCGGGGCACTCACCGCCACTGGAGTTTTTGAAGGAGGCACGTTTACAAAGCCGTCGCTTTGGGGCCAAAACATTTACTCTGCTAAAGGTTGTTTTCTTCCTCTGATTAACCCGTCTGCGGCAAATATAACGCTCATGTTGACATGAATGTAGGCGCAAGTACACCAATTTTATAATAGGATTTGGCGCATCAGAATGCACCAGTATCATAGCTAGCCTTGGTGGCTTTGTTTAACTTGCTTTTTTCACCTCATTTTTGGGCTGTTTATCAGCATGGAAGCGGCGTGACCTACCTCGGAGTTCTCACATTTCTAACATGCCACTAGCTTGCTGTGAACTTATTTATTTCAGTTATTTCAGGAATTGGCCCAACCTGACTGTATGTGTTTTGTGCACAATGCAGTTCACCGGGATCAGATATGAAGAAATGCATACAGGAGAGAGACAAACATTTTTTTTTAAATGCTAAATTGTATCCCAAGTCGATTTTTGCATTTGGACTTGGATAGAGCGGGGGAGTCATGAAACCTTTGTCAGGTAGTATTGGTTTTCTGTGTCTCTATTTGTTCTGTGACCCTGGTCTTTAGGACAAAAGGGAAAGGTAGTCAAAAATCTTACTGTTGTCATCGGAACATGAATAGACAATAAATAGTCTTCCAATAGGGACACTTGTCCACTCACTTTGGAGATGCTTCCTGGCACAGGAACTTAAAGGATGTTCTACAATGGGACACTAGGGGGGGGATTGGCTTTAGATATACTGTACTTTAAATTACATTTAGTACTGTTTTCAAGGTACATTTTTGGTAATTTTCTTTAGCTTCGATCCTACACAGCAAATACTATGTATCCTTTTTCAATCCTTTTTCAATCCCTCTATTTTCAATCCCTCTATACTAACAAATTATGATAGCTTTCAATTGGACTGCGGGACTTTGCTTGCCTTTATCCGACACTTGGGGCAATTTCTCTCTCTAAAATTCCCCTCCCACTGACACCAGCATTGGGGCACTTTTTCTGTCACAGACACCAATGATGGGGTATTATCCCTCCCACTAACACCAATGATGGGGCACTATTTTTCCCATTGACACCAATGATAGGGCACTATCTCTCCCACTAATACCAATGATAGGGCACCATCCATCCCACTAACACCAGTGATGGGGCACTATCTCTCCCACTAACACCAATGATGGGGCACTATTCCTCCCACTGACACTAACGATGGGACTCGATCCCTCTTGCCACCAATGATGGTGCACGGTATTTTCCACTAACACCAATGATGCATTAAAGAAAGAGAAAGAAAACAGAGAAAGAAAAACAGAGATAGAGAAAAAGAAAGAAAGATAAACAGAGAAAGAGAGAAAGGAAAGGAAGTTAAAGAAAAACAGAGAGAGAAAGAGAAAGAGAGAGAAGGGGGAGAGAAAGAAAGAGAGAAAGAAAGAGAGAAAGAGATAGAAAGAGAGAGAGAGAGAGAGAGAGAGAGAGAGAAAGAATGAGAGAAAGACAGAGAGAGAGAAAGAAAAACAGAGATTGAGAGAGAAAGAGAGAACGAAAGAAAGGGAGTGAAAGAAAGAGAGTGAAAGAAAGAGAATGAAAAAAAAACAGATATAGAGAAAGGGACAGAGAATGACATAGAGAAAGGGATAGAGTAAGAGAGAGAAAAAGAAAGAGAAATAAAAACAGAGAGAGGGAGAAAGAAAGAAAAACAGAGAAAGAGAGAAAAAAATAAAGAGTAAAAAAAAAAAAAAAAAACAGATAGAGGAAGATATAGAGAAAGAGAGAGAGAGAGAGAGAGAGGACGAATGAAAGCGAGTGAAATAAAAACAGAGTTAGAGAAATAAATAGAGAAAGAAAGAAAGAAAAGAAAGAAAGAAAGAAAGAAAGAAAGAAAGAAAGAAAGAAAGAAAGAAAGAAAGAGAAAGAAAAAAAGAAAAAGAAATATAGAGAGAGAAGGAAAGAAAGAAAGAAAGAAAGAAAGAAAGAAAGAAAGAAAGAAAGAAAGAAAGAAAGAAAGAAAGAAAGAAAAAGAAAAACAAATATAGAGAGAGAAAGAAAGAATGAAAGAAAGAAAGAGAAAGAAACACAAAGCTAGAGGGAGAAAGAAAGAAAGAAAAAGAAAAACAGATAGAGAAAGAGATAAAGAGAAATAAAGCAAAAGAGTGAAAGATAAAACAGAGATAGGGAATGAGATAGAGAAAGAGAGAGAGATAGAGAAACAAAAGAAAGAGTGCAAGAGAGAGAGAGAGAGAGAGAGAGAGAGAGAGATGTTGTGTTTCCTGTGAGCAGTACTGTGGGGGACACACACTGTCTGCCTCTCTGTTCTCTTCCTCAATACTCCATATTCTTGTTTTCCTTATTATTATTTATATTATTATTATTTTACTATTATCTGATGAGCAGACAAATAATCAGACTGTCTATCATAAAAATGTTAAATAATATTGTTGTTGTTTTTGTTAACAAACTGTTTTTTGTTTTGTCTTTTCACACTTCATCTCTCCATTTGTCGGTTGATATGGCCATGACACAAGCAAAGGATGGAGTTCACTCCGTTATCCTCAATTGTTGCTGAATTCCTGTATTCTTGGAAATTCTACAAAAGGTTGAATAGAAAAGGTCAAAGTAAAGGAACATAAGTTTGGGTTTGACCTACGTGGTTTTCAAACAGAAGGTATGTTTGTTGAACCATCATAATAAATTCTACTGAAGTTATTTACTAAAAGGTGATAAAAACAGATGACATCACTGAACACAGTTTCTATAAATGTTATTAATGGAAGGGGGAGGGTGGAAAGCACTGGCGTGAATTGGTGTAGGAATGTTGTATTAGAGGAATAGGCATTGCAGGAAAATGACAGAACAAAAAATAATATAGACATGCTTTTAAAGAACACAGGTGTGTTAGCTCATCTATGTAATAGGTATGAAGTTAACTGATTCAGCATTATGATCCATTTTGAGTCCATATTTGAACAATAAAAGACTATTCCATATACAATAAGAAAATTCCACTCTTCTGATTATAGGAGTTACCTAATGAGCATGTCATACAGTACCAGGCATATCCTACCAACGCTAAAATGGCATTTTACCATTTAGCTAATACCATGTACTGCCATTCAATAAAGAAATATGCCAACTGAAATCAACCCTGACTCTTGCATATAACCATATGTTAAGACGATATTATTATTACTAAAATTATATATATATATCTATATATCTATATATATATATCTATATATATATATATATATATATATACTGGTATATCTATATATATATATATATATATATATATATATATATATATATATATATATATACATATATATATATATATATATATATATATATATATATATATTAGGGTTGTCCTGAAACCGATACCAGTATATATACCGGTATATATATATATCTATATATATATATATATAGATATATATATATTAGAGTTGTCCCGATACCGAGTATTTGCGGGAGTACTTGTACTCCTGCAAATACCCCCGATACCTAAATAGAATACACCCCCCCGCCTCCGCCGCATAACGCAAAGCCGCCGCCGCATACCGCCACGTTAATCCCCCTGCATTACAGCGCGCATTACAAGCTTTTGTTTGAATACTTGTAATGCCTGCCGCGCCATGTATAGACACTCCCCTTCTCGGGATTGGAAGAATCTGTCCAATCCCGAGCAAGGGGGAGTGTCTATGCACGGATCCGTGTATAGACACTCCCCCTTGCTCGGGATTGGACGGATCCGTCCAATCCCGAGAAGGGGAGTGTCTATACATGGTGCGGCGGGCATTACAAGTATTCAAACGAAAGCTTGTAATGCGCGCTGTAATGCAGGGGGATTAACGCGGCGGTATACGGCGGCATCATATCTACTACTACAGGTATGGGGGACATGGCTGCAATATGGGGGACAGGACATGGCTGCATATGTGGGGGACATACATGGCTGCAATATGTGGGGGACATACATGGCTGCAATTTGTGGGGGACGTGGCTGCAATATGTGGGGGACATAGCTGCATATGTGGGGGACATGCATTGCTGCATCTGTGGGGGACATGGCTGCATATGTGGGGGACATGCATTGCTGCATCTGTGGGGGACATGGCTGCATATGTGGGGGACATGCATGGCTGCATCTGTGGGGGGGGACATGGCTGCAATATGTGGGGGGACATGGCTGCAATATATGTGGGGGGACATGGCTGCAATATATGTGGGGGGACATGGCTGTAATATGTGGGGGACATGGCTGCATTTGGGGACACATTTAAAAAAAGTATCGGTATTCGGTATCGGCAACTATTTGAAAAAAAGTATCGGTACTTGTACTCGGTCCTAAAAAAGTGGTATCGGGACAACCCTAATATATATATATATACAGTGCAGACAATAAGTATTTGAACACCCTGCTATTTTGCAAGTTCTCCCACTTGGAAATCATGGAGGGGTCTGAAATTGTTATCGTAGGTGCATGTCCACTGTGAGAGACATAATCAAAAAAAAAATTCCAGAAATCAAAATGTATGATTTTTTTAACTATTTTTTTGTATGATACAGCTGCAAATAAGTATTTGAACACCTGAGAAAATCAATGTTAATATTTGGTACAGTAGCCTTTGTTTGCAATTACAGAGGTCAAACGTTTCTTGTAGTTTTTCACCAGGTTTGCACACACTGGAGGAGGGATTTCGGCCCACTCCTCCACACAGATCTTCTCTAGATCAGTCAGGTTTCTGGGCTGTCGCTGAGAAACACGGAGTTTGAGCTCCCTCCAAAGATTCTCTTTTGGGTTTAGGTCTGGAGACTGGCTAGGCCACGCCAGAACCTTGATATGCTTCTTACAGAGCCACTCCTTGGTTATCCTGGCTGTGTGCTTCGGGTCATTGTCATGTTGGAAGACCCAGCCTCGACCCATCTTCAAAGCTCTAACTGAGGGAAGGAGGTTGTTGCCCAAAATCTCGCAATACATGGCCCCGGTCATCCTCTCCTTAATACAGTGCAGTCGCCCTGTCCCATGTGCAGAAAAACACCCCCAAAGCATGATGCTACCACCCCCATGCTTCACAGTAGGGATGGTGTTCTTGGGATGGTACTCATTATTCTTCTTCCTCCAAACATGGTTAGTGGAATTATGACCAAAAAGTTCTATTTTGGTCTCATCTGACCACATGACTTTCTCCCACGACTCCTCTGGATCATCCAAATGGTCATTGGCAAACTTAAGACGGGCCTTGACATGTGCTGGTTTAAGCAGGGGAACCTTCCGTGCCATGCATGATTTCAAACCATGACGTCTTAGTGTATTACCAACAGTAACCTTGGAAACGGTGGTCCCAGCTCTTTTCAGGTCATTGACCAGCTCCTCCCGTGTAGTCCTGGGCTGATTTCTCACCTTTCTTAGGATCATTGAGACCCCACGAGGTGAGATTTTGCATGGAGCCCCAGTCCGAGGGAGATTGACAGTCATGTTTAGCTTCTTCCATTTTCTAATGATTGCTCCAACAGTGGACCTTTTTTCACCAAGCTGCTTGGCAATTTCCCCGTAGCCCTTTCCAGCCTTGTGGAGGTGTACAATTTTGTCTCTAGTGTCTTTGGACAGCTCTTTGGTCTTGGCCATGTTAGTAGTTGGATTCTTACTGATTGTATGGGGTGGACAGGTGTCTTTATGCAGCTAATGACCTCAAACAGGTGCATCTAATTTAGGATAATAAATGGAGTGGAGGTGGACATTTTAAAGGCAGACTAACAGGTCTTTGAGGGTCAGAATTCTAGCTGATAGACAGGTGTTCAAATACTTCTTTGCAGCTGTATCATACAAATAAATAGTTTAAAATTAATAAATTGTGATTACTGGAATTTATTTTTTGATTATGTCTCTCACAGTGAACATGCACCTACGATAACAATTTCAGACCCCTCCATGATTTCCAAGTGTTGGAACTTGCAAAATAGCAGGGTGTTCAAATACTTATTTTCCGCACTGTATATATATATATATATATATATATATATATATATATATATATATAGATAGATAGATAGATAGATAGATAGATCTATATATAGATATATATATATAATGTTGTCCTTGGTCCCAATTTTTTTGCAAGATTCTCTACATTTCCTGGATTGTTTCAAATAGAATGATGCTTAAGATGCAATACCAAATTGCACCAGCAGAGGAGCTGCAGGTAAATTTAACCACTTCTGGACTGGAAGGTTTTCCCCCCTTCCTAAACCAGGTAATTTTTTTGCAATAAGGCACTGCGTTATTTTAACTGACAATTGCGTGGTTGTGCAACAAATAAAATGTATCTCTATTTTATTTTTCCTAAAAAAAAGCAGAGCTTTCTTTTGGTGGCATTTGATCACCTCTGCGGCTGTTTTATTTTGTGCAAAACAAACGAAAAAAGAGCGAACATTTTGAAAATAAAAAAACAATGGGCCAGACTCACAGAGCCATTACTCCGGTGTATCTCCTGTTAGACCGGAGTACTTTCAAATTACGCGCGTCGTATCATTAGTTTGAATCCTCAAACCATGATACGACGGCTTCGGGCTTCGATCCGACAGGCTTACGTCTTCGTACGCCTTCGGCTCTACGCTGCAATCTTTTTGCGGCCGCTGGGTGGAGTTCGGGTCGTTTTCCGCGTCGGGGTATGCAAATGACCTTTTTCCGGCGATCCACGAAGTTACGATCGTCATTCGCAATCTCTTACGACATCTGTAGTCATCTTTTTGCTGCGTAAAGTTATACCAGCTATTAGCTGGTCTATAGTTAGACGGCCCATGTTAAGTATGGGCATCGTTCCTGCGTCGGATTTCAATTTTTAATTTTTTTTTCCGTAAGTCGTCCCGGAATAGGAATGTACGTAAACGATGCTACTCAAAAAAAAAATAATTACATAACAACGTTATTTCGCGCAATGCACGGCGAGAAATTTCTGAACGGAGCATGAGCAGTTCGATCATAGGACGTGCCTAATTTAAATGCTTCAGGCCCCCTAATCGCGTATTTCGATCCCGCCGCGAGAAATACACTACGCCGTTACGGGCCGAAATCTTCCTGGATTCGACTTAGAGCCAGGTAAAATATGGCGGCGTAGTGTATCTCTGATACTCTGCGCCAGGGCAATTGTACCTGAATCTGGCCCAATATTTTTTACTTTCTGTTATAAAAATATATCTCATAAAAAAAAATATATATATATATACTTTTTTCATCAATTCAGCCAATATGTATTATGCTACATATTTTTGGTAAAAATTCCAACAAGTGTATATTAATTGGTTTATGCAAATGTTTTATCGTCTACAAACAATGCAATATTTTTAGACATTTTGATTTATTCATTTTTTATACTTGTAGTGGTGGCAATCATTGATTTTTAGCGGGACTGTAACATGGCGGCAGGCAAATTGCATATCTAACTGACACCTTTGACACTCTTTGGGGACCAGTGACACTAATACAGTGATGCACTGTCACTACACTAATAACACTGCCAGGGAAGGGGTTAACATCAGGGGCGATCAAAGGGTTAAGTGTGTCCCTAGGGAGTGCTTTAAAACTGTGAGGGGGGTTTGCACTGATTGGAGGAAGACAGAGATCTGGGTTTCTGCTTAGCAGGTACACAAGATCTCCATCTTGTCGTCACTTAGAACGGTGATCTGCCTTGTTTACAGGGGGATGATCGCGAGTGGCCGGTGTCAATTCGGTCCACCGGACCTATTGACTTGACATCCCCGCTAGCTAATCATGGTGCAGTGGCACCTCTGGAGGCACAATGGTGACACTGCCATCTAGTGGCTATTGAACGAAATGGCGGACAGGTACATCGTTTCGCGCAATAGCACTACATTGCCGCAGTAAATACACGGCGGCTGGTCGGCAAGTAGTTAAAGCTCATAGAGTGTAGCAGTGATTTAACTACTACAGGTTGCTCCCATTGGGGATATTCAATTAAGCGACCATTTTTAGTTTGAAGTTCATAGAAAAAAAGAAACAGAGGAACATACCTGTAATCAGCACAGATGTTTAGCCATGTTGTATTGTATTGTTAAAATCTAGGAGCCATTTTTCTCACCATGGAAATTAATGGTTCCTGCCTATAATCTTATGCCCTGTACACACGATCGGATTTTCCAACAAGAAAACCGTGGATTTTTTTCAGACGGAATGTTGGCTCAAACTTGTGTTGCATACACACGGTCATACAAATGTTGTTGGAAATTCGGAATGTCAAGAACGCGGTGACGTACAAAATACTACGACAAGATGAGAAAAATTAAGTTCAATGATTCCGAGAATGCGTTGGATTTTTGTGCGTCGCAATTGCATACAGACGATCGGAATTTCGGACAAGAACTTTTCCTGTCAGAAAATTTGAGAACCTTCTTTCAATTTTTTGCTGTCGGCAAAAAATGTCCGATGGGGCCTACACACTGTCGGAAATTCCGATCAAAAGCTCACATCGAACTTTTCTTGTCAGAAATTACGATTGTGTGTACGCTGCATTTAAGAGTTTGGTTGATTTTGTTTAGGCTCAAAAATGTTCTACTGTTTTAATGGGTTAATGAGTTCCTGACTAGCCTTGGCCCCCATAATGCGCTTGTATGACTGTAGTAATGACAGGTGTAGTAGAATGAAAAATCACATTTTAGGGCAAGGACATGGAGTGAGAATAATTTCTTTGTTCTGATAGCTATGGAATGAGCAATAGTGTGTGTTTACCAATAGCATTTAAAAAACAGCTTAGTTTGTGATGAAAATGCAAATGACAAGTTAATCAGCCTTGGTTTACATTAATTACATCATTCCTGCACAGCATTTTCTCAAACGCTGTTCAGGAGTCAATGGGGAAGGTGAATTTAGCGTGGTTTTAGCTTTTAAGGCTGTAATGAGCTTTAAATCTCTCCTGAAGGTTACAGGAGCTCCATTCAACCATCACAGACCTGTTCTTGTGGCAAAAAGTCTCCCATTAGTATCAATTTGTAATATTTTTTCATTAAAAGAAAAAGGTACCAAAAAGGTAAAATAAATAATTTAATAATCAACTGTACTGAAAAAAAAAATACATAAACCACAAAATGAAATAATCCAAAGTACCTTGAATGCATCTTCTAACATAAACACACCCTTGTTTTTTTGGGTTTTTTTTTTTTTGGGGGGGGGGGGGGGGCAAATTTGACCTATTTAGCTCTGTAAAGTAAACTGAGCGTTTCTACTTTGGTGAAATTTTGCCAATTTTAAAACCGGTAATTTCACTGTGCATTGAAATGGCCCCATGACTTATTGATCTAACTGGTGGGCAGGTGTTGACATCATTTTAAGATTTGATCCTTTAAAATTGATGCAAGAGGATAGGAAGGAATTGTTGGCGATCCTTATAATGTTTAAGGCTATTTGGAATATGCCTTAGAAGAGGCCTCAAGGATACAAGAAGTGAGAACTCAAAAGGTGAGATCTATGACTTATATAATCATATTATAGACAGAGCTTTTTTTCTCAGAAGATAGGTGCAGGAACTCAACCACGACCCTGTTCAGATTTCACAAACAGTAGAAGGGTCTTAAAGGGGCATTAAATACCAGAATTGCACTACATACAGAGTGCAGAGTTCAGGGGGGGTTACACACAGAGTGCAGAGCTATCACTTGTAAACACAGAAACCAGACTTCTGTGTTTACAAGTGATTGTGGTGAGCAGGCAAGAAAGGGTCTGGGCCAAAGGTGGTGGAACTGAGTTCCCCCAAGTTCCCCCAGAAAAAAAGCCCTGATTATAGATATGTGAGACGGACCTGTAAATAGTGCATTGTTGACGTTTAATTAAAGTAGTTGTAACCCTAAAAAACTCTAAGGCCTCGTACACATGAGCGGATATGTCCGCTGAAAATGGCCCGATGGACCGTTTCAGCAGACATCTCCGATCGTGTGTATGGGCTAGCGGACAGATTTGTCCACCCGACAGATTTCAAAGCATGCTTTGAAATCTATCGGGTGGGAATGTGTCCGCCCGACATGTCTGCTGGTTAGTACACTTACCAGCAGACATGTCGTCCCGCACCGCCGCCGCGCCGCCGCCGAATGGATTCGGCGCATGCGCGGAAGTGTTTTACTTCCTGGTGCGGTGACGTAGCGGTGACGTGGCGGCGTCAACGTCACCGCCACGTCACCGCGCCGTCCGCCGGCGGGGAATTTGATCCGATGGTGTGTACACGCCATCGGACCAAACTCCAGATCGGACATATCCGATGGAAACGGTCCGCGGACCGTTTTCATCGGATATGTCCGATCGTGTGTACGAGGCCTAAGGCCGAGGCAATAGATTTGTTCAAAACGGTCTGTCCGACCGATTTGAACAAATCTGTCTGTTTGGATTTTGGTTTGCTCGCGTGTACACACGAGCAAACCAAAATCCCCGCCAGCAGACGGCGCGCTGATGAGTCGGTGACGTGGCGGTGACGTTGACGCCGCCACGTCACCGCACCAGGAAGTAAAACACTTCCGCACATGCGCCAGTGCGAGACGACATGTCTGCTGGTAAGTGTACTAACCAGCAGACATGTCAGGCGGACGGGTTCCCACCCGATAGATTTCAAAGCATGCTTTGAAATCTGTCGGGTGGCCAAATCCGTCGGCTCGCCCGTACACACGATCGAATCTGTCTGCTGGGACGGTCTAGCAGACTGTTTCCAGCAGACAGATTTGATCGTGTGTACGCGGCCTAAGAAAATCTGAATCTCTGTAGGCATCCTGTGGAGAGACTGAAGGGTCACCCTTCCTACAACAAGAAATCACCACCGGGACTGGTGAGAGGGAACTGCCCATTGTTCCCACTGCTTGGAAGGACTGAATTACTGGAGGCAGTAACAACAGTAGTGTGCACCTTTACTGCTTCTTTACTGTACCTATACTGCATGCTAGTCTACTAAAACTGTGGTTAAGTGCATCAATGCTTCTTAAAGGGCCCCAACAATAGCCAGCAGAATGACAACATAAAATGACTGCCCCCAGTGGCGGCTGGTGCTCAACATTTTTGGGGGGAGCAAACGAAAAAAAAAAACATCACCTCACTGTGCCCATCAAACGCAGCCACTGTGCCCATCAAACACAACCACTGTGCCCATCAAACACATCAATGCTTCGGTATTAAAGCATCCGGGACCCGAGGGCTGTACTCGGAAAGCCTATTAGAGCCGCTGGCTTTGATAGGCACTTCAGCACAGCCAACAAGCGGCCGTTATTCAGGTGGTCGGACATTGTGCGCCGACCACCTGAATAGAACAGCGTCAGCTGGTGGAAACAATAACATCCATTCATGCAAGCATGAATGGATGTTACTACAGTGCCGTGCGAGAGCCAGAGGGGGCAGCACCCTCTATGGACGAATAATGAAAACTACATTATAGAGAAAAGTAAAAATCTTAAAGGGCCCGTTTTTTTTGTGACTACAGGAAGGGTTGGGCGGCGCCCAGGCATCCCCAATGGACGGGCCGCCACTGGAGATACAGCTGACGTTCTATTATTATTGTCAGCCGTAGGCTGTCAGCTGTAGCCTCTCAGGCCTAGCCTTACAGCTCAGCCATGCTGCTGTCTCTGCTCCCTTTGACAGAACACAGCTCCAGGAAACAACTGCTACTTTGATGCTAAGACTTCCTAGAAACAACTGCATTGCTAGGAACTACGTTCATGCCATGAACATCTTGCACCATAGACATTCCATCTCCTGCATAGATATCTACAAACGCACCTTTAGTTTGAATAGCTGTTTTCCCCGCCTCGCCGTGTATAGACACTCCCCCTTGCTCGGGATTGGACGGATCTGTCCAATCTCGAGCAAGGGGGAGTGTCCTTTACACGGCACGGCAGGGAAAGCAGCTATTCAAACGAAAGGTGCCTGTAATGTTTGCCGCACAGTGATTAACGCGGCGGCGGCGGCATCATCATTTAGGTATGGGGGACATGCCTGCATATGTTTGGGGACATGGCTGAATATATGTGGGGGGACATGGCTGCATATGTGGGGGACATGGCTGCATATATGTGGGGGACATGGCTGCCTATATGTGGGGGACATGGCTGCATATATGTGGGGGACATGGCTGCATATATGTGGGGGACATGGTTGCATATATGTGGGGGACATGGCTGCATATGTTTGGGGGACATGGCTGCTTATATGTGGGGGACATGGCTGCATATATGTGGGGGACATGGCTGCATATGTTTGGGGACATGGCTGCATATGTTTGGGGACATGGCTGCATATGTGGGGGACATGGCTGCATATGTGGGGGACATGGCTCTATTTGGGGACACATTTAAAAAAAAGTATCGGTATTCGGTATCGGCGAGTACATGAAAAAATATATGTGGGGGGACATGGCTGCATATGTGGGGGACATGGCTGCATATATGTGGGGGACATGGCTGCATATGTTTGGGGACATGGCTGCATATGTGGGGGACATGGCTGCATATGTGGGGGACATGGCTGCATTTGGGGACACATTTTAAAAAAAGTATCGGTATTCGGTATCGGCGAGTACATGAAAAAAAGTATCGGTACTTGTACTCAGTCCTAAAAAAGTGGTATCGGGACAACCCTAATATTCACCTCAAGTATGTTACTATAATTACCTAAGCTAAATTGCCTCTAATACGCAAGTACTATTACTCAACTAAAGTACCTGTCATATGCAAGTAACAGTTGTCAC
Source organism: Rana kukunoris (assembly GCA_029574335.1). NCBI lineage: Eukaryota > Metazoa > Chordata > Amphibia > Anura > Ranidae > Rana > Rana kukunoris. The sequence continues at coordinate 193,076,676 of CM056055.1, forward strand.
TACAACTTCTATTACTACGAGCCCGACATAAGTACAAATCCTCATAGGCATTGTCCTAATTGTTTGAACATGTTCGCTCTAACTTTTCGATGCGAGGGGTTGATGCTATTTCGTAGCATCTCCCCTAGTGGCCTAATACATCTCTACATGCCAAGGTGATATGATGTAGAGAACCCCCAGACTAGGGTCCCTTACTGATAATCACCTGCATGTAGTGGTGTATTAGGATATTGTCCTTGAACTAATTTTAAATGCTAAGCTCTGGTCGCATGCTGTAATGCGTCCATGCTTAGCAGCTCACCGCCTTTCTTTATGTGACAGAGAGATGATGTATAGATCCCCTGCTGCGAGGAGTGACGCCTGGGGCCTAATACTGAGTTGTCGCATAGAGAATTGCATTGAAGTCCTTGCTAACCGCAGTTGTGGTTCACTCCATTCACCAGTGCTGTTACACATTGTTGCCACTGTGCCATGCCAAACGCAGCCACTGTGCCATGCCATTGTTGCCACTGTGCCCATCAATTGCTGCCAGTTTGCCCCTAAAATGCGGCTAGATAAACCCCCCCTGCCTGGCACTTACCTTTCTTGGTCAGCCATCCTCGGATCCTCCTCCACGATCCCTCAAAGTAGTCCCGCCCTCGATGTCGCTTCAGCTAATCAGGTTACCAGTAACCAGAACCGGTGAACCTGATTGGCTGAGATGCATGTCAGTGTTAACCAGATGCGTCCCCTGGTTAACTATTTGGTAGCCGATTACAGCCCTCAGGCTCTGATAGACACTTCCACAGCCAACCAGCTGCCATTATTCAGATGGCCGGCGTCACCAGGGGGCCGACCATCTGAATAGTGGGCATCAGCGACAATACATAGATTCATGCAATGCATGAATCTATGTATTGTTTGTCAGTGGCGGTGCAGTAGCGAGAGGGGGCGGCGCTCCTGCGCCTTCTATGAACGCACCGTCACTGCTGCCCCTTCATGTAAAGCCATTCTGCAAGTCTCCTTTGCTCCTTTCTCCCATTTCTTTAATTTCTATGGATAGTGTGAATCCAGTCAGTCAATGCGTTTTGGCAGTATAGTTGATATGTTCGGTAAATTAAGCCTTATTACTGCTCACTGCTTCACTTTACAGTAGGTGACCTTGCTACTGTTTATGCTGATCTGTACACCAAGTCTCATCCTATGTCTAGTACTAATTACTAATCACCTTGTATGCTGAATTATGTTATCACTGTGTTATTAATCCATTTGTATGCTTACATAGTTACAAACTATATCAGGTGATAAAATATTAGGTTTGTCTTTACTAACTGGTTCAGTGCATGGTTTCTTTGACAGTGTACTACTACTGGGAAGATTTGGGCAAACAGTTTGGTCCAAGCATGAGTTTGGTCTGATCATTGGCTGTTTACCCCTTAAGAGGAACTTGCAGGGTGTTTGGCAGGTGTTCGCCTTGTCGAATGCCCTGCAATGCACTGCACTGCACGCTGCACAATAAAAGATGGTTGTTATTGAGAGCGTTTTTAAAAAAACATGGCGTGGAGTGACCCCAAAGTCCACACCAGACCCCTATTTGAGCATGTAGCCTGGCAGGTCAGGAAAGGGGGGGAACCACTCTGGGCCACATGCCCTAAACATCGGGGGGTGGATGCTTTGGGGAGGGGGGTTCCCAAACCACCTTGTCCCCATGTTTATAGTGACAATGGTCTCTTCCCCACAACCCTGGGCTGGTTGTGGGTGGTATGCGTGCTTATTGGAATCTGGAAGCCCCCTTTAACAAGGTAGCCCCCAGATCCCAGCCCCACCCTATGTTAATGAGTATGCGGTACATAGTACCCCTACCTATTCACCAAAAATGTGTGAGAAAGCAGTAAAAATTCAGAGACAGTGTTTGACAATTCCTTTATTAAAAAATAAAAATGTAAAAAACAGTGTCCATCGATATAAATCCATCGTCAATCATTTCGCTGCCACACCGCTGGACCAGAAAAAGGGGCAAAAAAAGCTGATGACACCGCCCTAACCTCTATAAGAACTGTCGAACGGCACAGCCTTTAGTAGGCAGTCAGTCTTCATAGATAGCGGGAGCATTTTTTCCCCTTTTTTTGGTGCGGCGGCGGCGTGATTGATGATGGATTTACAGTGGGACTGTTTTTTCTTTTTTTTAATAAATGAATTGTCAAAAATTGTCTCTGTGTTTTTATAAATTTTGACACTTTTTTGGTAAATGGGTAGGGGTAGAGAAGAGACCTTTGTCCCCATCAACATGGGAACAAGGTGCTTTGGAGTGGGGGGAGGGGGAGCTTCCTCTGCCTTAAAGCGCTCATCCCCCCTCCATATTGAGGGCATGTGGCCTGATATGGTTCAGGAGGGGGGTCTGGCTAACCCCCCCTTTCCTGACCTGCCAGGCTGCGTGCTTGCTAGGGGGCTGGTATGGATTGTGAGGGGGGGACCCATGCCATTTAAAAAAAAAATTGGTGTGGGGTTCCCCTAAAATCTGTTGATTTGGGTCTGGTATGGACTGAGGGGGGTGGGGGACGTGATGTTTTTTTTGTTTTCCGTTAGCCCAGTGCTGGCATTTGTAACCGTAAGCCATTTTAACCGCTTCAATACCAGGCTTTTATACCACCTCCATACCGGGCCTATTCTGACACTTCTCTCCTACATGTAATAATCATCATTCTTTTGCTAGAAAATTACACAGTACCCCCAAACATTATATATGTTTTTTTAGCAGACACCCTAGGGAATAAAATGGCGGTCATTCCAAAGTTTTATCTTGCACGGTATTTACGCAATTATTTTTCAAACGCCTTTTTTTTGTAAAAAAAATTGTTTCATGAATTAAAAAAATAACAAAACAGTAAAGTTAGCCAATTTTTTTGTATTATGTGAAAGATTATGTTACACCGAGTAAATAGATACCCAACATGTCACGCTTTAATTATGCGCACACTCATGGAATGGCGCCAAAAAAAATTCACCGATCTCATGAATGGGGGCTTACAGCCGCAATCGCGGCTTTGTTTACTTACGGGGACCCGGGCGTGACGTCATCAGATCGCGCCCGGGTCCTCCGACGGTCATAGAGATGACTGGTGACCATCTGGTCACCAGTCATCTCTATGCTTCTTGCCGACGCCGACGATTCGTTCTCCGGGTCCCGAAGGCACAGGTGAGCCCGGAGAAGCACCGGATGGCGGCAGGAGGGAGGGGATGTCCCCTCCCGCAGCCTGTAAGAACGATCAAGCGGTGGAACCGCCGCTATGATCGTTCTTACATTGTGCAGAATCGTCGGCTGAAGAAGAGGATATCTGGATGATGCCTCTGGCTGCAGGCATCATCCAGATATTCGCCTGCAATGCCCAGGCCGTCAATTGACGGCCACTTAGGATGGTAGATCCCATCTGAGGCCGTTAATTTTCTATGGCTGGGTATTGAAGTGGTTAAATGAGATTTGATTTGTTTTTTTTGTTTTTTCAGAAATGTAATTTTTGCTGCAGCATTTTCTATGCATGCTATAGATGTACCACTTTACGGGAAGACTAAGGTGACCCCTCAGGCACTAAATTTAAAGGAATTTGTCGCTTTTATCTTTACTGTTTGGCTCCTTGTGCTGCCCCAAGAGGCTGACACCAGGTCCAATTTGTGCACTTGCTTTTAAAACATTAATTTATTCATATATTAAAGGGGTTGTAAAAACAAAAATATTTTCCTCTTAAATTAAAGTCTGACAGTAGCTGATAAAGTAAAAAGTAATGTTTTGCATTATAACTAGTTTGATACCTGTTGAAATCAAGCTGTTTTATTCACCTCCATCACTCCTGAATCATTATTCTCACTGACTTCCTGGTTTGCGTTGCGCATTCATTTTTGCTACATCACGGCCTAATGGGAACTACAGTTCCCATTAGGCTTAGCCTCCATGCCTTTGAGGGATAAGAGAGCATCTTCACGCAGGGCTGTAGTCATAAGGAGGGGGTGAGCACATTCTGCTTTCCACCGTGTAAAACGGCTCAGGTGCTGGTGGAAAGCAAGAAGAGGAGAGACAGGAAATGGCATTTTCAAACCTGGATTACTGTATTTTGGAGGTCAAAAGTAAAAACAAGGTAAGTGATATTTAAATGCTCTAGCTTACGACAATCAATTGATCTAATAAAAAATGAACCTTTAGTGTTCCTTTTATGATTACAGATTTGTAGTCATTTGGGCCCGTTTTATCTGTTAGACCTCAGCTGTATTGCATGCACTGAAAAGTAAAATAAAGGAAATAAAGAAACAAAAACAAAAGACATGCAGTGCATACTTACCCTTTTAGGGGCCTGCTTTTTAAAATGCCGCTGGGATGAAGATCCCCAAGCTCTGCAGGTCCAACACCTCCAAGTATGTTGAATATCTAGTTCCCGTTGTACATCGTTTTTCCTGCTGGCTCCTACACCACTGCGAGACACTAATTACCATTGCCTATTTTCATGCTGCGATTTGTTGACCTTATCAATTATTTGCTATTGACGGCCCTGGAGACTTATTGTGCCGCATTATCTACATTCACACTAACCACATGTTTCCTGTGCTGCTAGTGATGATTTTATCCTAAAATCCTTTTTTTTCCCATATTGTGGCCTTCACCCCTTGCACCCCATGTTGTATACTATTATAATCACAGCTATAGCAGAGTGGCATGCTGCCAGCTGGTTGGTAAATTTGGTTAAATTCAAGCAGACAACTGTTCCTGTATTTGACCCTGTTTTTATAAATTTACACATGAATTAAAGAAATGTTTTAATATCGAATGTATACGTCTACATGTTATCCACTGTGAGCAGATGCTACATGTTTTCCTAAATTATCGGAGGCACTGTATATTTTCTTGTTGTGTCTAAAGTTTATTTTTGCAGAGTTACACATGTAACAGGCTGTATGAAAGATAAATAGTGATTTATTTTAGTGGTAATATTATATATGAACACTAGAGGGTGCTCTGAAATTGGAGCCACTTCTATTTCCAAGGTTTTCTTTCAGGCTTTCTTTTTATTTATTTTTAATTTAGTTTGTTTTGTCTTCTGTTTTATTTTAATTTACTGAACATATTTACATTCAAAATACTTATAATTTTTTAAAGTCTAAAACATTCATATTTCAAACTATGTGTCAAATAAATAATTAATAAGTTTATTAGCAATGTAAATATTTCTTGTTTGCGATAGTTCAGTTATTTTTTTCCACTTGTATTAAGAATATTTAAAACAATGTATACAACAAATATATATACATATACATATCATATTTTATAAAATATGTTACAAAATAATTTTTTATTTTTTTTAAGATTTGTTTATCAAAAATAGTTATATTTATATATATATATATATATATATATATATATATATATATATATATATATATATATATATATATATATATATATATATATATAGTGAACTACCAAAAAATACTATATAAAACAAACATAACAATATATATAAACAGAAACATGCTGCGTTAAAAGTGTCACAAACATAAAGATTTTCATTGTTTGGTTTTGAGACACTTTTAGCATGGGATATTTCTGTTGATATATATAGTATTATAGCAGTGTATAGTATAGTACATAGTATAGTAGTATATCGTTTTTAAATAATGACAGGTGAAAATTACAATAACATTTAAAAACAATTAAATTATTTAATTAAAAAAAAAATATATATATATATATATATATATATATATATATATATATAGAGAGAGAGAGAGAGAGAGAGAGAGAGAGAGAGAGAGAGAGAGATAGATAGATAGATAGATAGATAGATAGATAGATAGATAGATAGATAGATAGATAGATAGATAGATAAATTAATTATTTTTTAAATGTTATTGTTAATTTCTTCTGTCATTATTTCTTCTTGTATTTTTATATATATATAAAAATTAATAATGGGTTGGACAATTGCAATTGCATGTGATTACTTGTCTGGCCAGTTCTACGTACATAAGTGTCATTTGCAGAACCTTAAATTTAAGAAATTTCACTGCACATGATTGTTTATGTGAATATATATAACAATTAAAATCTATATCTGTATACAATAATATATTTAGTAGTTAGATATAAAAATAGCAACTTTAAAATAACTACTTCTTATATTGCACAACTTTTACAATCAAGTTTTAACCTGTAAATCAACTTTATTAGGAACACTTTACTGCTCTTTCACCATATGTCTCCAAAGTTCCTTTCTACAATAGGAAGAAAAATAAATACATGCAGGCAAATGTATTAAAACATTGTCTGTTTAATAGTATGTATTATACAGAAAATAAATATTTTGTGAGTTATTATTTTATTATAATAATAAAAAATACATTACCTTATTCACAAATGTATAAATGTGCTGAAGAAAGTTTTATAAATGTCCACAGGATCTCTATTTTCACCATGGATGTAGATCTAATTAGAACAACTAAACATCTTAGTGGACTAATAGCATGCATTGCACCTTTTAGAAAGTCTATACAGTATTTCCTTGGTTTGTGAGCATAATTTGTTCCAGAAACATGCTTGCAATCTAAAGCACTTGTATATCAAAGCATTTTTTTTCAGGGTATAAAAGAGAAGAGAGGCACCTCTAAGTTATACCTTCATTAAATGTAACCATATTGCTAAACTTGGAGGCTCCTCTCTTATTTTTTATACTCAGTTGTGACATGACCCTACTCTTATATCAACACATCGCTTGTATATCAAGGCAAAATTGATTAAAACGTTTTGCTTGTCTTGCAAAACGCTCTCAAACCAAGTTACACTCAAACCAAGGTTTTACTGTACCATAAAAGTTTAAAGTTGCCATAATAAGCATATTTAAAATTAATATTTCAAGGTTTAAAAATAATAACATTTAATACAAATAATAATAAAAAATAATAAAAAAAAAAAAAAAAAAAATCAAAATAATAAAACAAACATTCTGTAATATAGTAAGCTAAACCCCAAGATTACAATTATTATATATTCACACGACCAGAAAAAAACATAACACTTTTATAATCATTGGGCCAGATTCAGATACACTTAATTTTGCGCTGCGTAATCGAAATACTCTACGCTGCCGTATTTTACCAGGCTCTACATCGAATTCTGGTAGATTTTTGCCCGTACGCTACGGCGGCGTAGTCTATTTCTCGCCGCGTAATCGAAATACGCGATTAGGGGGCGTGAAGCATTTAAATTAAGCGCGTCCCCGCAGCGATGGAACTGCGCATGCTCCGTTTAGAAATTTCCCGCCGTGCATTGCGCGAAATCACGTCGTTACGTCATTCGTTGTTTGAGTAGCGTCGTTTACGAACATTCCTATTCCTGGACGACTTACGTTAAAAATAATAAAAGATGTCGGAAAACGTAGAAATTAGACACGGGAACGACGGCCATACTTAACATGGGCTGTCTAATATTAGACCAGCAAAAAGCTGGTATAGTGTTACGCAAAAAAAAGATGACTAAAGATGCCGTAAGAGATTGCGATTGAAGATCGTAATTTCTGGGATCGCCGGCAAAAGCTCATTAGCATACCCCGACTCGGAAAATGACGGGAAGTCCACCCAGTGGCCGCAATTTTATTGCAGCGTAGATCCGATGGCGTACGAACACGTAATCCAGTCGAATTGAAGCCCGCAGCCGTCTATTCATGGTTTGAGGTTTCCGACTAGCTAAAAAACGCGCGTAATTTGAAATGACTCCAATCTAACACCAGTTAGACAGGAGTTACGGCTCTCTGAATCTGGCCCAATATTTTTATTTACGGATCTGAACACAGCTGCATTATTTTCAATGGAGACAGTCACACAGGTACGTAAATACGTGCGTTCAGATCCGTAACACATTATCCAAAAATCGGAATGCTGGTACACATATTCCAGATGCAGGTATTAAAAAATAAATAAAAAAAGGACGTCAGTCCCTTATATTTGTTTTGTACATCGCGCCATTGCAACTCTTCTATATCGGATTAGTATTGTTGAGGATAATACTTCATTTTCCAACTGTTATAGTTATATTATTTAATACCTTACATTAACATTGCTTTGTCACTGGTATTTTTTTTAATCACAATAAAATATATTGAAACAGGAAAAAAAGGGACAAATTAAAAAATATAATAAGATCAGTAATTTTTTTTATGCCTTGAACGTAACCTATAACAATCTAGTATTTAAAAAATAAATATTGTAACGTAAAATAGAAAAAAAAATCTGTAGTATGTATTTTTCTTTTTTTTTTTTTTCTCTCTCGCTATTTTCAGGAGTCTTGAACTCTCATGTCATATAAGCGGTCTTTACACAAATATTCTAATGATTTCTTCTGCAGATACACATTTTCTTTCCACATCTTACATCTTACTACTCTATATTTGTGTTAAGCGCTGAATCTGTCAACCTGTTTGCTTTGATAGTTCAATGGGCATTTGACATTTTACGTATGGTTTGTGCACATCAACACATTAGGAGAGAGTTCAGCAAGCTCCTTTCACAATAAGTATCTTCGAATGGGGGTGAAAATCTTTCTTTCCCTTTCTGTTTATGGCAGTCCCTTTAAATTAAGTTGTGCTATTGTACACTGTGTCCTTCACCTAGTCTTTCTTGTTGACCTAAGTTGTACATTAACCCCTTCAGTACAGGATGTCTTCATTGATGCATCAAATAGACCTATGGGCTTGGGTTTTACTCCTATAAATGCTACAATCCTCTTGTGAATATATTTTGCTTCTTCAGAAATGATTGTTGCATCTTTATAAGCCATGTTAGGGTTATGAAAATCATTTTTTTTTCTTTAGATGTGTTGTTTGAAGTATCTTTGAGTGATAATGCGCAACATGTGTATATATATATATGTGGAGAGCTTGAGAGATTAATTTTTATTAGATAAACAACCTTGTTCAATGAAATGCTGCAGTTTTTATTAAGTATTGCTTGTTTGGTACCTTTATGGTTCTCTCACTGTTTGCTATTTGCAGTTTTACAAGCCGGTACTAACCAAATATGCCTACTTCTTCTTCCTTCCTGCCCAACACAATTTTCAGTTGTTAGCACTGGCACACTTTGAATTGCATGGTCATGCTATAATGTACCCATTTGACATTTTTATACTTTTTTTTTCACACAAATAGAGCTTTCTTTTGGTGGCAATTAATCACCACTTTCATTTGCTAAAAAAAATAAAAAAAACTGAAAATTTGAAAAAAAAAATAGTTTTTCTTTGTTTCCGTAAATTTTTTTTTACAAATAAATAATCTTTCTTCATAAATTTAGGCCAAATCTATACTGCTACATTTTTATGGTGAAAATAACCCAAATTGGTGTATATTATTTAATCTGTGTGAAAGTCATACAGTCTACAAACTATGATATATATATATATATATATATATATATATATATACAGCTCTTGGCCATTCTAACACCTGGATATGTTTATTTGTGAACCATGCCATTGTAGATTTTGCTTTATGTTTTGGATCATTGTCTTGTTGGAAGACACATCTCCGTCCCAGTCTCAGGTCTTTTGCAGACTCCATCAGGTTTTCTTCCAGAATGGTCCTGTATTTGGCTCCATCCATCTTCCCATCAATTCTAACCATCTTCCCTGTCCCTGCTGAAGAAAAGCAGGCCCAAACCATGATGCTGCCACCACCATGTTTCACAGTGGGGATGGTGTGTTCAGGGTGATGAGCTGTGTTGCTTTTACGCCAAACATAACGTTTTGCATTGTTGCCAAAAAGTTTGATTTTGGTTTCATCTGACCAGAGCACCTTCTTCCACATGTTTGGTGTGTCTCCCAGGTGGCTTGTGGCAAACTTTAAATGACACCTTTTATGGAAATTTATGTAAATGTACATGTGGGGCGTGTACTAAACCCCCTGAGCCATAATTGGCCAAAGCCACCCTGGCTTTGGCCAATTTTGGCTCTCCATTTTCTGTGCGCTGTAATTGGCCAAGCATGTGGGTCGTAGTGCATGCTTGGTCAATCATCAGCACGCAATGCCACAGTGAATTATGGGCCGTGAAGCGCCACTCGAATTTGGTGCGAACGGCCCATAACATTAGAATTTCTACAAACGGTCGAACAGACGATGTTCGAGTCGAACATACATTCGAATCGAATGCAGAGCTCATCCCTACTTACCAGAAATCCAGCAACCAGGGGGGTCACAAAGCACTTGTTGGATCCCTTTGGGACTCTACGCACACACGTTCTGTGCATGCGCGATCGCCCTCAAAGGTTGATGTGATTTTATCTTTTGTTTGAAATTCCATTTTACAAATTTTAATCAGATAACTCACATGCAGCATTACCCTCCAATAAAAAAAAGTTTAACTATTGGAGTTTTTTTGCTTTTTTTGCATATTTGCACTTTGGCACTGATGCTATCGTATTGGATCTGACTATCTGACAAGCGATTTGTGACCCCCCTGAAAAGGGTGGGCGCTGGCTTTCTGGTAAGTCTCTTGTCTCTCTGTGATGACGGGTCTCATGTGGTCAAGTTTTTAGGCTTCACATTTGACAAGTGATTTCACTTGATGGACCCATGTCTCATAAGGATTTCTCATGAACTTAAATCACTAACGAACGTTTACACATGTGTTTATTTTGCATTTAATTTATTCCTGTCTCTGCACTGTGCTGATTTTACAGGAAAATTGTACAACAGTCACGGTTAATATTTGCACATCTTCACTTTATTTATAGTTTACACTCCTTTGCATTATTTGATATTTTTTTTAGAGCGCTGCACTTTTTATTGTATAGTGTGTACAATTGTCATGTGATCTGAATTGATGAAAACCTGTTTAACGTTTTTTTCCAAATATTCGTAAATTAAAATATTTGAAAATTTGTAAATTCCTAAATTCGAAAATTTGGAAATTCGGAAATCTTAAATTCGAAATTCGGAAATCAAAAATGAAAAAATCTGAAATAATAACTAACTAATAATAACGTAACTTTTACTAACTATTAAATTATAGTTATCGGAATTTCCTTTCAAATTTGGCTGTCAGTGATCATAGCGAATATGAATTTATCCAAAGTTACTAATTATCCAAAATAACGAATGCCGTATCTAAACGAATGTAACGTAACAAATTAATAATAATAGTAAAAATGTAATAATAATAAAAACTTTTTATTATTATTATTATTATCTATTAATAATTTGTTCCTTTTCATTTGTTTAGATGCGGCATTCGTTATTTTGGATAATTCGGAACTTCGACTAAATTTGTATTTGTTTCCTTCACTAACAGCCAAACTTGAATGGAAATTGCAAAAACTATAATTTAATATTTTAATAGTTAGTTATTATTAGTTAGTTAGTTATTCTCTTGAATTTTGGGATTTTCTTTCTTATTTTCAGATTTTCGAATCTACTAATCTTAAAGATTGACGTGAAAAACAAAAAACAAAAAACAAAAACATGAATGAAATAAAAACGCACAAGTAGAGCTTTCTTTTGGTGGTATTTGATCACCTCTGCAGCTTTATTTTTTGCGCTATAAACAAAAAAAACGACAATTTAAAAAAAAACACACAATATCTTTTACTTTTTGCTATAGTAAAGATATGTATTCTTCTACATATTTTTGGTTAAAAAAAACCCGCAATAAATGTATATTGATTATTAGTTTGCCCAAAAAGCTATTGGGCCAGATTCAGCAAGAATTAGATTCCCGCAGAGTATCAGAGATACTCTACGCCGCCGTACTTTACCTGGCTCTAGGAGGAATTCAGAGAGATTTTGGCCCGTAAGGTACGGCGGCATAGTGTATTTCTCCCGGCAGAATCAAAATACGCGAATAGGGGGCGTGAGGCATTTAAATTAAGCGCGTCACCGCCGCGATCGAACTGCGCATGCTCCGTTCAGAAATTTCCCGCCGTGCATTGCGCGAAATCACGTCGTTACGTCATTTTTTTTGAGTAGCGTCGTTTACGGACATTCCTATTCCCGGACGACTTACGCAAAAAATAAAAAAAAATTGAAAGTCGACGCGGGAACGACGGCCATACTTAACATGGGCCGCGTAACGTTAGACCAGCTAAAAGCTGGTTTAACTTTACGTGGCGAAAAAATGACGTACGCGATTGCGAACGACGCTCGTAACTTCGTGGATCTCCGTAAAAAGCTAATTTGCATACCCCGACGCTTATAACGACGCAAACTCCACCCAGCGGCCGCAAAAAGATCGCAGCGTAGATGCGAAGGCGTACGAAGACGTAAGCCTGTCAGATCGAAGCCCAACGCCGCCGTATCATGGTTTGAGGATTCAAACTAGTGATACAGCGCGCAAAATTTGAAATTACTCCTGTCTAACACCAGTTAGACAGGCGTAATCGCTCTGTGAATCTGGGCCATAGCGTCTACAAAAAAGGGGATAGATTTATAGCATTAACCACTTAATCACCGCCCTATAGCCGAAATACGGCTATAGGGCGGTTCCTGTACTCTAACAGGACGTCCATGGACGTCCTCCGTTAGAGTCAGGTGTGCGCGCCCAACCGGGCGCGCACACGCGATCACCGGTGCTCACCGGGTCCACGGGACCCGCAGCACCGATGATCGCGGTAAGGAGCCAATGGCGGCGGCTCCTTACCACGTGATCGCGCCGTCCAATGACGGCGCGACCACGTGTGTAAACAAATCTGACGTGCGTCAGATCCGCGCGCCCGAGCGGGCGCGCACACGCGGTCACGGCGCTCGGCGGGTCCACGGGACCCGCAGCGTCAGTGATCTCGGTAAGGAGCCAATGGTGGCGGCTCCTTACCACGTGATCGCGCCGTCCAATGACGGCGTGATCACATGTAAACAAACCGCGTCACTTGCTGACGCCGGTTCTTCCCTCCTCTCGCTGTACCGATCGGTACAGCGTGAGAGGAGAGCGCGGATGGCTGCAGCAGTGTGGGATGGATCTGTGACTATTGCAGTCACAGATCCATCCATCCCTGCTCAGCCATCCCTGCATTAACTCCTTCCTTCCCTGCGCAAAACTCTGCATACCCCCCCCAATACTCTGCATACCCCCCCCAATACTCTGCATACCCCCCCCCAATACTCTGCATAACCCCCCCCAATACTCTGCATACCCCCCCCAATACTCTGCATACCCCCCCCAATACTCTGCATACCCCCAATACTCCTCAATACTCTGCATACCCCCAATACTCCTCAATACTCTGCAATACCCCGCAATACTCCGCAATACTCTGCAATACCCCGCAATACTCCGCAGTACCCCGCAATACTCCGCAGTACCCCGCAATACTCCGCAGTACCCCGCAATACTCCGCAGTACCCCGCAATACTCTGCAATACCCCGCAATACTCCGCAATACCCCGCAATACTCCGCAATACCCCGCAATACTCCGCAGTACCCCGCAATACTCCGCAATACCCCGCAATACTCTGCAATACCCCGCAATACTCCGCAGTACCCTGCAATACTCCGCAGTACCCCGCAATACTCCGCAGTACCCCGCAATACTCTGCAGTACCCCGCAATACTCCGCAGTACCCCGCAGTACCCCGCAATACTCCGCAATACTCCGCAATACTCCGCAATACTCCGCAGTACCCCGCAGTACCCCGCACAATATTCCCGCACAATACTCCCGCACAATACTCCCGCACAATACTCCCGCACAATACTCCCGCACAATACTCCCGCACAATACTCTGCAGTACCCCCGCGCAATACTCCCCCGCGCAATACTCCCCCGCGCAATACTCTGCAATCGTTTTTTTTTTAGGCTTCCCAGCCTAGAGGGGAGATGTGGGGTCTTATTGACCCCATATCTCACTGTAAAGAGGACCTGTCATGCTATATTCCTATTACAAGGGATGTTTACATTCCTTGTAATAGGAATAAAAGTAACCAAAACATTTATTTTTGGGGAAAAAGGTGTCAAACTAAAATAAATAAAGTAAAATGAACAATAAAAAAATAAAAAATAAATTACAGCGCCCCTGTACCCGTGTGCTCGTATACAGACGCGACCGCACACGTAAGTCCCGCCCACATATGAAAACGGTGTTCAAACCACACATGTGAGGTATCGCTGCGAACGTTAGAGCGAGAGCAATAATTTTGGCCCTAGACCTCCTCTCCAACTAAAAAGATGTAACCAGGAAAAACATTTAAAGCGTCGCCTATGGGGATTTTTAAGTCGCGTAGTTTGGCGCCATTCCACAAGCGTGTGCAATATTGAAGGGTGACATGTTGGGTATCTATTTACTCGGCGTAACTTCATCTTTCATATTATGCAAAAACATTGGGCTAACTTTACTGTTTTTTTTTTTTTTAAGCACAAAACTGTTTTGTTTCCAAAAAAAAACGCGTTAAAAAAATTGCTGTGCAAATACAATGCGAGATAAAAAGTTGTAACGGCCGCCATTGTATTCTCTAGGGTCTTTGCTAAAAAAGCATATATAATGTTTTGGGGTTCTATGTAATTTTCTAGCAAATAAATGATGATTTTTCCATGTAGGAGAGAAATGTCAGAATTGGTCTGGGTGTTCCAGAACGCCTGATGGCGTTCCCTGCATGTTGGGCCTCTGTATGTGGCCACGCTGTGTAAAAGTCTCACACATGGGGTATCGCCATACTCGGGAGGAATAGCAGAATGTGTTTTGGGGTGTAATTTGTGGTATGCATATGCTGTGTGTGAGAAATAACCTAATAATATGAACATTTTGTGGAAAAAAAATTAAAATAAAAAAATCTTGATTTTGCAAAGAATTGTGGGGAAAAAATGACAACTTCAAAAAACTCACGATGCCTCTTTCTGAATACCTTGGAATGTCTTCTTTCCAAAAAGGGGTCATTTGGGGGGTATTTGTACTTTTCTGGCATGTTAGGGTCTCAAGAAATGAGAGAGGCTGTCAGTACATCAGATGTGATCAAATTGATCAATTTTCAGTAATTGGTACCATAGCTTGTAGACCCCATAACTTTCACCCAGACTAAATATTATCCAATTTTTTTTTTTTTTGTTACCAAAGATATGTAGCAGTATACATTTTAGGCCAAATTTATGAAGAAAAATTACTTTTTTGCAAAATTTTATAATAGAAATGAAGAAAAATTCATTTTTTTACAAAATTTACGTTCTTTTTTCATTTATAGCGAAAAAAATAAAAACCGCAGAGGTGATCAAATACCACCAAAAGAAAGCTCTATTTGTGGGAAAAAAAGGACAAAAATTTCATTTGGTTAGAGTGTTGTATGACTGAGTTATTGTCATTCAAACTGTGAGAGCACCGAAAGCTGAAAATTGGTCTGGTTATTAAGGGGGTTTAAGTGCCCAGTGGTCAAGTGGTTAAAATGTTTTTTTTTTTTTTTACTAGTAATGGCGGTGATCTGTGTTTTTTTGCGGTATTACGACATTGCGGTGGACCGTTCGGACACTTTTAACAAATTTTTTGGACAATTAACATTTACAGAGCGATCAGTGCTATAAATATGCACTGATTACAATGTAAATGCTAGTGGCAGTGAAGGGGTTAACACTAGGGGGCGATGAAGGGGTTAACTGTGTTCCCTGTTGGGTGTTCTAACTGTGGGGGGAAGGGGACACACTATAGGAGATGACAGATTGTGATTTCTACTTTGTAGAAACACACAATCTGTCTTCTCTTCTCTGATAAAACGGGGATTTGTGTGTTTACACACACAAACCGCTGCTGGCCACGTGCATTGGTTTCCCCGCTGTGCAGCGGGCGCCACTTGCACGCCTTCTGGTGGCTCTCCTGGGCGAAACCGTACACATACGGAATTTCACCCAGGAAAGCCATTCTGCTTTAACCGGTTAAAATGTAACTAAACTTTCATAGGCTCTCCCACAAAGTTGTTATAATGTTATATTTTGAGATTTAAACAAAGTCATCATTCGTAATATAGTAAACATTTTCCATTTTATTTCCTATATAAAGTAGGGTTGTCACCTGGTACAGTGTAATGTAATGCCAAAACATTTATTTTTAATTTGAACAGAGCAGGGAATATAGTTAAAATCTCTGTTATGTTTTTATTATTGTCTGATAGAGTACCAATATGCAACCAACACTGGAATGATTGCATGGGGAGATAAGATGGCGGAAAAAGTCTGGAAGAGGTCAGTGCCATTGAAGTACAGAAAGATGAAAACAGTATCTTACAGGAGTGCTTTAGCAAACTGAATGTCATCCAGCTAGAGTTTTGATCTACCTAAAATTACAGTGGAACCTTAGATTACAAGCATAATCCATTCCAGGAAAATGCTTGCAATCCAAAGCACTCGCATAGTAAAGCGAGTTTCCCCAAAGAAGTCAATGGAAACTATGATAAGTTGTTCCGCATTGACTTCTATGGAATGCAATATCGCATGTGGCCAGAGGTGGTGGGGGCGATTGAGAGCCTCGGAAATACTCGGGGACAGCTCGGCTGATCTCTGAAACCCTCGGAAAGGCTCAGAAACACTCGGGAATTGAGTATTTCAGGAGTGTTTTCGTTTACGAATGGCTCCGAAGCGCTCCGAGTTTTACTGGCGCCCCCGCACCTCTGGCCAAATACCGTATTGCACACCCCATTGGCTTGAATCCTGCTCATGTTGTGAGACAACACTCGCAAACCGAGTCAGGATTTAAAAATAAATGTTGCTTGTCTTTCAAAATGCTCGTTTACCGCGTTAAACGTAGACCAAGGTTCCACTGTACACTTTAATCCTTTTGCTTTTAGGCCTGTAGATTACATAAAACCCCCAAAATATTATATATTTTCTTACAGCAGACAACCTAGATATTAAAATAGTGGTAAAATAGTGATAGTTGTAATGTCCCACAATATTAGCGTAACGGTTTTTAAAATGCACAATTTCAGTAAAAAATACACAAGTAATTTTAGGGCAAAAAAATACAATCTACTACCAATTTTGTAAGCAAAATATAAAAGATGAGGTCACACCAAGTAAATAGATACCCAACAAGCAAAGCTTTAGAACTGCATGTACCTGTGAAATGGCAACATTTTGGTAGCCTATTTTTTTGGTAGGCAATGTTTTAAAACTTCCCACGTCACCTGCCACACCTTGCGGATTGTCACTTTCCTGCTTAGGTGGGTAATGGGGATTGACACTTCCTGTCTCCCGGAGTCAGGCAGCAGAGAGATGATGTAATCTCTCTGCTGCCTGCACAGTGAGTGAGGGCGGAACTGCCGGGATGCAGGGCAGGAGTCATGTGGTGAGACATGATGTCATCTCTCTGCTCTGCCACCTGCTGATTGGCCAGTCCACCCACTGAGCCTCCCAGCTGGCAGCTTCCTGTCTCTCTCAACCGCCCACCGAGCCGCCTCTGCTCGCACAGTCAGTGTGACTGTGTAAGCGCCAAGTGGATAGGCAGCTCAGCTGCTCACGCACCGTACTGCCCGCACAGTCACTTGTATGCCGAGCCACCTGCCAGCTCAACCACCACGCCACCGACACGCCGCCCCTGCACCCACTGCTGCCCCGAGGAGTGCCCCCTGTGGCCTTGTCAGGAATCCAGCCCTGGTCATAGGTAGGGGTAGTGGACCCCTTTTCTGCAACAATGTTATATTGATCAGGCTGCGCCCTGACACCTTCACAGCCATTGTGCAATTTCCTGGGTGTTTAGTGTGCTCCTGTACCTTTAACCACTTAACCACTTCAATACCCAGCCATAGACAATTGACGGCCTAAGATGGGATCTACCATTCTAAGTGGCCGTCAATTGACGGCCTGGGCTTTGCGGGTGGATATCTGAATGAGGCCTGCAGCCAGAGGCATCATCCAGATATCCGCTTCTTCAGCCGGCGATTCTGCACGACGTAGGAATGATCATAGCGGCAGTTCCGCCGCTTGATTGTTCTTACAGGCAACGGGAGGGGACATCCCCCCCTCCCGCCGCCATCCGGTGCTTCTCCGGGCTCTCCTGTGCCTTCGGGGGCCCGGAGAACGAAACGTCGGCGTCGGCAGGAAGCATAGAGATGACTGGTGACCAGATGGTCACCAGTCATCTCTATGACCATCGGAGGACCCGGGCGCGATGTGATGACTTCACGCCCGGGTCCCCGTAAGTAAACAAAGCCGCGATTGCGGCTGTAAGCCACCATTGCGGCTGTAAGCCACCATTGCGGCTGTAAGCCAATTCTCATGGTTTCCATGGTTTCCAGCCTGGAGGAGAGATGTGAGGTCTTATTGACCCCACATCTCTCCTTAAAGAGGACCTGTCACACATTTCCTATTACAAGGGATGTTTACATTCCTTGTAATAGGAATAAAAGTGGAAAAAAAAATTGAAAAAAAGTGTAAACATAAATAAAAAATAAGTAAAAAAAATAAATAAAAGATAAAAAAAAAATTAAAACGCCCCTGTCCCCGATAGCTCGCGTGCAGAAGCGAACGCACACATAAGTCCCGTCGACATATGTAAATGCCGTTTAAACCACATAAGTGAGGTATCGCCGTGTGCGCTAGAGTGCCTATGGAGATTTTTAAGTACCGAACTTTGGCGCCATTCCATGAGTGTGCGCATAATTAAAGCGTGACATGTTGGGTATCTATTTACTCGGTGTAACATAATCTTTCACATAATACAAAAAAATTGGGCTAGCTTTACTGTTTTGTTATTTTTTTAATTCATGAAACAATTTTTTTTACAAAAAAAAGGCGTTTGAAAAATGATTGCGTAAATACCGTGCGAGATAAAACGTTGCAATGACCGCCATTTTATTCGCTAGGGTGTCTGCTAAAAAAACATATATAATGTTTGGGGGTACTGTGTAATTTTCTACCAAAAGAATGATGATTATTACATGTAGGAGAGAAGTGTCAGAATAGGCCCGGTATGGAGGTGGTATAAAAGCCCGGTATTAAAGTGGTTAAGGACCCCTTAAAGTATTTAGACCAAGGAATGATAAACAAAACCCATTATGCTACATTCACACCTCTGTGTTTTTCATATGGGTCAACCACAATACTCAAGCCCCATGCACACGACTGGATTTCCCATTGGAAAAAGGTTGGATAGTTTTTCGGACGGAATTCCAATCAAGCTTGTCTTGCATACCCACGGTCACACAAAAGTTCTCTGAACTTTCGAGCGTTAAGAATGCAGTGACGACGAGGTGGGAAAAAGAAGTTCAATGCTTCCCAGCATACATCTAATTGTTTCCGAGCATGCGTGTTTTTTAGCCGTCTAAATTCCATACAGACGAACGGTTTTTCCGCTAGGAATGTTTTCCATCTGGAAGATAGAGAACCTGCTCTCTATCTTTTTCCGGCAGTTTTTCTGTTGGAAAAAGTCCGATGGAGCATACACGCGGTCGGGATTCCCGACCAAAAGTTCTCATTAAACTTTTTCCGATGGGAAAATCGAGCGTGTGTACGGGGCATAAGGAGTTGACTTACTAAAGGGAAATAGGCCGTTCATTTTGCATTGGAACTCACCCCAGTGCCTAGTGAAAGAAGTGAAAGAAGTGAAGATCTGCTGACCTCCATCATCCAATCACGTAAAAAATGCTGTTTTCTTTTTCTTGCGTGTGATTGGGTATTCTTTTTTTAAGAAAAAACACAACATTTAAATTCCCTTGCAAAGTAAACAGCCTATTTATCTTTTGTAATTCAAACGCTATATGTTTCACACACGTTTTGCACACCACACCAAAGATATAGCAGTAGAATAGTAAGTAGCATTCATTACATATTTGTTCCATATGCTTGTACAGTTTAAAAAAAACATAATTTGGGCAACATTCCCCATTTTTCTGGTACAGCTGTCTGCAGTTATCTACCACTGACAATGTTGTATCTATCTGAACATTCCAAATGCAGATAACTGTAGACAGCTGTAGACAAGGATCATGGCTACTAGATAGAAACAATTATTACCCGTTGGTTGTAATGGATGCTTCAAAAGCTTATTACATACTTATATATGAAACCCCTATACCCTCTGTGCCTTCCCTGTAAAATATGGATAATAGATGGATTTAAATCATTGCCTTGCAGTTTTGAAGTTCAGTGCGTGATTCTGATCAAATACAATATCACTATAGAATTTGTGTGTTTGGATGGTAGGATATTGGGTGTTTCAATTTTCTCCCACAACCCTATATATTGGAAATTTTAAGTAAATCCAAATCTTAACTGGGTGACGTAGTTTGCTACAGCACTGAGTATCATAAAGATTACCATTTTTTTAAATTAAGAAAACAATTTTTTCTCGGCATTGCTGATCTTCCCAAGATGCTTGTAGTCTCATGCATGGGAAAGGTTGACAACACAGGAGCACAATTGGGAGACAGTTTTCACCCTATGACACCCCAAAATATTCTCACATTTGTTCCATAGATGAGTGAAGATGACAGAATAAATTTTCTTCTAAAAAAATGGGCTTAATTTCAACATTTTGGCTAAATCCATTTATGTTAATAGGGCAAAATTAAGGTGATTTGTTGGGGATTTTAAGGGTACCGTCGGCTTTGAATGGCTTCTCATGTATTCCTATTCCTATTCAGGGGCAGATCCAGGGGGGGGGCAATAGGGCAATTGCTCCCCCTCATAAAATAAGGAGTAGGTGAGCCGGCAGGTGACTGAGCAGGCCGGCGGGTGAATGCGTGGCTGGGCAGGCCGGCGAGTGAGCAATCACGTTGCCATGCTGGTCAGGCTTATGAGCGGACAGGTGTTCTGTCAGGAAGACGCTCCCCATCTGAATATGCAACTGAAGTGACATTGCATCGCGGCTGTCTTGGTACACCAGCATGCAGTAAGCCTAGAGTTGACGTCCTTTTTTCCCACAAATAGAGCTTTCTTTTGGTGGTATTTGATCACCTCTGCGTTTTTTATTTTTTGTACTATAAACAAAAGAAGAGCAACAATTTTTTTCCTCAGTTAAGGCCGATACGTATTCTTCTACACATTTTTGGTAAAAAAATTGTAATGAGCGTATATTGATTGGTTTGCAGAAAAGTTATAGCTTCTACAAAATAGGGGATAGTTTTATGGCATTTTTATTATATTTTTTTTTACTAGTAATGGCGGCGATCTGGGATTTTTATATTGACTGCGAAATTGCCACAGAGACATTGGACACTTTTGACACTATTTTGCTACCATTGTCATTTATACAGTATAAAAATGCACTGATTACTGTGTAAATGAAACTGGCAGGGAAGGGATTAAACACTAGGGGGCGAGGAGAAAGGGGTTAAGTGTGTCCTAGGGAGTGATTCTAACTGTGAGGGTGCTGGGCCACAAGTGACACGACAGTGATCATTGCTCCCGATCACAAGGAACAGTAGATCACTGTCCTGTCACTAGGCAGAACAGGGAAATGCCTTGTTTACAGAGGCATCTCCCGTTCTGCCTCTCCATGACATGATTGCGGGACACCGGTCGACATTATGTCAGTGGGTTCGGTCACGGAGCACGCGGCACACGCGGCGCAGTTTTAAAGCAATGTACAGGTACGTTGCGTTGCCAGCCCGTGCCATTCTACTGACGTATATCTACGTTAGGCAGTCATCAAATAGTTAAATGGCTTCTCATGTATTAATATGTCCACCTTTTCTGTTCAGGGGTGAGTGAAATTGTGAGTTTTTATTTTCCTCAAAAATGTATTAAAAATTGGGAGATTTCTGCAAAATGTTGCCATTTTGGTATAATTTTCTTTAGAGTCAATGAGAAAGAAGATGTGTACCTAACTGGATCAATGGCCTTTGAAGGCACTACAAGGAAAAACTACTACACTAAATTGGGTACAGGGGCCTATATTGCTTGCTGGAACTGCTTATGTCCTGAGGCTGCTGTGATTAGGGATGAGCTTAAGATTTGGTCTGAACATTAGACAGCCGCAAAATGTAAAATTGTCTATTGAATAAAAATAAAAGCTCTTCTATGAGACATGGTTATAGTAATATATTTGTGGTACAGTTGGATGTGCTTCTCAAAGCACAACATAAAGGGCTACTAATAGTTATAAGAAATTATATTATACAACATTTGTTTTCCCATTAGGCCGCGTACACACCATTAAATAAATCCGATCAAATCGGTCTGACAGACCGTTTTGATCGGATTTGTCTGCTGGGATAGATTGGTTTGATCGTGTACACACGATCAAACCAAAATCCCCGCCGGCAGTGACGTGGCGGTGACGTTGACGCTGCCACATCACCGTCACCAGGAAGTAAAACACTTCCGCACATGCGTCAAATCCATTTGACACATGTGCGGACAGATATGTCTGCTGGTTAGTGTACTAACCAGCAGAGATGTCGGACGGACGGGTTCCCAGCAGACTGCTGGAAAACCCCGTCTGTTTGCCCGTACACACGATCGAATTTGTCTGCTGAAACAGTCCGTCGGACCGTTTCCAGCAGATGAATTCAATCGTGTGTACGCGGCCTAACAGCAAATTGGAACAAGCTCTATAAGGATTTCTCCTTCTCCTAGATCTCTAGTGCCCAACCTGGGACCAAAGGACCAAATGCGGTCCTTTGTCACTTGTTGAGTAGCCCTTGGACTCATGCAGTCCTCAGTGGAAGTGAAAGAATCTAGCTGTAAAGAGATTGTAATTCAAGTGGTTTCTAGTAGTTTTGATGGATGTTCCAGGGAAGGGCAGAAAGGACATACAGCCTGGGCGCAGTGTTGATTTGTGGATGGGATGGGGCACACTGGGAGCTTCAAGTGCTCTGTTCTCTAGTCCTCGCTGACCTCAGTTACTGCAGCTTCACTCCTATTAGAGGTAGCGGGGCCTAGATGGCTGCTGGAGGGAGGATTCTGCTCTCTCCCTCAGGACTGGTGCAAGGATTTTTGACACCCTAGGCGAAACCTCATCTTGCTCTACCCCTGACTCCAACCCCTTTTCCCTGCCCATGTATACCCCACCTTTTTAATGAAGTGCCCATCAAATGCAGTCCACCAGCACCCATCAAATACAGCCTCACCAGCACCTATCAATGCAGCCTCACCAGCGCCCATCAATGCAGCCTACCAGCACCCATCAATGCAGCTTCACCAGCACCCATCAAATGAACCCTTACCAGTGCCTATCAATGCAGCCTCGCCAGTGCCCCTCAATGCAACCTACCAGTGCCCATTAATCAATGTTTGCTTGCTTCTATTAATTCGGGAGTTGGGACACAGACACAATCCTCAGCTGTTGCTTGCTGCAGAGAGAAGAGAGTAGGAACACCAGTGGTCGGGCTCCCACGGCAGCAGTGCGCCCTAGACGGCTGCCTAGTTTGCCTGGTGGTAGCACCGGCCCTGTTCTCCTTCCTCCAATAGCAGCCCACTGAGGTCAGAAAAGAGGGGAAAGCCATCCTAGACCTCCCCTCTCTTCTTAAGAACCCCTCAAATGCCCCTTAAACTCCCTCCCCTCGCTTAGAGTGATTTAGCCCCCTCTCTTTCCCTCACAGCTCCCACAGAATTCCACCTTCCTTCCTGCATCCTACTGACAAACTGTAGGGGCCAAATCAGTCCTCCTCAGGCTTACGCCACTAAAACAGGGGCATTTTTTCTCCATTGACAATGATGCTGTCCAGTAGCGGCCCGCCCATATGGGTGCACGGGCGCCGCCCCCCCTCCCGCAGTCACAAAAAAAAAAAAAAAACGGGCCCTTTAAGAACTTTTATTCGGCTAAAATGTCATTTTGACATTTAAGCCGAAGTTCTGGCGGCCGTCTATAGAGGGCACTGCAGCGCCACCCCCTCTCGCAAGTAACACACGTTCAATGCAATGCATTGAACGTGAGTTACTGTTGCCAGCTGCCTGGTCTATTCGTATAACCGGACATGGGACGCCGGTTACCCGAATAGCGGCAGCTGGTTGGCTGAGCGGAACTGCCTATCAAAGCCAGCGGCTCTGATAGGCTTTTCCAGTGCCGCCCTCCGGCTCTCTGAAGTCTATGCTCGGAGCGCAGGCAATCTGCGGTCCTTGCATTAGACTGACGGCCGTTTCAGCCAATCAGGTTCCCGGATTCTGGTTATCAGGAACCTGATAGGCTGAAGCTTCTCCACGGCGGCAGAAGACATCGAGGGAGGACATGGAAGCGTCAGGTAAGTGTTTTTTTTACAGGGAAAGGGGCATCATGGTTGCACAGTGGCATCATGGGGCACAGTGGCAGCATGGGGCACAGTGGCATGGGGCACAGTGGCATCATGGGGCACAGAGGCGACAATGAGCACAGTGGCATGGGGCACAGTGGTGACAATTGATGGCACAGTGACTGAATATGATGGCATGGCACAGTGGTGACAATTGATGGCACAGTGACTGCATATGATGGCATGGCACAGTGGTGAAAATTGATGGCACAGTGGTGGCGTTTGATGGCATGGCACAGTGGTGACAATTGATGGCACAGTGACTGCATTTGATGGCATGGCACAGTGGTGACAATTGATGGCACAGTGACTGCATTTGATGGCATGGCACAGTGGTGACAATTGATATCACAGTGACTGCATTTGATGGCATGGCACAGTGGTGACAATTGATGGCACAGTGACTGAATATGATGGCATGGCACAGTGGTGACAATTGATGGCACAGTGACTGCATATGATGACATGGCACATTGGTGACAATTAATGGGCACAGTAGCTGCGTTTGATGGCATGGCACATTGGTGACAATTGATGGCACAGTGGTGGCGTTTGATGGCATGGCACAGTGGTGACAATTGATGGCACAGTGGTGGCGTTTGATGGCATGGCACAGTGGTGACAATTGATGGCACAGTGACTGCATATGATGGCATGGCACAGTGGTGACAATTGATGGCACAGTTGCTGTGTTTGATGGCATGGCACAGTGGTGACAATTGATGGCACAGTGGCTGCATTTGGTGGCATGGCACAGTGGCTGCATTTGGTGGCATGGCACAGTGGCTGCATGTGATGGGCACAGTGAGGCTGCAATATTTTTTTTTTCGTTTTGAGCTCCCCCAAAAATTTTGAGCACCAGCCGCCACTGATGCAGTCCCATTTTTCCTCTCCGCAGCACACTGATGTAGGTACATTTTTCCCTCGACTTTGGCACTGGTTGACCAATGACTAAGCACAGGTGTGTGAAACACGTTTACTGAAGCCACAGGAGATGTGTGTGCAAGCTGTGTCCTCGTTTCTAATGGATTTGAAAAAAGCTACAATGTTTATGTTGGTAGTGCCACCACCTCTTTTCATTGTTCACTGGTTGACCTTGTCCTGGCACTGGGTGTTCCCATCCATATTTGTGGCATATACACAGGGCTTTTCTTCAGCAGAAACGTGGGGAAACACAATTCCGGAACCTCCAGCACTGAATGTATGTAATGGCAAGGGGTGCTGGGGTGTGCTACAGGGTTTGCTGGGGGATCTATTGTGGCTGGAAGGTATACATTTTTGCACTGGTGGTCTGTTGTTGGTATTGGGGGATCAATGGTTGCTTCGGGTGGGTCTTATGTTTCTTGGAGATCAGTTGTTGCTGGGAGGGATCTACTCCTGAAGG
This sequence comes from Rana kukunoris, assembly GCA_029574335.1. Taxonomy (NCBI): domain Eukaryota; kingdom Metazoa; phylum Chordata; class Amphibia; order Anura; family Ranidae; genus Rana; species Rana kukunoris. The sequence goes on from CM056055.1 coordinate 193,102,205, forward strand.
AGGTCTATTGATGCTGGCTTTGGGGAGATTTGCTGATGTAGGGGTATTTTGTTAATGGGTGGTCCATTGTTGCTGGGGGGCTGCAAGGAAACTATTTTACTGCTTTTATTGTTATTATTATTATTATTATTACAAAGTACTTAGTGCCACAAATGTTACATGCTTCATTATTCTCTCAAATGTATGTTCCTGGGAGGTGGGTAGGCAGTGGAACCAATGAACGGTGCTTGGAAGTGGATAGGGGGCAGAGACAAGAGGTGACTTGGAAAGGGGGGCGCTCCTGAATCTATACTCAGAGAAAAAAGCCCTGCATATACACGTTTTTGACCATATCCTCTGGTCTGCAGTCTCTGACAGCTTTCCATAGGTATTTACACTGAATATTATGTTTGGCCTAATAATGGTGTCAGAGGCCACAGCTGAGGCCCCTTGCACCTTGCAGGTTGATGATTACTGTTCTAAATCAATTTCAGATTTCAGTTTCCTGGGATAAAAGGTTTTTCCTTTTTTTGTGTTTAAACTCAATGATCATGTGTCTTTTATTTAACCTGATTAACTATGTAATTATGTAATATTGTTTCCCTAGCCAACATTGAACACCACAAAGAGCAAAGGACACCAGATAGGTGTTGTCATCAAACCCAACCTCAGACTATATTGCGATCTTTTTGTTCCTCAGTGATTATTTCTGTATAAAAGAACAATCTCTCATTCCAGAGTAATCACAGAGGCTCGATAACATCAAGACATGCTAACTTCTAACAAATTATCTAATCCAGATGTTGCACAATCAGTGTAAACATTGTCCCCAGTAGGACCATAAAATCAATGACTCCGGGTGGGTTTAAGGTTTCAGGTTGTGCCTCACCTTTGCTGCTTCCCATCTCTAAAAACAGGAAAATGTAAATATGGTAATGCGTAGCACGTGTGTGAAACTGGATAGGTTTTCAGCTTGTATTCACTGATCAGCCCACACACACACACAAATACAGCTGCCCCACAGCAGAAAACCTCCTGTTTGCTGGTCAATTAACTGCTTGCCTGCCGGAGGGGGGTGGATAACATAACTATCCAGACAAAATAAGATCTTGGTGCTCAATAGAATAAGCTTGTCCTGATTTCATCTCATTTATATTGTCCTTAAACGACTTTGTCCTAAGCAGGGTATAGACGTTCAGTTTTTATTGTTAAACCAGAAGGCTGAATTAAACAAAATTGACAGATCCCCGCAAATAACACAAGGATCTCTCCCGCTGTGCTAATTTATTCTGATAAGCTGGACACCCCCTCCAGAATACACAGATCAGCTCTGTAGCCATTGGCTGCAAGCGCTGATCAAATGCTGATTTTCCAGCAAGACCATTAGACAGAAGCTGGTAGACATGTACACAACAAATTTATTTAATTTTTTTCGTTTCGTCTCGTTCCGTAGATTCGCAATTTCATAAGACACAAGTTTTCCTATTCGGACCCGTTCGTATTTCCGTAACAGTTTTATTTTCGTTGATACTGAATGATTCGTAATTCTGTATAATTTATTTTCGTTGATTCGAAATTCGTAATTTTGTTAGATAATAATTTCCGTTTAATGAATTCGTAATTTTGTACTTTCGTAAATACATTGCGGCACGGTCATTCGCAATCTTGTATTTTAGTTTAATTTTCAACACACGGCTAATCCATTTTAAGATAGACTTTCTCTTAAGCCCTGCACACACGTCTGAATTTTTGCCAACAAACTTCAAAATGAGCGTTTTCCAAAAAATCGAGGCTTTACACTGTCCAATGTGACACGGCACAAAAGAGATACTGTAAGCTGATTGGCTAAGATATTAAGTAAAATACATCACTTACTAACTACACTGCCCAGTGCCCATTCGAAAGAACGATTTGAGTACACAAATTTACAAACAGACTAAGAAACGGATTTACAAAACTCACAAATGAAAATACGAACATACGAATGAAAATACGAATATACGAAATTACGAACAGACAAAGGATTTAAAATACAGAACGCAAATTGTTTGTTATAGATGTCATTTTCGTTCTTTTGCTGTTTCGGTGTTTCGTATTCTTGTAAGATTGTCCAAACGTAAGTTCGTATTTTCGCTTGTTCCTTATTTTGCTTATTTGTAATTTACGCATTTTAGTACTTTCAGCTATTCGGATGTTTGAATTGATCCGAATGTACGAATACTAAAAAATTTGTACGAAAATCTATCCGTTACGAACAGAATCGCACATGTCTAGAAGCTGGTTGTTAGACTGGCTTCTCTCGAAAAGACAGCGGTACACATGTACCAAAAGTCTGCCTTTTCCTGCTGAATCACCCAACTTTTGGTACGTATGCACCGGGCTTAACTGTGCAAGTGCAAATGTGGGATAGAGCAGCCTTTCTCAGCCTTTTTAACATGGAGGAAACCTAAAAATAACTTCTTGGTCTCAGGGAACTCCCCCAAATGATGACTTTATCTACAGTTCACTGTACATTAGCATGGTGGTCCATGGGAAAAATGTTCCTTATAATTGTGATCAATAGTAAGATTTCCTGCCATGCTTTTCTAGATTGTAAGCTCTAACGAGCAGGGCCCTCTGATCCTTCCTGTATTGATTTGTATTGTGACTGTACTGTCTTTCCTGATGTAAAGCGCTGCGCAAACTGTTGGCGCTATATAAATCCTGTATAATAATAATAATAATGCAAGTAGATAAAACAATAATTGTTGTCAGTGGTTACATATCCGAGAGGCAGACATTTTTCATTGCTAGCAGTCTCAGGAGGATGGATTTATATTTACATCTGTATTGTTGCTTGAAACCATTGTAGGTTGGCAACCAGGCAGACCTTTTTTGATGGGTCGCTGTCTAGGTATAGGGATGTTTTCAGACATCATTGGTTGTCCAACTGTCACAGTCTAAGTTAAACAGAGAACTTTATTTATGAAAAACAACCTTTGCGAGGTTTCCCTATCAATCTGTGTCCAGGGAAGTGGAAAATACAGGATGATACCGTGTCTTTAAAGTACAACCAAAGGCAAAACCTAGGGAAAACTTAGGGAGATTCCCCCTCTCTATTTGTCCTGATTACCATTATCATTGAAAGTAAAAGAAATTCCTACATTTTGGGTTGTCCCCAGAAAAGTAATAAGTGTTGTGCTCGCCCCCTCCCATGGACTACAGGAGAGTCAGGACGCCCGATAACACACAGCTCCTTACTCTATTTGCAATTTAGAGAGCGTCCTGACTCTCCCGTAGTCCAAGGGAGGGGGCGATCACAACACACCAGGGAGAAAGCCTTGCATTACTGTGTGGAGTTACAGACAGAAGAACAGGAAGTGAGGATTTCTCAGAAGAAATAAGGACATTTAAAAGCAAAATGGAAGGATGAGGTAAGTGAAGGAGGACTGCACTAAGGTAAAGGAAGCTATTTGGGAAAAATAAATTGTACCTTTACAACTCCTTTAAAGATCTATGGATGCAGAAAAACAACAGTGGCCATTTTCATTATTTGAAGAATGTTTATTAATTTCTGCCACAACCTCTGCTTAGTTTAGAAACCCAGCATTGGAGCCACAGAACATGATCGCTTAAGGCATGTTGCGTAGCTTTATAAATAAAGTGGAGAAGACTGCATATACAGTATATCATTTCTATCTCACTTGCAGCACTAAAGAAAAGATACATAATGCACATGTAACCTGGACTGCAGCTGATAACTGCTGTAGAAATTCTTTCTTTGTTGCTGCTGTATTATCCTTCTGCAGTGTGGGCATGGTTAACCACTTGACTACCAAGCCCATTCTGTTTTTTAATACATTTTTTATTGTTACGGTACCCATGGATAAGGCAAGGATTATAAAAAAAAATCAACAATTTATTTAAGAAAAATACATGATAAAAAGCGATTGCACATACATTAATAAACAGTTAATTGGAACTGTACATGATAAATATAGATGGTTCCGAAGGAACAAATAAATTCCAGTGATAGTATGGGGAGCTGAGATGTATGTCTTGACGTGGTCCTCTAGGACCGCGTCAAGACATAAATCTCAGCTCTCCATGACTTTTCCATATATAAGTACAAGGAATTTCTTTAATATAAAACACATATAATCATATAAGGATAAGTGTAATACACAGCTATCATAGTTATTGACCCCGCTGTGTTGGACACTTCAAAAAGCTCAGCCGCAGAGTTAAAAACCAAGGTGGAAGTATGTCGCCGCTACACAATAAACCCCCATTAATGGAGATCACTGGAAAAGCAGGGCCAACGAGGCCACTGAGGTCGCCAGCAGACAGGAGTCACCAATTTAACACCACATTGCTGCATACAAAAATATATATAGAAATAAGAAACTATCGAGTTTACACCATACTACATGTATAACAAAGTAATTGTATATTTTCATGTAGTAACATTGTTAAAGCAGATAGACATAAAAATGATTCAGTCAGAGATCAAACGTGAGAACTACACTGTGACAGGACTGTTTTTTTTACAAGCCAGGCCCATGTCATATGGGATTGAACTATACAGGGCCTTGAGCTGATTGAGGTATATGTAAGCCATCAAGTATCTGGAGTAGATGAAAGTATCCTGTATGTATGTGGGAAGGCTTACAAAATACGGTCCTAGATATTTATCTCCCATCATACTAAGGTTTTCGGTAAGGGAACCATTCCCTGAGATTATTGGGGGCCTGGGTGAGTGTTTCAAGTCCTAGTGGAGTTTGGGTAGAGCGTAAAAGCTAGGAGTACGGTGAAAGGTTTATCTGATGAATTCTCATTGGTTCTTAGTAATCACTCCTTTTAGGTACTCTGCTTCTACAAACTGGTAGACTTCGCTATGGAATCTATCAATAAGTGTGCTGTTGATCTGATGATACCAGCATTTGTTTTGCAAAATTGTGTTACACATAGCAATGTATTGATTGTTATAAAGCACAACGATATTGCCCCCCTTATCAGAGATCTTAATCATTATGCTGGAATTGTTTGCCAAATTTTGAGGTGCTTGCCTTTCTTCTACAGTATTGTGAAGCCTTGTACACACGCACGATTTTCTCTGCAAGAACCGGCAAGAAAACTGCTGGCAGTAAACCGTAGACATGTGCATTCGTTTTCGTTAGAATGCATTTTCGTCTGAAAATCTGGTATTTTCGTTATCGTTTTAACGAACGAAAACGAAAGAGCAAGAAACGAAAACCGAAAGATCCGACATAAAAAATGCTTTATTTTTGTTTTCGTTCAGATCCAACGATTTTCAATGCTTTGTCGAATTTTCGTCGTTCAATTCGACAAAGCATCGAAAATTGTTGTTCTGAATACAGTGAATAGATAGAAATTGAACAATGAATTTCACCAAGTGTTGCCGTGTTGGCCTGGATAGCCTGGGTAAGGGCCCTCACATCCTGCCCAACGCCTGCTGATGTAGTCTGCAGGTCGTTTAGGCAGGTTGTGAAAGCCCGGGAGTGGGAGTCCAGGTTCCCCAGCGTATCCTTGATGGAGGACAGGCTCTCCTCCATCCGCACCAATGTCTGGCTAACCTGTCCCAGATGGCGGGTCTGAAGGGCCTGGTCCCTTCTCAGAGTGGCGGGCAGGAGATCGGCCACCCCCCTGGTGTTCTGGGATGAAATCCTGCCTCCAGCTGATGCTTGTGGCCGGGGAGAAGGGGAGGCCCTTAGGAGGGGAGCCATGTTGGGGGAGGAGGGGGGGCTCCCCCTTAGGGAGGGCTGCCTGTTGCCAGCCAGAGGGGAAGAGTCCTCAAAAACCAAAAGTCCAGTGCCTGACATGGACTCCTCCTCCTCATGATTCTCCTCCTCCTCTTGAACCTCCTCCGCGGACTCCGGCCTTGTTGGGGGGGCCTCATTAGGCTGCTGTCCTGGGGATGGTGCGGTCAGGCCAGATGGCCCTGCACCCTCCTGCACATCTGTGGATGTCACAAAACATTCACAGGTTGGAGGATCCACACACTTGCCACATATTCCCTTTCACCCCCTCCCCCACACATGCTACACACCTGATATTAAAAAAAATACTTACCTGGCACCACGGGCTCCGGACTTGAGTCAAAGCCGGGCAGGCCCTCAACTTCATGCCGATGAAAGGTCAGGGCCACCGCACGCTCCTCCGCTGTCAGCCTAATACGGCATGGTGGGCCCCCTCCTGTGCCCCTGGCATGGGCATGCATTTTGGACAGCTTCTGTTTGACCAGACGCCGGAGGTCATTAATTTTTTTGTCAATCCCAGACCGGGTCCGTGTCTCCCCCTCCCCAGCTGAATTGACCTGCTCAGTGATGAGGTCCAAAATCTCCCTCCTCCTGGCCGGGGTGGTGTTGGCACTGTCTGGGCCGTGGAGGAAACGCCCATAATCGCTAATGGCCCGGACAAGAATTCTTTTTTCCCCCACAGTAAAATTGAGCTTTCGCTTTCTCTCTGTCATACTTCCAAAAAAACTCACTCCCAGTCAACAAAAACCAGTCACAAAAACAAGCACAACCAATCAAGCAAGAACACACACAAAGAGAAAACTAACACCCAAAAAATCACACTAGCACTCAGCAAGAAACAGTCACAAAAACAAACAGCAAAAAATCAGCAAGATAACAAACAAACAGAAATATATCAAACAAACAGTCTCTCAAACACTTATTAAAAAACACTTTCAAAGATCTACTAACAAACACTTGATCACACAGAACACTAATCTGACAACTACAAAACACAACGCAACGAACAACAGGACAAAAGCACTTGGTTAAATGGGAAGGGACAACGGGATGTACTTTTGCAATGCAAGTGCGTTTGTGTCTGTATATTTATGCTGTTTGCGTAGTTCACAAAGTTGCCCTAGTCCATTTCCAATTTCACTGATTGCGCCGCTCCTGAGTTGTGAGCATGCGCACAGCGGAGCTGACCATGGTCTCCTTCAAGCGCGCATGCGCGAGCCGGCTGGCCCTTCATTTGCATGGGGTCACGGCTCATTTCAATGTAACACGCCCACGTCCTTCCCAATTTGTATTACTCCGCCTTACGCCTCTGAAATAACGTTACGCATGCGCAATTTTCTGCGCAAAAGCTACGAGAATAGGGTGATTACGCGGCAAAATTGTGCAAGTCTAATGTAAAGGCGGTGCGCTACGCCGGTCCAATAATGCGCAGATGTACATGAATCTGGGCCAATGTTTTTTTCCTGGCGAGATTCTGGCCCGTGTGTACAGGGCTTGAAGTTCCATTTCACGTTTCAATTTTTTTTTTATTATTTCCTGTGTTGTAAGTTTTACACAGGCTGCTATATTGGAATACAAATTTAATGGGGGAAATGTATCTGATATTTTCTTGGCTTTAGTATTTGTTGTAGAGGCACTGGAATCGTGAGGGCTGGTTCATTCAATCTGTTCAAGTAATTGATTCACATCAACAAGATTATCTGGATCGTGTTCATCCAAGAAAGAGATTAGATCATCCTCCAAGTCCTGTTTTTTCAGTGTGTCATTTTGTGTATTATCTTTCTTATTATATAGGGTCTTGAGAATTTGTTTTCTGACAAATAACTGTATGTTCTTAAATCCCTAAAATGTATCAATGTTATTGTCGGGACAAATGCTTAAACCCTAAGGCCGCGTACACGCGACCAAATAAATCTGTTCAAATCGGTCTGACAGACCGTTTTGATCAGATTTGTCTGCAAGGCTGTTTTGGTTTGATCGCTGTACACACGATCAAACCAAAATCCCCGCCGGCAGACAGCGTGGTGACGTGGCGATGACGTTGACGCCGCCACGTCACCGCACCAGGAAGTAAAACACTTCCGCGCATGCGTCGAATCCACTAACCAGCAGACATATCGAACGGACGGATTCCCAGCAGACAGATTTTAAAGCATGCTGTCCGCCCGTACACACGATTGAATCTGTCTGCGGAAACGGTCTGTCAGACCGTTTCCAGCAGATAGATTTGATCGTGTGTACGCAGCCTAAGGCTCCATGCACACTGGGCTTAAAAAACGTCTGTTCTTTTTGGAGTATAGAGTCCATATAGAGCTTTTTTGTACAAAGTTTAGAAGAGTTTGGGAGAGTTTTAAATTTTTCTGCCAGTGAGCTCCAATCAGAAACGCGAATGAGAAGGTTTTTTTTTCCTGCCTCTAAACGTTGTTCTCAAAAATATGCCTGTAAACGTCCTGTGTATGGACACAAAGGATAACATTGAGTTGCTTTTACAGGCAGAACACAGAACTCCTGTAGAAGCAACGTTTTTTATTCCAGTGTGCATGGAGCCTTAGTAAACACTGCCTTTTAGTTTTCCAAAAGTATATATTTGGAAAGATTGACTACACTTAACCCAACAGTATTATATTGCAATGACTTAAGTGAAGGCCTGTATTGTCTATTCTAAAAACATATCCGTTTGTAAGTGTTTTGATTAGAAGTGCTTTTAGAAACCTGTGTATTAATTATACCATATATAAAGGTATTAGAACCAGATAAGATACCATCACCACACTGCGTTACCTACCACCATAATAGAAGCTACATTTTGACCTGGTGTGGTATATGTGTGTGTTTCTTGTGTGAATTTTCTTTTGATCCTTCACTGCAGGAATTTTACATTTTTATAACTTTTTTAGAACCTAGAAAAAAAAGCAAAAAAAATTGAGGAAGCCTATGAAGAAATAGATTGAGTGTCAATAAATATCCTGTTATTGTGGCAGGGTTTGGGGAATGCACAACCTTGATTCAGTTTCTATGCTTTATTTTCCTCAAAGACCATCTTATCCCTCCGAAACCTTTTTCTTTAGTGATCGAGAAAATTCTTTAGTGATCAAAATTTCTTTCGTGAATTGTTCAATATGCTCTTTAAGTTCTTTCTCATACTGGGGATAATTAGGGCAGATCTTGAAAGGCAGTAATTGGGCGGAGATTTTATCAAGTCCATTATCTATCCCCTTTAGTCTTTTATTATACTTGTCAATTAGCAGGATCATCATAGTTTTCTCATTCTTTCTTCAAGGATGTATTTATATTGTCCAGAGTTGGGAATATCTGAACCCTCAATCGAAAGTGGTTGATGTCATTTTTAATATAATTTTCAAAAGTCTGGACATGCCAAAAAAAAGATGCCTTTGTTTCCAAAACTTTCTGAAGTGGAAAACAATAGAGACATTTCAGAGTCCTTAAGTTCTTTCTGACTAAATTCCTAATATTCCAGACATAAAAAATTCTCAATTTTTGCCTAAATATTCTGCCATATTGAAGCTAGTCTATAATTGTCAATGAAGAAAAAGATCAAGAAGACGTAAAAACAAGCAAATTTTCTGACCGCAGCACTTCTACCATTAGAGGGAGGAAAAAAAGACTATTTACGAAAACATGTTCAGTTCACAGCAGAACAGGCTAACAGGCAAAAAATCAGTTCGAACATGTGAACACTGTTAAAGTCTATGGGATACACAAACATGAAAAATCTAAAGTGCTAAGTGCTGGAGATACGGGCCAAAATAGTTCCTCCCATGTACCACCTGCTTCCAAGAATGAGTCGACTAAATCGGTGGAAAAAACATGACATTTTTTTCTTCTCTCTCTCCACCCCTCAGGTTAATAGTGTGCTGGGCACACGTTTGTCTGACGTTTGTTCTCAGTAAGCTTCATTTCAATTTCGATTGTTCTCTTACCTTTGTTTATATTGTTTGATTTTCGATAATTGCACTTGTAAGTGGAATCCCTATACTTTCTGTTTACTTATTTGCAGCTAGTACGCCATCGAAAGTTTCCTTTTTTTTTTTGCCTTGTATTGATAACTGGTGTGGTCTCTCTCCCTTTGCTTGTGCTGCCTTAGCCACCATTTGCATCATGGCACTCTCTATCACCTCACTAAATGTAAAAGGCCTGAATTCCTCCTTCAAACGCAATCTCCTCTGGAAAGAGGCGGTGAAACATCATGCTGATGTCCTCTGTATCCAAGAGACTCACTTCTCTAAACTTAAACCGCCACAGTGCACTCACAAACGCTACCCTCACTCCTTCTTTGCAAATGCCCCGAAAAAGAAAAGAGGCGTGATGATTGCCATAAGCCCAATGAACGACCTCTTACTTTGGTCAATATTTACGCCCCCAATACCGTCCGCAAAAAATTCTTTGCTGCCCTCTTCTCCAAATTGACCCCTTACAGATCCTCCTCTCTGATAATTTGTGGAGATTTTAATAAAGTGACTCTTCTAATGCTCTTAGATGTAGGCCTACAGCGCTACCCACCCTTCTTAATCGGGAAGACTTATACGACGCCTGGAGGTGCATGCATGATACGGAGAGAGACTACACCTTTTTCTTCTCCCCACATCTGTCTTACTCTCAGATTGGCCTATTTGTAATAGACAAACATTTGCTTCAATCTATCACTGCTTCCCACATAGGAATGATAACCTGGTCTGACCATGCTCCGGTCACAATTAAACTAGACTCACCATCTCGTTCTCCTAACCACACGATTTGGAGGTTGAACACCTCCCTTCTCAATCCCCCCCGCTTTCCAAACTCGGATACAATCCGAGATTAAGACTTACTTTCATCAGAATGTGCATTCTGTAACAGATCATGCCATAACCTGGAATGCTCATAAGGCTTGCCTATGAGGTCTCTTTATTAAACTTGAGGCTCGCTCCAAAAAACAACACTCAACTATCACTGAATCCCTCCTAACTCAGATTTGAGCCCTAGAATTCACTAACAAATGGTCCCCTTCACAAACTACCTCCTCTGAACTTAAGAACCTTAGACTTCAACTTAGCCACCACCTTCGCAAAAACTTTGACTACTACATCAAACGACTGTGACTACATATCTACTCAACAGCCAATAAACCAGGGGCCTTTATGGCTAAGCAATTTAAAAAGCAACTTTCCAATAGGAAAATAGCGCACCTAACCACTCCACTTGATATTGCCAAGGAGTTTAGCAATTTTTATGCAAAGCTATATAATCTCTCGGACTCTGTTCCCCTTCCCACACCCACCCAAGCAGACATATCAAACTTCTTATCCTCCATCTCCCTCCCTTCTATCTCCCCTAAACAGCTCGACCTCCTTGCAGCCTCTTTTTCACATACTGAACTTCATAATTTAATACAAAATCTGCCCCTACATAAAGCTCCAGGTCCCGCCGGATTCCCAAATGAATATTATAAACAATTTGCCCAGCCATTAGTCCCCCATCTTTGCAGCATGTTTAACCAATTCGCCTCCACTGGTAAAATTCTTAAAAAAAGTCATTTAAAATGATCGTGTGTGGGCAAAACATTGTTTTATGTCTTCTGAAAAACTACCAAAAAAAAAATTCCAACATGCTTCAGTTTTTAATGTCGTTTTTCAGAACGTCATCTTTTGTTTTACCAAAAATGATCGTGTGTGGGCAAAACGACGTTTAAAACAAAGTTTTTAAACCTGCACATGCTCAGAAGCAAGTTATGAGACGGGAGCTTCAATGAAACAGAGTGGCGTCGAACGTGGTGTACGTAACCCGCTTTGCAAGAGCATTTTCAGAAAACGATGGTGTGTAGGCAACGTTGTTTTTTAAAATTAAGTTTGAAAAATGTTGATTTGTTTTGTGCGATAAAACAACGTTTTTTTACATCACAAAATGTGATCGTGTGTACGCTGCATGAATCTCTAATTATTATTTTTAAATTGATAATTTGACTAATTTCGATTAATTATAACGCACATACACATCCAACTACTTTTAGCTGATCTCCTTGCAGGCTGATTCCCAGTGCAGCTACAGTACCAACCACTGGAAAAATGGATAGCTGTATACAAAAAAACACACAAAGGCAGCACTTGATGGGAATAGCATTACAACTTTTATAGTCTTCAAGTAGATAACAAAACAAATATTGCACTGGAGATAAAAATCGATGTAGCTGCATAAACTGTAAAAATGGTGCGAGTAATACCAAACGGTAGCAAAAGCAGTCATAAAAACATGTAGCTAAGTATGATACTGGTATAAAAATGTGTACAACGATACCACTGCTGAACACAGATGAGGAGGGGTTAACATTAGTCCGTCGGTATTTAGATGTCCCCATGAAGGGAACTATCACAACTCCCAGTGAGTGGCTGTAGAATCCCAGGTTGATAGAGGGAAGTGTAACAGCCCTTGTGTGTGGCAGATAGTAAGGTCCCGCCGGCATGCAGATATAAAGGAACAGCAAAGGAGCCCTTTGGATGGACACGGCAAGCCCGTGATGTCACCGGATCTCTGACGGAACTCCCTGAAGACCCGGAAGCCGGCGGAGAGGTGAGTACCGACCAAAATAATTTTGATCGATCAAACATTTTTACGATTAATCGAGGAATTAATAGTTAATTTCCACAGCCCTTATGTATGTATATATAAATATATATATATATATATATATATATATATATATGATGTGTGAGGGATTCGCTTGGATGGGTTCACTACACGCTGAACTATACAGAAAAGCAGTTGAGGATGGTTGAAAACAAAGGATATGGTTTATTTTTCCATATTGCTGGATACAAGTGAAAGCATCAAAACAGCATAAACAAAACAAAACATAAAATAAACCCTTGCCACTTGGGGCATCTACCTTCAAAACACAGGAACCTACCTATGGAGTCTGGCACAGCCTACTGCTGGGCAGACACTGCTGGTTAGACAGCAGAAAAACAATAGTATTTTTTTTATTTATTTTTTATTTTTATCACACCACCTCACCTCTTTCAGAAGTCTTTCTGACTGCTCCTTAACTCAAAAAACCTCAGGATGCAGCAATCAATAGTCATCCTTTGGATGTCTTATAGAGGCCTTAATTACCTCATTCTGAAGAGCTGAAGTTTTCCAACACCCTAAACCTTTCTGGCTATTTCTGCAGCCGACACCTAATAGTAATTGGTGAATTGTCTAAACAAGGCAGACATGTATCTCCCGTCTGTGACAACACCCACAGATTTACCTGCCTTCCTGTCACAATATATATATATATATGAATGAATAAGCCTTCTTCAGCAGAAAACTATGGTGCTGCTTACAGAGTCATGGGCTCTGGAAACAAGGGCCCAGATTCACAGAGCAATTACGCCTGTCTAACTGGTGTTAGACAGGAGTAATTTCAAATTTCGCGCGGCGTATCACTAGTTTGAATCCTCAAACCATGATACGGCGGCTTCGGGCTTCGATCCGAGAGGCTTACGTCTTCGTAAGCCTTCGGATCTACGCTGTGATATTTTTGCGGCCGCTGGGAGGAGTCCACGTCGTTTTCAGCGTCGGAATATGCAAATGACTTTTTATGGCGATCCACGAAGATACGAGTGGTCTTCGCAATCGCTTACGTCATTTTTTTGCTACGTACTGTTAGACCAGCTATTTGCTGGTCTAACGGTGCGTAGCCCATGTTAAGTATGGCCGTCGTTCCCGCGTCAAATTTAATTTTTATTTTTTTACGTAACTCGTTCGGGAATAGGAATGTCCGTAAACGACGCTACTCAAACAACGAATGACGTAACTACGTGATTTCGCGCAATGCACGGCGGGAAATTTCTGAACGGAGCATGCACAGTTCGATCGCCGCGGGAACGCGCCTATTTTAAATGCTTCATGCCCCCTACTCACGTGGATGGCTTGCGCCGGGAGAAATACACTACACCGCCGTAGTTTACTGGACAAAATCTACCGGGATTCCACGTAGAGCCAGGTAAAATACGGCGGCGTAGTGTATTTCTGATACTCTACGCAAATCTAATTGTATGTGAATCTGGGCCCAGGTGTCTGAGAAAACACCAGGCTCCTTGAGGGGTAAGCACTACATATAGTTGTCCTTTAATTTAATCAGGCTGTTTGCTGGCTTGAAGGATAAACTGAGAGGGCTGAAAAAAATCACTAACTCAACATGCTTGACCTAGACAAATGCTTTGTCTGAGCTTTCAGTGTGACATTAGCTTCAGCCTTCCACAGAAGTATGACTACCATCTTAAAAAAAAATATTAGATACTTGATTCTGACCTTGAAGAAAAATGAATGTTCCTGCTTTGTTTTCCTCACTATTGTCTATTTCAAGGTAACCAGTGCCTTGTATTGAGGTAGAATGTAAATGATTGCTTTTCTCTTTCTAAAAGCACTGTCCTTGCTGGCTAAACCGCAACACATAATACGTGTAGAATCTGACAAAAGTATAAAATCTTAGGTAACGAGTGGCGCTGTAGCCATTTGATCCCGTAAAATATACATAACCTTTACATGAATAACTTAATTCCTCTTCACAGAGCCCTTTTTTTCTCTCTCGGGCTACCCTGAGAAGTAGCTATTGTAACTCACTGTGATGTGTTGTGCTACATGAATATGCCAGAGCTTCTTTCTATAGAACCTATTTCCATTGTAGGAAGACAGACCTAGTAACACCAGGTCATGGTAATGCTGCCCATTCTTACAGAAGTATAAACAGCGTCTTGCAAGGGTCCAGGGGAAGAAATCTTTAAATAAAGAACACAAATGTTTTCCTAATTGGATGTTTTTGTAGTCAAGAATTATAACTAATGAAACAAATTAGATTTTTATTGCAAATGAGTTGTTATTTTATTGCATTTATATAAATCCAACATGTTTTGTAGAATAAACCTTCTACATCAAGTTTGATTTATGACCAATTAAAGCCCAACTAAACTTTCAGTTTAAATCAACTAAATACGTTCCAGGTGTATCAAAACAAAATGTGTTCAACATCTAATGCCCCGTACACACGATCTGAATTTCCGTTGGGATAAACTCAGACTGATTTTTCTGACGAATTCCGTTCAAGCTGTCTTGCATAAACATTGTCACACCAAATTCCGACCGTCCAAGGTACAACACGAGCCGAAAAAAATTAAGTTAAATGCTTCCATGTTTGTCAAGTGGATCTAAATTATCATTTAACACTACCCTCCTCCCAGATTGACAATGCTGCTGTCCAAAGATGTGTCCTTTCAGAATGGAGACATCTTAAGACAAAAGATGTGATATTGGTCGGATCACCAGGTGACAATAAAGAAAAAAGTCCCCTAAAAAAAACTGATACAGTCACCACATTTAAAGATTGAAGAGCTACAATATATAACAATTTGGGGCTGATCACAATCTTTCTGGAGATCTTGTCACCAATTTAAAAATTACAGGAAAAAGAAAAGAAAAATCAAGTATTTTCCATGAAACAAAAATAAAGTTATGGGGTCAGATTCATTAAGAAGTTACACGGCTTATCTCTAGATAAGCCGTGAAACTTCTAACCTACGCCGGCGTATCTGTTTATTGTATTCAGAAAGCAAGATACGCAGGGATTGAGTTAAGATACGAGCGACGTAATTGTATTACGCTGTCGTATCTTAACTGCAAATTTAAAATGGCCGCTAGGGGCGTTCCCGCTGATTTACGCAGAGAATATGTAAATCAGCGAGATACGCCAATTCACGAACGTACGCCCGCCCGACGCAGTGACTTTACGCCATTTCCGTAAGGGGTTTCCCGGCATAAAGATGAAGCACCAAAAAGCAGGCGCATCCTATGTTAAGTATGGATGTCGTGACCGCGTCGAATTTGAAAATATTTACGTCGTTTACGTAACTCGTCCGTGAATGGGGATTGACGTCACTTACGTTCACATCGAAAACACCGTCATAATTTGGAGCATGCGCACTGGGATACCTCAATGGACGACGCATGCGCAGTACGTTCGGCGCGGGATCGCGCTTAATTTAAATAGCAGACGCCCCCTACCCGCCCAATTTGAATTACGCCGGCCCATTTACGTAACACCGACGCAACTTTACAGGCAAGTGCTTTGTGAATAAAGCACTTGCCTGTAAAGTTGCGGCGGCGAAACGTAAATCACATACGTTACGCCGCCACAAAGATCCGCTCTCCACCCTGAATCTGGCCCATGATGAAGATCATGAAACATGTGGAGTTATGCCATTTTTTGTGACACGGCCATTTTTCGTGACGTGAAAAATGCAATTGTGTGTAGGCTCCAGAGGATTTTTCTTGATGTGAAAAATGGACATTAAAAATTTAGAACCTGCTGTAATTTTTTGCAACACATCGTAAAAAGTGTGTAGGCTTTAACGACAAAAAAAATGCGCAAGCTCAGAAGCAAGTTCTGGTAAAACTAGCATTTGTAATGAAGAAAGCACATTTGTCTCGCTGTAACAGACTGAAAAGCATGAAGACTTAGGCCGCGTACACACGTACGAGAACCTCGTCTGGCTAAACTCATCGTTCCGCCCGACGAGGTTCTCGGCCGGCCGTCGAGTTCGTCGACCAGGCTGTCGAAAAAGGCGTCGAGCCATTAGTCCCGATGGCCCGTCGAGGAAATAGAGAACCTGCTCTCTCTTTTGGCTCGACGCCTCGCTCGGCAGTTTGCTCGGCGAAAACGTACACACGATCGAGCTTCTCGGCAGAATATGGATCCCAGCGAGCTTCTCGCTGGATTCTGCCGAGAAGCTCGGTCGTGTGTACGCGGCCTAAAAAGTGTGAATCGTCTCTCACTCACTTTTACTAACACAAAATCAGCAAAAGTAGCCAAAAGGGTGTCGCCATCCGAATGGAACTTCCCCTTTATAGTGCCGTCGTACGTGTTGTACGTCACCGCGCTTTGCTCGAGCATTTTTTTTTCACAATCGTGTGTATGCAAGGCAGGCTTGACAAGAATCATGTAGAGAAAAACATTGTTTTTCCATGACATTAAAAACGGTCGTGTGTACGCGGCATAAGGATTGCCCCCTATTTATATCGTAAATTATACCTTTAACAATAATCTCTTGGATTTTGTTGCCAATCATTATCACATATAAATTACACACATAAAAGAGAAAAAATATGTACAAAAATAAATGTATTTAAGTACACACCATATATTCAATATAAAATTCAATGCCTATACTGAATATATACACTTGCTCGCCACTGTATTACGTACACCTGTTCAATTGATTTAAATGACTTTGAATGTGGCATGGTTGTTGGTGCCAGACAGGCTGGTCTGAGTATTTCAAAAACTGCTGATCTACTGGGATTTCCACGCACACAACCATCTCTAGTTTGCAGAGAATAGTCTAAAAAAGTGAAAATATCCAGTGAGCGGCAGTTGTGTGGACGAAAATACCTTGTTGATGTCAGAGGTCAGAGGAGAATAGGCAGGATGAAAGAAAGGCAACAGTAACTCAACTAACCACTCGTCACAACCAATGTATGCAGAATGCTATCTCTGAACTCACAAAACATCGAACCTTGAAGAAGACGGGCTACAGCAGCAGAAGACCACACTGGGTACCACTCCTGTCAGCTAAGAACAGGAAACTGAGGCTTTAATTTGCACAGGCGCACCAAAATTGGACAATAGAAGATTTGAAAAACGTTTTCTGGTCTGATAAGTCTTGATTTCAGCTGTGACATTTAGATGGTATGGTCAGAATTTGGCGTAAAAAAACATAAAAGCATGGATCCATCATGCTTTGTATCAATCAATTTTTTTCAGGCTGGTGGTGGTGTAATGGTGTGGGGGGCATTTTCTTGGCACACTTTAGGCCCCTTAGTACAAATAGAGCCATGGTCTACCTGAGTTGTGTTGCTAACCATGTCTATCCCTGTTATGTATGGTGTATACCTGGTCGTCAGATCCTAGTCGCAGGAGGTGGCCTCTCGTACGGCGCTGGTTCGGGAGACGCTGGATTTGGGAACAGCGGCTCGGGAGCGCAGCGGGGTAAGGGTGCCTGGATGATGGTGCAGGTCAGCACGGTACAGGTTCTTCCGGGGTCACTGGAATAAGGGAAGAGCAGGCACTCTGATACGGGAGCTGGTGGTTTGAAGGCTGATGCAGAGGTTAGCGATCCCGATGCGACTTGGCACTTGACCTTGGTGCGGACGGCAGGCGACTCCGGGACTGGTACAGGTCGAAGTAGACAAGAGGATGAGACGTAAGCTGGGTCAGGCAGGCCGAGGTCGAACACGTGAGCAGACGAAGGGTTAAACAGGCAGGCGTAGTCGGGAGTTCAGGTAGAAGGTCTGGCAGCGGTAGTAGCGATAACAGAAGGCAGGTCCAAGCAGGCCGAGGTCAGGTTTGGAGAGGTACGGAGAGTCAAACGTAGCCGGGTCAATATCAGAACAGATAATTCAGATGCAGGTTAATCAGAAGGTATTTTGGCAGATCAGACAGCAAGGGGCTGCTGCATCTGACTGCCTTTTAAAGGCACATTGGCGCCAAAGACTCGCGGCAACGTGCACGCGCGCGCTCCCGCCGCGCGCGCACGCGCGCGCACCACCCGCGCACGCGCGCGCGCACCACCGGTGCACGCGCACGAGCGCGGACACGCGCGCGCACACCAGAGGCGCGCCGGGGGCCGGCGCCAGGGCCCTGACATTGCCCCCCCCCAAGGGGCAGCCTCCGGATGCCAAGGCGGGCCTGTTTCTCAGGGTGGGCAGAAAAAAAAGCACGAATTAGTTCTTGGGCGTGGATATTGTCCTCGGGTTCCCATGAATTGTCCTCCGGCCCGTACCCCTTCCACTTGATCAAAAATTGAATTTGCCCCTGCCGTTTCCTGCAGTCGAGGATGGCTTCTACTACATACTCCTCGCAGCCATCAACTGAAATAGGTTCAGGTGGGCCAGCCCCTCTGTCAGGAAAGGGATCAGGAGTTGCGGGTTTCAGCAATGATACGTGAAATACCGGGTGAATCTTAAGAGACTCAGGTAAAAACAGTTCATAAGAAACCTCATTGATCTTTCTTCTTACCGGAAAGGGTCCCATAAACCTGGGTGCCAGTTTCTTGGAAGGACAAGCTAATCTGAGGTTACTAGTAGAAAGCCATACCTGATCTCCCGGTTGCAGGTCCAGCTCACCTCTCCTTTTCCTATCGAAGGCTTTCTTGCTGTCGGCTTGAGCTTTCGTTACTGCTTCTTGTAGCACCCGGTTGTTGCGACTGAGGAAGTCCACCGTGCTCTGCACCGCCGGAACTGGGGATTCTGGAAGAAAATCTGGTAAGAAGGTTAGATTAAAGCCATAATTGGCGAAAAAGGGGGATTGTCCGGTTGCCGAATGGCTGGCGTTATTGTAGGCAAATTCCGCCAGGGGTAGCAGGGAGACCCAATCGTTCTGGGAGAAGGAAGTGAAACATCTAATATATTGCTCCAGGGTCTGGTTTGTGCGTTCAGTCTGTCCGTTGGTCTGGGGATGGTAGGCCGAGGAGAAAGCAAGTTTGATATTCAGAATCTCACACAGGGCTCTCCAGAAACGTGATGTAAACTGGACCCCCCTATCCGACACGATGTTTGCAGGGACCCCGTGGAGTCTGACAATTTCCCTGATGAAGACACGGGCAGTCTCAGCAGCTGATGGAGTACTCTTTAGTGGAAGAAAGTGGGCCATCTTAGATAGGCGATCTACGACTACAAAAATCGTTGTGCACCCCTCGGAACATGGAAGCTCTACTATAAAGTCCATGGCGATCATCTGCCATGGTCTATCGGGTACCGGCAGAGGTTTTAGTAAGCCCCAGGCTCGATTTCTTGTAGTCTTGTTTTGATTGCAGGTTGGACAGGTATTGACGTAAGATTTACAGAATTCCTCCAAGCCTGGCCACCAGAAGGTACGCCGTACCAGTTCAAGGGTTTTACGGACTCCGAAATGTCCTGCCAATGGATGGTCATGAAGTAGTTTTAGGACCTCTACCCGAATATCCGATGGCACAAAAATTTGGCTCCCTCTCCAAAAAAGTCCGTCTCTGGGGGTCAGGGTGACACCAGGGGGTTTTGAAGAGTCCGTGGATGCCTCTCTAAGTCGGGGAAGCAGATCATGGTGCAGCAGTAAAAAGTTCCCGGCCGGAAGAATGGTGTCAGGGGCAGGTAAGTCCTTGGGATTATCGTGCATCCGTGATAATGCATCTGGCTTGATGTTTTTTGAGCCGGGGCGATACGTGATGTGGAAGGAAAAGCGAGAAAAGAATAATGCCCATCGGGCCTGTCGGGGTTTCAAGCGTTTTGCGGATCTTAAGTACTCTAAGTTCTTGTGGTCCGTATAGATCAAGACCGGATGTGCAGCGCCCTCCTGAAGGTACCTCCATTCCTCCAGTGCAGCCTTGATGGCGAGTAGTTCCCGGTCGCCAACATCATAATTCCTCTCCGCTGGGGAGAGTTTTCGGGAGAAGAAGCCCACGGGATGCATCAGATCTTTGTTCCCCTGGCGTTGGGAGATGATAGCGCCCACTGCTACCTCGGATGCGTCTACTTCAAGGAGGTAGGGTAATGCCGGGTCGGGGTGGCTAAGAATCGGGGCAGATGTAAACAGTCCTTTAAGTGTATCGAAGGCCTTTTGGGCTTCTGGATTCCACTGGAAACGTTGGTTCTGTTTGGTTAACTGCGTGATTGGCGAGATAATCGCGGAAAAATTTCTGATAAACCTTCTGTAAAAATTTGCGAAACCCACAAATCGTTGCACCCCCTTCTTGTCCAGAGGTGCTGGCCAGTCAAGTATGGCGGACACTTTGTTGGGGTCCATCTTAATTCCTGTAGGGGATAAGATCAGGCCAAGGAACTGAATGGTTTGTTGTTCGAATTCACATTTTTCGACTTTGGCATATAGTCTATGTAGACGGAGGCGATTTAGGACCCTGCAGACGTGTTCGCGGTGTTTGTCCAGCGATCCGGAGAAGACCAATATGTCGTCTAAGTAGACGATGACGAAGATGTCAAGAAAGTCTCTAAGCACGTCGTTGATGAAGTGTTGGAAAGTCGCGGGTGCATTGCACAGACCAAAAGGCATGACCAGATACTCATAATGTCCAAAATGGGTACGAAAAGCCGTCTTCCACTCATCCCCGTCCCGAATGCGGATTAAGTTGTACGCTCCCCTCAGGTCCAGCTTGGTGAAGTTGGTGGCAGATCTTAATTTATGAAAAAGTTCAGGTATCAGAGGCAACGGGTAACGTTTTTTTATTGTTATGTTATTCAATTCCCGGTAGTCCACGCATGGGCGGAGAGATTGATCCTTTTTACTGACGAAAAATATTCCTGCGCCTGCTGGGGAGGTAGACGGGCGGATGAACCCTTTACTCAGATTTTCGTCGATATACACCTTCAGGGCCTCCTGTTCCTTCTCAGACAGCGGAAAGATGCGTCCAAAGGGGATTTCAGCCCCTGGGAGGAGCTCGATTGGACAATCGTATGGACGATGAGGCGGAAGGGAGTCGGCTCCCTTCTTGCTGAAGACATCGGCAAATTCATAGTATGGCTCCAGGATAGACTGGAGCAAGTTGGGGTCAGTGTCCATACAAAGTAGAGCAGGGGGAGCCGGTATGCAGAATTGTTGACAGTAGGAAGAACCGAATGACACCTTTCCAGAACTCCAGTTGATTACAGGATCGTGGGCCTGGAGCCAGGGTAGGCCCAAGATCACAGGGAACAGAGGCGAAGAGATGACATCTAGAGTGAGTAGTTCCTTATGTAGGGGAAGAATCGTGGTGATCAAGGGGAAGAGTCTCTTGGGTAACTTGTCCTGAATTTATGCGGGAGCCATCGGCCAGGAAGACGGTAAGTTCATGAGTCTTTTTACGTAATGGTATGTGATGGAGGTCAGCGAAGGCGGAGTCGATGAAGCAGCTGCATGCCCCTGAATCAATGATGGCGTTGACTGGCACTGTCTTTTCCTGGAGCTGAAACGAAAGAAGAAGAGCAAGGTGGGAGGCACGGGTAGGCAGGGTTGACAGATTAACAGGATTCGGAGAAGGGCACTTACGCATCTTGGTGGGACAATTGCTCACGTAGTGACCAGTCCCGCCGCAGTAGAGGCACAGGTTTAGTTGGCGGCGACGTGCCCGTTCTTCAGGTGGCAGCGTTGGTCGCATGAGGCCGAGTTGCATGGGTTCGGAAGTGTCTGGAGGGGCACTGGGAGAATTCATGCTGGTAGGAGGTAGGTAGCGGGAAGCGGGCATCGGTGCCCTAGTGGTCATCCACACAGGCCGGTTTGGCTGAGAGGAACGCTCGGCCCGACGTTCACGGAGTCTACGGTCAATCTGGATGGCTTTAGTGATTAGGTCTTCGAGAGTCTCTGGCACCCCTACCCGGGCAAGCTCATCCTTGAGACCTTCGGAAAGGCCCAGGCGGAATTGGTGTCTGAGAGCCGCGTCATTCCAGAGTGTATCCGTGCTCCAGTGTCTAAAGTCTGAAACATAGTCCTCAACTGCCCTACGGCCTTGCTGGAGCGCAAGTAGGGCAGATTCAACAGTGGCGGCCCGTTGAGGATCGTCGTACAGCAGAGCCATGGCTTCAAAGAAGGCTTGCAGGGACTGGGTCTGAACATTGTCTTCTTGCAGCAGTCGGTGGGCCCAGGTCTGCGGTTCATCTTGGAGGAGGCAGATCACAAACCCCACCTTGGTAGCTTCCAAAGAAAAAGTCCGAGGTTGCAAGGCAAAATACAGCTCACAGGCGTTGCGGAAGGCCCGGAACTTCGCCCGATCACCTGAGAACCGTTCTGGGATAGGAACTCTGGGTTCGGGTGGAAGCATCACCACTGAGGGGGCGGAGGCCGTCGGAGAAGATCTAGTGGAGGTTGCGGAAGTTGCATCGCTGGAGCCCGACAGGTTTTGGACTTGTCCCTCTAACCTCATATATCCATCTTGTAGGTTCTTGACAGCTTGTGTGAGGGATGCCAGATGTTTGCAAATCTCGTCCACAGCGGGGGCTACTCCTGCAGGATCTGACATAATGGCTGTCTGATACTGTTATGTATGGTGTATACCTGGTCGTCAGATCCTAGTCGCAGGAGGTGGCCTCTCGTACGGCGCTGGTTCGGGAGACGCTGGATTTGGGAACAGCGGCTCGGGAGCGCAGCGGGGTAAGGGTGCCTGGATGATGGTGCAGGTCAGCACGGTACAGGTTCTTCCGGGGTCACTGGAATAAGGGAAGAGCAGGCACTCTGATACGGGAGCTGGTGGTTTGAAGGCTGATGCAGAGGTTAGCGATCCCGATGCGACTTGGCAGGTGACCTTGGTGCGGACGGCAGGCGACTCCGGGACTGGTACAGGTCGAAGTAGACAAGAGGATGAGACGTAAGCTGGGTCAGGCAGGCCGAGGTCGAACACGTGAGCAGACGAAGGGTTAAACAGGCAGGCGTAGTCGGGAGTTCAGGCAGAAGGTCTGGCAGCGGTAGTAGCGATAACAGAAGGCAGGTCCAAGCAGGCCGAGGTCAGGTTTGGAGAGGTACGGAGAGTCAAACGTAGCCGGGTCAATATCAGAACAGATAATTCAGATGCAGGTTAATCAGAAGGTATTTTGGCAGATCAGACAGCAAGGGGCTGCTGCATCTGACTGCCTTTTAAAGGCACATTGGCGCCAAAGACTCGCGGCAACGTGCACGCGCGCGCTCCCGCCGCGCGCGCACGCGCGCGCACCACCCGCGCGCGCACCACCGGTGCACGCGCACGAGCGCGGACACGCGTGCGCACACCAGAGGCGCGCCGGGGGCCGGCGCCAGGGCCCTGACAATCCCTTTATTACTACAGTGTACCCATCTTCTGAAGGCTCCTTCCAGCAGGATAAAGCACCAGCTCATATCATCTCACCACTGGTTTCTTGAACACGACAATGAGTTCAACTTCTACTCCAATGGCCTCCACAGGCATCAGATCTCAATACAATAGAGTACCTTTGGGATGTGGGGGAACAGGATGGATGCAGAGCCGTTTGAAGGAATTTGGGGGCCCCAAGCAAAATTGGGGCCCCCAAGCACCCCCCCCCCGCACGCAAAGCCTATGTTAGCGCTAAACTAATTTTTTACACCCATGTTCTTACTCCCCCTCCCATAGTCCCTATGTTTTTCTATTCTCACCTCCCCTTCTTCCCTGTAGGCTGCTGCTGTAGCATGGCCGAGCTCCTCTTCCTCCTATCAGTCCGGTGTTCTATCATTATGGGTCCCCAGTCAGATAGTGCCAGGGCCAGGCTGGGTACCGTGTGGTACAGGAGATTCAGTTCCCTGTGTTCCCGGCCGGACAGAAAGGAATTGAGCACTCGGTGTGCACTTCCTGTCAGTCCGGCCAGGAACAGAAAATTGAATCTCCTGTACAACTTGTGGTACCCGGCCGGACTGACAGGACTCCAGGAGGAAGGAAGAGGAGCTCGGCCACGCTACAGCCTGGGAAGGGGAAGTTGGGCGCCCCAGGCCAGCTCGGGGCCCAAAGAAATTGTTTGTTTTGCCTGTCCTGTAGCGACGGGCCTGGATGGATGTACAACTAATAAATCAGCAGCAACTGCGTGCTGCTATCATGTCAATATGGACCAATAAGTCTCTGAAGAATGTTTGCAACACTTTGTTGTCAGATATTGAAGACATCCATAAGCATCTATGCATTTTGTGGAAACCTCAGCTTCATGAGGACCACGATGTCATCTTGACTGGAGTAATATGTTGTACATGCCTTTTATACAGCTGCCATATAAAGTTAGCTTAATTTTTCACACTCTATAAGGGCAATTAAACCATTGCAAACCTGGTCTATAGCAGAATGACGGCTGGGTGGTGGCTTTACTGTTTTGAGTTAACGTCATATGACGTCCTCTCAGAAAGTGCAGCACAACAGTGCGATCTGTCACCAGTGGACACAGCCAAAGACTACTGTCTCGATGCTGGTATCATGTGACTGCTGTGACCAATTACAGCAGGCCACATGAATTTTGTAAACAATGGATGACTTCCTTTTAATGCTATCCATTTTGTACAATTGTGTTGCTAGCTGTGATTGGTCAATGTGATCACATAGTACAGATAGGGCCAATCACAGCCCATCTGTACCATGTGATTATCTTTCACCAATCTCAGCTAATCACAACAAAACAAACTGAATGAATCTGTTTCATTCGGTAAAATGCTTGCTTATAACAATGTAATTCACTGTTATAAGCAAACATACTGTGTAGAAAAAAAGGCTGATCACTTCTCCAGAGTAGTATAATGTTATTATGGAAACATAATAATGCTCTGGTCACAGTTTGTAAAAAAGTAATATTAAAAATATGGCACCAGGATACAGTAAAGGGAGCAGACAAGCCAGCAGAGGCTGTGTGGTGGTTTGGAAATGTTCTGCTGGGAAACCTTGGGTCCTGCCATTCATGGGGATGTTACTTGACACCTACCATCTACCTAACCATTGCTGCTGACCAAGTACACCCGTTCATGGTATTCAACGGTATTTCCTGATGGCAGTGGTCAGCAAGATAATGCACCCTGCCACACTGCAAAAATGGTTCAAGAATGGTTTGAGGATAATGACGAGTTTGGTGTCCAAATTCTCCAGATCTCAATTCATCGAGCATCTGTGAGGCCGTGTACACACGATCGAACATGTCCGCTAAAACTGGTCCGCAGACGCCACGTCACCGCGCTGC
Source organism: Rana kukunoris (assembly GCA_029574335.1). Lineage (NCBI taxonomy): Eukaryota > Metazoa > Chordata > Amphibia > Anura > Ranidae > Rana > Rana kukunoris. The sequence continues at coordinate 193,127,635 of CM056055.1, forward strand.
CTGTCCGTGGGGATTTTGGTTTGATCGTGTGTACACACATCAGAACAAAATCTCCTAGGAGACATGTCCGATGAAAACGGTCCGTCGGACCGTTTTCATCGGATATGTCTCCTCGTGTGTACGCGGCCTGAGACATGCTGGAAAAAAAAAAGTTTGATTCATTGAGGCCCCACCTCACAGTTTACAGGACATAAAGGATCTGATAATGACGTTTTGGTGCCGGATACCGCAGCATACTTTCAGAGGTACAGTTGCCTTCATGTTGCGATGTGTCAGGGCTGTTTTGGCAGAAAAAGGGAGAATTATTCAATATTAGATGGGTGGTCATAAAGTTACCATTGATCAGTGTATATCGTCTTATAAGAAGATTTTTGTTAAAATTAAAGATCTGGTCACAGTAGATGACATTACATTTGCTAAAAACACACTCGTCTTATGTTTCATCCTTCTTTGCATCTCAGTGCTGCTGATCTCCTCCAACCTCTTTCGGCCTTGTTCTGTCTACTGCACAAGGGGGGGGAAAGGACATTACAGAGGAAATAAAAATCATTTAAGGTGGCACAATAGATGAGTCCCTATCATAGCCATGCGCACAGGGTGCGCCAGCTGTGCCCAGGCACACCCTAATCACCCTGTGCACCACAAAATCCCCCTAATTCCCTAGCTCCTCCCCTTCCCCCATCACAGCGCTTCCAGCTTCCCTCCTCTCCCGCTGGGTGTTGCTGTGGGGATGTTTTAGAATGAGTTGGGAAGGGGCTGGTAAATATGTAATTTACTAGTCCCTTCCATTTCTGAATAAAGATCGTGAGTGATCGGTATTGTGTGTTGGAGCTTTGGGGTGCACACCCTAATGCAATAGGCTGCGCACACCTATGGTCCCTATTTAGCACTTTGTATCTCTAATGGCTAAAAATGTGACATAAACAGTACATAGGGAACAATTTATTTCTGTTTAAAGAGTTTGTTAACATCATACCACAATGAGATACATTACAACTGCTGTGTAGTTGACACAGTAATCAAGGAAAATTCCGTTCCAGGCAAATTTCTTACATTACATGGTAATGAGCAGTGTCTCCCACTGGATGACTCTATATACAATGTTTACGTGTGCCAGGTAGAGATTGATGGAACTAGAGCAATGGCTTAATTGCTTTTTGAGTTGGCTTGTTACAGACTGGCTTTTCAAGCATGATAAACTATGACTTCACAAAGAGGTCCTAAATTTAGATGTACTGGTGGGAGAAAATATTGTCAATGTCAAGTTTGGGAGATTACCATATGGACACAGATTGAAAGCGTAATGCCGCAAACACACGATAGGCTTATCAGATGAAAACAGGACTGTTTTCATCAAACAAACCCCATCTGTCTTTTTTCCATCGGTGTAAAAAAATAGAACGTGTTTTACATTTTTCCTATGGATAAAAAACCGATAGATAATTCCGATCGTCTGTGTGGAACTCCATTGGAGAAAAATCCACGCATGCTCAGAATCAAGTTGACGCATGCTCGGAAGCATTGAACTTAATTTTTTTTGGCTCGTTATAGTGTTTTTTGTCACCGCGTTTTGGCACAGTCGGAATTTAGTCTGTAAGCGTGTATGCAAGAAAGTCAGCTTCATTGGAGATCCGACAAATAAAAACATCGGATTTTATTCCATCAGAAATCCGATCGTGTGTACGAGGCTTTAGCTTTGCTGCCCACCATCCATAAGGGATAACAATTCAAGCCACAGCTTCTAATACAAATTATAGAGCATGACACATTAGATAGTGTACAGTAGTGGAATGACTGATATGGACAGCGCAACAGAAAAGAGAGACCTATCGGAAAACATGGTCTGCATGGAATCTCTTTATTGGGTCAAAGGAGAGGGGGAGGCTTATGGAAGCAGTATAGAGGAGTATTATATTTTCGAAGAAGGAGGACATGGAAGAAGAGGGGGGATGCTGTGAAGTGGGAAGCGAGGGGGGGTTTCTTGAAAATATATATTTTTTATGGTTGTTGTCTTGTCCTGTTGTGTTTTTGGTGGGGGAGGGAGGGATAGAGACAGATACCGTACTAAGAATACTGTACTAGACGGAGTCAATAAATGCATGACCAAATGGAGATGGAAACTTGGAGAGATAAAAAGGCGTGTTTTCTTCTTTTTTTTCCCCTCTTTTTGATCATGAATAAAATGTATGTAAATTGTGAAATGTAACCACTACCCTGATGAAGAAATAAGTTAATTATGTTACTACAGTATGCCACAATGTTATGTTGATGATGTACGGAAGATGTCTTGAGTCTCACCTTCCTTTTCTGATTTGTCTTGTTGTTTTTTGAAAAAAAGAAAATTAAAATAGTGTAGTCATTTTTTTTAAATTAAATTAAAAACAAGCATTATAATAACAGTCTCATCTAGGATCAGCATTTATCAGGAATGTGGATCAGTATCAGAAGAACCCTGTAGCTGATTTATGGTAACCCCAGGAAGGAAGCACAGAGGCTACCTAATGTGGGACAATGCTGGACAAACCCCCATAATTAGGGATGAGCCGAACACCCCCGCGTTCAGTTCGCACCAGAACGTTCGAACTGACCGCCCGTTCGCGCGAACATTTAGAACCCCATTGAAGTCTATGGGACTCGAACGTCCGAATTCAAAAGCCCAATATTCAAGTTATTGTTGGAAAACGTCTCTGAGAACCCGGGTCTTGCCCCAGGGAACATGTATCAATGGAAAAAAGTTTTAAAAATGGTAGTTTATTCAGAAGCAGGACTCCTGAAAAAATGACCGTTTTTAAAACTTTTTTCCATTGATACATGTTCCCTTGGGCAAGACCCGGGTTCTCAAAGATGTTTTCACAGACAAACTATAGACACCCAGCAGGTACAATATTTAAAGGATTTTTTTTTTTATTTATTTATTTAAGCATCATTAAAATCACTGCTCCAGGAGCAGTGATTTTAATGATGCTTAATTAAAAAAATGAAAAATTCCTTTAAATATTGTACCTGCTGGGTGTCTAAAGGTGTGATAACATCTTTAAATAGCACAATCACCTGCCTGCCAGTAAATTAGGAAGAACTGATCTAACTAAGCTATACAGTGTATAAATATATGTACAACTCCTAGGGATGTATATATATTCTCTACACACTGTAAATTAAGCTAAACTGACTAGCCTGCCTGCTCTATCTAGCTACATAAAAATACTCTCTCTGTCTCTCTGACTGATTTCTGTTCAGCGCTGGAACACACTACACGAGGCCGCCCAGCAGGCGGCCTTATATAGCGTGGGGTGTGTGCTAAAGCCCTGAGCCATAATTGGCCAAAGCCACCCTGGAGCATGCACTCCTTCTTCAGGGCTGCTGATTGTCTCCTGCTGTGTTCAGTCACAGTGGTAATGGGTCACCGGCAGAATGTGTGCGTGTCCCAGACCCAGACATGCAGGATCATGTACAGGTACGTGCTCCTGCCCAGGAGAGCCGCCTTGCTACTGTGCATATGCAGTATACATTCGGCAAGCGGTTAAATAGTATTAGTAATATAGTTGGCACAAGTAGTCCAGTATATACACAGAGAAGACTCTTGTTTAGTTTAACTATTTCTGCCACTGTAAGGCATTAACTGACCATGCCCACAAATTATTGTGATGCGCAGAACGTGCCACTCAGTGTGCCTTAAGTCTTTCACAATCCTACCAACCCCCTGTTTTTTTAACTCCAAAATAAATTAATCCAAGTAGGTTATGCGCCAAATGCCACTGACGATTCAAATTGTATAGGCAAGTGAAAAGCTCTAAAATGATAGAAGTTTTTGCTCATAGGGAAATTTGGATTCTTCGATTATTCCTCCAGACTCAACAGTATTATAATTCCACAGTACAAGAACATAAATTACCTGAAAAGTTTCAGTTTAGAATCTTAAAAAATCATGTTTATGATCAAAAATTCAATGGAAGATGTTTTTCAAAATCATTTGACTGTGCTTTGAAAGTCATGTCTGCCCCCTCAGAAGCTTCATTGAATTTATCACCATCTGACCAATTTAAGCTTTGAGTTTTATCTTCATTGCCAACAAATAAAATCTAGATAGAGCATATTGGTCTGGAACTCTGACCATTACACAACAGGAAAATGTCATATATTTAATGAAAAGCTGGCAGACATCTTGCATGATTAAATCATAAAATCTAAAAATGTCTGGAATCCATGGTGTAACGGAACCCCAAATGGGACAGGGGTTAACATCGTTTAAGATATTCCATTGCTGAACCCAATACAGCTATCGACACTCCACAGTCAGGCAAACAAACCCCAATAATGAGACACACAGCTCTGTTTGAGGTTCCACACGAATAGACCCTTTATTGAGAAAATCAGGCTCTTAGATACAGTTAGTAACCAAAATGAACAATGACCCAACTCCACCCACAACCTTACACAATGAGCCCCAATACACATCTTTTTGGTAGACATCATGACTCTGACTCCTGATCCAATTTACATGAGCTAATTAACTACAGCTGATGTCTCAGACACATGACCTTTAGACTGTCTGTTAACTTGCAATACACATTTATCACAGGACATCTTCACACAATACAGGGTCCATTAACACAAGCCACAATGACAGATCCTTAGAAGCCATCCTAGATTCATTTACATCACAACAGAGGACTGTCATGGACCATGAATAACAGAAGTGTTTCTACGTGAAATCCTAATTCATGTATTACAGAAGATGGGACATTACGGATAGTTCATATTCCAGGATGTCTTGAGATTACAGGAGATTTTATTCTGAACCCCAACCAGGTCAATAGACTCAGACGAGATACTCATTGTCCATTGTGTGATAACCCTATTTAAAGCCTTTTAATTATCAGGTGTAAATGTCTTCTGCCCTGTCTCAACTCTCCAGACGGTTCCATTGTTCTGTGGCTGGCTATTGTGTACATTGATTGCCCCCCTGGGGCTTTTGTCTCAATACACATGGCAGTCTTTCTATTCAAACCTTTCTGACCAATCTCTGCTGTGTCATTTTCAAGTCCTCATTTGCATGGTTAAGGAGGACCTGATGGGAAACTGCCTGGTCTTTAAAAAGGACCAATAAGAAAGCGGTTGTTGGGGGCGGGATGTTCCAAATCCTGTATAAAAGTGTGCTGTGTACTTTCAATAAAGTGTGTCCTGTTTACATCCAGCATTAAGCTTTGGCTCATGTGTGGATTATTCGGCGATTCCAGGGATATTCCTACTCGTGGAATATTGGGTGATTTTCTTTTATTAGAGAAGAAGGGAATGGATGACGGGGATATTTTCTACTACCGTCACAAGGACATTAACACCTAACAGTATGTGTTCCCAGATTGAATGAGTCACTCTTTCAATTAACCTGTTGAGTTCAGAATCAACAAACAGTAATTAGTTCTTTAACGATATCCTGGAATATATTGTGAATTACAGACCCATGTTAAAGCAATCCATAATATATTCTGAATGTCCATTATTTCCTGGCTCATACTTTGTAAGAGCTTCTGGGTTCCACGGGCCCTCTCGTTACATGGATCTCTCATTATTTTGTAATTTTGTAAGCGTCCATAAAAGCCCAAGTCAAATTCTTCAACCTGGTCCCCCACCTACCGCTTTCCTTTTCTCTACACTGCCTACTCAGCCAACTTATTCTTTCTTAACTTATCTCAACCTTTCACTTTCACATGAAACATCTCTTTTGCCTTGGAAAAGACTTAAGGTGTATTCTCTTGGTAGGGACCTCCCCCACTACAGCACAGAGACGGCTCTCTAATTAGGCAAATTAGGTGGTCGCCTTAGGCCTCATTCCCACTGGCCCCTACTGGCTGCCTAATTTGCCTAAAGAATTGGTTACAGAAAATTCTATAAACGGTTAATTCATAGTTCATAGGATTTAAGACTCTTAATATATGCAATTTATACAGTTCATTTTTATTGCTTTAATTATTTTTCCCATTATGGATGTGAATGGGGCCTAATGTCTCAGATTTGCCTAAGGCCTCACAAAGCCTAGAGCCATCTTTGCTACAAAGTTTGATAGCGGTACCTTATCTTATCACTCATTCTGGGTGGGCGTCATATGAAGGCGCACCCAAACAGCCGCTAATGCACGGGGGCGTGCAGTGTGGCATTTGCAGTCGCGCCATGTTGCTAGGACACGGCGTGACTTTGACGCAGCTCTTTAATCATGTAAACGGCTGTGTCCAATCAAACAAGGAAGTGCCAGTAATCGGCGCTCCTCGCCATACACTGACCTAGTGTGTGGCGAGGAGAGCCGATCAGTGGCATCTCCTGGCAGGGGACAGTGAGAGATGATCAGTGCCCTTATTACATTAGCAATCAATGCCCACCAGTACCAACAATCAATGCCCACCACAACCAGAAATCAGTGCCTATTAGTGATGCCAGTCAGTGCTGGCTTTCAGTGCTGCCTATCATTTATTTAGACATCATTTAGACATCAATTATTCCCCCATCAGTAAAGCCCATCAATGCGCATCAGCACCACCCATCAATGCCCATCAGTGCCCATTAGTGCCACCCATCAGTGACGCTTATCCATTCTGTCGATCTTTGCCCACAAGTGTCAAGTATCAGGGCCCGTAAGTGCCACCTATCAGTGCCCACCAGTGCCACTCATCAGTGTCGCCTATCAGTGCTCATCAGTGCCACATATCATTGCCACCTATCATTGTCCATTAGTGCCACCTCACTAGTGCCCATCAGTATATTCTATTAGTGCCCATCAGTGCCGCCTCATTAGCGCACATCAGTGAAGGAAAAAAAATTACTTATTTACGAAATTCACTGACAGAAACTAAGAAAAACTTTTTTTCAATATTTTTTTGAAGCACAAAAGTTTTTTTTACCTTAATACATAGAATGTTAGAGGTAAGTTCAAATCCTATAAACCTCAGATTTTAAAAGTGATTCATAATATCTGAAGGGTATGCAACTCTTTTCATCAGTAAAATAATGCCCTGCAGTTGCAACAAAGACGTGACCTTCAGTTTGTAAAACAAGTTTTCAAAATTTCCACCTATGTCATACCACCAATCACTGTCACATTGTGGGTCCACTAGAAACCTCTTCATCTTGATCAATGCTTTAGGGGCAAGGTTGTTTTCAGCAGGATGTTTTTCAGGGTTAGGTACAACTACATTGGAAGGTTTATCTACAATGGTTTTCACAGCAATGGTAAAACCATTGTTAAAGCCTGTCAAGGAAATTCTTTTGTTAAAGGTCAACAGTTTTTACTGTCTAAAAAAGAATAAAAAAATATATATATCTATACAAATTGCTCCTAGACATTTTTCCTAAAAGATATAAAATGAAAAATATGATGGTGTCTCAAACACTTGATTATTGAGATTATTCATAATTCATTTTTTTTCAGTTTTCTTTGCAAAAGAAAATATCAGTTAACCACTTCAGTCCCAGGCAATTTGGCTGCCCAATGACCAGGCCATTTTTTGTGATTCGGCACTGCATCGTTTTAACTGACAATTGCGCGGTCGTGCGACGTGGCACCCAACAAATAGAGCTTTCTTTTGGTGGTATTTGATCATCTCTGTGGTTTTAATTTTTTGCTCTATATACAAAAAAAGAGCGTAAATTTTGAAAAAAAAAAACTATATTTTTTACTTTTTGCTATAATATATATATATATATATATATATATATATATATATATATATAAAATGTTTTACTTAGTTTGGGCCAATGTGTATTCTTGTACATATTTTTGATAAAAAAATTGCAATAAACTTATATTGATTGGTTTGCGCAAAAGTTATTGCGTTTACAAAATAGGGGATGGATTTATGTAATTTTTTTAATAATTTTTTTATTACTAATGGCGGCGATCTGCGATTTTTATTGTGACTGCGACATTATGGCGGACACATCGGACACTTTTGATGATATTTTGGGACTGCTGTCATTTATACAGCGACAGTGCTATAAAAATGCACTGATTTATGTGGAAATGACACTAGCAGGAAAGGGGTTAAACACTAGGGGGCGATGAAGGGTTTAAGTGTGTCCTAGGGAGTGATTCTAACTGATTTCTGTGTAAATGACACTAGCAGGGAAGGGGTTAAACACTAGGGGGCGATGAAGGGGTTAAGTGTGTCCTAGGGAGTGATTCTAACTCTTGGGGGGGTGGGCTGCCACTGACATGACAGTGATCACTGCTCCCGATGACAGGGAGCAGTAGATCATTGTCCTGTCATTAGGCAGAACAGGGAAATGCCTTGCTTACATAGACATCAGCCCGTTCTACAGTTCTGTGACACGATTGCAGGACACCGGCGGACATTCATGGTCACGGAGCTTGCAGCAGGCGCTTACCCGCACAGTAACAAATTCAAAGCAATGTACAGGTGCATTGCTTTGCACAGCTGTGCCATTCTGCTGACGTATATCGGCGTTAGCCCGTCGGCAAGTGGTTAATAGAAAATTAGAACGAAACATACCTGCAATGTTCAAATTCAAATAATCAGTTTATCCTTCTGAAAGGCCTTCTTGAGTTTCCTTCTATCTTGTGTGATTCCTTATTCTCTTTTCAGGTATTGCTGTTCTTTGATTCCTGTTGCTTCTACATGTCATATTCTCTTTCTGTGCGCACATGTGTGTATGTCTTTCTCTTTATTTCATACTTTTTATTTTTTTGTAATTACCGTATATTTTTATTGAAAAAAAAATTCAAGGGAATTACAAAGAGGACAATGGGCCAGATTCAGCAAAGAAGTACGCCGGCCTTCATCCGTACGACGTAACTTGCCTACGTAGGCGTATCATGGGCGCATAGTTACGCTGGACGCATTCGGCGTTTCCATTAGAAATATGCAAATGAGTAAGATACGCCGATTCACAAAAACTTAGATGCGCCCAGCCGCTTCATATACGCGATTTGCGTAAGGCTAACTTCCAGGGTAGAGTTACTCCTGCTATAGCAGGCGCAGCTAATGCAAAGGTATGGGCCAGGGAGCGACTTAGTCGAATTTTACGTCACGTACGCCGTTTACGTAGTACTACGTGAAGAGGGCTGTGTGTAAGTTACGTTCACGTCATTTAGGGAGTTCTTAGGGATTTTATGCAAAGTCATTCTGAGCATACCCAGTTCAACCAGCCATTCATTATCATGGGGTTATGCTTAATTTAAATAGATGCCGACCACTCCTTCCTACTTTAAATTAGGCGGGCTTACGCCGGTGGATATACGCTACGCCGCCGCAACTTACGGAGCAAGTGCTTTGTGAATACAGCACTTGCCTCGCTAAGTTGCGGCAGCGTAGCGTATATTCGATACGCTATGCCCGCACAAAGATACGCTACGCTACCTGAATCTGGCCCAATGTTTGCTAAAGGTAGTAAAGTTGTGGTGTGGTGTGATTTTTGTTACCGACTCTACTTGACCTTACTTGACCCTGACCCTTCTTTGATTTCTATTGCCGCGTAAACACGATCATTTTTTGTGATGAAAAAAAACGACGTTTTCTGTGAAGTAAAAAACGACGTTTTTGAAACGTCACTTTTCAAAGATGATGTTGCATACACACCATCGTTTTTTTCACAAAAAGCGAGGTTACGTTCACCACTCTTTTCCATTGAAGCTCGCTTCATAACTAGCTCCTGGGCATGCGCGGGTTGAAAAACGTCGCTTTAAAGGACGTTTTTGCTACACACGGTGATTTTTTGTGAAACAAAAAACGACGTTTTGAAAAACGACACAAAAAATTCAAGCATGTTCAAATTTTTTTTTTGGTCGTTTTTTTGAAGACAAAAAACAACGTTTTGTCCACACACGATCAATTTAAATGACGTTTTAAAAAACAACGTTTTTTTTCATCGCAAAAAACGACTGTGTGTACGCGGCATCAGTGTACCTCTTTCATGTTTTGACACTTACTTCTAGTTACCCCTGGAAATGACCTCTGACTATTATGCCAGCTATGCCAATGATGCAGGCTGCCCATACTGGGTATTCCATACAGCCCACTTTTAGGGGAAACTGCATCTACAAGTGTAGGAAAAAGCATTGAAGAGGCACTGGCACTTTCATGTGAGTTCATACAAAATAGGGAGAGAAAAAATAAAACATTCAGAGAGCTCACTGGCCCAGGTTTGGCGGTTTATAACAGACAAGGCTACCCTCCATTGGGTACCCCAGCAGATTACCAAAAAAAAACATTCACTAATGGAAAAAGCCCTAGACCATTAATTTTCAACCTTTCTACTGCTGTGACCCCTTGATAAAATTTCCCAAGTTGTGGGGACCCCTAACAGTAAAATTATTTTCGTAGCGTGAGTTGTCAGTACCCAAGGCACGTAATGTGCGCCCCTAACCCACGGTCATATAGCGCTCCCTGACTCCCTTCCACTCTTACAATATAAAAACCTCTTATGGTACATTTTAGGATGTACCACTCCCTCTTTGTTCTCCTCTCTTTCCCTTTAATCTATCCTAATTTTATTTTTTTCCCCATCCCTCTCTCTAGCCATCTTTCTTGTTCTTTTTATTCTTTCTCTCTGTTTTCTTTGTTCCTCCCCCTCTTTTCTTTTACCTTCTATCGTGTATTCTCTATTTGTATTCCTTCTCTCACTCCATGGTGGGGGGGGGGGGGGTAATGGGATGAGTGTCAGTGCTGGTGGGGAGTTAGGATGAATGTCAGTGCTGGCGAGGAGTTGGGATGAGTGTCAGTGCTGGGCAGGAGTTGGGATGAGTTGGGATGAGTGGCAGTGCTGGCGAGGAATTGGGATGAGTGGCAGTGCTGGCGGGGAGTTGGGATGAATGGCAGTGCTGGTGGGGAGTTGGGATGAGTGGCAGTGCTGGCCAGGAGTAGGGATGAGTGGCAGTGATAGAGGGGGGTGGGACCAGTGGCAGTGCTAGGGGGAGTTCTGATCAGTCAATTTAGGTGCTCTTGATCAGGGTCATCTGCTAATCTGAGAACTGTAGTGGGGACTTTTAATAGCAACTCTAAACACAGCCTGGTAGTGTTACTTACTGTGTCTCAAGCTATGTGGTGTCTCGCAGCAGTGACACCTATGCCAAAATCAGGAGATAGGGTCTCCTCCGGCTCCTCCCACTTCACATTCCTCACCAGTCAGCTGACCTCTAGTCTCTCCCCCACCCATGCCATGAACTTATTGTGTGGCTGCAAAGAGGCAGAGTGGGTGGCCGCGGGCTCCAGGAAAAGACCAGCTGGGCGGCCACAGGCTCCAGGGACAGGTCGCGAAAAGGCTGGGAGAGCGGTGCGGGGCTCAAAAACAGCCCAGGATTCGTGACCTCTGGCAAATTGTAATTCGACCCCCGGGGGGGTCCTGATCCCCAGGTTGAGAACCACTGCCCTAGACCAAAGGACAAGAGTCCAAATTCATGTATTAGCTTAAACTAAAAACAGCCGACTCATTTTGTGGGGGCTAGAAAACTCCTTCTTCATCAGGGCTACAATAAAATATAAATGTGACTGAAATGTTCAAAAGTCTAACAATGAAAAAAGTCATAACATTCATATATATGTATACATATACGTGCATACAGTACATACTACATACACAAATACATGTGCACATGCATAGAAATGAAAATAAAGAAATAACAGTTGGTAAGTGATAATATGTGATATTTTAGACTCAATATTATTAGATGCTACATACTATTGTACTATTGTACATATAACTAAAATAAATATCCAAAAAAAAATCCCAATTTAGATTAAATTAATTATGACCACCTGTCCCACCCTATTGATTGTAAGCTCTTCTGTGCAGGGCCCTCTTAATCCTATTGTTTTGTGATTGTATTATAACTGTATTGTCTCCCTTTTTTAATGTAAAGCACTGTGTAAACTGTTGGCGCGATATAAATCCCTTATAATAATAATAATAATAATAATAATAATAATTGCAAAGATGTCTAAAAAAGATAGGGTTTACAAGTGAAAATTTATATTTAAAAAAAATATCACATACATGTCTTCAATTTATTTGTAATGGTCTTTTTCTTAAATACAAAAAAGTTTTCATTTAACAAGATTCTATAACATTATGTATTTGTGCCTACTCATTATTCAATATACAGAATCTAGATCAATTTCCACAATTCACATGATCTTTAAAACAACATTACCTACAACATATACCTACATATATTCAACTATATTCCATTCCCTTTCATCGGGATCACTACAAAAAGTAGTAAAAAGGCGGACTTTTTCAGGCAATCACAAAGACATATAGTTTAAGAAAAAAATATTTAATCATATATCATAAAATCCAAAAACAAAAAACTAAAATATACAAAAACAGAATATACAGAATACATATTAGCAATGGTAGCTTGCATCTCGCCTACGCGTTTCGCCAAACGGCTTCTTCAGGGCGAGTTTGAGAGAGAGCTGGTGGTATATGATTGCTAAATTCATATATCTGCAAAGAAAGAAAATACATAAACAATACAAATTTTTTTAAAAAACTGTTTTCTAAAAAACACTGAAGGTCAATGAGCAACAAGGGATCCCCAAAAGAAAAAGAAAAAAAAAAAGAAAAAGAAAAGGAAAAAATACCAAAAGCGTTTGCTGTCCATCTGACTGTATCAAGGATTATATAAATATCCAAGTAGCACATGAGAGCTCAATGCGGCTGAAAAAGAAAAAGAAGGAAAGAGCACAAAAATAAGTGTCATGTGTTATTCAGTTCTACTATGAGTTTGTAGACTAAAAAAAAAAAAAAAAAAAAAAAAAAAAATTAAATAAAAAGTATAAAAAGTATATAAAGGATTGATTACCAGACAGAGTGTATCGAGTATACAAAAGAATGTCTGGTATGGTTAGCAGCGAAACATCATCCAAGATGAATAAATGTATTTCTACACAGATAAAAGAAAAGAGTAGAAACTAGTAAATAAATAAATATGAGGACGTATAGAGTATGCATTCAAAGCTGCTTAAAAGATGTCAGTTTACCTGGGGTAGAGCCAGAAATAAAAAGGAGAACCCGGGACTGATCACAGCAATAGAACGTAGACCATAGCCAGAGAGGAGTAGAGTCCAATCGCAATAGGCTAAACCGGATTGTGATGTCCAATATAGGACAATCCACTGGCAGTCCAGAAAACGATACCAACAAGGTGGTGGGTACCAGACGGGCACTGTGAGTAAGAAACACATAACCGACGCTACTGATCGACCTAATGTTAATATACAAAATGAGACACAGAATCGAGACGCAATAGTTGAAGGAACACGCACTGTCACTATGTTTCCTCTTTCTGCACTGGGTGTCTCCTCTGAGAACTTTCCTACCCTGTCGACACTATCAAAACCTGAGGAGAACTTACGACATAATATTATAGAGACAGCACAAACCATAGCAAGATCACACACCAACATAAATAAGGAGGGGATAACGAGGGATGGCCCTAAATGACGCATGGACCACTTCTTCCCTACTATTTCCCAGAGACAACCAAATAATACCCTGGATAATGCCCCCGAGATCAGTCCATCTATGCCAAATAATATAACTAATGCCAGTACCACTACTGGCAATTCTTGCCAACTAGAGGTAATTAATTTATCATCTCAAGCTCTCAGTTCACCTGAGATTACTCTCCTCAGCCTCGGTCTGGGTTTCTGTCCTGACAACACATTTAACCAATTCGAACTTATTAAAGATCTATACCTTTTCGCGCGTAAACTTACTTTCAATTTTATGTTCGATAAGGATAGATGTAAACGACAAACTGAATACGCACAACAGGATATATGGAAAGACTTCACGGTTGCGGATTTCCGTGCCTTGAAGACCCTGGTTCTTCTACTAGAAGAAAATGAAGGGCCAGATGACCCACCCGAGTCCGCTGAAGCACTAGGTCAGCGAATACAACTCACATGCTATCAAAATGATCTAGAGATATTGGAAAGAGCCGTAAAGAAAAAATCCCTCAAATTCCCTCCACTTCAGACTAATCCAAATGTCTGGGCCTTCCTAATGCAGGCAATAAAGGATATTGAATCCTTGCCTTCATGTCTCTCTAAAGCTAATCGGAACCTTACGACGGCTCAAATACAAGCTCTCAACAACCTTAGCCACAGTCCTCATCTGGTGATCAAGCCCTCGGACAAGGGTGGTAATGTAGTAGTCATGAATGAGCTCAATTACCGTAATATGTGCTGGGACATACTAAAAAATAGAGCTTGGTATAGACCAGTAGCACACGATCTCATTGACAAATACAATCAACAATATAATGACACCATCCAAATCGCTCTCTCCGAGGGTTTGATCACCAGACCCATATTTGATGGGATACAAGTCCCTCACCCGAAAACTCCAACCTTCTATTCACTCCCCAAGACTCATAAAAATCTACGAGACCCCCCTGGCCGCCCAATTGTTTCAAGTATCGGCTCTAAAACTGAGCGAGCAAGTAGATTTGTAGACAGCTACTTGAGACCACATGTTAGCACTATGCCTTCCTATATTCAGGATACCCCTGACTTACTACGAGCATTGGACGGCCTAACTGTACCCCCAGGCTGTCTCCTAGTTTCAATAGATGTGGAGGCATTATATTCCTCTATCCCACATAGAAAAGGATTAGAAACGATTAGTAGATTCTTGGCTGAAAGGGGCCCCAAATCTTGCAAACTCAATGATTTTGTTTTGAAACTCTTGGCCCATATCCTTACTAAGAATATCTTTTTGTTCGATGGGTCCCACTTCCTCCAGGTACAGGGTGTCGCTATGGGCACGTGCTGCGCACCGTCCTATGCGAACCTGTACCTGGGGGGGTGGGAACGGGAGGTTTTTTTCCAGTGATGTTTTTTTCGATCTACTACCATCCATACTAGGATGGTATCGATACATAGACGATATTTTACTCCTATGGACGGGATCCCAGATGGAATTGAATACCTTCATGAGGAAACTTGGTCACAATAGCTACAATTTAAAATTTACCATGACCTCGAGTCTGACCGAGTTATCCTTTCTGGATCTGACCATTAGTATTTCAGGAGAGGGCGTGCTTAACACCTCGCTGTATCGAAAACCCACTTCAGGGAACACGATACTTCATGCCACAAGTAGTCACCCTAGATCTTTAATTCAAAGTATACCATTTGGACAATATCTGCGACTTCGACGAAACTGCTCAGATGACTTAAAATTTAAAGTAGAAGCAGATCTCCTATATACACGACTAAGACTAAGGGGATATAGTAAAAACTGCCTCAAAAAAGCTTTTGCTAAGGCCAATGGCAAGCCAAGGAATGACCTTCTAGCACACAATAATAAACCAACCAGTCCTAGCGCCACACGGCTGATTACTACATATTCCAACCAGCATGCTGAAATTAGAACAATAGTACACAAACATTGGCATATACTCACCTCCGATCCAGTATTATCTAAGCATATTGGACCTAGACCTGAAATCACTTTCAGACGGGCCAGATCGATTCGGGATCGCCTGGTCGCAAGTACATACTGTAGATCGAGTGATACAAAACGAGACCTTCCCGGCCTATATAGATGCGGTGAATGTAACTACTGTGAGTATGTATCAGCAGGTACTACTACACTCCTGCCTAATGGGCAAAGACATACTATTAAACAACACATTACCTGCCAAACAAAGGGGGTTATATACCTGATCCAATGCCAATGCGGAAGCTATTATGTTGGTAAAACTATACGGCCATTCTGGAACGCATTAAGGATCACATTTACTATGCGACCAATGGTCTCCTTAACACTACTATGGGTTACCACGTAGCCTTCACACACCAGTATGAACCCCATGTATTTAAATTCAATGCCTTAGAGAGTATCTATGAGGATCCGAGAGGGGGTAACTTTGACCAACGTGTTTTTACAATGTGAAACACGCTGGATCCATAGACTTAAGGCCAATACGTTCCCCGGCCTTAATGATGCCCTGAGTTTTAAACCCTTCCTCAATCCCTAAAATTCGAGTACTTTGCTACTAATATAAACACCAATTTTAGCCATTCTAATATCTGCCATGACTCTATCAAGACTGGATTTGCCTCTACATTGTAGAAAAAAAGATTAGACACATAGATCCACCATACATACTAACCTGCGTATGGTGTAATTATATACTATATATTATATGTTGTGTTCTCCTATTTTTTGTTTATCTGTCTAAATATATATAAATTAAACCATATTTGTATGTTATCATATCAGAGAATTGTCACAGTCTTGATATATTTTATATTTTGTATTCTTTTTGTAAATATCTTGATACATAAAAAATAATTTCCAAGTTCCCAATTCACTGATGGTCTGTGAGCGCTCGGGATCTCTATTTGTACCAATGTCTGCTGAACAATCCAAGGTTGCAACTTCTGTTATTCGCTGCTGCCATCTTGTGGCGATCTGTAGTGATTGCACCTAAACTACCCTTTTGAGAATTGACTATTCACACTCGGTGTACGACTGTATCCCCATTGCTTTGGATACAGGTTACTCCCCTTTTATGTGTGCATGTTCGATTTTGCTCTGTTTGGGGATTGCCCCCATGGTGTGCTCGACTCCTCCCTCTGTTTTCCTCTCCATGCACTTTGTGCGTGCGCGGCTGCGGGTGGGTATGTCTTTCTCCATGAATGTATATCTATGGTATATGCAGGCTACTATGGGACGTACAGCGCCGCCGTATGGACGTACGGCGTGTGCTGTTGTGTGTGGGGGCGTTTCTGTCTGCCGCGGATTCAGTATGCCTGGCGCCGCCCCCCCCTGTGGGGTGGTCTGTCCCCAGAA